>CM024539.1:29797713-31290213 GCA_014182365.1 Eucalyptus tenuipes | reverse complement strand
TCCGGCGGCTCCTGTACGAGCTGGATAGCTTGCTAGAACAGCGAGCTGGGCGAGAGGGAGGCCAAGGTGCGCGGCCAGCAGCGGCGCGCGAGGACGGCAGCACGGCGGCGAGGCGACGCGGGGCGAGGACGGCGTGCGGCATGCGACGGCTCCAGGCGACGTGCTGTTTCTCCTCTGCGGTTTCTAGGTTTGAAAAGCATAAACAAGAGGAAGAAAGGGGCTAGTTGACCAGCAGCAGGAGGGAAAGAGGGAGAGGCAGAGGGCGAGCGGTGAGGCGCGGGCGGGGCGGAGCAGCGGCGGCGACTCTGGCTTTGGCTGCTTGCTGCGACGGCGAGGGGACCTGCTACTTCGGCTTGCTAGTTTCTTCGCGCAGCAAAGAGAGGTGGGGGAGAGAGGGTCAACGGAAGAGAGAGGGGGCGGAGCTGCGCGCGTGCAGCAGGACGGCGGCGACGACAGCTCCAGCGGCGTGCAGTGGCAGACGGCGGCGACGATTCCGACTTCAGCAGATCTTCAGCAGCTACTGAGGTCTTCTTCGGTTGCTGCTGAAGATGAAACCGAAAGGAAGAGGGAGATGGAGGAGAGAGATAGCGACGGGAGAGAGAAGGGGGGAAGGGGGAACCGGTTCTCTCACTCTCTCTCATGGCCCACCACCAACTGTCCACCACCCACCTTTTCTAGACAAATATGCCCCTTCTAGAAGCCCTTAGGTAGTTCAAAATACATGGTCCATTAGGCATCCGAATTTTGCTAGGTTTTCTTCCCAATTGGATCTTAATCCCTTTTGATTCAAATCAAATTGACCCCCATAAATTCATTCAACACCTCATCAATCAAATTGGTACTTTTCTTTACCAATGTAGCATACTTGCATCCCAATCTCACAATAAAAACGATCATCTGCAAATTCTGATAAAAAACGGCCCTAACTCAACTTTTTCCCAAAAAGTCTCGGTTGTCCGAAAAATCTTCTAAGACTAAGTCGATACTCCTAGAATTTATTGTGACATGACAAAATCTTCAATTTCTGAAGTCGGACTCAGATTGACAGTTAATTTCACTCCGACGTGTTTTTAGCGTGACTTAGGCTACCGGGTAGTTTTCAGAACTTTTTAGGGCAAATGACCCTTGGTCGATTTTCTTCGAGCCACGATGAACCCACTCGACACATTGGCGATTCTCGGTTGTCGTGAAAATCTCAAAGATTCAAATACGGACACATGATACCAAAACGACAGTAAAATCAAATTAGTGTTGGTCGATGAGAATTTTCCAATTAGTGGAGTCACCCATGATCGGCCACACATCTCAGTCGAACCGACCTATCTCTGATCTTAATTTGATTTTTAACTGTGCCGTAATGATCTCTAAAGATGAGCACGGTCGAGAAGTCGATTCATGGTCGAATTCTCGAAGTCTATCTGCCTTAAAGTCCTTAATAGCTCACCCAAATAGTCTAGTTATCTCGTGAGTGGCCAACTCGGAAAAGTACTATAGTTGCGTCGATGAAATGCCCAATTTATTCAATCGAAATCGAACCCGAAAATCTGGATGTCACAGTGCTACACATTTATTTGTTGTTTTTCTGTTGTATGCATGTACAATGAGCTTGATCATCTTTCTATTTTTGGCCACCAATGAGCTTGACTAGGTGACTAATCACCCAGCTAGTCTAGTTATCTCGTGAGTGGCCAACTCAGAGAAAAGCACTATAGTCGCGTCGATGAAATGCCCAATTTATCCAATCGAAATCAGAACCTGAAAATCTGGATGTCACGGTGCTACACATTTATTTGTTGTTTTTCTGTTGTATGCATGTACAATGAGCTTGACCAGCTTTCTATTTTTGGCCACCAATGAGCTTGACTAGGTGACTATGCGTTTTTAGTACCATAGCACATTGCCACCCCCACGGACTTCACGTCTTTTTAGAACAAATATTGTGTTAAAATGTATTTTTAATATGAGTGAACATATTATTTCTCTAAAAATTGTGACTTATGACGAAAAGACACACTATTTAATTTTGAAGCATCTTAATTTAGATTAAGAAAGAATACAAAAACAATAAGAATTTCATAAGCTGATTTGAAACGATGTGTCCCATAGTTATGGATTTTTCATTCGAAAAGTAGAAAATAAAACTCTTTGTTAGTTACAAAATGCAAAACAATTGAAATTATATTAGTATCTTGATTGAAATAAATAATTAACATTATAAGATATAAGATAGTAGTACATGAAGTACGATGTGTAATTAAAGTGAAAATATGACGAAGAATTAAAGTTCGCTAAAATAATAACATAAATAATAGCAAGTGAAATAAATTTGGATATAGAATTTGGCTAGTTACAATTTCAGTCATAAACATATTGTATGGACTTCAATATAGTCCTAGATATTCCAATTGTTGCAATGTATTTATACATTTTTGCGCGAGATTCCAATGTAGTCATTTCGGCGATCTTTCATGGAAAAAGTTAAACTAAATGAAACCATTTTGTTTGGAGGAACGAGAGAATATCACCAAAAGAATTAACCAAAGCCATAAAAAACCCCAAATCAACTTCCCCAATTTCCTCGAACTGAACCCCATTTTGCCATCACAATGCCCAATTTCCACTCAACGACATCAAAGTCCAGAGAAGAGAGTAGATATCGCGAGATTTTGCGGCTGAAACGACAAAGAGCGCTCATGTTAGGTGTACATTGAAGTCAGGAGTCTTCAATTTTTTTTTTTTTTTTACAAAAACCAGAAGAAAAAGGCAAAGAACAGTCCAAAAGTGGATATTTCATTGTGATCTCTCTAAGAATGTTGCCGTTGTCTTTTTTATAATTTATCTGTGTTTGCTAGTGCTGGTAGAGAGACTATATTGGTGCATGTGGATGGGACTATAAGCAGTGGTTTTGTTTGAGTTTCAGTTTTTACTGGCTTTTTTGGTTCATTGTGAAATCTAGTCAAGTCAGCTTAAGAGTACAAGTGCTAAACAGGGTAAGAGGCAGAGAGATGATGATCATGCAAGCCCCACCGACACCACGACAAAGAACTCGACTTGTGGCCAACGGAGTGGCATTCCCCAGCATGTTACAAGAAGGACAAGAAGACAAGCGGCAAAAATACAACCACCGGTTGAAGAAGCAGCACTTCCCGTTGAAGCAGTAGGCCCATCCAGAAAAAGGAAAAAGAATGACATGGTCCATACAGAGTGCCAAGGCTAAGCCTAACTACAGAGCATGGAAAGGCAAGATTCTTGATTTTCTTTATTGCAAGGAAATGCATGGTCCATACAGAGTGCCAAGGCTAAGCCTAACTACACTGATCAACAATGATGGTTGCTAAAAAGGCAACGTGTAGGTCTCATTAGGAAATAGTTGGATGACAATGTTTATCACCGTGTGGAGAATGAAATTGCCGCGAGAAAAAAAAAAAACACTTCAGAAGAAACTATGAGTGTTGTATGAGAGGAAACTGGCAAATAACAAGCTTAACAGTATCGAGAAGCTTGTTGCTCTAAAATATCAAGAGGGCACTCCAATGGCGGATCTCTTGAATGAGTTGCAAAGCTTGATAAATGATGAGCTACAAGCATCGTTCTTCCTTAGTTTGCTTCCAGATAGTTATGGGACACTCATGACAACTATCATCTTATCATCACTAACGGAAAAGCAAAGTTGGATGCGGTGAAATCTAGCTTACTTGAGTATGAGGCGTGAGAGAAAAGTGTCCGACTTATCTAAACCACAACTTGTTGTCTTAGAGCATGGAGGAAGAAGTAAATCTCGACACTTCTACGACCGTGATAGATCCAAGGGAAGATCCGAATCAAGAAAAGGCATTGATCTTTATAATTGTGGTAAGCCAGGTCAATGAAGAATATCAATCGATCCTAAAAGAAGAAAGTAAAGGTAGATGCCAAGCAAGAATGACAATGCCACGGTAAGTTCCCAAGGACGCTTACTACAGATTATTAGATAAAAAAGAATTGACTTGGCGGTTCGACGGGCTGAATAGACATGTCTATACTGTCCGAGGATTGAGCCCGCACGTGACTTTTGAACTATCAACACCTAGTCCATTTAATAAATGATATCAGTTCAGATTGTCCCAGGAAAAAGAAGAAAAGAAAAAAACCTCTTTGGACCAATCCACTAACCCCAAATAATATCTTCTCTATGTCATGAAATTTAGGTCCTCATCTTTAATATCTGTTTTCGCTGGGAGGACTGAGCTTTGACAATTTTGAGAAACCAAACCACTAGCCACCATGGAGCCCCATCTTAGTCGAACTTAAAATGCTCGGTCAAATGACAAGATCCAGTACATGTACATATGCAATAAATGTCACTTTCTCCAATTAGAAAAAAAAAAATTCTTTTTTCCTCATAAAAATAAAATAAAATAAAAAGCTAGCCCAAGAACCCGTGGAAACATTACAGTTAAAGAGTTGGTTAACATTGGCGTTGCAGAGATTGTAGCTCCCCAGTCTAGTCAACGAAAGAATCCGTCCGCGTTGGCCGGCGAGGCGCCATCATGGAAATTTCAGCTACGACCACTACGTTTTTAAGTTTATAAATAGTCCATTGCTTGCGTGATTGAGTGTGACCCAGGTCGATACCAGTTCAATTACGTCGGTCCAACGTAGCCAATCCGTTTTGTGTTTTTGACCTCTTCAACAGAGGAGGTAAGATTGAGTGACGGAGTGTAAATGAGATTAATGTGAATAGCAATCCACAGCACGTGCAAAAACTTGCAAATACGTGCAAAAGGCAGAACATGCTGGAAGCGCGTAAAGAGATGAACTCCACATTTTATAATCAAAGTTCAATGAGGTGTCCAGACTTTGTTTCTACCCTAGACCAGACCAGAAACAAATTTCTCTTACTTTTCCGAGAAAGATTCCCGCACTGACATGACAATTGCAGTGTGCCCATCAATATCGAGAGGATTTTGGGCTCATTAGTGGGTGTGAACTGGATTGCATCTCGCAATCTATGTGGCTGAATTAATTATGTGCATAAATAATTTATTATTAATCTAACAATAACAAAATCTTCAATTGATATCCTGCCATCTTAAAAATTAAATCTACTACAAACAAAAAAAATGCCGAGTTTGTGTGACTTTATGTACTCTAGTTAATTGGGATAATACAATATAGGGTTAATACCTTGAAGAACTCCAAACTGGTACACCTGTGACAAATTTACCCCAAATTATTTTTTTAACCACTAAAAACCCAAAATTGGTATACCTTTGACAAATTTACCCCAAACCGGTACACTTGTGACAAATTTACCCTCTGTTAATTTTCGTTAAATTTTAATTAAGTTAAATGACACGTGACAATTGATTGGTATAATTTTACACTTCGTTTGTCATAGTTTACAAATTTTGTGATTTTTTTGTGGTATTAATCCAATTTAGCGGAGGGTATAATTGTCACAAATTTACCAGTTTGGAGCTTTTTGTGGTCGAATAAATTAGTTTGGGGTAAATTTGTCATAAATGTACGAGTTTGGGGGTTTTTTATGATTAATCGGGATAAATTTGTCACAGGTGTACTAGTTTGGGGTTTTTCAGGGTATTAACCCTACAATATAATATATGTCTAATTTCTCATGTTCCTTCCTTCTGTCACCTTGATGTTCTTTGCCAAACATAAGGTCAACAATGGCTGCCTATAAGGTTATTTAACTCTAGAGTCGTCTATATGATGTGATATATGATTCTAAGATGGTGGGACCTCGATTCATTTCCAGGAAATGCAACCTTGGACCTGTGGGTTTGCACATATCTAATCAAGCCAAAAAAGAAAAAAATTAAAATTTATCTAAATGCGGACCTGGGCAAGTCCTTAAAAGGTTTAAGAAGGAAACATGCGGCAGATCCGCCTTGGTGTGGGAGACCCTGTGTTGTCCTCCGTATTCCCTCTCTGTCGGGAAGACAAAGATAGACAGGGGATTAGGGGGCCTCACGGTGGTGAACACCACGTTAGGATTTCAGTTCTGGCTATTGCCAAATAGGCAGATATAATAGCCTCTCGTGCCTAGGATGAGTGATGGATTCCCATAGCTGAACTAGCACGCCTTATGGCACTGCTACTCAACTAGCAAGCTAGAGCAGTTCCCCCGGTTGAGTAGCAGTGCCATAAGACCAGACCAGAAAAATTTTTTTGTCTTACTTTTCTGAGAAAGATTCCCGCACTAACATGACAATTGCAGTGTGCCCATCAATATTGAGGGGATTTTCAGCTCATTAGTGGGTGTGAACTGGATTGCATCTCGCAATCTATGTGGCTGACTTAATTATGTGCATAAATAATTTATTATTAATCTAACAAAAACAAAATCTTCAATCGATATCCTGCCATCTTAAAAATTAAATCTACTACACACAAAAATGCCAAGTTTGTGTGACTTTATGTACTCTAGGTAATTGGGATAATACAACATAATATATGTCGAATTTCTCATGTTCCTTCCCGCTATCACCTTGATGTCCTTTGCCAAACAAAAAGTCAACAATGGCTGCCCATGAAGTTATTTAACTCTAGAGTCGTCTATAGCACGTTATATATGATTCTAAGATGGTGGGACCTCGATTCATTTCCAGGAAATGCAACCATGGACCTGTGGGGTTGCACATATCTAATCGAGCCAAAAAAAAAAAAAAATTAAAATTTATCTAAATGGCAGCAGATTTGCCTTTATGGTCTTCCAAGGAGCCTAAAAATTTCAATTTAAAAGTAATTATTGGTCTTCGCAAGTGGTTAACACCAAAAAACATGGGAACAAACGATACTAACATATATGTAATCTCACGTGTATAGTCCATTTTAATGTACAACGTGTGAACTTAAAATAAAATGAAAAATTATTGCTGAATGAGTTGGCATATTATCGACCAAGAAAAAAAGTCATGATACCAACTTAAGCAATATTGTATATCGGAATAACTATATCCTATTTCTCGAGATATCATAATGCAACACATATCTTTTATTCGGTCGGTATTCAATAGCAGTTTTCAACTATGTTATATTTGCTTTGAAACGTCGATTTTCAGGAAATACGATGCTAGTGATTCTAAATTTTGTATACTCAAAGATAAGAACAAAAGAGAATTGTAAATTTCTGTGTCCATCACAATTCATCATCTAATGTAACAGGACATCACAATATTAATTACAATCGATTATAGATATGCACAATTAAGGAATACATAAAGAATCTCCTAATCATTCATAACATCTCCTTAAACTCATGGTAACAGAGAAGAAGTCAACTAGAAATTTGATAAAAGATCTAAAACGCGTTTGGGCGAATGTGACTTAAATATAAAAGATTTTCTCATAGTTATTCGTTTAACAGTAAATTGAAAAAAATATTAATTACACATATATTAATGTCTTATAAAATGATGCAACACTTGCACGAATGCACAAAATATTACTATAAATACAACTCCTGATCAAAAGACACCACTCTACTAATTAATTGGAAGGACAATAATAATAACAATAATAATAATAACAATAATAACAATAACAATAATAATAATAATAATAATAATAATATTATTATTATTATTATTATTATTATTATTATTGTTATTATTGTTATTGTTATTATTATTGTTATTGTTATTATTATTATTATTGTTATTATTATTATTATTATTATTATTGTTGTTGTTGTTGTTGTTATTGTTATTATTGTTATTATTATTTTCTCTATCGATTTCAATCGTTAACTTTCTTTCTATTCGACCTGTCCAGAAAACCAATTTGGATAACTCTATCACGACGGAAAAGGGGTAATCGATTTGAGACATTAACCCTTGTGATTGTGGCATCTACATAGGTAAGTGTAAATCAGAAAATGCTGAAAATATTCAAAACGCATTCATTTTTATAGGTAGTTGGTATTACACATGCTCATATAAACTCCTTTATTCCTCCCCCACCCCCCCCTCCCCCCCAATAAAAAAAATACACTTCTTCACATTTTTCTAAACATGTGAAGGAATAAATTAACGTGATGGTAATTAGTTGGTGCTCGAAGAGTCTGGACACAACATAAAAAGAACACATAAAAAGGTAAATGAGTATAAGAAATCCCAAACTGGTAATCCTATATCATAATTCGTAAAATGTCCATTAAATATTATGGTTAATATCACAAAAAATCCTAAACTGTTACCCCTATGACAAATTAAAATTTCGTCAGTTTAAGTTAAATTTTACCATCAAATTGTTGAATTAAATGGCACGTGGTAATTGATGGGTATATTGGTATACCATTTTATAGTCTTATCCCCTGTCCCGATTTGTGGCTTTCGCGATATTAATCTAATTTAATAAATATTAACGAAAGATAAATTTATCACAAATGTACCTGTTTGAGATTTTAGATGATCAAAAAATTAGATTGAGGTAAAAATTGTCACATGTATACCAATTTGGAATTTTTAGTAGTCAAAAAATTAATTTAGATTAAATTTGTTACATATATACCAGTTTGAATTTTTTCTTGATATTATCCAAAGATTATTTAGATAAGGAGAAACGCCGTATAAATTGTCTTTCTATCTCTCACTCACAACCTTACTATCAAGCTTAACGCCCATTGACTCATGGCATCAACTCTCAATTTTTAATATAAGTCAAGTCCTTTTACTAATCTTGCAATTAAGAATAGGGAAGTTCTTTATTTTGAGTTTTACTTTGTTCATCAAAAAATGTTGCACTGAATGCATGAAACTTGATAGAACCGATTCCATGGACTTACTTGGGATTTGGACCGGACTAGTGGTTTGATTTTCGGGTGGATCCATAGAACCAACGGGCAATTCCCGATTTCAATTTTTTTGAATTGGTTCAATTTTTGGATGGATCCATAAAATCGCTCATCTGAACAATGCTCATCTCTAGCGAGAACTATACATAAAGTAAATGTTATTTCTTATATCTAAATGAAACTAACATGATTTACCAAAAAAACAAAATGAAACTAACAGACGAGACATTCATTTGAAGCATACTAAAATTTAAATTTAAATAAAAAAAGGGGAAAGGAATCCACTAAGTTCAGGGTCTCCAAAATTCCCAAACTATAAGCAGAATTTCTCCATATCATAATCCGTATTACGAGAACAAATCTCTCTCTCTCTCTCTCTCTCTCTCTCTCTCTGTGCCCACCACTTCGCCCGGCAATAGAATCCAGGTCTGGCTGTTGAGCGACGGCGGACGGCTGCGTCCACCCCTCCGTCGTCCCGGCGGCTGTTCCTTGGCCGATAGAGCTGCTAGTCCACAGACCTGGAGACGCAAAGCGGCGGTCAGCCACGGACGGCCTCTCCTCTGCAGATCTGAGCTCCAACCTCCACGCCCACCCTTCGGACGTCAGCGTGAGTAACAAGCCGCCGCCGTCGTTGCTAGCGACGATCTGAGCGCTCAGATCTGTGAACGGCTCGTCACTTGCGATGACAGCTCGTTCCTCTTCTTCTCGTCCACAGATCTGAAGCGTTCTGTCTTGGACACGGAGGTGCGGCTCGGCCTGGACACGCAGCGGTGTCAGCCTAGACGCGGCGCGGACAGCTCTGCTGGCGGCGACGCCGGAAGTAGGCTCCGAGGTTGGCAAATTTTTTAGATTACTGTTTTTTTCTCCAGATTTCTATTTTTTTTTAAACTCGAAAACAATTTTTTATACATTATAATTGCCCCGTAAATTTTTTAAAAATTGATCTTTTTATTAAGTTCCTAAATTTTACTCTCTCTCTCTCTTTTTCTGTTCGAACCAAAAAAGGTTACAGGCACGATTGAAGATTTCTCGGCAGTTTAGGGATTTATTAAGGGGCAAAGAAAAGGGTTTTTTATCGGTGCCCTTTCTGGTCTCCCCCTGGTGTCAACTTTTTTATCACTTGCCTTGAAAGCCTCCGCTCATTTCTTAAGCTAGGCCACGTCACATCGACTTGTTTTCTCTACAGGCGAGAGAGAGATCCGGAAGTAATAAGCTTCCTAGCTATGGCGAACTCGGAGGCTGGATCGAGTAGTGACGCTGGGCGAGCATCAGGGGGCGAGTATCAAGTGTTCCTGAATTTCAGAGGACCTGACACTCGTTATGTGTTCACGGATTTCCTCTACCACAGCTTGGTAGATGCGGGAGTCCGCGTATTCATGGACGAAACCGAACTCAATGTCGGCGAAGTGATTGGTGGGAACCTTTTACGTGCTATTAACAACTCTATGATTTATATACCCATCTTCTCTCAGAATTATGCTTCCAGCAAATGGTGTCTCCGTGAGCTTGCGCACATAATAGACAATGTGTCTCAATCAGAGGGTAAAAAAAGTATCCTTCCCATTTTTCTCGATATAGAACCTGAGGATGTTAAGCTTAAGACTCCACAATATAGCGATGCTTTAGGGGAACATCAGAAGAAGTTTCCCGTAGAAGTCAAGGCATGGAGAAAGGCTCTCGCAGAGGTAGATGAAATTAAGGGATGGAACGTTAAAAAGGACCAAAGGTAATAATATTTTAAATTCCCTTGCTAATTTCTTCTTTTTTGTGTGTGTAAGATGTACAACATTGCCCTGTCAAATGATTTCCTTTATTCTTTTTGTCACGAAAAGTATTAAAAATTACCCCCAGTTCTGCTCTCATTCCAACTTCCCATCCTTTGCTTTGTCTAAGATTACAAAAGGAAACTAAGAATTGGTGAAGAAAAATCAATGTCTCAATATTCAATAGAAGCGAGAGCAAATTGCAGTGTTCAATGTACAACACTACATTTGTCTACATCATCTAGGTCCATGATTCTCCTAGTATGATTGTTGAATTTTTTCCTAGACTTCTCTATAAATGCCGAAATTTTGTTTAGGCATGATATAGGGTGCACATGGCAACGTTTCTATTCCGGGGAACAATTTTTGAGTAAAATAAGGTGTTTGGTAACTATACAAAATTTCTATTCTGGGAATAGAAAAAGAATAGAAATGTGTTTGATACGATTTATAAATTTTTGTATTTATTCGTTTTTTTTTCTTGCTCACAGACTGTCGACTGTCGCGGGACCACCAACCGTCGCCACCAATCGTTGACGCAGGACCGCTGCGCACAGCCCACGGGCTATCGCCCCCTCCCGCAGCTGCCCATTCGCCGACGGCGGTCGGTGGGCTGTGGGCGGCAGTCTTGCGGCGACGGTCAGTGGTCCTGCGGCGGCGGGTGGTGGTCGGCGGCGATAGGCTGCCGGTAGTCGGGCGGCGGCGACCGCGATCGGTGGCGATTGTCGACCAATGGGCTGTGGGTGGCGACGACCATTGCTGGCGGTCGGGAGGCGGCGGCGGTTGCCGGCAGTTTGGCAGCGGTTGCCTGTCGGCGGTCGGCAAGCAGCCGACGGTGGTCGTAACAAGGAAGAAGAACAAAAGAAAAATAGAAAAGTAAAAAGGATTTATTTCTAGAAATTATTATCGGGAACAAGAAACTACTTTTTTTTTTTTTTTTTTTCTTTTCCAAATCTATTCCCTAGTCACTTTTCTATTCCGGGGAATAGAAAAATAAGTTGGCATTACCAAATAGATTTCTGTTCTTTTTTTTATTCCGAATAACGAAAGAACAGATATCGGGAGAAATATAAACGTTACCATGCAGGCCCATAGTAGCCACATGGGTAACTTTGGCTATCATGTAAGTCAATACTATAGTGTTTAGGCATATCTTTAATTACATATGAAAAACATATCAAGTGAATTCTACTAAGTTAGTCTATTCTGATTATTCGTTATACTGAGATCTCGTTCGTGATGTACTTCAATCTATTGAAGTTAAATTTTGACAATCCGATGTGGGATGCGTGGGTATGCGATTAATCTAGTCAACTAATAAAAGTGCTTTTGTACACTGCAGCCAAGCGACGATTATCAAATTGGTTGTCAAAAAGGTTTTGGAGAAACTAGAGCTAAAACAAAAATCAATGACTGAACATGTAGTGGGACTTGATGATCGGGTCAAGCGCTTGACAGAGTTATTAAATGTCAACCATCGTGATGTGCGGCTCCTCGGAATTTATGGGATGGGTGGTATTGGTAAAACAACTCTTGCCAAAGTTGTGTTCAATGAACTGTCTTCCCACTTTGGAAAGTGTTGTAGTTTCCTTGAGGACGTTCGAGAAAGCATGTTGACCAAGGATGGCATACTCCAATTGCAGAAAAAATTACTATCTGACATTGTTAATTCTGAATTTGCAGAAGGAGTCAAGGATAGTGAGCAAGGAATGAGGAGGATTGGAGAAACACTTAGCACTAAAAAGGTCCTTGTGGTTCTAGATGATGTTGATAATAAAGAGCACATTAAGAAACTTATGGGAAGTAAGTCACTATGTTCAGGATCTAGGATAATCATTACAACAAGAAACACAACTATTTTGCAATTTGATGGATTTAAAGAAAAGATTAAAGGGTATGAGATGCCTAAGATGGATGATGCTATTGCACTTCAGCTTTTTTGTCGGCATGCCTTTTGTAGAGACTTTCCTTTGGATGATTATCAGTGGCTTTCAAGTGAAATTGTCTCTCGTACAGGAGGGCTTCCTTTGGCCATTGAAGTGATAGGTTCATTACTTAATCAGAAAAATAAAGCATATTGGAAAGAGACATTGGTCAAGTTGAGGAATATATCTGAGGAAGAGATTCTAAAGAAGTTGAGGATTAGTTATGATGATCTAGATGAATATCAACAACAAATTTTTCTTGATATAGCATGCTTCTTTTCCAATGAGAAGAAGACAGAAGCAATTTACATGTGGGCCGATTGCCAATTTTTTCCTGAAAGAGGAATTGATGTCCTTACCAATAGGTGCTTGATAAAGATGTTGGACAATGATAAATTCTGGATGCACAATCAACTTATTGACTTGGGAAGGCAAATTGTTCGTCAAGAAAGTCCAAGTGACCTTAGCAAGCGGAGCAGGCTGTGGATTGCTGAAGAGGCCCTTGAAATAATAAGAACCGAAGAGGTAAGAAAAAAGCGTCCGATTTTCAAATAGAAGTTGTATATCCTAAGATTAAGGATTCCTGTTTGATTTAGGATATTATCATTTTTCCCCTGTACTTTCAAATTGTAAAACATGTTGGAAGTTGCCAAACTTCTTAACACCGTTACAAAATTCACTTGCAGAGAAAGGACAAGGTTCAAGCGCTTGAGATAAATCAACGGGCTCGCATCATAGAAATCACAAATGAAGAGCTTGAAAGGTTACCAAACCTAAGATTCCTCAAGTTATACAATGGAACTTTTGTTGGGGACTTTGCAAAGTGTTGTTCAAAGTTGAGATGGATTTCTTGGCAGCCTTTTGGGGATTTCAGGGCAGACAATATGTATTTGGATCATCTTGTTGTTTTTCAACTTCATTGGACTGTCTTCATGGATAATACGAAAGCATGGGACTTGATCAAGGTAAATCACATGTTTTAATTTTAGTCTAATAGTCCTAGTTTGTATTGTGCAATAGTTCTTACACTTGACAAGCCATTCATTTTTGCAGAGAGCATATAATTTGAAAGTTCTATCTCTTCTTAACTGCAGTGACATAACAACTATCCCGAACTTATCTAAATACTTGGGTTTAGAGAGGTTGAGTATTGCATACTGCTATGGGCTAAAGAGAATTGAAAGCTCCATTGGAGATCTACAGTCGTTGATTGAGTTAGAGATTAGTAATTGCGACGACCTTACAGATTTGCCCAAAGATGTGGGGGCACTAGCGAAGCTTAAGTGCCTCTCATTGCGGGGATGTTATGGGTTGAGAGAGCTTCCAAGCTCACTTGGGAATTTAACCTCATTGATAGAGTTAGACCTATCAAATACGAAGGTAAGGGAACTTCCCGACTCTTTTGGAAAGTTAACATCATTACGCACATTGCGGGGATGTTCTGAGTTGAGAGAGCTTCCAAGCTCACTTGGGAATTTAACCTCATTGATAGAGTTAGACCTATCAAATACGAACATAAGGGAACTTCCCAAGTCTATTGAAAAGTTAACATTATTACGCACATTGCGTTTATCAAAGAATGGATCATCTTCTCCAGATCATCATGTTTGGCAGTTACCTAGTGGCATCAACATGTTGGAAAATCTTGAAGTGTTGGATCTCTCTGGGCATAACGAAATGAAAGGTGAAATTCCTATTGGAATTGGAGAGTTTTCATCTTTAAGAATCTTAAATTTAGAGCACACTCGTATTTGCAGAATTCCAAGGACAATTGGCATGCTTCATCACCTCCGAAAACTAAACTTACGAGATTGTCATGTAATTCAAAGATTGCTAGAGCTTCCCCCAAGTTTGACATGTCTACTTCTTCGATCTAAATCATTGCTCCTAGTCCCTAATCTGTCAAACCTTACTAATTTGGTTAAATTGCTACTAAGTGATGGCTCTTGTAATACAGGCAAATCAAACCTAATCACTGAATGTAACATATGTTGGATTTGGACGTTGTCTAGATTGAAAAAGTTAGATCTAAATCTGTTAAACGTCCCCGTTCCTCCAGATTTGGCTTCTCTTTCTCATCTGGAAAAGCTTACTTTGTCTCACCTAGACTTGGAAACCCTTGGGCAGCTTCAAGCCTCTCCGCTAACATTGAATTTAAAATTCTTAAGCATCAGATGGGCAAAATTACCTCTTTCCTACTTGAGATTGAGAAATTTGTCAACTTTAGAGCTCTGTTATGTTGAAGTGGATTACATTCCACTTGATGGGCTTCCACAATTGGAGAACTTAACTGTTATGGGTTGTGAGCTGCTTCAGAGTTTGTTCATTCCTTTGCAATTAAGGAAGCTACGACAAGCGTGGGTGCTCTTATGTCCAGAGATAGTTGAGATACAATTTATGGATCTTTCAAAATCATTGGTATCCTTCCTCGTGTTTGAGTGCGAATCTCTGAGAAAAATATATGGGTTATCATACCTGAAGAACCTGGCGAATTTGGAAATCCAGTGGTGCAATCTACTTACTATCATTGAGGGCCTAAACGAGCTAGAGTCTTTGGAGTACTTGGAGGTCGGAGGGTGCACGTCATTGAGAAGGTTGATTGATATATCTCGCACAAATATACCAGATAATTGCCGCGTCCTAATAAAGGAGTGTAGTGGCCTTAGCAAAGATTTTGCTCAACACTACCCATATGCAATCTCTTTGAAGCATTACAGAGAGGAGATTCTTCTGGATACATCAACCTTTGAATGCAAGTCAGACAAGGTGCGACATCTTCCTCATCACTATACAGTAGATGTACATGAATCATTAATGCGTGGGTTTGAAAACCTCGTTCTAATTTCAGTTTGATGCCGTACTTCCGTAAAACAACACACATTGTAAAAAGTTAAATATTATGCTGAAATTCACATGGACGAAAATAAATTCATTAATCCACGACTAAAATTTATCAGAGATGATCTCTAAATAATTTGAAATACATTAGTGTTCCTTCCATATGTTCATTTTTTAATCTGCCCTTTTAAAGTTGTCGTTTTTTGTGGCACAGCATTTCTTCGGTGGCTGATCCTTTTCCTTAGTTTAGCCACTTATCTCTACTTGCCTTTTGGATAGCTTGGGTTCTTTAGGTATTAATTCATAAAAATTGCTTTCATAGATAAGATATTAGATAATAGATTACAAATTTTAGATTACAGAAACATCATATGATGTCTTTGTCTTCTAATTTTTTTTTATTTGGCAATAGGCATAATTAGTGCACAAATTTAATGCTATACATATAGTAATACTAATTATGGATAATTTGATTCGATTATTGTATTAATGAGTTGTGGAGACGTTAACTGCCAATGACCTGATCATAGATGCATAAGAGAAAAGCAACAACTCATTATATTATCACACGTATCGCCCCAAGTGGAAATTATGATGAGCAAGAGGCAGATTATTCATGTTATATATGTTTGATATGGAAAAAAAAATCCATCTCCTATGAATTTGGCCTCTTGAGTAAAATTAATTAGAATCTTTGATTTTCCTCTTTCTTTATTATTTCTGTTAGACTGTTTAATCAATTCAATTCAGTGCTAATCTATCCACTTGCATATTAAGCAATGATTTGCGTTGCATATTTGTTGTTTGCCTGGGCAGGCCTATACAGTGGGCTTGACTAGTTTTTTTTTTTTTTTGGTCGGTCGGCTTGACTAGTTGACTATGCGTTTTATTACTACAGCAAATTGCCCCCCACGCGAGATTCACGCCCTTTCGAAGTACATGATTATATCAAACTAAAATGAAAGCACATATTGCTTGAACAGATAATCACACGTTATGTCAGAATGTAACTTTAATACAAGTAAACATATTATTTCACTAGAAAGTACATTTTAAAGAAACACTCATGAATTTAAAAGCATATATCTTTAGCTAAAGAAAGAATACAGCAACATGCAGGCTTTCATAAACTGATTTGAAACAATGTACCCCACAATAGTGGATTTTTCATTCGAAAAGTAGAAAATAAAACTCTTTTTTTAGTTTTGAAATACAAGATAATAGGATCTATATTAGTATTTAATTGGAATATATAATTGCCATTAAAAGATAGTAGACATGATATAAAACTATTCATAAAGATCATATTAATGTAATTGGAGTAAAAAAGAAAAAGATGAAGAATTAAAGTTCACTAAAATAATTGCATAAAAAATAGGAAGAGAAATGGAACTGGATATGGAATAGGTTGGTAGTGCCTCTTTAAGCATTTCCTCCTAGCTCTTGGCATCTACTTCTCCTCCCCACTTCAAGTTTCATGCTAACTCTAGTTAGGATCTAGGCGAACATCTACTTTTTTGAACTCCCCAATCGGGAGGAATGCCCAAATACTTTTTGGTTTGTGTAATTTGTGGAACTCCCAAAGCCTTGGCTTTGTTTTTATGCATATTGACATCTAGATTTTTTCTCACAGATCTTTAAATATCTTTAAAAAAATGTCGAAAACTTGTTTACCTTCACAGAATATTTAGATTCTCGCATTTCAGATTATTTAGGAGTTAGGCATCTAGTGATGTACAAGAGCATCATTTGTCTTTATCATGAGATTTGACAAAATCAATGATGGGAATCGCAGGACACCAAGAATAGTTGTCGCAATGAGTTCATTAAGAATATTCCCATATTTGTAATGGCGTTTTGCAGTATTTGGTTAATACTAACTCCAAAAAATCTAATGAAAATAACTCGTGATTCTTATCGACCTTTTGTGTCGACTAAAGTTATGTTTTATGTATTTACATTTAGGATTTGGAGATTCAACCTTTTACATCTAGATTATTTTATTATTGCTAAATCAAAGTCTACTTTTCTACTCTGTTAAATCATGTATTTCTTGCTTCCAAAGGATTGTCTAGTTAATTTGGAACGTAGAGGAACAAATTATTGATTGAAACTAATATTTCCATTCAGTATAAAGTGAGTAGTTTCAGTCCTCAAATCAATAGTAAAAAACCCGCCACTGAAAAGTTCTACTTACATTGGCATTCTAACATTTTTTTTACTTTTCTTTCCCTTAAAAAGGGAATCTGTGATGAGATAGTACTCCCAGGTAGATAATTATCTAACTTATTTGATGTTTTATTAAAATTTACATCGCAAACTTATTAAAAGTTCAAATTTAGTTAATAAAAGAAGATCAAATGAGTATTACTGATATTCCACTAGACATTTAAATATTTAATCCTAGATATATCTTTAACTAATGAATGATGTTTGTGCCGCATTGGACTTCGGGTAAATATGCAAAAAGATTTCATATGTATTTAACACATGTTGTTTCGCTCTCACATTGAAATTTTTACACCACAGATGGAACATCCCTTCACAATCGAATTCTACCTCGGAGTAAAGAAGTCCAATTTTGAGTTTGTTGGTGGAATAATGAGGGAAAACGAAGGTATCACCTCTAATTCGGTGACATATAAAGGATTGATTGCTGACATTAAAGGTTTTGGCTTTCGTTTGAAGAGAATGTGGTACAAGACTCGCGGTGAATACGGCGAGTTGCCTATAGAGATTAAGAGTGATGAGCAAGTGAAGGGAATGGTGCAACTAGCATCTAAAAGAGGATCGATTCATCTGTACGTCGAGGGAGTTGCCTATAGAGATTAAGAGTGATGAGCAAGTGAAGGGAATGGTGCAACTAGCATCTAAAAGAGGATCGATTCATCTGTACGTCGAGGGAGGAGTTGACAGTGAGTGGGAGGGAGAATATGATGACGAGATGATGGAGATGTTAAGAGAGGAATGGACGATGAGGACTAATGAGTATTCCGATGAGGATGAGGCTGAGTGGGACATTTCTGGTTCTGATGAAAACTCAGACACTGCATCTATGGGTGAAAGCGAAACTGATGGCACCTTCTCACTTAATGATTCTCAGTCAAAGCTGGGTGATGCTGAATGTCTTGAGGCCATGAGAAATAGGAGGCAAATGAGGGGCGGAAGGATTTTGCATTATGGCAGTGTCGATGGAGGTAAAACGGTGAGCGTGGAAAATAGGAAGGAGTACAAGGAGGAGCCTGGAGAACCAGCCAACCGAAACAATGTTGTTCGATCGAGCTGCCAAGGAATTGAACATGATGAGATATCCAACAAAGCTACAACTGAAGTTGAAGATCACAGAGATTTTTCTTCTGTAAGTACTGAAGATTTGCATTTTATTAATTGTGCAGTCCCTTAAAACTTACGTGGGATTTCAACATGGTCCAGGTGAAGAGGGATAGAACTGTGAAGAATGACCAAGTAATTGCAAAAACAAGCGGAGGAAGTGGGACCAGATGTGCTTCAAGCCCAGGAAGGGATCTCGCAGAAAGAGGCAAAGCAAGGGGTATGACTTCAACTTCAAGAAAGAGCAAAGCTTCTAGGCCGGGTAGGGACACGGCTTCTACTTTTGGAAAAGGCGTGGCATCAAATTCAGGAATCGGCATAGCTTCAAGTTCCCGAAGTAGCGTGACTTCGAGTTCTGGAAGGGGTGGAAATTCATCTTCCAAAAAGGGCGCAACTTTGAGTTCAGGAAGGGTCACGGCTTTGAGTTTACAAAGAGGTAGAGGTTCATGTTCAAGGGGCACAACTGAAAAGGGCGCCAGTCCAAGTTCAGGAAGGGGCATAGCTTCAAGTTCACGAAACAGCGCAACTATGAGTACAGAAAGGGGCAGATTAGGAAAGGGTCCAACTTCGAGTTCAAGAATGGACACGACTTTGAGTTTAGGAAGGGGCGCAACGAAAATGGGCACGAGTTCGAGATCCGGGACGGACAGAGGTTCTTCACGTCCACGAAGCAGCGCAACTTTGGGTACAGGAAGGGGCAGAGGTTCAACCTCAGAAAAGGGTAAAACCGTGAGTTCAGGAAGGAGGACGACTTTGAGTTTCGGAGGGGGCGTGGCTAAAATGGGCACGAGCTTAATATCAGGGATGGATAAGGGTCCAAGCTCGGCCGAGACTGAGTCTAAGACACCAAGGTCATGACGAACAACAAGGCCAGCGCGAACAAGCACTGAAGCAAGCGGAAGATCTAAGGTAATATGACATGTTTGGTAGATATCCATGTTCTTCATTCTTTGGGGGCGACGCCAGGGTTACGAATTCTTCTTTTGGGAGGAGACTCAATGTGTCAAGGTAAAATTCTATTTTTCTTGGATTTTCCTACATTTTTCTTAAGGAGACTTAAAACTAATGAGTGGTTATGGGACGCGGATTCCAATTGGCCAATCTGCTGTCTCCAATGAAGGGGGCGCTAACACGTATCTCCAGAGTTTTCTCCGTTAGTGACCCTTTATTGTGAACTGACAAGTGGTGACCTCTTTTGCGGTGGGCTTGACCTAGTGGGAGAAATTTATCATTCTATGCATAAAAAACTTAGTAAAAGAACAAGCCCTATATGAATTAATCTCATTGAGTCCGACATTTGCAGCACTTGTTATTGTAAAAATCATACACATCTTGCTCTCTCTCTCGAATACTATCCGACTATCAGTGCATTCTTCATGACCTAGAAACTTAAAAGGGTCAAAAATCAGGCCAGTTGAGTCACACTTCGAAAATGTATAGATGGAAAAGGAGAGACGAGTGAAGTACATATACTCATACATGCTCATACCGATGAATAGACACTCAAAAGAGTTTAGACTCGTACTTCAGTTTTTATATTCTTTTTGTTTTTATTCTTTTCTTTTTTCGGTTTCTCTGGTGTAGTTCTAGGACAAAGTTACTCTTTAAGACGTTCTTTGTATCACAACACTTACTGGCACGTTTTCAAGTCCTTTTTTCTCTTTGAGATTGTCGTTGTGCTCGACTAAGCAAAAATTCATGTATTCACTCTTGGCGTACAGCGTAGTTCTTATTATATTTCATATAGGTTGTGCAGGACTCTCTGATTTGTGCATAGGCATCAAACCTAATGATCGTTGCTGCACCACCTACAGCATTGGGTTCTCTATCTCATCTGGAAAAGCCTACTCTGTCTAAACTAGACCTACGACCCCTTGTACAATTCCCGGTCTTCTCTGTTTGATATGTTCTCGCTTGGCAGATTCACTCTGCTCCAACTTGAGATTCGAGGAATTCGTCTGACTTCATTCATTCATGGTTGTGGGTGTTCTGGAAACTTTAGGAGATATCCGTGCTCGTGGCTGCGCTTCTCCAGGAAGATCAGCTGGGCTGTCAAACTCGAAGAACCTGAAGAGTGTGATGGATTAACTGGTGTCGGGGGCCTTGATAAACTAGAGTTCCTGGAATTCTTGGGAACCAGACAGTGCCGAGTCATTGGAAAGGTTGATCAACGTATCTCTCACAAATATACCAGATTAGTGCCACGTAAACATACAAGAATGTGCAGAGGGTTTATCAAAGATTCAGGCAATTTCTTTCATATCTCTTTGAAGAACTAGATAGAGAAGATTCTTGGTGAAACATCACACTTGGGATATAAGTCAGACAAGGTGCGGACATTTTCTTCGATTGAATTTGTGTTATTTTTTGCATATTCTGGGTTTATGTCCTATGAATCCATTTTCATATTGCTGATGAAATTAGGATATGTTTTTGGCCTTTTGTGTTAGAATGTTAATGCGACATAGTTCAGAGTTAACCTTTCCACATGTAGGTTAACTGTCACGAATTTTTTTGCTTTTTACCACATAACCTTCTGCGAAGAGACACTAGGGCATAAACACATAAGGCGAGTGTTAACTAATTCCAGAAGTGCGTTGAATCATGAGCTACACTTGAGGGAGAGGGAACGCCATGGTGGAACTGAGTTGTAGTCTAGTGGGTTTGATTGTGTGTTTCTTTTTCTAGATACAATGACACTATTAATCTTCGAACCTTTTCCAATATCTGACGACATTCTTGAATTTTTAATTGGTGCAATTAGGTCATGAACTTTTATCAAACATTCAACGCCATCTCTATATTTTCCATTGCTTCAATTAGCTCCTTATAGTAATTTGGATGTACAATGTCATCTTTGCTTCAAAGAAAGCTTTCAAATCAGCAAAAGACTATTTTCTTGATACAAATATTGTCATCGTCTTCTCTAAACTTTCAATGCAGATCACGTCAGATTGAGAATGAAGGTATGAAATGAAGTTCTCCATACCTGTTACTAGCAAATAGACTCCAAACATATATATACTTACAGGAAGATTAGTATGGTCCAGATGGAGATGGATAGGATTGTCGCGACTGACCAAGTAACTGCAAATAGAGGCAGAGGAGGTGGAGCTAGAGGTTCTTCGAGCTCAGGGAAGTGTCTAGGTAATGAAAGCAGAGGAAAGGGCATAGCTTCAAGTCTAGGAGAGGGCATGGCGACAAGTTCAGGAAGGGGTAGAGGTTTCAGTTCCAGAAATGGCCTTGAGTTCAGGAAGAGGCATGGCTTCAAATTAAGGAAAGAGCATGGCTTTCAGAACGGGAAGGAACACAGGTTCAAGTTCCCAAGACAGAACAGACGTGGATTCAGGAAGGGGCAGGACTTTGAGTTCAGGATGAAATAGAGGCTCACGTTCAGGAAAGGACACAACTTTCCGTTCAGGAAAGGGCACGGGTTTGAGTTCAAAAAGCGGTAGAGGTTAAACTTCACAAGATGGCACTGGGTTTTTGTCCAGGAATGGGCACAGCTTCAAGTTCAAGAAACGAAAAGGCTTTGAGTTCTGGTAGGGGACCTGCTTCAAGTTCAGGAAGGGGTGGAGGTTTAACTTCAAGAAGAGGAGACTCAAGACCAATTTGTCAAAGTTCAAGTTTCCTCGAATGTTCTTCCATTTTTCTTTTGGTGAGTCTCAAAACCAACATGTGCTTATGAAACTATGTTTGGATAATTTCTGTTGCAGATGCGAGGCAGAAGCACGTTACTATGATTTCAAGGTTGCAGCATTGTTAGAGGATCGCGAACGAAAACATCCACAGGAGTTGTTCTAACTCAAGATTGTAAAGGAGCAATTTTAGGACTAGTTTGAATCGGGTTCCTTGTTGATATTTTGCTTGTCATAATTTGTTAGCTGAATGAATACAGAAAATGTGAAGCTACTGCTCTGTTACTAAGGATCTCATGGGGAGCTTTTCTATCATTTCAGTGCGTAAAAAATGTTTTAATGTGAAACGTCTTCCCTGCAACGAGTAGTGTTTACAAGTAGTAATTAGAGCTTCAAAGCTTTAAAAAATGTCATGCCCAAAATAGTTGTCGACAATTCCATGCGATGTACGGGCTATTGACCTTGTGTGAGTGTCAGAAACCGAAGGGAAGCAAGGAACGGACGAGGAAAGGAAGAGGAAGACGAATTTTGGGGAGAAGTTTTCTTTTGTATATTTCTGACTTGTAATCAATGTACAGGACTTTAGCAGTTATATTACAAGATGTACACATAGAAAAGGCAATGTAATATTTTACAAATCAATCTAATATTTAGATTGATTCTCTATAATCAAAAACCATATCAATCAATTTCCCGGTATATTTCCAGGATCTTCTGCATATCTTCCAACACTCCCCCTCAAGCTAGTGGCTTGTAAATGTCCAAGACGCCTAGCTTGCTCAGTAGATATGCATGTTGTCTTTGACATAGGGCTTTGGTGAACACATCTGCAGGTTGTTCAGCAGTTCCAATCCCTCTTGTCTCGATTGTCCCTTCTTGAATCTTCTCCTGAGTGAAATGACAATCCACTTCTATGTGTTTGGTCCTTTCGTGCATTACAGGATTCGCCGCAAGCTTCAAAGCCGATTCATTGTCACAGAATAACTTTGTCGGACCTTTCAGCTGTACTCCGAGGTCACCAAGTAAACCTTGTATCCACACAATCTCACATGTGGTTTTTGTCATGGCCCGATATTCTGCTTCAGCTGAGGATAGAGAAACTGTTGCTTGCTTCTTGGTTTTCATGAAAGAAGAGAATCTCCCAGCTTAATGCAAAAACTAGTTATGGATCTTCGACTCATAGGGCACGTTGCATAATCTGCATCGCAGTATGCTGTCATTTCCACGTTGCATCTTCTAGATAGAAGTATCCCGAGTCCTAGACATCCCTTCAAATACTTCACAACCTTTAGAGCGGCATTCATGTGGGATTCCTTCGGTTTGTGCATAAACTGACTGAGGTTCTGCACTGCATATGATATATCAGGTCTGGTCATAGTTAGGTATATAAGTTTTCCAAGGAGCTTCTGATAACTCGTCGGATCCTGTAATATAGGATCATCCTGAGATGTTCCTCCAGTATGGTCTGCTGTAGTCAATCTGGTATTCTGCTCGATTGGAATGACCGCTGGCTTGCATCCTGATAAACCGGCCTTTGATATAATCTCCAATACAAATTTCCTCTGACTGAGGGAAATTCCTTGGTGAGATCGAGCGATCTCAATCCCAAGAAAATATTTTGGTGCTCCCAGATCTTTTATATGAAATGTGGTATGCAAATATTTTTTTAAAGCTCTCTATTGCAGCTTCATCATTTCCCATGATAAGAATGTCATCTACATAAATCATCAAGTAAATAGATGACGTACCTTTGGTCCATGTAAACAAGGCATAATCATACTTGGATTGTTTGAAGTTTGCACTGGCGAGAGCGTTAGCAAATTTAGCATACCATTGTCTGGAAGCTTGTTTCAGGCCATAAAGGGATTTGCGAAGACGACATACTTTATTCTCCCCCTGTCTTCGTAAGCCCTGAGGAATATCCATGTAAATTTCTTCATCCAGATCACCATGAAGAAAAGCGTTGTGGACATCCATTTGTTGTAACGGTCAATCATGGATTGCTGCAACTGATAGGAATGAGCGGACGGTGACATCTTTAGCAACTGGAGAAAAAGTTTCGTGATAGTCGAAACCTTCTCGTTGTGTATTTCCCTTCGCCACCAATCGAGCTTTATATCGTTCAATGGATCCATCAGCTCTATACTTTACTTTATAGACCCATTTGCATCCTATGGATTTCCTATTCGGGGGTAGACGAACTATCTCCCATGTGTGATTATCAGTCAATGCCTGTAATTCTGCTTCCATGGCCTTTTGCCACCATGGGTCTTTGGATGCCTCATCATAACTAGACGGTTCTTTCTCATCCGATATACGACTAATGCAACATCTATGTTCCGACGAAAGCTTTTCAAAGGAGACATAAGAAGATATTGGATAGTTAATACCTGGTCCGTTAAGTGAGGCATAGACATAGTCTTTGGTCCACGTTGGTGGTCTCGTAGCTTGCCCCGAACGTCGTGGATGTTCCGTTGGCGGTGGAGGAGGAGATATCTCCGCAGCATTGTTTTCTATCTGTTCACTAGAATCATTCTCAATATTTAATGGAACAGCAGGTACACTTTCCAAGGTTGCCGTCTGAGGTGACCGATCAAATGAGGAGGATGGAATGACCTGTCCTGGTGATGCTGCGAGAAAATATTCAGGAGATATATTTTCCTCAATTGAGGAGCGATGAGAATTGGTTGAGATATCCAAATCCTCTGTAGATTCACAAAATGGAAAGAGAGTTTCGTGAAAAATGACATCCCTGCTCATAAAAAATTCTCCTGTTGATGGATCGAGAACATAATAGCCCTTCTATAGGTTAGGGTAACTCATGAAAATGCACCTCCTGGCACGTGGACTCATTTTGTCTCGAGGTCCCATAGTTGCAGTATAACATAGACAACCAAAAACTCGTAAATGATCTACTGCTGGTTTTTTTTCCATAAAGTAATTCAAAGGGTGATTTACCAGCTAATATCCGAGTAGGCATGCAATTGATGAGATAGGCTGCAGTTTGGACACAATATCCCCAATATATCGCTGGAACGGATCCCTGGAACTTCAAAGCTTGTGCGACTTCCAGCAAGTGACGATGTTTACGTTCCACGACTCCATTTTGTTGTGGAGTATAAATACAGGAGCTTTCATGTAGAATGCCATGAGACAAGAAAAGTGATCTGCAGTCATGACTAAAAAATTCCTTCCCATTGTCAGTCCGTATTCGCTGGATTGATTTCCCAAACTGATTTTTAGTTAGGGTGATGAAAGTTTTCAAATGAGATGGAACTTGAGTTTTTGACTGCATCAGGAATACCCATGTGGCCCGAGAGCGATCATCCACAATTGTGAGAAAATATCGTGAACCATCACGATGTGCTGTGTGATACGGTCCCCAGACATCCACATGAATTAAAGAAAGGATAGCAGTGGAACGTTTTGCATTCAAAGGGAAAGGTGTGCGAGACTATTTTGCGAGAGGACAAATATGACATTTAGAGTATGGAAAGAAGGCACTATGTCCCATTCTTGAATGTAAAAGAAAATCTTTATCATTGGCAATGACATTACACAATGACAACTTATTGAAAGGAATTGAATTCAAATCAAAATGACTTGGAATACTTGGTCCGAAATATAAACCTTCGAAAAGACTACCCAAGCCCATCGGTTTTCCGGTCGAAAGGGCCTGAAAAAAACATGTGTCAGCATCAAAGAGTATTTGACAGGAATTTTCCTTGCAGACTTTGGACACGGAAATGAGATTGAATTGAAATTGTGGGACATAAAGGACATTTTGTTGGATAATTTGAGAGCTTAGTTGAACAGTCCCTGTCAATGTGACATGAGTAATGTTTCCATTTGGAAGTTGCACGAAATAGGTGTATCCAATTTCCTATGCATTTTTGAAAAAAAACTTATATCACAAAAGATATGATCACTTGCTCCGAGTCAACTATCCATGCCATTTTTGAAATAGAATTGATCGAGGGCGGTGGGATATACCCGAGAAACTTCCTCCTTTATTTCCAATGTCGCTTTTACGCAAAGTGCTCGCATCAATTGCTGATATTACCCATAAGTAATTGGTCGGTCACTACTTGGTCTAGTAGGTCCAGTCACCTGGTCAGCTGTAGAATACTCTTTCTTTTTTCCTTTTTCTCCTAGCTTTCCATGTAATTTCCAGCAATTATCTATGGTATGATGTGGGCGTTTGCAATGTTCACAGTATAATTTACCTCTCCCCCTTGAATTTTGGCCGAAATTCCTTATTGAAGCGGAAAAAATCTGGCCGTCGGATGCTTTAATTGTGGAATTATCTCCACCGTCCGATGCAACGGACAGATCGACTCCCTGCGGACCGTCAGATCGCCAGAGGAAATCAGGGCCGTTAGATCTCCACAAGAAATCCGAGCTGTCAGATCGCCGGATTAAATCCGGACCGTAGCCTCCTTCCCTTTTAAGGGTTCTGTCGCCTGTTGCGAACCCTAGCCCCTCGCGATTTTCTCTCTCCCGGGCTAGGGTTTTCGCCCTCGATTCTCTCCCGCGGCGTTCTCGAGAAGAGCGAGAGTGATGGCGTCGCTTCCTCGTGTCTGCTTCGGAGTTGTGAGCCGCTGGCTCTCTTCTTGGACGGCCAGCTGGAAAATCCGGCCGAGGGGCGGCACGGGATCCATGGCCAGGATCTGCGAACGAAATGTTAGGTATGTTTCGTTCAAAATTAAAAGAAATCGAGTGGATTTCTCCCTCTCCTTCATGGATCTGTACTGCCTGAGAGTTTCTGGAGGTCCCTCAAGTTTTTCTTCCGCGGCCTCGAGCTTGTTCCAAAGTGATGAGAGTTTGTTGTAAACCGTTGTGATGGACATATTCCCCTGCTTGAGATCTGTGAGTTCTTGCATGAGACAAAAGATTTTTGCTCGGTCTAATTTCCCGTACATTTCTTTGATGTTGTCCCACATGATTTTCGAATCTTCCGTTGGTGGGAGGCCTGCTGCGACGTCTGGAGAGACGCAATTGCCGATCCAGGTGCGGATCGGGTGATTGCACTTTCTCTAGTGCTTGGCCAGCCTTTCGTCCGACGGAATTGGTACGGTTCCGTCGAGGAAACCATCTTTATCCTTTGTCACGAGAGCCCGCCGGAAGTCTTGTGACCATTTGTTGTAGTTTTCCGGCCTGGTTAGTTGCAGACTGATCAGTCGCAATTCTGGACTGTCGGTGGTTGACACATGCAAGGGGTCGCCTGGCTCTGGTCGGCCGATGATGGCCGCAATCGAAAACGGTAAAAATCCGGGTGAAAGGTTTGGGTAGGGATTCGTCCCTATACCCGTCCCATTAAACCCGGTTCCATGACCCGCATTGAAGAGTCCGGGTGAGGGTTTGTTCCCGAACCCGCTTCTCCAGACCCGCTTACTTGTTCTGTCTCGGTGGCTGAGCTTGCCTCGTTCTGGTGGTAGGCTCCGTCGGGTTGAACATTACTCAGTAACTCATTACCCCGGCAATGATGGATTCCGGCCTTGCCCGACGTACCATGGATAGGGTACCCATTGGTAAGGATGGCCCGGAATGGGCTGCCCCATATTCGCCTGAGCCGGGAATAACTGCCATTGAGTCTGGATTTGTTGCTGGGTTGTGGGAATTACAGGTATCGTGCCGGTGCTGTGGCCTTGTATCTCTCCCGTCGGTGTGACGTCGCCTGTGGAAGGAACGTCAGCAGTGGTAGGGAGCAGATTCTCTAGATTCATGGTAAAAAAATCCTTTCCGTTTCTTCTTCCTTCTTACAGAATTTGATTCTTTCGTAACAAGACGTTGATCTGTCTTGTAGCTTCAATAACATACGAAGGCAATCAGGTGCGGAAGTTGGAGCTTAGAGCCAAAGCTCTGATACCATGTCAGAAACCGAAGGGAAGCAAGGAATGGACGAGGAAAGGAAGAGGAAGACGAATTTTGGGGAGAAGTTTTCTTCTGTATATTTCTTACTTGTAATCAATGTACAGGACTTTAGTAGTTATATTACAAGATGTACACATAGTAAAGGCAATGTAATATTTTACAAATCAATCTAATATTTAGATTGATTCTCTATAATCAAAAACCATATCAATCAATTTCCCGGTATATTTCCAGGATCTTCTGCATATCTTCTAACAGTGAGTTAATTGACAAGCCCCATCATATGCACACAAAAGAAGAAGCAAAAGGAGTAGAGTATTGAAAGTTACTGAATTATTGCAAAATGTTCAATCAGATTTATCAACATTTCTTCATATAATTAAATCCCCGAAGTATTTCTTTTATTCGAGTTGGTCCTTCCATTAAATATAGATACAGACATGTCTGTTTAGATTGACATGACATCTTATTTGATAAACATAATATAAAAATTTGTTTTCAAAATAGTAAAAAGTGAAAATCTAGAAAAGAACGAAAATATGTAAAATAAAAAGGAAACATCAAACAGAAATTAAATTTGGAGAAACGCATGGGTCTCCATCTAAAAGTAATTTTGAACCTGATTGCATTCGGTTTTGCCTAAAGGCGAACTACTTCTGCAATAGACCAAATAAATCCACAAAATTCATGAGAAATGCATTTGTGTACTCTTAATTTTGCCTATAATTAGACGGTTGCATTCTTCACTCGTCTCAATCCTCTCCTCTTGCTCAAGAAGCTTTCAGGAGAAGCTGGAGATTATGCTTTTCGATTTTTTTCAGCAGGCTGTCCATCATAGTACTTACGGTTTTATGCAGCGTTACTCCTTTTCATGTTATGCCATCAACTTATGTAAATTCGTTCTTTCACCCAAAGAAAGAAAATGAAACTTTTACAGAAATTCGATCCAGGGATTATCTCACCAGGAGAAACTAAAATATATGAGCAGAGATCATTGAAGTCTGGGAAGTAAAAACCATTTAATTACAGACATTTTCTATCCCTTTATTTTGGGGATGATAGAGATCTTTTATTGCTTATATTGAAAGTAGTGGGGGACAACCTGAAAGAAAGTCCATGTTTGAAGCCAAGCATCTTCTGTGCTACATGGGCTTAAAGAGCTGCTTTAGCAGGGAAAGCCCAATCTTGTTGGACTACTAATTAAGAACCCAGGTGCTTCAATTAGCCCGTCCACATGAATAGTTCTTCGGTCCAATGCACAACGTACAACGAGCAGAAGTTCCCATTTTTTATCAACAGTCAGCGCCCACGTTGCATCTTCTTGTTTTCCCCCCTATATTACCGATACAAATTGAAAAGCATGACTATCCATGGTGCCCACTTGAAATACTTAGACCATGCTGTCGACCTGTAGAGCATAGCATGCCGGCTCCAAAATAGCCAATTTTAAGAACCATGGCATGGTGTAATAGCCAACTTTCGACTCACGGAGAGGTTTGCATTAAATTTACATAATGACATTTCTTTTGTGCGTTTGCGTCGAGTGATATTTTGGTCAATTATCAGTTGCTGAGTGAAGTTCCTCCCTCCTGCTCTCAATTTCATCAAAGATAGGTTATTAATTTGAAATTGAATGACTAGATGGGAAACACTTCTAGAAATCAATTTCTCTTTGATCTACAGTCCAAAGCGCCAATATTGTTCTCTTTCAAGACGTTTGTTCCGGTCACAATACTATCTTGAGCAAATACCGTATGTTAGGATAACTATATCATATTCCCGAAAACATCATAACATGATACATATCACTCATTCGGTTGGTATTCAACAGTGTTTTTTCTCTATATTATAGGTACTTTAGAAATACAAAGCTATCAATTCTAAGTTTTGTATGCTCGTTATCAATTCACAAAATAATACCTCAAATTAGTTGGATTTCTAAATCTGAACATAATCCACTTCCTTATCCATCTACTTACGATTAGTCACATATTTTAGTAATCTTGTTTTTGACATGTCAAATTCAATATCCTTAACATTTCGATTCGAAATGCACACCATCCTATCTTAATCCTATTCCATCTCACTCAATCAAATCGATTTCACAACTAGGTCCATTCAAGATAAAGTCATTGCAATTTGCAAGGCAAACCACACACTCCATCTTCGTCCCCCATCCCCCACCTCATTGATGGTTTCCTTCAGAAAATTCAAAGATCTAGTCCCCTCCTGCAAAGATGCGACAACGACCTCTCTCGTCCTAGTATTGCAGAATGCAAAAACAAGGGCATAAGAACAATAGTGCCAAAACTTTCATACGGCACTCACTTAAGTGTTAAAATCTTTTTTTTTTTCACTCACTTAAGTACCACTTCAGAGAAAAATCAATCACTTAAATGTTAATTCCAGTCAAATGTCCTACGTGGAATATTTTTTTTTGAATTTTTTAGTTTTATTTGTATTTTGTTTTTTTTTTTTTTAGGGCCGACGAGGGTAACCGGCAACCCTCACTAGCTGTGGCCGCCTCGCCTTCTGTCGTGAAGGCCTTGGGTGACACTACAAGGGCCCTTGCCAAACGCGGGCAACACCACCTAGAGCAGGCAAGGGGTGTCGTAGCCTCGCTAGCAGTCAACGAGGCTCTAATGGCCTTGCCCAAGGTCATCGCAGTCAGATTTGGGCAAGGGCCACCTCACCCTCGCTGCGAAGGCTCTAGGCGAGGCCACGACGACCCTCGTGACGTTGCTCACGACTACCTAAAGCTGCATGTCGCCCAAAGTGATGGCCTCACCCGGGGCCTTCATGGCCAAGGCCGAGGCGGCTACGGTCGGCGAGATCACCGGTGACCCTTGCGGACCCTAAAGAAAAAAAAAAGGCAAAAAATAAAAATAAAAATAATTCAAAAATATATAATAATAATAAATATTTAAAATATTTAAAAGATATTTTCTAGCGGCGCTTTAGCTTTTCCGACGGGACAAATTAAAAGTGACACTTAAATGATCGATTTTTCAAATTTGTGGTACTCAAGTGAGCGAAAAAAAAAATTAACACTCTACTTAATATTTTTAAATTAGGGTATTTAGCATATGAAAAAGATCCGTAGCATGTGAAGAAGCATCTTCTTAACATCTTTAAATTAGGCCAAGGCACGGCCCGCCGGGACGACCCGGATCTGGATTACATTTGCCGGCCGAAGTGGTGGGCAGAGAGAGAGAGAGAGAGAGAGAGATATATAAAAGATACAACATCTACTATATGTATAGTTATTGCATGCTGAATCCCCTAATTTAAAGATGTTAAGTAGCTCTATCGGCCAAGGCACAGCCGCTGATCTGGATTCTGTTGCCGGCCGAAGTGGTGGGCGGAGAGAGAGATAGAATTTAAAGATGTTAAAACAACCGTTGCCAAAGTCGTCTTCAATGAACTACTTTCCCACTTTGGAAAGTGTTCTAGTTTTCTTGAGAATGTTCGAGAAAAGATGTCGATCGAGGATGGCATAGTCCAATTGCGGAAGAAACTACTGTTTGACATTGTTGATTCCGGATCTGCAGAAGGAGTCCAGGATATTGAACAAGGAATGAGGAGGATTGGAGAAGTACTTAGCACTAAGAAGGTCCTTGTGGTTCTAGATGATGCTGATAATAAAGACCATATTAAGAGACTAATAGGAAACAATTCATTACATTTAGGATCTAGAATAATTATTACAACGAGAAACCATACTATTTTGCAAGGTCGGGAGTTTAAAGATGAAATTATACCGTATGAGATGCTTGAGATGGGTGATGCTTCTGAACTTGAGCTTTTTTGTCGGCATGCCTTTGGAAAAACCTTTCCTTCGGATGATTATCATGCGCTTTCCAGTGAGATTGTCTCAAGTACGGGAGGGCTTCCTTTGGCTGTTGAAGTGATAGGTTCGTTACTTAATAAGAAAGACAAAGCATTTTGGAAAGAGACTATGATCAAGTTAAGAAATGTACCTGAGGAAGAGATTATGGAGAAGTTGAGGATTAGCTATGACGACCTAAATGAACATCAACAACAAATTTTTCTTGATATAGCGTGCTTCTTTTTCAATGAGAAGAAGACCGATGCAATTTATATGTGGGCCGATTGTGATTTTTATCCGGTAAGAGGAATTGATGTCCTTACCAGGTGCTTAATAAAGATATTGGACGATGATAAGTTCTGGATGCATGATCAACTCATAGACATGGGAAGGCGAATCGTCCATCAAGAAAGTCCAAATGCCCCTAGCAAGCGAAGTAGGGTGTGGATTGCAAAAGAAGCCCTTGAAATAATAAGAACCGAAGAGGTAAGTAAGAAATGTCCGATTTTCAAATAGACGTTGTATATTCTAAGATAAAGGATTCCTGCTTGATTTAGGATGTTTATCATTTTTTTTCTTATCCATTCAAGATTGTAAACCATAGTGGTTGGAAGTTGACTAACTTATTCACACCATTGGAAAATTTCACTTGCAGAAGAAGAACGAAGTTGAAGCACTTGAGATAGAAGGATCTCTTGGTATTTATACAGGGTTTATACAGATCACAAATGAAGAGTTTGAAAAGTTTCCAAACCTAAGATTCCTCAAGTTAAAATTGGCAACTTTTACTGGGGACTTTGCAAGGTGTCATTCAAAGTTGAAATGGATTTCTTTGCACATCCTTCACATTTGATAACTGATTTCGGGCGGACAATATCTATTTCAATGATCTTGTTGTTTTCAAACTTGACTACAATTACTTCAAAGATGATTCAAAAGCATGGGACTTGATTAAGGTAAATCACATGTTTTGATTGTAGTCTAACGGTCCCAGTGTTACTATGCATTGGTTCTCACACTTGACATGCCATCCTTTTTACAGGGGGCACGGAAGTTGAAAGTTCTATCTCTCAGGTGGTGTGATGGCATAACGACAATCCCGAACTTCTCTGAGTGCTTGGAATTAGAGAGGTTGACACTTGCAAACTGCAAAAGTTTAAAGAGAATTGAAAGTTTCATCGAAAAACTACAAAAGTTAATTGAGTTAGAGTTTGAAGAGTGCCAGTGTCTTACTGATTTGCCTGAAGAAGTGGGGGCACTAGGTAAGCTTGAGTGCTTCTCATTGCGGGGATGTTTTGGGTTGAGAGAGCTCCCAGGTTCACTTAGGAATTTAACCTCATTGAAAGAGCTGGACTTATCGAATACGAGCATAAGGGAACTTCCCAACTCGCTTGGGAATTTAACCTCATTGAAAGAGTTGGACTTATCGAATACGAGCATAAGGGAACTTCCCAACTCACTTGGGAATTTAACCTCATTGAAAGAGTTGGACTTATCGCATACAAGCATAATAGAACTTCCCAGCTCGCTTGAGAATTTAACCTCATTGAAAGAGTTGGACTTATCGAAAACGAGCATAAGAGAACTGCCCAACTCCATTGGAAAGTTAAAATCATTATGCGTCCTCCGTTTCGCAGTACGACATAGGGAGAATCATGCTTGGCATTTACCTAGGCATGTTGATAAATCTTGAAGAGCTAGATCTCTCTGGGCATAAAGAAATGAAAGGTGAAATTCCTTATGGAATTGAAGGATTGTCATCTTTAAAAATCCTGAATTTAAAATCCACTGGAATTTGCCGAATTCTAGGGAAAATCGACATGCTTTTTCACCTCCAAATAATCGACTTATTGGATTGTCATGACATTCAAGAGTTACCGAAGTTTCCCACAAGTTTGACTTGTCTACGTATTCAATCTGAATCATTGCTCTCGGTACCCGATTTGTCGTATCTTACTAGGTTGGATGAATTGCAACTGAGTAATTACAAATTTGCTGGAGGGATATCAAAAGCAATCATAGGATGCAATTTATGTTGGATTGAGGGGTTATCTAAACTGAAAAAGTTAACGTTATGATTGCTTGGCGTCCTCGGACCTTTAGAGTTGGCTTATCTTCCTCATCTAGAATTCCTTAATTTGCAAGGCCTAGACTTAAAACCCTCATGCAGCTTCCGTCCTCCACCAGCAGTTGGAAGTATTTGTGGACTCTATCGATCAGTCATTTTGAAGTCGAAGACATTTTACTCGAGGGACTTCCACAATTGGAAGAATTAAATGTCCATTCTTGTATACGGCTTCAAAGATTATTCATTCTTTCGAAATTGCGAATCTTTGACAAGAATAAGTGGGTTGTTATACTTGAAGAACCTAGAGAGTTTGAAAATCCATGGCTGCTATGTACTTACTAATGTTGAGGGCCTTGACGAGCTAGAGTCTCTGAAATATTTGGAGGTCGCAATGTGCAAGTCATTGGGAAGGTTGATTGATGCATCTTGCACAAAAATACCAGATAATTGCCTCGCCTATATAAGTAAATGTGGAGACCATATCAAAGATTTTGGTCATTTACATGGAAAGCTGCCCCTGAAGCTTTATAAAGAAGACATTCTTCAGGTACGGCATCTTCTTCTTCAATGTGTGGGACTTTTGCATGCTTCCTTTTTAGGCCAAATATCCTCCTTTCTTTAGCGACATGATATAAAAGTTGCCATTTTTTTGTTGCACGCTAATGTCTTAGGTGTTTGATTTGTTTCCTTACATTAGTCACTCATCTCTTCTTCCTTTTTGGGTGTTGGATAGTCTTAGTTCTTTAGTATTGCTAGCAAACTAATATAATCACTCTAAATATTAAATTAATCAAAATTACTTTCATAGATAACATGCTAGATGACAGATCATAAATTATCGATTTCAAAAACATTATATGATTCCTTTGCAACTATTTCTTTTTTAAGTTTTGCAATAGGCATAATTAATGCACAAATATAATATCGCGCATGTAATAAAATTAATTATGGACTATTTAATTCCATTATCTCATTAATGCACTATCGAGAAATTACTGTCCAATTCATAGCTGTACAAAAGAAAATTAGATTCTACCAAGTGTTGCCACATGGGAAAGCGAATGAAGGCAGATAAGTTGTGGCATATATGTTGATATTATGATAATTAATCTCTTCTAAATTCGTTGTTTCCCTCTCAAGTAAGCATAATTGTAATGTTTGTTTTGCCTTGTTCTTTGTTATTCCTGTTAGACTAATTTATGCAATTTAATATAGGGCTAATCCATTTACTTGCAGATTAATCAAAAACTGTGTTACGCATTTATTTGTTGTTTTGCCGGTGCATGCACATACAGTGGACTTGACTAGCTTTCCATTTTTGGCCACCAATGAGCACATAGTCATATGTATATATGTACATACATATTATGTTTTGTTTTTTATGTTTTATGTCTTTACATTTTTGTGATTTGTAGATTCAACTTTTTTATATCTAGATTATTTATTTTATCTAGAGTAAAAATTTCTACTCTGTTATATCCATTTATGTCTTGTTTCCAAAGGATTGTCTAGTGATGTGGGATATAGAAAAACAAAATAATGATTCGAAAATTAACTAATGTATCCATTCATATAGAAAGTGAGTAGTTACAATCTTCAAATAAAGAGCGAAGGGTAGTTAATTTGTGGTATATATGTTTGAAATTATGATGATCCACCTCCTATGAATTTGTTGTGTTGGCCTCTTGAGTAAAGATACTTAGAATATTTGTTTTGCCTCTTTCTTTAATAATTTTGTTGGAATGTTTATGCAATTTAATTCAGAGCTGATCTATCCACTTGTAGTTTAAGCGATAACTGTGGTCACATTTATGTACTGCTTTGCCGGTGCATGCATATATAGTGGGCTTGACTCACTTTGTATTTTTGGCTACCTGTGGACTTGAGTTGCTGTCAATGCATTTTTAGCACCACTGCAAATCGCGAACATGCAGGATTGTCATCTTTTTATAGTACATGATTATTTCAAAGTAAATCGAAGCGCGTATTGCTTGAACAAATAATCATATATTTTATCAGGATGTAACTTTTATATGAGCAAATAAATTATTTCTCTAAAAAATGCAACTTATGGACGAAAAGAGACACTATTTGATTTTGAAGCATATTTTTTTACATATGAAAAGAATACAACATACAGAGTTTCTTAGACTGATTTAAAACAATGTGTCCCGTTGTTAGGGGATTTTCATACGAATATGAAAAGTAGAAAATAGAACTCCTTTTTAGTTTCAAAATGCAAAAAAAAAAAAAAAAAAAAAAAAAAAAAGAATTTATATCAGTATTATAATTGAAATAAATATCTAAAATTAAAAGATAGTAATACGTGAAGTACATAAAATTACTAAAAAAGAGGAGACTATTGTAATTAAAGTGAATACAAGAGGAAGGTTAAGTTCACCAAAATAACAGTATTAAAGTTAGAAACAGAAACGGAACTTGATGCGGAATTAGGATAGCAAGACTTACTCCTTTTTTTTTTTTTTTTTTTTTGGCTTTACTGGGCATGGTATGGAATGATTAGAGCAAGCGATGATAAATTTTAAAGAAGGAAAGCTAATAAATCAATTTTATAATTAAACCGTCCAAATTCTAGCGGAACAAAGCATTGAGTAAATCGTCTGCTCTTCATTTCCATGTTCAGGATGAGGCTGAAAGGGACGTTTCAAGGCCTGATGAAGACTCGGACTCAGCATCTGTGGATGAAAGCGAAACTGATGGCAACTCCTCCATTGATGATTTCCAATCAGAGCCAGGCAATGCTGAATGTTTTGAGGCCCCAGGGAATAGAAGCCAAATGAAGGACGAAAGGGTTGGGCACTCCGGCGCTGTCAATGGAGGGAAAACGACAAGTATGGAAAATAGAAAGGAGGAGAAGGACGAGAGTGGGGAACCTGCCGACCAAAGTGATGTTGTTCAGTCGAGTTGGCAAAGGGGCGAAAGAGTTGAACATCATGAGAGCACCTGCAAAGCTACAACTGAAGTTGAGGATGAAGGGGACCTTTCCTCTGTAAGTAATGAATATTTGCATTATCTCAGTTGTGCAGTCTTCAAAACTAATGTGGAATTTCAACGTGGTCCAGGTGAAGAGAGATAGATCTGTGGAGACTGACCGTATAGCCGCCAAAACAGCCAGAGGAAGTGGAACTGGACGTGGTTCATATCCAGGAAGGGGTCCTGCAGAAAGAGGCAGAGGAAGGAGTATAGCTTCAAGTTCGAGAAACAGCAAAGGTTCGAGGTCGGGTAGCAACGCAGCTTCCACTTCATGTAAGGGCAAGGCATTAAATTCAGGAAGGAGCATAACTTCAATTTCACGAAGCAGTGCGACTTTGAGTTCAGGACGGGACATGATTTTGAGTTCAGTAAGGGGTAGAGGTTCAAGTTCAAGAAGGGACACAACTAATATGGGCACAAGTTCAAGTTCAGGAAGGGGCATAGCGTCTAGTTCTCGAAGCAGCTCGACTTTGAGTACAGGAAGGGGCACAACTGAAATGGGCACAAGTTTAAGATCAGGGGCGAACAAAGGTTCCTTAAATTTACGAAGCAGCATGACTTTGAGTATAGGAAGGGGCAGAGGGTTAACTTCAGAAAAGGGCGCAACTATCAATTCAGGAAGGGGAACGACTTTGGGTTTAGGAAGGGGCGCAACTGAAATGGGCGCAAGTTTAAGATCAGGGACAGACAAGGGTTCGAGCTCGGCCAAGACTAAGCCTCAAACATCGATTTCATGATAAACAAAATCAAGGTAAAGTTGAAGTGTCCTCGAATGTTCTTCCATTTTTCTTTTCAGAGACTTAAAATCAACATGTGCTTATGAAACTATGTCTGGGTGATATCTGTTGAAGATGCAAGGCAAAAACACATTACGAGATCGAGTTCGTGATAAACTAAATCAAGGTAAAGTTGAATTGTCCTCGAATGTTCTTCCATTTTTCTTTTGGAGACTAAAAATCAACATTTGCTCATGAAACTATGTTTGGGTGATATCTGTTGAAGATGCAAGGCAAAAACACGTTATGAGAAATTTAAGGTTGCGGCGTGGCTAGAAGATCACGAACGAAAACGTCAGGAGTTTTTCTAACTCGGGATTTTAAAGGAAAAATTTCAGGACTAGTTTGAACCGCGGTTCCCTTTTGATATTCGTTGTTGTTTGCTTGTCATAGTTTGTTAGCTGAATGAAGGCAGAAAATGTGAAGCTATTGCTCTGTTACTAACAAGGATATTATCGGCATCTTTTCTATCATTTCAGTGTGAAAAAAAATATTTTAGATGCAAAGTGTCTTCCTTACAAAAACCAGTAGCGTTGACAAGTAGTTGCTAAAGCTCCAAAGCTTTAGAAAGTACCATGCCAGAAATAGTTCTCGATAATGCTGACCTTGTGTGAGTTGATTGACCATCCATATCGCATGCACAGAAAAGAAAAAAGGGATATGGTTTTGAGAGTTGAACTGATGCAAAATGTTCAATCACATTTCCCAACATTCCTTTGTGTAATTGGATTCCTAAACTATTTTTTATGTTCGAGTTGGTTCTTTCATGAAAGATAAATGTCGACCTAGTATGTTATGTGGCAATTATAATATAAAAAGTTGTCAAAATTTTATATTATAAAAATCTAGAAAAGGACAGAAATCTAAAAAATGAAGAAGAGAAAACATCAAACAGAAATTTATTTTGGAAGTCTCCATCTATAATTAGTTTTGAACTGGGTTGGGAAATGTCTCCCGGACTCGCCCCTCCCCATCGGCGGCTCCTCCTCGCAGCGATGGTGAGACTCCCACAGATCAAAGAGCCCGCCAACGCCGCCGAGTTGCCCGTACCGTGGCGACGACTCGGCCCTCGGAGTCACGGTGGAGCGAGATGGCTCCTCGCGAGATGGCACCCGAGTCGGAGCAGGGACCCAAAGGGCGTATTCTGGGTCCGTCCTATGAATCCATTTTCATATTGCTCCTGAAATTAGGATTTGTTTTTGCACTCCTTTCAATTTTGCGTTAGAATGTTAATGCGATATGGTTCGGAGTTAACCTTTCCACGTGCAGGTCAACTAACAAGAATTGTTTGTTTTTTACCCCATAACCTGCGAAGAGACACTAGCGTCAACTAATTTCAGAAATGCGTTCAATCATGAGCTACACTTGAGGGAGAGGGAACTCCATGGCGGAACAATAATCCAATCTTAGGAGAGAATAAGCAAAAACAATCGGATTTGTAGTCTGGTGGGTCTCAATGTGTGTTTCTTTTTTTTATAGATATAATAAGATATAAGGACACTACTAATTTTCGAACCTTTCTCCAATATGTAACTTCGTTCTTGAATTTTTAATTGGTGCAATTAGGTCCTGAACTTTTAACAAACATTCAACGCCATCTCTAAATTTTCCGTTGGTTCAATTAGCTCCTAATATTAATTTGGAAGTTCAATATCATGCTTGCTTCAAAGAAAAGCTTACAAATCAGCAAAAGACTAGTTTCTCGATACGAATATTGTCATTGTCTTCTCTAAACTTTCAATGCAGATCACGTCAGATTGAGAATGATGAGATGGAATTAAGTTCTCCGTACCTGTTACTAGCAAATAGACTCCAAACATATATATACTTACAGGAAGATTAATATGGTCCAGATGGAGAGGGATAGGACTGTCGTGACTGACCAAGTAACTGCAAAAAGAGGCAGAGGAGGTGGAGCTAGAGGTTGTTCGAGCTCAGGGAAGTGTCCAGCTAATGAAAGCAGAGGAAAGAGCGTAGCTTCAAATCTACGCGGGGGCATAACGACGAGTTCAGGAAGGGGTAGAGGTTTGAGTTCCAGAAGTGGCATGGCCTTGAGTTCAGGAAGAGGCACGGCTTCAACTTAAGGAAAGAGCATGGCTTTCAATAGAGGGAGGAACACAGGTTCGAGTTCCCAAGACAGGACAGATGTGGATTCAGGAAGGGGCACGACTTTTGAGTTCAGGATGAAATAGAGGCCCATTCAGGAAAGGGCACAACTTTCCGTTCAGGAAGGCGCATAGGTTTGAGTTCAAGAAGCGGTAAAGGTTCAAGTGCACAAGATGGCACGGGCTTTTTGTCCAGGAATGGGCACAGCTTCAAGTTCAAGAAATGAAAAGGCTTTGAGTTCTGGAAGGGTACCTATTTCAAGTTCAGGAAGCGGTGGAGGTTCAAGTTCAAGAAGAGGAGACTCAAGACCAATTTGTCATGGTGAAGTTCAAGTTTCCTCGAATGTTCTTCCATTTTTCTTTTAGTGAGTCTCAAAACCAACATGTGCTTAGGAAACTATGTTTGGGTAATTTCTTTTGCAGATGCAAGGCGGAAACACGTTACTATCAATTTAAGGTTGCGGCATAATTAGAAGATCGTGAACGAAAACATCCACAGGAGTTGTTCTAACTCAAGATTTGGGAAGGAGCAATTTTAGGACTAGTTTGAATCGGGTTCCTCGTTGATATTCTGCTTGTCATAATTTGTTAGGTGAATGAATACAGAAAATGTGAAGCTACTGCTCTGTTACTAATAAGGATCTCATGGGAAGCTTTCCTATCATTTCAGTGTGTAAGAAATGTTTTAATGCGAAATGTCTTCCCTACAACAATGAGTAGTGTTTACAAGCAGTAATCAAAGCTTCAAAGTTCTAGAAAATGTCATGCCTAAAATAGTTCATGATAATTCCGTGCGATGCACAGACTATCAACCTTGTAAGTTGATTGACGTGCCCCATCATATGCACGGAAAAGAAAAAAAATAAATAAGAAATTCAAAGATCCTAAATCGTTGCAAAATATTTAATTAGATCTCTCAACATTTTTTTTATATAATTCAATCCCTAATTTTTATTTTTATTTTCATTTGAGTTGGTCCTTCCATTAAATATAGATACTAACGTGGCTGTTAATGTCGATGTGGCCTCTTATGTGGCAATTATAATATAAGAATTGTTTTCAAAATTTAAAAAGTAAAAATCTAGAAAAGAATGAAATTATGTAAAATGAAAAAGAAACATCAAACAGAAATTCAATTTGGAGAAATGCATGGGTCTCCATCTAAAAGTAGTTTTGAACCTGATTGCTTTCGTTTTTGCCTAAAGACGAACTTCTGCATTGGAGCAAATTAATTCATGAAATTAATGAGAAATGCATTTGTCTACTCCTAATTTTGCCTATAATTAGACGGTTGCATTCTTCGCTCGCCTCGATCCTCTCCTCTCGCTCATGAAGCTTTCAGGAGAAGCTGGAGATTATGCTCTACGATATTTTTCAATAGGCTGTCCATCATAGTACTTACGGTTTTATGTGGCGTTACTCCTCTTCATGTTATGTCATCGACTTATGTAAACTTATTATTTCACCCAAAGAAAGAAAATGAAACTTTTATAGAAATTCGATGTGGGGATTATCTCATCAGGAGAAACTAAAATTTATGAGCAGAGATCATTGAAGTCTGGAAAGTAAAAACCATTCAATTACAGACATTTTCTATCCCTTTATTTTGGGGATGATAGAGATCTTTTATTGCTTATATTGAAAGTAGAGGGGCACAACCTGAAAGAAAGTCCATGTTTGAAGCCAAGCATCTTCTGTGCTATATGGGCTTAAAGAGCTGCTTTATCAGGGAAAGCCCAATCTTGTTGGACTACTAGTTAAGAACCCAGGTGCTTCAATTAGCCCGTCCACATGAATAGTTCTTCGGTCCAATGCACAACGTACAACGAGCAGAAGTTCCCATTTTTATCAACAGTCAGCGCCCATGTTGCATCTTCTTGTTTTCCTCCCTATATTACCAATACAAATTGAAAAGCATGACTATCCATGGTGCCCACTTGAAATACTTATGATAGACCATGCTGTCGACCTGTAGAGCATAGCATGCCGGCTCCAAAATAGCCAATTTTAAGAACCATGGCATGGTGTAATAGCCAGCTTTCGACTCACGAAGAGGTTTGCATTAAATTTACATAGTGATATTTCTTTTGTGTGTTTGTGTCGAGTGGTATTTTGGTAAATTATCACTTGCTGAGTGAAGTTCATCCCTCCTGCTCTCGATTTCATCAATAGGTTATTAATTTGAAATTGAATGACTCAATGGGAACACTTCTAGAAATCAATTTCTCTTTGATCTAAAGTCCAAAGCGCCAATATTGTTTTCTTTCAAGATGTATGTTCTAGTCACAATAATATCTTGAGCAAATACTATATGTCAGAATAACTATATCATATTCTCAAAGATATCATAACATGATACATATCACTCATTCGGTTGGTATTCAATAGTGTTTTTTCATTATATTATAGGTACTTTAGAAATACAAAGCTATCAATTCTAAATTATGTATGCTCATTATCAATTCACAAAATAATATCTCAAACAAGTTGGATAAATTTGAACCCTATTCATCTACTTACGATTAGTCACATATTTTAGTAATTTTATTTTTGACATGTCAAAATCAATATCCTTAACATTTCGATTGGAAAATGCACACCATCCTATCTTAATCCTATTCCATCTCACTTAATCAAATCAATTTCACAGCTAGGTCCATTCAAGATAAAGTCATTGCAATTTGCAAGGCAAACCACACAATCCATCTTCGTCCCCCATCCCCCACCTCATTGATGGTTTCCTTCAGAAATTTCAAAGATCTAGTCCCCTCCTGCAAAGATGCGACAACAACCTCTCTCGTCTATTGCAGAATACAAAAACAAGGGCATAAGAATAGTAATGCCAAAACTTTCGCACGGAGCTCGCTTAAGTGTTAAAATCTTTTTTTTTTCACTAACTTAAGTATGACATCAAAGAAAAATCGATCACTTAAATGTTAATTCCAATCAAATGTCCTGCGTGGAATTTTTATTTTTTTTAATTTTTTAGTTTTATTTGTATTTTGCTTTTTTTTTTTTTTTTTTTTTTTTTCTTTAGGGCCGATAAGGGTAACCAACGACCCTCGCTAGCTGTGGCCGCCTCGCCTTCTGCCGTGAAGGCCTTGGGTGACACTACAAGGGCCCTTGCCAAACACGAGCAACACCACCTAGAGCCGGCAAGGGCTGTCGTGGCCTCGCTAGCGGTCAATGAGGCCCTAATGGCCTTGCCCAAGGCCTTCACAGTCAAATTTGGGCAAGGGCCACCTCACCCTCGCTGCGAAGGCTCTAGGCGAGGCCGCGACAACCCTCATGACATTGCTCACGACTACCTAAAGCTGCATGTTGCCCAAAGTGATAGCTTCACCCAGGGCCTTCATGGCCAAGGGCGAGGCGACTGCGGTCAACGAGGATCACTGGTGACCCTCGCGGACCCTAAAGAAAAAAAAGGCAAAAAATAATATAAAAATATTTAAAAAATATAATAATAAAAATATTTTCTAGCAAGCATCACATTAGCGCTTTATATTAAAAAGACGGGGCAAATTGAAAGTGACACTTAAATAATTGATTTTTTAAATTTGTGATACTCAAGTGAGCGAAAAAAAAAAGTTTTAACACTCTACTTAATATTTTTAAATTAGGGTATTTAGCATATGAAAAAGATCCGTAGCATGTGAAGAAGCCTCTACTTAACATCTTTAAATTAGGGCATTTCGCATGCGAGAACCATACATAAAGTAGACGTTGTATCTTATATCTCTCACTCTCTCTCTCTCCGCCCATCACTTCGGCCGGCAACAGAATCCAGATCTGGTCGTCCCAGCGGCTGTGCCTTGGCCGATAGAGCTGCTAGTCCAGAGACCTAGAGACGCAAAGCGGTGGTCAGCCACGGACGGCCTCTCCTCCGCAGATCTGAGCTCCAACCTCCACGCCCACCCCTCGGACGTCGGCGTGAGTAACAAGCTGCTGCCGTCGTTACTAGCGAGGATCAGAGCGCTCAGATCTGTGAATGGCTCGTCACTTGCGATGACAGCTCGTTCCTCTTCTTCTCGTCCACAGATCTGAAGCGTTCCGTCTTCGACACGGAGGCGCGGCACAGCCTGGACACGCAGTGGCCTCAGCCTAGACGCGGCACGGACAACTCTGCCGGCGGCGACGCCGGAAGTAGGCTCCGAGGTTGGGCTCAAAGTTGGCCGCAGGTAACTTGGCCTAATTTTTTTCTAAATTATTCAACATCCAAATATATATATATATATATATATATATATATATATATATATATATATGCAATTTGTAAGCGGCTTAAAGTGCTAAAATATAGGTGCGCTGTTTATTTGAAGTTTATTTCTGAAAGAAAAAACGTCTAGAAACAAATTTTTTAGATTACTTTTTTTTTTTTTTACAGATTTATATATTTTTTTAATTTGAAAACAATTTTTTATACATTATAATTGCCCCATAAATTTTTAATAAAATGATCGTTCTATTAAGTTCCTAAATAATATACTTCTCTTTCTTTTGTTCGAACCAGAAATGGTTATGGGCATGATTGGAGATTCCTCCGTAATTTGGGGATTGGATGCTTTAATTAAGCAGAAAAGAAAAGGATTTTTTTATTGGTGGCCTTTATAGTCTGTCAATTCAGAAAATATTAAGTGGTTCGTAAGTGCCACGTCAACAGCTGACCTGGCGCGAGTTAATGGATTATTAACCAATTAAAAATTGACACGTGTCATTAAAAAATAAATTAAAGATCCCTTAATTCACCTAAATTTCTCTTTTCCTCCTTTTCCATCTGCACGCACGAGCCCAACCTCCGCCCCTCCTTCCGCCACCGGCGGAGTTGGAGTTGCCTGCACCGCATCAAACCAGTTTGGCCGTCTCCTCCACCCATGCCTCAGTTCCAAATCCAGGAGATGGTGGACGCGGAGATTATCTCCATATCTAGTTTGCTGCAACGCTCCTCTGCAACTCCAGATCTTGGCTCATCATGGCTGCCGGCGAAGAGCTCAGCAACTTTGCCGCAGACCGAGAAGCCATCCATGGCTGACCGCTCTTCTGCATCTCCAGATATGGTTTGCTGCAACGGTCCTCTGCATCTGTAGATCTGCTTTGCTGCTCAAAAGTTTCGAGCTCCAGTCTTGGCTCGTCCATGGCTACCGGCAACGAGCTCAACAGCTTTGCCGCAGACCGAGAAGTCGTCCATGGCCGACGGCTCCTCTGCATCTCCAAATCTGGTTTGTTGCTACACTCCTCTACGTCTCTAGATTTGGTTTGCTGCTCAATAGCTTTGAGCTCAAGTCTTGGCTCGTCCATGGCTACCAGCGACGAGCTCAACAGCTTTGCCGCAGACCGTGGCGGCAACGGTGAGGCGGCGGTTCAAGGACGGCGGCGGCGGCGACGGCTTGGGCGATGGAGATGGCTGAGCCCAGGGGGAGCGAAGGTCAAAGATGGAGGGGAAAAGAGAAAAAAAATTAATCTTTTAGATTTCCATGTCAACATCCACGTGTCAAAATTTAATTGGGTATGAGTAAATAAGCACACGCCACGTATTAGTAAATAAGCACACACCACGTCAGCTGTTGATGTGGCGCTTATGAACCACAGAATATTTTCCCTCTCCCCTGACGAGGCATTTTTAAATTTCGAAACTTTGTTAAAAAAGTCATGCGCACCTTCATTGGTGTCTACTTTTTTATCACTTGCCTCAAAAGCCTTTGCTCATTTCTTAAGCTAGGCCACTCCACGCCAACTTCTTTTCTCTACAGGGGAGAGAGAGATCCGGAAGCAATCAGCCTCCTAGCAATGGCGAACTCGGAGGCTGGATCGAGTAGTGATGATGCGAGAGCATTAGGGGGCGAGTATCAAGTGTTCCTGAATTTTAGAGGACTCGACACTCGTTATGGATTCACGGAATTCCTCTACCACGGTTTGGGAGATGCAGGAGTCCGTGTATTCATGGACGAAAATGAACTCAGCATCGGCGAAGTGATTGGTGGGAACCTTCTACATGCTATCAACAACTCTATGATTTATATACCCATCTTCTCTCAGAATTATGCTTCCAGCAAATGGTGTCTCCGTGAGCTTGCGCACATAATAGACAACGTGTCTCAATCAGAGGGTAAAAAAAGTATTCTTCCCATTTTTTTTCACGTGAAACCTGAGGACGTTCAGCTTAAAACTCCACTATATAGCGATGCTTTACTGGAACATAAGAAGTTGTTTCCCGATAAAGTCAAGGCATGGAGAGAGGCTCTTGTAAAGGTAGATGAAATCAAGGGATGGGCCATAACAAAGGATCAAAGGTAATTACTCCCTTAAGATCCTTACCTATTTCTTCTTTTCCTTTTGTTGTATGGAATACGGTGTTTCCTGTCAAATGATTTATTTTATTCTTTTTGTAACGGGAAGTATTGAAAACTACCTCCAACGCTGCTCTCATTCAACTTTATATCCTCTTGCTTTCTATATTATTACCCAAGGAAACTAAGATTTGGTGAAGCAAAATCATTTCTTAATATTCAGTAGAAGCTAGAGCAAACTACAATCTTCAATGTATAGCGCTGCATTTCTCTTCATGATTCTCCTGTTACAAGTGCTGAAAGTTTTTCTAGGCTTAGCTATAAATGTCGAATTTTTGTTGATGCAAGTATAGTATCCACCACTTAGTTACTTTGGCTACTGTGTAAAGTAATACTATAGTTTTCAGACCTTTCTATAACCTACATATGAAAAACATATCGAGTGAATCGTGCTAAATTAGCCCATACTAATTATTCGGTGTACTTGGATCTCGTCGTTGATGTGCTTCAATTTATTCAAGTTAAAGTTTTGACTATCCGAAGTGTGATGCGTGGCTAGATCTAGTCATCTAATGAAAGCGATTTTGTATATGGCAGCCAAGCAACGATTGTCAAATTGGTTGTTAAAAGGGTTTTGGAGAAACTAAAGCTGAAACAAAGATTAGTGCCTGAACATTTAGTCGGACTTGATGATCGAGTAAAGCACTTGATAGAGTTATTAGATGTCAACCATCGCGATGTGCGGCTCATTGGGATTTATGGAATGGGTGGCATTGGTAAAACAACCGTTGCCAAAGTCGTCTTCAATGAACTACTTTCCCACTTTGGAAAGTGTTCTAGTTTTCTTGAGAATGTTCGAGAAAAGATGTCGACCGAGGATGGCATAGTCCAATTGCAGAAAAAACTATTGTTTGACATTGTTGATTCTGGATCTGCAGAAGGAGTCCAGGATATTGAACAAGGAATGAGGAGGATTGGAGAAGTACTCAACACTAAGAAGGTCCTTGTGGTTCTAGATGATGCTGATAATAAAGACCATATTAAGAGACTAATAGGAAACAATTCATTACATTCAGGATCTAGAATAATTATTACAACGAGAAACCATACTATTTTGCAAGGTCAGGAATTTAAAGATGAAATTATACCGTATGAGATGCTTGAGATGGATGATGCTTCTGCACTTGAGCTTTTTTGTCGGCATGCCTTTAGAAAAACCTTTCCTTTGGATGATTATCATGCGCTTTCCAGTGAGATTGTCTCAAGTACGGGAGGGCTTCCTTTGGCTGTTAAAGTGATAGGTTCGTTACTTAATAAGAAAGACAAAGCATTTTGGGAAGAGACTATGGTCAAGTTAAGGAATGTACCTGAGAAAGAGATTATGGAGAAGTTGAGAATTAGCTATGACGACCTAAATGAACATCAGCAACAAATTTTTCTTGATATAGCGTGCTTCTTTTTCAATGAGAAGAAGACCGATGCAATTTATATGTGGGCCGATTGTGATTTTTATCCGGTAAGAGGAATTGATGTCCTTACCAGTAGGTGCTTAATAAAGATATTGGACGATGATAAGTTCTGGATGCATGATCAACTCATAGACATGGGAAGGCGAATCGTCCATCAAGAAAGTCCAAATGCCCCTAGCAAGCGAAGTAGGGTGTGGATTGCAAAAGAAGCCCTTGAAATAATAAGAACCGAAGAGGTAAGTAAGAAATGTCCGATTTTCAAATAGACGTTGTATATTCTAAGATAAAGGATTCATGCTTGATTTAGGATGTTTATCATTTTTTTCTTATCCATTCAAGATTGTAAACCATAGTGGTTGGAAGTTGACTAACTTATTCACACCATTGGAAAATTTCACTTGCGAAGAAGAACGAAGTTGAAGCACTTGAGATAGAAGGATCTCTTGGTATTTATACGGGGTTTATACAGATCACAAATGAAGAGTTTGAAAAGTTTCCAAACCTAAGATTCCTCAAGTTAAAATTGGCAACTTTTACTGGGGACTTTGCAAGGTGTCATTCAAAGTTGAAATGGATTTCTTTGCACAGTCCTTCGCATTTGATAACTGATTTCAGGGCAGAAAATATCTATTTCAATGATCTTGTTGTTTTCAAACTTGACTACAATTACTTCAAAGATGATTCAAAAGCATGGGACTTGATTAAGGTACATCACATGTTTTGATTCTAGTCTAACGGTCCCAGTGTTACTATGCATTGGTTCTTACACTTGACATGCCATCCTTTTTACAGGGGGCACGGAAGTTGAAAGTTCTATCTCTCAGGTGGTGTGATGGTATAACGACAATCCCAAACTTCTCTGAGTGCTTGGAATTAGAGAGGTTGACTATTGCAAATTGCCAAAGTTTAAAGAAAATTGAAAGTTTCATCGGAAAACTACAATCCTTAATTGAGTTAGAGATTGAAGGGTGCCGGTATCTTACTGATTTGCCTGATGAAGTGGGGGCACTAGGTAAGCTTGAGTGCTTCTCATTGCGGGGATGTTTTGGGTTGAGAGAGCTCCCCGGCTCACTTAGGAATTTAACCTCATTGAAAGAGTTGGACTTATCGAATACGAGCATAAGGGAACTTCCCAACTCGCTTGGGAATTTAACCTCATTGAAAGAGTTGGACTTATCGAATACGAGCATAAGGGAACTTCCCAACTCGCTTGGGAATTTAACCTCATTGAAAGAGTTGGACTTATCGAATACGAGCATAAGGGAACTTCCCAACTACTTGGGAATTTAACCTCATTGAAAGAGTTGGACTTATCGCATACAAGCATAATAGAACTTCCTAGCTCGCTTGGGAATTTAACCTCATTGAAAGAGTTGGACTTATCGAAAACGAGCATAAGGGAACTTCCCAACTCCATTGGAAAGTTAAAATCATTATGCGTCCTCCGTTTCGCAGTACGACATAGGGAGAATCATGCTTGGCATTTACCTAGAGGCATTGGCATGTTGATAAATCTTGAAGAGCTAGATCTCTCTGGGCATAAAGAAATGAAAGGTGAAATTCCTTATGGAATTGAAGGATTGTCATCTTTAAAAATCCTAAATTTAAAATCCACTGGTATTTGCCGAATTCTAGGGAAAATCGACATGCTTTGTCACCTCCAAATGGTCGACTTATTGGATTGTCATGACATTCAAGAGTTGCCGAAGTTTCCCACAAGTTTGACTTGTCTACTTATTCAATCTGAATCATTGCTCTCGGTACCTGATTTGTCGTATCTTACTAGGTTGGATGAATTGCAACTAAGTAATTACAAATTTGCTGGAGGGATATCAAAACCGATCATAGGATGCAATTTATGTTGGATTGAGGGGTTATCTAAACTGAAAAAGTTAACGTTATGTTTGCTTGGCGTCCTTGGACCTTTAGAGTTGGCTTATCTTCCTCATTTAGAATTCCTTAATTTGGCAGGCCTAGACTTAAAAAACCTCATGCAGCTTCCGTCCTCCAACAGCAGTTGGAAGTATTTGTGGACTCTATCGATCAATCATTGTGAAGTCGAAGACATTTTACTTGAGGGACTTCCACAACTGGAAGAATTAAATGTCCATTCTTGTATACGGCTTCAGAGATTATTCATTCTTTCGAAATTACTGAAGCTACGACGAGTGAGTGTATCATCGTGTCGAGAGCTAGTTGAGATACGAGTTGTGGATCTTTCGGAATCATTGAAAATCATGGACATTCATCATTGTGAATCTTTGACAAGAATAAGTGGGTTGTTATACTTGAAGAACCTAGAGAGTTTGAAAATCCATGGCTGCCATGTACTTACTAATGTTGAGGGCCTTGACGAGCTAGAGTCTTTGAAATACTTGGAGGTCGCAATGTGCAAGTCATTGGAAAGGTTGATTGATGCATCTTGCACAAAAATACCAGATAATTGCCTCGCCTATATAAGTAAATGTGGAGACCATATCAAAGATTTTGGTCATTTACATGGAAAGCTGCCCCTGAAGCTTTATAAAGACGACATTCTTCAGGTACGGCATCTTCTTCGTCAATGTGTGGGACTTTTGCATGCTTCCTTTTTAGGCCAAATATCCTCCTCTCTTTAGCGACATGATATCCGCCTTTTCAAAGTTGCCAATTTTTTGTTGCACGCTAATGTCTTAGGTGGTTGATTTGTTTCCTCACATTAGTCACTCATCTCTTCTTCCTTTTTGGGCGTTGGATAGTCTTAGTTGTTTAATATTGCTAGCAAACTAATATAATCACTCTAAATATTAAATTAATCAAAATTACTTTCATAGATAACATGGACTATTTATGATTCCTTTGCAAAAGAAAATTATCGATTTCAAAAACATTATATGATTCCTTTGCAACTATTTCTTTTTTAAGTTTTGCAATAGGCATAATTAATGCACAAATATAATATCGAGCATGTAATAAAGGTAATTATGGACTATTTAATTCGATTATCTCATTAATGTGCTATGGAGAAATTACTGTCCAATTCATAGCTGTACAAAAGAAAATTAAAAAAAAAAATAATAAGAAGAAGAACTCATTAGATTCTACCAAGTGTTGCCACATGGGAAAGCGAATGAAGGCAGATAAGTTGTGGCATATATGTTGATATTATGATAATTAATCTCTTGTAAATTCGTTGTTTCCCTCTCAAGTAAGCATAATTGTAATGTTTGATTTGCCTTGTTCTTTGTTATTCCTGTTAGACTAATTTATGCAATCTAACATAGGGCTAATCCATTTACTTGCAGATTAATCAAAAACTGTGTTACGCATTTATTTGTTGTTTTGCCGGTGCATGCACATACAGTGGACTTGACTAGCTTTCCATTTTTGGCCACCAATGAGCACATAGTCATATGTATATATGTGCATACATCTTATGTTTTGTTTTTTATGTTTTATGTCTTTGCACTTTTGTGATTTGTAGATTCAACTTTTTTATATCTAGATTTTTTTATTTTATCTAGAGTAAAAATTTCTACTCTGTTAAATGCATTTATGTCTTGTTTCCAAAGGATTGTCTAGTGAATGTGGGATATAGAAAAACAAAATAATGATTCGAAAATTAACTAATGTATCCATTCATACAGAAAGTGAGTAGTTACAATCTTCAAATAAAGAGCGAAGAGTAGTTAATTTGTGGTATATACGTTTGATACTATGATGATCCACCTCCTATGAATTTGTTGTGTTGGCCTCTTGAGTAAAGATACTTAGAATGTTTGTTTTGCCTCTTTCTTTAATAATTTTGTTGGAAGGTTTATGCAATTTAATTCAGAGCTTATCTATCCACTTGTAGTTTAAGCGATAACTGTGAGTCACATTTATGTACTGCTTTGCCGGTGCATGCATATATAGTGGGCTTGACTCACTTTGTATTTTTGGCTACCAGTGGGCTTGAGTAGCTGTCAATGCATTTTTAGCACCATTGCAAATCGCTAACACGCAAGATTGTTATTTTTTTATAGTACATGATTATTTTAAAGTAAATCAAAGCGCGTATTGCTTGGAACAAATAGTCATAATTAGATGTAACTTTTATATGAGCAAATAAATTATTTCTCTAAAGAGATGCGACTTATGGACGAAAAGAGACACTATTTGATTTTGAAGCATATTTTTTTACATATGAAAAGAATACGACATACAGACTTTCTTAGACTGATTTAAAACAATGTGTCCCGTTGTTAGGGGATTTTCATACGAATATGAAAAGTAGAAAATAGAACTCCTTTTTAGTTTCAAAATGCAAAAAAAAAAAAAAAATGAATTTATATCAGTATTATAATTGAAATAAATATCTAACAATTAAAAGATAGTAATACGTGAAGTACATAAAATTACTAAAAAGGAGGAGACTATTGTAATTAAAGTGAATACAAGACGAAGGTTAAGTTCACTAAAATTACAGTATTAAAGTTAGAAACAGAAACGGAACTTGATGCGGAATTAGGATGGCAAGACTTACTGCTTTTTTTTTCTTTTCTTTTTTTCCGGCTTTACTGGGCATGGTATGGAATGATTAGAGCAAGCGATGATAAATTTTAAAGAAGGAAAGCTAATAAATCCATTTTATAATTAAACCGTCCAAATTATAGCGGAACAAAGCATGTTGAGTTAATCGTCTGCTCTTGTTTCCAATCTGCTCTTCATTTCCATGTTCAGAATGAGGCTGAAAGGGACGTTTCAAGGCCTGATGAAGACTCGGACTCTGCATCTGCCGACCAAAGTGATGTTGTTCAGTCGAGTTGGCAAAGGGGCGAAAGAGTTGAACATCATGAGAGCACCTGCAAAGCTACAACTGAAGTTGAGGATGAAGGGGACCTTTCTTCTGTAAGTAATGAACATTTGCATTATCTCAGTTGTGCAGTCTTCAAAACTAATGTGAAATTTCAACGTGGTCCAGGTGAAGAGAGATAGATCTGTGGAGACTAACCGAATAGCCGCCAAAACAGCCGGAGGAAGTGGAACTGGACGTGGTTCAAATCCAGGAAGGGGTCCTGCAGAAAGAGGCAGAGGAAGGAGTATAGCTTCAAGTTCGAGAAACAGCAAAGGTTCGAGGTCAGGTAGCGACGCAGCTTCCACTTCAGGAAAGGGCAAGGCATTAAATTCAGGAAGGAGCATAACTTCAATTTCACGAAGCAGTGCGACTTTGAGTTCAGGACAGGACATGATTTTGAGTTCAGTAAGGGGTAGAGGTTCAAGTTCAAGAAAAGACACAACTAATATGGGCACAAGTTCAAGTTCAGGAAGGGGCATAGCGTCTAGTTCTCGAAGCAGCTCGACTTTGAGTACAGGAAGGGGCACAACTGAAATGGGCACAAGTTTAAGATCAGAGGCGAACAAAGGTTCTTTAAATTTACGACGCAGCATGACTTTGAGTATAGGAAGGGGCAGGTTAAGTTCAGAAAAGGGCGCAACTATCAATTCAGGAAGGGGAACGACTTTGAGTTTAGGAAGGGGCGCAACTGAAATGGGCGCAAGTTTAAGATCAGGGACAGACAAGGGTTCGAGCTCGGCCAAGACTAAGCCTCAAACATCGATTTCATGATAAACGAAATCAAGGTAAAGTTGAAGTGTCCTCGAATGTTCTTCCATTTTTCTTTTCAGAGACTTAAAATCAACATGTGCTTATGAAACTATGTTCGGGTAATATCTGTTGAAGATGCTAGGCAAAAACTCGTTGCGAGAAATTCAAGGTTGCGGCATGGCTAGAAGATCACAAGGTTGCGGCATGGCTAGAAGATCACGAACGAAAATATCAGGAGGAGTTGTTCTAACTCAGGATTGTGAAGGAGTAATTTCAGGACTAGTTTGAACCGCGGTTCCCTGTTGATATTGGTTTTTGTTTGCTTGTCACGGTTTGTTAGCTGAATGAAGGCAGAAAATGTGAAGCTACTGCTCTGTTACTAATAAGGATATTATCGGCATCTTTTCTATCATTTCAGTGTGAAAAAAATATTTAAATGCAAATTGTCTTCCTTACAAAAACCAGTAGTGTTGACAAGTAGTTACTAAAGCTTCAAAGCCTTAGAAAGTACCATGCCAGAAATAGTTCTTGATAATGCTGACCTTGTGTGAGTTGATTGACCAGCCATATCGCATGCACAGAAAAGAAAAAAGGGATATGGTTTTGAGAGTCGAACTGATGCAAAATGTTCAATCACATTTCCCAACATTCCTTTGTGTAACGAGATTCCTAAACTATTTTTTATGTTCGAGTTGGTTCTTCCATGAAAGATAAATGCCGGCGTAGTATGTTATGTGGTAATTATAATAAAAAAAGTTGTCAAAATTTTATATTATAAAAATCTACAAAAGGACAGAAATCTGAAAAATGAAGAAGAGAAAACATCAAACAGAAATTTATTTTGGAAGTCTCCATCTAGAATTAGTTTTGAACTGGGTTGGGAAATGTCTCCCGGACTCGACCCTCCCCATCGGCGGCTCCTCCTCGCAGCGATGGTGAGACTCTCACAGATCAAAGAGCCCGCCAACGCCGCCGAGTCGCCCGTACCGCGGCGACGACTCGGCCCTCGGAGTCACGGCGCGGCGAGATGGCTCCGCACGAGATGGCACCCGAGTCGGAGCAGGGACCCAGAGGGCGTATTCTGGGTCCGTCCTATGAATCCATTTTCATATTGCTCCTGAAATTAGGATTTGTTTTTGCACTCCTTTCAATTTTGCGTTAGAATGTCAATGCGATATGGTTCGGAGTTAACCTTTCCACGTGCAGGTCAACTAACAAGAATTGTTTGTTTTTTACCCCATAACCTGCGAAGAGACACTAGGGGCCAAAACACATAAAGCGAGCGTCAACTAATTTCAGAAATGCGTTCAATCATGAGCTACACTTGAGGGAGAGGGAACTCCATGGCGGAACAATAATCCAATCTTAGGAGAGAATAAGCAAAAACAATCGGATTTGTAGTCTAGTGGGTCTCAATGTGTGTTTCTTTTTTATTGATATAATGAGATATAAGGACACTACTAATTTTCGAACCTTTCTCTAATATGTAACTTCGTTCTTGAATTTTTAATTGGTGCAATTAGGTCCTGAACTTTTAACAAACATTCAACGCCATCTCTAAATTTTCCATTGGTTCAATTAGCTCGTCGTATAAATTTGGAAGTTCAATATCATGCTTGCTTCAAAGAAAAGCTTACAAATCAGCAAAAGATTACTTTCTCGATACGAATATTGTCGTTGTCTTCTCTAAACTTTCAATGCAGATCACGTCAGATTGAGAATGATGAGATGGAATTAAGTTCTCCGTGGAATTAAGTTCTCCGTACCTGTTACTAGCAAATAGACTCCAAACATATATATACTTACAGGAAGATTAATATGGTCCAGATGAAGAGGGATAGGACTGTCGTGACTGACCAAGTAACTGTAAATAGAGGCAGAGGAGGTGGAGCTAGAGGTTGTTCGAGCTCAGGGAAGTGTCCAGCTAATGAAAGCAGAGGAAAGAGCGTAGCTTCAAATCTACGCGGGGGCATAACGACGAGTTCAGGAAGGGGTAGAGGTTTGAGTTCCAGAAGTGGCACGGCCTTGAGTTCAGGAAGAGGCACGGCTTCAAATTAAGGAAAGAGCGTGGCTTTCAATATAGGGAGGAACACAGGTTTGAGTTCCCAAGACAGGATAGATGTGGATTCAGGAAGGGGCACGACTTTTGAGTTCAGGATGAAATAGAGGCCCATTCAGGAAAGGGCACGACTTTCCGTTCAGGAGGGGGCATAGGTTTGAGTTCAAGAAGCGGTAAAGGTTCAAGTGCACAAGATGGCACGGGCTTTTTGTCCAGGAATGGGCACAGCTTCAAGTTCAAGAATGAAAAGGCTTTGAGTTCTGGAAGGGTACCTATTTCAAGTTCAGGAAGGGGTGGAGGTTCAAGTTCAAGAAGAGGAGACTCAAGACCAATTTGTCATGGTGAAGTTCAAGTTTCCTCGAATGTTCTTCCATTTTTCTTTTAGTGAGTCTCAAAACCAACATGTGCTTAGGAAACTATGTTTCGGTAATTTCTGTTGCAGATGCAAGGCGGAAACACGTTACTATGAATTCAAGGTTGCGACATGGTTAGAAGATCGCGAACGAAAACATCCGCAGGAGTTGATCTAACTCAAGCCTTGTGAAGGAGCAATTTTAGGACTAGTTTGAATCGGGTTCCTTGTTGATATTCTGCTTGTCATAATTTGTTAGGTGAATGAATACAGAAAATGTGAAGCTACTTCTCTGTTACTAATAAGGATCTCATGGGAAGCTTTCCTATCATTTCAGTGTGTAAGAAATGTTTTAATGCGAAATGTCTTCCCTGCAACAATGAGTAGTGTTTACAAGCAGTAAACAAAGCTTCAAAGTTCTAGAAAATGTCATGCCTAAAATAGTTCATGATAATTCCGTGCGATGCACAGACCATCGATCTTGTGTTAGTTGATTGACGTGCCCCATCATATGCACGGAAAAGAAAAAAAGGAATAAGAAATTCAAAAATCCCGAATCATTGCAAAATATTTAATCTGATCTCTCAACATTTCTTAATATAATTAGATCCCTAAACCTTTTTTTTTTATCATTTGAGTCGGTCCTTCCATTAAATATAGATACTGACGTGGCTGTTAATGTCGATGTGGCCTCTTATGTGGCAATTATAATATAAGAATTTATTTTCAAAATTTAAAAAGTAAAAATCTAGAAAAGAACGAAATTATGTAAAATGAAAAAGAAACATCAAACAGAAATTCAATTTGGAGAAATGCATGGGTCTCCATCTAAAAGTAGTTTTGAACCTGAATGCTTTCGTTTTTGCCTGAAGACAAACTTCTGCAATGGATCAAATTAATTCACGAAATTCATGAGAAATGCATTTGTCTACTCCTAATTTTGCCTATAATTAGATGGTTGCATTCTTCACTCGCCTCAATCCTCTCCTCTCGCACAAGAAGCTTTCAGGAGAAGCCGGAGATTATGCTCTACGATTTTTTTCAACAGGCTGTCCACCATAGCACATACGGTTTGATGTGGCGTTACCCCTCTTCATGTTATGCCATCAACTTATGTAAACTCATTCTTTCACCCAAAGAAAGAAAAGGAGACTTTTACAGAAACTCGATTGGGATTATCTCACCAGTAGAAACTAAAATATATGAGCAGAGACCATTGAAGTCTGGGCAGTAACAACCACTTAATTACATACATTTTCTATCCCTTTATTTTGGGGATGATAGAGATTTTTTTTTTTTTTATTGCTTTATTGAAAGTAGAGGAGGACAATTTGAAAGAAAGTCCATGTCTGAAACATGGGATCTTCCATGCTTCATGGGCTTGAACAGCTGCTTTAGCAGAGAAAGCCCAATCTTGTTGGACTGCTAGTTAAGAACCCAAGTGCTTCAATTAGCCCGTCCGCATGAATAGTTCTTCGGTCCAATGCACAACTTGGAATACTTATGATAGACCAAGCTGTCGACCTGTAGAGCATAGCACGCCAGCTCCAAAATAGCCAACTTAAAGAACCATGGCATGGTGTAATAGCCAACTTTCAACTCACGGAGAGGTTTGCAATAAATTTACATAATGACATTTCTTTTGTGCGTTTGCATCGAGTGATATTTTGGTCAATTATCAATTGCTGAGTGAAGTTCCTCCCTCCTACTCTCGATTTCATCAAGGATAGGTTATTAATTTGAAATTGAATGACTCGATGGAAACACTTCTAGAAATCAATTTCTCTTTGATCTACAGTCCAAACCGCCAATATTGTTCTCTTTCAAGATGTATGTTCCAGTCACAATACTATTTTGAGCAAATACCGTACGTCAGAATAACTATATCATATTCCCGAAAATATCATAACATGATACATATCACTCATTCGGTTGGTATTCAATAGTGTTTTTTCATTATATTATAGGTACTTTAGAAATACAAAGCTATCAATTCTAAATTTTTTTGGCTCATTATCAATTCACAAAATAATACCTCAAACTAGTGGATTTCTAAATTTGAACATAATCCACTTCCTTATCCATCTACTTACAATTAGTCACATATTTTAGTAATCTTGTTTTTGACATGTCAAATTCAATATCCTTAACATTTCGATTCGAAATGCACACCATCCTATCTTAATCCTATTCCATCTCACTCAATCAAATCGATTTCACAACTAGGTCCATTCAAAATAAAGTCATTGCAATTTGCAAGGCAAACCACACGCTCCATCTTCGTCCCCCATCCCCCACCTCATTGATGGTTTCCTTCAGAAAATTCGATGATCTGGACCCCTCAACAACATCTCTCCTCCAGTCTTGGAGATTGCAAAAACAAGGGCATAAGAACAGTAGTTCTAAAATTTTCGCACTGCACTCACTTGAATGTCAAAATATTTTTTTCACTCACTTGAGTGTCATATTGAAGAAAAATCGATCACTTGATTACTAATTCCTATCAAATGTCCTATGTGAATTTTTTAATTTTATTTGTATTTTGCTTTCTTTTTTTTTAGTGTCAAAACCTTTTTTTTTCACTCGCCTTCGACCGTGAAAGCCTTGGGTGACACTACGAGGGCCCTCACCAATTGCGAGTAACACCACCTAGAGCAGGCAAGGGCCATCGTGACCTCGCTAGCAGTTGACGAGGCCCCAATGGCCTTGCCCAAGGCTTTCGTAGTCAGATCTGGGCAAGGCCACCTCACCCTTGCTGCGAAGGCTCTAGGTCAGGCCGCGATGACCCTCACCTACTCTAAGCGACATTGCTCATGACCACCCAAAGCTAGATGTCACCCAAAGTGATGGCCTCGCCCAAGGCCTTTATGGCCAAGGGCGAGGCGGTTGCAAACGGCAAGGATCACTAGTGACCCTCGCGGATCCTAAAGAAAAAAAGGCAAAAAAAAAGATTCAAAAAATTCAAAAAATTCAAAAATATAATCAAAAAAATATTTTCCTATAGTCACATTAGCTTTTTTCACAGGGCAAATTGAAAATGACACTTAAATGATCGATTTTTTAAATTTGTGGTACTCAAATTAGTGAAAAAAAAAATTAATACTTAAGTGAGTGTCGTACAAAATATTTGCACATATACTATTCCTACCCAAAAAATAAGAACTAAACTCTCCCAACCCATCTTTTTCCAACATAAACTAAAATCCAAGCCCAATATAGGAAATGATACGTGGGGCCCACGTGATATCTATACAAGATAAAATCCCCACGTGTGACAACATCATATGAAACTTTCGACATGTCCATCAATCATTTTTTAGCTTCAAAGTCAATCAAGCATTAGACTCTCTAATCAAGATATGCAATCGAGATTTATATTAAAAAAAAAAAAGAGATCTAACAATGGCAAAACTCAAAACCCCCTGGGGATATGCTATGAAGACGGACACGTTCGGAGGGCCTCCGTGTCGTGTCGGACATCCTGACATGTGTTGGACACGCTCGGACACGTTCGAACACGCGGTCAACGCGTGTCGGAGTTTCCGACACGTGGTCAACTCTTTCCGACACGCTCCGACGCGTGTGTCCGGAGGTTTGTGGGCGGGTCTACAGGTGCGAAGGGAAGAAGGTGATGGAGAGCAGAGCAAGGGTGAGGGAGCGGAGATGACGCCGCGAGCGACAGCGAGGGAGGGTAGAGGAAGAGCAAAGACCAAGACCATCGAGCAAGCTGCGATTGCCGACTGCAACGCCGAGATGGAGGGCTGGAACGCCACGATGGAGGGCTGGACCCGAGGCTACGACGGCAAAGTGGGGAACGAAGGCGAGGCAGCGGCGAGCGTTTATGATGAGAGGAGACGACAGGAAGAAGAGGAAGGAGAGGAGAGGAGACGAGGGCTTCTGGGGAAGGAACGAGAGTCTCGTGCAGCGTGAATTCAATTTTTGGGGGGGGGAAGAGAGGTGATGGTGAAATAAATGGGTGGGATCCATTTAGCCCAAAAAAAATATATCAAAATTTTAAATAACTTTATTATTAAATGGTAAGGCTAAAAAATAAATAAATAGGTGGATTAAAAAGTTATTTCAAAAATAAAATTATTAGATGTTAAATAATAATAAATTTTGATTACCATAGAAAAATATAAATTTATTTTGACTTTAATCTCTCATTAGTTATTTATTTCATCGATAACTTTTGTTAAAATAAAAAAATGTCTTTCTAATTTCTTATGAATAAATTTATTAATGTTATTAGTATAGATTCATTATAGATTCTTTTTTATTAGCTATTTATTTATGAATTTGAATAAATTAATTTAAATATAATAATTTATCATGTAAATATAAAAATATTCATTTAATATACAACGTGTCCCAACGTGTCGGAATTCTCTTTTTTTTTTTTTTTTTAAATGACGTATCGGCGTGTCTTGTGTCGGCATGTCGCGTGTCGCGTGTCGCGTGTCGGTCTTCTTCGGGGGATATGCCCCGAGGGTTTTCTTGATCCTATCCGAACCCCAATCTCAACGTGGTCGTTAGAGGTGCTTAACATATATTAGATATACTCATAAAATCAGTGGCGAGTGCATATAATTTTCCGCGGCAAAGATCCATAGCATGTGAAAAAGCCTCTACTTAATAATTTTAAATTAGGGTATTTAGCATGCGAGAATTATACATAAAATAGATGTTGTATCTTATATCTAAATGAAACTAACAGACGAGACATTTATTTAAAGCATATTAAAAATTAAATTTAGATAAAAAAAAATGAAATGAATCCACTAAATTCAGGGTTGCTAAAATTCCCAAACTATAAGCAGAATTTCTCCATATCATAATCCGTATTACGAGAACAAATAAGTGCATTAAAGATTATTTTAGATGGAGAGACAGACCTTTTTTCAAAAAAGAAAAGAAAGGACGAGGGGTTTTAAAAAATGACAGGTGAAATTTATTTGAAGAATATGGTATCTCTCACTGTCTCTGTCTCTGTCTCTATCTCCGCCCACCACTTCGCCCGGCAATAGAAGTCCAGATCTGGCTGGTGAGCGACGGCGGACTGCTGCGTCCACCCCTTCGTCGTCCCGGCTGCTGTGCCTTGGCCGATAGAGCTGCTAGTCCACAGACCTAGAGACGCAAAGCGGTGGTCAGCCACGGACGGCCTCTCCTCCGCAGATCTGAGCTCCAACCTCCACGCCCACCGCTCGGACGTCGGCGTGAGTAACAAGCCGCCGCTGTCTTTGCTAGCGAGGATCTGAGCGCTCAGATCTGTGAACGGCTCGTCACTTGCGATGACAGCTCGGTCGTCTTCTTCTCGTCCACAGATCTGAAGCGTTCCGTCTTGGACACGGAGGGGCGGCTCGGCCTGGACACGCAGCGGCGTCAGCTTAGACGCGGCGCGGACAACTCTGCCGGCGGCGACGCCGGAAGTAGGCTCCGAGGTTGGGCGCAAAGTTCGCCGCAGGTAATTTGGCCCAATTTTTTTTTTAATAGTTCAATATCCAAATACACACACACATATATGTGTGCAATTTGTAAGCGGCTTAAAGTGCTAAAATATAGGCGCGCTTTTAATTTGAAGTGTATTTCTGAAAGAATAAACGTTTAGAAACAATTTTTTTAGATTACTTTTTTTTTTCCAGATTTCTATTTTTTTAATTTGAAAACAATTTTTTATACATTATAATTGCCCCATAAATTTTTTGTAAAAAATGATCGTTCTATTAAGTTCCTAAATAATATACTTCTTTGTTTTTTGTTCGAACTAAAAAAGGTTATAGGCATGATTGGAGATTTCTCCGCAGTTTGGGGATTGGATGCTTTAATTAACGGGAAAAGAAAAGGATTTTTTTATTGGTGGTCTTTATAGTCTCCCCATGAGTCTTTTTTAAATTTCGAAACTTTGTTAAAAAAGTCCTGCGCACCTTCACTGGTGTCTACTTTTTTATCACTTGCCTCGAAAGCCTCCGCTCGTTTCTTAAGCTAGGCCACGCCACGCCAACTTCTTTGCTCTACAGGGGAGAGAGAGATCCGGAAGTGATAAGCTTCCTAGGTATGGCGAACTCGGAGGCTGGATCGAGTAGTGACGCTGCGCGAGCATCAGGGGCGAGTATCAAGTGTTCCTGAATTTCAGAGGATCGGACACTCGTTATGTATTTACAGACTTCCTCTACTAGGGATTGATAGATGCGGGAGTCCGCATATTTAGGGACGACGAAGAACTCCGTGAGCATATGGTGCCTCCGTGAGCTTGCGCACATAGTAAAAAATGTGTAAGTCAGAAAGTCAGAAAAGTATCCTTCCCATTTTTCTCGATGTGGAACCTGAGGACGTTAAGCTTAAGACTCCACGATATAACAATGCTTTACTGGACCATGAGAAGAATTTTCCTGTAGAAGTCGAGGAGTGGAGAAAGGCTGTTGCAGAGGTAGATGAAATCAAGGGATGGAACGTTAAAAAGGATGAAGGGTAATTTACTCTTTAAAGACTCTTACCTATTTCGTCTTTTCTTTTTGTTGTATGGAATATGGTGTTTCCTGTCGAATGATTTATTTTATTCTTTTTGTTACGGGAAGTATTGAAAAATACCTCCAACACTACTCTCATTCAACTTTACATCCTCTGCTTTGTCTATGATTACCCAAGGAAACTAAGATTTGGTGAAGCAAAATCATGTCTCAATATTTAATCGAAGCGAGAGCAAACTACAATCTTCAATGTACAGCGCTGCATTTCTCTTCATGATTCTCCCGTTACAAGTGCTGAAAGTTTTTCTAGACTTAGCTATAAATGTCAAATTTTTGTTAATGCATGATATGGTATCCACCACTTGGTTACTTTGGCTACTGCGTAAGGTAATACTATAGTCTTCAGACATTTCTATAACCTACATATGAAAAACATATAAAGTGAATTCTACTAAACTAGTCCATACTAATTATTTAGTGCACTTAGATCTCGTCCGTGATGTGCTTCAATTTATTCAAGTTAGAGTTTTGACAATCAGAAGTGTGACTCATGGATAGATCTAGTCAACTAATGAAATCGCTTTTGTATAGGGCAGCCAAGCAACGATTGTCAAATTGGTTGTTAAAAGGGTTTTGGAGAAACTGAAGCTGAAACAAAGATTAGTGCCTGAACATTTAGTTGGACTTGATGATCGGGTAGAGCACTTGACAGAGTTATTAGATGTCAACCATCGCGATGTGCGGCTCATTGGAATTTATGGAATGGGTGGCATTGGTAAAACAACTGATGCCAAAGTCGTCTTCAATGTTCCCCACTTTCGAAAGTGTTCTAGTTTTCTTGAGAACGTTCGAGAAAAGACGTCGACTGAGGATGGCATAGTCCAATTGCAGAAAAAACTACTGTCTGACATTGTTGATTCTGGATCTGCAAGAGTAGTCCAGGATATTGAACAAGGAATGAGGAGGATTGGAGAACTACTCAGCACTAAGAAGGTCCTAGTGGTTCTAGATGATGCTGATAATAAAGACCATATTAAGAGACTAATAAGAAACAATTCATTACATTCAGGATCTAGAATAATAATTACAACGAGAAACAATACTATTTTGCAAGGTCAGGAATTTAAAGATGAAATTATACCGTATGAGATGCCTAAGATGGATGATGCTCCTGCACTTAAGCTTTTTTGTCGACATGCCTTTGGAAAAAACTTTCCTTCGGATGATTATCATCGGCTTTCCAAGGAACTTGTCTCAAGTACAGGAGGGCTTCCTTTGGCTGTTGAAGTGATAGGTTCGTCACTTAAAGAGAAAGACAAAGCATTTTGGAAAGAGACTAAGATCAAGTTAAGGAATGTACCCGAGGAAGAGATTCTGAAAAAGTTGAGGATTAGCTATGAAGACCTAGAGGAATATTAGCAACAAATTTTTCTCGATATAGCATGCTTCTTTTTCAATGAGAAGAAGATCGATGCATTTTACATGTGGGACAGTTGTCAATTTTATCCCAAAAGAGGAATTGATGTCCTTACCAATAGGTGCTTGATAAAGATATTGGACAATGATAACTTCTGGATGCACGATCAACTCAGACATGGGAAGGCGAATCGTCCATCAAGAAAGTCCAAATGACCTTGGCAAGCGAAGTAGGGTGTGGATTGTGAAAGAATCCCTTGAAATAATAAGAACCAAAGAGGTGAGTAAGATTTCTCCGATTTTCAAATAGACGTTGTATATTCTAAGATTAAGGATTCCTGCTTGATTTAGGTGTTTATCATTTTTTTCTTATCCATTCAAGATTGTAAACCATAGTGGTTGGAAGTTGACTAACTTATTCACACCATTGGAAAATTTCAATTGCAGAGGAAGGACAACATTCAAGCACTAGATATAGATGGATCTCATGTTTATATCACAAAGGAAGAGTTTGAAAAGTTTCCAAACCTAAGATTCCTCAAGTTTGTGTACCAATTTGGAAATTTTAGTAGTCAAAAAGTAATTTGGAGTAAATTTGTCGTATTTGTATCAATTTGGAGTATTTTCATAATATTAATCTAACGGTTACTTAGGCTCCGTTCGTTTCGCGGAAATGTGGCGTTTCGAAAAATATTTTTCGAAGTCATTTTCCAAGAAAATATAATTATTTTCCGGTGTTCGAATGAAACCTGAAAATGAAGTCGAAAATATTTTTCGCTGTTCGGTAAGGAAAATCTTTTCCTTCATATACTCTTTTTTATTTATTTTATTTTTTAAAATGGATTTTCATATTTTTAAAAATTGATTTTTAATTATTTTTAATTTTTAAAATCTATTTTTAATTGTTTTCATTTCTATTTTTATTTTCTTTTTTTCTTTGTTTTACATTTCCTTCTTTCTTGGCTGGTCGCCGGCCATGGCGATGGCCCGTGATCGGTCATCGGCGAGCCTTGAGCTCGCCGACGAGCACAAGGCTTGCCACTCTCCAAATTGGCGAGCACGAGCGTCGAGCTCGAGGCTTGCCAGATCGACGAGCGCGAGCTTGAGACCGACGAGCTTGAGGTTCGCCTGGCGACGACTGACGACTAGCCAAGAAAGAAGCAGATGGGAAACAAAGAAAAGAAAAAGGAAAAAGGAAAAAAAAGAAATAGAAAAGAAAAAGGAAATTAAAAATAATTCGAATAAAAAAAGAAAACAAGAAGAAGAAAGGGGATGAGGAAGTGAGGATTTGTAGAGGTGTGAGATAAGAGAGATCAAGTGAGACCAAGTGAGAAAAATATTTTCCACTTTTCAAAAGTGAAAAATATTTTTCCCTAATTTAGGAGACTTTTTTTCTTTCATGGAAAACATTTTCCCCAAGAAATTCATTTTCCGTGAAATGAACGCCGGAAAATCCGGAAAACGTTTTCTCGGAAATAATTTTCCACAAAATGAATGGAGACTAGTATGACATCTATTTTACATGATATTGTAAGGAATTCGTTCACTTGTTACCCGTCCAGCCATGCACGACGGAAAATTCGGAAACGTTTTCGCGGAAAATAATTTCTGAGAAACGAACGGGGCCTTAGTATGACATTTGTTTTACATGATATTGTAAGGAATTCGTTCACTTGTTACCTATCTAGCCATTCACGCCGAAAAATCCGTAAAACGTTTTCTCGGAAATTATTTTCTGCGAAATGAACAGAGCCTTAGTATGACATCTGTTTTACATGATATTGTAAGGAATTCGTTCACTTGTTACCTGTCAAGCCATGCACGCCGGGAAAATCCGGAAATTATTTTCTCGAAAATTATTTTCCGCGAAACGAACGGAGCCTTAGTATGACATCTGTTTTACATGATATTGTAAGGAATTCGTTCACTTGTTACCTGTCTAGCCATGCATGTCGGAAAATCCGAAAAACGTTTTTGCGGAAAATAATTTTCAAGAAACGAACGGAGCCTTAGCATGACATCTGTTTTACATGATATTGTAAGGAATTCGTTCACTTGTTACCTGTCCAGCCATACACGCCGGAATATCTGGAAAACATTTTTTCGGAAATTATTTTCCGCGAAACGAATGGAGCCTAGTATGACATCTGTTTTACATGATATTGTAAGGAATTCGTTCACTTGTTACCTGTCCAGCCACGCACGCCGAAAAATTCGGAAAACGTTTTCTTGGAAATTATTTTCCGCGAAATGAACGGAGCCTTAGTATGACATATGTTTTACATGATACTGTAAGGAATTCGTTCACTTGTTACTTGTCCAGCCATGCACGCTACAATGATAATAAAAAACTAAGCGGCATAACATTTTTATTTCCATTCTTCAACCCTTCTTTTTAAATTATTTCAATGCACTGCGAAAACCATTGGTCAACCACATTCATCAGCCAAGAAAGGAATTCAAATGTGATCATTTGAGGGTAGGTGTTAACTTAAATTACTTAACAAGATCTCACTCGTCTGATGTGGGACTTCAAAATGTTGCATTCCAGGAGTGGTAAAATGGACAAGTTATTTCTGAGAGTTATTCGTGAGTGGTAAGTTACTGAAATTGTTGGTAAATTTCAAACCTTGTCAATAGAATAGAATTAGGTGACTCGCAACTGGCTTGGTAATTTACCAACTATGTACGGGGTGTATCAATGTCAAATCAATAGTAATACCATGCTTGTTTCACGACGATTGAACTTCACTAGAAAAGTAGTTTCGGAGTAAGCAATGTCTAGGGAAGAATGATATGATTTTCCAAAGTTTGGCGTGGTCTTCGCAAGTAAAGTGAAGCCTATATTCAGATAGTTGTTGCCGAAAAACTCTAAAATGTAATTTTTTTTAGAAATGAAACTCCGAGCTCAACACTAGGATTCTTTTAAAACAAGTTCAAAAAGTTTCGCCCAACCCAAATCAAAAAGTATTTTTCTTTATCAAGGAAACTCAGGGATTGATAGGAAGCCATATAGGGAAGAATCGAGCTGAGCGGCACTACAACAAAAAAAGGCATAGAGGACTGGTTAATGCTATGTTATTTCTGTCCTCTTGAAAGGATTCGAGACTTGACGACTAGTCGAGAGGGAGTATTTTCTCTTGTGAGAGTAAGTGGGAGTGTTGTACGAGGGGCATGCTGTAGCTTTGCTAGTGTTCTAGCAGAGCAGGAATTGTTGCTGTCGTGAGGAACTTTGTAACCCGCAACCTACTTGATTTTATTTTTGGAGTTCAACAGAAAAAAATGATAGTAACACGCCGGAATTGTTGTAAGGTACCCACTTCGGCATCAGAATTTTTTCGAAGGATTATATGAGTACAGAAAACGATTGCTTAAGTATCTTTGACGACTTTTTATTTTGGTCGAAATTTTGACGACTTAGATTGCCAAAAACCTTGACATGTCATTACTTCAATGAAAAAAGCTAGCTGGCGTCGCTTAAATTGACGGTTTTATAAAGTTTTCACACTAAAGCGATCATTCAAAAAGTTTTGGCACTATCTCAATCGTTCATAATGTTTTGGCCCTAGTGTTGCATATTAGTAATTTTAGAGAATGATATAGCACCTTGCGACACTTCATTATGTTGATGCATAGCATCATTGGTACTCAAATTTTGGAAAGGCATAAAAACTCTTTTTCAACTGATTCACCCCTCAGCTCTTGGTTTACATTACTTGGATCTCAAGATCTAGCAATGCTAAAAGGGCAAGGCCAGCCAGGGCAGGGCACAGCCCGTTTATGCGACAGGCCAAGCGGCGTCGTGGTCAGGTGGTAAAATTCAAAAGCAGTTGATCCTTCTCAAGTGAAGAAGCAGCTAATTTCTACTCGAACTTGAAAGTAGTAAAACCATTATTTCAAGTTACCTAACAATAAAATCGCTTACTTGTCAAATTGAAGACACTTGATGATCTAGTAAGATCTCTTGTCAAATTGAAGAACCATTATTTATAGTGGCATTATCAATTGTTCTAAAAACTTAAACTGTTAAATGAATTAATTATTTATTGTTTAAATATTCTAATATCTATTATGAGATTCGAAAGTAATAGTCATAATTTGAAGTTGCTAACCGGCCAACGATCATGGCGCTACCTTTCTGATAACGATTGTTTAGCAATATTTGGGGAAACTGAAAAGAAATGTCATTCTCTAAAAGTCAGAGAATCATATGATGTAATCGGTGTTCTTTGCGATATATGAGACGAGGCTTTTTTTTTTTTTTTAAAGTGGTATTCTATTCTTTATTGGTTTACATCAACAGCTGCTGCTTAATCGGGATCACTAAACCCATTTTGCGTGACTCAGGTTGCCAAAATAGTAGTTGATAATCTTTGGAATCATGGCTGATGGAGTCAAAGACGTTTTTAAAATTATGCAACGAAGTCCTTAACTCATAGTCGGTCCGGCGTGGCCTATGTTATTGTGAGGAAGTGTCAATCAATGTATTTGTTTAAGAACAATGATTGCACATTTTTTAAATACTCTAGAACTCTACTGATTAAATAAAAACATTTAGAACTCAATCGGCCTGCCAATGTGACGTGTAGGACTTCCATTGTACTAAGCTCTTGGTTGGACAGGAAGTTCGAGACGTTTTGTGAACCTCATTTCTATCCGATTTTGTGGTAGCCATGGAAGGGACTAATTTTTTTCAGATCAATATGTTTAGTGATGGGTTACATAGATAGATAGTGCAGATATTTTTATCTAACTAAAGATGAATATAATTGATGTTCATCTAAGCAAAACTGGCAATCATAAGTCTGGTTAACATTACCCATAAAAAAAAAAAAAAAAAAAAAAAAAGAGAGAGGAAGGGTAATTAATTTTGAGAAATGATTGAGTGACGGTCTTTAATTTATTATAGGAATAACAATATGTTCTAAAATATAAAAAACTAACTATCGAATAATTATAAATTATTGCAGGATTAATTTCTTTAGGAATTTGTTGCTCATAATAAAATAGTATTCTCACGTTAACCTAAAGATTATTATACTAGCAAAGACCATTAATTTTTGAAAAATGAGAGTGTGACGGAGCCTTTACTCTCCTATGAGTAATGGTGTTGTCCCCACCACACATTTTCCCTAAGAAAATCACCCATCTTATTTGATGGGTTTGCTAGCCCACCAAGTAAGATTTCTCCAATTAGAAAAAACAATATATTAGCCAAAATAAAGATGAGCGAATAAAAAGGAACTTATTAGCATCGTCTCATGTAAAATATTTTTACAGTAAGACTCGGTTTGTTTCGCGGAAAATGTGGCATTTCTGGCCAGGAAGTCATTTTCTAGGAAAATGTAATTATTTTCCGGTGTTTGGATAAAACCTGAAAATGAAGTGGAAAATATTTTTTACTGTTTGGTAAGAAAAATCTTTTCTTCATATACTATTTTTCATATATTTTATTTTTTAAAATGGATTTTTCATATTTTTTAAAAACTGATTTTTTAATTATTTTTAATTTTTAAAACCTATTATTATTATTTTTCTTTTCTTTTCTTTTCTTTTTTCTTTGTTTTCCATCTCCTTTTTTCTTGGCCAATTGCCAGCCCACGGCGATGTCCCACGACTAGCCACTGGCGAGCCTCGAGCTCATTGACGAGCACAAGGCTTGTCGCTCACTAGATTGGCGAGCCTTGAGCTTTGGCGAGCGCGAGCATCAAGCTCGAGGCTCGCCGATCGACGAGCTCGAGCTTGAGATTGACAAGCTCGAGGTTCGCCCAGTGACAGCCAACAACTAGTCAAGAAAGAAGAAGATGGAACACAAAGAAAAGAAATAGAAATGAAAAAGGAAATTAAAATAATTCGAATTAAAAAAATAAAAAGAAAATTAAAACATAATTCGAATAAAAAAAAAAAGAAGAAGAAGAAAGGGGAGGAGGAAGTGGAGATTTGTAGAGGTGTGAGATGAGAGAGATCAAGTGAGGAAAATATTTTCCACTTTTCAAAAGTGGAATACATTTTCTCCTAATTAAAAAGACTAAACATTTTCTTCGAGGAATTCATTTTCCGTGAAATGAACGCCGGAAAATCCAAAAATATTTTTCCGAAAATTATTTTATGCTAAACGAATGGAGTCTTGTGAGAAACCTTTTTTTCAAAAAAAAAAAAAAAAAGGAAAGGACTATGGGTTAAAAAAAGGGTTAATACCTTGAAAAACCCCAAACTGGTACACATGTGACAAATTTACCCCAAACTATTTTTTTGACCATGAAAAACCCCAAACTGGTATACCTGTGACAAATTTACCCCGATTAACCATAAAAAACCCTAAACTGGTACATTTATGACAAATTTACCCCAAACTAATTTATTCGACCGCAAAAAATCTCAAACCGGTAAATTTGTAATAAATATTCCCTCCGCTAAATTGGATTAATACCACAAAAAAATCACAAAAAATGTAAACTGTGACAAACGGGGCGTAAAATCCCAAATTAGTGTAGTCACGTGTCATTTAACTTAATAATTTGACTATAAAATTTAACAAAAACTAACGGAGGGTAAATTTGTCACAAGTGTACCAGTTTGGGGTAAATTTATCAAAGGTATACCAGTTTGGAATTTTTGGTGGTCAAAAAAATAGTTTGGGGTAAATTTATCACAGGTGTACCTGTTTGGGGTTTTTCAGGGTATTAACCCTAAAAAAAATGAAAAGTGGAATTTAATTGACATAAAAAAAATGTAAATACGATTTTTCTCTCTCTTTTTCCTGGTCACCACTTCGCCCGGCAATGGAGTCCAGATTTGGTTGTCGAGCGATGGTGGAGTGCCGCGTCCAGGACGACCTCCACGTCCACCCCCTCCGTCGTCCCGGCGGCCGTGCCTTGGCCGCGATCCGCTCGTCCGCAGATCTGGAGATGCAAAGCGGTGGTCAGCCAAGGACGGCCTCTCCTCTGCAGATCTGAGCGCCAACCTCCACGCCCACCCCTCGGACGTCGGCGTGAGTAATAAGCCGTCGTCGTCGTTCCTAGCGATGATCTGACCGCTCAGAGCTGTGAACGGCTCGTCACTTGCGAGGACAGCTCGTTCGTCTTCTTCTCGTCCCCAGTTCTGAGCATTCCGTCGTGGACACGGAGGGGTGGCTTGGCCTGGACACGCAGCGGTGTCCGCCTGGACACGGCGCGGACGACTCTGCCAGTGCCGAAGTCGGACGGAGGCTCCGAGGTTGGGCTCAAAGGTGGCCGCAGGTGATTTGGCGCAATTTTTTTTATAGATAATCCAATATCCGTAATTAAATAAATAAGTAAATATATATAAGTGTATTTCTGAAAGAAAAGACGTTTAGAAACAAATTTTTCAGAATGCTGTCTTTTATCAGATTTTTTTTTTTCAATTTGAAAGCAATTTTTTATTCATTATGATTGCCCCATAATTTTTTTTTTTAAAACTGGTGAAAAAAATTATATTATTTAGGAACCTAATTGCACAAAAAAAAAAGTTACAGGCATGATCGAAGATTTCTCGACAGTTTAGGGATTAGATGCTTTTATTACGGAGAAATAAAGAGGAAATTTTTATAGGTGGCCTTTATGGTCTCCCAATGAGTATTTTAAAATTTCGAAACTTGTCAAAAAAGTCCAGCGCACCTCTTTTTTTCGGTCGAAAGTCTTGCGCATCTTCACGGGTATCTACTTTGCTTATGCACAACGCTAGGTGGGCAATAGACAAATAAATTTGACTTTTGAGTGAGCCGGCCAAGTTTTGTTAGGTATTGACACTCGCTTGCCTCGAAAGGCTCCGCTCATTTCTTAAGCTAGGCCACGCCACACCCACCTCTTTTCTCTTTAGGGGGAGAGAGATCCGGCAGCAATAAGCTTCCTAGCTATGGCGAACTTGGAGGCTGGAATGAGTAGGGATGCTGCACGAGCATTAGGAGATGAGTACCAAGTGTTCCTGAGTTTCAGAGGACCCGACACTCGTTGTGGATTCACAGACTTCCTCTATCACAACTTAGTAGATGCGGGAGTCTGAGTATTTAGGGACGAAGATGAACTTTATTTCGGCGAAGTGATTGGTGGGAACCTTCTACATGCTATCAACAACTCCATGATTTATATTCCCATCTTCTCTAGGAATTATGCTTCCAGCAAATGGTGTCTCCGTGAGCTTGCGCGCATAATAGACAATGTGTCTAAGTCAGATAAAAAAAGTATCCTTCCCATTTTTCTCGATGTGGAACCTGAGGATGTTAAACTCAAGACTCCACAATATAGCAATGCTTTACTGGAACACGAGATCAGGTTTCCCAATGAAGTCAAGGTGTGGAGAAAGGCTCTTGTAGAGGTGGATGACATCAAGGGATGGAACGTGAAAGAGGGTCAAAGGTACTCTTTTATGAGATCAGGTTTCCCAATATACCTGTTTTTTTTTTTTTTTTTTTTTTTTTTTTTGTCTATGAGATACAACGTCTCCCTGTCAAGTGATTTCTTTTGTTCTTTTATTATCAGAAAAAAAATTGAAAGCTACCTCCAATTGCTGCTCTCATTCAATTATCCATCCACTTCTTTGTCTTAAGATTAGGTGAACAAAAATCATGTCTCAATATGCAATAGAAGCGAGAGCAAACTGCATTATTAAATCTCTACATTATTTCGGTTCATGATTCTCCTATTTCGAGTGCTGAAATATTTTCTATGCTTAGCTATAAATGTTGAAATTTTCTTTATGCACAAGATAATAACCACTTGGTAACTTTGTTTATCGTGTAAGCCAATGCTATAGTCTTCAGACTTTCCTATGATTATTTATGAAAAACATACCAAGTGAATTCTACTTAATTAGCCTACATTGATTTCTCGGTGTATTTAGATCTCGTTTGTGATGTACTTCAATCTATTCAAGTTGAAATTTTGACGATCCCACGTGTGATGTGGGGGGTATGAAATTAATCTAGTCAACTAATGAAAGCACTTTTGTACATGGCAGCCAAGCAGCAATTGTCAATTCGGTTGTTAAAAAGGTTTTGGAGAAGCTGGAGATAAAACAAAAATCAGTGACTGAACATTTAGTTGGACTTGATGATCGAGTAAAACACTTGACAATGTTATTAGATGTCAACCGTTGTGATGTGCGGTTCATTGGAATTTATGGAATGGGTGGCATTGGTAAAACAACCATTGCCAAGGTGGTCTTCAATCAACTATTTCCCCACTTTGGAAAGTGTTGTAGCTTCCTTGAGGACATTCGAGAAAGTGTGTCAACCAAGGACGGCATGGTCCAATTGCAAAAAAAATTACTATCTGACATTGTTGGTTCTGAAATTGCAAAAAGAGTCAAGGATAGTGAACAAGGAATGCGGAGGATTGGAGAAATACTCCACACTAGGAAGGTCCTTGTAGTTCTGGATGATGTTGATAACAAAGAGCACATTAAGAAATTAATAGGATGTAAGTCATTACATTCGGGATCTAGGATAATCATCACAATGAGAAACACAACTATTCTGCAAGTTCAGGGGTTTGAAGGGAAAATTCTACCATATGAGATGCTTAAGATGGATAATGGTCTTGCACTTCGACTTTTTTGTCAACATGCATTTGGTAGAGACTTTCCTTCAAATGATTATCAAGATCTTTCAAATGAAATTGTCTCAAGTATGGGAGGGCTGCCGTTGGCTATTGAAGTGATAGGTTCATTACTTAACGGGAAAAATAAAGCATTTTGGAAAGAGACATTGGTCAGATTAAGGAATGAACTGGAGGAAGAGATTCTAAAGAAGTTGAGGATTAGCTATGATGACCTAGACGAATATCAACAACAAATTTTTCTCGATATATCATGCTTTTTTGTCAATGAGAGTAAGACTGATGCATTTTACATGTGGAGCGATTATCAATTTTATCCCGAAAGAGGAATCGATGCCCTTACTAGCAAGTGCTTGATAAAGATATTGGATAATAATAAATTTTGGATGCACGATCAACTCATAGACATGGGAAGGCAAATTGTCCGTCAAGAAAGTCCCAGCAAACTTAGCGAGCGAAGTAGGTCATGGATTGCCAAAGAGGACCTTGAAATAATAAGAACCGAAGAAGTAAGTAAGAAACGTCCAATTTTCAAGTAAAAATTATGTATATAGAGATGAAAGGGTTCCTGTTTGATTTAGGATGTCTATCATTTTTTCCCTGTCCATTCAAGTTGTAACATGTAGTAGTTGGAAGTTGACAAAACGTCTTTATATCATTGCAAAATTTCATTTGCAGAGGAAGGACAAGGTTCAAGCGCTTGAGATAAATGGAAATGACTCCATAGAGATCACAAATCAAGAGTTTGAAAGGTTACAAAACCTAAGATTCCTCAAGTTACGCAATGGAACTTATGCTGGGGACTTTGCAAAGTGTTGTTTAAAGTTGAGATGGATTTCTTGGGAGGCTCCTACGCATTTCGAGGCAGACAATATGTATTTAGATCATCTTGTTGTTTTCAAACTTGGCAGGAATCTTTTCGCAGATGATTCAAAAGCATGGGACTTGATCAAGGTAATCACATTATTCAATTCTAGTCTAATAGCCCTTGTGTTACTATGCATTGGTTCTTACACTCGACATGCCATCCATTTTTACAGAGGGCGTAGAATTTGAAAGTTCTATCTCTTGTTAATTGTGAATGCATAACAACAATCCCAAACTTCTCTAAATGCTTGGGTCTAGAGAGGCTGACTCTTTCAAGGTGCAACCATTTAAAAAGACTTGAAAGCTTCATCGGAGAACTTCAGTCGTTAATTGAGTTAGACATTATAAGGTGCAAGAATTTTACATACTTGCCTAAAGAAGTTGGGGCACTAGTGAAGCTTAAGCGCTTCTCATTGCAGTATTGTTCAAAGTTGAGAGAGCTTCCAAGCTCACTTGGGAATTTAACCTCATTGATAGAGTTAGACTTGTCATATACAAGGATAAAGAACCTTCCCGACTCCATTGGAAAAGTAAAATCATTAGGGACATTGCATTCACTACAACATGAATCATCTCCTCCGAAGCATCATATTTTGCAGTTATCTAGTGGCATAAGCATGTCGGAAAATCTTGAAGTGCTGGATCTTTTTGGGTGTACTGAAATGAGAGGTGAAATTCCTATTGGAATAGGAGGATTGTCATCTTTAAGAACTCTAAATCTAAACAAATCCAGTATTAGCAGTCTTCCAAGGACAATCAACATGCTTCATAAGCTCCAAGCACTAAACCTAAGATATTGTCATAAGATTCAAGAGTTGCAGGAGCTTCCCACAAGTTTGACCTATCTAGATATAAAATCTAAACATTTGCTTTCAGTCCCTAATATGTCGAACCTTACTAATTTGGTTGAACTGTTACTTAGTGATAACTCTTGGAATACAAGGAAATCAATTCCAATCACAGGATGTAACTTAAGTTGGATTGGGAGGTTATCGAGACTGAAAAAGTTAGAGTTAAATTTGCTGAATGTCCTCGCACCTCCAGAGTTGGCTTCTCTTTCTCATCTAGAAGAGCTTGTTTTGAGACACCTAGATTTAAAAGCCCTCGTGCAGCTTCCATCCTCCTACTGGAAATTGAGAAATTTGTTGACTTTAGAGATCGCATGTTGTGAAGCGGAAGAAATTCCACTCAAGGGACTTCCACGATTGAAGGAACTAACTATTGACAGTTGTCTACAGCTTCAGAGATTATCCATTCCTTTGGAACTAAGGAAGCTATGGGAAGTGAATGTGTTATTTTGTCCAGAGCTAGTTGAGATACAAGTTGTGGGTCTTTCGAAATCATTGGAGTCCATCTTCATTTCTGAGTGCATATCTCTGATAAGAATAAATGGGTTATCACATTTGAAGAACTTGGAGAAATTGAAAATTGATGGGTGCAATGTACTTACTAATGTTGAAGGCCTTGACGAGCTAGAAACTCTGAAATTCTTGGAGATCAAAGATTGCACTTCTTTCAGAACTTTGATCGATGCATCTTGCACAAAAATTGCTGATGATTGCGTTGTCAATATATGGATGTGTGGAGACTCCAGCAAAGATTCTAGATGGGAAATGCCTACGAAGCATAGAGAGGAGATTCCTCGGAATACATCAAACAAGGTGCAACATATTTTTCATCAATGTGTGGGACTTTAATTCCTTTTTAGGCCAAATATACTCCCGTTATTAGCCACACGATATCTGCCCTTTCAAAGTTACCAATTTTTTTTTTTTTTTTTTTTTTGCATCGTAATTTTCTTATGTGGCTGGTTTGTTTCCTCACATTAGTCACTCACCTCTACTTCCTTTTTTGGTGTCGGATATTTGTCGTTTTCTTAAGCAATCGTTCCTCGCTGTTTTGAGGTTCCCTTCTTAAGTCAGTCGCCTTTTTGGTGTTGGATAGTTTTGGTTCTTTATATTGCCAGTAAAGTCATTTGGTATTATACTTATGATAACAATAATTATGGATTATTTGATTCGACTGTTGCATCGATGAGTTGTGGAGAAATTAATGTTCAACAATTTGATCATAGCTGCACAAAAGGAGAAACGAGAACTTAGTAGATTCTGGCACGAGTCGCCACATGGGAAATGAATGATGAACAAGGGGTAGATACTTCGTTATATATATGTCTGATATTGTGATGATTCGTCTCCTATGAATTTGTCATGGCCTTTAGAGTAAAAATAATTTGAATGTTTGTTTTGCTTCTTTCTTTATTAATTCTATTAGACTGTTTATGCAATATAATCTAGAGCTAATATAACAAATTGTAGATCTTGCAATAGCTGCGTTACGTATCTATCTGTTGTTTTGCTGGTGCAAGCGTTTACAGCGGACTTGTCTAATTTTCTATTTGTGGCCATCGGTGGGCCTGACTAGTTAATTGTGTGTTTTTAGTACTATAGCATATTGCCGCCATGCGGATTCATGTCTTTCGCACGGTATATGATTATTTAAGAGTAAATGAAAGCACATTTTGCTTGAACAAATAGTGATATGTCATGTAATGTAACTTTTATACAAGTGAATATTATTTCACTAAAGTGCAATTTAAAGAGACTAACAGGCATGCAGCCCTGCTGGCAAAGGGACTTGGGGTGGATCTTGATAGTACCTGATCCGGGATTTGATACCCGTAAGCACTGCACACACATCTACATAGAAGAGTGAAATATGACCAAAAAAACCAAAAGACACCAATTAATTTTGAAGCATATGACTTTACATTAATAAAGGATACAATGACATACAGACTTTCATACAATGATTTGAAACAATGTGTCCCCGGGTTATGGATTTTTCATTCGAAAAGTACAAAATAAGTGAATATATATTATGTTTTATGTCTTTACCTTTGTGATTTGTAGATTCAAACCTTTTTATATCTAGATTACTTTTTTTCATCACAAAGTCAGAGTAAAAATTTCTACTCGGTTAATGCATTTATTTCTTGTTTCCAAAGGGTTCTCTAGTGATTGTGAAATATAGGAAAACAAAATAATGATTCAAAAATTAACTTGCGTTTCCATTCATATAAAATTCAGCTATAACCCTCAATCAAGAGTGGAGAAGCAGTTCTAGAAAGTTTTATTTACATTGACATTCTAATACTACTTTTTCCCCCTTGAAAAGGGAATCTGTGATGAGATAGTACTCCCAAATAGATAATTATCTTACTTATTTGGTGTTTATTTTTGAATTTACATCACGTACTAATAAAAATTCAAAATTAGTTGATAAAAGAATAATTGGATGAGTATTATTGATCTTAGACTGGACATCTAAGTATTTAATCCTAGACCTGTCTCTAACTAATGAATGATATTTGCGTCCTATTGGATTCCAGGTAGCTAAGCAGAAAAGTTTAATATATATCCAATACATATGTTGTTTGGCTCTCAAATTGAACTTGTTGCATCACAGTTGGAGCGTCTCTTCACAATCATATTCCACCTTGGAGTGAAGAAGCCCAGTGGGGGATTCGAGTTTGTTGGTGGAATAAAGAGGGAAAAGAAAAATGTCACTCCTGATTCAGTGACATGTAAAGGATTGATTGCTGACGTTAAAGGTTTCGGCTTTTGTTTAAAGAGAATGTGGTACGAGACTCCTGGTGAATACTACGACTTGCTCATAGAGATCAAGAGTGACAAGCAAGTGAAGGACATGGTGCAACTAGTGTCTAAAAGACGATCAATTCATCTGTATGTCGAGGGAGGTGTTGACAGTGAGTGGGAGGGAGAATATGATGACGAGATGATGGAGATGCTAAGGGAGGAATGGGCAATCAAGACTGGTGTGTATTCTGACGAGGATGGGGCTAAGTGGGATGTTTCCAGTCCTGATGAAGACTCAGACTCTGAATCTTTGAGTGAAAGCGAAACTGATGGCAACTCCTCCATTGATGATTTCCAGTCAGAACCCGGCAATGCTGAATGTTTTGAGGCCACTGGAAATAGGAGGCATATGAGGGACGGAAGGATTGGGCACCCTGGCAATGTCAATGGAGGGAAAATGAGGAGTACGGAAAATAGAAAGAAGGAGAAGGATGAGAGTGGGGAACCTACCGACCAAAATGATGTTGTTCGGTCGAGTTGCCAAAGGTGTGAAGGAGTTGAACATCATGAGAGCTCCTGCAAAGCTACGAGTGAAGTTGAGGATGAAGGGGACCTTTCTTCTGTAAGTATTGAATATTTGCATTATCTCATTTGTGCAGTCCTCAAAACTAATGTGGAATTTCAACATGGTCCAGGTGATGAGAGATAGAACTATGGAGATTGACCAGGTATCTACAAAAACAGGCAGAGGAAGTGGGACCAGACCTGCTTCAAACCCAGGAAGGGATCCTGCAGAAAGAGGCAGGGAAAGGGATATAGCTTCAAGTTCAAGAAATAGCAAAGGTTCAAGGTCGGGTAGCGACGCAGCTTCCACTTCAGGAAAGGGCAAGGCATCAAATTCAGGAAGGAGCATATCTTCAATTTCACGAAACAGCATGACTTTGAGTTCAGGAAGGGGTAGAGGTTCAAGGTCAAGAAAGGGCACAACTAATATGGGCACAAGTTCAAGTTCAGGATGGAGAATAGCGTCTTGTTCTAAAAGCAGCTCGACTTTGAGTACAGGAAGGGGCAGAGGTTCAACTTCAGGAAAGGGAGCGTCTGCAAGTTTAGGAAGGGGCACAACTGAAATGGACGCATATTTAAGATCAGGGGTGGACAATGGTTCTTCAAATCCAAGAAGCAACATGACTTCGAGTATAGGAAGGGGCAGAGGGTCAACTTCAGGAAACGGCGCAACTGTGAATGCAAGAAGGGGCGCGACTTTGAGTTTAGGAATGGGCGCAACTAAAATGGGTGCAAGTTCAAGATCAGGGACGGACAAGGGTTCGAGCTCGGCCAAGACTAAGCCTCAAACATCGAGTTCATGATAAACTAAATCAAGGTAAAGTTCACGTTTCCTCTGAATGTTCTTCCATCTTTCTTTTCGGAGACTTAAAATCAACATGTGCTTATGAAACTATGTTTGGGTAATATCTGTTGAAGATGCAAGGCAAAAACACGTTACAGGAAATTTAAGGTTGTGGCATGGCTAGAAGATCACAAACGAAAACATCAGGAGTTGTTCTAACTTGTGATTGTAAAGGAGCAATTTCAGGACTAGTTTGAATCGGGTTTTTGTAGATATTCGTATTTGTTTGGTTGTCAAAGTTTGTTAGCTGAATGTATACAGAAAATGCGAAGCTACTGCTATGTTACTAAGAAGGATATTATCGGCAGCTTTTCTATCATTTCAGTGTGAAAAAAATATTTAAATGCAAAGTGTCTTCCTTACAAAAACCAGCAGTGTTGGTAAGTAGTTACGAAACCTTCAAAGTTTTAGAAAATACCATGCCAGAAATAGTTCTAAATAATGCTGACCTTGTGTGAGTTGATTGACGAACCACATCGCATGCACTGAAAAAAAAAAGAGGGATATGGTATTGGGAATCCTTGAACTGTTGCAAAATCTTCAATCAGATTTCTCAACATTTGTGTTTGTAATTGGATCTCTAAACTTTTTTTCAGGTTCGAGTTGGTCCTTCCATGAAAAATAAATGCCAACGTGGTATCTTATGTGGCAATTATAATATAAAAGGTCGTTGTCAAAATTTTATATTGTAAAAATCTAGAAAAGGACAGAAATCTGAAAATGAAAAAGAAAAAAACATCAAACAGAAATTTACTTTGGAAGTCTCCATCTAGAATGAGTTTTGAGCTGGGTTGCATTCGTTTTGCCTAAGACGAAGTCATTCTGTCAATAAACCAAATTAATCCACGAAATTCATGAGAAATGTATTTGCTGCCTTCTAGTTTTGCCCATAATTAGACGGTTGCATTCTTCGCTAACCTCGATAGCACATACAGTTTTAGGCAGCATTACTCCTTTTCTCCTCTTTTGCTATATCATTGAGTTATGTAAACTCATTTTTTCACCCAAAGAAAAGGAAACTTTTACACAAACCCGATCTGAAGTATCTTACCCCGAGAAACTAAAATATATGAGCAGAGGACATTGCAAGATGCTCTTTGATAAGTTAAGATTCGATCCGATCCGATCCGATCCCATGGGCATAAAGAGCTGCTGGAGCAGAGAAAGCCCAATCTTGTTGGACTACTAGATAAGGACAACGTACAACGAGCGAAGTTCCCATTTTTATCAACAGTCAACGCCCATGTTGCATCTTCTTTTTTTCCCCCCTAAATTAGCAATACAAATAGAAAAGCATGACTATCTTTGGAACCCACTTGAAATACTTATGATAGACCATGTTGTCGACCGATGGAGCACGGCACGCCGGCTCCAAAATAGCCAACTTTAAGAACCATGGCATGGTGTGATTAGAACCAGGGCATGGTGTGATGGCCAACTTTGGACTCATGGAGAGGTTTGCATTGAATTTACATTGTGACATTTCTTTTGTGTGTTTGCGTGGAGTGCTATTTTAGTCAATTATCACTTGGGCCCTTTTTGTTTATTTTTGTTTCTGTTCCCCGAAACAAAAATTTATGTTCTTTTGTTCCTAAACAAAAATAAAGAAACGCGTTTGGTAAAATTTTTGTTCCCGGGAACTAAAAATCTATTTTTTTGTTCCCTAATAGATTTGAAACAGAAACAAAAAGTAAAAAAAAAAAAAAGTTATTTCTTGTTCTCGGGAACAATTCCAAGAAACAAATTTTCTCTCTCGCTCTTTTTTTCTTCTCTTTCTTTTCTTCTTCTTCTTTTTCCTTTTGCCGATCACCGGCCTTGGCCATGGCCGGCGTCGTGACTGGCCAGACGAGGGCCGGCGATCTCACTAGAGCGTCACCGGCCCCAGGAGACACCGAACCACGACGAGGCTTGTCAGGGCGAGCCTCGCCATGGCTGGGCGAGGCTCGGCCTCGCTAGGCCAAGGCGAGGCCGACCTCGCGCCACTTGGGCGAGGTCGAGCCTCGCCGGTGGCCTCGGTGGCTAGGCGAGCCTCGCGAGGCCACCGGCAAAGCTCGACCTTGCCCAGGCGACGAGAGGCTCGCCTAGCCACCGAGGCCACCGGAGAGGCTCCGGCGAGTTCACCGGAGCTCGCCTAGCCGATCGCCAGCCGCCGCCGTGGCCGACGACCGGCCACAAAGAGAAAGAAGGAAAAAAAAGAAAAAAGAAAGAAGAAAAAAAAGGAAAAATATAATAAAAACTATTGAAAAACTAAAAGAAACAACAAAATTATACAAGTTTACCAAACGCATTTCTATTCCCGGAGTAAAAAAATTTTTGTAGTTACCAAGCGTGTTCTTATACTCAGAAATTGTTCCAGGGAATAGAAACAAAAAAAAAAAAACTATTTATGTTTAAAAAAATTTTCCTCGAACGAAACATTACCAAACGTGCCCTTGCTGAGAGAAGTTCATCCCTCCGGCTCTCGATTTCATCAAAGATAGGTAATTAATTTGAAATTGAATTACATGTGGGCAACGCTTCTACAAATCAATTTCTCTTTGATCTACGGTCCAAAGCGCCAATGTTGTTCTTTTTCAAGACGTATGTTCCAATCACAATACTATCTTAAGCAAATATTGTATGTCGGAATAACTATATCAGATTCCCCAAGGTATCATAACATGATACATATCTCTCATTCAGTTGATAATCAATAGTGTTTTTTCATTATATTATAGGTACTTATAGAAATACAAAGCTATCAATTCTAAATTTTGTATGCTTGTTATCAGTTCACAAAATAATAAATCAAACTAGTTGGATTTCTAAACTTGAACATAATCCACTTCCTTATCCATCTACTTACGATTAGTCACATATTTTAGTAATCTTGTCTTTGACATGTCAAAATCAATATCCATAACATTTTGATTCGAAAGGAGCACCATCCTTTCTTAATCCTATCCCATCTCACTCGATCAAATCAATTTCACAGCTAGCTCCACTCAAGACGAGGTCATTGCAATTTGCAAGGCAAATCACAAACTCCATCTTCATCCCCCATCTCATTGATGGTTTCCTTCTGAAAATTCAGAGATCTGGCCCCTCCTACAAAGATGCAACAACCTCCTCTCTCCGCCATGTCTTGGAGATAGCAAAAACAAGAACTGAACTCTCACAGCCATCTGTAAAAAAAAAAAAACTCTCACAGCCAATCTTTTTCCAACATAAACATAAATCAGCCCGATATCTGAAATGATATGTGGGGCCCACGTGATATCTATCCAAGAGAATGATAAAATTTTAACGTGTAAACATCACATGAAACTCTTCGACATGTCCAATCATTTGCTAGCCTTAGAGTCTATCTATCTTTGGACTCTCTAATCAAAATATGCAATCGAGATTAGATAAGAAAAATAAGATCTGAGAATAGGAAAATTCAGAACCCCACTCGAGATATGCTCCTGGGAGTTTTCTTGATTCTATCCGAATCCCAAATCTCCCACGTCGTCGTTGAAGGTGTTTGCTTCAATGGATAGCGACTTGGAAAAGGAAAAGCTGAGTGGGAAATCAAGAAAGGGGCACCACAAAATTTCCAAACAGAAAAAAAAAAATCCCCAATAAAATCTACCTATTAATAAGTAATTACATGTCAGGTCAATATAAAAAAATCCAAATTAGTGTACTATTATCGCATTCATCCTAAATTAATTTTTGCATCGTTAAAAAAATCTCAAAACAGTATGTACATGCCACGTTTATTCAATTTTATCTTAAGATTTTGCTAGATTTATCGCAAATGCGACGAGAAGAAGGGACAATGCCATCGAAAAACGACAAAGGGGCTTTGGAGTCCCATGAAATGGAGGGAGCGAGGTGGTCGCGACTCCCTTATCCATAATTTTGGTACCCGTTGAGTTGACAGGAGCTTTGGATATTGTCGCCGAACCACCGCCCGCAGACGTGCGATGCTCTCCCACGATTTGGACTCGCTGGTGGCGCTTGAATGATTCTTCTTCGTCTTACTTCGTGTTTTTGCTTTCACGAGAAGGAAGGAGAGACTGGGGCCATCACACGTTTCGGACGCTGCCATTCAGCTGCTCTTGATGAAGGAAATAATGCGATCACGGATTGGATATCGTCCTCTAGCTTTACACCACTCATAGAATCGCTTCAAGCCGTGAAATCGCGACTATGTTTGGTTAGACATGGCATCCTTTCCTTTTGCTTTGATAATGTCTCTTCCCTCAGTTTCCTCCGGCTGACAATTATTTGTCGCCACTATGAAAAAGAAACTCCAATTGACTGTACCTCGGAATTCAAGCCTGTGCCCTTGATCTCTCATGTTCCGCAGGAATTATTTTCTTCAAAAGATCACTCAAGTAACGAGTGATTTAAAAAAAAAAAAAGTTAGGTAGAAGCACATAATTATGTACGTCGAGCACGTAAATGTGTTGGCACTTTCACAAGTTCCCAAGAATCAAATTCTCAGATATCGATAACCGAGGAGAGTTCGCGAGAGAACAAATCTCAATCGATCATATGACACAAAAGACAAACAAAAGTTTTTGTGCAGCGCGACGTTTACGCGAGAAGTGCGAGAAACTAAGGTGTATCGGGACATCTTTAGGAGGGTACGGGTGCATGTGTATATTGCTTTTTAGGGCCTTCGGTTTGGTGAGTTTGATGGGAGAAGGATTAAAAATTAACCCAAGATCTTGGAACTGCCATCCTTCTTTGTCGGCCTTTTCCTTGCTTCTTTAAAGAATCTTGAAATTGAAGTCTTGTCCCCCACATGGCATGTCTCTCTCCACTAGCCCCTTTGAACGTCGTTTAAAGAGAAAGGTGAGAACAAGGAAATCGTCCTCTCACCATTTACAAGTTTAGAATACTAATCGCATAAGTCACTTTATAGATACAACTATGTGTTTACACAAAAAAAAAAATGATAGACTTAGTTGATAAGAATAGAGTTTGGTGAATAGCAAAAGTTATCGAAGAAAAGAACAGTCAACAACTTGATGAGTAGAAATATTTTCATATATTTAAGCCATTTTAGATAAATGTCAACAATTTGAAGAGCATTTTTTTTTTTTTTGGTCGGAAGACAATTTGAAGAGCATGGACAACTAAGGAAGTTATCGATAGCAAATTTAGTTATTTGAGATGAAATCAAGGACATGTAACTAGGGTGAATAATCCTAGGGTTGGTCCATGCCAATTGGAACCGGTTCTTCAATTTTTGGAATCTGAAACTTATATACCCTATAACTTGTCTTGTCAATGGGTTCTTAAATTGGTTCCAGAGTTTACATGGGAATTGACCATTTTTGTTTTATTTTGTCCTCCTTTTTTTTTTGTTTCATTTCTAATTAAGTAAAATGAAAGTAAACGTAACAACAAAATTCTCCTTTGTCTATCAACAATCCATAAAATGATGAACATGTAAAATAAAATAAATTATAAGAAGTTTAAGACACATAACATAAAACTCAAATTATAGAACTTCAGTTTTCTATCATCCGAGAAAAAATTGCTCCAAATTTTAATCACCTGAGTCATAAGAAACAACAAACATAGTCAATCATTTAATAATTATTAAGTTAAACCGCATATATTCATTCCACTTCATCAATTATAGGTTCCCGGTTAGTTCTTCAATTAACGGTTTTGTTCTTACCCAAGAATCAAGAACTGAACCACACAGGAATGGTTCTACTTTTTTCGAAATTAAGAATCAGATCGATAACGGCGAGAACTTGGAACAAGGTCGGTTTTAATGGACAATTCTCGATTTTACCCTGGACTCATGCTTGCCCCTACGTGTAATTATTGAGTAGTAATATTTTTGGATATTTAAGCTTCTTGTGGATAAGTGTTATTGTATCTTCTTGTAACAGCGGATAGAGTTAAGAAGCTAATCATTTATCAAAATTTAGCAACCACCTAGATATGAGAAGTCATGGTGACATGAAGACATAGATAATTATGCTGTGAAAACTATGTTAGGATTATGTGTTCAAACACAACGAAATAGAGGGTAAATGAAAAGAAAGAGAAATCGAGATTTAAGGTTTATTTCGATTCATAATAAACTAAGGCCACATTAAGTACAAGATTCCACTATAATTAGCACAACCCACCTCTCTGCTTCAACTCTTAATTACGAGAGAAAAATTATATATCCCAAGTAAACTATTCATGGCCCAAACCAATATTTTCAATAGACTATAAATTCAAGCTATAAGAACCCTTTGGCAGCTCATTGCAAAGTGAGAACCCCATGCCTTCTTGTCAATGAGGAGTGCCCAACACATTATAAATAGCGTTTGTGTGAATTCCGACATTGGATCTCCACTTTAAACTATATCCATTGAATTCCTAGTATACTTGCTATACATACTATTAGGAATCGCTACAAAACCTATCTTAATAAAATCGAAGAACCACTTCAGTATAAGGGATTTCGTCATCGAGGCAAATTCTAGCGAAACATTGTGAAAAAACATGGCTTTGACTCAAAACTTGTGAAAAATTAAAATTGCAATCAAATCAGAGCCAGGCAATCAAAACACAGTCAAGCCAACTCGTTCAACATGCGAGCTGGACTCGAATCCATAGATTCAACTCGATCTGAGTATTGAGTTTTGAATCGAGCTTTTACTTTTTATGGATATGCATCCATTCATATCGAAGATTACTTTTTCCGGCTCGAATATCTCACTCGGATTCCAAAAAACAATCCAATCGAATTCAAATTAGAAGCCCGTTTCAAACGACGAGATTAACCACTGTATAAAAGATAACGCGGAGCAGACCGTTTCGTGAGGTGGGGGAGCCAATGCTACACGGTCGCTGCTTGACCATGTCTTGTCCCATTCCCCCACCAAATTCTTCATCATCATCATCATCAACACACTCCAGTCAAAACGCAAGTGGCACAACTAAAGATCCCCTGCTTACTGTGATCAAATCCCCCATTTTTCAAAACCGGGAAAAGGCGAGAGAAAAGCTCTAGCAGATAAGGACGGGGATCATCCGCTCTTATCAACTCAACTCAAACACGTCCACATTAATAACCTCATCTGGTTTTTCTTTAGGGAAAAAGTCATCAAAAACTCCAAACTTTACCAACTATAACACATTTATTCCAAACTTTTTTTTTTGTGATACTAAAAACCCCAAACTTTAGGCCGCATGACACATCTACCCTCTATTAGGGTTCTGTGAAAAAGCACCGTTAAAAGTCCTACATAGCCGTTGACGTGGATGACCGAATGCAAACAGCGCTGGCATGGCATCCACATGGCTTTTGAAAAGTAAAACGGTGTCGTTTTACGTCTGACGTGGCTGAAGAAATAAAAAGGCCATCATATGTCCCACCCTCTCTGAGTAGCTTCTCGTTCAAAACTTCATCTTCCATGTTCAAGTGCTCTCTGAAGCTCGGCTGTTCTACATCTCCACGAGTGAGCCCTTTCCTTATGATCCATGCCTCTCTCGCTTGCTTTACTTGAAAGCTCCATTGCTCCACTATTCCCTCCCCCCTCTCTCCGCCTCTCTTGTTGAATTGAAAAACACATTTGCCCCAAATTCTACGGCTTGTTCATGCCATCTCTCTCTAGAAAATCTCATTTGCTCTCTCGATCGGTTCCTCCATGTTCTCTAGTGGTCAATGTTCTCTCTCCATCTCTCTGAAGCTTCGTCGTTGGTCAGCTCATTGCTCCATATGAGACTTGCTCGATTTGGGACTCGCTCAAAGAAGCTCAATTCTGACTTGGTAATCCTTTGAATTTGACTAATCATAGCTTTTGGAGTGCTTGTGGTGTTTTTCGTACCTTGGTTTGTCTAATAAAGTTGATGGGAGAAATGGTCAAAAAATAGAGTTGAAGAGCTTGTAGTGCCATTTGCCGCCAAGACGACACCGATTTGGTGTTAAGCGGGTTGATTTGCAGGGACAAATAAGGCTGAGCTGGGAAGAGCTCCATCTAAACCACTTAAGAAGAGACGGCACGACGGTTTCGGATTCTCCCTCTGATAATATATCATCCTTTCTTTTGTTCCCTGATATTGAGGTGTATCAAGAGGCTCTAGGTAAGAAGTGTATCAAGAAAACCTCAAAAGTAAACGGTGGATGCTGAGAGTTTCTGGGGTGATCCGCTTATTGGGTCTAGGAATTTAAAGTTGGTAAGAGGGATGAGAGGGTTGGATTCATAGATGTGGTTAGATCATTTCCTCTCTCTCTCTTTCTCCATCTCAAAATTCGAATCGGGTCTTAAGCATGTTTGCTCAGAAAAAATTGACATGTCAAATTCATATTGCTTTAGAACCGACATGTCGAATCTTTGTCTGGTGACTACATTTTGTATCTTGAGTCAGAGCATATCCATTAGCAAGTGCATGTAAATTGAACGCTGCCATGTTGGTTGTAAGGTTAGCCACAGGCAACAAGACAATGCCTTGAACTAACTAGTAGGATTTAAATGTCTTGAGCCTTGACCAGTGAAATTGAGCATAAATTTGCAATCATAAGAGACATTAGACATTGTGTTGAATCGAGTGCAATGATTTAGCAGAGTACACATACCTTGCCACAGTGTCAAAGGCTTTGTTGTCATTATTATTGTTGTTCCAATTTGACACAACTTAGATCATATCCTCATATGATTTTCATCATTAACCATCACAAGCTTTAAATTTTCAAATATAGAAAGTAGACAAATTTTTGCCTTCAAATCGAACAAAAAATATCAATGTTGTGCTGTGAATTTGTTGTGGTTAGATTACAAATAAAGCTACGCAAACACACCATTTGGTCCTTAACATCTCATGTTTCTTTCTTCCACTAATTCTCTCTCCATTCTCTTGTTAGGATTTGGAGGACAAACTTCACCAAGGTAGTCCATTTGACCCGTTGGGTCTTGCCAAGGACTTGGACCAGGCTACCATCCTCAAGGTGAAAGAGATAAAGAACGGCCACCTCGCCATGTTGTCCATGCTCGGTTTCTTCCTGCAAGCATACGTTACCGAGGAGGGACTTGTCGAGAATCTTGCGAAGCACCTCAGCAACCCATTCAAAAACAACTTGCTCACTATTATTGCCAAGATAGCAGAAAAACCTCCTTCCCTATGATTTTAGCTCTTGAGATTATCCTCTTGACTATGGGAATGAGTTGTATATCTTAATGAGACAGCTTGAGGCATTAATCAGAATTCTACTTGGAACTTTCTCTCTTGTGATCTATGTAGAGGCCTTGATCAAGTTGGCCCTGAAGATTGTAACATCTTGAATATTCTTTTGTCATCGAATGTGCAAAATCTTCTTTAGCATACCAATGTCAATTATTTTTCACTTTTATTGTCATGACCCGATTGAACTTTGAACTTTAAAGTACTCGTCCTCCATATAGCTAAGATTGCTCAAATTAAGTGACTCTCTTGTAGTTGCCACATATCATTCTTTTCATATCTCAACATTTCTCCTATTATGGCATCAGGTAATTTCTTGGCTTTAGTCTCCTGCACAAAAAGATAATGATGCTAAAGCAGGTCCCTCGCTCTGCAGATTCTCATTTCCTTCACACACTTTATTGTCAATACTGAAGAGAAGTGGAAGTGATAGAAGAAACGAGGGAAAGTGGAAGTCTCAATTGAAAGCAAAATAAATAATCTAATCACATCAGCATACCTGCAATTGTATAGTGATTCATAATTAGTGTTTAACTTGGATTACAACAAAAAATGAACTCTTGCAGTTCAATCAAAAAGGAATTTGGATTATAGTCAAAAGGCTTGCACTCTTTATTTTCATTTACAACCAAAAGAGCAAAAGCAGATGAGATTCTTTATTAGTGTTGAACTTGGATTACAACCAAAAAGGAACAAGCAACAGCTTCTTGGCTATGAATAATTGGATGGAATTCACATCTACTTCAATGAGGATCATTACTTGCATATTCTTGAGTTCCACATGGTCCAAAAGCCTCAGTTGAGACATGGTCGATCTGACTTGCAGATTCTTGTGTTCTTGTATCTCCTTGTCTGGTAGATGTCATTTCCACCATGACTGGTCTCGGATGTTTTCTTGGTCTCCCTTTTTTACCCAACATAGAAAAGCATGCGTAAGTTACAATAAGTATTGTCATGAGACTATGTTGGTATCGAAGGCTTGGGCCTATATAAGTTTTCTTGGTTTTCCTCTTCTTTTTTTCTTACCGAAGGTTTGATTTGTGTTGGTGCTCGAGGATTCAGACATTTTTTTGTTGTGTCCTAAGTCATGACAGTTTGAGCATGAGATGATTACCCTAACTTTTGCCAATTTATTCGAATTAGTATTTGGATTAACCATGGCCTTCCCCTTTCTTGTCATTTTCTCAACATTCTCACCTTGCATATTGCGTTGTTTCTAAGGTCTCCCTGGAAGCTTTTTGAATGGCGAGGCAATATTGGCTCTTCGGTGGATAGTGGCTGCATTGTCTTCCCATTCAATGTCGATAATGGAAATTGGTAGCATCTTTTGTAAGCATCCTTATTAAAACAATCATCAACATACCAATTAACCTCATACTTCATATAATTAATGCATGAGATAGCATGGCTACGGGGTATTCTGAGATGTCTCATTGCCTACAAGCACACTTCCTCCCTCTCAAATCCACTTCAAATCGATCATCATTGACTTCAACTTCAAATTTTTCCCCAGTACATGGTTTGGTAACACAATACTTAGACTTCATCTTTGCTTCCTCTACCTTTGCCCTAATTCGTGGACATAATTCATCTTGGGAACCCACCATCAATTGACTTTTCTCATACATTCTCACCATCAAAGCCGTTCTTATTGCGGGGGGTCCTGGTGTTGGGGTTCTAGGCTAGCCTCCCCTGAGGTATTGACGCTTGGTCCGGGGTGCACCGTGCACTCTACAGGCCGTGGGTTGCCCAGCGTAAGCCCGGCGGGCCCGGCGGATCATTGGTTACCAAAAAAAAAAAAAGTCGTTTTTATTGCCTCGACATATCAACAATTGGCATGTCTCTTTGCTTGCAAATGTATGCATTGAAAGTTTCACTCAAATTGTTCTCAATGGCATCACATTTTTGCCAAGCCTTTATGAATGCCCTGTACAAATGCTCTAGCCCTTGCCTCATGAAATCTGCATAGGCATAAATAGATTCCCTCTTCATTCCTTCAATTGCTATATTGAATATATCCTCGTATGTGGCATATGCAGCTCTCCAAAAGTAATTTCGAAATGTTTCTCCCTTGTACAATTTTTTCCAATTTGCATAAATGTGCCTTGAACAATTCCTATGTTCTACACAAGGAGCCAATGAAGAAACTACATTGATAAGGCCGTGCAAACATAATTGAAATGCATCAATAAAGCCTTGCAAGACATAATTCAACCACTGTTATAAAGGAATTGATAAAATTGTTGTTGTTTCCTCTTCAACAACAGCCCATGCAACTAGAAACATCTGATTATTTCCATCTCTTCCAACAGCACGAAGTAGCCTTTGCTTTACTACAATTTTAATAAAACAACCATCTAGTCCAATTACTTTCCTACAACCTTCTAGACAACCCTTTTTCAGCCCTTGGAAGCCCACATAAAATATCTTAAATATGTTTTGTGGTTATCTAAGTAAAAGATGAAATGTGTTGTTCTTACTAAATTGCTTCAATTGAGCTTTATGAGATGCCAATAACTTATATTGCTCAACAAATAGACCCCTCATAGTCTTAAGAGCTCTATTAATTGCTCTATAACAGGTTCTTCTGTTGAGCATGAGTCCCCACATCTCCATTGCATCTGCCTGCAATTGTGCTACGGTATATTTTAAATTAGCTTTGATCTTAGGCAAGAACTCTTCCGCAAGCCATATGTAAGATGCACTTTTATTTCTCATGCTTCATGGCAAGTTTGTTTTTCTCCAATAGTCTTGACAACAAATGTTTTCTCTTTGTTGAACCAACTACCATAGAGGGACCATTCACATCCGGTCACACATTACACATGCATCTTTTTATATTCACTTTTCTTCCAACCAATATTGTAACCATTTGTGATTGCATATTTCTGCACTGCCCTCTTAAACTAAGTATGAGACTCAAATCTCATGCCTACTTGAAATTGCAATTCTCTATGATCGCAGTTAGGGTCATATCTAATCATCAAAGGTCTTGTTTGGTCACAAACTTCCTCATCTCTAGAGTTAGGAAGACTGAGATTTTCATACGCTTCAATGTCCTCATCATTTTCATCCTCATTCATGTCTTCATGTCCAGCATCAATAGCAAATATCGCCTCCCTTACCATCCCCACCTCATATATCCCTTCCTCATCTCTAGATATTGTGACATCCTAGATTTTCAATCATATTTTCTACTGAATTAATCGGGCATTTCATTGACGCATCTATAGAGCTGTTCTCAGAGCTGATCACTCTCGAGATAACTAGACTATCTGGGGAAACCATTAAGGAATTTTAAGGCAATAGACTTGAGAATTCGACCAGGAATCGGCTACTCGGCCGTGTTCATCTTTAAAGGTCATTATGGCACAGATATAAATTGATTTGAGATCAGAGATAGGTCGGTTCAACCAAGATGTGTGGCTAATCGTGGGTGACACCACTAAATTGGAAAATTCTCGTCGGCCAGCACTAGACTGATTTTCTTATTGTTTTGGTACCCTATGTCCGTATTTGAATCCTCGAGATTTTCACGACAACCGAGAGTCGCCAATGAGTCGAGTGGGTTCATTGTGGCTCGAAGAAAATCGACCACGGGTCATTTGCACTGAGAAATTTCTAAAAGTTACCCGATAGCTTAGGTCACACTAAAAACGCACCAAATGGAAATTAACCATGAATTTGTGTCCGATTTCATAAATTGAAGATCCTGTCATGTCACAAAAATTATAGGAACGTCGACTCGCCTCGAAGATTTTTCGCAACCCAAAACTTTTTGGGAAAAAGTTGTCCTAGGGTCGTTTTTGTTCAGAAAAGGCGGGGACCGTTTTTATCGCAAAATTGGGAAGCAAGATGGATCAATTGGTGAGGAAAAATACCAATTTGATCTTTGAGGTGCTGACGGAATTTATTGAGGCCGGTTTATGTTGATTCAAGAAGATGTTGGTGTCCAATTGGATGAAATTCCACCCAAATTCGTATTCCTCCTTGCCTAGCCCATTTTGGACCATTTCAAATGTCCAAGAGTGAGCATTGGTGGCTCATTGAGGGCCAAGGAAGGCATGCTTGGCCATGGATGGTCAAGGAGACCATGGGAGAGAAGAAATGGCCAAGTAGGGCCCTTGTCCCCTTATCCCTTCTCCTCTCTCTCCTTCCTCTCTCCCACACCAGCCGGCCAAGCATCCCTCAGCCTTTCTACTCTGCCATTTTCGCACCTCAGCAGCCAAGAGAAAGACCAGCCGGAGCAGCCACACCACCGCCGAACCATTTTCCCTCCTCTGTTTCCACTTTTGCCAATTTCTGTGTGACAGCCTGATTTTCTACTTCTGTTTTCAATTAAATAAATCGAGCTTTTCGTCGACGTGCCTATAGTGCTATTCTCTGAGTCGATCACTCATGAGATAACTAGACTAGTCGGGAAAGTTATTAAAGGATTTTGATGCAACAAACTTGAGAATTCGACTAGGAATCGACTGCTCGACCGTGTTAGTCTACAAGGATCATTTCGACACAGTCGAAAATCTATCAGAGACCAGAAATAGGTCGATTCGATAGAGATATATAATTAGGCATGGGTGATTCCATCTAATTACAAAATTCTCGTCGATCGGCACTAAACCGATTTTTGTGTCGTTTTGGTACCCTGTGCTCGTAATTGAAACCTCGAGATTTTTCACGACAATCGAGAGTCACCAATGCGTCGAAGATGTACATTGTGGCTCGAAAATAATCGACCACAAGTCTATTGCACCGAAAATTCCCAAAAACTATCCAATAGTTTAGGTTGCGCTAAAATCACATTTGACTGAAATTAACTGAGGAAATGATGCCGATTTCAGAAATTGAGAACTCTCACGTGTCACAATTAATCCAGGGGAATGCTGTTACATCTTTTCAAAATTTATTGATGATGGGAATTGTTTGAGAAAAATACAAGTGCATCAAATTTAAAAGAGTAAGGAAATGCCACTTTTTAAATAGGATTTTAGGACCTTTAGTATGGAACAATTAGAGAAGATTTATAAGTGACTAATAGGGGACTTGATCCTATTAACTCAAGTGGTAAATTGGTAAAAATGAAATGAGGATAGGTCTCTTCAAGTAAGGAAATTCGTAAGAAGGCCTTTGGCCAAGAATTTCACCTCAATTTCCATGTCATTTGGTGGAGATAACTCTGGAAAAGTTGTGGGACATATGATGGTGATGGATGGGCAAATTCCCATGGAAAAAGTTATGAGACTTAGCTTCAAATTCGGATTCAGCAGCATTACGATGGATCTCACCACCTTTTACATCTCATTTAGAAGAGATAAGTGTGTCTAGGTGGGGTGGGCCTCTCGATAGTGAAAGGAGGGAATCTTTCCTTGGAAAAAGTACTAACACTTTTGTGGAAATTTACAAAAGGCTGTGGAATATGAGAGGAGGGACCCTCATAGTCCTTTCTCTTCCCTCTCCTTTCCCCCTTACGTGCAAGCTGTTGTTTTCTTCTTCTTTGAACGTGCAACTCCCGTTTCTGCTCCCTCTTGGACGACAAACCAGCAACTAAGAGAAACGTCCAGCCAGCCAAGCTTCACGTTTTCCTCCCTCTACAAAAAAAAATTCGTGACTCTCTGTGCTGCTGTTGTGGTCGCCCAACGGCAACCCCAGCTGCTGTTCCGACTTCTACTCACCATCAAGAGAATCAAGGCTTGTCTAGGTGCTGCCGTCCAACCACAAGCAAGAGCCGCCGTTAGTTCCAAATAGGTAAGTTGTCTCCTAAATCTAGATTAGGGGCTGAGTACCTTATTTAGGAGTTCCTATGGATATGATAGAGGTAGATGATGTTATACATGGATGGATGTTGGTTAGAGATGTTAGGTTAGCCATAGAAAAGCTTGGTTGTGGTTTAGAAGGCAAGACAACCACCATGGATGAAGATTCGACCAAGAACAGAAGCTGGTTCTTGAAACAGTTTCCTGGACGTGCGCGTTTTGCTAATTTTGTAGACGACTTTGTGCTGCGATTTTGAAGAAAATTCCTTCTGAAGAAATGTTTTAGACATCTTAAATAATAACATATATTTTTCTCAGAATTTTTGGAAATTAAAAAGATGACGATTTTAACTACGTCATCCTTGAAGCAGTAATTCGGACAGTTCTGTAAACCGTGACCTGTTATGATTCCGAGGGCTGTTACGGACCTTTAGAGGTCGAATTTCCAATCGGTTTCTTCACAAAATTTGTTTGTTACAACTTATAGTTTAACATACTCGAATTTCAAATCAAACGGACCAGATTTCGACCCAAAACCGAACTGATTTCGATGAGTTAGGCTCTCTGGAACTGGACCCCATTTTTGTGCTGGATAGAGAGAATTTCTGGGCCGAATCCAGAAGGATCTAGATCTCGGTGTCTTCATGAAAAAAAAAAATTTATGTGTTTTCTAGTACATGTCCAAATTTGAGAATTTTTCGAGCTCAGACGAGTGGGTTTCTGATTTCGAATTTGGGAGAGCGTTATTGGGCAGTTTCCTGTCAATTTCGGTTAGTAAGAGTGTATGCTTGTGTTGAAGTATTCTTGCTGCAAAATTGCCTAATTGATGCTGTGAATGCTATGTGAAATTGATTATTGAAGTGTAACATTAATTATATGCATTCATGACATGAGATTCCGTCACGAGCCTTTGGGGCCGGACGATGCTCCTTCGAGAATGCCCCAAGTCAACGGATGCCGGTCGCAGTGGATCTTTGGACCGATGCTCCTAATCGGAATGCCGTCGAGTGCAGACATTGCCGCACTCGACGGTGCGGCGATGCCCGGTTATGCCGGAAGACATTATCTTTGCATTGATTGTGGCCTATATGCTTACATTGATATTCACGTCCTTGCATATACTCACGTTAAAGTATTCCGGTGATGTGTGAACTCGATACTATTAGGTACGTTTTGATTGATACTAATATGCAGGAACTTGCTGGCATTAAAAGAGTGGTAAGAAATGTGACTAAATTGCATGTTGAGTGTACCCTTCTCCTAATCTGGATTTAGGGGATTGACTTGCTGAGATGTGATATCACCCCTTAGTGGGCTAACATTTTCAGGTCCCTAGTTGGAGGGTGGATAGGCAAGAGGCAGAGGTCTACAGGCAGTGGAGTACGGATGCCTTGGTAGCTTCTGCCAGATAGTGACGGGTCTTCCGTCAAGGCTAGATGATGGGTGACAGTTCACCCTAGAGAGGTCGGGGAGTATGATAGTGTAGTAGCGAACCCCGGTCTTGTAAATGGAAGTTTAGCGCGTAGGTAGCCGAACGGCTTCACTTTTTGTATTAGACCTTGGGGTGTTAAACTGTCTACGTATATAAGTACTCTTTGTATTGTAGGTGTGGTTTGCGAAAATATTATCTTACGTTTCTATCCCACCGTTATGTTGTATGGAGATTATTTTACGCTTCCGCATGCTTGATAAAATGAATTGGGTCGGCAACAGTTCTTGGGATGTTGCAAATTTTTAATCGACCATTGAGGGATGTGCATGTGCCCGGAGTTCAGGTCGTGACATTCTGCTCTCAGCCGACCCTTCGCCAAAGATCTGAGTGAAACGTCGACTTCCCGTGCGAATTTTCCCCCGAGCCACCCACCACCGTGACCAGCACACCCAGTCCGTACGGACGGTGGTCGCCGATCGCCGAACGAAGCTGCCGGTCGTCCAAAGACGCCGGCGAGAAGGAACCGGTCGTCGGTCCGTCGATCCCCGCCCACCTACACTTTTTCGCGATTTTCTTCGTTTTTCTCCCATTCCGACCCTTCCTTTGGCCGCCCCATCCACCTACAAGACCCCCTTGACCCCTGGGGGCCATCAGTTGCCAACCATCCTCTCGTTGGAGCTCCGATCAGCCCGTTTCCTCGCCGTTCAGCCGTTGGTTCTCCTCTGTCCAGCAAGCGAAGCGAAACCCAACCAGCTTTGTTTCTCTCTTTTGTAGCAGCAAACAGAGAGTTTGTGGGTGGGTTTTCCAACAACTTTCGACCGTTTTGAGGTGATTCCAAGCCTCGGTTCTTGGCGCCTTCGGGAAAGTTGAGCCCCGTCGAGTCCCCGATGATTTGATCCGATCGGATCTCGAAACAAGTGAGTTTTACTCACTAAACTTTGCTTAGTAGGTTAATGATGCTTAGGGGTTGATTAGATTTAATTAAGTATAATTATGTGGATATATTATATTAGAGTAATTAATTTTATGCTTTGTCGATACATGTTAGGCGAATGGTTAGTGTAATTAGCAAGTAAATAGGTTCTATTAATTATCGAACGAACCTCGGAAATTTTTCGGGTCCGTTTCGGCTTCCAATTAGGCATTACGGGCCTAAGTTGGATTTATTGCATTTATTTATTAATTTTCGTAATTATTTATTTATTTATTTATTTTCCGAAAATTAGACCGGGATACCCAGTAACCGGAATTTTATGCTGATTATCGTGGTGTAGTCTGTTTAATTATTTGAGTGCTAAATTGTGCTGAATTAATTTATTGGTGATTTTAGAATTAAATTCCTAAATTAAGAAATTTTGGTAATTAATGGAAAGTTACCGGGTGTCGGTCTACAGCGCCAAAAATCTATTTTTGGACTGCTGAAAGGAGTAGGTGAATCAAGTGAAATTATTGTATTTTGGTTAAGGCCGACTGTGTACCCACACACGGCTATTTTTATCGGGTATGATAAAAATAATAAATTGATTGTATGGTGGTAGGGATATACTATAATGGCCTGGAGGCCATATATTATCAGCTTTGAGTGAGCATATAAATAGTATACCATAGTATCAGTTTTGGACGAGCATATATAATATACTAAATTGGCCTGGGGGCCCTAATTTATCAGCTTTGGGCAAGCATATACATAGTATACTATATTATCAGCTTTGGGCGAGCTATACTATCTATATTTTCAGCTTTCGGTAAGCAGTCCTGATTTGATAGGACCTTATAGATAGTATTGAATGTACCGACTGAGGAAAGGTCATAATGACATGTAATCGACTAGGTCGATTGATCAATGATTTAATCTAATGTTATGAATTGAGTGGTTGATGTGATTTGAGGTATTTGAAAATGATATTGAATTGTAGGGTGGAACGAGGCCAAGGTAAGTCCTCTGACTCGTGTTGTGCTTTGGCAGCCTTAGGGCATATTGGCTTCCTAATCGAGTCTTAGGGGTAGAACTCGCTGAGACATTGTCTTACTGGTTATTGTATAACCATTTTCAGATCCTTAGATGATGTTGGTGAAGGACCGGAAGCCCCGGAGTTAAGAGGTGAAACCCAAAGAATCGGTGATCTTGTCCGGCTAGTTAGTCGTAGGACAATTCTCTTTAGTTGGGAGCCGATCCCTTTTGTAAACCTTTGTGTATAGACCCGTGTGTTTATAAAAATGTATATTTCGAAAAATTGGTCCTACTTTCCTATCCCATTGTTTTATTGTCTGGAGATTATTTATATGCTTCCGCTTGCGTATTAAAATGAATGGGTCGGCGATGCGTCATGGGACGTCGCTATTAATCGACCAGGTGAGGAATGGGCGCGCATCCAAGGATCGGGGTGTGACAGATATGATGTGTTCATCACACATCCAGCTTAATATTGCAATCTCAATGTCATCACTCTCACCATCACCACTCTCAAAATAAAGGCCATCATCATTTTCACTATCTCCACTCTAGCTAGCACACGCATAATCAAGCCTTGCCTCAGGTCTAAACACCAATTCAGTTCCAACTTCGTCGCTTAATTCAACCCTAGCCTCATTATCTCCACTCTAGCTAGAACCCCCTGTTCCACCCCAAATCTCAGCCTCGAAGTCATCCACTATTTCAATATCAATTATATTTGTCACTCCCCCTATACGACGCTTCATCTCTTTGTATGCAAGAGACTAAAGTCAGAAGACTCCTACATTTCCCTGCAAAGATAAGGTTACCTACTTTAATGGTATATCATGTTCTAAAAAAATATGAACTTGACATGTCAATTTTTCTGAGCAAACATGCTTAAGACCCAATGCGACAGCACTATCCAAGGCAAACAACTCTTCAATTTACCACAAGCTCTTCAACTCTCTTTTTTTTTAACCATTTTTCCCGTCAACTTTATTAGACAAACGAGGTATGAAAATACCCACAAGCACTCCAAAAGCTATGATTACTCAAATTCAGAGAATTACCGAGCTAAAGTCGAGGTTCTTCAAGCGAGTCCCAAATCGAGCGAGTCTCGTATGGAGCAATGAGTCGACCAATGAACGAAGCTTCAGAGAGATGAAGAGAGAACATCGACCACTAGAGAACGTGGAGAAACGAATTGAGAGAGCAAATGAGATTTTCTAGAGAGAGATAGCATGAATAAACCCTATAATTTGGGGCAAACGTGCTCTTCAATTCAACAAGAGAGGAAGAGAGGGGGGGGCAGTGGATCAAGCGTAGCAAGCTAGAGAGACACAAAGCACAAGTAAAGGGCTCATTCATGGAGATGTAAAAGAGTGGAGCTTGAGAGAACTCTTGAACATGGATGATGAAGTTTTGAACGGAAAGCTCTTGATAGAGAGGGGCATATGATGGCGTTTTATTTCTTTAGCCACGTTAGATGTAAAACAACATTGTTTTACTTCTTAAACGCCACGTGGGTGCCACATCAGCGTCGAATGCATTCCGTTGTCCATGTCAGTGACCACGTAGGGCTTTTAACGGTGTTTTTTCGCGAAACCCTTTTAGAGGGTAAATGTGTCACACGGATTATAGTTTGAAGTTTTTAGTATCACAAAAAAAAAATTGGGTAAATATGTTACAGGTAGCAAAATTTAGGATTTTTCATAGTTTTTTCCCTTAGTTTTTCGTGAATTTTTCCCTTTTCTTTATCTATTATATCGACTTGGAAGATAGACCCAGGTGCTGAACCGGTCTTTCCGCATGCTGGGGACAGTCGGATGGAGAGATATGTTTCTTTAATCCTCCCTCTTGATCTCGTAATCACTGTGTTAATGATGTGACTAATTCCTCTCCCTGTAGTCCGATTTCTCCCGAAGAGAAACAAGGAAGACGGCATGAACAGAGCCATGAACAGAGTAAAGAACAGAGCACTCATGAAAGGGAAATTAGCATTTATAGTCCGAGAAAATGAGACCATACAGAGATTTCAAGGACTTGACCAAAAAACGATAATCAACAATACAAGCCCCAAAAAGCCAACCCCAGATCGAATTTCCACGTTCTTGTTTCTTCCTATACAGAAATCTGCAATTGCATTGCGAATATTTTAAGAATGCTTACTGAAACTTCATTTACAAAGAGAGGGAACTGGAAAGTCATCGGACCACAAAACAGAGACTTGAATTCTCTCTTCCGCCGCCAGCCAATGTTTACACCTTGAGAAGAAGGAAGGTAATCGTCATCAGCAATGGAAATGAACACGAGATATATTCACACATCCGAGTCAGAGATGAATCACCAGGGCACCCGCTTGCTGAACACCGGCCACCAGCCCCAGAAAATCACTTCTTTCGACCCAAACAAAATTCGAGCTCCGAGTCGACTCGGGGAGGACTCGAAGCTGCTTCTTCGGCCTTCACATGACCAGCTCAGAGACCCACCCCACGTCCGGACCGGAACCGGACCCGACAAGGTCGGCGCCATCGAGGGAGTTCACCTTGCTGAGCTTGGCGTACATCTTGGCCCTCAACTCTCTCCCGGACTCGACCCTCTCCACTGGGGCCTCCTCCTCGCAGCGATGGTGAGACTCCCACAGATCAAAAAGCCCGCCGCCGCCGGCTGGTTGCCCATACCGGAGCGACGACTCGGCTCTCGGAGTCACCGGCGCCGCAAGGTGGCACCCGGGTCGGAGCGGGACCCGAAGAGGGACCCCCATCTGCCCGCGGGGGCTCATCTTCATCTTGGCGATCTGCATGTTCCTCATGCAGGCCACGAGTTCGCTTACCGATCCGGGCGACCCGCAGCAGCCACCGCGGTGGTTCGGGGACATCGGGGGCGAGTTGGTCGGGGGCGAGATCGAGGGCGAGGACGAGGTCAGGATCGAGGTCGGCGAGGATATGAAGGAGGCCGACCACAGCTTAGTGAAGTAGGAGTCGAAGGCAGCCGCCGCAGCAGCGGAGGGGCAGACCGGGGACCCAAACTCGGAGTCGGTGGCGCTGTTGGGGCTGTGCTGCTGAAACCTTTCCCGGGAAAGAAGGAAAGATCCGTTAATTTCCCGTCTCCCCTTATAATCTGTTGGATTCTCTTCCTATTGGCATTATAGAACACTATCCGTGATAACTAACTACACTATTGGATTTGTGCTCGCTATCTATCTTATATTTATATCTACCGCAAGCTGCCCACTCCTCCCAATAATTTTTGGAGGCCGAAGAGTTTACCCCAGACTCCGACGGATTCATCATATTTGCTTCGACCCCGAAGTGAGAAGAGCTTTCACAGCCAATCCAATGGCCAAGGAAAGCCCACGCTTTTTCGACCGCGGTCGTATGATTGCCGGGGCCTCTCCTCGTTCCGCCCGCTGGCCTATTGGGATAGCCCCCTTCGGGCTTTGCCTGCCCTTTCTTTTCGAATCTAATAAAGAATTCCGGCTCGGCCCGGGAAAGCGCTGGCAACAAAAGAAAGGAAGGGGTCCATGTAGCTGCTGCTGGTGGTGGTGGCCGGGGAGGACCCGGAGCTGGTCGGGGGAGTGGGCGAAGAAGCAGACGCGCCGGCGGCAGCTCTGCCCGTCCTTGCACGCCTGGGTCCGGTATCGCTCCGGGTGGAGCCAGCACTCGAACACGCCGTGAGCGAACTCGCACGAGTCGCCCTTCTTGCACGCACCTGCGCAAAATCGAGAAAATCTCACTTTAATAAAAACTGAATTTAATCAAATTTCGTCACACAGAAAACCCAAAAATCCTCCATACTTCACGATTAAAATTTTTAAAATGATGCAAACAACATGCAAGGCCTGGAATCAGAATCGACATTTTGGCCAAAAATGTCTCATTTTACCCGGATCAAAACCCGATCGGAAATTAACCAAAAGATTTCATTTTTCTTCGTTTGTTAAATCTCGGAATGGTGCAAATATTGACTAAATGTCTTGCATCGATAATATAAAACAAAATAAAAGAAAAAGGCAAAACCGCCCATCTTCCTTAATCCAACCGAGAATCCTTAAAATAATCCAAAACGGGTAAAAATTCAATCTTCTTTAAACAAATCGCCGAATACCAAAAATGGGGCACCTGGGCACCTCGTGAATCCGGATATATTTACAGATCCAAAAATGCAGTTTTTTTTTTTTTTATTTAATTTTTCTCTTCTGCATCGCATGTTACTGTTTTCCTTACCTTTGCGGAAATCGGGACATGCAGTGAGGGAGTAGAGGAACCGGCGCGGGTCCCTGCGGCGGGCCTTCTCGCCGGCGCACTACGTCCAGTCGCGCGACCTCCCGTGCGCGCACTTCCTCACCTTGAACTCGTACATCCGGAACTCGTCGCAGCCCAGCGCCCCGTTCTCCCCCGGCACCCGCGCGTCCTCCTCCTCCTTCTCCTTGTGGTGGTTCGACGGGCACTCTGTTCTCGACTTCATCAATGACTGGAGGTTAGCACAGAATTTTACACCCTTCCGCATTCGATCCTGATAATCAGGATCTTGATTTTCGGCAAATTTCTAACAACAGAAAGTAGCCATGCGTCACTGGAACTGCAACCAACGACAACCAGTCCTTCTCTTGCATCCCATCTCTGGCAAAAATGATGCCGAGGGCAAGTTCTGGAGGCTCAGGTGGCACCTTGAGTCAATATTTGTCATGTAAGAGGAGCGACAGAAGTTACTCTGCCCCAAAGTATGGTACTTTCTTGGTTGGAATGTATTAGCAAGAAAGAAGTAATATTGCCAATTCTTAAAATTTAACAGCATCCTATAGAAATAAGCTGGCAAAAGCTTTATCAATCAAGGGTTTTGCCAACAAGGGTTCTATATTGGCTGGTTTTGTCATTGCATCGCTTATCAGAAAACTAGAGATACAGGTGTACCGCTTCGCTTCCTTATAGCTTAAATATTTCAATTGAGAGCAACGCTACAAGTAAATAAGTGGCAAAATAAGTTTTTATCTGCTCACCAGTAAGTAACAACTGAAAGAAAGATGTTTTAAGACATTTAATGCCAAAATTGGTCGTCGTCATTGCTATGAAACTACATATGCAAGCGGTTGTGAATTGATGGAACTGATCTTCTATGTTTAAACAGACTCTTCGTTAAAATGATTCCACATTAAAGTCCAGGGAATCAACTCTCACCAATAGTCTCACAACAAAGAAAGGAAAGCTGCAGAATTCAAATGATCCAAAGCAGATCGAAAATCCAAAAAGAGTCACTTTGCAGAGGTGGGAAATTAGAGAAACATAAGAACGCTAATGAGAAGCTTCTTGAGAATACACGTCTTCATGTTATGTTACTTAGCAAACACACTGCATGAAATCAAGTAACAGACCAAACAAAAAGCTCAAACTCCTCTTTCCTTTTTAGCCTGTCATGCATTTCCAAAGGGAAACTCACTCGAAACACGTATAACAAAGTCTCCAAATTCAAGTTACTATAAGGTCGCATCAGCAAAAAAATAAAAAGTAGCGGCACGCCTAATTCCTATCAATGAACAAATTCACAACACAAAAATTTAGTAAAACCACAACCCCACGAGGCAGAAGAAATGAAAAGCTAATCAGGATCGCACTGCTGGTAAAACTCTTCAACTTTTGCATCACGAAGTAACAAAAGGAAATCTCAAATCTCGTCTTCTTAGTCTCATCATTCTTAACAGTTTGATCCACCTCAGAGAATCTGATCCAATTCTTCTTCTCTTCTTCAGAAAATTGTGGGATTTTGCACATTGTCTGTTGAGCTACATTCAATTTGCATTGAAAAGAAAAAAGATGTAATCAATTGTCAATTTTACAATGCGTGAAATTACTAAGTATCCACAAAGTGATATTTACTATTACTAATATAAAAACGCACTCGGTAAAAGGAAGGGCATTACATAAATCGTATTGAACCCTACTTACTCCAGTGTATCTATTGTGAAAATCGTAGGCATCTTGTTCACTCTCAACCACCGTGCGCCTTGTTGGTACACGCTCCACGACCTAGAACTTTAAAATGGTAAAAATCAGGCCAGTTGAACCCCATTTTGAAAATGTACAGGGACAAATGAGAGACAAATCAAGAACTTATGCTCCTACGTACTGACACAGACGAAAAAGAAATTTAAAAGGAAACATAAAATTGGAAACTCCCTACAAAATACTAGCATTGGCGGCTTGGAGAAGAAGATGACGTCCAAAACCCTACCGTGGTCTTTACGTGAATGTGGTTTTATTATCCCATTTACTTTCAAATTGGTTATGCTTAGTTAGCCCTTTGTTATCGGTGGTTTGGAATTAACAAATAGATTTCCATATTCGCATTGAAGGTGATTCCCAGAAGTGTTGCCTGATCATCCGTGTTCCTCAATTGGTGAACAGTTGATTGAGCTAGCTAGGTGTTGCCACTATTTTGCATATGAAACATTTCCTCTTTCTATTGATTGCCTCAGTTCTTGTTTTGACATTGATGCAATGTAATCAATTTAGGATCTGAATACTGATATGATCCGGGAACCATATCGTTGAATTAGCAATTACACTATAGTGGCTAGATATAAGTATTCTCTAATAACAGATGATTATACATCTTGGTTAGTTCATGAGAATGCTGTTGAATTGCTAGCCTGTCCCGAACGTGGCATACTTGAAGCGTACAAAAACAATGTTGTTTCATGGATCGAATAATCCAATAGCTTTCAGAACAAAAAAAAAAAAAAAAATAACCGACATTTACATTATCTGGTTCTCTTGCAGATGGCACTGCTGGGCAGCCCCGTCAATTGCTATGAGTTTCATTCTTTACATGGTGTAGTCGAGATGTCGTCAGATGCAGAGAAGTCGCATCTCTTTCAGCTGCTCCTTCGTAAAGCCTCCTCCATTTTCACTCCAAAACGAGTCCGACCTTCATAATTGTGTTTTGCTTGTAGCATCTGTCTTGAAGATGGCCGCGAAAGTTTACTCCTCCTGAGTCGAACATCAACATCCTTAACAGGAACCATCCTTTTGTTGACACCGGAAATTCTTTAAAAAATTTGTTGACCAAGTCATTAACCCGAAAAACAATATGACATGATTAATTTATATATCAGCACTAATGAATGTAGTTTTGAGTGGTGTATAGCATGTGTAGATAGAAGTCTATCCATTTTAGATCACTATCATACTGTTTCAGTTAAAAATAAATATATTTGTAAGTTGTGAACATGCTTAATTGCACGTCGCTTGTGGCATGGTATGGAATCTATGGATATATAAGCTTCTACAATGCATGGAATATGTCTTTTAGCCTAATGTTGTGCCCTGTTATTGGTTAGTGGTAACAATACTAAGCATATTCAAAAGTTATGTATGTGCTGATTTATATGGGGTTTGCAGCTCGGTTTCTGGATTCAACATCGGTTGTGTGTGCTTATAAGCATGAGAATTAATCTTTTAAGGTTTCGGAGGAGATAAATTGATATTGTTTTGTCTGCTGGCATGCTTTGTTGGTGGCTAAAAAGAGAGCCACCGACACTTATTACGGATTATTGGATCAAAAGAATTGGCTTGGCCGTTTGACGGGCTGGAAAGACATGTCCATATCATCCGAGGATCTAGCCTACACGTGACTTTTACACTATCAAGGTCCGGTCCATTTAACAGACTATATCAGTTTGAGTTGCCCGGGGAAAAAAAAAAGCAAAGAAAAACCCTCTTTAGACCAGATCTACTAACCTTGAATATCTTCTACGTGTCATGAAATTTCGGTTCTCATCTTTAATTTCTGTTTGGGTGGACTGAGCTTTGACAATTCTCAGAAGCCAGACCACGAGCCAGCATGGAGCGCCATCTTAGTCAAAATGAATATGCTCGGTCAAATGACAAGATCCAGTACATATACATATGTCACTTTCTCCAATTAAGAAAAAAAAAACACTAATTCCTTTTTTCCCCAGGAATAAAAATAAAAGCTTGCCCAAGAGCCCGTGGGGACATTACAGTTGGTTAATTAACATTGGCGTTGCAGAGAATAAAGCTCCCCAGTGTGGTCAACGAAAGAATCCCCTCCGCGTTGGCCGGCGAGGCGCCATCGTGGAAATTTCAGCTACGACCACTACAATTTTAAGTTTGTAAATAGCCCATTGCTTGCGTGATTGAATGTGAACCATGTCAATACCGGTTCAATTACGTCGGTCCAAAGTAGCCTATCACTTTTTGTGTTTTTAACCTCTTCGACACAAGCTGTAAGATGAGTCACGGAGTGGAAATGAGATTAATGTGAATAGCAATCCACAACTCGTGCAAAAACTTGCAAATACATGCAAAGGCAGAACATGCTTTAAGTGCGTATAGAGATAAACTCCACACTTTATAATCAGAGTTCAATGAGGCTTTCAAATTTCGTTTCTTCCCTATACCAGACCATATAAAAATTTCTCTTATTTTTTTATAGAAAAATTCTTGCACTAGTGTGTCTGTCAATATCGGGAGGATTTTCACCTCATTACTGGGTGTGAACTAGATTGCAACTTACAACTCACAGTTTATCTGGCTCAACTAATCATATATAAAATAATATCTTCAACTTATATCAAAATATCCTACAAATTAAATCTACTACCCAAAAAGAAATGTCGAGTTTGTGTGACTTCATGTACTCTTGTTAACTAGGATAATACAATATAATATATGTCTAATTTCTTATTTTACTTCCCTCTATCACCTTGATGTTCCTTGCGAACATATGCCAAACATAAGGTCAACAATGGCTGCTTATGAGGTTATTTAACTATAGAGTCGTCTATAAAACGTTATATATGATTCTAAGAACGTGGGATCTCTATTCATTTCTAGGAAATGCAACCTTGGACTTGAAGGGTTGCACATATCTAATCGAACCAAAAAAGAAAAAAAGAAAAAAATTATCTTAATGGCAGCATATTGCCTTTATGTTCTTCCAAGGAGCCTTAAAAATTGAATTTATTGAAAAGTTTGGGGCACTTCATTTAAAAGTAATCTTCGGTCTTCGTTAAGTGGTTAACACCAAAACACGGGAACAAACAATACTAATATATATATATATATATATATATATATATATATAATCGTACATGTAGAGTACACTTTGATGTGCAACTTGTGAATTTTAAAAGAAACATTATTGCTGAATGAGTTGGCATGTTCTCAACCAAAAGAAAAAGTTGGCATGTCAGACCATTACGACCAGAAAAGTTTCTAAAGAAGATAGAGGACATTCATGACGGTTCAAGGCAACAATGCCTTAAATAATCGCTCCTCGAGTGAGCATCCATCACCTAGTACAATAATTTCCATTCTACTAAAGTAACATATAATAACAAACCCCCCCCAACCACGTCCTCTTTCTTTCTCTCCATATTTGATTTTGAAGGTGGACTTTAATCTTCCGGTGTTCAAACCAAAAGACTTAGAGAGCAACACAAAAAATTGATCTACTTTTGACGTTGTTGTTGTTAATATTACTATCAGCATTGGCGCTGCTACTAAGTTACTTGTTCTAAAATTGTCTTATAAGCTAAACTTTTATGTTATAATTAAGAAGCGTCAAAATAGTCAACTTTTTCAGATTTTACGTTAATACGACTAGACGATTACTCTTATATTTACACGTCTGACTGCACTATCCTTCTTCCTTTACTCCTCTTGATTTTTTATTTTCTTCCCAAATTTATATTTTTGTTAGATATTGAAAACAACTTTTTCTGTCGTAATTGTCCCCTAAGGTGGGACGTTAGCAATAAACAGCCACGTCAACATCTACATTTATAATTTTAATAGAAGTGCGAATTATACAGAAAGTATGCAGTTCTGAAATTGAATGACTTGATGGGACACCCTTTTATAAAATCACTTTCTCTTGATCTAACTCCAAAGAGGCAATATTGTGCTTTGTAAGACAAAATAAGTCACGATACTAACTTGAGCAATATTGTGTGTAGGAATAACTATATCCTATTTTTCTAGATATCATAACGTGATGCATATCTTTTATTTAGTTGGTATTCAATAGTGGTTTTTGACCATGTTATATGTGCTTTAGAAACATTGATTTTCAAGAAGTATAATGCTAATGATTTTAAATTTCATGTACTCAAAGATAAGAACAAAAGAGAATTGTAAATTTCTATGCCTATCACAACTAATCATCGGGGAGGAGGAGATGCAGGCTGCGGGGAAAATCATGGGGAGCGGCCGGCGGCCATAGCGTTGGTGGTGGTGGGGAGACAGCTAATGGCGGTGGCGGTTGGGGGGGGGGGCGACGCCGCCGAAAGTCAAGCGACCCGGGCGTCAATTGAGGAGCGATTATTTAACTATCAAATTGTTGAATTGAATGACGTGCTAGTCAACGGGTATATCGGTATACCAATTTATAGTTTTATCCTCTATTCCGATTTGTGACTTTTCGCGGTATTAATATAATTTAACAAAGACTAACAAAAGATAAATTTATCACAATTGTACCCATTTGAAATTTTTGATGATAAAAAAATTAGATCAAAGTAAAAACTGTTATGTGTGTATCAATTTGGAATTTTTGTACTCAAAAAATTAATTTGAGATAAAATTGTCACATTTGTATCAATTTGAGTTTTTTTCCGATATTATCCAAAGACTATTTAGATGGTGAGAAATCTCATATGAGTCGTCTCTCTATCTCTCATTCACGACCTTGACTATCAAGCTTAATGCTTATCAACTCACTGCATCAACTCTCAATTTTTAATATGAGTCAAATCTTTTACTAATCTTGCAATTAAGAATAGAGAAGTTCTTTGTTTTTTTATTTTACTTAGTATATCGGAAAATATTACACCGAATGCGTGAAGCTTGACGGAACCGGTTCCATGGACCTACCCAAGATTTGGATTGGATTGGTGGTTCGATTCTTAAGTGGATTCATGGAACTAATGATCGATTACGATTCTTGGGTGAATTCATAAAATTGCCCATTCGAACTATGCTCACCTCTAGCGAAAATTATACATAAAGTAAATGTTATTTCTTATATATAAATGAAACCAACAGGATCTACTGAAAAAACAAAATGAAACTAACAGACGAGACATTCATTTGAAGCGTACAAAATTTAAATTTTAAATAAAAAAGCAAGGAATCCACTAAATTCCGGGTTACCAAAATTTTTAAAAAAACAAAATGAAACTAACAGACGAGACATTCATTTGAAGCGTACTAAAATTTAAATTTTAAATAAAAAAGCAAGGAATCCACTAAATTCCGGGTTGCCAAAATTCTTAAACTAAATATCATAATCCGCATTACGAGAACAAATAAGTGCATTAGAGATTATTTTAGATGGAGAGAGAGACTTTTTTCAAAAAGAAAAAAAAAAAAGGACGAAGAGTTTTCAAAAATGACAGGTGGAATTTATTTGAAGAATCTGATCTGTCTCTGTCTCTCTCTCTCAACGGAGGGTTTTAAGCAGAATTTCTCTCTCTCTCTCTCTCTCTCTCTCTCTCTCTTCGCTCACCACTTCGCCCGGCAGTAGAATCCAGATCTGGCTGTAGAGCGACGGCGGACTGCCGCGTCCACCCCTCCGTCGCCCCGGCGGCTGTCCCTTGGCCAATAGAGCTGCTAGTCCACAGATATGGAGACGCAAAGCTGTGGTCAGCCGAGGACGGCCTCTCCTCCGCAGATCTGAGCTCCAACCTCCACGCCCATCCCTCGGACGTTGGCGTGAGTAACAAGCCGCCGCCATCTTTGCTAGCAACGATCTGAGCGCTCAGATCTGTGAACGGCTCGTCACTTGCGATGACAGCTCGTTCCTCTTCTTCTCGTCCACAGATCTGAGCGTTCCGTCTTGGACACGGAGGGGCGGCTCGGCCTGGACCCGCAGCGGCGTCAGTCTAGACGCGGCGCGGACAACTCCGCCGGCGGTGACGCCGGAAGTAGGCTCCGAGGTTGGGCTCAAAGGTGGCCGCAGGTATTTTGGCCCAATTCTTTTCTAAATAATTCAACATCCAAAAAGAAATTATATATATATATATATATATATATATATATATATATATGTAATTTGTAAGCGGCTTTTAGGTGCTAAAATATAGGCGCGTTTTTACTTTGAAGTGTATTTCTGAAAGAAAAAACGTTTAGAAGCAAATTTTTATGCTAGGCCACGCCACACTAACTTCTTTTCTCTACAGGGAGAGAGAGATCCGGAAGTAATCAGCTTCCTAGCTATGGCGAACTCGGAGGCTGGATCGAGTAGTGATGCTGCGCGAGCATCAGGGGGCGAGTATCAAGTGTTCTTGAATTTCAGAGGACTCGACACTCGTCATGGATTCACGGACTTCCTCTACCACGGCTTGGTAGATGCAGGAGTCCGCGTATTTAGGGACGAAGAAGAACTCCGCATCGGCGAAGTGATTGGTGGGAACCTTCTACTTGCTATCAACAACTCTATGATTTATATACCCATCTTGTCTCAGAATTATGCTTCCAGCAAATGGTGTCTTCGTGAGCTTGCGCACATAATAGACAACGTGTCTCAATCAGACGGTAAAAAAAGTGTCCTTCCCATTTTTTTTCACGTGGAACCTGAGGATGTTAAGCTTAAAACTCCACTATATAGCGATGCTTTACTGGATCATAAGAAGTTGTTTCCCAATGAAGTCGAGGCGTGGAGAAAGGCTCTTGTAAAGGTAGATGAAATCAAGGGACGGATCGTAACGAAAGATCAAAGGTAATTACTCTCTTAAGACCCTTACCTATTTCTTCTTTTCCTTTTTTGTACGGAAAACGATGTTTCCTGTCAAATGATTTATTTTATTCTTTTTGTAACGGGAAGTATTGAAAACTACCTCCAATGCTGCTCTCGTTCAACTTTACATCCTCTGCTTTGTCTATGATTACCCAAGGAAACTAAGATTTGGTGAAGCAAAATCATGTCTCAATATTCAACAGAAGCGAGAGCAAACTACAATCTTCAATGTATAGGGCTGCATTTCTCTTCATGATTCTCCCGTTACAAGTGCTGAAAGTTTTTCTAGGCTTACCTATAAATGTCGAATTTTTGTTGATGCGCAGTATAGTATCCACCACTTGGTTACTTTGGCTACTGCGTAAGGTAATACTATAGTCTTCAGACCTTTCTATAACCTACATAGGAAAAACATATCAAGTGAATCGTGCTAAATTAGCCCATACTAATTATTCGTTGTACTTGGATCTTGTCGTTGATGTGCTTCAATTTATTCAAGTTGAAGTTTTGACTATCCGAAGTGTGATGCGTGGCTAGATCTAGTCATCTAATGAAAGCGCTTTTGTATATGGCAGCCAAGCAACGATTGTCAAATTCGTTGTTGAAAGGGTTTTGGAGAAACTGAAGCTGAAACAAAGATTAGTGCCTGAACATTTAGTCGGACTTGATGATCGGGTAAAGCACTTGACAGAGTTATTAGATGTCAACCATCGCGATGTGCGGCTCATTGGAATTTATGGAATGGGTGGCATTGGTAAAACAACCATTGCCAAAGTCGTCTTCAATGAACTACTTTCCCACTTTGGAAAGTGTTCTAGTTTTCTTGAGAATATTCGAGAAAAGATGTCGACCGAGGATGGCATAGTCCAATTGCAGAAAAAACTACTGTCTGACATTGTTGATTCTGGATCTGCAAAAGGAGTCCAGGATATTGAACGAGGAATGAGGAGGATTGGAGAAGTACTCAGCACTAAGAAGGTCCTTGTGGTGCTAGATGATGCTGATAATAAAGACCATATTAAGAGACTAATAGGAAACAGTTCATTACATTCAGGATCTAGAATAATTATTACAACGAGAAACCATACTATTTTGCAAGGTCAGGAATTTATAGATGAAATTATACCGTATGAGATGCTTGAGATGGATGATGCTTCTGCACTTCAGCTTTTTTGTCGGCATGCCTTTGGAAAAACCTTTCCTTCGGATGATTATCATGCGCTTTCTAGTGAGATTGTCTCAAGTACGGGAGGGCTTCCTTTGGCTGTTGAAGTGATAGGTTCGTTACTTAATAAGAAAGACAAAGCATTTTGGGAAGAGACTATGATCAAGTTAAGGAATGTACCTGAGGAAGAGATTCTGGAGAAGTTGAGGATTAGCTATGACGACCTAAATCAACATCAGCAACAAATTTTTCTCGATATAGCATGCTTCTTTTTCAATGAGAAGAAGACCGATGCAATTTACATGTGGGCCGATTGTGATTTTTATCCGGTAAGAGGAATTGATGTCCTTACCGGTAGGTGCTTAATAAAGATATTGGACGATGATAAGTTCTGGATGCACGATCAACTTATTGACATGGGAAGGCAGATCGTTCGTCAAGAAAGTCCAGGTGACCCTGGAAAGCGGAGCAGGTTGTGGATTATAAAAGAGGCTGTCGAAATCATGAGAACCGAAGAGGTAAGTAAGAAACATCCAATTTTCAAATTGAGGTTTTATATCCTAAGATAAAGGATTCCTGCTTGATTTATATTGTTTATCCTTTTTCTCATTCCCATTCAAGTTGCCAAACATAGTAGTTGGAAGTTGACAAACTTCTTTACAGCATTACAAAATTTGACTTGCAGAGGAAGGATAAGGTTCAAGCTCTTGAGATGAATGAACGGTGGGATGGCTTCATAGAGATTACAAATGAAGAACTTGAAAGGTTTCCAAACCTAAGATTCCTCAAATTAAGAAATGGAACTTTTGTTGGGGATTTCGCAATATGTCATTCAAAGTTGAAATGGATTTCTTGGGAATCTAATTGCGATTTCAGATATGATTTCGGGACAAACAATATGTATTTTGATAATCTTGTTGTTATCAAACTTCGCAACACTCTCTTCGATTATGATTCAAAATTATGGGACATGATCAAGGTAAATCACAAGTTTTAATTTTTAGTCTAATGGTCCTAGTGTTACTCTACATTGGTTGTCACACATAACATGCTATCCATTTTTACAGGGGGCACAGAAGTTGAAAGTTCTATCTCTTAACAGGTGTGATGGTATAACGAGAATTCCAGACTTCATTGGAAAACTACACTTGTTGATTAAGTTAGAGATTGAACATTGCACGGCTCTTACTGATTTGCCTGAAGGAGTGGGGGCCCTAGGGAAGCTTCAGCGCCTCTCATTGCGGGAATGTTCTATGTTGACAGAGCTTCCAAGCTCACTTGGGAATTTAACCTCATTGGAAGAGTTGGACTTATCCAATACGGACATAAGGGAACTTCCCAACTCCATTGGAAAGTTAAAATCATTACGCGTCTTGCGTTCCACAATAGATCATTACGCGTGTGGGGTGTTTCCTTCTTGGTATTTACCTGGAGTCATCAGCATGTTGGTAAAACTTGAAGAGCTGAATCTCTCTAGGCATATTGGATTGACAGGTAAAATTACTGCTGGAATAGGAGAATTGTCATCTTTAAAAATCCTAAATTTAGCAGGCACACATATTTGTGGAATTCCAAGCACAATCGACATGCTTCATCACCTCCAAATGCTCGATTTATCACATTGTGGTAATATTCAAGAATTGCCGAAACTTCCCACGAGTTTGACCTGTCTACGTATTCAATCTAGATCATTGCTCGTGGTTCCTGATTTGTCGTACCTTACTAATTTGGACGAACTGCTACTGAGTAATGAAAATTCTAGTGGAAAGAATTCAAAACCACTTACAGGATGTTTAAGGTGGATTAAGAGTTTACTTAAACTGAAAGAGTTAGAGTTAGATCTGCTTGAAGTCCTTGCACCTCAAGAGTTGGTTTCTCTTCCTCATCTGAAAGTCCTTAGATTGAGAGGCCTAGACTTAAAACCCCTCATGCAGCTTCAGTCCTCCGCCTTCAAATGGAGGTGTTTGTTGTCTATACGGATAGCAAATTGTGAAGTGGAAGATATTTCACTCGAGGGACTTCCACAACTGGAAAAATTAGATATCATCAATTGTATACCGCTTCAGAGATTATTCATTCCTTCGGAATTATGGAATCTACGAGAAGCGAGTGTATATTCTTGTGAAGAGCTAGTTGAGATACAAGTTGCGGATCTTTCGGAATCATTGGAAATCTTGAGCGTTGATCGGTGCAAATCTCTGACAAGAATAAATGGGTTATCATACTTGAAGAACCTGAAGAGATTGAGAATCAGAGACTGCCATGTACTTACTAATGTTGAGGGCCTTGACGAGCTAGAGTCTCTGAAAGTCTTGGATGTCGAAACGTGCATGTCATCGGAAAGGTTGATTGATACATCTTGCACAAAAATACCAGATAATTGCCTTGTCTCTATACATAGCCGTGCAGAATATATCAGTAGTCTTGGCGATGCATCACAAAAGCCCCTGAAGCTATATAGAGAGTTGATTCTTCAGGTTCGACGTCTTCTTCATCAATGTGTGGGACTTTTTTGTTATTCCTTTTTAGGTCAAATATCCTCCTTTCTTTAGCGACACAATATCCGCCCCTTTTGAAGTTGCCATTTTTTTTTTTTATTGCACCGTAATTTCTTAGGTGGCTGATTTATTTTCTTTGCTTTCTCGTGTTGGATAGGCGGAGTTCATTAGAGATCTACGGTCGTTGATTAATTTAGAGATTGTGAATTGCAAGAATCTTAGAAAATTGCCTGAAGAAGTGGGGACACTAGTGAAGCTTAAGCGCGTCTCATTGCGGGGATGCTCTCGTTTAGAGGAACTTCCGAGCTCGCTTGGGAATTTAACCTCATTGATAGAGTTAGACTTATCAAATATGATGATGATGAGGGAACTTCCGAGGTTGCTTGGGAATTTAACCTCCTTGATAAAGTTAGACTTATCAAATATGCCAATGATAAGGGAACTTCCGAGGTCGCTTGGGAATTTAACCTCCTTGATAGAGTTAGACTTATCAAATATGGGGATAAGGGAACTTCCCAACTCCATTGAAAAGTTAAAATCATTACGGATCTTACGTTCTGCAAAAAAGATGTGTAATTTTTGGGACGTTTGGCAATTACCTAGTGGCATAAGCATGTTGGTAAATCTTGAAGAGCTGGATCTCTCTATGCGCAACGTGATAGGTGAAATTCCTGTTGGAATTGGAGAATTATCATTTTTAAGAACCCTAAATTTAGCGAGCACCGGTATTTGCAGAATTCCAGGGACAATCAACATGCTTCATCACCTCCAAACCCTAGACTTAAGCCAGTGTGATAAGATTCAAGAATTGCCGGAGCTTCCCACTAATTTGACCCATCTACTTCTTGTATCTGAATCATTGCGCTCAATCCCTAATCTATCGAACCTTACCAATTTGGTTGAACTGCAACTAGGTGATCGCTCTCTGAATACAAAACGATCAAACCTAGTCACGGGATGCAATTTAAGGTGGATTGGAAGGTTATCTAGATTGGAAAAGTTGCATTTAAATTTGCTAAATGTCCTTGCACCTCCAGAGTTTTCTTCTCTTGCTCATTTAAAAGAGCTTGTTTTGAAAGACCTAGACTTAAAACCCCTCGTGCTATTCCCATCCTCCGACTGTGGTTGGAGAAATTTGTGTACTTTAGGGCTCTATTCGTGTGAAGTGGAAGACATTCTACTCACGGGACTTCCAAGACTAGAGAATTTCACTGTTAAGGGTTGTGTACGGCTTCAAGGACTATCCATTTCTTCGGGACTAACGAAGCTACGGCAAGTCCGTGTGTTAGGATGTCCAAAGCTAGTTGAGATACAAGTTGAGGGTCTCTCGAAATCATTGAAAGGCTTGACCGTTAATCATTGCAAATCTCTGACGAGAATAAGTGGGTTATCATACTTGAAGAACTTGAAGAGATTGGCTATTTACCGGTGCAAGGTACTTACTATTGTTGAGGGCCTTGACGAGTTAGAGTCTCTGGAAACCTTGCGGGTTACAAAGTGCATGTCATTGAAAAGGTTTCTTGATGTATCTCTCACAAAAATATCAGATGATTGCGAGCTCTATATATCGAAGTGTGGAAACTCAATTAGAGATTCTAATACATCAAGCAAGGTGCGATATCTTCTTCATTAATGTGTGGGACTTCTGTTCAATTCCTTTTTAGGCCAAATATCCTCCTTTTTTTAGCGATATAATATCCGCCTTTTCAAAGTTGCCATTTTTTCGTTGCACCGTAATGTCTTAGGTGGCTAATTTGTTCCCTTACATTAGTCACTCATCTCTTCTTCCTTTTTTGGGTGTTGGATAGTCTTAGTTCTTTAGTATTGCTAGCAAACTAATATAATCACTCTTAAATATTAAATTAATCAAAATTGCTTTCACAGATAACATGGTCGATAATAAATCATAAATTATTGATTTCAAAAACGTTATATGCTTTCTTTGCAACTATTTTTTTTTTAAATTTTGCAATAGGCATAATTAATGCACAAATATAATATCGTCCATGTGATAAAAGTAAATATGGACTATTTAATTCGATTATTTCATTAATGTGCTATGGAGAAATTAATGTCCAATTCATAGCTGTACAAAAGAAAAAAAAAAAAAAAGAACTCGTTGGATTCTGCCAAGTGTCGCCACATGGGAAAGCGAATGAAGGCAGATAATTTGTGGCATGTATGTTGATATCATGATAATTAATCTCTTATAAATATGTTGTTTTCCTCTCAAGTGAGCATAATTGTAATGTTTGTTTTGCCTTGTTCTTTGTTATTTCTGTTAGACTATTTATGCAATTTAATATAGGGCTAATCCATTTACTTGCAGATCAATCAAAAATTGTGTTATGCATTTATTTGTTGTTTTGCTAGTGAATGCATATACAATGGACTTGACTAGCTTTCCATTTTTGGCCATCAATGAGCACATAGTCATATGTATAGATATATACATATTATGTTTTTATGTTTTATGTCTTACATTTTTGTGATTTGTATATTCAACCTTTTTATGTGTAGATTAATTTTTTATCACTAAATCAGAGAAAAAATTTATACTCTGTTAAATGCGTTTATGTCTTGATTCCAAAGGATTGTCTAGTGAATGTGAGATATAGAAAAACAAAATAATGATTCAAAAATTAACTAAGGTTTCCTTTTATATAGAAAGTGAGTAGTTACACTCTTCAAATAAAGAGTGGAGAAGCAATTACCTGAAAGTTTTATTTACACTGGCGTTCTAATACTAATTCAGTCATAAATGATGAACAAAGGGCAGTTAATTCATGGTATACATGTTTGATATTATGACGATCCACCTCCTATGAATTTGTTGTGTTGGCCTCGAGTAAAGATACTTAGAATGTTTGTTTTGACTCTTTCTTTAATAATTTTGTTAGAATGTTTATGCAATTTAATTCAGAGTTGATCTATCCATTTGTAGTTTAAGTGACAACTGCGAGTCACACTTATGTACTGTTTTGCCGGTGCATGCATATATAGTGGGCTTGACTCGCTTTGTATTTTCGGCCACCAGTGGACTTGAGTAGCTGACAATGCCTTTTTAACACCACTGCAAATCGCGAATACGTAGGATTGTCATCTTTTTATAGTACATGATTATTTCAAAGTAAATCGAAGCGCAAATTGCTTTTACATGAGAAACATATTATTTCACTAGAAAATGCAACTTATGGATTAAAAGAGACACTAAGGGTTCGAACAAATAGTCATATATTATATCAGGATGTAACTTTTATATGAGAAACATATTATTTCATTAGAAAATGCAACTTATGGATGAAAAGAGACGCTAATTGATTTTGAAGCGTATTACTTTACATTAAGAAAGAATACAACGAACATACAGACTTTTTTAGACTGATTTAAAACAATGTGTCCCGTGGTTAGGGATTTTTCATACGAATACAAAAAGTAGGAAATAGAACTCCTTTTTAGTTCCAAACTGCAAAAATATTGAATTTTTATCATTATTATAATTGAAATAAATATTTAACAATTATAAGATAGTAGTCGTGAAGTACGTAAAATTATTTAAAAAGAGTAGATTACTGTAATTGAAGTGAATATAAGATGAAGGTTAAGTTCACTAAAATAACGGTATTAAAGTTAGAAACAGAAACGGAACTTGATGTGGAATTAGGATAGCAAGACTTACTCTTTTTCTGCTTTTTCTTTTGGCTTTACTGGGCATGGTGTGGAATGACTAGAGCAAATGATGATAAATTTTAGAGAAGGAAAGTTAATAAATCAATTTAATAATTAAATCATCCAAATTTTACTGGAACAAAGCATGTGGAGCTAATCATCTGCTCTTGATTCAAATCTGCTCTCCATTCCCATATTCAGGATGAGGCTGAAAGGGACGTTTCAAGTCCTGATGAAGACTCGGACTCAAGTCCTGATGAAGACTGGGTCTCTGCATCTGTGGATGATAGCGAAACTGATGGCAATTCCTCCATTGATGATTTCCAATCAGAGGAAGGCAATGCTGAATGTTTTGAGGCCACAGGGAATGGAAGCCAAATGAAGGACGAAAGGGTTGAGCACTCCGGCGATGTTGATGGAGGGAAAACGACGAGTATGGAAAATAGAGAGGAGGAGAAGGATGAGAGTGGGGAACCTGCCGACCAAAATGATGTTCGGTCGAGTTGGCAAAGGGGCGAAGGAGTTGAACATCGTGAGAGCGCCTGCAAAGCTACAACTGAAGTTGAGGATGAAGGGGACCTTTCTTCTGTGAGTAGTGAATATTTGCATTATCTTAGTTGTGCAGTCTTCAAACTAATTTGGAATTTCAACGTGGTCCAGGTGAAGAGAGATAGAACTGTGGAGACTGACCGAATGCCTACAAAATCAGGCAGAGGAAGTGGGACCAAACGTGGTTCAAATCCAGGAAGGGATCCGGCAGAAAGAGGCAGAGGAAGGGGTATAGCTTCAAGTTCAAGAAACAGCAAAAGGTTCAAGGTTGGGTAGGGACGCAGCTTCCACTTTAGGAAAAGGCAAGGCATCAAATTCAGGAAGGAGCATATCTTCAATTTCACGAAGCAACGCGACTTTGAGTTCAGGACAGGACACGATGTTGAGTTCAGGAAGGGGTAGAGGTTCAAGTTCAAGAAGGGACACAACTAATATGGGCACAAGTTCAAGTTCAGGAAGGGGCATAAAGTCTAGTTCTCGAAGCAGCTCAACTTCGAGTACAGGAAGGGGCAGAGGTTCAACTTCAGGGAAGGGCGTAACTGTAAGTTTAGGAAGGGGCACAACTGAAATGGGCGCAAGCTTAAGATCAGGGGCGGACAAAGGTTCTTCAAATCCACGAAGCAGCACAACTTTGAGTATAGGAAGGGGCAGAGGGTTAACTTAAGAAGAAGGCGCAACTGTGCATCCAGGAAGGGATGCAACTTTGATTTTAGGGAGGGGCGCAACTGAAATGGGCGCAAGTTTAAGATCAGATGGACAAGGGTTTGAGCTCGGCCAAGACTAGGCCTCAAACATCGATTTCATGATAAACAAAATCAAGGTAAAGTTGAAGTGTCCTCGAATGTTCTCCATTTTTCTTTTTAGAGACTTAGACCTTGTTTGGTAACCGGTTAAATAGTAAAAATTTATATTCTTTTATTCTCGGGAGTAGTTTTGAATAGAATCGTGTTTGGTAAATTTTTGTTCCCGGGAACAAATTTCTATTTTTTTATTCCCACAAGTAGATTTGGAACAGAATTAAGAATAAAAAAACAATTGATTTTTGTTCAGAACAATTCTAGAATTAAGCCCATATTTTCTCTTTTCATTTTCATTTTTCTTATTCTTCTTTCCTTTTTTTTTTCTTCATTTACTGCCACCACCACGGTTGTTGTCCGTCGTCGTCAACCACCCATCGCCATCGACCACCCATCGCCGTGGGTCGCAGGCAACCGGTCTGATGAGCTCGCCAAAGGCTCGTCGGCCGGGGTGAGGTCCAAATGCCGAGCTTGCCGGAGGCAAGCCCGGCCACACGGCGAGGCCGAGCTGCCGGTGGCCGGGCGGGCCTCGCCCGGCTCTAGTGAGGCTCGATCAACGAGGGTCGACCTTGCCGAGGGCCGGCAATGCTCCAATGAGGTTGTCGGCCCTCGTCTGGCTGATCGCTGGTCATCCCAAGACTGGCAACCAGCCACTTGAAAAACAAGAAGGATAGGAGAGAGGAAAAAAAAGAAAAGAAGAAAAATGAAATAAAAAAAGATATAAAATTATTTAAAAATTGAAAAAAATGATTTGGAGTAGAAATTTTGAGTACGGTACTAAAAGCAATTCTATTCCGAGAATTGAAATTTTGAACAGTTATTAAACGACTTAAAATGCTTAAAAATTATTTCCGGAAGCAGAATAAAAAAATATTTTTTATTAAAAATTGATTCCAAGAACAAAAGCATTACCAAACGTGCCCTTAAAATCAACATATGCTTATAAAACTATGTTCGGGTAATATCTGTTGAAGATGCTAGGCAAAAACACGTTGTGAGAAATTCAAGGTTGCGGCATGGCTAGAAGATCACGAACGAATACGTAAAGAGGAGTTTGTTGTAACTCAGGATTGTGAAGGAGTAATTTCAGGACTAGTTTGAACCGCGGTTCCCTGTTGATATTCGTTTTTGTTTGCTTGTCACGGTTTGTTAGCTGAATGAAGACAGAAAATGCGAAGCTACTGCTCTGTTACTAACAAGGATATTATCGTCGGCTTTCTATCATTTCAGTGTGAAAAAATATTTAAATGCAAAGTGTCTTCCTTACAAAAACCAGTAGTGTTGGCAAGTAGTTACGAAAGCTCCAAAGCTTTAGAAAATACCATGCCAGAAATAGTTCTCGATAATACAAACCTTGTGTGAGTTGATTGACAAGCCATATGGCATGCACCAGAAAAAAAAAAAAAAAAAAAAAAAAAGAGGGATATGGTATCGGGACTCTGAACTCTTGCAAAATGTTCAATCATATTTCTCAACATTTCATTTCTTTGCATAATCAGATCTCTAAACTATTTTTTATGTTCGAATTGGTCCTTTATGAAAGATAAATGCCAACGTGGTATCTTATGTGGCAATTATAATATAAAAGGTTGATGTCAAAATTTTTTATTGTAATATCTAGAAAAGGACGGAAATATGAAAAATGAAAGAGATAAAACGTCAACCAGAAATTTACTTTGGAAGTCTATCTAGAATTAGTTTTGAACTGGGTTGCATTCGTTTTGCCTATGACGAAGTCATTCTGCAATAAACTAAATTATTTCATGAAATTCATGAGAAATGCATTTGCTGCCTTCTAGTTTTGCCTATAATTAGGCAGTTGCATTCTTTGCTAACCTCGATAGCACGTACAGTTTTATGCGGCATTAGTCCTCTTCTGCTATGTCATCAACTTATGTAAACTCATTTTTTCACCCAAAGAAAGAAAAGAAAACTTTTACATAAACTCGATACGAAGTATCTCACCACCAGAAACTAAAATATATGAGCAGAGAACATGAAGTATATAGTAAGTGAAAGCCACTTACTTACATAGAATTTCTATCCCTATGTTTTGACGGTGATAGAGAATAGAGATCTTTTGTTGCTTATATGGAGAGTAGCACGAGGACAACCTGAAAGGTCTGACACATGACATCTTCTATGCCACATGGGCTTAAAGAGCTGCTTAGCAGAGAAAGCCCAATCTTGTTGGACTTCTACTTAAGGATAACGTACAACGAGCAAAGTTTCCATTTTTATCAACAGTTAATGCACGGGGTAAATACACTATCAGTGCAAAAAGTTTTGTACGGCGCTCACTTTGGTGCCAAAAGTTTATGTCGGATCACTCAAGTGTCAAAATCTTTGAAAAACAATCATTTTAGTGCCAATTCCGATTAGATTGACCGGAAATCCAACGTGGCATTTTTTTATTATTTTTTGAAGCTGATGTAGCTTGCTGGAGAGTATTATTAGTATCTAAACCACAAAATGACGTCGTTTGGCGTCTTTCCCTCAAGTCGAAACCCTAAATTGAGAGAGAGAGAGAGAGAGAGAGAGAGAGAGAGAGAGATGGAGAAGGCCTCAAATTGAGAGAGAGAGAGAGAGAGAGAGAGAGAGGTGGCCGAGCGAGCTAGGTCAGCGTTGGGCGAGGATCGAACAAAAAAAAAAACCCTAATTTCAATCCCATATAAGCTGTACGGCATCGTTTTTGTGAGGCCAGATCCCATGGCCTAAAATTTTCTTCATATTAAAAAGCTAACTTTAAAACCATGGCATGGTGTGATTAGAACCATGGCATGGTGTAATAGCCATTTGAAAATTCTGAGATCTGGCCCCTCCTACAAAGATGCAGCAACCACCTCTCTCCTCCCGGCCCTGGAGACAGCAAAAACAAGAACTGAACTCTCCCAACTGATCTTTTTCCAACATAAACATAAAATTCAGGCCCGATGTATAAAATGACACGTGGGGCCCACGTGATCTCTATCCGAGAGAATGATGAAATCCCCTCGCAGGGAACTCTCGACATGTCCATCAATCATTAGTTAGCTTCGAAGTCAATCAATCTTTGGACTCTCAAATCAAGATAAGCAATCGGGATTAGATAAGAAAAATGAGATCTGAGAATAGCAAAATTCAGAACCCCACTCGAGATATGCTCCTGGGAGTTTTCTTGATTCTATCCGAATCCGAAATCTCCCACGTGGCCGTTGAAGGTGTTTGCTTCAATGGATAGCAACTTGGAAAATGAAAAGCTGAGTGGGAATTCAAGAAAGGGGCACCACAAAATTTCCAAACAGAAAACCAATAAAACAATGTTCTAATAAAATTTAGCAATTCATAAATAATTACATATCAAATCAATATTATAAAAAATCTTAAATTGATGCATTTCACCCTAAACTAAGTTTCGTGTCGTAAAATAATATTAAGATACTGTATACATGTCACATTTATCCAATTTTATCCTAAGATTTTAATAGATTTATCGCAAGTGTCATGGAAAGGAGAGATAATGCTGTTGAAAAACGACAGAGGCATTTGTTGTCCTATGAAAGGGACAGGAGCGAGGTGGTCGCAACTCCCTTATCCATAATTTTGGTACCCGTTGAGTTGACAGCGGCTTTGGATATTGTCGCCTAACCACCGCCACGCGGACGTACGATGCCCTCCCACGATTTGGACTCGTCGCTGCCGTTGGTGGCGTTTGAATTCGATTCTTCTTCGTCTTCTTCGTGTTTTTGCTTTCTCGAGAAGGAAGGCGATTGGGGCCATCACACGTTTCGGACGCTGCCATTCAGCTGCTCTTGATGAACGTCGAGCAAGTAAAGGTGTTGACACTTTCATAAGTTCCCGACGATCAATTTGAACCTTAAAAGTGATATCATTAACCAATGTACAAAAGATAACGCAGAGCAGACCGTTTCGCGAGGCGGGGGAGCCAATGCTACACGGTCGCTGCTTGACCATGTCTTGTCCCATTCGCCCACCTAATTCATCATCATCATCATCAACACACTCCAGTCAAAACGCAAGTGGCACGACAAAAGAAGATCTCCTGCTCACTGTGATCAAATCCCCCATTTTTCAAAACCGGGAAAAGGCGAGAAAAGCTTTAGCAGATAAGGACGGGGATCATCCGCTCTTATCAACTCAACTCAAACACGTCCACATCAAGAACCTCGTCTGGTTTTTCTTTATCTATTTTACCGAGTTGGAAGATAAACCCAGGTGCTGAACCGGTCTTTCCGCATGCTGGGGACAGAGTCGGATGGAGAGATATGTTTCTCTAATCCCCACTCTTGATCTCGTAATCACTGTGCTAAGGATGTGATTAATTCCTCCCACTGTAGTCCGAACAAGGAAGAAAGCATGAACAGAGCCTCTCCTTTTCAAACCCCACTATTTGATATAGTACTTAAAATCCATTTTCGGTGTCAAAACCCGACACCCGGGATTTTATGAATAAATATCATATTTTCACAATCATCACTCAATTTGCACAATCCAACAATCAATTGCATAATCTGAACACACCAATGCATTCAACACGAAATTCCGGTCCATCGACTATCTTTTTTTTAAATCATTAAAAAATCATTAAAAAAAAGGTCTAATTTCCGGAAAATAATAATTAATTAAATATATTCCGAAAATAAATAAATAAATATATTATATTAATATAATTTAATAAAATAATATTTATAAATTCGAAATAATTAATTAAGGGCCTAATCAAGATTACACTAATTTAATCACCTACTTGACTTAATTAATTATCCACTAAACTAGGGGTGATCGGTTCCCGGTTCGGTCCGGTTCCACCTTGGAACTAGGAACCGGACAGGGAGCACCGGTTCCCAATTTTGGGAACGTGGATCGGACCGTTTGGTCCCCGGACCGGACCATCGGTTCTGGTCTGGTCCGGTCCGATCCAACAAAATCGGCTTTACTTTTTTGCACTAAAGAGTAACCGTGCTCCGATCCAGCCCGATCAATCCAATTCGGTTCTCGAGCGATTCCACAAAACTAATCACACATGTTTCCATGTGCAAAATATTCAAATTTCACTTGTGTGAATATCAATCACACTTCGTGTGTTTCACACTTATCCTTAAACATGAAGGCCATGTATAATTTGGTTAAAGATTGTGCTTAGCTTAGATTTTATAAACAATCTCTCTTTTACTCTTTGAATATTTAGTCGTTGTGGGACTCTTGGAGGTTTGAAGTGCCTTGTGGGTCTCTTGGAGCCTTAATCCTACATCAAGTAGAAGATGAAACTAACAAGTAGATTTTGTCTATAAATAAAAGAGTAACAAGAAGAGTTTTAATGGTCTCTTGGCCATATAAGAGGTCGCTACCTCAATTACAATTTCAGTTGTATTAAGTTATAATGTTTATATATTTTATATATTCTATGTATATAAATTATATATAAAAAAAAAAATTTAGTTCGGTCTGGTCAGTCCGGTTCGATCCGATTCCCACCTTGGAACCGGGAACCGAACCGACCGGCCACCGGTTCCAAGATTAGGAACCGAGAACCGGACAGCCGACCGTGGGAACCGCCCAAAACCGGCCGGTTCAATCCGGTTCGGGCGGTTCCCGGTTCGGGCGATTCCCGTTGCACACCCCTACACTAAACTAATCACATCCCTTAATCTAATCAACAATTAACTAAACTAATCTAACCATCTAAACATGATTAACCTAATTTAAACACCCCTTAAGCAATATTAACCTCCTAAGCAAGGTTTAGTAAGTAAACTCACCGGTTTAGCGTTCCGGTGAGTCCACGGCGACGGCGATGCCAAGGCGGGCAACAATCCTCCGAGCGGCGACACCAACGGAGGCCAACAAGGGCTTGAAAACGGGCCTTGAAGTCTCAAACCCTTGTTGGTTTTCTACTTCTGTTCTTGGCTGAACCGAGAGAGAAAATCAGCGGTTGAAACAGCGAGGAAGGGGCTGATCAAAGCTCCGGCGAGCAGGCGGTCGGCAACCGGCGGCACTCGGAGGTCAAGGGGGACTTGTTGGTGGTTGGTATGGGTGGAGCAAGGGCCGGAATGGGAGGAAATTCGCAAAATAGTGCAGGCGGGTGGAGCTCCAGGCGGTCCGACGAGCAACCGCTTCCGGCCAGCGGACGGGAAGGCCGGCGGCTCCATTAGGCGATCGGCGAGGTGCTCTCGTACAGTTTGGATGTGCTGAAGACAATGGTGGGTGGCACGAGAGCTAATTCGCACGGGAAGGCAACTTTTAAATCAGATCTTTGGAGAAAGGTCAGCTGGAACAGAAACTGGAAGAAAGGAAAATAGAGGGGGGAATACGGTGGCTTTGCGGGTGTGCGACGGGCAAGGGGAGGGTGCTGCTGGCTTTCCTCTAGTTTCTCAAGCTCTCTCAAGGCCTCTACAATGGGAAAGCAAGGTTGAGGGAGGAAGAAAGGGGACAACACAAGCTTGGAGGGGGCCACTTGGCTTCTATCCTATCTTTTTGTCTCTTGAAGAGGTCCCACCAGCATGGGCTGGCTTCCTCACCCAATTTGCAGACCCTTAGCTTCCTTAGGAAGCTATTGAAGTGGTCCAAAAGCCCTCTCCCCCATGGCATACGAATTTGTGACACTTTCCCCTCCAATTCCATTCAATCATCTTCAATTTTCATCAAATTGAGCTCAAAACAAAGCCTATAAATTCATCCAAGGTGCCCTCACTTAAATCCACATTTTTCCTTGTCCATTTAACCAACTTGGATCCCAAAGATGCAACCAAAAGCGGGCTTACAAATTTCCCAATCCAAAATAATGATACTTTGATTTTTCATCAAAAATCTCAGTTTGCAAAAAAATTTTCAGAAGATGAGTCGACGTTCCTAAAATGATTTGTGACATGACAGAACTTTCAAATTCTGAAATCGGGTTCAATTTCTCGGTTAATTTTAATCTAGCGCGATTTTAGTGCGTCCTAATCTACCGAGTAACTTTTAGGAATTTTTGGCGCGTCTGACCTATGGTTGATTATTTTCAAGGCACAATGTACATCTTCGACTCATTGACGACTCTCGGTTGTCGTAAAAATCTCGAGATTTCAAATACGGACACGGGGTACAGAAAAGACAGAATAATCAGTCTAGTATCGTTCGACGAGAATTTTGCAATCAGGTGGAATCACCCACACACTAATCACATATCTTAGTCGAATCAATCTATCTCTGATCTTTGATCGATTTTGATAATGCCGTATTGACCCTTGCAGATTAGTACAGTCGAATAGTCGGTTTCTAGTTGAATTCTCAAGTCTGTAACGTTAAAATTCCTTAACGGCTTCACCTGATAGATTAATTAACTTGTGAGTAGCCAACTCAGAAAAAAAAGGCTATAGGCGCGTCGATGAAAAGCCGAACTTATTCCATTGAAAACGGAAGTGGAAAATCAGAATATCACAAACCTATTACCCATACCATGTCCTAGAATATTAAGAAACATACCAACCATTTCTCTAACATCAGTTTTCCTAGATCCTCGAAGGCCATAACGTGTTACTAAATCATGTGTTAAAATGTTAAATACAATCTTATGCATTCTAAACATATTGTGGGACCTTATCGGATTATCATCTTCGCCAGTCAACTCTTTTAACCACATATAACTTGTACATGTTGAAGTCATGCAAGGTTGTTTGCAAAGGTTGGTCACTTGATAAAGAATTGCAGCTTGAGTGACTGAGATAAGATCCCATAATTCATTTTCCTCTTGCTCATGATTTTCCCTTGTATGTTAATCATTCATAACTGCTTCAAGTAACAAAATATAAAGAGAAACAATGTATTAACCATTGCATATATGCAAACTATCACATTAAGAGAACACCAAATGAAAACGATTCTAACATCAAACATTAATTGAAATTAGGTTCACAAGGACTACAAATAAAGATCCATAGATAGAAACAAAGTGGAATGACTAAACTTCAAACATGAAAACAATAAGATGCTAACATCCTATCTATGAAGACTTAATTCTCTTCTCAACTCATATTTGAGATACTTTACTTTCTTTGCATCATCCTTTAAGCTCATGAAAACTTGCATATTGTTTATCTTTTCCTTTAAATGAGAAATTGCAAAAAAATACAAGTCTTCATCTTTCACAATCTCAGGTATGGAATCAAATATCTCTATGAGGTCCTTATAAGGACCGACTAAACTGGTTGCTTTGGATGCAGCACTGGTAGTGCTCCTACTCTCAACAATTGTAAGCAGCCTGTTAATTTGTGTTCCGAGCTCCTCTCTTGTTCTTATCTTTCTTTCCTCAAGCTTGCATCTTTGAAGTCTACGCGGCTTTCTTACGAGTTTGAGTTTCAGTGGGTTCAACAACAGTTTCATCCACATGATCCTCCAAGTTTTCATCAGTAGACCCTACAACATCATCGATACCAGGTTGTATGGTCTCCACATCATTATCAACACATAAACCTTGTACAGGATTCCATGTGATTCCTCCAGTAGCAACTGTATCTCTGAACATCAAATCTAACTTTACTTCAAGATCAGGATGTATGCCTTTCATCCTAAAAGCCTTAAACTTTGGATTAGCCTGTTATAATGAAGCATTTGTGTAAGTTGTATCATTAAATGTGAGCTTAACATGAAAGTAAAAAAGAAGTGAGGAAAACCTGAATTTTACTCTCCCACCATTTGTCACTCGCATCAATGGTTTTCTTCCTTGAATCTCATCCTAGTCCAATTTCATTGTAAAGCAATGACCTCCATCTTTTCCATTCTTCCTTGAGGTTATCCCATTTACTCTTCATTTTTTGTTTATCATATTTTTTGCTTGTTAGCTCCTCAAACTTATTAATTATCACTGTTCATCCATCTCTTTGGTTGTTTGCAAGACAATTGCCTTTTTCAATTTGGTCGATGCACAACTTACAAAAAGTTTCTACATCTTCCGAGCTCCAAAATGCATTTTCCTTTGATGAACTCATCTACTAGTAAAGTGACATGAACAAATTTAAGAGACACAAACAAACAAGATCAACCATGAACCAATCCAAATGAAGAATATAAACAAACGAGTGTATTCCATCAATTCACATTTGACAATTTGAGAATAGCACACAATTTTTCTCCTCCAACAATTCCCTCTAAAACAAATTGCTAGATTTCTGACTTTTTATCAGTCAAAAACCCACTCAGGCCCTCTCTTATTAAAAAACTAGAAGATATTCACTTAAAGAAAGGAAAACTAACAATGAAAAAAAATAAGGACACGTAAAAACATTATACTTGCATAAAAAATCCTTGATTACAATTTGCTTTCAACAATAACATTAGGTCGTCCAAATATTGAAGAAACTACAGGGCAAGTGAGTGCCTTGTTTATCACTAATGTGTATTGGATGGTGAACTAAAGGAAATGTGCACACATTTGAAGCATAATTGGATATCAAAATTCAATTGTGAGGCTCTGTTTGTGCATGGTCAGATATGGACGTGAAAAATAAATGTCGTTTCGACCTACAAGGAGTACCAATATTAGTTAACCACTGACTAAAACTCTTTAAATAATCAACTTATTCCATGGAGCAAAAAATGGGTAGGATCATGCTGTTTGAGCACAGAATGTTTTTATGAAGTAGTCAAGCGGAGGATTTTCTTACTTTTGAGCAAGGGATTTCTTTTGGAGCAAAAGATAGACTACATAACATCTTTAAAATGAACAAAATTCTTTGACATATAAGATAGCAATAGCTGGTGTGTTAACATGATTTCTTAGACTTCTAAGAGTTTCAGTTGCTGATGCTCCAAACAGAGGGTTATTATTAGTTTTTAACCACGGCAATTATTGCTTGAGTTGAGGAGTATTACTTTTCATTATTTTCTAACATTTATAGTTTCAAAAGGTCTAGCGACTTCAGCTAATTAATGACCTAAGGGCAATCTCTAACATCTTCCATGACAAATATTAATGTAACTAAAAGTCATAACCCGATTTCTTTGCACAAATTAAACGCACAGTGGTTTACTAATGTAGAAACAAAGTGAACTTCAAGATTAAATCTTTCGTAGATTATATTTTTGAAAGCTCCGGATCCACGATGAGAAAGAGAGCAACAAGTATCAACCATCATGATTTTCATCCTTAGAACCTAACATCTCCTGGAACAGTCCCAACATCAACACTCAAGGTAATAACTCGGAAGCTATAGAAAACAATGCTCGGCCAAATGCAGAAACACCAGAGAACTCCAGATTTGTACCAACAAACATGCCTGATCTCACACTTAAGATGCTTCCATAAAATTTTCAACTTGCACACTAGGCCAGACCAAAGACCACATACGAAGTTGTAGATAAAGAGATCCAATTTCTCAAAACATTTATGGTATATTCTTACGAATGATCACACCAACGTACTGTCTAACTAATATAAAACTAAAAGTCCCCACCTAGATTACATTCATATTAGTCCAAAAAGAAAATTCCACCATTTGAAATAGCTGTTCACCGTTAGATATGTTCCTGGTAGGTTTATAAGTTCACATAAGGAACTTCGAACTCTGCATATTCATAAACACTCCCCATTATGAGCTGTTCAATACGATGATATAATAAAACAACCAATGAATATCAATAGATGGCAAATTCCTATGCATCTCCTTCTCCAACCAAGCAAAAAGCCAAATCTCACAACAAATTCGCAACAAAGGCATGCGGAACATAACAACAAACTAATGACCATTCAAACAAACGATGAATCAACACCAACCGACTTGAAACAGAAGCAAACGATCAAAGAGAAACAAAACCAACCTCGGATCTCGGATTCGCTCGCTCGTCAAGAGGGTAGAAGATCCAGATCTCGGATTCGCTCGCTCATCACGAAAAACTCCGACCTTTATCAAGTTTTCGTCAAACGAAATTCTTCCCTTGCACGAGTTACAGGGAGAGAGAGAGACGAATAAGAGAGCCGTCGCGTGATGGAGTGGTGCGTGTTGCAGGGAGAGAGAGAGAGAGAGAGAGAGAGAGAGAGAGAGACGAAGAAGAGAGCCGTCACGTGATGGAGTGGTGCGAGTTGTAGGGAGGGAGGGAGAGAGAGAGAGAGAGACGAAGAAGAGAGCCGTTGCGTGATGGAGTGAATGCTGCAGAATAGAGGAAAGCATTGAAAGAGTTAGGGTTTTGTTTTGTATTGGGTAAAATTGGACTTTTAATAAAATTTTGAGGGTAAAATAGTAATCAGAAAAATTCATTAATAAGAAGACTAGCATTTCGAAAATGCTAAATGCCCAAAGCAGGTGGGCTTTCAACATTTTAAAGGCAAGTATTTGACCAATGAAAGCTCCAAATGTTGAACCAAACATCTCAAATTTTCCCCAAGGGGCTTTGGGGGCCGAAAGCCCCTTGGGAAAGTCGAACCAAACGGGGCCAGAGGGCCCGTTTGGTTCAAATTTGGGGAAATGGCTTTACATTTCCCCAAGTACCTTTGAATGAATGGGCATTTTGTGAAGATAAATGTGTTTAGAAACTCATTTTTGTGTATATTTTGCAAAGGCAAAATATTGAAGGCAAGCATTTAACCAAGGAAAGCTCCAAATGTTGAACCAAACATCTCAAATTTTCCCCAAGGGGCTTTGGGGGCCAAAAGCCCCTTGGGAAAGTCAAACCAAACGGGGCCGAAGGGCCCGTTTGGTTCAAATTTGGGGAAATGGCTTTACATTTCCCCAAGTACCTTTGAATGAATGGGCATTTTGTGAAGATAAATGTGCTTGGAAACTCATTTTTGTGTATATTTTGCAAAGGAACTTTAAACTGAAAAGAAAAAAGAGAAAAATAAAAGAAAAGGGAGGAGAAGAGATGCGCAACTGCATGGAGAGGGGACCGTGGGGGAGCGGCTCGGCAATGGTGGTGGTGGTGGTGGGGAGGTGGCCGGTGGCGGTGGCGATGGTGGGGGCGGGGGAGGCGGCTCACTTGAGGTCACTCGTGTTAGTACTAGTATGAACACCTAGAGGGGGTGAATATGTGTGAAAATAATTTTTCACAAAGAACAGTGAAAATATTTTATTTTAGAAACTGAGTCTGAAGAACAACAGACTTTAAGCAAATTCAGACTTTAGCAGTTAAATAAAACTATGAACAAAATAAAGAAGTTCAATGAAGAGAATATGAACACAAAATTTATAGTGGTTCGGTTTAGATCAAGTCTACGTCCACTATCCCACGCTAACAGCCTTCTAGCTGAATTCCACTATGAATCAAAAGAGAATTTATAATCTTGTGATCTCAACTTCACAGTGAAAAGTATCTATTGCTCTCTCACGAAGTCACACTATAATTCTCTATCTTTTTAGTACAATTTAGAGCACAGAGTAAGAAGTAATAAAATACTTGGAAGTTTCAAACTTTGGAATTTTCTCTTTCACACACACTATCGAATAACTGGAGAGTCATCCTTAAATACTCCTTCATGCCTTCTCGACCGTTGGCACTCTCCAAAGGAATTCTTCCAATCAACTCGTTGGACAGAATCGATCAAGGAGATCTCGAGTCGTTTGAAAATTGTGATGAAAGCCCGTCAATCATGTTCGTCCATACAATCAGGATTTTGGTTTTCATAAGTAGATTCTTACCAAAAATACTTGCCCTTCAAAAAGATTTGATTAATCTAAATTGATTCCGATAAAGATATCCAATCTCATAGGTGATATTTCCAACCAGAAGTCCATATATAATCAATACAAACCAATCCCTTGAAGAAAGATAGAAAAATTCTTTTCCGGAAAAGTCTTCATCCTTCACTTTCATTCAGTCTAGAATTTGTCAGCGTGGGCAGACTTTGACACAAAGTCTGGGGTCTTCAGACTTTGACACAGAGTCTAGGCGTCTTCAGACTTTGACATAAAAGTCTGGAATTCTTCATAATAGACTTTGGATAAGTTTTGTCATCTTCAAAACATCAAAGGAATTTTCTCCAACAGCGCGACCCAGTCGATGCTGCCCTGGGGTGTTGCCTGGGTCGCGCAACCTCAGCGGCGTCGCCTAGGTCACGCAGCCCCAGGTGACGCCGCTTGAGGTCACGTGGCCCCGTGACACGACTCGGCGATGCCGCCTAAGGTCGAGCAAACCAGGCAGCTCGACCTCGGGCGACGCTGCCCGAGGTCACGCGCAACCTCGGGCGTCACTTCCCGGCGGCCACATATGGCCGCTCGTGGCTGAGCGCCGCCCATCGGTAGAGATTCACGGTGGAGCAGCAAGTCAAGGAAGAAGACGATGAACAGTGATTTTTTAGGGCAAAAGGGGAAAACATAATTATCAGTAAGGGAAATATTAGAAAGAAAAAAATTCATTAAACCCAAGACTAGCATTTGGGAAATGGAGAATCAAATCTATGAACCAAACGCAAAATATTTTCCTCAAGGGGGCCCCAAAGCCGAACCAAACTGGGTTTCATGCACAGGCCTAGCTTATGTTCTTTGTTTTCACAGAACAGTTTGATGACCAACAAAAAATACAGTGGGGGGCCAATGAGTCACAGCTAAATTCAAGAGTGAGCAATCAAGCGACACGTTAGAGTTGTAGCATTTAGAACAAGCAATAAAGCAATGTACCTTAACTTGTCCAGAACAGATGTCCGTTTCAACTCTTGAGTCAATAGTTGTCATGTGAGAGGAGCCACAGAAGTTACCCTGCCCCAAAGTATGGTACTTTCTTGGTTGGAATGTATTAGCAAGAAAGAAGTGACAAAATCTGGAGCAGAAGAAAAGAGACGTGGGAAATTTTTGTATTCATTGATTCTATTCTTTAATGTACAGAGGAATCACTATATAATACATATGGCAAGCAATAAAAAAAGAACAATTATATTTCTCTAATCTACGAGTATCGGATCTAATCTTAGATTGATTCAAATGATCAATTACAATCAAAATAAATCTTCAGCATCTCTTGAATATATTCTCCCGAATCAACATCATATATTCCAACAAGAAGTAATATTGCCGATTCTTAAAATTAAACAGCCTCATATAGAAATAACCTGGGAAAAGCTTTATCAATCAGGGGTTTTGCCAACAAGGGTTATATATTGGCTGGTTTTGTCATTGCATCGCTTATCAGAAAACTAGAGATACAGGTGTACCGCTCCGCCTCCTTATAGCTTAAATATTTCAATTGAGAGCAACGCTACAATAAATAAATGGCAAAATAAGTTTTTACCTGCTCACCAGTAAGTAACAACTGAAAGAAAGAAGATGTTTTAAAACTTTTAATGCCAAAATTGGTCGTCGTCATTGCTATGAAACTACATATGCAAGCGGTTATGAATTGATGGAACTGATCTTCTATGTTTAAACAGACTCTTCGTTAAAATGATTCCACATTAAAGTCCAGGGAAACAACTATCACCAATAGGCTCACAACAAAGAAAAGGGAAGCCGCAGAATTCAAATGATCCAAAGCAGATTGAAAATCCAAAAAGAGTCACTTTGCAGAGGTGGGAAATTAGAGAAACATAAGAACGCTAATGAGAAGCTTCTTGAGAATACACGTCTTCATGTTATGTTACTTAGCAAACACACTGCATGAAATCAAGTAACAGACCAAACAAAGAGCTCAAACTCCCCTCTCCTTTTTAGCCTGTCATACATTTCCAAAGGGAAACTCACTCGAAACACGTATAACAAAGTCTCCAAATTCAAGTTACTATAAGGTCGCATCAGCTAAAAAATAAAAAGTAGTGGCACGGCTAATTCCTAGCAACGAACATATTCATGACACAAAAATTTAGTAAGACCGCAACCCCACGAGGCAGAAGAAATGAAAGCTAATCAGGATCGCACTGCCGGTAAAACTCTTCAACTTCTGCATCACGAAGCAACAAAAGGGAATTTCAAAACTCGTCTTCTCAGTTTCATCATTCTTAACAGTTTGATCCACCGCGGAGAATCTGATCCAATTCTTCTTCTCTTCTTCAGAAAATTTTGGGATTTTGCACATTGTCTGTTGAGCTACATTCAATTTGCATTGAAAAGAAAAAAAGATGTGAACGATAGTCAATTTTACGATGCGTGAAATTACTGAGTATCCACAAAGTAATATTTACTATTACTAATATAAAAAAGCACTCGGTAAGAGGAAGGGCACTACATAAATCATATCGAACCCTACTTACTTCAGCTATCTATTGTGAAAACGTAGGCACCTTGTTCACTCTCAACCACCTTGTGCCCTGTCGGTACATGCTCCATGACCTAGAACTTTAAAATGGTCAAAATCAGCCCAGTTGAACCCATTTTGAAAGTGTACAGCGATAAATGAGAGACAAATCAAGAACTTATGCTCCTACATGCCGACACAGACGAAAAAGAAATTTAAAAGGAAACAAAAAATTGGAAACTCTATAGAAAATACTAGTCTTGGCGGCTTGGAGAAGAAGATGACGTCCAAAACCCTTCCGTGGTCTTTACGTGAATGTGGTTTTTAGTATCCCACTTACTTTCAAATTGGTTATGCTTAGTTAGCCCTTTGTTATCGGTGGTTTGGAATTAACAAATAGATTTCCATATTCGCATTGAAGGTGATTCCCAGAAGTGATGCCTGTTCATCCGTGTTCCTCAATTGGTGAACAGTTGATTGAGCTAGCTAGGTGTTGCCACTATTTTGCTTATGAAACATTTCCTCTTTCTATTGATTACCTCAGTTCTTGTTTTGACATTGATGCAATGTAATCAATTTAGGATCTGAATACCGAATATGATCATGGAACCATATCATCGAATTAGCAATTACACTGTAGGGGCTAGATATATGTATTCTTTGACAACTGATGATTATATATCTTGGTTAGTTGATGAGAATGCTTTTGAATTGCTAGCTTGTCCCAGAACGTGGCACTCGATGCCTACTTGAAGCGTACAAAAACAATGTTGTTTCATGGATCGGATAATCCAATAGCTTTCAGAGCAAACCAAAACCGACATTTGCATTATCTGGTTCGCTTGCAAATGGCACTGCTGGGCAGTCCCATCAATTGCTTTGAGTTTCATTCTTTACATGGTGTAGTCGAGATGTCGTCAGATGTAAAGAAGTCGCATCTCTTTCAGCTGCTCCTTTGCAAAGCCTCCTCTCTATTTTCACTCCGAAACGATTCCGAGCTTCATAATTGTGTTTTGCTTATAGCATTTGTCTTTAAGATGGCTGCGAAAAATCAATTTTTTTATACAATCTGAAAGATAAACGAAAAATCATGTTGGAGAAATGCTCGCGTTCGTTACCACATTCTGGATAGCATTCGTTTTTGCCCAAAAGCTAATTCCTTCTGCAATAAAACCAAATTAGTTCACGAAATTCCTGAGAAATGCATTCGTCTTCTTTTCGATTTGCCTATACTAAGACAATTTGCATTCTTTACTCAACCTCGGTCCTCTCCACTCGCTCCAGAAGTTTTGGGAGAAGTGGAAGATCGTCCTCTTCGATCTTCTTCAACAAGCTGTCCACGAACCCGTGCTTCTCCGAGTCCCCAAGCTTTGCGACTTCCACCGCCTGACAGTCCATCGCCGCCGCCCTCTTTGATCTTTCTCCAACATACTACAGATGGAACCAACGAAGGCCACCGACCTTTGCCTCATATTTGGGCGAGGGCCGTCCCTCCGCTGAAATTCGGAAGGAGGGCCGGGGTCCTTGCTGTCTGACTGCACTATTCTTCCCCTTGTTAGAAAATAAGTAAAATTGATTTTGTTTTTTCTATTAGTTTTTTGGCCTAGAGTAAGCATGATGCATGAAGCTCTTCAAACTGCCAAAGATAGGTGTCTTCAAGAAGCCCACGTTGATCAAGGAAAGAAGCTGGCAACACAAAGGAGAATATAGCATGCACGAAGACAAGTGTGTGAGCCCAACATTTAACACATGAGTTGGACGTGGCAGAGGGTGATGGCATAAGGCATACATGCCATATCTGTACTTTTGACTTGTCAAGATTGAGAGCATGATGTATGGGACAGGAAGACACGCACCTTGAAGGATAGCTTGCACCACAAAACTTTTGCCGCTTCACTAGGCGGTGATCTTCTCTGATATAGAGAAAAGATTAGTTCAAATGATAAAGAGATACTTAAATATAAAAAATTAGGAAAGAAATACTTAAGTATCACTTTTTAAAAAAAAAAATAGGACATTTGAGTGCCACCTCCGGTGAACCCTGTCGGAAATCCTACGGGCAATTTTTTATTAATTTTGCTTACCTACGTGGCTTGCGTGGAGAGCAGACTCAGCAAAGAAATGCAAAAACAATGTTTTGCCTATATTTGAATTTAAATTTAAAAACTAATTAAATTAAATTTACAACCAAATTTATAAATTAATAAATAAATAAATAAGGAAAAGGAAGAAGGTGAACAGCAACTGAGGACTCAACCTTTGCCGCCGCCACCTCCCCACAGTCACCGGGGGTTGGCAATGGCGGCCGACACCATTGCCCCTTCCCGACGTGGGCTAGGAGGCGGCGGCAACCCTCAGGGCTAAGCTTCTTCCTCTTTTTTTTTTTTTTGTAGAATTTAGTTTTATTCATCTTATTTAGCCTTCTTTTTGCACTTATAATTTTTATTGTCAAAATTTGATTTTAAATTTAATTTAATTAATTTTTATATTACTTATTTAGCCATGGGGTTTGATCTAACAAAACATCATTTTGCACTTATAATATAAAAGGTTATTGTCAAAACTTCAACAAGTAAAAATCTAGAAAAGGGCGAAAAATCTGAAAAACTATAAAGAAAATCAAGCAGAAAAAATCATATTGGAGAAATGCATGAAGTAGTTTTGAAATGGGTTGCATTCGTTTTGCCTAAAGACAAACTCAATCTGCAAGAAACCAAATTAATCCATGAAATTCGTGAGAAATGCATTTGTGCCCTTCTAGTTTTGCCCATAATAGGCAGTTGCATTCTTTGCTCACCTCAATCCTCTCCACTTGCTCACGAAGCTTCTAGAGAAGCTAAAGATGGTTTTACGTGGCATTACTCATCTTCATGTTATGTCAACGATCCGTATAAATTTACATTTCACCCAAAAAAAAAAAAGAAAAGGAAACTTTTACATAAACTCGATCAGAAGTATCTCCCCATGAGAAGCTAAAATTTATGAGCAGAGAACATTGAAGTATGGTAAGTGAAAACAACTCAATTACATACATTTTCTATCCCTTCGCTTTGGCGATGATAGAGAATAGAGATCTTTAATTGCTTATATGGAGAGAAGCAGGACGACCTGAAAGAAACTCCGTGTCTAAAACATGACATCTTCCATGCTACATGGGCTTGAACAGCTGCTTTAGCAGAGAAAGCCCGACCTTGTTGGACTACTAGTTTTAGAACCCGAGTGCTTCAATTAGCCTGTTCACATGAATAGTTCTTCTGTCCAGTGCACAACGTACAACGAGCAGAAGTTCCCATTTTTAACGGTCAACGCCCATGTTGCATCTTCTTGTTTACCCCCCTAAATTAGCAATACAAACTGAAAAGCATGAGTATCGATGGCGTCCACTTGTAATGCGCATGATAGACCACATTGTCGATTTGTAGAGCACGGTATGTCAGTTCCAAAATGGCCAAATCTAAGAATGACGGCATGGTGCAATTAGAAGCCTGCATTGAATCTACATCTAAGTAGCACCAACACTGACATCAATATCAACACATAACATGACACAACATGACACGCCGACATGTCATTTCTAAAAAATTAGAGAATTCCGACACGTTGAGATATGTGTATTAAATGTATATTTTTATATATACATGCTAAATTATCATTTTCATGATTATTTTAATCAAATTAATTTGATTCAAATTCACATATAAATAAATAATAACAAAAGGAGCCAAAAATAAATTTAGCCTAAAAATATTAATTTACCATTTGTTAATATCATTCATAGTTTATTTGACAAATTCAACTCCATTCAAATAATCCATAAAAATTAAAGATGAAAAAAAAAATAAGCTATCGACATTCTAGACTTGCGTGTCAAAGCATATTAGAAGAGAAGAGAAGAGAAAAATAAAAACAAACTTGGGGGTGAATTGTATGTTACAGGAAGTGAGAGTCAAGAGAGAATAGAAGACTCAGTTTTTCTTCTTTCTCTCTTTATTATTATTATATTTTTTTTACATACTTACATTTTGACCCCTTATTTATTGAAATTTTTTATGATTGACCATGTGCCTATCGAAATTTCAAACTCACATGTTGGAGAGTATTGGAAGAGTTGACCAGATGTTGGATTTTTCAACACATATTAACCAAGTGCTGAAAAATGTTGAAGAGTGTTGGATACATGTCGAAGTGTCCTACACAACATGAAAACTCCCGAACAGTATCGATGCTTCATAGATCTACATGACATTTCTTTTGTGCATTTGCATTGAGTGGTATTTTGGCTGATTATTGGGGTCATCTTGTTGAGGAAAACTCCCTAATTAGTTTGAAGATTGACAAAATCTTTCTTAGTTGTCCTTTGATTCTGAAGGTAAGCTTTTCTAGGTGGAAACTCTTATATGTATCATCAGACTTTACTTATCAGACTCAAGGATGCATTGAAGATCCTATCATTAATATTCAATCTCAATGTAATAAGGATATTAGTTCAACTAAGAATCATTGTGCTAACGGCTAGAAAATTAGCATGGATTGCTTACCTTATAAATACCAACTAACTGAAAGGAAGATATTAAATACAATATTACTTATTTGAAATATCTCAATCTATCAACAAGACAATCAATTGTAAACATAATGTTCTCTAAAGGAATGACTCAACTTATGGAACCCTATCTGCTGTATGGACAAGAGATATTTCGGGAAACTTCATTCTTAGCAATGAGCAATTAGATCTTCTTCAACATTCAAGTTCAACGGGCTGATTAGATGAATGATCCTTAGAGCTTGGGTCCAACAATCAACTTGGACATTGAGGAATATAAAAGAAACTTGTAATGCTAAAGGATGCCAAGAGAATATCGAAGTTCTAAATTCCAAAATTCAACATGGTCTTTTGCTTAAATACATTTGTCTTTTGTGAGCTATACTTTGTAATCTCTTAGAGATCGTGAGTGTGAAATCGGATAATCTTTCACAAGAGTTTGAATAGTGAATACTCAGTCCTTGTAACCTCTTATTGATTCATCATAGTGGAATCTAACTAATAGGCTGTTAGCATGGGAGAGTGGACGTAAATTTGTCAAAACCGGATCACTATAAACTTGTTGTGTACAATTTTTCTATTCCTCTATCTCTTGCTTATATTTTGTGATAGATTGTTACAAATTGAAAAGATATGAGCACTGCATAGCTTGCCTCCAAACGTTGTCCTCTCACAATAATCTTAATTTTATTTCAATTCCACACTGTCACATATGCACCCCCTCTAAGTGATAGATCTAGCCCTACCACATCTATCTTGCTCTTGATTTCATCAAGGATGGGTTATCAATGTCAAAATCAAATGCCTCGACGGAAAACTCTTTTGGAAAGTCACTTTCTCTATAATCTACAGTCCAAAGCATCAATATTGTTCTCTTTCAAGACGTATATTCCAATCACAATACTATCTTGATAAATATTGTATGTCAAAATAACTATATTATATTTCTCGAGATATCATAACATATTGCCTATCTTTCATTCAGTTGGTGTCCAATAATGTTTTTTTTTTTAATTATATTATAGGTACTTTAAAAAACAAAGCTATCGATTGTAAATTTTGTATGCTCATTATCAGTCCACTAAATAATACCTCAAATTTGTTGAGTTTCTAAGTTTGAACATAAGCCACTTCCTTATCCATCATACTTATGATTAGTCACATATTTTAGTAATCTTGTATTTGACACGTCAAATTTATATCCTTAACATTTTTATTCATAGAACGTTATCCTATTCTAGTCCTATCCCATCTCATTCAATCAAATCAATTTCACAGCTAGGTCCATTCAAGACAAAGCCATGGCCATTTTGGAGGTAAACCACACACTCCATGTTCATCCCCCACCTCATTGATGGTTTCCTTTACAAAATTCAGAGATCTGGCCCCCTCCTACAAAGATGCAACAACAACCTCTCTCCTCCCAGTCCTCGAGATAGCAAAAACAAGAAGAGAACTCTCACACATAATCTTTTTCCAACATAAACATAAAACCCTGGCCCAGTATAAAATAATACATGGGTTCCACGTGATATCTATCCAAGAGAATGATAAAATCCCCACGTGTAGACATCACATGAAACTCTCGACATGTCCATCAATCATTTGCTATCTTCAAAGTCAATCAATCTTTGAGACTCTCTAATCAAGATATGCAATCGAGATTAGATAAGAAAAATGAAATCTGAGAATAGGAAAATACAGAACCCCACTCGAGATATGCTACTGGGGGTTTTCTTGATCCTATCCGAATCCCAAATCTCCCACGTGGCCGTTGAAGGTGTTTGCTTCAATGGACAGCAACTTGGAAAATGAAGAGCTGAGTGGGAATTCAAGAGAGGAGCACCACAAAATTTCCAAACAAAAAAGCCATAAAAAAAGTCATCGATAAAATCTAGCGATTCATCAATAATTACATAAGATAAATATCATAAAAAATCTCAAATCGATGCATTCTCATCGCATTTCACTCTAAATAAAATTTCGTGTCGTAAAAAAAAAATCAAGATACTACATACACGTCACATTTATCCAATTTTATCTTAAGATTTTAATAAGTTTATCGCAAGTGTCATGGAAAGGAGATACAATGCCGTCGAAAAACGACAAAGGCATTTGTAGTCCCATGAAAGGGACGGGAGAGAGGTGGTCGCGACTCCCTTATCCATAATTTTGGCACCCGCTGAGTTGACAGCAGCTTTGGATATTGTCGCCTAACCACCGCCCGCGGACGTGCGATGCCCTCCCACGATTTGGACTCGTCTCTGCTGTTGGTGGCGTTTGAATTCGATTCTCTTCGTCTTCTTCGTGTTTTTGCTTTCTCGAGAAGGAAGGCGACTGGGGCCATCACACGTTTCGGACGCTGCCATTCAGCTGCTCTTGATGAAGGAAATAATGCAATCACGGATTGGATATCGTCCTCTAGCTTTACAACACCCGTAGCATCGATTCGAGCCGCGAAATCGTGACTATATTTGGTCAGACACGGCATCCTGTTCTTTTGCTTTGATAATGTTTCTTCCCTCAGTTTCCTCCGGCTGATAATGATTCGTCGCCACTATGAAAAAGAAACTCCAATTGACCGTACCTCAGGATTCAAGCCTGCGCCCTTGATCTCTTCGGCTCCACAGGAATTATTTTCTCCAAAAGATCACTCAAGTAACGAGTGATTGAAAAAAAAAGAAAAAAAAAACAAAGTTCGGTAGAAGCGCATAATTATGTACGTCGAGCAAGTAAAGGTGTTGACACTTTCATAAGTTCCCGAGTATCAAATTCTCATATACCGATAACCGAGGAGAGTTCGTGAGAGAACAAATCTCAATTGATCGTACTACACAAAAGACATACAAAAGTTTTTGTGCAGTGCGACATTTATGCGATAAGTGCGAGAAATTAAGCTGTATCGGGACATCTTTAGGAGGGTACGGTGCATGTATTTATTGCTTTTTAGGGCCTTTGGTTTGGTGAGTTTGATGGAAGAAGGATTAAAGATTAACCCGAGATCTTGGAACTGCCATCCTACTTTGTCGGCCTTTTCCTTGCTTCTTTATTGAATCTTGAAATTGAAGTCTTGTCCCCACATGGCATGTCTCTCTCTTCTACCCCCTTTGAATGTCGTTTAAAGAGAAAGGTGAGAACAAGGAAGTCATCCTTTCATCATTTACAAGTTTAGAATACTAATCGCATAATCACTTTATAGATACAACTATTTGTTTACACTAAAAAATGATAAGACTTAGTTGATAAGAATGGAGATTGGTAAAGAGCAAAAGTCATTGATGAAAAGAACAATCGACAACTTGATGAGTAGAAATATTTTCATATATTTAAGCCCCTTTAGATAAATGCGGATAGCTTGAAGAGCATGGATAACCAAGGAAGTTATCGACAACAAAATTTGGTGTCTTGAGATGAAATCATGGACATGTAACTAGTAGAGAACGATTTTAGGATTGCTCCAGGTCAATTGGAACCGGTTCCTCTGTTTTTTGAATCCGGAACCTACGTACCCTAGAACCTATCTTGTCAATCAATTCTCATGTTGGTTCCAAAGTTTACACGGGAATCGGTCAATTTTTATTTCATTTGTTTCTTCTTCTTTTTTTATTTTATTTTTAATTAAGCAAAATGAAAGTGAATGTAACAATAAAAATTTCCATTTATCAATAACAACAATCCATAAAAAGATGAACACACAAAATAAAATAAGTAATCAAAAGTTCAAAACACGTAACATAAAACTTAAATTATAGAACTTTAGCCTTCTATTGTCCATATAAAAAAATGTCTGCAAATTTCAATCACCCGAAATCAAAAGAAACAACAACATAGTTAATCACTTAGTAATAATTTTAAATTAAGTTAAACCACATATACTCATTCCACTTCATCAATTCCCGGTTCTCGGTCAGCTCTTCGATTCACAGTTTTGTTCTTACCCAAGAATCAAGAACCAAACCACACAATAACATTTCTATTTTTTTATTTTTTTTAATTAGGAATTAGATCGATAATGGTAGGAACCTAGAACATGTAGGTTTTAATAGAAATTCCCGATTATACCTAGACCCATGCTTATTCCTATATATAACTATTGAGTAGTAATATTTTTTTATATTTAAGGGTGCAAATAAAAATATCTTTGTTCAGGGAAACAATTTCTTTTCGAAAATAATTCTTTTCTATTTCCATTCCTCATAATAATTTCTAAGTAAAACAACGAGTTTGGTAACTATATAAAATTTCTATTATCAAAATAATAAAAAAATAAAAAAGTGTTTGGTACAATCCACAAAAAAAAAAAAAAAAATAGGAACGCGTTTGATTGCCGCCGCCGCCATCCACGCACCACCCACGGCCCATTGTCGCCGTCGACAACCGCCGCCAGACAAAGGTCAATGGCAGGTTGGCTACAGCGAGCGTCAACGATCGGTAGCAACAACAGCAGTGGCGACGACAGCTGACGGTGGTGAGAGGTGACTAGCCGGCAAATGGCAACCTACAGGAAGTGGCAAGGAAGAAAAGGAAAAAAAAAATAAAAAATGGTTTATTTTAAGAAATTGTTCATAAGAATAAGAAGCTACTTTTTTTTTTTTTTTTTACTTCTTATTTCTTTTCTAAATCTATTCCCCAGTTATTTTTCTATTATAGGGAATAGAAAAATTAATTGACCTTACCAAACGGATTTTTGTTCTTATTTTGTTTTAAGGAGCAAAAGAACAGAGGAACAGAGGAACAAAAATGTTCCCATACACTACCTAAGCTTCTTGTGGATAAGTGATGATGTAACTTCTTGTAACTGCAGATAGGGTTAGGAAGCAAAGCATTTATCAAAATTTAGCAACCACCTGGAGATGAGAAGTCATGGTGACATGAAGATACAAAGATGTGAAGGCATGATTAAAATTGTTTAAGAACTACTCGTAGGCAATTATGTTGTGAAAACTATGTTAGGGTTATGCGTTCAAACACAACGAAATAGAGAATAAATGTAAGAAAGAGAAATCAAAGTATAAGGTTTATTCCAATTCATAATAAATTAAGGCCACATCCAGTAGAATGCAATAAAGAATTTCACTATAATTAGCACATCTCACCTCTCACTCTCAATTGCAAGAGAAAAATTATATATCATAAGTAAACTATTTATGGGCTCAAACCAAAATTATCAATATAGTATAAATTAAAGTTATAAGAACCCTTTGGCGGCTCATTAGGGAGCAGGAACCCCATGCCTTCTTATCAATAGAGAGTGTAAACCCCACCCCAACACTCTATAAATACAAGCGTTTGCATGAGTTTTGACATTGTATCTCCATTTTAAAGTATATCCATTGATTTCCTAGAATACTTGCGATACTTTCTATCATGAATCACTACAAAACTTATCCTTCTTAATAAAATCGAAGAACCACTTCATGAGGTATTTCATCATTGAGGCAAATTCCAGCCAAATACTATGAAAAAATACATGGCTCTCTGGGGAAAAAAATTTTCCTCTTCAGGTTTTGTCGCATTGAACCAAAATTTGGGAAAAATTAAAATTGCAATCAAATCAGAGTCAAGCCAACTCGTTCAACACGCAAGCTTGACTCAAATCCATAGATTCAACTTGATCTAAGTATTGAGTTTTGAATCGAACTTTTACTTTTTATGGATATGTATCCATTCTTATTCATAATATTACTTTTTCCGACTTAAATATGAGATTGACTTAAATATGAGATTAACAATCACTTGACACTCGGATTCTAAAACACAATCCATTCGAATTCAAATTATAAATCCATTTCAAATGACGAGATTAACCAGCGTCCAAAAGATAACGCAGAGCAGACCATTTCGCGAGGTGGGGGAGCCAATGCTACACGGTAGCTGCTTGACCATGTCTTGTCCCATTCCCCCACCTAATTCATCATCATCATCAACACACTCCAGTCAAAACGCAAGTGGCACGACAAAAGAAGATCTCCTGCTTACAGTGATCAAATCCCCCATTTTTCAAAACCGGGAAAAGGCGAGAAAAAGCTTTAGCAGATAAGGACGGGGATCATCCGCTCTTATCAACTCAACTCAAAGACGTCCACATCAAGAACCTCATCTGGTTCTTCTTTATCTATTATACCGAGTTGGAAGATAAACCCAGGTGCTGAACCGGTCTTTCAGCATGCTGGGGACAGAGTCGGATGGAGAGATATGTTTCTTTAATCCCCCCTCCCGATCTCGTGATCACTGTGCTAATGATGTGACTAATCCCTCACTGTAGTCCTAACAGGGAAGAAAGCATGAACAGAGCAAAGAACAGGGTGAAGAACAGAGCACTCGTGAAAGGGAAATTAGCATTTATACTCCGAGAAAATGAGACGATACAGAGATTTCAAGGACTTGACCAAAAAACGATAATCAACAATACAAGCCCCAAAAAGCCAACCCCAGATCGAGCTTCCACGTTCTTGTTTCTTCCTATACAGAAATCTGCAATTGCATTGCGAATACTTTAAGAATTGCTTACTGAAACTTCATTTACAAAGAGAGGGAACCGGAAAGTCATCGGACCACAAAACAGAGACTTGAAATCTCTCGCCCGCCAGCCAATATTTACACCTTGAGAAGAAGAAGGTAATCATCATCAACAATGGAAATGAACACGAGATATATTCACACATCCGAGTCAGAGGAATCAACAGGCCACCCACCAGATTGCTGAACACCGGCCACCAGCCCCAAAAAATCACTTCTTTCGACCCAAAAAAATTCAAGCTCCGAGTCGACTCGGGGAGGACTCGAAGCTGCTTCTTCGGCCTTCACATGACCAGCTCAGAGACCCACCCCACGTCGGGACCGGAACCGGACCCGACAAGGTCAGCGCCATCGAGGGAATTCTCCTTGCTGAGCTTGGCGTACATCTTAGCCCTCAAATCTCTCCCGGACTCGACCCTTTCCATCGAAGGCTCCTCCTCGCAGCGACGGTGCGACTCCCACAGATCAAAGAGCCCGCCTCCACCGCCGAGTTGCCCGTACCGCGGTGAAGACTCGGCCCTCGGAGTCACCGGCGCCGCAAGGTGGCACCCGGGTCGGAGCGGGGACCCGAAGAGAGACCCACCCATCTGCCCGCGCGGGCTCATCTTCATCTTGGCGATCTGCATGTTCCTCATGCAGGCCACCAGCTCGCTCATCGATCCGGGCGACCCGCAGCAGCCGCCGCGTTGGTTCGGGGACATCGGGGGCGAGTTGGTCGGGGGCGAGATCGGGGGCGACGAGGTGGTCAGGATCGAGGTGGGCGACGAGATGAAGGAGGCCGACCACGGCTTGGTGAAGTAGGAGTCGAAGGCCGCCGCCGCGGCGGCGGAGGGGCGGACGGGGACCCGAACTCGGAGTCGGTGGCGCTCTTGGGGCTGTGCTGCTGCTGCTGCTGCTGCTGGCCGGAAAGGACCCGGAGCTGGTCGGGGGAGTGGGCGAAGAAGCAGACGCGGCGGCGGCAGCTCTGCCCGTCCTTGCACGCCTGCGTCCGGTATCGCTCCGGGTGGAGCCAACACTCGAACACGCCGTGGGCGAACTCGCACGTGTCGCCCTTCTTGCACGCGCCTGCGCCAAATCGAGAAAATCTCACTCGAATCAAGAGGAACTCAATCAAATTTCGTCGCACAGAAAACCCAAAAATCCTATTCACAATGAAAGTTTCTGAAATGATGTAAACAATCAGAATCGACATTTTGGCCGAAAATGTCTCATTTCAACCAGATCAAAACCGATCGGAAATTAACCAAAAGATATCATATTTCTTCGTTTGGTAAATCTCGGAATGGTGCAAATATTCACTAAATATTTTGCATCGATAATATAAAAATGAAATAAAATAAAAAAGGCGAAACCGCCCATCTTCCTTAATCCAACCGAGAATCCTTAAAATAATCCAAAATGGGTAAAAAACTTAATCTTCTTTTAAACAAATCGCCGAATACCAAAAATGGAGAACCTGGGCACCCCCTAAATCCAGACAAATTTACAGATCCAAACAAAACCGCGCGAGAAAATGCAGTTTTTTTTTTCCCCATATTTCTCTTCTGCATCGCATGTTACCGTGTCCCTTACCTTTGCGGAAATCGGGACATGCAGTGCCGGAGTAGAAGAACCGGCGTGGGTCCCTGCGTCGCGCCTTCTCGCCGGGGTGCGCGTACGGGCACTCCGTCCAGTCGTGCGACCTCCCGCGCGCGCACTTCCGCACCTTGAACTCGTACATCCGGAACTCGTCGCAGCCCAGCACCCCGTCCTCCGCGGGCGCCCGCCCGTCCTCCTCGTCCTCCTCGTCCTGGTGGTGGTTCGACGGCAGGAACCGCCGCAGCGCTGACGTCAGGTCGTGGCGGCACTCCCCTCCTCCCGCCGCCCCGCCGGCATTGCCGCCGCCGCCAGAGTACGGGGAGTACGGGAGTACGGACAGTACGGCCCCCCGCCGCCGCCGCCGGGGGCCGGGTCGTCGAGCGGGTCCCACGCGGGGGGGATCTGGACGGTCGGGGTGGAGCGGGCGTGGTGGTCGCCGCCGGCGGCCATCGTCATCATCATCATCGTCGCTTCTTCCTCCTCGATCAGTTCACTCGCCGGAGATGGGACTCCAGTTCGGAGTTTTCGCAGGCGATGCGATGGTCTGAGAGTGGTGGCTTCTTTTTATGAAAGAGGAAGTAACCGTGGTTGGGTTAATTGTTAACCCTGGTTGGGTCTACGAAATCTACCGCCTCCACTTCCTACTGCGGTTAAGATATTGCGGGGGCAAGCGATCGGGTCACCGGGGCGAGCACGGGGGCTCGGGCCCCGGGGGACACGTGGAGGGCAGGATGGGCGGGCGGGTGAGGGAGGCGGGGGTGACGGGCGGGTGAGATCGGGGGGAGTCTGTGGATAAGACAGAGAGAGACTGCTGTCGTGGCACTCGGATTTTACAGGAGGAGGGGTGATGGTTGTCGAAATCACGGGATAAACGGTGGGAGGGGGTTGAGGGCGGGACGTGACGTGGATTCTGGGATGATAAATATTTTTTTAAGAGGAAAAAGTGGAAGAAAGCACTTTTTTTGGGAAGTTAATTTAGTAAATAAATGCATTGCAACGGTTGTTAGGTTAATTATTAGGAGTAATGATACAAAATGGTTCAGAACTTAATATACAATGTGATCTTTAAATTTTACTTAATGCTCAATATAATTCCTGAGCTTTAAATTTCTTTAATATAATCCTTGAATTTTTTTTTGTATATGTTCAAACTAGTATCTAAACTATATAAAATTGGACAATACTAAATATTTTTATATAGTCTAGGGATTAGTTTAAACACGAAATGACAACATTGAATATTTCCATATAATACATGCAACAAAATGTTAAAGATTACATTAAACAAATTAAAAGTTCATAGACTACATTGAGAATTAGGTTAAAGTTTAGGGATCATATTAAACAAATTGAAAGTTCAAAATCACATTATTTGCGTCATTTTTCCTAATTATTACAGCCTTTGTGTGTGTGTGTGTGTGTGTGTTTATTTTTAATGTGGTTCGATCCATTTCGAGTATCAGACTTATTCTCATTCAGTATAGACCCTTACTATGTTTGTGTTGTCAAAATGAAAATGTTTATCATTCAAATGATTACTTATTTTGTTCATGAACACCTTAATTTTTTTATATGAATCATAAAATTAGAGTGTGTTTGTTTTATGGAAAACCTATGATATAGACAACATTTAGAAAAAAATGATAGCTTGAATCTTTAAAAAAAATTATCGCTTGCATTGCTTAAAAAAATATTTTTTATCATGCATGAAGCTATTTAATCATAAATTGTTTTCAATGGTAAAAAAAAAATATTTTCAGTTACAATAAAATGTTTCCCAAATCTTAAATTTTTCGTAAATGCGTTTGTTTCATGGAGAAAAAAAAAAGAATGAATTGAAAATTCTTTTTGACTAAATGATTGGTTATATTGTTTGGAAAATTAGTCAAAGGAAAATATTTTCATTATCGACGATAATATACGACTAACTATTTTAGTAAGTGATGAAAATATTTTTCATTTATCCAATTTTGTAAACAATACAAGTTATCTTTTTAATATGTTCTAAATCTCGAATTTTGTGTGAAACAAGGCACCGTTAGTATTTTCATCTTTATTAGAACAAACTTTACATTACACTGAGGGATCGGTACCTATATTATAACGATAAAAGCAAAAAGAACTTTGTTGCTGCTATTTTTTATTTTTATTTTTAAGTCTGGATGTAAGATTTTTAAAGAAAAAAGAAGATGCAATTCTTATCCGATAAAAGGCTCAGCCTGCAAGCTCGTGGGTGCAGTCGTTGTCGGGTCTACAAATCCACATTCTACTTCATTCCAAATTGCTGCAGAGTAAAAGGTCGAATATTTAGAGAGCAAAAACCCTATTTGTTGAATGGCATAGTCTCAAACTTAGCATTTTTACAAAAGCCTATCGACGGTACTCAATTATCCGTACCTGGAGGGTTGAAAAGGATAAATTTGCATAATGACAATAAATTGTTTGGATGTTTTGATGAGATAATTCTGTCCTTATATGGAGTCCTTTTCAGCCGATTGGTGAACATATGACATTTTAGCTCAAATGTATGTGATTTTGACATGTGAAATTATTGAAGACATTAATGAGAATCTAATTTCAGATGAGATATCTCCATCTCAAACGTGACCCATTGTAAATACAGAGGGAAATAGACGTAAAAAGAAAGGAGAAAGAAAAAAAAAAGTGTATTGTCAGTCAAGAATTTCGCAATTAAAAGACATTCAAAAGAAAGGAACGTAATATGGAAGGAATCAAATATGGAAGTGACTATGAAGTTCGAATGGTTGATTTCCAACATTTAATCATATCATGTTAGACTTAATTGAAGCAATTAGTCTTGATACACATGCTACAGTTTACCCTTGCATGTGATTTGTTCTTTTCATTGTGCAACATTACAAGCAAAAAATAAAAATCATGACTCCTAATTGCACTAGGAAATTGAAAACATTTGATATTACTTTCTTTTTCCTCAGCAGCACAAATTCTTTCCTAAAGGAAAACATTGGATTAAACCATGCGATTTTTTAATAACAAAAAGAAAATATTTAAAACTTAAAATGTAAAATTAAATGGGAGAACCATTTCAAATTTGGCACGTAGAATGTTGGAATGAGGTTAAATCCACTATAAAAACAATTAACTGATCTTATGGAGCGCACTTTCTTAATAGAAAAGTAGTAAGAAGGTGGAATGGTTGAACTTTTTTGTTTTACCTCCTGGTTTTACCCCCTTTCCTTTGATCAATTTGACCATTATTTTTCTATTTCACCTGTACTTATAAAAAAACAAGTTTCGAAGGGTTTTAATGGGAAAACACAAAAGGGACACAATTTGATTTACTAGATCATGCGTCCCTTAAATATTAATAACAAAGTTTTGTAGCAAACCCCCACATTCCCATGATACCTTCCATTTTATCTTCGCGTGTTTATGAACAAAATATCCTTCCTCTTTTTATTCTCGACATTCTTCGATAAAATTTATCATTTAAATTTTATGCGAAAATCTCTTCATATCATAACCAAATTATATATATACATGAAAATATTTTAAAGAAATCAAGGAACGATCGAGAGAGAGAGAGAGAGGGCTATTAAGAAGGTAGAACTACCCTCCACTTGATGAAGACATTCCATCATAACTCGAATTTCCAAAACCTTGGAGCTCGAACGGTGGCGGCCTCAACTCGATCCCGTTTTCGGGTTACGAGGTTTTTGCCGGGAGTGCTGGGGAATCTCCGCGAGTGGCTCTCTGTTATGCCATTCTCATCCGATGAGAGGCTCAACCTGTTAGCTCATGGGTACAGTCATTGTCGGGTCTACAAGACCCTATCTATTGAATGGCATAATCACAAAGCTTAGCATTTTTAAAAAAGCCTATCAAACATACTCAATTATCCATATCTAGGGGGTTGAAAAGGGTAAATTTACAAAATGACAATAATTCGTTTGGCATGTTTTGATGAGATCTTTTTGTCTTTATCTAGAGTCCTTTTTAGTCAATTGATGAACATATAAATGTTATTTTAACTCAATGTGATTTCAACATGTGAAATTGTTGAAGACATTAATGAGAATCCAATTTTAGAAATAGAGGGAGGGAGAAGTAAAGACAAAGAAGAAAGGAAAAAAAGAGAGGATATTTTTAGCCAAGAATTTTGCAATTAGAAGTAATTTAGAAGAAAGGAAAGTATTTTAGGAGGAGTCAAATATGGAAGTGACTATGAAGGTAGAATGGTCGATTCCAAACGATTAATCGTATCATGTTAGATAGACTCAATTGAAGCAATTAGTCTTGATACACATGCTATGGTTTACCCTTGTGTGAGATTAGTTCTTTTCATAGTGCAATATTACGAGCTAAAAATAAAATTCATGACTTCTAATTGCGCTAGGAAATCAAATGAATTTGACATCATTTTCTCTTTCTTCAATAGTACAAATTTTTTCATAAAGGAAACTATTGGATTAACACCATGCAATTTTTTAATACAAAACAAACATTTATTTGAAAATTGAAAAGTAAAATTAAATAAATCCACTAGAAAAACAATTAACTGATCTCATGCAATGCGCTTTCTTGATAGAATAGTAGTAAGAAGGTGGAATAGTTTAACTTTTTTGTTTTACCTCCTCGTTTTCTCCCTTTCCTTAGATCAATTTAACCTTTATTTTTTTTTTAATTTCATTTATACTTATTAAAAAAAAAAAGTTCTGAAGGCTTTTTATGGGAAAACACAAAAGGGACACAATTTGGTTCGCTAGATTATGCGTTTGTTAAATATTAATCACAGAATTTTGTCTCAAACCCTCCCATCCCGCAATTATCTACCATGTCATTTCATTCTCAATATTCTTTAGTGAAATGCATCACCTAAATTTCACGTGAAAATCTTTTCGTGCCTTAAATCATATATATATATATATATATATGTATGTATGTATGTATGTATGTATGTATGTATGTAAAGCAATGAGAGAGAGAGAGAGAGAGAGGCTATTAAGGAGGGAGAACTACTATCCACTTGATGAAGACATTCCATCATAACTCAAATTTTCAAACGGTGGTGGACTGTACTCAACCCCATTTTTTGGGTTACAGGGAATTTTGCCGTGACTTATAGGGAATCTCTTTGGATCCGAACATGTCCTTAAAAGGCTCAAGGGTCCTCCAGACAAGGGGGAGAACTACCTTGGGATGGGAGACCCTACTTGAGTTGAAATTTATCACCTGATTTTTATGTGAAAATTAGATGTGGCAAATGGGTGGGTCGGGTCGAAAATGGGTCGACCCATATCCGACCCATTTAACCCGTTTGACTTATATTCTCAGAGTGTAAGTCTAGTGACCCATACCCGACCCGACCCGTATCCGACCCATACCCGGCTCTCGACCCATATCCGTATTGCTAAAATCTATTTATTGTTAAAACATTTTTATGTAATACAAATTTTTTAATAATTTTATGCAATACAAATTTAATGGAAAATTTTTATAATTCTTTTTAAAATATTTTTAAAAAAATCGAATTTTTAATTTTAAAAAATTAAAAAATATATAATTTTTAATTTTTTTGATAATATAATTTTTATTTTATTTTTTAATAATATAATTTTTATTTTTTAATAATTATTTTTCTTTTCTCTTTTTTTTTTTTTTTTCCTTCTCCTTCGCCGCCGTCCACGACGATGGCCTGGCGACCACCACGGGCGAGATCGAGCTCGCCGACGTCGGGGCGGGGCTCGATCTCGCCGATTCAAGAAGGCCGAGGCTCCGCCCGACGCCGGCGAGCTTGAGCCTCACCGGATCCGGCGAGTCTCGAGCCTCGCCGCCGTTGGCGAGGCTCAAGCTCGCCGGCGTCGGGGCGGGCCTCGGCCTCGCCAATCTGGCGAGGCTCGAGCTTGCCGGCGTTGGCGAGGCTCGAGCTCACTCGCCGGCATCGGGCGAGGCTCGATCTCGCCGATTGGCGAGGCCGAGGCCCCGCCCGACGCCGACGAGCTTAAGCCTCGCCCGATCCGGCGAGGCTCGGCCTCGCCGACGACCGGCGAGGCTCGAGACTCGCCGGATCCGGCGAGGCCCGCCGCCGGCCGCCGGCCGGCCGTCGCCCGTCGACCGCCGATAAGGAATGAAGAAAAAGAAAGAAAAAGAAAAGGAAAAAAAAAAAAAAAAATTGAAATATGAAAAATAATTATGATTTCGATTTGTTATTAAAAAACATTTTTATAAATTAAAAAAAGGCCAAGGGTTTTAAACTTTAAAATGGGTTTCCTTATAACCCATTTCTAACCCATATTTAACTTTCACTTGACCCATATATGACCCATTTAACTAAAAATGGGTCATAATATGGGTTTTTGACCCATATTGCCAGCTCTAGTGAAAATCTTTTCATGTTTTGAATCACACACACACACACATAAAGAAAAGAGAGAGAGAGAGAGAGAGAGAGGCTATTAAGGAGGGAGAACTACTGTCGACTTGATGAAGACATTCCATCATAACTCAAATTTTCAAGTGGTCGTGGGCTGAACTCAACCCCATTTTCAAGTTATAAAGAACTTTGCCGTGACTTATAGGGAATCTCCTCGAATCCGAACAAGTTCTTAAAAAGCTCAAAGGTTTTCCAGACATGCAGGAGAATTGTCCTGAGGTGGAAGACCCCACTTGGGTTGACATTCTTTGGTAAAATTTATTACTTGAATTTTATGTGAAAATCTTTTCATGTCTTAAATCATATATATATATATAAAGAAACGAGAGAGAGAGGGGGGCTATTAAGGAGGGAGAGCTACTCTCCACTTGATGAAGACGTTCCATTATAACTCAAATTTTCAAGCCGCGGTGGACTGAACTCAACCCCGTTTTCGGGTTGCAGGGAATTTTGCCGTGACTTATAGAGAATCTCCGCCAGTGGTTCTCTTGGCTCGATGCCCCCACGCAAACGGACAACGTAGTGAGCGGTTAAAAAGCGAGACAAAAATCGCTGTGGGGAGCCGTACGATCTCGTCTTGGCGGGGTGGTGGGGCCCCCGTGATCAGCTCCACCATCTCGGGAGCCAAGGGCCGAGATCTCTCCAACTGCCCCCAATCCGACGTGGCCCCCCGCTACCCGACAAAAGAGAGGAGGACGCCCCCGCGGGGAACAAAATAAATATCCCCCACCCACTGCGGTGCGGGACAGTCCGTACGGCCCGCCACGTGTGTAATCGATGGGTGGTGGGAGATGGGGGGGTTGTCACGTGACGGGATCGTCCCAAGACCCCCGCATCGCGCGCCACGTGGTTGGCGGATAAGGATCCTCCCCCGGGGCGTCGGCCTCTTCCCGGTTGCTCCCTGCCGACTTCGTTTGATCTCTCCCTCTCTCGCTCTCTCTGTGACGTGGCAAGTGGATAGGATTTGCCTTCTATCTTTTCCTTTTTAGGTTTTAAGGGATCTTCTTTATTTTGCTTAGTTTTTATTTTTATTTTGTCCGTTTTACACTCAGAACTTTTGCCCTGTTCTTTGTATAGCGTACGAGCCCCACTTCTGCTAAACATCCCCACCCCCCACCTTCCAATATGAGAAGGTGGGCCCCAATGGTTTTTTTGGGTGGCTTAAGCCCTATTTGGTAAATTTTATTTCCGTTCTTTTGTTCCAAAGAATAAAAAAGAATAAAACCTATTTGGTCAAATATTTGTTCCCAAAATAGATTTGAAATAGAAATAAAAAATAGAAAAAAGAACTTGCGTTTCTTAACAATTTGTAGAATCTATTTTTTTTTCTCCTCTTCTTCTTCCTTTTGATCGGTTCTTAGGCCTTAGCCATGGCTGACGCCGGCAATCGGCCAGACAAGGGCCGATGACCTCGTCGAAGCGTCGTCGGCCTCCGGAGACGTTGAGCCACGGCGAGGCTCGGCCTTCCCAACTGGCACAAAGTCTGGGCCAAAGAGAAAAAGAAAAAAGAAAAAGAAATAAGGAAAAAAAATGAAAATATAATATAAGAATTAAAAAATTAAAAGAAAATAAAAAAATCTAAGAATTCTACCAAATGTATATCTATCCCGGAATAGAAAATAATGCGTTCTTTTTTTCAGAAATTGTTCCCGATAATAGAAAAAGAAAAAAATCATTTCTAATAAAAAATTGTTCTCGGAATAAAATCGTTACCAAACGCGTCCTTAGGTTTCCCTTAGGTGAGTTTTCATTGAGTTCATTGCTATTTCATTTATTTCTGAAAAATAAATAATTTAAAAAAATTTGACGCTATATGATCAATTGTGCCGCTTCCGAAAGTCTAAAAAAAATAATTTCCATCATTGAAGAAAATATTTAGATATAAATTATTGCCGTCGATATAAAATTTTTCATTAGCAAATTATTTCAAACGATATGAATAGTTATTTGTAGGAAAATGGGAACATATTTTTTATTTTATTATTTGCTATATTAATGAACTCTTAAGGGCGAATGTTTTCTAGGGACAAATCCATTTTAAGGTGGGTTGATTCTCACCATAGAATTAGGAATCGGACCATATTGGGTCTGTTCACCATATGTGGAATTGAGAATCGGCCCACATGATCCTAAAATTGGTTCGGTTCAACTCTCGGATGAATCTAGAAACCAACGGTGATATCTTTCTTTTCTTTATCTTCCTACTCCCTGCAAAACTGCAAGTGTTGCTGTATAGTCTAAATTCTCATTCCTTGAAAATCTTGATGAAAAAATGGTAAGGCCTGATAAAATATGATCAAGCATCATTCACTTGCTAATTAAAAAAAAAGTACTAGTTTGGGTGACATGCCTAGCAAAAACCATATTGACAATCACTAGTTCTTAGACCCCCAAAAAAAAAAAAAAAGGATAATCACTAGTTCCAAATTTTAGGAATTGGGGGCTGCCTTAATTCGATTTGGTTACGATTTGGTCTTATTCTAGTACTCACCATTAATTTTTTTTATTTATAAGAAAAAGGTATATGATTATCCACAACGTTGCTCTTGTCGTCTGTTGTGTTCCTCGCTCGTATCTTTCGAGTGGTCCTCTTTCTCTCATCTCGCTTCTCTTGCCCATTTGGTGGGGGCCATTTCAATGTGAAATACTTACTAGAAATAGATGTGTATATATATATATATATATAGAGAGAGAGAGAGAGAGAGAGAGAGAGAGAGAGAGAGAGAGAGAGATTAAGATTCGATTAATAGAATGGAGATAGTTGAGCAGTTGCTTAATTATTTTTTGTTGGGGTTTTCATTAGCCATATTTGCTATGGTCCATTTTATATGACATTTGCGGAGTCCTTCTTTCCTCTTCTTTTATGTTAGATCTACCCCAAAAATCCTGCTAACACTTATTTATTAGATGATAGAGATACTCATCTTCCAAAAAAAAAAAAAAATTGTCTTGTAATTCTGTTTAGCATTGGCTCAAAAGATTCAATCAAGTAAAAAATTCACCCCATGCATTAACTGAAGAACGAGCTACTTAATTCTTTCAGTAGAAATATTAGCGAACCGTAATTATTAGGCTTGCGATATTTCTACCCCTCAAATAGCTTTACAGGCACTAAAGTCTAAATGATCTAAAATAGCCTTTGGGACCTTATTTTTAGTAAGATTGATAAAAGAGAAAAAATGTGCCCTAAATGTAGATCAATCAATCTATTGATTTTTATCAACTTTTCCTAAACCCTTGTCTATTCTTCTTTTGTGTTCAAATAGAAGAAGCTTACGTGTTTGTGCTTTTTCACAATAATCATTTAGGATTCGAGTAATTTAATAAATTTAATGCTCGGGATTTTAATTTTTTTAAATAATAAAGTACATTTATTTTACAATGTCTCTCTAAAATTCATCAATCTCTAATAACTCCTCGTGATGTACAATTCTTTAGCTCTGAGGACATCGGTGAGTAGAAAAGAGGAAATAAAATTCGTACACAAACAAAAAAATAATGAAGTGGAATAAAACATTTATATTTTAATTAATGCAAACAGTCTTGTATTTCCATGATAATGTGCAACTTTTGTATTTTTAATGAATAGCAGCTTTCACCATTCAACTTGTGCTTTTGACTAATTAGTTCTTTTGAGGTTGTTCTCGTCAACTCAACAAATCAATGCGTGTTATAGCCATTTGCATGGTGAAAATAGTGTGAGCCAAGTATTATTTTACCAACTCTACCTACTAAAACTTACAAATAACGATCACAGTTTCATGTCTAGTAAGGAATTAAAAGTTTTGAGCGACAATTCCAATCATAATCGAAAACCTTTCTACCAATCTACTATGCAAATTTTTTTACTCATATTCTCAGCACTTTAATTTTTCAATTTATCGATTGGGGTCTTCCTCTTGAATTAATTTTCGTTTATAATGTTCACCCCCTTCTATTTAATTAGTATGCTAACAAGTTGGCCTACTTGCACCGGAGACATTCTCCAATTGGTGCCTTGCCTAGAAAAACATGCATAAAGTCCATTTTCTCAGCCGATCATCTTTCGGTCCCGTCACTTTTTTTTTTTGGCCAGGTCCCGTCACTTGAAAGGACTCCAAATCCACGTTCTAGCCCACATTAATTGGTTGAAAAATCCGTATGCAAGGAAAAACAAATTGATAGTTAAATCGCAAGTTGTAAAAGTTAATGTGATTGATAGAGAGATGAAAGCAAATCAACCAAACCATTTTTGGCTTACTGCTATTTTAATTTTTTTAATTTTTGGACTTGCATGATACCCCCCCCCCCCGGCGTTCAGAAAGGGGCAAAGTTAATCTCTAGTTAATCATAATTTATTTGGAGTAATTATCAAACTTTGAGAACACAATCGGTATACCCCTCAAGATTGTTATAGTACTTTAATATAAACCATGCTTTCATTTAAAGGCTTAGGATAGCAGTAGTCCAACAAAATATTAAATAGTATAAAGTAGGAGGTTTGAATATACATTTTTCTAGCCCTTGTATTCGCCTTCCTTATTATATATTCTCGCACTCAGGCCAAAATCCAACTTAGGCACATGGGGGAGCATTTCAATATTTAAATGTTTTAACAATGCCAATAGTTTGATATTTTAGAATAGTTGATTAAGTTATCACGGAATTTTACATAGTATTAGAATAGTAGGTTCGAGTCCAAATTTTTTTCAAGCTCTTTTATTGGCCTCCTGCACTATATATTCATTCTCAATACTAGGCTAAAATTCGGCCTACACGTGTAAGGTAACATTACAATATTTAAATGTTTAATCACGTTTTTATCTAACAATTTGAGTTTTTAGAACACTCGATGGCAGTACTACAAAATTTAACAAAGTTTCTGGACAAAAAAAAAATCACCTTAATAAAGTGCAAGTTGGGCATTACATTTGTGGTTTCATGTTGTTAATAATTGAGCCCCCGGAATCGGGTTTTGCTTTCAATTATGAGATATAGTAACTTTGTTTTTTATTATTATTATTTTTTATTTTATCATGGACTCTCTGTCTATCTCTCGCTCTTTCTCTCTCTCTCTCTCTCTCAAGATTGTTACAATGCTTAATATTAAACCACATATTTGTCTAAAAAGTCTAGTTGGTAGTAATAGTAGGTCCAAGTCCAAAACCTTTTAGGCTTCTTATGTACCTCCCCTTACTACATATCTTTGTGCTCAATATTAGACCAAAATCTGGCCTACATGAATGAGGGTACATCATAATATTTAAATGCTTAACCATGCTTTTGTATAATAGTTTGAGTTTTTTAAGCAGCCGGTGGCGGTCTCATAAAATTTCACAAAGTATCAGATAAAAAAAGAACGAAATTTTACCTTAATAAAATGCAAGTTGAGCATTACATTTGTGGTTTAATGTTGCTAATGATTGACCACCCAGAATTGGTTTTTGCTTTCAATTTTGAGAGATAGAGTAGATTTGCTTTTTATTGTATCTTTTATTTTATTTTGGACTATCTCTCTCTTAAGATTGTTACAATGCTTAAATATGAAATCACGCCTTCATTTAAAACCTTAAGTCGGCAGTGGTCCATGAAATCTTACATAATATCAAAGTAGGAAGTCCGAGTCTAAATTTTTCCAAATTCCTTATTCGCCTTCCTTGCTATATATCTTTGCACTCAATACTTAGCCAAAATTTGGCCTACATGTGAGGGGAATGTTATAATAATTTAAATATCTAATCAGATTTTTATCTGACAGTTCAAGTATTTTAAGTAATCGATGGCGGTCGCACAAAATTTCATAAAGTATTCAATCAAAAAGAGTGAAATTTTACGTTAGTAAAAGTAAAAGTTGGGCATTCCATTAGTTGTTTAATGTTGTTAATAATTGACCCCGGAATTGGTTTTTGCTTTCAATTATGAGAGACATAGTAACTTTGCTTTTTTATCATTTTTTTTAATCTTGGACTCTCTCTCTCTCTCAAGGGGCAAAGTTAATCTCAAAATAATCATATTTTATTTGGAGTAATTATTGAACTTTTTAAGAACCCAATTCACAGCCCCTCAATAATATTACAATGTTAAAATATTAAACTATGTTTCATCTAAAAGTTTAAGTTTTCAAAACAACCGGCAGTGATCTCACAAGATCTTACATAATATCATAGTAGGAGATCCGAGTCCAAATTTTTCAAAACCCCTCATATACCTCCCTCATTATATATTTTTTTTGCTTAATACAAGGCCAAAATCCTATCTAAGCTTGAGGGGGAGTGTTACAATATTTGAATAATCAATCACCTTTTTATTTGATGGTTTAAGTTTTTTAGACAGTTAATTGTGGTTCCACAAAATTTTACATAATGTCAGAGAAGGAGGTTCAAGTCCAAATCTTTCTAAATTTTTTATTTGCCTCCTTTATTAAAATCCAATCTAAGCATGAGAGAGATCTTTACAACAATTTATTTATCTAACCATTTGAATTTTTAGAATAATCACGGTCGTTCCCATGAAATTTCACAAAGATATCTGGTTAAAAAAGAAAGAAAGAATGAAATCTCACCTTAAGTGCAAGTTGGCATGGCCTTTTATCTCTTGCCAGATGATTTTTTTCTTAACTTATCTTGCACGTCTTTATACAAGTAATCCAAGTGGACGATCATGGTTTTACCTAAAGCTTGTGGGTTAGGTTGTCCTTGTCACAGAACAGTTATTGGGGGCGAGCAAAAGTGCTTATGATTATTTGTTATGTTAAGGATTTTATTAACTTTACATTTGATGGAGTTGTTGAACTAGCAAATCTCCTCGGAGCGCGAAATACGCTCTCGTGTTCAACCTATGTCGTCTCTAATGGCGACAGGGTTTTCAAAGTGTTGACAAGTTGGGGTCTTGAGAAAAGGTCTCCAAATCCAATTGTTGGTTCGAGTAAAATAGGGGCTAATTGCATAAAGCATGACTACTTGGCCCGTGTGGTCACGCGACGTGGAGTATCTTGCTATGAAAATCATTGTACTTTATTGCTTTCCTTTGGCTTATAGGAATAGGTTTTGGCATAGAGGATAAACATGAACATGGAGCATTTATCCGTAGAGATAGGAGGGTCCATGCAATTTGACAATGCAAGGATCATGTGATTGGATTGTTATTACATTATAAAATTTGCAAGAGGGTGAAGATTTTTTATGCGACTAGGATAATGATTGAGACTTGTTTTTGCATTTCTTGTTTCTCACGATGAGAAGTGGTTGATAATATTATGTAACAAAGAATCGAGGAGGATCTAGGAGGATCTAGGAGGAGCAGTAGGAGTCCGTTTTCTAAGCGAATCGAATAATAATGATAAGGATGGAAAAGTTTGAGTGGACCTAATTGTTAGCAAGTATGTTCATTGTGCCATGACTCATTTCTTTAGTTTGTTTGATCCACTTGCGCAACTTTAAAAAGGAGAGAATTTTAAGTCTCTCAAACCCCTTTCTATTTATCTTTAGAAGTAGGGCGAAAGAAAGTCGATATGATATTTGCGTTGGTTTTTACGCACCCGCTTTTCATGGATTAGATAAGATGTGAGTCGAATCTTGAATAATCTGATTCAAACTGAAATTATTTGTGATTGATAATGTGGGAAAATGAATTTATAGCGTGCACGTAAGGTTGCATGAATTTCGCCCTGTCAATGTATATGATAGAAAATCACCATGTCGTCAAGCAATTGCTATATTTCTTGCGAGATTTTCGTGAATGTACATGAGATTGCATCAATTATACTTTACATAAATATTTAAATGAAAAAAAAAACTATTCCATAACCCATAAAACAAGGGAATATATGACTGCGCTGACCTCAACCATAACCTTTGACATTCTTTCAATTAACATTGACAACTAATGATAATTATACCTGCACAATGTTGATTATACTAATTTTTGAAGGAAGCATGCTCTGGTGGTCTATGATTTGCCCAAGTTAGCATGAATCAGTGCAGAAATTCCTGAATAGTTATTGACTAAGATGTGCAAAGACAAGAGCAATATCACCATCGAGTAATTGGATGCTAGCCAATTTGTTCTGATTCATAATTTCCACTCTTCTCCATCAAGATTACTGTTGGATAATGAAAACCCAATTTCATTGGTCCAAGCAGCTTTTGGAAACTTGGGGCAAGTGAAACGATGGGCTTTGTGCCAATGGTATCCGGAAGTGGTGACCCATTTCGATTCCTGTATTGCATGATAGAGAAAGCCAATTGGCAAGGTATCAGACCACCAAATAATAATAATAATAATAATAATAATAATAATAATAATAATAATAATAAAATTGGCAAGGTATCATCTTTGGATGAACTGAGATTTACATATGTCCTTTCCTAAACTATGATCGCTTAAGCAGCTTTAGGACAACTTCGCCATGTACACTTCACCAGCTGAGCTTAGAAGAGAAGCATTGCAGAAAAGGAGAAAGAGGACAGCTTGAGTTAAAAAAAAAAATCTACCAAAGCAAAAAAGGGATGGTCAAAACATGGAGATTTTATAGAGAAGAATGTGAAGGGTATCTAGAAATATGGTCCTAAAGCTGTTATATTGATTAAAAGATTAGGAGGGGTGAGAAAATTGGTCGAGAATACCTCTTGACCGTCGCATAAAAAAATAAAAGAAGATTAGGAGGGCCATTGACTAAAGAAGTTTAAACTTGATTGCATCGTGTTAATTTAATTGTAATGGATGACTTAACGAAGAAATGAGTGTTGATAAGAGAAAACCAGCGTGTAAAGATGAAATAGTCAAAAGCAACAAAGGCAAGCAAACGGAAAAAAAAAAAAAAAAAAAAAAAAAAAAGCATCAGTCAAAAAGTCAAAATTAAGGTGGGGGTAGAAAAAAAGGAGAGATAGCGTTTGACCTCCCAAGGACATGTTCCCAATATTCTATCATGACCCAAAAGACATGGCATTGGCACCAAAGTTTACAACAATGTCATTTGCCAAGAGTGACTTTTTTTCTTTAGACTTAGTCAATAGATTCATGACATGAAAAGCACATCAAAGAGAATAAGTGTCCCCTTAAACAATCAAGAAAACAACTTGACAAATACTAGGAAAATGGCACATTCGCAGTCATACTGATCTGTCTTAATGAAGAGACTTGCACTTACCTACCACTAGGGGTATAATCAAGCTGCATCGAGCCAAAACATTGTAAGCTTGAGCTCGGCCCACATACTCATTGCTCAAAATCCGACTCGAGCTTGATCAATATCAACTATCGTGCTTGAGTTGGACATGATTGGAAAATTAAGATAGTTGAGCTCGGCCCAGTTATGATCAACTTATAAAGAAAAACTCGAATGTGAGCTCGGGCTTGACTTCTATAAGCTCGAACTTTTTGTAATTTTAAGTGTCTATTTTTCATAATAATTACATATATTTCATCAATTAAGCTCACGGGCCTATTGTGCTGAAAATTACAAGCTCGAGCTTGACTTTTATAAGATCGAATATTTTGTAATGTTAAGTGTCTATTTTCATAACAATTACATATATTTCAACAACTAAGCTTGTTAAGTGTTGATTTTCATAACAATTACATATATTTCAACAACTAAGCTCGCGAGCCTATTGAGCTGGTTACTACAAGCTTGAGCTTGACACGAATAAAAAACTTGAGTTGTTCAAACTCGAGCTTGACCCGAAATCAGATGAGCAGATCTTGAGCAATCACCAAGTCAAACCTGAGGCACTCGCGAGTAACTTGACTCAATTTCACCCCATTAAACCACCGCACACCACCGGTGGAACCATGTATGTTACATGAGCCTTGCCCAAATCTGATTACTTTAATAGTTTCCTTATAGGAAGAATCAAAATCAAGAATGTCATTCCACCATCTCCTCTTGTTTCTTTCTATTTCACTAGTTTTCTTCAAAAAATGGAAAACATTTGATGGGAAATTGACACAAATAGTCCATGAACTTTTACCTAATATGTAATTTGGCTTATGAACTTTTGATTTGTTCAATGTAGTCCCTGAATTCTAGCTCAACGTGCATTGTGATCCATGAACTTTTAATTTGTTCAATGTAGTTCATGAACTTTTGATGCATGTTTAATACAGTCCTTGAGCTGTATGAAAATATTCAACGTATGCATGTTGAGTAGAGCCGTGAAACGAGTGGGTCGTGTCGTCATTAATGGTCCGACCCAAATTGACCCATCATTATTAACCCATTTATTACCCATTTATACTTAATATAAATTTTTTGACCCGTACCCAACCCATACCCGACTCGACCCAACTCATATTAATAAAATATTTTCATATTTAACCAAATTTAGAAAAACTTATTCCTATGTTTTTTTTAAAGATTATATTATTAAAATACTTTCAAGCTTATTTCTTTTATATATATATTATTTTTTTAAAAAAATTGTATTGCTAAAATATTTTTATACAACACAAATTTAATGGACAATTTTTATAAATTTTAAAATAATTATTTTAAAAAATTGAATTTTAATTATTTTTTATTTTTTAAAAATTAAAATTTTAATTATTTTTATTTTATTTTTTAAATATAATTTTATTTTTCTTTTTCTCTTTTCTTTTTTTTTTTTTTTTTTTTTTTTCTTCTGCTTCTTCTTCTTTGGCCGGCCGTCGGCCACGACGACGGCCGGCGACCGGCCACGGGCGAGCCTCGAGCTCGCCCGGCGTCGGCGAGCTCGAGGCTCACTAGATCGGCGAGGCTCGAGCCTCGCCCGACGCCGACGAGCTCGAGTCTCGCTGGACGTCGACGAGGCCTCCGCCTCGCCGGCGTCGGGTGAGTTCGAGCTCGCCCCTCGCCGGAACTGGCGAGGCTCAAGCCTCGCCGGACGCCGCGAGCTCGAGTCTCGCACGATCAGCGAGGCTCGAGCCTCACCGGCGTCGGCGAGCTAGAGCTTGCCGGCGTCGGCGAGCTCGAGGCTCGCTTGGCCGGTCGCCGGCCATCGTCGTGCCGGCGACCGGAAGGAGGAAGGAGAAAGAAAAAAAAAAAAAGAAAGAAAAAAAAAGAAAAGGAAAAGAAAAGAGAAAATTAAAATAAAAAAATTATAATTTCGATTTTTATAAAAAAAATATTTTTAAGAGAGAGATTATAAGGTTTTTGTTGAAAATGGGTTCTCAACCCAACCCATTTAAAAACCCACTTAAGACCCAACTATCTTAAACCTTTAATTGTGAAACCCATTTAACTATCTTTTGTTAAAAATAAGTGACCAATTTATGACCAATTTATGATTTAAATGGGTCATAAATGAGTCTATGACCCATTTTAACACCTCTAATGTTGAGCTAAAGTTTAGGGACCACATCAAACAAATTTAAAATTCATTGATCAAATTATATATTGGGCCAAAGTTAAGGACTGTTTGTGTCATTATCCCAACATTTGAATTATGATGAATTAGTGGAACCCGGACGTCTGGTTCTTGGGAAAACTGGTTTTGGGCTTGCCCAGTGTCCTTTTTCCGGCTCTTTATCGTGTTGACTCCAAGCCCGGCCCGTGAGCAGCCCTGGCCTCGTCCGCCCTCCATTTGTTCAGCTTCCTGCAATTGTCACCCCACGCCCGTTTGCTTCCGCGTCTTCATCGACTCCGACATGGTAAGACCCTCCCTCTCCGTGGAAATGGGAAGGAGCTATCTTTCAAGGTGAAGAAGCAGCAACGCGAACGCTCCAAACTTTTTGGTATGACGGTCTTTCATCTTATAGATTCTAATGGTTTGATGGTCTCGGATGCAGAGGAAGAACGAGTTGTCCACGTTATTTCCGCAGAACCCAATACTGAAATCTTATCCATCATGCTGTAATAGATGTTTTAGGAACACTTTTTGTTGTCCTAGATAATAGGTGTTCATTGGCAGTCCCGCGCTGAGTTACTGGAAAAATTTCGAAGAATGCATTTTGTGCGTTTGATGAAATGCTCTGGGAGAAGTGTGATCTTAATTAGGTTGCTGGTGGCGGCGATGGATTTACTGTGGCTTTGGTGGCAGCAGCAGCGGCGAGGGGAACTGGGTGGTGGAGATGATGGACATGGTGGTTGGATCATGATTGTAGGGAAAATTATATTATATGAAAAAGTTAGATAAATATCCATTTTCACGCCGGACGATTTGCTATTTACTAACGAAATGACGGAGGTTACCATTGTGGAATTACTAACAGATTTGGAAAAATTACGATTAACTTTGAAAATTACCAATCGCATCCGAAACACCTCGGTTTCAGCTCATGGAGTTTCAAAATTTTCACTTCATGTCCCTTCCCTGTTTAATCGGATTGCTTGGCGATGAAGCCAGCTAGGTGGTTCTGTCTTCTTAACGCGATAAGATTTATCTTCCATGTCATTTTGTGTGTGTGTAATATCACTTGTATTTAATCATAGGGATTTATCCTAATGGCCATCATTCCTATATGAGAAGAGGAGGTGGGGGGTTCGAATCTCTGTTTTCTCAAGGGCATTGGGCGGGGATGATTTAGTTTTAGGTATGGATTTTGACTTTCACGCCTTACAAGTGATGCAAAGCAAAAGTTTAAAAATGAGAGTTAAAGTAGGAAAATAATGAAGACCGACAAAAGAAAAAAAAATCGCTCGTATTTGATTAACCTATAGATAACTACCTCGTCGGACGGTAGCTCCCTTTGGGTGATTATTAGCTAAGCAAACGTGTCTTTTAACTTGGTTGCTTGCGATATGAGATTAGGGGAAACTTGTGACCTTGCAGTTTGAACTTTTTGTCTCTGGGAGGAACTTGTATAGTTGTCGACTTACCGAACTCTGTCACTTCTTTTGCTTATCATGCACTCGAGAAAATTAAAGTTTATTCCTTGGTACTATACCTTCAGAAAGAAGAGATGCTATTTTGCTTTGTTTGATTGAATACGCTCGCTGGTGCAAAGGCTCATGAAATTCAAAGATACTTGATGTTGTACTAGTGAAATATTGAAAATTCTAAAAAAATAAACTGATGTGGCACTCCACCTCGCAATTCCATCCGCATGTTTAATAGAAGAATCAACTTGAACAAACAAACAAACAAAAAAATGGAGAATTTAAGGATCTCATGACACAAAAAATTATTTAGAGACTTGATTGAACATTTTATAGCAGTTTAGGAACATTGGGTAGCATGGACATCATGGCCCTCGCTTGTGGCCGGAAAAGGCGACCCTCGCTTAGGCGAGGCCGGCCCTCTCTTGTGGCCTAAGATCAACCGTAGGCTAAAAAAGGAAAAGAAATAGAAAAGAAAAGGAACAAAAAATTGACTAAATCAAAATTTTATGTTAACACTAGTCATGCCACGTAGTGGTCGGTGTCCATGTTAATAATTTCCAACCAAAATTCATCACATCGGAAGAACCACATTAACAAAAAGTTTATGATTAAATTGATTAAAATAAAAAGTTTAAAACTGAATTGTCATCCATACAATAAGATTATAGTTTTTTTAGTAATTTTTCTAAGTTGCATGTGTAAGGAGACAACACTTCATTCACGTGCTTAAATTTGACTAGGCAATACAATATTAAAAATAGTTGATGGACTTATAGCAATTATTTAATATAAATTTTAATTTTTGATTTTGTTCAATTTGATACTTGTACTCTTTTGAATTGAACAAATTTTGATCCGCACATTCAATCTCAGGCTAAACCCAAGCCAAATAGAGGGTTTTGATACCAACCAAGCATGACAACTTCAATGGGAAATAGATTCTATAATTTATGTTGTTTGATTTGTTTTAAGAATTTGTATGTTAAAAGAATTACGAGATTATCGTTTCTCTTGTATATTTACGTAACTTGACCAATGAAATGGTATCCGAGGGGAAATTTGCAAAACACTCCTGTTCTCATGTGTTTTTGACGATGAGTTGACTAAGCATAAAATATGGGAATGATAAAATGCTATCCACAGAAAATAAAATATGCGAATGAGACAAGTACACTTATTATATGTTTGGTAACCATTTTCTTTTCGAGAATAATTTCTAATCAGAAATAATTCTTTTTTATTCTATTCCTGAAAACAATTTTTAAGTATTTTAAGGCGTTTGGTAATCGTTCAAAATTTTTATTTTGGAATAAAATTGTGTTTGGTATCGTTTTCAAAATTTCTAATTTAAACCATTTTCTTTTAATTTTTTTTTATAATTTTATAACTTTTTTCTTCTTTTCTTCTTTTCCTTTCTTTCTCTTTTTCTTCAAGTTTTGGCTGGTCGCCGGCCTCGATATGACTAACAACCAACCAAACGAGGGTCGACGACCTCGTTGAAGCATGGTTGGCCCCTGATGAGGTTGCACCTTGTTGGCTAAGCCTCATTGGCAACTAGGCGAGGCTTGGTTGTTGCCGGTGCGGCTCAACCTCGCTAGATAGCCATGGCTTGGCTGAGCCAGGCGAGGCTTGCCAATGCCTGACGAGCCTCGGCTAGCTAAGCAAGTCTCGTCGGCGGGGCCGAGGGAGGCCTGAGCGATGCTTGCTTGGCCACCAATGAGCTCACCAGACCTCGCCTCGGCTTGACGAGCATTTGGCAAGTTGTAAACTGTTATTAGATGCAATTATGTATCTATAGAAAAATTTGGGATGCAAAGCTCGAGAACATTCTTTTCATTTCTTTTCTCTCTCTGTCTCTATTTTTTTTTTCTTTTAACATTATGTAGTTCCTACAATCACGAAGTGAAGCTGAGACACGTGACAGCCGTCAAGTTGGCAGAACAAGTTTGCATTGCGGTCTCTTCTAAGACAACTACCGAGATCACCCAATTTTTCTGGGACAGGGGACTACTTGGTCAAACCGCAATGGAAGGCATCAGTGAACTCGTGGAGCTACGCATTCAGTTTTTCCCGGAGCTTATTTGGATTTCGCCTTATGATATTACGTTAATGACACTAGCTGTGGAGTATCGCCGTGAAAGCATTCTCAAATTCTTTTTGAAGGTGAGCTACACGAATAAGTTGTCATTAGTTCCAGCACCTACGCTGACAGAATCGCTAGACATGATGATCGCTGCAGCAAAGTACAATCCTAGTTCCAGTACTGTAATTAGTGTCTCTGGAGCAGTATTTCAAATGCAAAGAGAACTCCAATGGTTTAAGGTAAGTGCCTTTCTTTTCATACATTTGATAACTGCACTTAATGATGACTATCATATCTTCTTGACAAATTTCTTAAAATATGATGGATAGGACTTTATTTGGATAGTCTTGAGAATATACATAAAATCTTTTTTCTTGTAGTATATGGCAATATTTGAGCCAGTTTTGATGCACCTCATCTAATTCATCCGAGCATTTTAAGGGCGCACTTCCCACGTTGGTCTGGTGCACAGAATTTTACTCCCGAGATTAATAAAAATTGGGTGAAAGAAGTGAGGAAAGCGACGTAGAGAACTTTAGACCTTCTATTGGATAATAAATTTTGAGAGAGAGAGAGAGAGAGAGAGGCGGGTTTGAAAGGTTGTTGATCCAAGGAAATTAAATGATGATTACATAAAATTTGAAACTCGAGAGTTGTGCCCCTAAGTCGTGAACTTTCAGAATTGAGATATGAGATGGCTAATTTAGGAATATAAAAGTGAAGAACACCTCATTTCTTAGGAATTAGATTTTCACTAACTTCGCATCTGTTTGGTTGATTCCATTGAGCCGTGAGTTACATACATTGGACCTAGAGGAAGATTCCTTTGACTACCCTCAGCAAGGCCTTTGAGTGGTTAATGTAGATTCACAACTTGAGCAACCTTACAAGTATAGGCAAATCCCAACATAGAAATCTTTAATTTCCCAAGAAAAGACCAACATCCCCGAGACAAATCTAGTATTAACATAGGCTCTTGACTCTGATAACTATGGAAACAAAATATAATGCACGGGGCTCAACAAAGCACATAGAGGCGCCGAAAGACACATTCTCGGATTTCCTGGCCAACTCATAATATTTTTTGCATAAATTCCTGAAGAAGATTCCGAATTGGATCAAACTTGATTCATTGGGAAGTAGAAAAATAGTGCTTTCCATACATTTATTATTTGACAAAGCACAAAATCATCATCGAAGAAGATGGACTTAGCCTCTATTTAACTTCCCAATAAAAGTTGGATAAGTCTTAATCTCCTTGAGATGTTCCCTCGTCAGATTTTCATAATTTACAATAATTTATTCACTTATCGTAACTCATGTTTGTGACTTTTATGCATAGGCCATGGAAAGTTGGGTTACCCCTGACCTGAGAATCCATAAATGTGACCGCAAAACATTATGGCAAACCTTTGTGGATGAGCACGAAAAGTTGCTTCAGATTGGAAAGAAGTGGGTGGAGGACACAATGAATTCGTGTATGTTTGTCTCAACTCTAATTGCCACAGTATTGTTCGCTACTGCTTACATTGTGCCTGGAAGCAATAATGGCAGTACTGGAATCCCATTGTTGTTAGGGGAGGACTCTCTCTTAGTTTTCGCAATTTTCGGATGCATTAGGTTTGCTCTCCTCTGTGATGGCCATCTTGCTATTTCTAGCAATCTTGACTTCGCGGTATGAGCCACAAGATTTTCTTGACTCTTTGCCTAAGAAGATCATAATGGGCCTTTTGTTTCTATTCCTCTGCTTGGCTTTCATGCTGGTGGCCTTCGCTGCAACACTCATAATTGTGCTGGATAAGAGGCTAGAGTGGGTTATCATTCCCATTGCTCTGCTGACCTCTCTCGCCGTGGCTTTATTCGTAGTACTACTGCTCCCCCTGCTATTTCAAATGGTTAAATCCACTTATGCACCTAGCATCTTTTGTTCAGAGGGCACTTGTTGACATCTAATTTGTTTTTTCAAATACAAATTAAAAAAATTAATTAATTTTTTTAAAAAAAAAGAAAAGAAAAAGGACGAGGAGGCCCAGTCGGGCCGGATCCGACCTTGGCCCGGCCCGCCTCTCTTTCCTTTCCCCCGCGCGGCCCAGGCCTTTCCCCCAAACTTGTCTTCTTCCTCCTGCCCGTCCTTCGCGCGTGGAACCTGTAGAAAGGAAAAAGGAAGGCGGCAAGAAGACAGAGGGAACAGGGACAGAGGCAGAGCGTCGACCGGGAGCTGGTGGCCGGGGCCAGGCCGGCAGTGGCAGCCGGCATCGCAGGGGGCGCCGCGCGCACCAGCCAAGCAGAAGAAAAGGGGAGGAACGAGGGAGACCGGAGAAGGACAGAGGGGGAAAACCGGAGGTAGGGGGGGTCGGACAGAGAGGTCCGAAAGGGAGTTCGAGCGAGAGGGCTGAAATTTAGCCCCGACTGAGCATCGTCCAGCCGTCCCCGACGCAAACCGGCGCAACGGAGCTTGCGGTTCCCCCCTTCTTCCACGTCCTCCGACGTTGGTAAGTTGAGTTTTGGTTTCGATTCCGTTGTTTTCCCGAGGATCCCGGCTTGGCGACACTAAGACGGCCGGCCATAGCTAGATGTGTGTTAAGACCGGCTTCCGGACGTCGTCGCCGAGCCAGGTAGGGGCCTGCGATTGAGTGCTCGTTCCTTCGTTTTTTTTTTTTTTAGCTGCTTCCCGCTTGATTTTAAAGAGCTAAGCAAGCGCGATTTCCTTAGCCCTCAACCGCGTCGGATCCGAATGAGTCGGTTTCTCTTAAGTTCGAACTTTGCTCGCTGATTTCTCGAGTTTGGGTGTGAGTTCGAGCTCCGAAGAAGTCCATATTCGCTCTCCAACGCGCTGCCCACTACGTGTTCGAAGAAATGCCCGAACAAAGTCCGTCCAGCTTGGTCTCAGACTCTGACTTGTTTAGGGGGGCCATTCGAATTTGTTCCTTTCAGTGCACGATTGTTCTTGATTATTGAGTGCATTCTCAGTCAAAAACTTTCGGTTGCTTTGCTTGGAGCTTTGATATCGTCCTCGTGAATATTCCCGGAGTTGTCGTCGTAATGTTCACCGGCGTGGATTCGAGTCCTAGCGGAGCTGGAAACCTTAGGATTTGTTAGCGGACGTCAAATGTTTGTGAAAATGTCAAGTGTTTGTGAAGATGTCTCAGATAGATCTGTGAGCACTTACACCGATTTTTGCTTTGCTTTCGGAATGCTAGTTGTGATTCCATGTTTCCTTCGCTCGTGGTTGCTTAGGCGGCATTTCCTTCCCCCCCAAAATTTCTATTCTTTTGTTAGGAACAAAAAGAGAACATAAACCTATTGTTGGTAACGCCAAGTTGATTTTTATTCTCCTGAATAGAAAAGTTAAATGAAAATAGAAATGAGAAACAAAAAAAAGTTCTTTTTGTTCCGTGAACAATTTCTAAAATAAGCAAATTTTCTTTTTATTTTTGTTTTATTTCTTTCTCTTGCCGCGGCCACCTCCAATGCCCACCGGCCGCTGCCGCCGTAGGTCGCCCGCCGCCGCCGGCCGCCGCCGCCGCCGTCGCCGCCGCGATCGCCGTCCCGCCACCATCGTCTCCCCCGCACGTCCGCCGGCTGCCTCCATCGTCGATCGGCTCCGCCGGCCGCCGGCCGATCGCCGGCCGCCCCCTGCCGCCGCCGCCAAGCCGGCCGCCGCCGCCGATCGCCCGCCGCCGCTGACGCCCGCGCGACCGTCCGCCGCACGCCCGCCGGCCGCCGCTCCACCGCCGGGCCGCTGCCGGCCGGTGCCGCCGGCTGCCGATCGATGCCGGCCGCCGGCCGCCGCCACCGCCCGCGCCGCGATCGCGTCCGCCGCGACTGCCGCCGCACGCCCGCCGGCCGCCGCCTCCAGCCTGACCGCCGCGCCCAGCCCCACGGCCGACGACCACGCCGCCGATGGTCAAGGCGGCGGCGGCGGCGGTGGAGGCGGTGGCCGGCGGACGTGCGGCGGCGACGGCCGGCGGGCGACGACGATCGGCGGCGCCGATGGCCGCGCGATCCGTGGGCAAGAATAAAAAACAAATAAATACAAAAGAGAAATTGTTGCGTACCAAACGCATTTCTATTCTTTTTCTATTCCAAGAGAAGTTTTGTATAGTTACTAAACTGGTTTTTTACTCAAAATTGTTTCCTAATGAAATGAAAACTATTTCGAAAAAACTCTTCCCCCAAAAGAAATTTTACCATGTGCATCCTTAGTCGCCATTCCTTGTCGCCTGTTTTGACTGATGGTGGGGTCGGGTCCATCAAGTCTCCGAGTCTGGATTGGGTTAGTGTGGTCGCTGGAGTTTGGGGACCGTTGGAGGCAACTGCATTGCTCGTTCGCGGCCGAAAATTGCACCGCGTGTTGGGGTCCCGAGGGTGCTAAACTAGGAAAGTCGATCTCGTGATCAGATTTGATTAGGCTTATATCATCAGAAGTGACTAGGCATCAGGTTCAACAGTGCCAATCAGCCCGGTGGTCCTCCAGTAGCGTCCAAACGTGGGCCCGTCCTTGCTGTAGTGCCCAGATCACCCCGGCGAGCTCCTTACGGCTGTGGCAACTCCTGCAACGCCTCCACAGGCTGCAAACCACCCTGGTAGTGGTGCTTTGTTGAAGGGATTAGGTTTTATCTAACGGAGCGACAACAAAGTATAATATAAGTAGATATTCAAATAAGGGTCTCGATATAAACATATAATCAACTTCATCATTTTTGTAGATTAATTTCATAGCCAAATCTACGCCATATGCGTTTGCATCGTTCAATTAATTGAATTTAATTAATATGGGTAGTAAATACACATACTTTTGAATTTGTTTTGCTTGATCATTTAAATCCAAATAATGACATAAATAGGTCCTCAATTTAGGCTCAATGTGCAATTTTGTCCACTGACTTTTAATTTGTTCAATGTGGTTTTTAAACTTTATAATACAGTTGATAAACTATATGAAAATGTTTAATATAGTCCTTCAATTAATTCAAGATCAAGGATTACGTCAAACATACTCATATAGTTCTATATTGAGTATATACCAAAATTTTAGGAACTATGTCAAACATATTCAACCCTTTGTTTTGCGAAAAACAATTTCCTAAAACGTTTTCCTTATTTTTTAGCGTACTGGTTTATTTAGGAAAATGAGTAAACGAAAAATATTTTTCTAGTCAACAGAAAGATTTTCCTTCCAAAAGTTTAAATTCGGAAAACGATTTCCCCTTTGAAGGAACTAGAAAACATTTTTTAAAATGTTTTAAGGTCCTTGCTTAATGAAAAATTTATTATTAAAAAAAAAAATTTGATTAAAAATTTTGAATTTGTTATTATTATATATTTTATTTTCTTTTTTTTTGTTTTCTATTTTCTTTCTTTGTCTGTGAACGTAAACCCTAACTTCTCCTTCTCTCTCTCCTTCTCCTTCGCCCCCTCCCTTTCGTCACCACCGCCGCCTCCAACCCTAGCCCCTCCCGCGCTCCCGTTGGCTTCACTCCCTCCTCTTCCTCTTCATTGGCATCTTATGCACCTTCATTCTCCAACGGATTCGGCTCCGCGCCGGGGACTTCGGCGCCAATGCTCTTCGGTACGCCGTCGTCGGTCGCGTCCGGAGGATCATCGCCCTTTGAATGGCTCAGCCTGCCGCGAGCTCTGGTCTATTGCCGTTCGTGTCGAGTTCCCCTTCGCCATTGTTTGCCTCGCTGGGGAGCTCCGCTGCTCCTCTATTCGGTGCGCCTGCGCCTTCTTCCGGTGCAAGCCTAGGTTCGTCCTTGTTTGTGACGCGTGCGCCTGTGCCTTGGGCATGGTCAAGGCTCACTTGCTTATGCCTATGCTTGGAGCTCGGCCGAGCTTCAGTGGACGGAAGGGAGGTGAGGTCGTTGAAGATGGCGGTGGACAAGAGGAAGGGGCGATGGGTTAGGTGGAGAGGCGACTGGGAGAGAAGGAAAATAAAGGAAAATAAAAAAAATATTTATTTAAAAATTTGATTTTTTTTATCCAAGAGAAAGCAATTTCGAAAGGAGATCCAAACAGGAAAGAATGTTTTCAATGAAATATACCAAATAAAAAAATTAATCGTATAAAATATTTTCCTTAATTATTAATTTTTTCATGAAATAAACGCAGTTAAAAATTCATAAACTATATTGAGTAAATTAAAAATTCATGATCAAATTACACTTTATGGCAAAATTTAGGGACTCTTCGTGTAATTTTCTATTTAAATCCAACTGGATTGGCTTGCTAAATAAATAAAACATGGATCTAAATATCTTACCACAGGAGAAAAGAAAGAGGATCCGATGGGAATTTGCTTCGATAGTAATTCACAATTAATTGAGAGGCGCCATCGCCGCAAATAGCGCAGGCAGCTTCCCGCAATTGTCACTTCGCTCCTGTTTGCTTCTGCATCTTCATCCACTTCGAACACAACAAGACCCTCCCTCTCTGTGGTAATCTGAAGGAGCCATCTTTCAAGGTGAAGAAGCAGCAACGCGAAAGTCCCAAGCTTGTTGGTAATGTGCTCTTTCATCTTGTAGATTCTAGTCTTTTGATGGTCTCTGGGGCAGAGGGAGAACGATTCGTCCATGTTCTTTCCGCTGAACCCAATACTGATTACTTATCTACCATGCTGTCATAATTGTTTTCGGAGCACAGTTTTGTTGTCCGGGATATTAGGCGTTCGTTGGCAATCCCGTGCGGAGTTCGCTAGAGGAATTTGGAAGGTTGCATTTTGTGTGTTTGTTGAAATGCTTCTGTGAGAAGTGTGATCTTAGCTAGGTTGCTGGTGGCGGCGATGATTTTATGGTGGCTGTGGCGGCTGTGAAGCGAATTGTGGTGGGGATGATGGGGGTGAGGTGATGGACATGGTGGTTGGATCATAAATTGTGGGGAAAATTATATTATACGATTAGAGTTGGATAATAGTACCCATTTTCATGCCGGACAATTTGCTGTTTTCTAACAAAATGATGGAAGTTACCGATATGGAATTAATAAATTACCATTGATTTTGAAAACTACCGATAACATCCAAAACAACCTGCTTTCAGAATTTTCATTTCATCTCTCTTCCGTGTTTACTTGGATTGCTTGGTGATGGAGCCCTTTTTGTTTGTGCTTACCATAAGATCGATCCTCTACATCATTTTTATATGTACATAATATCACACATATTGAATTAACCAATCAATGGCTACCACATAGGACAGTACCTCTCTTTAAGCAATTATTAGTGAAGCGGATGTGTCTTTTTCCTTGTTGCTTGCTAAGGAGAGACTTGTGACCTAAAAGTTTGACCTTTTTGTCTCTGGGAGGAACTTGTCTAGTTATCAACGTATCAAACTGCGTCACTTCTGTTGCTTATCATGCACTTGACAAAAATGGGTTTTTTCCCCATACTTGCTACAGTTTCAGAATGAAAGAGATGCTAGCTTTCTTTGTTTGATTGAATACACTTACTGGTGCACAGGTTCATGAAGGTCAAAGATACTTGTTGGTGTACTAGTGGAAATGGACTTGGCTAAGCTACATTCTTTGGTGGTCTTGCTCTGCACACTCAGTTTTGCGGGCGACAGAGTTTGTTATGCTTTTGAAAATACGTCAGTATAGTCAAAATTCTGTTTGTTTACAGAGCCCATTGCATGACTGCCCAGTTGAGCTGAAGGGCATCCGCCATTCTGCAGGGTTGAGAAGACAATGCTAAAAGTAGGTGAGGAGTTATGGAAAGAATCTCTACCACTACAAAGAGGATCTCGCCTTTATAAGTTGGAGGGCCTAAAACCTTACACGTGGTATGAAGTGAAGATATCATATCCAGCTTCTGTATGTAAATGTGTTTTCAAGGATTTACTTTTTAATTTTCTCTATACTTGGTGATATATTTTTGCTTTGTGTTGAATGACAGATTCCTGCTTGCTTCTCTCTGCAACTAATGAGGGGTAATTTGGACTCAGCAACAAACTTCAACAGAAGATTACTTAACACTGAGAAAATAATATTTAAGGCGGAGAGCCTTGAATTGATACAGAATCAGGTTCACACTATCTATAATTATGTCTGCATCGTTAGATATTTGAAAGCCTTACAGTCTTTCATTCTGGTTCAGGGTGGAATGCATGTGCTGGCTACTGTAGAACCTGAAGGAGTTGTTGCCATACGAGATGTAAAGGAGAGAGAATCCATCATCTATAATATAGGTAACTCATAGTAAAATTGTTCATGCAATTACCATTTAAATCATTGTCAAATTAAAAAGAGAGGATGACCATATTCCAAATGTATTCATCATGCAGTCCTTTGTAATGACATTGCATTGGCTGCTAAACTAATGCTTTTGCATGTACTTTCACATGGCTTGTTGTTTTTACTATCAAAAGACATAATGGGAATTTCCTCTTGCACATATGATATGCTGCAATGAATCAAATATATTTTTCTTATAAATTGACCAACTGTGTGCTGGTTATCTGACATGTCTATAGTCGAAGAACTCAAAAAAAATATGGGCAGACTCAACTGACAATGTTTCTCCTTAAACCTTGCACTGTCTACAGATATCTTGCTAGATAGTAGTGGTTTGATTGAGGAGAAGAATACTTAAGTGTTTGTAGTGGAAGTCCTACATATATGATGATGACATGATTGTCTTTAGCAGCTTCGAGCAATCTGAGGATTACTTAGGTTGTGGAGTTCCCTAATCTTGTAGACACTGGTTACCAGGCATTTAATGGGCCCTGCAATTATGGATGGTCCCATAAAATTTTTGATATCACTGGACTTATGAAATTCATCTCGCATCTCTAACAGATGTCTGATTTGAGAATAGAATCTACATGCACACAGAGTTAAATGAGAAAGATATATTGCAAATTTCTTTCAAAATACAAATTGAGACATTTTTGTGGATGATGAAATATCCATCTATCTTGCCAAAACAGAAAGATAGACATCTAATGGTCACTAGAAAAGGGAGAATTTCCATAAAATACCGAACCAAAATAGATGGAATTGGAATATGATCTTGAAGAAATCACTTCTAAGCCTCTACAAAGAAAGACAAAAAAATGGTGTTTGGAGAAGAAACTGTTTTACTCTCAAGAAGATCCTACACAATTAACTTGCTAGCTTTTTCCTTACCAAGTCAATGGCACAAAATGAGATTCCGACAAATGAAGGAAAAATTGTCATTTATGCTTTCATGTTTCTCATTGTTTCATATTATTTTACATGCTCAAAATATTTCATGTACTTTTATTATGACTCAACAAATATTGTAACTTCATCTTTCGTGTTTTCTTTTAATTGGAGCATAAGCCTTCATGATGGGGTTAATATTCACTTAAAAAAATACTCAATGTAAACTCTAGTGGAGGATCTGATTGATATGACTATTTATATTATTATAAATTTTTGCTTATTATTTCTCTCGTAAAAATTCACGTCAATACCAACATTTAGAATAATATAACAAATATAATCTAGGAATCATGCAGGGTGCAGACATCTTGAAGAATAATATAACAAATTTAGTCTTAGACCTGTGCAAGGCACGGGCATCTCGCTAGTTATCATATAAGTTCACTTACCTTTTGGTCTTGAAGATCATCCTCTGCCTCTTTCTGATTTGTAGAACTCGCTATTTTTACAAGAACAAACCATCAGCAGGATTTTCATCAGTTTGTTGTTTACTTGCAGCATAAGCAAATTTACATAATTTCTGACAGAACCCTTGGTGACTCCTATGGCAGTTTGTGATGAGCTCTTGCTAGGGATCCCACACAAAGCTTGGCCTGTTGGAATTTTGGTTCTGCTCTGCTTGGTGGTGGCATTCGTTGTTCCATCGTTTCTCCCACCATTTCTACTGGCGAAAAATCGTACTCAGCAGGCACTTGATGAAGATGTCTCAAAAAATTCTTAGCCGAGTGATGTTTTGAGGAGTTGGTGTCTGTTTTTTCTCATTATTTTGAAGTGGCAATGAGGTTTAAGTGCTGTCGATCAACTTGGTGTTCAGCAGCTTCTGCTCTAGTGGGGAGTTTAGTAAAAGTATTGTACTTTTCTTTTGAAAAACATTAATAGTGACTTGATTTTGGTTTCAACTGGAGTAGAAGTGGGCACTTGGTTAATTAATGAAATGATCGGGGATGCTTTGTGTGTTTGTGCATGCTGTTCGCGTGATTTCTAATGATGGGATGGAAAGCGAGATTTGAAGTGTCCACAGCATCGGACAACATAATGAGAAAAATCGAATGCAGTATAGCAGATGCATTTTACCGGGAACGCGTCATAATTGCAAGGTATTGAACTGTGTTTCATGGGAAGGATTGAGATGATCTCGGTTCGTCCTGTGGAATAAAGAAGAGTAGCTGTACATCAATCGTGCAGAACGGCCTTGTCCACTGCGCAATTGGATGGGTCATTCTTGGTAGAACAGAGCATGTGTCTTTAAAGCTTACAAAGGCCACTGAGAAAAGTTCCTGGCTGTAAAGTGAACTATATATTCCATGGGTATGAACTTTAGAAAGTGTCTGTATGAATGATCACATTTCTTTTTGGTAGGTCCAAATGAGCTGATCCAGACAAGAACTTAGACCATTCGACTCACATGACTTTCTGTCCAAAAAAACGATAAAAAAAAAAAAAGGGAACTCACAGATGACCGATTCTTTGGGTTGTTAAGTGTAATATAGGCATTGTTAATGAATGCTGGTGGGGTAGATAAGAACCTAAAGATATAGAACAATTTTCAACACACATCGAGCAATATGAGGGTTGAAAATGTACTATATTTTTAGCACATGATTGATAACAAAACACAAGTTTTCAAGCATTATTAATATTTCTTTTAGTTGAGTATGAAGGAGCACTTTTTAGCAAAACGGTAAAACCCAGGTAACATTTGCATTTTCGCCTATTTTGGATGAGAGAGATAATCTTTTCGATACTCCCGAATGCGACTTTGATCACACTCCTATACCAATGAAAATCAAGCAACTCTTGCATCATCCTCGCATCATGAGTATTCCTACACAAGTATCATCACCGTTAGTGTGATCAATTATACGGGGAGAAAGAATATCTCAAAATAAACCCGGTAAAAAGAAATCACAAAGCTAATTATCCCTAGAAACAGGAGATGTGTGCGAACGTAAATTACAGATTGTTTGGCGTTGGTGATGATTCTAGGTTCTTCAGCACAAGGCATTTGAGTTTGATCTTAAATCTTACATTTTTTTTTTGGTGAATTCGTAATAACGGATATCTTGTCAAATAGAATCAGAGACCTCTTCTTCCAAAATTAAAAAAAATTACGGTCCAATTATATGTGAGAAAATAATATCTCAATAAGAAAATATGCTCTCTATCTTTTTTTTTTCTTTGAATAAAGTCCAACGTGGATGTGGGTCCTACGTTATTTCTTTCCGGATCTCCGAAAATCGAACGAGTCTTTTGGCCCGGCGATAATAAGACAAACGAAGTAAACGGCAAAGGACCGCATCGGCTGGGACGCTCCTCGTGAAGAAACCTTCTTTCTTTTCTCTTTTTTCAAGGAAAAAAATAATTGGGCCGATCTGAGAGACGATTGGCCCACGTGTCCGCCCACTCGAACTCGACCGTTGCGGGGGGTCCGATTCAAAATCCGCCCCCGATTTGACCTTCCTTCTTCGTCCCCAAAAATCCCCAAAGCACTTCGTCACTTCCCCCATCCCTCTCTCTCTCTCTCTCTCCGTCGCTCGCTCGCTGATCTCCAATGGCGATTGCTGCCGAGACTCAGCAGCCCCAGCAGAAGGTGAGCATCCCGCTCCATCTCGATCTCTCGAATCCGAAGCCGCGATCGTTCCGATTTGCGAACTAGGGCTGATTATTATCATTTTCAACCGCGGCTGTAATCGGATCGCGTCGTGTTAGCTTGGTCTCCTCGTTTTAATTCCCGATGTGCCTGGGCGTCGCCGCCCGTCGTCTGTCGGGGGGCGGGATGAATCGGCGTGGTCTAGGGCTTAGCACGGAGGCGCTGAGAGGTGGTTTTGGGGGAGGGGAAATGGAGGTGTCGTTCTAGGTCGTCGTTCCCTGATCTGATATTTTCGCGGAGGAAGGAAACGGCATGCTGAATCTCAGCTGTGGCCAATTTTTTTTTTTTTTTTTAGCGCGTTTTTAATTTTAGATAAAGATGCGGTTCTTTCTCGGCGGGGATTGTGAATACGGGGTTTTTAGATTGCTATCTGCTCGTCAGAATTCAGGCTAGTAATATAATATAATCTCGTGGGCCGCGAATTTCCTTTTTCTGCAGTCTTGTTCGGAGGCTTCGGCAGCTGAGAAGCGGAGGTGGACGCTCAATGACTTCGACATTGGGAAGCCTCTCGGACGAGGGAAATTTGGGCATGTTTACTTGGCGAGAGAGAAAAGGGTTAGTCAGCAATCTATTCAATTATTCTCGGCTTTACATACTTTAATTTCTGCCTCAGATCCTAAGCAAGGATTTCAGCTTCTTTTGCACTGGATTGTATCCTGCTGTATCGTGTGAAATCTAATTTTTAGATGGTTTTCTCTGATTAGAGCAATCATATCGTGGCGCTGAAAGTCCTCTTCAAGAGCCAGCTGCAACAGTCTCAGGTCGAGCATCAGCTGCGACGTGAAGTGGAGATCCAGAGTCATCTTCGACACCCTAATATTTTACGACTTTACGGGTATTTTTATGATCAGGTGGGGCATGCTGTAAGAGCACTCTTACGTGTGTGTTTACTTGGAGGACGAATGGTTAAGCCACTAACTTTTGGAGTTTAAATTATGGCAGAAACGAGTTTACTTGATACTAGAATATGCAGCCAAGGGCGAACTCTATAAGGAACTGCAAAAGTGTAAATACTTCAGCGAGAGGCGTGCAGCTACTGTTAGTTCTTGCTGGACACCCTTCACATCTGCTTCCCTTTACTTTCCACTTAATTTGAGCAGCATCTTTCCTACCCATCTATTTTCATCATGGCTACTAAATTTCCCTTAGAAGAGAATTGGGTTGATGCACGGTGGATAATATTCTGACATCTAGCCATGAATTTGCAGAATTTGCTTTTTTATGTATAGAACTTCTTCTTAAGCTGTGTCCCTAACAGCATAATTGTTGCAGTACGTTGCATCTTTAGCTCGGGCACTCATTTATTGTCATGGCAAGCATGTTATTCACAGAGACATCAAGCCTGAGAACCTGTTGATTGGAGCTCAGGTGATTACTAGTTACCATAACTTCTTAAATTTGATTGATAACTTTTTCTACATCTTCTTGATGCTTTATATGGTCTCCTTCATTGTCAGGGTGAGCTTAAGATTGCAGATTTTGGGTGGTCTGTGCATACATTTAATCGTAGAAGAACCATGTGCGGAACATTAGACTACCTTCCACCGGAAATGGGTGAGTAAGCTATTACTGATGTCTTAATGCTTAAATCGTGCCTTCAAGAGGTCAATCAAGTTTGAGAGAAGGATGTCGCTCAAGTTTGAGAATTTTTTATTCAACCAATTTCCATGACTAATACTTATGAGAGTATTTGCAGTTGAGAGTGTAGAGCATGATGCAAATGTAGATATATGGAGCTTGGGAGTCCTATGCTATGAGTTTCTGTATGGGGTTCCACCATTTGAGGCAAAGGAACATTCGGATACATACAGAAGGTAAACATCAATTTTTCACGTGTAGATAAAATTACTTAGTATGCACTTTGTTAATTTTGACTGATTATGTACCTCTTCATCCTGAACTAGGATTGTGCAAGTGGACCTGAAGTTCCCTTCGAAACCGATCGTCTCTTCTGCTGCAAAGGACCTTATTAGTCAGGTAAAATTTCCACATGATACTACTGAGCAATGCGGTTGCTCATAATCTTTTACAGGTACCTGACCATTTTTTGTGTTTATTTGTTGCGACTGATAACAGATGCTAGTAAAGGATTCATCACAGCGCCTGCCTCTACACAAGCTTCTCGAGCATCCATGGATTATTCAAAACGCAGAACCCTCTGGCATCTACAGGGGTTGATTTCACCTTCATTGATGTGATTAATGAATCTGATGGGTCTTATTATTATATCAATACGATGAATTTTGGGGGGTTCTAGTAGTGCTCCAGAGAACTCGGGGTCTTTTACCTGTTTGGATAAATGTATCGGGAACATTTGTGCACGAGTCCCCCATGCGCGGTATATTCTTGAAACGTTGGTTCATATTCAATTAATTTTTTTCTGCCGTCCTTTTCACTGGCAAATGCGAACTCTTTCATATTCAACAAATTTAGCTTTTTATTACCATGGAGAAGTAGCACCGCATCCTCCACAAAGAAATGAAGCAGGTTGGATTCATGGCTCAACGGAACACGATGTTGCATGAAAACACCGACTCATAAGAAGCAGGCCAGGACGGCCTTTGAGCAATTTCATCGTTAATTCAGTTGCCGTGTGCGACTCACGGTCCAACAACCTGCACAGAGCACAGATATATAGTTGGCAAGCTCCATGTCCCGATATCGCTGAAACTTTGGAAGCTTAATCTGATGCTGAAACTGTGGTTAAAAGACATATGGACACAGCAAACGTCATTGTTTGTACTCATATATTTCTCCTCCGAGGTCATCGTAACACGGATTAATAAAAAAAATGGGGTCAAAAGTGAATGCCTGGTTAATTAAAAAAAGGGGTCCTTTCTGCAACAAAATTCAATTACCATTGCCAGGAACCCATATCTACGATCTCCTTGAAGACCGACGCTTTCCGTGAGAAACCCTGCCCAGAGCATACGATTTTGCCATTTCGAATGGACCACAGGCCAGTGAAGACAATCGAATTCGTATTCTCTCAGCAGAAACTTTTAAAATGGATTGACAAAGAAAGACCCAGGAAAGTACTTAAAGGGTGAGTTGACAATTCAAAGCTGTTTCAGGCATTGCACAAAAAGCACCGATTGACTACAATATGTAAAACAAAGTGATACACCCATAGCAATGGGCGTGTTAACACGTAATTGTAGTAGAAGAATCCCTGCTTTTCGAGGTTATGAAGTAAGGCGAATGTCTGTAATTACGCTTCCCTCACATCCAGTTCTTTCTCTTCCTTGGCTTCTTTGACTCCATCTTTCGACCTTAAGAAGCTGGGTTCTTCCTCTTCATTGGCTTCTTCAACTCCATCTTTCAACACTAAGAAGCTGGGTTGGTTCGTTGAAGAAAGAAGCCTGGCCCACATTCTGTCCGTTATGACAACTTTGTTCTGCCTTTCGGTCACTCGCTGCACCAAAAATCCATGGAAGTCACAGAAGGAAAGAAAAGGCATGACGATGATGTCTGAAGTGCTATAGAAACCAACCCCCCTCAAATATTGCTATCAAGTGAAAAAATGAGAGATTGGAGCAAGCAATGGAATGAGGTTTTAATCCAGGTCAGGAGAAGTTGCGGGGGTGCATAAAAGGAGGAAGAAGAGAACTAAGACAATAGAACCCTGACATTTTAGTTTTAGTTTGCTTTTGTTTAGTGGCTCAATTTTGGGTGGGAGCAACTGAGAACCTCCACAATCCTACACCTTTAAAAAGAAAAGGATCTCCTCATGCGGCCTCTTCAACTCCTCTCGATGAGAATGAAGCCAGAAGTGATCATGGATGTTTGGTTTCTCCAAGAGTCCAAGCTCATAAAAATAAACTGACAAGAGTGTAGAAACGATGATATGCAATGATATATCTGAAAAACTTACATTGAAAGGAATGTAAGTATGTCGAGTATTGACAAGTCCAACTGTGAAGCCTGTGAAACCCGCCATTGCTCCGTGGACTGCACTTTGTGCCAGAAGTGTGCAGTTAACATTGTCTGATGCATTACTCGGAACAGCGCGGATCATGTATGTAGGATCTGCCAAAAGACGACGTACGTGAGAATCTATTCGTACATCTATTGAGACTACATAGAGAGGATACTACGATGAATAATCATATGGAAATTCAAGGCTCTGGTCCTGACCTATATATTTAAGAGTAATGGCCATCTTTTGCTGTCTGGCAAAATGGTCCTGAAATAAAATGGACAAGAGGTTGTAAATATTTAAATTAAGATTATTAAAACCACCAAAATACAATTGTCAGCAAGTTTGACATAAGTTTGCATTGCATCCAGCTGGATAAATGGTCAGTGTCCATTGAGGAATGATTGCTGATTTGGAAGGAAAATAGATCAACAGAATATAATACAAAGGCGCGCATGACAATAATATCACAGTAAAAATCAAGACATGAATGTTTCTTAATATGCCACAAAAGTCTACCAAATGATCTTGGATTAAAAGAGCAATACCCTGATTTTGTGAGATATCCACAGACCAACATCTTGAAGAAGCTTATTCCCTGAAGCGTCTTGTTGATTGGATTGCAGGCTCTCCGCGACTAGGTCTTGCCCTGCTCCTTCAGCTATCACAATCACCATGTGTCCATTTTCTTTAAGTCGTTTTTCAATGAACTCATAGAGTCCACCTTTCCCTTCAAGAAAGAAAGGTGACTCCGGAATCAAACAGCAATCCACATCTCGACTGGCAAGGGTAGCATACATAGCGATAAATCCTGCACGAGCATCCCAAAGAGAATTAGGTCAGAACATGTAAAGTTGACACATTGTTGCCTCGATAATGTATGAGTTCACAAAGTTTTTGGTAAGAGAATGAACACACTTGAAAGCATCACCGTTGTACCGGACTAAAATTTGTAACTTACACATGTTAAGCTTACCACTATAGCGTCCCATCAACTTGACTACACCTATGCCATTTTCAACACTTTCAGCCTCTACATGAGCTGCATTAATTGCACGTTGAGCCTCCTCAACAGCAGTATCAAATCCGAAAGACTTGTCAATTACCTGGTTCAGCAGAAGAAAACAAATGGACAGGTTAAACAACATATTTTAAGTTCCTCTACATCAATGAGAGAAGTTCAGAGCAAGTACAGGGATGTCATTGTCTATAGTTTTCGGGATGCCAGCAACAGCGACTTTAAGGCCACGCCGTCTAATTTCCTGCATTGTAGAGTGCATGTTACAAGAAGAAAGAAAGCTAATATTAACCTCTTCATCACTAGATATGTGTGTATGTGGCACCTATACATTATGGAAGGGAAGGGAGGGAAGTTGGTGAAAGTAATAATAGAGACCGCCTTTAGACATGCTACTTATCAAGCAGTTTCTTCCCACATAATGGTAATCATGAGGATTTTTTATGGAGAATAAGAGCACTAATCAAGCATTGGCAGGCAATCTAGAAACTCGAAACAAAGAGTCAGGAAGTATTGTTCCTTTCTGTTTACACAGAGCCACCTGAAGCGAGTTTTCAGATATGGCTTGCGAAGCAAAGATTGAAGCAATAGAATCCAATATACTTGTCGACCAAGGACGGGCAACATCCCAGGAAGCTAATGAAATCATTGCTGCTGATTATTCTTTGGATAATTCTAGATGGCATTCTAGTAAATACGTTAAGGAAAATAAATTTTCCAATAGAGCATAGGATATTACCCCATAAATAACAGCCGCCCCCTTCTGCGTTCCATCTCCTCCAATTATGTAAACCTGGTCACCAAATGCGGCTATTATTTATTCTAAGTATAAAGATGTGATGCCAAAGCTACAACATCTATCATAATTGTGAGAATGAAATGTGCCAAAATATTGAAACTTATGAAACCAACAAAAGTCCCCTAAATTGCACACCTGGTTAATCCCACGATCTTGAATGCTGTCAACAATCTTCATAGTATCATGGCCTCCTCGCGATGTCCCAAGAATGGTACCACCACGCTTATGTATGTCATTGACAACTTTTGGGTTCAAAGTTATGGTATTTTTGGAGTAGAATCCCCTATATCCGCCCTAAGAATGTGCACCAAACACATAGTAAGGAAACAGAATCACAAAGCTAACTATTCTGTCAAATATATATATATATATAGTTTATCTACCAAAAAATTCACTAACCTAAATTGACAAATTATCGCAAAAATATAAGGAAATTGAGTATGCTTTATCTTATTCATCATTTGCTAATTACATGCCTAAAATATAATCCAGCAACAGACAGATGAGTAATCAGAAACCAGAGCATAAAGAACTGGAGAGAAATGAAGAATAACATTCATACAACAATAAAATGTAGTAAACGGCCACTGTGACACATAAGCATAGCATATACTCACATCTATTCCGAGGATCTTGGTGACACCATACATGTAATTAAGGCCACACACAATTTCCCTGATCACAGTGTTCAGCCCTGGGCAAAGACCACCGCATGTTACAATACATGCGTGCACTTCATCTGGCTCAAAATACACCTAGACAACAGAACGACAAAAGTCAGGAAATTTCAAAGAGTTCAACAAAATCCTAACGTGTGCAACATACCTGTTGGCGAGGTCCAGCACGTCGAAAATGAATTCCTCTTGGGCCATCCTTGTGAACGACAACCTACAAGTTAATACAAATGCAGTTCCAAGGACTCGTCAGAATAGGCTATTAAATTGCATTACTCATAGTCCTTACTCATAAAGCCTTTGTCTATTTTGCAAGTTAATAGTCAAACTTCACCTTCCATCATAACTATTGCAGGAGGAGCAAGAACTAACTACAATGTGCATCATTTCACTCCCGTGTTTGAAAATAATACATAATCACACCAATACTGCACTCTAGTTGACAGGTAAATCAATCTTGCAAGAGACTACCTTTTGAGGAACTGTGTCATCCACATGGACAAAATATTGCCTGGAAAAAAAAAAGAAGAACAGCACAGAGATCAGCATTTTCCAAGAAACATAAATTAACATCAGAGCAGTTCAGCTCTCTAGAAATAAGCTCTATAGCTTAGAAGAAAACAATTACTCACTTAACCACTGCATATGCAGGATTAGACCGCAATGGATTCGGGTACGTCTGTTGCACAAAAACATAGTAGGGAAATGAAATCAGTAATGTTAACAACGATAGCAAGTACTTCCATATTTAAATGATTGTAAACATAATAAAATGCAAGCTGGGAGACCACATATAGAAGTCAGAGTGCGCTTCCACCTGCTAGCAAGATGTTTTATATATGCTCACATCATAAAGTTCACATTCCTATATCTGTATACGGGCATTTACTGATAGCCAAAGTAGTTTAATCAAACAAGACAGAAAAGAAATTCCGCACATGATTAATCACATCTGGTGACTCTATGTTCTTCAAATCGAGCTTTTTCATTTTTCTCATAGCACAGAAACTTTGATTGATTATCAACTGATCTTGCAGCAAAACCACAATGAACAGTGCAACATCCCCTCAATCAAACTATAGCGCGACAACTCTAACAACAAGATACTTCCTGCAGACGGCACACAACACACGTACCTGCTCGCATTCACAAGCCGTCATCGCATTAAGACCGCTATCGCTCTCACAGTCAGAGACACCCACATTTCACCAAAACCCAGAATCGTCAAAACACAAGAACTTCAAGATCACCAGCAAAGCACGTAACTTGAATAGGTAAGGCCTCAAAATCTCGCTCCACAGACACAGACAGAAGCTCCCATTTGATCGATCAACAGAATCAACGAATACCCAGAAGCCCCACCATCGCACAGTACACAAGCACCCACAATGAACATCAAAACATATGCATGTCACACAGACAGACACAGAGAGCGAGAGAGAGAGAGGGCGTACGGGGAGGTTGGCGATGTAATCCGACAAGTGAGGCACGTCTTCCAGCACGTACCCAGCATCCCCCTTCACCACCTTCATCTCGGTACCGTCGCCACTCGACAACCCCATCGCGTCCCTTCCCTTCGCTACTCCGACCCAACTCCGCAAGAACCAACAACAACAACAACAACAACAACAACAAGAAAGACCGACCGACCCAGATCCGATCCCGACCTCACTCGCACATATACGCACGCCCGGCCCTCTTGTCCGACGAATTTCGAGTACGAGGGAATCTTGTTCCTGCGCAGATGCTGCTCCTCCTACGCACAGGGGCGATGTTTCTAGTTGTCCGATTGGCAAAGCGAGGAAAGGACGAATGGCGAGGAGAGAGAGGGAACGCGGAGAATAAAGGTTGACGTTCTCCGCCCCATGAAACGGCGGGTCGTTTGCGATGTCGGCCCGGTTTTCGGCCTCCCCAACCAAAACGGGTGGCGGGGTTTTGCCCCCCACCGGCTACTGTAGGTCGGGCAACGTGCTTTCATCTCGATGTCCAAAGTCACTTTCATCGAAACTAGGATGAGCATCTCGGACCGACTGAAAAATGAATCGTTTGGATTGGACTATATCGACATGTTCTCGGAGGCGCTAGTCCAATTCCTGGTCCCATTGGTCATTTTCAATCCTGTTTCCGATTTCGAGAGGGAGTCGGACCGAACAAACTAAAAAAATAACGATAAATCTTAAAATAGTAATACTTCTAGTATTTTTATAAATTTTTTTATTAAGTGATTGGTTTCATTGAACCAGGATAGACCGGATCGATCGCTCGATCTCAAAAATCGGGTTCTGGCCCACCCCGATTTCTAAATAGAATCGAATTGGATTGAAAATCGATCATTTTTAAAAAATTGAAAATTTCCCATTAGGTCACTAACCTTTTTTTGTTGCGTTGACATCACGAAAATTTTTTAACTAATATACTCATAATAAATTTATCACAAACTAACCTTAAATTAATAGATTCGTGACAAGACGTATAAAATAAATGCTGAAGTTTTGGCTTCAAGAAATGGTGTGGCCGCGACCGGGTTTCAGATGCCACCCCGGTTTTCTGCCCCTCAAAACGGGTGGCCGGGTTTTGCCCCCACCGGCTGATGTCGGTCGGCCACGTGCCTTCATCTCCATGTTTGTTGGCTTTTTGCAAGGTTTGGTTTGCTTTCATCAAAACTGAAAACTTAACCCCACTAGACCCACTAGCCTCTCTCTTTCATTGAATTATCATCTAATTCACGCATATTCAATAATAATGATAATGATTTCCAAACCGATAACCTGATTTTTTTTTATCACAAAAAATTTTGAACCGGTATATTCGTGGTAAATTTAATCATCCATTAAATTACATGACAGTCGATGAGCATGCCAAATTTAGAGTTTTACTCTCCGTATGATTTTTCGTGGTAATAGAAATTAAATGAAGGTTAATTTGTTATAAATTTACTAGTTTTGAATTTTTGGTGATAAAAAAATTAATTTGTGATAAATTTTTATACGTATATTAATTTGAGATTTTTCGTGATATTAATTCTAATGATAATAATAATAATAAAGATAATAAAAATAATAATATTTATCTATCACACGTACACTCAATTGAATAATCACTCAGATTTTTTTGAAAATGATTCGTTTGGCTTTGTACGGTCATCCGCTATCTCGTGCGTGTACGGTAATGTATTCGGACCTTTTGGAACGCCTCTTGTCTTTCTCTGCTTTCTTTATTTATTTTATAATTCTCTATATTAGTTTTGTCTTTTTAAGATGTTAAATGTAGATTTTTTTTTGTTTTATATACTTAGCGGTTTATATTTCTTTCTTACTTTCAAATTTTCATTTTCTTGATTGTTGCACTTTCTTTGCACTATTCTTATCTACGTTTTTAAATTAAATATTTCTATCTACTTTAGTTTCATTTAGAATTTTTCTTTATCACTCGCAAAAAAAGTGCAAAACCAGAGGGTGGGAGGAAGGGAGAGAGGGAGCTGGCAAAATTACAACACGGGGAAAAACTTGCTTTTCCAATGTTTTGTCTTTTATAAAAGGAGTCGATAGTCTATGGCAAAAAGTTTCCTTTTGTACGTAAACTATTACTTTTCTTAAAATGCGGACTTTCATGCATTGAAAAGCTACTAATTTTCAACTTTGAAAAATTGGTAAAAACGTGACCAAGTTCCAATTACCTGAGGTTTGTACTATGCAACGCGCATCCCTAATCACCCAAGCGAGAGATTCAACATGATGATTAGATCAGGGATCAATAGGTGAGCCACTATATCGTGTCGGACAAATTCATCTCTGCAGCATCTTGAGAAATCCTACTGTCGTAAGTCCAAGGAAAAGGGAAAGAGGGCAAGGCTGTATTGTCGAGCATTATGAGTTGGACTATCGGTATGATCGTGTAAACATTGTCCATTTGCGTCATGCACATGTTATACTATCGAGCATTTTTCGTGATCAATACTGTAACGGGGAGATCTAATTAGAATTGAATCTGGGATCCATTTGCAAGATGTCCTATAGTAAAGGATGTGTCGAGATTGACAAATGGTTGTTTGGTCTGATCATTGCTACATATAATAAGTGTGGATTCGGGGATTCGAAGTTTCCGGGGCTGAGTTTATTGTTACGTTGCATACTCGGCGCAGGTGCGGTTACAGCAGAGAAAACTACTTCGTCGGCTTCGTTTCATTCGCGAGCAGCATCCATTGTTGCTTAATTATGGTTCGGTCTCGTATTTCGGCTCAGGACATCGCCGTTTTCGTGTGACATGAATTAGCCCTATGAACCGATGGCGCCATGTACCGAGTGGCGCTTCCTCTTGTTGGCTGGGTCCGCCTCTTGTGGGGCCCAGCTAGCATTAAATAAAAAAAAGAAGAAAAGTCAAAAAGTGAAAAGGAGAAGAAATTGTGTGCTTCGTGCAAGTGCGCGCCCAGTGTGAGGGAAGAGAGAACAGAGGACTCACCAAAACAGGGGAGAGAAAAAAAGAACAAAAGGAGGGTTGCAACTTTGTGATCTCCGTTTGAAGGTTAAATGTTAATGAAATTGACTCAAATTTGAGTACGTTATTCGTGAAATCGAGGAATACGAGTTGAGTGATCTCCTTCCGAAGGATAACCTCCTCCAAATTTTCCAATTGTGATTAGTGTTTTCTAATCTCATTTATATTTATCCACTTTTGTGGCGAGGAAATGAATTTGTAATGCTTATGTGAAGCCTTCAGTATATGAATAGAGAAAACTACTTTATGTATCATATTTTAGTGATTAGTAAAAGTTTTTGGGTGGTCCATAATTTTTTCCCATATTGGGTTTCTACATTAAACCTTGATGTTGTTATTGGTTTTATCTACTTATCATTTCTGCATTATATTTGCATATTGTGAGGATATATATAGCTGGTTGTTGATGGATTAAGTTGATTTTGGTCAGTTTAGTTTTGGGGGAGAAATTGATTTTGGATTGAGTTTAGTTTGTAAGTCAAATTGTTGTCCCGGGTTCTCCCCCATCACTCTTGATGGCAAACCGACAGTGCCAGCATCCCGGTTTTGTACAAACCGGGGGGGGAACACTTGGTGGGATCTGGAGAATCATCACATATAGATGCACGAAGACGTCGCTCAGGCAGATTCAGCACCCTGACAGGTACATTTCCGGCTGCTTCCGCATTGATCGATGGAGCTTGTGGGACTATGGCCAGAGAAATTACTGATTTAAGGACATTAAGAAGTGTTGTTATATGATGATTGATCTTGAGTGAGGCATTACCTAGCTTCAAAGCAAGAACAAGAGGCCTCACAAGAGATCAAACTCGAGTGTCATCTCCAGAATTTCATATGAAGAAATCTGTTGCGAGACAGCCATAGCTAGAGATGATACCAGCACGAATTGATTAACAAAAAGACCGTTGCTATTATTTACATAGATCAGCCTGTTTCTTGAGAAATCTGCATAGCGGCGTCGCTAAATGTCGAAGGCTGTAGCTGCTGCATCTATTGGGAGTTCCAGGTTTTCTTCACTCGCATTGTATCGAGGCACTTTAAAAGTCCTAAACTTGTCACACTATGTCTATACCATAGTTCTGTGTCGTGCCTGACTACTCTGATTACACACTGTAGACTAAGTTATCGTCGGCTTTCTTACTACGCCTGTAACTAGAAAGATACGTAGGGTTTCCGAGTAGCGGCGTGAAGTCGAACTCGGGACCGACCCTTTTTCGTCCAGACCTTTCTGAGGGGCCGCAACTCTGGAGGATGTGCAGGACCTCCTTCATGGAAGGCCTTGTGGATGGCGATCTGCTGGTACAGACAAGCGCGAGCTTGAAAACGGTTGTCATCTCGTCCACGTTACATGGTTCCTTGATCTCCTCGTCGAGGGCATCGGCGATCGGCTTTCCTTCGCCGTAGTGCCTCCACGCCCATTCTGTGAGGCTCAAGTTCTCATCCCCGCTATTGGGCCCCCTCCCGGTCACCAGTTCTAGGAGCACGACTCCGAAGCTGTACACATCGATCTTCTCGTTCACTTTCGTGCTATAAGCATATTCTGCAACACAAAACACGAATTTAAAATTTGCCGTATGATTAAGGTAAAGGGGGAGGCTATTCTCAGGTGAGAAAATTTCCCTGAATAATTTCTTAGCTCTTACCAGGGGCGAAGTAACCGAACGAGCCTGCCACGGCCGACATGGTGTGAGACTCGCCGTGCTTGGCTACCATCTTGGCCAGTCCAAAGTCTGCCACCTTGGCCTTGAACTGGAAATCCAACAAGATGTTGCTGACTTCACGTCGCGGTGTATGATCGGGGGAGAGCAGTCATGATGCATATAGCCCAGGCCTTCTGCGGCTCCTATAGCGATCTGCAGCCTCACAGGCCAATCCAACATGGCACGGCGCGGTGAGTTCCCTCTCAACGGCAACGCTCTCTTGTTCCTGTGAAGCCACTTGTCCAGACTCTGATTCTCCATGTACTCATACACGAGCAGCTTCGAGTTCTCGCTCGAAATGCAGCACAGCAACTTCACTATGTTGGAGTGGCGGATCGAGCTGAGTATTTCGACTTCCGCTGCAAACTCTTTCTCCTGTCTCCAGTCCAACCTTCGGCTGTTCCAAATCCTTTTGACAGCAACATAGTCGCCCAAATCATTAACCGCTACACGATACACCTTGCCCGAGCCGCCACTTCCTATGAGGGTGTTGTCCGTTAGATTGGACAAGATGCTCGCTTCGGTGAAACCAAGCCTCTGAAACGAAGTTAACTTCCAAGTTGCTAGGTCGTGCCTGAGCTTCTTCCGCCGGTACTCTCTGATCACGAACAAGGCGAACAGAGCAGCAGCTATGAACACGGCAATCACAAGAACTAGAATTAGGGCGAGATACTTCGAAGGGACCTTGTTGGATTTACTGCTTCTGGCATAGCAGCTTCTGATGTTCGGCATCGGATTATCAGTGCATAGATAAGGATTGCTCAAGAAGCTATCTTCATACACTAGATTATTGAAACCGTCTGGGATTCTACCAACGAGTTGATTGGAGGACAAATTAAGTGTAGTGAGCCTCAACTTGCCCAATTCTGGGGGTATCACGCCTGAGAATTGGTTATCCGATAAGTCGAGATCAAGCAGGTCGGGCAACGAACCTATTGCTGCAGGAATTTGGCCAGAGAGCTTATTCTTTGACAAATTCAAGGTCGTTAGCGACTTCCAGGAGATGATCTTTGAAGGGAGTTCACCAGAAAGTTGATTGCCATCCATCGCTAGAACAATAAGCCGAGAAAGACTAGTCAATTCTTCAGGGACATTGCCAGAGAAGAGATTGTTGCTCGCATTCAAGACAGCTAGACTTGACCATGAAGAGACTTCGGTCGGAATTGGGCCAGAAAATTTGTTGTTGCTGATCTCCACTCTAGACAAATTCCATGCAAGGTTGCTCGGAAGACCACCCGAAAGGGAGTTTTGGCTTACCATCAAGAATGACAAATTGAACAGCGTCCAAATGCCCGAAGGAAGTTCGCCGGAGAAGTTGTTGTTGTAAAGCTCAATTGCCCGCAAACTATTGCAGCTCCCGAGCGATTCTGGAACTTGTCCACTCAGATTATTAGAGTAAGCAACAACGCCTACCAAGACACCATAAGTGCACAGAGTTTTTGGCAACTCGCCGCTGAGCTCATTATTCGAGACCTCAAAGGCTTCCAGCGGCGAATATAGGCCGAACTCGGGCGGCAATTCACCACTCAACTTGTTGCCAAAAACTTTGAAAACTCTCAACAAAGGAAGTAGGGCTATACTGACCGGTATGTGGCCTGATAATTGATTCCAGTACAGATTCAAGAGGCGCAGACTTTGCAACTTCCCAAAATCTTCAGGGATCGAGCCGGTCAGGTTGTTTATTGCTAGATCAATCTCGATCAAGTTCATCGATGAAATAGAGGTGGATAATTCACCAGACAATTTGTTATGGAACAAATACACATACCTCAGGTTCTGTAAAGAAAACAACCAACCAGGGATTCCGCCTGTCAGAGCGTTTCGCGAAAGATCCAGTTTCTCGAGACTGGACAAGTTCAAGAAGCTCTTGGGAATTCCATCGATCAGATTGCACTGAGTCATCCACAGGAACCTCAGCTTCTTAAGCTGCCCGAATTCCTGTGGTATCATTGCAGGCACAAACTTATCATTATAGGCCATTTTCAGAACTTCAAGATTGGCCAAGTCTGCAATCTCCTTAGGAAACGTGCCATTGAACTCGTTCTGGTACAAGGACAGAGTCTGCAGCCCTGACAAGCGCCCGATCTCCGCCGGAATGTCGCCGGAGAAATTGTTCCCGCCAACATCCAAGTAGCTGAGGCCCGACAGCTGGTCAATGTCACTAGGAATCGGACCCACGAAGTAGTTCTGAGAAAGGTCCAAGACTTGGAGCTTGGAACAGTTATACAGCGCCTTTGGGAACCCGCCAGGAATGTAATTCCATGAAAGGTCAAGTTGAGTGAGGTTCTTGAGGTCGCAAATCGAAGGCGGGATTGGCTCGGTGATGTTCATATCACTGAGGAGGAGTCCCGTAACTGTGCCTCCAGTACAGTTGACCTCTGGCCATCCGCACGGCGTCCGCGACGATGAGTTCCATGACTGGAGAGCAGGTGGATTGCTCCATTGCTGCTTCAGGTTCAGCAGGACCGTGAGCTCACTTGTGGCCTGGCTTTGTGAAATTACGCAAAAGGGTATGGAGAGAAGAGAGAGGAGGAGGAGCAAGGGGAGGCCGAGCTCTCGGGAACAGAGGGGCATTTTCGACATTCGAGCGGGTCCGGTCGGTCACACCGGCGGCTACACACCCTTCCTTTTGCCGGGAAAGTTGGTTGGCCGAAAACGACCAAACGGAGACAGAAGGGAGGAGTTCCCAAGTTCCACGATGGCGAGCTTAGGAAGAGTTTCGGGGTTTATTTATATCGTTCGTAGGTTATTGTCCAAATTGCACTAGCAAAATGGCATTGCAAATTGAGGTTATTTACGTTTTGGCCGCTGATGGTGATGTGGTTTTGCTGGCGAGTCCACCTAAACAAGAGTTTCAGTCCATCACGGTTCCACTTAACACGTTTGACTAAAGCTACAACACTCCAAGAAATAAAAATAAAGGGGTCACAATAAATCTTAGGGTGGCCCCACCAGATTAGGGTTTTTTTAGCTAAGACAAATAGGGTGGTGGGGAATCCAACCATAGTCAAAATTAGGGCACTCTTTTTAAATTATCTTGAAAATGTATATTATGATAATATGATGTTATCCTCTCAATTTGTTAAGTTAACATATTAAAGTATATGCATGTAAGACCTGTACCCTTTTTTAGTCCCTTATAAGAACGTGATCTAAACGGTGATTTCTAGAAACTCGATTTTTTTTTGTACTTTTTACATGAATTTTATGTGATGCATGATATGACTTGCTAACGGTTGAGGACTATTAGAGTTCTTGTACAAAGTTTAGCTATAATAAAGAAGATTATACATTATTTTCTACTCGTAATTTAGCAATGACCGATAATAATGTTTGACCACCCGACTATGGTAAAAAGGGTATTTTTTCTGTACTATTTATATCTGAAAATAACATGATTGTGTTTCATTTGTGCGTTAGGTTGGTAGCATTAGGTCACGTCTTTTGAAAATTTTTTTGGCCGAATGCATTAGCTTAATTTTATTTAATTCGAATTAGATTTAATTTAACTTAACTTTTTTTTTTTTTTTTTTGGGTGGACCTCTTGTTCCAGAAGGCGTCTCTGGGGTTACCGCCAGAGAAAGAAGACTGTTCAACCAATCTGTGGGAAAGACAAACACACTTTATTTTGCTTTCGACTGGTGGCTGGGGGCGGCTTCAACTGTACTTATTACATAAAATTTATTAATTCTCATACTTTTGAATTGGAATATTAAAAACATAGCTGTGACTGTAGCAGCGGAATTAAATAAATCCAATAAAATACTGCATAAAATAAAATGTATTTTCGAATGATGTAGGGTCGTTTATTTTATGTATAAATTCACTTCACACTCACCAAATATTTTATATGTCCTATTTTACTAAAATCAAATTTATCATACGTCGCTTTCTTTTTTCAATTTAACATGATTATTTTGTTGCTTTTAGCAATAGTCGTTTCCTAATCATGTGAAATTCACTCTAATCTTATATGTAAATGCATTTTGTATGGGATTCAGTCAATGTAATTTTACAGTCTATGTTAGAGAATCGGTTCATGTTAATAATTATCAACTATTATATATTGGATAGTACATGGTGTATCGTATAGTCAATTCTACTACTATAGATTTTTTTTTCCATTCTTGATATGTTATTTCACATAGCATCAATTTAATGTGCTATAAAGTTAATTTCAAGCAACAAATTTCATGCCTAATGCATAAGTATTTTGTCATTCCTATGGATGTATTTTACGCTTTAAGTATTTTCTCATTCCCATGGATGTAATTCTACGCTTTATTATGTTAGATATAATAAAGTATGTGCGACATTTTATGACTATATTGATATTTTGAAATGCTCTTCTCTTGAGATTTAAAAATAAAATAAAATGAAAAGACTTCTTTATATCGAATAATGTTATAGATAGTCTATTTAATTACTCATATAAAGTATTTCAATTTAATTAGATGTTTATATTTAGGTAGAGGTTTTAAGAGATTTTCCTTTAAGCCTTCTCTTTTCTTAAAAACTCATAACATTTTATTTGGAAAAGAAAAGAATTCTCATCAAATTGAATTTCTTTAATGTTGAAAGTCACTTTTCTATAGTATATTAAAATTGAAAAAGTTGTAATTGTATTAGAAAATAAAATAATTATTTTATTAAACTGAATGCATTTAATGTTTAAGAGTCACTTTCATTAGATTACATTAGATAGTCTATTTTATTACACATATAAAATATGCTAATATACTTAAATATTTATATATGGATTGAGATTTCACTAGATTTTCCTTCCAACTTTACTTTTCAGAAAGACTCCTAATATTTTAGTGGGCAATGCATCGAATGTTCAAAAGCCACTTTTATTAAGATTTATTAGATTAGATTACTCCGTAGTTGTCGGCACAAAGATTGAATGGGCTTTGAAGGAATGAAATCTGGCTTTTCATATTTCATCTTCACAACAATGTGACCAATTTACAAAAATATGAAAAGAAAAGTAGATCTCAAACTTAAGCCATTCTCCCAAACCAATGATTTCAGAGAACCAGTACAAGAAGTCAATGCATTTAGGCAGTTGATGCAAATTGAAAAGACAAAGATCAATTAAGCCAAAGGGCATAATCAAAAAGTCGTAGGAAGGTTCAATCCTTTCATATTTTAAAAATAAAATATTTTGTGGGCCCAAAATATATTTTTATAATTGAAGGGGAGGGAAAAAAGCAAACAAAGGAACAGCAGTTGTTTCTCGTGGACTAAACCATCTTATCAACTTGAATTTCTTCATGGCTTTTTGAATGCAAGCTTGACTTTGGCGGCTGCTGTTTTTGTTTTTATCTGGTGTCCATTCGAACAAAGGCGAGATCTCTTCCTAAATTTGCTGGATTCATGTCCTCTGCTCTGTGTCAAATGCAAGGGTGGAGTTATACCTCACAATTTCTTGTTTCTTTTCCCAGATTTGCTAATGTCAGCACTGGATTTTGTGTGCCTGTATTTGATTATTAAAAGAAGGGAAGAGTCTTGCCATGAGTTCTCCATGTCTATAACAGCATACATTCATCGTTTCTGTAAGAAGGGCTCCGTGCTTGGATGGGTAAAACGTGAAGAACGAAGTAGGAAAGAGAAATCTGTAGCGGCAGCAAGAATGTTTACTCATGCAGTAGAAATCTTTAGTTATGAGAAGTTTAAACCTTGAAAAACACTAACGAAACAAGTTTGGCAAGTGTCATTTTTCCTGCTGACAAAAGGGTTTCTAGAAAGAGAGAGAATAAAACAGGTGCCTGGTCCACAAGAAGCCCTGATTTTCTTCTGAAAGATGTGAATGCGATGGAGAAACTGCATGCTTAAATGTTCACCAAACGTACATGAAAAATCAAAACACGATTGAGGCATCCATTTTAGGTGGAATATACATCCTAGAATTGGCAGGAATCAGAGTGGTGATGAACTTTGTTATGTGCTAAATGCGATTGAAACATATTTACTGAGAAAAAGCCGAAAAAGAATGGCAATTAAACATGAAACCAAGTTGAGATATCATTACTGAAATCCATTCCGTCGAGGGGAATTTTACTTGTAGCAGAAAAAACTAACTGTAACTATATATATGCTTCAGCTGACAAGTCCTAATAAACTAATGCATTGCTATGTACAAATAGATGGACAAGAACTAATAACACACAAACATCTAGAATAGCCTTATGGATGGTCCAAAACAGAATACTAGGAGGCACAATATACAAGTCCTTGAATCTGCGAACTCCTGATGATTAGCTCAAGTTGTCCCTCATCTTCCAGTTTTTGCTGCTGAATCAAGAGGTTTATTTTCTTGATCACTGCTTACAACTGAAAGACAAACAAAACCATCTTAACCCAAGGAATTAGTTGAGAACAAAATCGACCCATTTATGGCAAGTTCAACAAGAACCTGAAAAAGGAACTCACATGGCAGGGAAGCGGTGTGACCCGAGCTCTTCAAGATGCGCAGCCTCTTGGCAGTAGATATGAACATACTGCAAGAGAAGGATAAGATTGTGTTGGGAGAGCACTTTTATGTAATTGAGTGATTGTGATGACTATGAAACTAGTTGGAATTGTTTTTAGTTTGATGCCAATTCAAAGCAAATAAAAAATGGAAACCTGTATTTGGCTAGATGATTAGTTATGAGCAGCTTTGAAGCTTTTCAAAGGTGGTGTTGCTATATGTTCCTTCGTTGAGTTACCAAATGATGGTCAACAAATATAACGCAGGTTATTCGTTGATGCGAACACTAAAAATTGAAGAGTACTTACTTCCACGGAACATCGCCAACAAGGATCCTGTCTCCTTCATTATCCTCATAAACTAGAGTGCATTCCCCATTTTCAGCATTTGTGTCCTCTCTATTTGCACTTGTATCATCACCGGTAAAGCTGTGAGCTGAAAAGTGAAAGGTTAGGACATTAAAAACTTAGCATGACTTGTGTCAGGCTCGTCTTCAAGAGGAGAGGACAGATACTCGAGTGCTACATCATTAACCAAATACCATTCTTGGACTAAGATGCATAGAATTTGAGGTTTTACCAGCAAAAAGGCCTCTAAAAAGTTCATTAATGGCAACAGAGAGCTTCTCATAACTGTCATAGGCTTTGAGGTTCAGTTTTCTTCCTATTGGGAATCCATCCATGTAGATCTTTACAAACATGTGCTGGTTTGGATCTTCTGATTGACGTTCACAATTGTCCTGCCTCCCAAAGTTATTCGATGACAACTCAGAAGTTTGACTGCACAAGAAGTTGTTTGCTATGTTTTTCCTGAAGGAACCTAATGGAGGCCACCCAACGACTGGACCAGGTGGAATTCTGCAAACAAAGGACCAATATACTCAAGTTGGGATCACTAAAACAGTTCACAGATACAGATATTTTGCTTCTTTGGAGCCCAAGGAATGTGCTGATTTTGCATAGTATTAAATGAACTAGTGCCTTATACTTACCCCGGAGAGAGTTCTTTTACCTGTTTTTTTCACTGATAAGTAGCACACTTCAATTGCAATCAAATCATAGCACATCCTTTTCAATTTTGGGAGATCTATCTTCAATTTTGCTACATCTTTGATCCTTTATGAGAGAGACAACCTAGTATACCCTATTGCATGCTCATTCATTTTTTTTTTAATTTGGAAAAACTAAAATTTTTCCAAATTCCTTGGCCAAGCAAGACCCCATAATATTTGGCTCGATAAGAGTAGGAACAAGGGAGAATCATAAGGCAAGCTTAGCAAAATAACCTTTTTGGAGAATTTCCAGGCAGAATAACTGGACTTGAAAGGGCTTCATTGTTTAAATTGAGGAAGTCTGCTTCATTATAGACACACTCTTGTGAAGATTTTGCAACCATCCCATTCATCGGGGAGGTTAAAGAGAACTGTTTGTACGAAGAATTGGGCTGCATCTTCAGTTCCTGAATCACTCTACGAAAAGCCAAAGTTGTTTTCTCAGTCCAGCATGCCCTGCTATCGGCAAGCACCTCAATTTTTTGGTCTGTCAAAGGGGGATTCAAGCAGGGGTGTTTATGCAGGAGCTTTGTATCTCCTGCTTTATGAGTTGCAGTGTCTTCAAACACCCTTTTGGCTCCTTGAATAAAGCTTTCTCCGGGAGGACCGAGCCTGAGGTCCAAGTTCTTATCGTTTGACCCTCCTGCATCGGTCTTATTGTTTCCTACGCACCCTTCTTTCTCCTTAGCAGGCATTCTGCATGAATGAGAATAGACATCCATTTGTGCTGTCTAAATGATGACAAACCTAACGTGAAAAAAAGAGCTTGAGAAATACAAAGTTTTGGCAACTCAGTTTATCAGGAGAAAGTGAATGAAAGGCAAAGTATGATCAGAATCCTTCTGAAAACAATTCGTCAACATCAAGGGATGTGCGTAAAGCTTGAAACATAAATTTCTTAGTTTCAGTCTCAAACCTTTCTCAGATACTTTGAAACAGAAATTGACTGAAAGAGAAACGCGTTGCAGGCAGCAGCAAAACGAGTTTGACTTTAAGCCTGTGAAGATTCTCAACTCTACTACCGACCAAGAGGAAGAACCCCTACAATACAGATAGCAAGAAAACCTTGTTATATCACAGCCATGCTTCAGTGGGAATGTACAGTGGATGGGTTCTTTCAGCTTTCACTCCGACTCAAGTGGACCGTGTTTTAGAGCAGCAAGAGGCAGTTGCATGGAGATTCCAAATGCCGAGAACTGAAGCCGCACTAGAAAAGGGTAAGCAAAGTCTACATGCGCAATTAACTATATGTGGACTACACTAGGTGATTGTTGTCACGTCCCTGATTCATGACTTGAGGATAAGACAGCTTGTTTCTAATTTAGCTGGGAATCCCAACAATTTAGGCACGCTCGCTTAAACCCAAATCTTGAACAGAGGAAAATTATTAGGTACAATCATGTTGTTGATGTACTAGGTATCAATTCATGCAAACAAACTTCTTGTTCTTGGCCTCACATGCCTTCTGACTTTGAATGATTAGAGCTATTTAGCTCAACCCAGATGTTTATTCTTCCAAATTGAAAGAAAATAAGAGAAAGCAAGGCCATAAAATGCTCAAACAAAATTTTGTTCCTTGTTCAGTTCTAACAAAGGCTCAAATAGGACAGGACCAGCGATTTTGATAATGCCAAGACAAAGACAATGAGTATATTCTCGACTTGGCATCTGAATAAGCAAATGAACCATTAATGCACCTGCGATGCATTTGAGTTCCAAAAGCCTTCGACTTAAGTCGATCCCAGGAGATAGGGTAACGCATGGTAGCAATCATTTCAGTTTTTCCATTTTGAAGAATTCGAAGTCGTCGCTTGAAGGGTCCACTTTTCTGATAAACCTTCTCAACTTTCTTACATGGTGTCCCAGTGCAAAACAGGCTGACTTCTTTTTCAACGATTATAACGAATGGCAGTCTTTATCCTTTGCACTAGCCTACTTAGGTAGGATCAAGAGCTTTTTCTCTTCATTTGATTGGAACTTATTTTGATAATCTGAAAGCGCCTGAATATTTGCTCTTTCCATACATACTCGGCAAGTACAGAGTGAGAGCATCATCATACTTTTTGCGTCTTTGAGGCACAGGTCAAGACTGAGTCTGTATGAAACTTGTACAGTGTTTAATAGAAGTCACAACTTGGAGAATCTCTCTCTCTCTCTCTCTCTACACACGCGCATGCACATTTTTGGCGAGTAAGGGAGTCTGCGTCTTTTAGGTAGGTGGGATGCCAATTTTTATTCTTTGGTGTGCTGAGCAACAATGTTGAACAAAGTACTAAACCATAATTCTTTGATGAATTGATACATTGTTGAAGTGTTCATTGAATATGAAATTCGTCGTTCACATCATTACTAGCAGAAGAGTCTATTCCTTAGTGGTAGACCCCTAGCATGCACTCCATATACGCATGATTGAGCCCCTTGATAAAACACCATCCTTCACTTTACACTTTTGAGGCCTCTTTTGAGCTTTCTCCCTTCTCCTTTTTGCTTTTCATCAGGTCAATGATCGTCTTCATTATTACAAATTCGTTCTCTATACAAGCTCAGTTTCTCTGCCTCCTGAATATGATTTAACTGCACTTTGATTCATCAAATGAGAAAGCCTCTCTTGAACATAGCCATCTGAGTTTTCCAAAAGGAATCGTGCTCAAATAGTCCAAACTCTCTTCTATGCAGTCCTAAGCATACAATACTCAAATTCCCCACATCTGCATCATTCTAAAGTCAAAGTTGGTCTGATTACCTCATGCAAAACCTAAAAGCTATATTTGCAAGTGATTGTTTTGTCCCCATGGCAGGCCAATTCAATATAATAAACCATTTACAATCACAAGTACCAAAATTAGAATTTAAGTTCACGATGCATTTGCCACTCAATAACTAAGAATATGCTCACAATGAGAAAGGTCGAACATTGTGGCAAGAGTTGATGAAGTTCTTCAACTACAAAAGCTTCAGATCTATGAAAGATGAAAAGTTAGTCTTAAACAACACAGTCAAAAGAGCATTAACAAATTAATTATGAATGGAAGCAATTTGAACCCACATGGATACACCTTTCCGAGCACATCAATGGATGTACGACAACCTTTGGCAGACATATTTCTTTTCCTCAGTCAAGAAATTGCTGAAAAGAATCATCTGAAAATTTATGTTGGTAATTATGTAGAAGTGAGCTTTCTTGTTATCTACCAAGTGGTGTGCTCATAAAACTTATTAATGGATCGAAAATCTTCTCATCTCCGCAAGAATCCTATTGCTTGATAGACATTATTGAGGGTAGCTTCTACTATTTCTGTTGCTCTTGCAACACCTTCTGCCAATACGCCATCCAAACAGGCTGAATAGGACATGATCCTCGTAGCGGACCTGTAAATGACGAAGAGAGGATGAACTATCAACTGTTTGGCATGCAAAGTATACTCAAGCACGACAAAAGTAAGAAATGCCAACTGTCACAGATTTGAAAGCTCAGCTGTCAAATAATGAAGATCAGACTTTGCCACCAGTACAAATTAATAATGTAAAAGAGAGCCCCAGTTCATAACTTGGCATTCTTTTGCAACTTCCTCTGGTAGAATACGTGCTAGTTAAACTTTCTGACGCAGTGTATCTTAAAGAGCTTAGGAGCCACTGTCAAATCCTCATGACAATGGTATATGTCATAGCATAGTATGCAGCGACGACTGATAAAGTTAACAGTACCATCTCTTATTGCATTACCTCTTTGGTTATTCCTGAAACAAGCTGGTATATTGAAAGTAGGTTATCGCATTCTGGTCTGTTAGGATTGTCAAATTCTAAAGAGATTCGTCCATTAGAAGTCCTAAAATTTGTTATGAAGATGTAATTAAGTCCTAAAACTTTTCAAAAATTACAATTAAGTCCGAAAACTTATCACAAAGTGCAATTAAGTCCTAAAACTGTCAAAAAATGTAATTAAATCCTAAAATTTGTCAAGGTGATTCAATCGAAGTCTTTCCATTGATTACACTTTTTGAAAGTTTTAAGACTTGATTGTACTTTTAAGACAAGTTTTAGGACTTTATTGAATCTTTTAAAAGTTTTAGGACTTAATTGAACTTTCGTGACAAGTTTTAGGACTTAATTGCACTTTTTGAAAGTTTTAGGACTCAATTGCATTTTCATGATAAGTTTTAGGACTTCTAATGCACTTATCCCAATTCTAAATATGATATTGAGAAAATGCAGAAGATGATCAGCAGACAGCATACTAGAAGGATATCATGATATGTTACAGAGAAAGAAATATATGTTCATGTTACATAGGTGGAAATCAATTTTTTGCTAGGTTTCGATAAGCACAGCAAGATGCCTCTTACGGTCAATAAGTCAAAAAGGCAGTGCTAAAAAAGGTGGCTCTGGCGTTTTTATGGCATAAAGGGACGATCTTAGGCAATAATTCGAGGAAGACGACTCTATAATTTAACCTGTTTTGGTATTTTCGTTGGCATTTTTTGGTTTTTTCATCCCTTAAGACATTGGTTTAATTTCCAGCATTTTTTGGCCAACACCATTTGGTTCTTAATGTGTCATTTTTCAAAAAAAAAAATCTAGAACTTATTAACACGCCACATTGGTGCACTACTTAAGCACTATTAGCCATGTCTTCCACAACAAAGAATAATTTACTACGTGGCTAGTATTGCTTTCTCTTTTTTGGATGTCACATTATGGCTAGTATTGCTTTCTTTTGGGCGGCTAGGGGTAATCTTCCTTGGCGAAATAGACCTTGGCATGAAAATCTGCATTGGGCCATAACTCTACTTTCGGGCAAGGAGTTTTATAAGTGTGTTGCCCGCTGTTCTTTTGGTGCGATGTGCCATATTATTTGGAAGAATAGGAACAACATTCTCTTTAGGGGTGAGAAGCTTTCTATTCCGGCCATGAAGAAGCATCTTCTTCAAGTTGTTAAAGACAAGATAGTCACCTTCAGAACGTGGAGGATTCCATCAAGAATAGAAGGTTGCAATGCTCTTGGGACGTTGACCCCATTATCTTCTCTTGTAGGGATCGGACTTAGAGAGTTTTTGGCCGGTTTAGTTGCCTTTGGTTGTCGGTTGTGCTTGCCGCCTAGGCCTTTCTTTGTTGTTTCTTGTTGTAGCCGTTTGGCTTTTCTTGCGGTTTCCTTTCACTCATTTAGAGCTTGCTTCTTCATGAGTGCAAGTTTTTGAAGCCGTCTCGTTTGTACACTTTGGCTTCCCCAATATATTGCTTACTTTTACCAAAAAAAAAAAAAGTTTACTAGGCAAAGCTAAGGGATATGTTCATCAGAAGTTCTAAAATTTGTCATGAAAATACAATTAAGTTTTCAAGCTTTCAGAAAGTGTAATAAAATCATAAAATTGTCAAATTGATGCAATCGAGTTTTTTCGTTCATTCAATCAACTAAGTGAAAATGCTGACATGACTTATTTTTTATTACTTTCTTTCTATTACATGGTTCGACGTGCCAAAACAAGAAAGATAAGCCCAAAACAATGCAGTTTTGGTTCGAATTTAATTTTTAATATAAATAATAATTAAATTTAAAAAAAATATATAAACTAAATTAAAAAAATTAAAAAAATGAAGCAAACTAGTGAGGCCCTTAGGCTCTCACCACCGCTACCCCATCAATGGATGATGATGGTGGGTCGAGGGTCGGCCGAGGTCACTAGCCCCGGCTAGTCGACCCTTGCTTGTAGTCAGCGACCCCAGCCGACCCTTTCCCCACCATTGCTAGTAGCCCATTCTAGTGATGATGGGTGGCCCAGTGATGATGGGACATCAATGGAGAGGGCTTGCAGAGTCATCGTTGGTTTGCTTTTTTAAAAATAAAAAAAATAAAAAATTTAATTAATATTTATATTAAAAATCAAAATTGAATCGAACACATCAGTGCCATATAGGAGAGAGAAGATAATTAAAAAAAACTACATTAGTATTTTCCATTAGTCGAATTAGACGAAATTAATGAAAAAACTCGATTACACCAAACAAGTTTTATGATTTGATTGTATTTTCCAAAAGTCTTACAATTAAATTGCACTTTTATAACAAGTTTTAGGATTCCTAATGAACATATTCTAAAAGTTAATCATGGTCACTTTCATCCCAATGTACAACTTCATTATTTTTTTGGGATATTCATTTTTATCCCCAAGTAACGAGTATATGATATTCCTTGGGATTGGCCCGACATTTAGGGTCCGTTTGTTTCACGGAAAATGAGCCATTTCCGAAAAATATTTTTCCGGAAGTCATTTTCCGGAAATGACTATATTTTTCGGTGTTCGACTAAAAAAACTTGAACTTTGAATGGAAAATTTTTTCCACTATTCGTTAGCTAATTTAATTATTTGGGAAAAATATTGAAAATTGAATTTTAATATTTTTAATTGACTAAAAAATTTGTTTTTATTTTTATTATTTTTATATTTTTAAATTGAATTTTTAATTATTTATATTTTTAAAAAATCGAAATTTTTATTTATTTATTTATTTATTTCTTTTTCTTTTTCTTTTTTCCTTTTTTTTTTCCTTCTTCCTTCCTCCTTCCTCCCTCCTCTGCCGTTGCACGCCCGACGATGGCCTTTGCCCAGGACGGCCGACCAAGACCCGATCGCTAGATTCGACGAGCTCAAGGCTCGGCCGAGGCCCAAGCCCCACCTAGCTCGTCGGATCTGGTGAGCCGCGAGCTTCGCCCTAGTCTGGCGAGGCTTCGCCTCGCCCGATCTAGCAAGGTCCGAGCTTGCTAGGCTCGGGCAAGCTCGAGCGCTCACGGCCGCGGCTGTCGCCGGCCGCCGCGTGGCTTGTGACCGGCCAAGGCTAAGGAAGAAAGATGAAAAGGAAAGAAAGAAAGAAAAAGAAAGAAAAGAAAAGAAGGGAAAAGAAACAAAAAAAAAAAAAAAAAGCAAAAGAAAGCATAAAAATAAAATAAAAATATATTGGTGAAAAGAAGCAAGTGGAAAGAAGTTGTGGAAGGGGAAAACATTTTTCTCATTTTTGAATGTTGTTTTTTCCAATGATGGAAAATATTTTCCTTGAGTAATTTATTTTCCGTGAAACGAACACCGGAAAATTTGGAAAACGTTTTCCCGAAAGTTATTTTCCATGAAACGAACGGAGCCTTAAATAAAAAGTAAGAAATTTTATGTATTTAAGATGTGTTTATTTTGCTAAAAAAACATTTAAGAAAAATTTAGATATAAAATAACATTGATAATGGAAACTTTATTCATCGACTTATTTTCAGTTATATGAGCTAACATTTTACGAAAATATTTTTCACATAATATATTTTCTGTGAACCTTAAGAGAAACCATATTTATAGACAATTCTTAATTTTCTTTTTAACATTACCAAACAAGATAGTGGAAATCCGACTTCCAAGCCTTCAACAATCTCAGGAAGGATAATATCGACCAAAACTTTTCAACTGATCGAACTATAAACATGGATCGGGTGATCAATGACAGATCAGTACGACACCAGTGGAGCTTTACTGTATTGCATGATGTATAGCTGACAATAGCTCAAGAACAAGAACTTTTTGCTAAGGATTAGCTCAGCTCTCTTGTCTTCATTGACAAAACAATAGCAAAACTCTATGAACTATTAACTACAAGTGACACAGGAGGATGATGACTGAATGTCACCTTAGCTCGGCCTCCAAGGCAAAAAACCACAGCTCCTATACATTATCTTTGGCAGCTGCCAAGAGAAAGGACTCCAGCTGCTAATCCGAGGGGAAATCCAGCTCACCGGGCAGAGTAACTCTTTTTCGCAGCAGGGATTCAATCGTCGGACATTTCGTCTTTCTCCCACCTCTGGGCCTTGATCGAAATTGCTCATCTGAATCCTCGAAATCACCCTGAACCAAAGGAGCCAAAATTTCCAGGTGTAAGGATCATCCATCTATCATGTAGTAAAGCTGGATTTCAACAGCAGTAAAATTGAATTTCGATAGAGAGAATGAGAGAGTAGGGCTCACCGGAGTGTAAACATGGCAACCAGTTTTCTCATGCTTGTCTCTTACGTGCTTGTATGCAAACTTCTTGCCACAATCCTTATACCCGCAAACAAATGGCCTCACCTCAAGATGAACGGCCTTCACATGCTGACGTAAATTCGATTTCTGTCAACAAGAAAAGAACATCAGCTGATGTATACCAAGCAGCCACCAGATAAAACAACTCAAGCTTCAAAGTTCTGAACAATTATGTTGCATGCACAGCCAGAATCTACTTTATAGGTGATTGCATCTCACTGTTGAAAAAACGCAGAGACAACCCTCAACATCACATCTGAATGCTTCTGAATCAGCCGAATTTTTCTTCTCATGCATGCGGAGATGGCGTTGGATGTTCTTCCTCAACTGCCTAGTCCCACATATGTCACAATTGACTAATTGGTGATCCAACTGCATGTGCTCCTTCAGATAATCAGCATTGCTGAAGTATTTCATGCACTCACAACAGAAAGCCTCCAGAGTCTCCAGTTTGACTGCAGCAGTTGAATTGATGTTACAATTGACTAACACATTAAACACCTCATAGACATCATTTGGCTCACCAAAACACCTTCATAGTCAAGTGACTTACCATGAGAATCCTCATGCTTTCGCAGCTTTGATGCAAAATTGAAAACCTTTCCACACCCAACCTCTGGACAAACATGCTGCTTCAGACCTTAAATTCACCAGACGTCGATGGTAGCTCATCATTATGAATATCATTCACGTGCCTCTTCATGTTCTCTTGATATGCAAATGACTTATTGCAACCATCAACAGGACAGCTGAAAATCTTGCCTTGATGCTGAAGAAAGTGATGAGCCAAATGGTCTTTTCTCCTATAGCTGGCAGGGCAATCCTCTATAGAACACTTGAAAGGCCTCTGCAAATGGATTTAGAATATTGACACAGATACAAAGCATAACAAATCTCTAGATATCAATAGAACAAAACGAACAATGCTTTGAACCTCAAAATAGAACTTGCGTGACCGAGGCTGACTTGATGGATCTTCTCAGGTGGTCCCCCAACATTATACTAGTCCAATCAAGATACAAGGATGCAGCCTCTTGCATTTTGGAGTTCCTTATGGTGGGATCCAATGCTTCACGCCATCATCATGTCATAATCAGATGAGCCAACAAACTTTATCCTGCAAGGTCCTAATTTTTCAGTATAGGTAAACTTGCAGTAGACAAATGGAAAAGAACTAATCAGCTCCATTTTTTGACCAAAAATAAAACTTTTTTTATCATAGAAATCTATTTGTAAAACCAGACCACAATAAAATATTGATTTCTCATAGGTGCTTCCATGTGATGATGCTCCATAATTTCACGGCACTATATTTTTAGGTAATCGCCATTCCACAGCCCAGAAAATGATGTACATCCCCAACAACTATATCTGATTACTATTTCTGACACCTCATTAGAAGTTACAAATATGAAAAGTTTAAAAGCAAAGACCACAACCAAGCATTGCACATCAAAACTATCTGTTCAACAAGACTGGTGTGACCGCAATCAGAACCCCACCACTTTACAAACCGAACCTCATTGTCGACCACCTCAATGACAGATGTAATGTAATCGAAACTTGACTGATATTTTCAAGGTTCTTGCTTTCATGTTACATTATCAAGAACACAAAAGAACTCCAAAGAAACAAACAGAGAGCCCAATATACCCCGAGCAAATGGCCCTGCATATGCTGCTTCAAGTGCGCAGGCTTCATAAACGTCGCCCCGCATTCGTCGCAGGTATTATCCTTCGCTCCCTCCTTCTCCTCAACCCCTTGAGCCATTGCTGCTTCCATCTCACCCTGTCAAAGACCAGAGCAACACGAAAACCAGTTCACAGCTGTCCTGATCATGACATTCTTAGGCGAGCGCATTCCACAACGCGAAAACAGTAATTGCTGATCGAACTGACTGCATTGCAGCCCAAAACAAACCCATATGCTTAGGAAGCATAGGAAGGCAATGAAGCGGAGAGAAGTGAGTTAAAAAAAAAAAGGGAAAGGACCTTGTGGTGCGAATGGATGTGAGAAGTGATGATGGACTTCTTGGACCTGCATATTCCACAGTACTCGCAGTAGTAACGCCTTATGTCTCTGAACACAGGGCCTGATTTCTCGCAGCTGTCTTCTTCTTCTTCACCCATCTCTTGCTCCCTGCTGGTGCAGAGCTTAACCCTAGTCACACTCAACTCGTCTCTAGGTTTTGTAAAGGAAGCAAATGTCATATATATGTATGTATGTATTAGGCGGGAGCATGACCTGGATAGGCAGTCCCACTCTTGAACTAGGAATTGCCAATTGATTATTGGACCTACAAGGGAACCGACGTTGGTCTATGAAACTAGTTTCACTAAATTTTATGACGCACCGGTAGATAAAGTTAAGATGCATCAAAACAAAGCCTTTTGAATCAATGGTTCCTAAATCTAGACGTCTACCTTTCCGTCGTGTGGAAGATAATAGCATATATGATAGTTTAGAGTCCGTTTGATAATATTTTTATTTGGAAGAAAAAAAAAATTTCAGACATAATTTTTTTCTAAATTAAATAAAACTATAATGTCATTTTTTGTTATTTTGAATTCCTTACATTATAATTATGATATTAAAATAAAATTTCAACTTTGTTAATTTAAGAATTTGAAAAAATTAACTTTTTTATTATTGAATATTATAAATTCTATACTTTTATTTATCCCACCTCTCCCGTTGAATAATTTTATTCTACCTATATAGCTCTTATATCCTACATTATCCTATTTTGAGCCGACGCCAAACGCAAGATAGAATAAATTTTACCCTATCTTAAATTTTATCAATACAGCCTAACCTCATAACATAATATCTATCTTTTCACGCACATGACACTCAAATTTCCCACATCCGCATCATCGCAAAGTCAATGTTAGTCTCGTTGTCTCATACTCAACCACAAGCTGTATTGCAAGTGATTGTTTCGTCCCCAAGGCAATACGATTCAATCCAATAAACCATCTATAATCACAAGTCCCAAATTTAAAATTTCAATTTCACAATGCAAGAATCTGCACACAACCAGAAAGGTTGGACAGTGTGGCAAGAGTTGATAAAGTTCTTCAACTAAAAAAGCCTTTATATTTATCAAGAATGAAAAATTACAAAAATCTTATACAACACGGTCGAAAGAGCATTAACAAATAAATTATGAATGGCAGCAATTTGAACCCACATGGATACACCTTTCCTAGTACATCAATGGATGTATATATTGCTTTTCCTCAGTCAAGAAATTGCTGAAAAGAATCTTCCGAAGACTTATGCTGGTAAATCATGTAGAAGTGAGCTTTAATGTTATCTACCAAGAGGCGTGCTCCTAAAACTTATTAATGTATCAAAATCTTCTCATCTCCGCAAGAACCCCATTGCTTGATAGACATTATTGAGGGTAGCATCTGCTATTTCTGTTGCTCTTGCTGCACCTTCAGCCAATACACCATCCAAATAGGCTGAATCGGACATGATTTCCTCATAGCGGACCTGTAATTGACAAAGAGGGATGAACTATCAACTATTTGGGAAGCTTACCATGCAATGTATACTCAAGCACAACAAAAGTAAGAACTGTCAATGGTCACGCATTTGAAATCACAGCTGTCAAATAATGAACATCAGACTTTGCCACCTAATGATGTAAAAGATTAGAATATTCTCCTGAAATTACCAGGATTATCTAAAAAGACAAATGATATGAGGTAGAAACCTGAATGGGATGGAGATGATCAATTAAGGCATCCGTAATGAGGGGCTTAAATGAGCCCCAATTCATGTCTTGGCATTCTTTGCAACTTCCTGTGGTATAATACATGCCAGTTAAACTTTCTGATGCAGTGTATCTTAGCTTAAGAGCCACTGTCAAATCCTCAAGACAATGACAAATGTAATAACATAGTACACAGCGATGACTGATAAAGTTAACAGTAACACTCTAACTGCATTACCTCTTTGGTTTTTCCTGAAACAAGCTGGTATATTGAAAGTAGATTATTGCATTCTGGTCTGTCAGGATTGTCAAATTCCAAACTATATGATAACCAGAAAATGCAGAAGATAAAAGATCAGCAGACAGCATACTAAGAGGATATCATGATAGACAACATTTATCTATAGAGGAACTATAGAAAAAAAAATTATATATTTATGTTCCAAATTTTGACAACAAATATTTTAATATCTCAGAGCATTGATACAGCAGAAATGATAAAAGTTGAAGGAGTGAGTATCAACCCTGTAAATGAGTCGGTTTTGCAACGTTTGATCTTGTTTGCTATCACCTACAAGACAAATAATTGAATTCAAGGATGGCCAAAAAAAATGAGCAACATACTCATCAAATTTGTCTGTCAACATCCTGCATTCGTGAACTATAGACATAAGGCTGCCTGACCCTCCCCGCTGCCCCCAACCCCCCCCCCCGGGGCCCCTCCCCACCAAAAAAAAAAAAAAAAAAATACTAGAATTAAGCTGATATAAATTACTTTAGATAAATGAGTGCATTGATAAAAATAAAGATGGAACTAAATTTTCCTAGGTTTCAATAAGAATGGCAAGATGCCTCTTGCAGCAACAAGTTAAAAAGGCTGTGCTCAACAAGATAGCTCTGGTGGCAAAAAGTTAAAATGCATAACTAGATGGCTCTGTTTATATCGCACTAAGTCAGTCGAATGCAAACTGACATGCCACTTCCTCATCTTAATGGTGGTGACTGTTTTGTAAGTTCAACACCATGCTTGATCAGAGAACTGACATGCATAAGGCAGTCACCAGCCACACACAATGGCATCAAATGTGGCCAACAATTTAAATTAATACAACATTATCAAGGGGAAAACTCACATCTTTTGAGTCAGAAGATTGATCCGTGACTGATCAGAGGGTGAAGATTTTGACATCTGCAAGAATGAAGCCCGCATATCTGTTATGTTGAGAAGAGTTCCCATGAGAAATGTCTTCTATGAATCTATTGTTTAACAAATTGAATAATTTACTAGCAAAAATATTGAATCAAAGCTTCTTTGTGAGAATATAGAAGGTTCCACGACCTTGGAAAGACCATCAGTAAGTGACATAACTCTTGCTCCAGCTGGAGGGATAAGGGGCTCTGGAACCTATATCAGAAATAGCAAGCACTGCCATTTGAACTGTCTATATTGACCTGAGCCTGAATTCATCATTCAGAATGAAACTTACCTTGAAAATTGCTTCCTCCTCTCCTGTAACAAACAGTGAGGACAATGAAGGATCAAAAAGCTGAATGGAAAGGACATCCAGAATTTCCCAAAGTATCAAAGCGGAAAAATGGAAATCCTCACCCTCCCAATTTCTTCCACTTCCTTCCTCCATATAAGTAGTTAATACGTTCAGCTAGCTCACGAGTCAATTCCAGATGTTGCTTCTGGTCTTCACCAACAGGGACAAAGTCGGACTGCAAAATTGTCCTTTAATGGTGAAGCTTATAAGGATGTTCTGAACTAATGATCACTGATAGTTCTAAAAGTAAACCAACATCACAAGCACTCAACAAGATGAGCCATAAAAAGGAAACACAGAAGAAAATAGACACTTCTCACAGACTAACTAAATAAGTTCTATTGATTTTTTTGTAATTCATATAGTATGCAAATAGAAAAAATATATTGCTTGTTTTTTACCTGGTATAGGAGAATGTCAGAAGCCATAAGAACTGGATAAGTCAATAGAGCAACACCAACATTTTCGTCTCCCTGTAAAGTCGAAATTAAGATTAAAAAAATACTTTGTTAACTCATAACACATAAGAGGAGCATATGACAGCAAAAGATCGTCTATATGCCAATTAGGTTTTACTGTGTCTGTTTAACATTTATCTCAAAACCTACAAGTTGCTGCCACATGTTTGGTCATTGAGATATATCTAAGTTTATGAAATATTACCAGTCAAGCTACACCAATACTAATATATCATCTAATAGATAAATCAAATCATTTCAGGGAATTTATATTTAAAATTGTTGCAAATGATTGATCCTGTGGCTCAGACTTCAAAGAGGTTCCAAGAGCTATTGCCCAACAGAGTAAGGTCTTGTACATGACAAAAGTCAATTAAAGGAACACAACTTAGCACTTAACTGCAGAAGCTTAACATTAGTTCTTTACAATAGGGGGAAAAGGTGAGACTTTTTCCTCCATTAAATTGCATGAAGAACTTCCTTCCTCAATACTCAAACTTGCCAGTCCTTTGTCAGACTAATCTACCAAGATGCTCAATGGTACTTAAGAAGAATGACCATAACAGCAGCAATCGACCAGTACAAGTAAAACACTAGCAAATTTATGCACAACATGATATGAAGGTAAAAAGCAAAGGAGAATATATTGATCAGGATGAAGCTTCCGTACAATTAAAACGCACCGCCTTGCGAGATTTCTCTTTAAACTGGATCATCCTATTGAGCCAACCAATTGGCGTAGCAGCACTCAGCAACCACATCAATTCTACATGAGCACGAACATGGGATTGCACAAAGACGGAAGCCTGTATACGACAATTCAAGTCATATGCTATCAAAGGTAGAATGGGAGTGCAGATAATTGATGATTGTTCCTTTAATTTAAAGAATGCTTCAAAGCAGGGAGGGAGAAAAATATACCTTGGAAGTGTCAACACCACATGCCAAATATATAGCTGCCGTATCTCTGGTTGACTTAGCTAGTTGTTGTGTTTCATACGGTAGTGTTATCTGTAAATGACAATGTCCAACAAATGTACTCAAAGCTAGCCTCAGCAGGCATTAGAAGGCATTTTTATTTCCATATCTGGTTCAAAGTTTTTGCCTGCCTATGAAGAAAGCAACTTGGAGTTTTCCTTTCCATCCCACACATTCTAATTCTTATATTTGGATTAGAAGATATCTTATCAGGATCAAAAGATCGTAAATCACACAAAGATATCGGCATGAACACAAATTTTTTCAGATATGATCAATTGGTGGGCATAAGCAGGCTCGGGCATGATGTTGAGGAATTTTCTCCTTACCTAGCCCCAACATAGCCCATGCCCGGCCTGATGTTTATGTCCAAGCCCATTCATGTCTGATAAATCAGACTCCCACACCTGCTCCTTCATTGTGTATTTCTTTATATTTTTTCTTCTTAGAGTCATTGCATTGTGTGACAATAGTTAACCCTATCCCTGGTTCTTGTCCAACAGGGTTATTGAAAAATGGTATAAGAAAGGATAAATACTGAAAAGAAATGTCAGGACCAAATAAAAACCAACTCCAGTGGCGATAGCATGTAGTTACACAATAGGCTAGAGGAAGAAACTGTCTCAAGGTTCCAATAACAAGGAATGTACAGTAAAAGCACAGGAGACACACCTGTATTAGATTGGAAGACATGAAGGGTGCAAAAATGCCTCAAAAATTTTTTATGTGTTAGATGCATAAGAGGGTGAAGTGGTCTGTTAGAGGTATAAAAGGACAAAGTGGTCTTTAGGGCTTTAGGGCTTATTTTATTGGTGATTACTTAATGTATATATAGACTTTTATTGAATAATACAACTAAAATTTTCCCTTTACATGGTATCACAGCTTAGTCCAAGCACTGGAGCTAGTAGAAAAGACTCAGTCCAAGGGCCAGAGCTTGGCCGACCTAAAAGTTTACTGGGTATGAAATGTCCTCATTAGTATAGCTTCTGAATTTTACGGTGTCATTCACTGATAGTTAATATGATAGTCCATTAGATAGCTTATTTAAAAGCCTAAAACAGCTGATAGAGACATCTTCTATTGACCTATGAGGTGATTAAACACATTGTATACATGCAAAATAAAAAAAAACTTGCAAGAAAATCACCTGAAAATTGAGGTTTCAATGAGAAACTATTCACATAAATCCAAAAGCAGGGAGAGTCAAGATCACATTTTTAGATTCCTACTTGAATGGTAGAAGAGGAGATCCTTCATAAAGTAACACATCTTTCCTTCTTTCCAGAAGGAGTCTAGAAAAATCTTCTATGCCAAATTCTTACATGACTCAGATGAAGTTGGCATTTTGTAGTCACATTGGAGGAAAATTGGTGCTAAGAAGTATACTGGAAGGTGGAAGGTTGGCATTAATATTAAGAACCTACCGTAGGAGTTTACTGGATGGTGGCTACGGTTCAGGACTAGGTACACAAGATAAAATTTTCTTAAAATGATGAAAAAGCACATTATTTTTAGGTTACTTACAAAAGAAATTAATTTTAAGGAGGGATGTATCGAACACCCAGTGGACAATCAGGATGAAGCCCCACCAGCTCCCTATGTCCACCAATGAGTTTACTTCACTGTTAACATCAGAATATAACACAATGCTGCTATGTTGTTCTGGAAGAGAATTCTCCTCGATACTAATGTAAAACTTGCCCGTAATTTTGTCCTCCGTGTTTAACTCCTTCAAGTGAATCACTCATCATCTACTCAATTTCTCCAAATATAAAACCACAGTTTTTGTCTGTTCAATGTTGGTCAGTGAGACAGCATTATGAACCACTGATGATGTCTTTCTGGAATATCAAGGTGCACATTTTGGTCTTGCATAGCATAATGAACCAACGTGATCTGGCACAACCTAGTGCACTAGCCTATAGGAAAATGAGCAACAATATTACAGATCTGATTGAAATGGGACCTTTTCCTGGAAATGTACAAACCTCATGCATATCAGGAAAAATAATGCTGTTGAGGGCTGTCCTCCAGTCAATTTTACTACAATAAACCATGAATGGACTTGCTTTTCTCTCAGTTGCACTAGATGCAAATAGTAAGAAGGGTTAATCACCCAGTACCCTTATATCCTCTAATAATCTTCAAATAGAGAAAACTATGAATGAATTAAAAACATACCGCGTGAAGGTCCACAATGAAAAAGAGAGTGTCATATGAGTTCTGCAGCATTGAAACCTGGAGTGAACAGATGAAGAAACAACAACAAGTACAAACCATGAAAATTTGCAAGAAAACCAACATCAACCTGAAGCTCAATCCAATTTTTAATGGCTCCAAGGTAATTCCCGAGGTGAATGGAACCTGTGGGCTGAACTCCAGAAACAATCCTTTTCCTGTAAGGCAACTCCATGAGCATATCAATGGGCTACATAACTCCGCACTCAATTACACTCCAAAGTCAAGCCAAGTCAAAGCAAAGAAGCGAAAATCGCTGAACGAACCCGAAGAAATCAATTAGGCATCAAAGCAATGAAGCCAAAATCACCAAACGAAACCCAAAAAAACCAATTGGGCAATCAATTTAGCACCCAGAGAAAGAAAAAAGGCGAAAAAAAGGCGTACCTCACGGAGCTGGAAGTCTCCGGGACAGCGGGTTCGGACACCGAGAGGGTACAGAGACATTGAAAGCTCGAGGCCTTGGGCCTGACAAAGAGATGCCTTGGGAAGCACTTGCTCGGCGCAATCGCACACGACCTGTTCGAAGAAATGACGCAATGAGGAATCGCCATGTAATGGCTTCAAGACTGCAAAGGACCATACCCACATTGCTTCTCCGCATACACGCACGCTCAAACATGGCATTGCACATACATTGCAGCAGTCCCCGCCCCACCCACAAACACACACCCCCACATACAAGCACAGGGAACCGTACATACAGTAGAGAGAGAAAGAGAGAGAGAGAGAGTACAGAGAGGAGGCGAGGGGGGAGGTGGAGTTGGAGAGGATGGGGAAGTGAGAGAGAAGAGAGCGAGCCATCTCTTCTTCTTCTTCTTCTTCTCCAGCTCCGCGGGTGGGATGGAGCGGATATGGCTGGCGCGCGTTCTCTGTCCGGACCCTTGGCGAAAGTGGAATTTTTTTATTTTTGTTTAGGGATAATTGTATTGAAATTTTAAATTTATTACGAAAATGTAATTAAATTTTAAAACTTTCAAAAAATATAATTAAATCCTAAAACTTATCATGAAAGTACAATTAAGTCATAAATAAGTCCTAAAATTTATCAAAATGATTTAGTTAAATTCAAGTTTAACTTTTCAATTTTAGCATTTCGTTTTTGTGATTCGATTGAACTTTTGAAAGTTTTAAAACAATTGCACTTTTACAATAAGTTTTAGGATTTAATCGTACTCTATTGATAAGTTTTAGGATTTACAATATACTTATCCTCCTTTTTCTCAATTAAAAATAAGATAGACAATTTTACATGTCAAAATATTCTAACTCTAGATTATCACATATTTCATGCATTTTGTCTTTAAAAAAAAATATTTAAAAATAGAGTAGTAAGAGAATTTTTTTTCATTATAAAAAGAGCAACCAATCTAAAATGCAAACCGTCTAGATCAGAGTCGGAGATACGTTTTTGAGCGCATCAAATTAAACTCACCTCTTTACCAAAAAATTGTTATCATAGCATAATCTTGAAAGAATACATAATAAATAGGAATGTTCAGACCTAATGGTAAACCCTACGTCTTTAATAAGCAAAGTTTGGATCATTCCATAATCTCAAAATGAGGATTGGAATGGGAATTTATCCTTCGATTATAGTTTATGTCTCGTCAAAGAGAAAAATGATTCAAGTACACAAAATTGCAAAGCATTCATAGCACATTATAGGTATATGTGCTAAGACTTGATAATATCTATTTATGCACATCTCTCTTGTATCTCGGGGGCATGACTCTAATTACCCAAGTACCTAGAAAGGAATTAGAGCAACCCATTATAATATACCTTTATTTGAATATGAATTCTTTAAAGCATAAATCGAACTCACAACTGTTCAGACCTGAAAGTATGAAAAATCCTTACTCGTGAGTCAATCTTAAGGTGCGCAGCACTAAGCACATTTGACCTTAGTTTTGAGGTAGTCAGTATTAGTAGTGGTTTGATCATTCAACAAGTTTCCTTTTCCATCTATACAAATATGCAAAAATAAGTAAAGCTCGCGTGAGGTTGAATTACATGGCATACTCACGTGCTAGCCTTATCTGCTAGCTTACTTTTTGTAGCCATTTTAGCAACTTTTCAATCTAGCAAATGTCGCGACCAAAAAAAAAAAAAAAAAAAAAATCCTAGCAAATGTCTAAATTGGCGACCGTTAATTCTTATGCATAATTTGGTAATAAATCTGGAACCGTATATCTGTTACATGTGTAAAAAGATAAACTGCCGTTATACAAAGGAGAAATTCCATGAAAAAGGAAACCTAAAAAATATGGAACCGGACGATCTTGGGAAACCACCTCTAAATCTTTATGAGCAATAGGAAACAAATGGGGGCAAAGATATGAAGAAAACCAAGGCACAGATCACTTGCTGGCATTTTTCACACAGAACCAATTGCACAAAATTGATGCATTCGACAAAATTAAGGACAACCATTAAGATGGAGGAATTTACATTCCTTCACTTTATGGCTTCACATGTCTTGTCAACTTGCATTATTTTAAGTGCTCGAAATATTTCCTCATACTTATGTCACGATCAATAAGATACCATAAATTAATGTCTCATATTTTTATTTTTTTTTGATTGAATTTGAACATCTATGTCATTACCATTCTCTGCATTAATGGCGACATTCACAATGATGGAAGACCGGGGGGATCTTTCCTTTTCCATTTCCATGCCAGACCGAGCGCCAGCCAGGAGGAGAACTGGCTTGTAAAGGCGTCTCCTTTCCTGGGTTTTCCCCACTACGGTCCTCAGGCTTTTCTAGGGTTTTCCACTTCTATCAGCAGTCACCACCATCATAGCCAGACAGCAACCCTGTCCGAATCCCATTTCCAGATACCCGTTGCTGAAATGATTGGCGGAACCTGGGACATCCCAGATTGACAGAATCTTGTTTTTTGTTTTTTTTTTGTTCTTTTGTTGTTGTTGTTGTTGTTGTTCTGTGATGCGCATTTGCTGAAGGAAGCGCGAATGGATCGCCTCCGTCCGAGGCACAGGGAGGCCTTCTCCGGGTTCACGAATGCCGAGGTAAAGTTGCGGTCTTTGTCGTTTTTTCTTTTGCTCGCGTGGTTCGTTTCATCTGGGTCGGGGTCTGTTAGGGGCTTGAATCATGAACTCTAGACATTATTGGCTTTGTTCTTGAAAATATACTGGAAACTTATGTGGGCTTGCTCGGAATGGCGTTTGCGCGTGTTTGTGAAGTGAAGGTTCGGTAATGGGGCTAGCTCTGATGTCTGCAATAAGTTTGTACCTCGTGTTTTCGTGATTTTATGAAACCGCGGGCACGTAAAATAGTCGGGTTGTTTTGTGAAGAAAGATTCATGAGCTGATCGTCGAGCTTTTCGGGAACTGTTTGAGGGGATCCTAGTTGAATATTTGCCTTGTTTGGAGGTATAGGGCTGTAAGTATTTCTGTTTTTGGTGAAAAGCTGGAGAGGAAAGGACTTGTAGATTGCAATCATTGTATCGACAAGTGATGATTGGAAGTAGGATGGAGAAAGATGCATTTTGAAGTTGAAACCTGTTCACATCTCCCTTAAAACATTTTTTGACCGTTGAATTTTCACCAAAAGCCAGGTCAGAAGGAGGCCCTTGCTTATTTTTGCATTGGCAATGCAGAGCGCCTGGGAATGTTGTGAGAGAGAGGAAAAGAGTTCTTTGCTAGGGTCGTTGAGTGTCCTGTGGATGCTTTACTTATGAGGCAGGTGTATACACCCCTGAGAGGATCTTTGCTCCTCTTAAGAGGACGTGATTGAAGGTCCCTGAACATTGTCTTCCAATTTTTATTTTGTTGTTGTTGGGTTTTAGAGCAGAGAGGATACTCTTCACCTGCAATAGAAATTGCTTAAATGGTTTAGTTTCTGCCCTGATCATTATGGTTCTGATCTCGGCTCATGGTATCTCATCTACTACAATGATATTGAGAGGCTCATTTGTAATATGTAGTTTAATCTGATAGAACTTTTTAGGACAGATGTCGAGTAGGGTGAGCAGGAGGCAGATTTAAACTGACTGGAGAGTTTAGGATATAACTGAAATGTTTGAAGCTCGAGTAAAATTGTAGAAATCATAAAATACACATCTTTTTATGTAATTAGGCCGTGTTCTATTTGTGTTAATATCGACTGTGTGATAGTCCTATGATGCTGATAACTTTTGCCAATCTTTTCAAGCAGATTGAGAAATTGGAGATGTTGCTGGAAAAATCAGGAGAAGAGACATGTAGTAAGGAATTTTGTCGGAAAATTGCAATAAGTTTCAAGTAAGTTTAAGCTTACATTTCTCTCTAACTGGAAAATGTAATTGAACATTTCTTTTTCTCAATATGAATGCATGGTTTCCTTAAGATTAGATCCTGTTGCTTCTCATATGGTACCTAATTTTCTGTCTTGTCCTTGTGTACTCACAGTCGCTCTGCTGGTCGTGCTGGAAAGCCTTTGATAAAGTGGATGGAGGTACTGAGAATTTTCACTTGCATCGTGGGTCTTCAGCTTTTTTATCCTCACATCTAATTGCAGATTTCCTGGTCGTGTGTCACTGTGTGAACATGCTAGGTCCAGAGTTGGTTCGAGAAGAGGCAACAAGAGCGACACAAAGTTACTTTTGCCCCTGATTCTGGCAAGAATGTGTCTGAGATACCAGCAAATTGCCCTATTGATAAAACAAATGAAAATTCTCAAATGCCTAAAGGTTTTTATGCTCCTGTCACATCATTCAAATGTATATATCCAGATAAATTTGTATTCACATGATTATTTCGGTGGGTTAAAAGACGATAATTTAATGCAGTCCCATGTATCTCCAGCTTATGTGGGGAGAAGATATTCTCTATCTGAAGATACCTTGCTTATACTTGGTTATTTAGTGTGAATTATGGAAATAACTTTACATCACCACATAATTCTTTCCTTCACTCTAATGTTGAATTGGAAAAATTTCCATAGATAGGTAAGGATGCTTGGATGTAGCAATGTGAAGTTATAAATTGTGAAGTTATAGAATGTGGAAAATGTGGTAATGCAGCTTCTTAACTTAATGTTGGGTCAAACAGGTTAGGATTAACTAAATTCATGAAACATGTATAAAATTTAAGCTGAACATGGGTTTTTTCTCTTACTTTTAGTGGCTTCCAAGAATACCACTTAAATAAATCATAGTTTATCAAGTCTGTGCTGAAAATGTAAATTAATTTGGGAAGTGTGTACGTGCACAAATGCATCAATCGATCACTCTCCCTCTCCATTAGGCATTAATTGTCACCCTCCATTACACATGTTTGTCCACATACCAAGTCCATCTGTAACTGCCTCTACAAATGAAAGTCTTACAACTCCTATAAGATTGGAATACACTAATGTGTTTCTTTTAATATATATGCATGTGAATTGATTTGAGAAAAATTGTAATGTCCATCATGCACAAAAGCAACAAAGACTAAAAGCACTCTGCTTGTGTGCAGATTGCGTGCAGGATCTAGTTATCTCTCAAGCCAGATGCTGAATATACCTTTTGGACCCTAGTTTTAGATATTCCTCTTGCTTGCTAGTGATTACAAATTCAAACATTTTTGTAGTTTTCGAGTTGACTAGTAAAGGCATGATCTTGTAAATTGGAGTGCCTTATTTGTGTTGCTGTTTCAATAGCAGGGCAAAAGATCTCAGACTTAACAGAATTGGAATTTGAGGCCAAGTCTTCAAAAGATGGGGCATGGTAATAGCTCACTCACCTGAAATAAAGGCTTTCTTGCCAACATTTTTGTTTCTTTAATCAGATTGTGAACATTGCTTTTCAAGGTATAAGGGCTCAATGGATAGCTATTAGCTAAAAACTCGAATCTGTGGTGTGAGCCTAATATTACTCTCATGAACATTACTTGGGGTATAAAGGTTCAATGAACAGCTATTAGCTAAAAACTCGATTATTTCATGTGTAACAGTACTCTAATGACAAGGCTGCTTGTTCATTTAATAACTTGGCCATGGAAGTTAAGCTAATAATCTCCTTGGAGTATGACAGTAGTCTGCCTCCTGTTATGAAATTTTATGCTGTTTAAACTCACCTCGAAGAAGCCAACTGCTTGGTCTGGTGATTTATACTAAAAATCACTTATAACTAATCTTGTGCACTTGGAATTTGGGGTTAGATTCATTATTGCTTGTGTTGTGTATGTACAAATATATGGAAGTTCCCTTTTCAACTGGAGTATGACAGTTGCTGAAAGACTTTTCTCCATGCAGGTATGATGTTGATAATTTTCTTGGCCACAGGTTTCTCGACTCAGGTGAAGCTGTAAGTGTCTCTACAAGAATCTTAACGAACAAGCTGTTTATGTTTTGTCTTACTAGTCGCGTAAATTCTTAACAATTTGCCATTTCTTAAAGGAAGTTCTTGTCAGATTTGTTGGGTTTGGGGCTGAGGAGGATGAATGGATTAATGTGAGAAAGGGTATTAGGCAACGCTCAGTCCCGCTGGAGAGTTCGGAATGTGACAAGGTTAAAGTTGGGGACCTTGTCCTCTGCTTCCAGGTGTTTATTGATGCAGCCCATTTTTTTACTAATTTATATTGATTTACTGTCTATTAAGGCACTTATCTGATTTTTTCTTTTCTTTTTTTTTTTTTCCAATTTCTTTAACTTCAGGAGAGGAGGGATCAGGCAATTTATTATGATGCTCATGTCATAGGAATTCAGAGGAGAATGCATGATATTAGGGGCTGCAGGTGCCTCTTCTTGATACGCTACAATCATGATAACACCGAGGCATGTGTTCATGACGGTTGACATTCTGCTTCCATATCTCAGATATTATGCACCTTTGTCTTTATTATTATTATTATTATTATTATTATTATTATTATTATTATTATTATTTAATTTTATTTAATTTTATCGTTTTTATGCTAAAAAAAATTTCTTTTTGCCAGGAGAGAGTTCGCTTGAGGAGATTGTGCTGGACATCGACGTGACAGATGATCTCATACTCAAACTTTATTCTCGGAGATCCATTAGGCTGCTTCTTCTTCTCAGCTTGCTTTCTGTCTATGGTTGGTAGGACCTGTTATTAAGGGTTGAAGTGGCAAATTTTGTTGGTTGGATGGTTTCTCTGTTGTGCTTGATGATAGATTTTTGGTATATAATATGCATAGTGGAGTTTTCAATTTAAGCACCGCTCATATCTGCGAATACATGTGTATTTGCTGTGATGCTCCTTGATACAACTGATTGGGCAGGTGTTAATATGCAACCGTGATAAAGCATAGGTTTTGGTTCTTGTATGAAAAGGTTTATGGGGATGGGCTATCCTCAGAAGCGTGTTTTTTATTTTTTTTTCGGTTGGTTTATCCTCAGAAGGGTTAACCAGCAGAAAGTTGGCAATCTTACTCATTTTATGATCAGACTTAATAAATGCCATGTAGTTTTCTTAATGAGCAAGAACACGGTACCAAAAATTTGATGGACAGACCATGAGGTGAAATAATCAATGACCCACCTAAATTGTAATTCTTATATCTTCGAAAGTTGCGATGCTAACATGGTTCTTTTTCTAACTTATATGTACTGTCAAGCAAGCAAAGTTCTAACGTTCATTGCAAAGATGGGATAACTGCAATGGTTAAGTAGCAAGACAGATGGTCTTCTCCAACCACTTGAGAATTGAACAAATTGAGTATTTCGTATCTGACTCTGCAGTCCTGGAGTTGGAACTGTGCCCCCACAGCCAGTGGACGTCGATATTGTATCTGGTCAATGGCAAACTTCATGCACGAGCTGCAAACGTGTCCATAGAAGACGATGGTGACGTGTTCATTCATCATGGTGGAGTTGGAACAGTTAGATCGTAATTCGTCGTCTCTGCAGCCAATACGTTAAGGACTATATATACAGGGCAGCATGGCATGGCACCCAGAAACAAAGTTGGTCTCCATTGCAGATTAGCATACCAACGTTGTGTATGCAACATTTAAGAGCAGCCATAAAGTGAGGGAAAAGTACCAGTTCTTAATCTATTACACTTATACCAAGTCAGCCTTAAACCATTTATTATGCTAAGTAAATCATGATTTTTTTTTTTTTTACGTTTACCAATTGAGTTAATTTGGCCAATTTATGTTGGAAATTGGTAACGTAGATGCCGGCGGTCTTACTTGGTACAATCGGCGCTGTTGTGTGTGTGTGTATACATATATATATATATATATATTATATATATTATTTATTATTTTTAATATTTTTCTTTTGATTTTTCCTCCTTTACTTTTTTTTATTTATTTGTTTTTTCGGATTGAGGGCCAGCAACCTTAGTTGGCATTGGGGGAGGGTGTCGTGGCCCTTACCAGCTTTAAGCGAGGACCTCTCACCGGCTAAAAGTAAGGGTGTGCAGTACCTCAACCTAATCTAGTGAGGGCTGCCAACCCGAGCTAGGGCATCGTGGCCCTTGCTTAGACCCAGCTTGGGCTGCAACACCTGAATCCGGCATGGGCGTGCAGCCCTCGTAATCACTTGGTTTTGGACTGAGGATCCAACCCTTGGTTTCGAATTTCACTTTTTAATCGGTCTTTATTATGACATTTATTTTGCGCGAGTAATAGATGGAGAGTTTGAGAAAACAATGGTCGGAATTTTATACGTTGGATTTCGTTATCATCTGTGTACTTTCTGAAAAATATTCTCTTGTATTCAAATTCCGTATTGGTCTGTATGGGTTTCTAAGGTGGCTGTAAATCAAATTCAAGATGCCATATTCATTGTATAACGGCTCACATGTATTTGTCTTCTTTATCAAATCACCGGTACCCAATTATATGTTTTTGCTTCTCGCCTATCACTTTTGCATGTCTGATACAGTAAACTGCAAGACGAACGTATGTGCACATCGTCCGTTTATTCATCATTTCGAATGATATGTTTTTTATTCTTCATCCCTTGACAAACTAATAGTTTTTAAACTTAGACCCAATGTGCGATGTTGTTTTTATGCTTTTAGTTCGTTCGATATGATGCAAGAACTATTTCTAATATATAATTTAGTCCCCAAACTTTCAATTGTTTAATCTAGTCCGTGGTGTACAGTTCATGGATGGTGGCTGCAGCCCACTTTATGAGTTTCATTTGAATATCAACCTACGGTTTATCGATCACATCAATATCACAGCTTATACACATCAATAAACGTAAAATTAAATATACAACTGCGAATCCAAATGTGGAATGGGCGCGAGTCGGGGGATGGGAAGAGCAGAAAAAGCAGAAAGAAAAAGAGGCCATGTTTTGTTTTAAAGTGAAGGGTATTATGGTCCCTTTCATGTAACAGAATTAGCTATAAAATAACTGAATGTAACTTGCGGAATTTCGCGGATGGGGCGCCAATAACGGCCGGTCGGTTTTGAGCATTGCTTCTCCAGAATCTCACATCCTGGGATCTGGAGTGCTTCTAAGGAGGGAGGGAGGCCATCTCGGGGTAATTTCCTCAGCTTCAGACAATCGAAGATCCACAAGTTTCGAAGAGAGGGAGGGAGGCTGCTGGACAGTCTTTCCATGTTATGCATGTGAAAAATTTTGAGAGAGAGCAAGGAGGATGGGAGTGGAAGCAAAAAATCCTTCTCCTCTCCTACTCCTCCAGTGCTGCCGTCCATCCATAGAAATTGAAGGGAGGTGAGTGGGGTAAGCCACTCGGTCACCGGCTGCTTCATATTCACGCAATTTGCTACATGAATTGTTAGTAGTTGGGGTGGCAATCCTCCGTTGGGGAAGCGCGTTATGCTCTCACCATTAATAATTTCCAGATCACAGAGACATGTTAGTTGATGCAACTGATTAGGTAACGATTTTACCTTCGGACAATTAGAGAGCGAAAAGCTTGAGATGCCAGGAGGAAGAGAAGGGAAGCACTCTAGCTCTAGAGTAGGACAATCTCACAACATCAAAGAAGTGAGGTGGGATAGTGTGTGGAGGCTTTGAGGTAAGCGTCTCAAATTTTGGAGACTCATAATGTTAATCACTTGAAGCGACTTCAGATGATCTAGATTTATCTCTACGAGCGACTCCACTCCCTTGCAGTAACTAATTTCAAGTCTCATGAGGGTCGCAGGTAAAAGTCTACCCATGTTGAATGGAGAGGCTGGCAACGAATTGCATCCGGAGATTGATAAGTCTTGCAAACAAGAGGTCATGTCACCATGGGTATTGCTATTGTTGCTGCTTAGTTCATCCAGATGAACACTTAATTCTCTCGATAAAGATTGCAACATCTTGCGGTCCTTGATAACTAATGATATCATAGATGTTGGCATACCTATTTTGGGGAAGGACACAAGTTTTGGACAATTATCGATTGTGAAGAGTCTAAGGGAAGAGAGGGTGTGTATCTTGCTTGGAAGCTTCTCTAAATTTAAGCAATCCCTCAATTTGATAGTCTCGAGATTGCGAGGCAGCTCTACATCTCCTTCTCCAACCACAAAGGTTATGAATTCTGGACAACTGCTGATTAATAAGCTCTTCGGACAAGTGAAATTTTGAATTATATTCCTGTCTTGCCATAAGGATATTAATTCTTCACAACTTTCAATCTCCAACTTCTCTAGCTTGATCAAGGAGCTTGTAAACTCATGATTCAAGCAAGTTACTCTAGCAACACCTTTTATGACAAGAGCGGTTAGAGATGTCAGATTTACCAAACTCTTTAGAACCCCCTCATTGCAACCTCCAAAGTTCAATTCATTGAGAGATGGAAGGCTAATGATGGAGGGAGAGGCATCCATATGCGGACAAGAGCTGATTTCGAGCTTTATTAGCGAGCTTAGTTGACTAGGCAATCTTCCGATTAACATAGGACAATCCAAAATGATGAGATGCTCAAGATGAGGGAATAAAACTCCTACTTCTTCAATGCTGATGCGATGAGACAAATCCTCCCACAATGGCATGTTCTCGAATTCCAAAGTTATTAAGGATGGAAAAGGACAGGTAGTTCCATAAAATTCAGACCCTATCATGCATATTGCATGGAGACCTTTGATGTAGAGTTCTTTCAACGAAGACAACTGCCCAAGTGATGGTAATGCTTTGGCCTTGTGACACCCATGTAAATGTAAATACATGATGTTAAAGTATGAGGGACTTCCTAACCATGATGGGAAGTCTAGGCCACCATAGTAGGATATTTTGAGATTTACAAGATTTTGGTGAGGGCGAAGAAAGTTAAGGACCTTTGCTTCGAGCTCTTCATTCCGGAAATTTTCAAAATCTTCACTCCATTGCATGTTCAATTGGCATATTCCTTCCTTCATGAGTAAATTGGCATCCTTGGCATCTCTAGCTTCTTGAATTGTATGCAAATTAGAGATGCACAATTTCTCTCCAAGATTCTTTAGGTTTTTCAACTCCTTCAACCTTGACCCTTTTTCCGCTCCCACTACAAACCTCTTAAGACCCACCAAATTACCTATATTCAGTGGCATCACTCTTAGGTTCTGAGTGTCAGCAATGTCGAGAAATCTTAGATTGATTAGGTTCTCCATACCTTCGGGTAATTCAATAAGATATTCACAGCCTCGCAACATCAAAGCTTCTAGTTTGTACAATGTAACAATTGACTTTGGAAGCGTTCGAATATCACTATACGACATATTAAGGTGCCTTAGGTGCCTCAATTTGCCAATGCAATTCGGTACCTCGCTGATGCTATAATGACTTAATGAAAGCATCCTCAAGTACTTGAATCTCGACAACAAGTCACATAGTGCTTTATGGGTTAAAAAGGACCTATTATAATTCCTAGATTGCTTCCGTAACGATATGAAACTCCTGAGTCCCTTCATCCCATGATATATCTTGATTCTTTTTGGCACAATGTGATCATTGGCAATTAATGAGGCATGACGAGTTAAAGAAGCATTATTGTGATCACCCTCAAACTCAAGCTCTCTTGAGTCAAAATAGGTTGCACTGGCAACTAGCTTTGCTAAGTCATTCACAAGATCATGCATCAAGAATCGTGATCCATCGCTATTTGACTTTTGAAATAACGATCTAGATACTAGCTCATTGAAATAATTCAAACATGTATTCCAATAGCTTTTTCGATTTTCTCCCTCCAACAAGCCCTCTACAGACCACCAGTGAATCAACTCGTCCCGTTCGATTTCATAGTCCTTGGGATATATAGCACAGTAAGCGAAACATCTCCTCAAATGGGAAGGGAGATGGAGGTAGCTAAATTTCAAAGCTGGAAGGATGTTATTTCTTTCTTCTGGTAGATCCCAAATCTTGCTGTTCAATATAGCTTTCCAATCATGGGGATTGATTTTAGTGCGTAGCAGCCCGGCCAATGTCTTCACGGCTAATGGCAACCCTTTGCATTTTTCCGCTATTTTCTTAGCTAATACTTCAAGATTGGGATGATGATCGAAATTTTTGGCTCCAAAAGCATGAAATGCGAACAAAGTCATACAAGCATCTAATGACAACACTTTGAGAATTATCGGTGGAGCACCGGTTGTTGAAGCAACTTCGAGGTTACGAGTTGTGACAATGATCTTGCTTCCCTTCGCTTCAGATTGCAAAGGCTTCAAGAGGGTTGTCCAGTTGTCATAATTCTCATTCCAAACATTGTCTAAAATGATAAGAAACTTCTTCCCCAAAAGGTTTTCCTTGAGCTTGTTTTGAAGCCAATCTAGGGCCTTGCCTTCACAGGGTAAATGACAGTTGGTTGCTTGTAGGACATTCTTTGTAATAGCCAGCACGTCAAAATCATTGGAAATGCAAGCCCATGCTTTCACATCCAAATAGTCAGAGACTCTAGCATCATTGAAAACTTGCTGAGCTAGAGCCGTCTTCCCAATACCTGGCATCCCTACGATGGGAATCACTTTATGTCTGTGCATGTTCTATCGTCTTCTTCTTTGATTAATAATTCGAGCATATCAATTTTTTCATCCTTCCTACCAACAAAAAATTGCTCTGTCAAATGTGTAGTGGGAATCGGCTTGTTCTGTTGGAGGTATGTTGATGGCTTCTCGTTATTCACTTTAAGGCTCAAACCATCTTTCAGAGTTATGATGTTTTGTAATCTACCATCCATCTCTTCTATCTTGGATCTCATTGTGTGGTCGAACATAAATGCTCTCGGGCTAAATTTGAAGCAACAACTCGGAAGAAGGAAACACGCCTTGCTAGTGTCGGGTTCTGCCTTGGACTTGTTTTCCACGGATTCTATGGCGAACTCATCAAGCAAGTCTTCGATGTCGTAGGCCAAGTTCCTGAGATCTTCGAGCCACAACTTCACCTTGGGATCGCCATTTAGTTGCCTGTCCTCTGCATCATCCAACACCAGGTTGATACTGACCAGCATCTTCTCCCATTTCTTCAGCAGCTTATCAATCCCCTCGCGTTGCGCAAAGTTGAGCAGCTCGCGAGAGGCCAACCTCTCGAACAACACTGAAAGAAGGGTGCCAAGAAAGAGCTCTGCAATGGGCATGGCTTGGTTCGGGAGCAGCAGAGGATTAAACAAGAGTGCGTGGATGGTTTGAAATAGAGTGTATTGAGCAGAGAGGAAACAAAAGTTCTTATTTCTTTGACAGCATCATCAAATGATGGTGTCAACCGAAGACTTTTTAAGCATTAAAGTACTCTAATTAGACCGAGATGGCTTTTGTCTTATGGCGCAATTCTTCAATCCACTTGCACTGAAAAATGGACTAACCGTCCGCGTAATTTGATGGATACAATAATTGTTGCATCAACCTAATATACAAAGATCTAAATTTGAACCATTCAAAAAAGGTTGGCCTCATATGGATCTTACATGATTTAACGATCTAAATTCAATTTAATATGTCTATTAGATTTACTAAATAATTGCTCTTATCCAATATATTATGGTAGAGGGTTAGAGTAAATTTGTTAAATGGATGATTAGCGAGCATCTCAAGTCACATTTGTTTAATTTTTTTGGTCAAAAAGGCATATTTGTTTAAAAAATCAATTTCTAAGCATTTATTTCACATAATACGAGAACAAAATGTCCATAGTTGATTGCTTAATAAGTGTCTAGAGAAACTCAATAACAAATATTTTTTAAATAATAATAATTTAATAAAAGGTGTCATTAAATTCACCCATAAATGGCTCCATCCACCTAATCGACATTTGTCCATGAGCGGTGGCGGAAACAGTTGAGACTTAATACAATGGTGGTTGCAGGTTGGCCATTAATGCTCTGCTCTGCGCTCGATGTAGGCCCAGCAATAACTCGAGGAAAGGCCGGGATGGAGTCTTACCTGGTCCTCCCGTTTCTCCAACAAATAATGTCTTCTTCTATGGCTCTTTAAATGATCAATGAATGATATTACTTTCTAGCAAAATAATGGAAAATACAGTTCAATTGATTTATTCAATTGGAATACTGAGCGTGTCTCAGACTTTTCTTAATATGCTGCATATGACCCTTTAGTTTAAAGGTCCATTTGCAATTTGATATATCACTTGGCGGATCAATCTACTTAATTGTTCTTAAAATAATCTAAATTAGTCATCTTTACAATCGGAGAACAGAGAACGTCGGCTTAAATTGGTGATAATAGTCCGGCAAATTGACTCATTATTTTTACTAACGATTAATTTGGTACTCTACTCCCTCATTTTTTTTCCATAGCTTAAGAAATTTAGACTTGAACATATTCTTTGCATTCTTGATGTGGTATAGTGCATAGCAAGATCCATCATCCTTCAAACACAAAAATGAACATGAAAAAATCTATAGGATTTTCACTTCAATCAAATGCTATTTTATCAAACATCAGTTTATTAAGCCGACCAAACACAACCATAGCAGTTAGGCATTTTATGTAGTGAGTTCGGAAAGGTGGCTTGATGATGAGAACATAGTTAAAATGTCACAATTTTTCCAAAGTTCCAATATCAAATGTTATATCTTTGAAGTTTTCCATTTCTTAAAATTGACGGGGTAATAGGGATCTACATTTCTCATTTTGTTCTTGGCTTTTTTTACTCGACTCTCTTTTCTTAACTTAAGTTAAAAAATATTGGTAATCTAATTAATTGAATTCTCGATGGGGGAGAATGCTATCGGGTTCTTAGTTACAATGGTATTTGGAAATCATACTCGATCAAACTATCCAAAAAATGTTAAACCCACACGACCACATAAATAATTTTTACCCATGCAGCTTGCTTTCAGTTGCTCGTGATAGGGAGATGTGCTAGTGTGCTAGAAAAGAAAGCATGCAAATAAAAAGCCTCAAGAATCATGATGAATTTTTTTTAGGACATCCATATATTTAGTTTTTTTTTTTTTTTTGTCGGACCATATATTTAGGTTAAAAGTGTCATTTACTTCATTTTTTTGCTGCACGAAATTACCCGACAAGTACAATTTCTTTATACTAGAGTAACCGCCAATTTTTTGTGTGTGTACATAACCACCCTTTTATCTCACAATCTCGCATTTTGTCTATATATTTAAGCCTAAAGTATAATTTCTCTAACTTCGCTTTTGAAAATTACCCCTACAATTACAATTTCCATTTTTTGATTAAACAACTTTTTTTTTAATGCATAACCATTATTTGGTCTAACACTGATAAGTTTTTGACCTATACCTTAACAGTATTACGATTTTCCTCTTATTTTGAAAATGATTTCACTAAAGGCTTTTGGAATCAAAATTAATAGGTTGGACACGTAAAATTGTGGCGTTAATAATTGAAAATATTTTGATGTCATGATGGAATTCAATACCTAAACAAATGAAAGTATTGATTGTGCATGTCATGAGAGCAATCATTGTATTAAGACGTGCCCCTAAAGCACTTTATAGCAAACTCCTCTTTTGGCAAATTGAATTACTCGAAGGAATACTTTAACGTGTACTGACCCCAATTGGCCAATTAACTAGGCCTGATTGGAATTTACTGTGTTGGTGTAAACGTAATTTACCACATTGGTGACAAGTGGTATGCTCCCTTCTGATAACTTAATTCTGCACTCTGCCATCCTTAATTTACCACATTGGTGACAAGTGGTATGCTCCTTTCGTATTCTTGATTCTGCCCTCTGCATCCATTTGTGTATCACTTTCGGCGTAACTAAGGAAATATAGCCTTTATAGGTAGATCGGTGTTGTGGCTGTTTATTTCTCCATTGATTGCTCTCCAACGCTCCATTGATAATCAATTCTGTTTTGCTTTTTCTCATTCCATTTATAAATAAAATTGTCGCCCATCAAACCATAATATGAATGAGGAAGTAGAGATGAGCTGTAGATGGTTTACATAAAGAAACAAAGTGGATGATGAACAAGACAACCTCTTCATCCTCTGCAACGGTGCATGGACATGTTTGTGCTTGCGCGTGCGCGTGGGGGTATTTTATTTATTTATTTATTTATTTCGTTTAGTACTATCTTATAAGTTTATTTTGTATTACCTGTTTTTAGTATATAAATTGAATGTCAAAGCTACATATGGAATATATACTCTTTCAGCCAGAATTTCTATTATGTGCACAGTCAGCCCAAGAAAAAAAAGAAGAAGAGGCTTCCACCGCGGGGCTACCATATTTATACATGCACGATGACTAAATTTTGGATTATATGGGTAAGTATAATTTTACCATCCATTAAAACCATTTGTGTTACCGAATTAAGAGGTTGCTTTTGAAGAATATTTGTTGTAATAATTTTTACAGATTTGGGACCCGATATGTAAATATACTCTGTCGTGCGTACCGACGGAACGTGTTGGGTTCTGCCCGGGGCGGTGAAAAAGAAAATATGCAAGGGTGAGGCTTCGTTGTACAAAAATAGTGGGTTGCCGCACCCAAGCCTCCATTGCAACGGGCCATCCATCTCGCTTTTGGAACACGAAACAGATCTCTCCGTATTTTTTTTTTTTAATGATCGAGGGACCGTCGGAGATCACTCTTCAGGGATCACATGACCCTCTCGATCTTCGATAATCATCGCGTAGCATCCGGGAGGCTGGCGGCAAAAATCACCCTCGATCTCCAAAGTCGTTACGTTCAACTCGTTTCTTTGAGGATGAGGTAGTAAATCTTAATCATCACGGCTATCTACGGACGGGTCTCTGTATCCTTTTTAACAGTGGCATTAAGTCTAAATGACGGACAGGACAGTGCTGTGGTTGAGTTGGGTCCCTCGGCCATCACTGCGGCTTGATCTTTTAGCTCGCGCGTCCAAAACATGGGAGGAGAGAAGTCGTACCACCCTCTGCAGCGCGAGGTTGACGTGTAACACGAAGCTTGATAATGGCTATTCTATTGGACGGAGGAAGGCCCAGAAAGCAATTTGACCCCGCCTTGGTTAATTATTGACATCACTTTTTTCTTTTCTTCATTATTATTATTATTATTATTATTGTCATTATTTTTTGTTTATGCGCCGCGCCTGTCTTGATGTTAATGCTTGGAAGCAACCCTGCCATCCCTTCTTTAAAAGTGTTTGTCTGAGGCCAAACGGTCAAAAGTTAAATGGATGCTCTGTTGTAATATATTCTATTATTTTAAATGTAATCTCAATATTATATTTTCAATTGATTTCGATTTATTATCCAATTTATTACTCGTGTTTATTACGTGATGTTTGTCTGATAATATGTTATCATAACGGTTTTGATGGAATACGTTGATAACGTAAGAAATGGCATAAATCGTTAGATCGTCTTAGTTCAAATTCTATCATTACAGAAAATACACAATCACGTTTGAGGAGTATTAACTAGTGGAACATGATATATAGATCTGATGTTTTCATATAACAGATTGATCGTGCTTCGTGGATCCATCCAAGGTTTTAGAGTTTTCCCCATTTGCAAATTTTCATCAATGGCTGGAGATATGTCGATCTTTACATTTCCGAAAATTGATCTCAAATTATGCACGTATTGTTTGAGAGTAATAGATCGGGATCATAAGGTTTTATTTAAAATTAGTCTCACAATTGGTATCAGAGCATGTTTATAATCTTTGCCTTGGTGAAAATGATTAAATTTTTGTTTATTTTCACTGAATTATGTATGGGTAAAATTTGGATCTTTAATGGCTTGCAACAGAATTTCAAATTCCGGCCAAATTCGGGTGACCCACCACGCGATGATGGATCTTTACGGTCACATTGCCATTAGGAAGAAAAACCCTTAAATTTTTCGGCATATTACTGATCATCGTAGGTTAATCAAGCGGTAAAATTTTCGTGGTTAGGGTTTTATGGCAGATCGTTTTAGGCTTATTTTTGGTTAATATGTTGGTCGTTTTTGTCGGATCTTGAAATTATTTGTTCGTCTTGACATTCTCATCGAAACCCATCGATCAATTTGGTCGAACATGGGCTGTGGGAGGAGACCCAAGCAGCGGAAGGGAGCTGGTCACAACAGAAGAAGCGGCGGAAGAAGAAAGCCCCGAAGAGAAGGCCTCGGGCGCGTGGGTCACACGCGCCCGAAGGGGGAACAGGGCACATGCAATGGTTTCTCAGTTTTGCCCCTCTGCTTTTTGCAGAATTGCAATTCTGCCATCAGTCTACGAAAATTACGATATTGCCCCTCTGTGTTAAGGAAATTTGCAGTTCTGCCCCGGACGCATAAAATTCCGCTTTTGCCCCCTAGGCGTGAAAATTTACGATTTTTCCCTTTTTGGGCATAAAATTCCAGTTTTACCCCTTTTGCATGTGATTTTACTATTTTACCCTCACGTGCAATTTTATGAATATTTTCTCATAAAATTAAATATCTAATGAACTGTATATATTTAATTAATTAAAGATTAATCACAGCATCTTTGATTATATTAAATTATATACATTAAGAGCCTTTGGATGACATATAGTCAAAGACAATAATTGTGATTAGTCACATTAATATTATGAATTTTATCCCACAAGAATTTTCAATATATTAATGTGATTAATCAGGATGAAATATTATTTTATCTTTTTTAATTTATCCAGAGCGATTAAGGAAGAAAGGAATATAATTTGATAGTTTTATCATGAAGTAATTATGAATCAATTTAAATTAGAAACTTAACCTACAGACAGTTTTTGATGTTATGTGATTCATATTTTATAACATGTTTTACACTAGTAAAATATGATTTAAGTTTATTTGCCTCAAATATATTGATACATAAGTTTTCTTTGATTATGATGCAATTTTATCACCTACGATTAGTTCTAGTATAATTGTTCCCGAGCTAAATGGAAATAACTATAAAGAATGGAGGGAATTAGTTCATTTCCAATTGGGGTGCATGGATCTTGATTATGCTTTACGGTTAGACGAACCACTTGAATCTATTGAGAATAGCACTCAAGTTGAATATACTCTTTATGCACAATGGGAGCGGTCGAACCGTCTCAGTGTGATGTATATAAAGAAGAAATTTTTTGCTAGCATTCGTAGTTCAATCATTCAACATAACAATGCCAAGGAATTGCCGGAGGCTATTGATGCACAATTTGAGTCTTTAGAGAAGGCATATGCCATGACCCTAATTATGAAGCTCTCATCGTTGAGCTTATCAGTGTAAGAGGTGTGTGAGAGCACATCATGAAATTGAGGGACATTGCAGCTCAGCTGAAGAATTTTAAGGTTGGGATATCATAATCTTTTCTTGTATACTATATCTTGAACATTTTCCCACAAGAATATGCCCCTTTCAAGATCTTTTACAACACACACAACATTAAATGGTCAATCAATGAACTCATGACCATATGTGTTCAAGAGGAAGAGAGGCTGCTAATGAAGAAAGGAGAAAGTGCTCATATGCCAATACATGATAAGTATAAAGGGCAAGTCAAGTAGAAGGGAAAAAGTAAGATGCCTCTACCTCCCTAAGCTAGCATTAAGAAGGAATCCAAGTGCTTCTTATGTAAAAAGAAGGGCATATGAAAAAGGATTGCACCAAATTCAATGCTTGACTAAAAAGAAATGCAACAAGCTCTCATGTGTTTGTTATGAATCTAATATGGTTGATGTGGGTCACAATACTTGGTGGATTGATTTTGTTTCTACAATCCACATTTCGAATTCTTTGTAGGGTTTTCAGAACCAGTGGAAACCAGTGAGAAGTGAACAAAGCATGTCACGCCCCGAACCTTGAGCGCGCCAACATCCCACCATGGTCATGCACAATTCCGGGTAGTGTCATTCATTTTATTATTGCGCAAGCGAACGTATTATAAAACCCCGACAATGAAATACGGGATAGAAAAGCGGGAAGCAAATTTACGACCAATCACTTACATAAACCAACGAGTTACAAACGAAGGCCTACGGCCAAAAGTCTACAAAAGACGGCTCTAAAAAAAAGAACTGTCCCTACGACCTACAAGTCGGACACGTTCTCCAATCCTCATGACTTCACCTCTGCAACTCCTCAAGGTCAACCAAAGCTATCTAGCCGCTCCGTCCACCAGAGACCTGAAATTGTAATCCCTAAACCGGGATGAGACAATGTCTCAGCAAGTTCAACCCCCTAAACCCCTATTAGAAAGAAGATACACCCCGGGTGGCCTAGCCACATCACACAGAGGACTTACCTCGCCTCAGTTCCTTCCTGCAGGTTAGCACAATTCAAATCACTCAATCACAGGTAGTAATAAGAATTCAAACAATTGGAACGCCAACACTTTCATTTCAAACGACCACAGGAGTCCGGATTATAAGACCAAATCGTTATGACACATCCCATACCATGCCACACGATTCCGTCCCATAATCCGACCCGAGTCAATAACACTCGGCATGCGATCCAATTATTATTCGCTGCCATACAAGGGCATAGCCTACTCGCGGTTCGGCTATCTACCGACATTAATGCCGGCATCGCCTCCCCCTTGGAGCGCGGCTTCGTCATTACGTCGACGCATTCCCGAAGGAGCATAGGTCCGGTTGGCCTAGCCTCTCTTTGACCCGCATCCGTTGCCAAGGGCATCCCATATAGGGGCAAGTCCGGCTCAACAGCCCGGGGCGATCTCCTCTTAATTATTATGCAACAATCATACTCGGCCCCTGGACACTTTGCATTTCACTCAATGCCTCCACTTAAAATAGTGATCTCGGCCATTTTCCTTCATATTAAAAATGTCCCAGAAATTAACCACGTGTGTGGGGACACGTTAATTTCGATCCGGAGAAAGTCAATATCTCAATTTTCAAACCCCACTATTTAATATAATACTTAAAATCCAATTTTTGCATCAAAACCCGACACTTGGGTTTTTATTAATAAAATCTCCATTTATCACAATCAACACTCAATTTGTCACATCCACTCATCAAATTCAAATTCTAAATACACAGTAGCGATTAGCACGAAATTCTAAACAATTGAGGTCATAAATAATTTTTTTGAATTTTTTTATTATTTTAATAATTTTCGGAATATAAATATTATTAAATATTCCAGAATTTCGAAACATTTAAATAAATCAAAAATAAAACCTATTATGTCACATCAAGGCTTATATTAAAATAAACCTATTTAACTTTAAACTAAACACACTTTAACTTAATTAAACACCCTAATCTAATCCTCAACCAAATAAACTAATTTAACCACCTAAATTTACTTAACTTAGACTAAGCACACTTAGGGCATCATTAACCGTCTAATCAAGATTTAGTGAGTTAAACTCACCCGATTAGCGAGCCGAGCGGACCAAAACGACGAGGACGTCGAGGGGATCGACTTTCCCAAAGGCGGACCTAGCTTTCGGGGTCGGGAAGCCGGCCAAAACGGGCCACGAAGCTGCTGCCATACCCATTTCTTGCGAGTGCTATTTGGGGCCGAGAAGGAGCAGATCCGGAGGTGGGTCGAGCTGGACGGGGCCGGTGGTGGTCCGGGCTGAGCTCCAACGGTCCCGGGCGGCGGCGGCGGCGGAGGGAGCTCCGGCGATGGCCCACAGTCTTCGGGCAGCAGCCCAAACGTCGGCCAAACCCGGGGGCGACGTGGGTGGACCACGAGGACAGCGGCACGGCAACGAACGGCGAAGGGCGGTTCGGCGCAACGGTGAGCTACGTCGGCGAGACGGCGGAGGCGACGGACGAACGGCGAGGCTCGGCTTCCTGGTCTGCTCGGTTCCATCGAGCAGCAAGAAGAGAAAATGCAGAAGTTCAAACCAACGGAAGGGAGAGAGGAAGGAGAGAGAGAGAGAGATGGGACCATTTCTTTTCTTTTTCTTTTTCTTTAATCCAACAAAAATGGCCCACCATGACCTCACATGAGGTCATCTTCCACTCACACCAAGCTTCCACAACAATCCTCCAATGGGTCCAATTTCATTTTCCGTCGGGGCCTAAAATCTTGTACAACAACTTCTTCAATTCCACTCGATTCTCTTCCAATTGAATCAAATTGAAGTCCATAAAATTAATCCAATGTCACCACACTTCAATTCACATCTTCACTTGTCCATAGAACCAACTTAAGTCCCAAAAGTACAACCAAAAGCGAGGCCTACCAATTTTACGAACCAAATTAACCGTAATTTGATTATTTTGCTTTGAAAAACCCGGTTTGTAAGAAAAATCTTCGAAGATGAGCCAATGTTCCTAAAATGATTTGTGACACACCAGGACTTCCAATTTCTGAATTCGATCTCAATTTCACGATTAATTTCACTCGCACGATACTAGCGCGTCCCCGATCTAGGGTAGCTTTTAGAAATTTTCGTGCATTTGACCTGTGGTTGATCAATTCAAGCCACAATGTACATCTTTGACACATTGGCGACTCTCGGTTGTCGGGATAATCTTAAGGTTTCAAACACGGACACAAGGTACCCAAAAGACAGAAAAGCTGGTCCAGTGCCGATCGACAAGAATTGTGCGATCTGGTGGAATCACCCACACTCGATCACATGCCTCTGTCGAGTCGACCTATCTCCGGTCTCTAATCGATTTTTAACTGTGCCGTAATGACCCTTGCAGATTAACTTGGTTGAAAGGTCGTTTCCTGGTCAAATTCTCGAATCCGATGCATTAGAATTTCTTAACGGCTTCACCTGATAGACTAGTTATCCCTTGAGTGATCAGTTCAGGGAAAAGAACTATATGCGTGCGAGATGAAATGCCCGTATCAATTTATTGAAAATAGAATTGGAAATTCGGAATGTCACAAAGCATCTATTTGGGAAACAAGATGCGTTCGCGTGTGGAAGCTCTTGGGACATGCAGATTAGTTCTCGTAGTGGGTTTGTTTTAATTTTAGAAATGACCTTTTATATTTCTCGTTTTTCTAGGAATTTAATTTTAGTTTCAAGACTTGTACCTTTGGGATACTCCTTTGAATTTTCAGGTTCAACGGTCAGTTTATCGTATAAATATGAAATTGTTGGGAGTGATATTTTGTCTGAGGGTCTTTTTCGAATTAATTTACAAGGCAATGTCATTTGTAATACGATGCATGTTCACGATGATGCTGTTATTAAGCAATGTGTTGTGAATGATGATTTCTCTATGTTGTGGCACCGGAGATTGGGACATATCTCCATGGATAGAATTAAGCGATTAATAAATGATGAAGTACTTAATACTCTAGATTTTACTGATTATGACACTTGTGTGGATTACATAAAGGGAAAACAGATCTACAAGTTAAAGAAATGTGCTAAGAGGAGTACATAAATATTATAAATTATACATACATAGATATTTATAGTCCGGATATGAAATCAAATAGTCAGAGATAATTCATTTCTTTCATAGATGATTATTTATGATTTATGTATATCTACTTGTTTCGTAATAAGTACAAAGTGCTAGATGCCTTTAAGATATTTAAAACCAAAGTAAATAAACAATGCGCCAAGCAAATTAAGATAATAAGATTAGATAGAGGTGGAGAATGCTATAGTAGATATACTAAAGATGGACAAGTACCTGGTCCATTTGTGAAGTTTCTTGAAGAGCATGAGATTATTGCCTAATACATTATGCCTAGTTCACCGGACCAAAATGGTGTCGCAGAAAGAAGAAACCAAACATTATTGGACATGGTGTGGAGTATGCTTAGCAGCTCCAAACTTCCTAAGTTCTTGTGGATTTAGGCTCTTAAAATGGTTGTTACATATTAAACCGAGTTCCGACCAATGCCGTTCCAAAGACGCCTTTTGAGTTATTCAAGGGTTAGAAACCCAATTTGCGACATGTACGCGTTTGGGGATGCCCATATGAAGTAAGAGACTACAATCCATAAGAAAATGAGTTAGATCCAATGACTATAAGTGAGTATTTCATTGGATATGTTGAAAAGTCCAAAGGATACATATTTTATTGTCCATCTCATACCACTAGATTTGTGGAATCGAGAAATGCTAAATTTTTTGAAAATGACCTGATCAGTGGAAGCGATCAATTTAGGGACCTTGTTCTCGAAAAAGATCATTCGGATACTTAACCTTCCACCTCAAGTACTAGATTGGTTGTTATTTACAACTCCTCTTCAGTTCAATCCGTCGTTGAGCAACCAATCATTAAAGATCCACAACCTGCTGATATTGATTCGGTAGGCCCAATTGTTCAGCAATTACCAGATATTGTTGAGCTTCCAGTTAAACAACAAATTCCTCAGGAGAATGTTGATGCAACATTACGAAGGTCTACTAGAATGAAGAAATCAAAAATCCCTAATGATTACATTGTGTATCTACAAGAATCTAACTATAATGTTGGAGTTGAAAGTGATCTCGAGATGTTTTCACAAGCCATGAGTTGTGATAAATCCAATTTATGGTACAATGTCATGAAGGAAGAGATGAGTTCTATGGCATTAAATGAAGTCTGGGATTTAGTTGAGTTGCCTGATGGTGCAAAGGCCATTGGTTGTAAATGGGTCTTCAAAACTAAGAAGGATTCATTAGACAATATTGAAAGATACAAAGTCAAACTTGTTGCCAAGGGATTCACTCAAAAGGAGGGAATTGATTACACGGAGACATTTTCTCCTATATCTAAGAAAGATTCTCTTTGTATTATTTTGGCATTGGTTGCTCATTTTGATATGGAGTTACATTAAATGGATGTGAAAACAACGTTTCTCAATGGTAAACTAGAAGAAGTGATTTACATGAAATAACCAAAAGGATTCTTCTTTAGTGTTGGTGAGCCTTTGGTGTGCAAGCTTAAAAAGTCTCTATATGGCTTGAAATAAGCATCCCGCCAATGGTACTTAAGGTTCCATGAGGTCATCTTTTCATTTGGTTTTATAGAGAATGTCATAGATCAATGTATATACTAAAAGATTAGTGGGAGCAAAATTTGTTTCCTTGTGCTATATGTAGATGACATTTTACTTGCAACTAATGACAATGGGTTGTTATATGAGGTGAAACAATTTTCTCTAAGAGTTTTGGCATGAAGGATATGGGTAAAGCATCTTATGTCATTGGCATTAAGATCCATAGGGATAGATCTCGAGGTATATTAGGACTATCTCAAGAAACCTATATCAATAAGGTCTTAGAGAGATTTCAGATAAAAGACTGTTTACCAAGTATAGCACCCATTGTGAAGGGTGGCGGGTTTAATTTAAACCAGTGTCGGAAGAACGATTTTGAAAAGAAACAAATGAAATACATCCCATATGCTTATTCCTTCTCCATTACATGACTTTGCTCTATCATTACAAACTCACACAATTCCTACTTCTACCATTGAGGCTTTGTCTCGCCTTGAGTGGAAGAAAGCTATGGATGTGGAAATGGAAGCTCTGGTGTCTCGCCAGATGTTGTCATTGGTTGATCTTCCCCTTGGGAAAGATGTGGTGAAATGTCGTTGGGTGTACACTATCAAGTACAATCCGGATGGCTCAATTGAGCGTCTTAAAGCTCGGCTCGTTGCTAAAGGTTTTACTCAAACTTATGGAGTGGATTATTTTGAGACTTTTTCCCCTGTGGCACGTTTCAATTCTATTCGTGTTATTATTTCTCTTGCTGTGAATTTCGATTGGCCATTATATCAATTGGATGTCAAGAATGCTTTTCTTTATAATGATTTGTCTGAAGAAGTATATATGGAGCAACCTCCTGGGTATATTGCTCAGGGGGAGAATCGTAGTAAAGTATGTCGGCTACATAAGGCCATTTATGGGTTGAAACAGTCTCCAAGAGCATGATTTGAAAAATTCAGTTCAGTGATTTCCAGATGTGGTTTCCACCAATGTTATTCGATCATTCTGTTTTGTTTGCAAGAAGGAATCGGGGGTGGTCATTCTTGTGGTATATGTGGATGATATAATTGTCTCTGGTAGTGATATGACTAGCATTTCTGAGGTTAAGTCCTTTCTTCAGCAGCAATTTCAGATTAAAGACTTGGGAACTCTTAGGTATTTTCTGGGTATTAAAGTTTTACGAAGTAAAAAAGGTATTAATTTGTCTTAGTGAAAGTATGTTCTTGATCTTTTGTCTGAGATAGGTACACTAGCTTCCAAGCCAGTTGATACTCCTATGGATCCAAATCAAAAGTTTGGAGTTGATGATGGAATTGAAGACAACCATCAATATCGACGTCTAGTTGGGAAACTAATTTATCTTACTTGTTACATGTCCCGATATTTCTTTTGCTGTTGGTGTGGTGAGTTAGTTTATGGAGTCACTTAAGAAGGCTCATTGGGATGTTGTATGTCACATTCTTCGATATCTTAAAAGCTCTCCTGGTAAGGGACTAATTTATAAATCTAATGGTTCTTCCACTGGGTTGGCTATTCGATGCCGATTAGGTGGGTCAACATATGATCGACGGTCTACAACTAGGTATTGCACCTTTATTGGTGGTAATTTGGTTACTTGGAGAAGTAAGAAACAGACTACCATTGCCAGGTCTAGTGTAGAGGCTGAATATCGTGCTATGGCACATACTGTGGCCGAATTGTTGTGGTTGAAATCTTTTCTCCAGGAGCTTGGATTTTCTATTAATAGGTTATGATGTGTGATAATCAATCAGCTATTTATATTGCTGGGAATCCTGTTTTTCAAGAGCGAACTAAGCATATAGAAATTGATTATCACTTTGTTCGTGATGCTGTGAAGGAGAAGCTGGTTGCTACTCCTTATGTTGCCTCTAGAGATCAGTATGCTGATATGTTTACCAAAGCATTATTTTGTCTTGCTTTTGTTGCTGGTTGTTCCAAGCTGGGCATAGGTGACCTATATGCTCCAGCTTGAGGGGGATTGTTAAGTTATTTTAATTGAGTTATTCTTTTATTTTCAGAGTTTTATTTCTTTTTTACTTACATAAGAGTATTATGGTCATATACAGTTTATATTTAATACAAACACAATGGGTGTAGGGTTTCTGTTACTATAGAAATCTATAACCCCCTCTTTGTTTCTTTCTTTTACATTCTCCTTCTTCTCTTCTCTATTCCTTCTCTCTTCTTCTTTCTCTCTAACTATTTGCTGCGGGTTCTCTAATCAGCTTTGTGACAAGAGCCAAATCTTCTGGTTCAAGACACTTCAAAGGAAAATCTTGAAGGGAGGAGTGATTGGGTAGTCTCAGAAAACGAGAAAGAAAGAAGAACCTGGTTAATGAATATGGTTCCTTTGGACAAAACTACAATCCACCAACTCCCGGAAGTGGCCATGGCAGCGACATGAAAACCTTCTGCCCACTTCGGTTCTTGATCAACTCGAAACGAAATGTACTGGTAATATGATAAGACTGCCGAACACTCGTGATCCCTACGTCTATATCAAGAAAAACTAGTCAAAGGGTGAAGTATAACGTTATTAAGTAGCCATTGAAATAGAAATTTAGCATTCACGGACCGACCCTTGGACATTACAGCTAAAACCCTGCTGCCATCTGCTCCAGCCACTGCAGTGATGTAATAGTTCTTCGACCAATATTCCCTAATCCACTTCTTCAAAGAAGGAAATAAGCAGTAAAGACTGTCCTAATAGGTCTAATACAAAAATTCTTCCTGGTTACGTATCATCAAGATTTAACATGCAACGATTGGGATCTACCATGCATTGAAGTCCAAAGTAAATCCACTCACATAGAACCGGGGAGAGAGCCATGTGCAAAGGCATAAATCTGAGCAGTTTAGCCGGCGCTATCATCCATTATTAGGGCCCATGACTTAGAGGGAGAACTGTAAGCCACACTGGTAATATACAGTCCCTCTGCCTGTTCCTTCCGTATGCTTTGACATCATCCAAATTAGGGAAAAATCTGCAAGAAAGAGGAAGGTTATAAATAAATTGAAGGTACCAAATATAAAAAAAATTATGAAATGCTAGTCCTCACCTTTGCTTCAAGGGTGGATGCACATGGTAAACGCTTATCCATTGTGTTAATTTCAACCCCATTTGAATTTCCTTTGATGGCTCGCCATGATCATTTAAACGCCATGATTATTTTCAAAGTAACGAGAGATGGTCTTGTCAAGGAATGTCTCTCAAACCGCTTGATCATTCAGCAAACTTGAGTAGTTTTCGTGTCTTGGCTCTAAAAACTGAAGCTGGAGTTGAGACCCCACAGCAAGTGGACATCTACACCGTATCTGGTCGATGGTGAAACTTCATGCAAGCAGAGTGATGATCATGTGAAAGTCCATAGCATGCACCACGGCCATAGCAGATGATGGTGACATGTTCATTCATTGCAGTATGGTTGTAATAACTATGATCGTAATTTGCAGTCTATGCAGCCAAATTTTTTAGGACAATATACATGGCAGAACGGTATGGCCCCGAGAAATGAAATTGGTCCCCTTGCAGATTATGCTCACCAACTTTTGTCTTGACTGCATCTCGCGACATTATTGCTCTGTACTAAGAGCAGACCTCAATGATGACTGTTGCTTGTCAGAAAGCAACTATCTCGGGTTATCACTCTCTATTTTCAACTGCTTTTTTTGCTGTATAAGCTTAAATGACACAACGGAGCGAACAAGCAGATACAAATTCGAGCATTCGATTCTCGTTTTTCTGCAATTGCTTGATATCCAGAGAGGGGTCGTTCCTCTCTCTCTCTCTCTCTCTCTCTCTCATATGCCAGCTCCTTCCAACCCTGATTTCCCTAAATTTCTCCCCCCGCTGATAGTTCAACATATCACTTGAAATGATCACCGACACTATGAGCCAGTTGACCTTTTTCTTTTCTCCCTTGATGTGATCAAAGTAGTTTAGTATAAAAAAGGTACTGTACTTATCTTGGAAAATCAGAAACGCTTATCCAGTTGCATTTATGCATGTGTAAGGTCAATGTGAAGTCAACCTCTGGTACAAAGTCAACATTTTCGCTGAAGTTACGAATTATGTCGAGATTGTTTGCCTAGTCTGGTTTCTGAAATTCCAATCATGCAAGACTAACAATCCATACAATCGAGTCCCAATGCATACTGCAAATATTGTTATGCAAACATTGTTATGTACTGTTGCCTGCCATGGAGAAAAGTTGGTTCCTCCTGGAAAAATTTACCAACTGTAGGCCTACTTTTCCTTTTTAAAGCTTGAAAAGTTTCAGAATCAATACGAAAAACTTCTTCCCCAAAAGTATGACACAGAGGTTTCAATCAATTTCTTACAGCATTAGACAAGACTTGTTGAAGTTGCTTCCTACAGAATCCGCAATAGAAGACAAAAAACACATGCAGAGTGGTCGTGTCACTTGCTAAGAAAGTCTTGGTTGCACATGTACTTGGTAGCTTAAGCAAGGGTTAGACCGAAGCAAAGAGAAGAAATATAGTAATTCCTTGCCTGCTTCTCCTGCAGAAGATGAGAACAAGTGCTTGGTGAAGCAGAGCAAATGCAACCAAATAGACGCTGGTAAAGGCCAAACTAATCACCTTGATCCGAAAATCTACAGGAAAACCGGAAGTCAGAAGCGTCTCTTGCTCCACACTTGCAGTCGCTGGTACTCCCTCTGATTTACTAAATATAATAGCAACCTCATCCGGAGTGGCTGCAACCGAAGTGATATAATAGCCCTGCTTCGCCCTTTCATGAACGCCTTCCTCAGGATACTGAAAGTCTAGCTCTACGGCCTTAGAAAGTTTAGTGCAAGAAACCGGATCAGAGCAAAATCTTCCGGTTACAGACACTTCAAAGGAAAATCATTAAATGAGGAGTAATCGGGTAGTCTCAGAAAAGGGGAAGAAGAAAGAATAACCTGGTCGGTAAATCTGGTTCCACTAGACAGAACCACTGCCCACCGACTCCTGGAAGTGGCCAAGGCGGTGACATGAAAACCTTTTGCCCACTTCTTCTTGATCCACTCGAAAGGGAATGTATTAGCAACATGAAAATACTGCCGAGTGATATGGGTCCCTAAGTGCATATCAAGAAAAACTGGTGAATGGTCGAGGATGACATTACTAAGGAGTCATCAAAATAGAAATTAAGCATTCACGGACCGACCCTTGGACATTACAAGTAAAAATCCGCCCTTATCTGCTCCAGCCACTGCAGTGATGTAGGAGTTCTTCGACCACTCATTCCTAATCCATTCCTTCAAATAAGGAAATAAGCAGTCAAGACAGTCCTAATTGAGAATCCCAAAGAGGTTGATGTATGTATGTTCTTAATGGGTCTAATATAGATGAAAGTCCAATGTAAAGCCGCACAAATAAAACCTTGGGAGGAGTGCGTTGTGAAAAACCAACAAGCCATTGATCAGTGTAGCCGGTGCTATCGTCCATTATGACAGTCCATGAATTTGTGTTAGAACAGTAAGCCACATTGGTGACATACATTCCCTCCACATCTCCCTTCTCAAAGTGTGATTTGAGGTTGGCATCATCCAAATTATAGAAATATCTGCAAGGAAGAGGAGGAAGATCATCAAAAAAACTTAAGGTACCACAGAGAAAAATAAATAAATCTGAAATGCAAGTCCTTACCTTTGTTTCATGGGTGGATGCACACAGTAAACGATTATCCATTGTTTTACTTTCAACCCTGTCCGTATAAACTGTGATGGCTCACTGTCATCATTTAACCGTGCTTGCTTATGTGGTACCTGATATGTGCGCATCAAATGAAAGAGAAAGACATGGCTCGATTAGAGTACGAGCTCAAATGAGAAATTTCATTAACGTCTACTACCTTATGAGTAACATTGATGTGCACGGGCCAAACGTATGGATTTTCATGAACGATCCCATGGAAGAGAGAAATGTACCCAGCATAGTTTGGATCTTCATCGAATTTCAGATGAAGCACAAACGTCGTGAACTGCTGGTAAGGCTTAGGACATAATAAACATAGGGCGCATGGAGGAGTGGCCATCTTTTGCTTGCAAACAGGGAAAGCTTTATCTCCTCCCTGGAAAAATTGTGGCGATGAAAAGACTGATACAGATGTATGGTTCAAGAAATCTTCACTGAATATAGGGAATGCAACCTGATAACTTTGCCAGGGCAAACGACTGCGGATGAGATAAATGAGCATGTAAACCAGAGACTCTAGGTCATTTCTTCTGCTACTTGTTCTACCAAGTTGAGTGTGTACACTAGCAAATGGAATTGTTCCTCTGCTGCAAATTTTTTGCAGTGCATGGGACAGTAATTATACAAGTAGGCCACGTGGTATGTGCATATGAAGATGTTGAAATTATTTTGACTGAACCTGAAATCATCTGGAGTTTGGTTGTACTTAATGTGCAAACCAGTGGAGGCGTCTTGCCATCTTGTAGCTGCAAGGTCATGACTAAACAATGAGACATGTGCCTTTCTCCTTTTCAATCAGTAATATCTAGGCTATAAAAGTATTCATGCAATTGGTAGGTACCTAATCCAAGGTCAGTCAGAAACAATGTTTTCTTTTCAGGAGTTCCTGGAGGACCAATCAAAAAATTACCTGGTTTTATGTCACCATGGATGTACCTGCACAGGAGAGAGGCATACATGAGAAACATCACAAAAAGTCGGACCTGGCATATATTTCCGATAGTCTGGCCTACCAAAACTTCAATTTGACCATTCGATAAAGAAAATTCTAACAAACATGCGATTGGAAGCTAGTCAGCTATTACCCTCTAGAGTGCAGCTTCTCAAGTATAGAGATAGCTTCAACAGCAATACATGCAATTGCATCTAATGGAAGGCTGCAGTAGCAAGGAAAGAGCTAAAATCAGAAGCTGACAAAAGAATGATAAATTGTTTAAGAAAACATGAAGAGCAGACACTGTAAAAGCTGATGACTTTATGGGGAAATATACGTTGGGCTATTGTCGCCCGAACTGGCTTGTAAACTAGGTCCAAGCAAATCCATGACCTGCGTATCCAAAGAAGATCATTGAAAACTTTGCATTCTAGTAGCACAAAATCCAAGTCGAAGGGAATGCACATACCATGACATAATAGTCCCCTTGTTGCCCCTTGTAATGTAATCGTGGCAGTGGTATGCCGTGACTTTCACCCAGATCACTGTGCAATATGCAGAAACACAGATGTGAAATTCAACACCCTAATTTAATTTTACATGCAAGAGCAAGATATAGTGAAATCTAACATGCAATAATTCTGAGGACTCACTCATAAACTTTCCACTCAGGAGGGGTGCCACCTTCACATCCTTTGCTGTCTTTATGCTTGAACTTTATGGCCACCTAGATAGTGCTGCGTTAAATCATGTAAAGTAATGGCACCAATGTAACGAATTATCTGAAAAGGATAAAATGAGAGCCATACTTCAGCTGCTTCCACACCAGTTTGATCATATGGAATTGAAGGACTGATGGCTCGACCAACATAAACTTGCCCAAAGCTTCCCTTTCCCAGTTTTCTTTCTATTCTGTACACTGGAGAATCATCAATCTGAACCTGAGATAATCGAATTTTCAGTACATATATGGAACTTGCTAGTAAATTACTGAACAAATTGCACCGTACCTAAAAGCTTTGCAACTGTCGGTAACATGTAATCTGATATTGTAATGCATGAAGTTCTCAAATGGAGCAAAATTGTCGCTGACAACTTTCATGGGCATCTTAGTTATAAATCTGTAATAGATGGAAATTTCCACTTTTCTCTCTTCGGCCGATAAAATGGCCAAAAATTGACCCACCAAATTCTTCGTCATTTAGCTCTGTTTAATTTTTGCTGAACCAACGCAAAAGCAAGAACGACACCGATTGTTCCTTGGAATTGAACTTCTCAAATCTAAAAGCAAGAACAGCCCAAGATTTGCAAACTATTGAACATGGCTTCGGCTTGCATCTTTGTACTTCCTCTTCTAGACCACCCATTTCCAAGAACAACGCAAGTACCTGTTCTGGGGTTTTAGGAGGGTCGCCTTGACGACGTCGACCTCTAGACCGATCCATATCTACCCTTTCCAGCTTTAATCCAATCTCGACTGGTTCTGAACCGCCTCGTCTCCACCAGTGTGGGCCTCAGTTGATATAGAGGAGATCTTCTTTTGAGGAGACTGGCACGATCAAGCAGAGTTTTAGTCCTCCCAGTTCTTGTTTCTTTTTCTCTGGAAAAAAAGATGATTCGGGTTCTTGAAGAGAAAGAGCGGGCAGTGCGAGAAGAGTTTGTTAGTTTTTGGGGGCCAAGAACGAACTTTTGAAAGCGGAGATAGGCAAAATGCCGTTATTTCGGTTGACCTCCGAATGCTTATGATAACCGAATGGGAATATACACGAGGGCCTCCTCGCTAAAATGACCGGTTGTGCAATTTAGTCTTTTTACTTGTAAGCCTTCCTCCAAAGATGTATGAAGCATCTGCATGTTTAAGCCGGAAATGGGTTTTGTCTCTGCTTTTAGTGGCTTCCAAGGATACCCTCTAAATAATTTATGTTCCATCAAGTTTTGGCTGAAAACGTAGATCAATTGGGGAAGTGTTATGTGAAGAAACTTCCAACTTTTGCTATATTGGAATAGACTAATGGTTTCTTTCTGTGTATGTGCATGTGAATTGATTTGGGAAACTTGTAATGCCTGTCTTGCACAAAAGCAACAAAAAATGGGTTTCTTTCTGTGTATGTGCCCGCAGGATCTAATCATCTCTAGAGCCCATACCTCGGACCCCAGTTTGAGATTTTCCCTCTTGGCTTGCTAGTGATTACACTGATGTAGCAGTTTTGAAAGTTGACTGGTAATGGCATGATCTTGTAAATAGATGTGCCTTATTTGTGTTGCTGCTTCAGTAGCAGCAGGGCAAAAGATGGCAGACTTATCAGAAATGGAGTTTTAAGGCCAAGTCATCAGAAGATGGGGCATGGTAATAGCTCAGTCATCTGGCCAAGTTGCCTTGGGAAGATAATTCTTCTTCTCGGATACATTCATTCATCACCATTCTCATTTTATCATCTGATATATAGGCTTTATTGCAAACAGTTATCTGTTTCTTTAATGGGCTTGTGAACATTATCTTTTGAGGCATGAAGACTCAATGAACAGCTATTAGCTAGAAAGTCGATTGTGGGATGGTGAGCGTAACAGCACCCTCTTGACAAGGCTTTTTTTTTTTTTCATTTGATACCTTGGCAATTAAAGTAAAGCTAATAGTCTCCTCGGAGAATAACAGTATTCTGTCTCCTGTTTGAAATTTTATGCTGTTTGATCTCCAGGTGCTCTGCCGGCGATGCACTGCTGATTTCCTGGCTGTGACGACAAACTTGTCGTTGCCTTGCACCAAGACGATGCCAGCCACCGTAACCTGCTCCTAGCTGCCTGCATCACAAACTGCGAGAGCTGCTGCTGCTGCTCGCTGATCCACCGGCAACATCCTACGTTGTCGCCTTTGCCCCAACAATGATGTAGCATTGTCTTCAGCGACGTGACAAAGCTGCCGCCTTCTCTCAAGATGTCCATTGTCACTGTTCTTGCGCGGCGGAGAGCTCCCTGCCCGTTGGCACCCTCGTCCCCATCCAGCCAGCTTCGCTTCAGCCGTCCCTGTTGCATCTTTGTACGGTCGTTATCGCTGTCTCTGTTTTGCAGGTTGATCCGCGACTATCCAGCTGAGCTGAATGCCACCTTGAGCAGTCCTCGGCCAAGACACCAACACGGTTAGTCTTGCCGTGAGTAATCACCATGATAAGCCCACTTAGCCGAGCACCACCGGCGGGCACATCGCAAGGCACCGCTGGCCACCACCACAAGTCCACCGGCGGGCACATCATAGAAATAAAGTATTATCCCACACTTAGCCTACACTTAGCCTTATCCACTAACATGCAAGGAGTGATTAGAAACCATGTAAAGTGTGGGAGAATACTTTACTTCTACAAACCAAAAATTAAATGAATTTGAAAATTTGGTTATGCTAGATTATTCCAACATTCAGAAAAAAAAGTTTTTTAGGTAACTTGGATTAATTTTAACCTTATCCACTAATATGCAATGAGTGATTACATGGGCGTGCAATCAATGAAATTAACACTTAATAATAAAAAACAGTAAATAATTTGCTAGAGTAGAGAAGAAATTTACTTACCTCGAAGCAAAAATGTTAATTGAAAATGAATATCTAGCCTAAACATTATATTTAAATGTTTATGCAATCTTAACTAATCCTTTTTGGGGATTTCTTTTTTATGAAAAATAATTATATACTATTCTAATCTAGGTGAACATAGATGATGGACTATAGACATGCGACTTGACCTAATTCTAACACGACATGCAATTCTAATTAAATGACATAAACGTGCAATCCTCAAATGACATGGCATTGATGACATGGAATATATGATATGGTGTATATAGTGACATGCCGATGACGTGGAATTTATAACATCCAATCCTATATGATCTGCACATAATATTTTTGTTATTTTCTATTCATAATCAATAAATAATGAAAAATTAGACTATCTAAAGTGATATATTATTCAATTAAACATAGAAAGTAATTTAGATTAAATCATATTCTTATCAAATAATTATCCCAACTAGATAGATATTATCTTTGCATGCAATCTAATTTAAAGAATAAAATCTATCTATGTGCAATGTTATATAAAAAAATATATTCTAATCTAACAAGCAATTTTTTTTTTTATATTGTTAGATAAGGAAAACAAATAAAAGGATAAACATTCAATCATCAAAGATAAGCCAAAATATAGCAATGACTATCCACTCAATTTGAATATGGAAGCAAATAAAATCAACAACTTCATGTTAAGCCTTAAAGATCAAATAATCAATTTTCCGACGCCGCATATTGTTAGTACAGAAGTTGTAGCACCGTTGGGATCGACTGGAGGCGGCGCGAGGAGGGTGCAGGTCACTCCGGCGGACACGTTGAACTGGAGTAGCACAGCGACTAGGAACACTCGCCGCAGTTGCTGTGTGACTATCACCAGTGCTGGAGCGATGCAAGGCAGCAGCAACGAGCCTATGCCAAATTCAATTATCGGCTTGACTCTCATAATTCTTGTGGGCTTATTTTCGACCACATTAAAAAATAATAGGCTTGACTTCAAGCTCAAAGCCTTTTATCGATTCTAACTTTAATGTAATCGTTCGGGATCCATTCATATAATATGATTAAGTTTATCCACCGCTGGTCCAATTAAAATTCAATTTATGAACTTATCTATTCAAAACTCCCAATCTACATTAAATTAATGAAAATTTAATTCTTTTAGGGGCTGGGGTCGTTCCATATTTTTCTGTACAATTATTTTCTAAATAGATTTGTCAAGATTTAGGTGTCAACAATGAAGCAATATTGTTGGTTTCTCCTATGTTCCTTTTCATCTTATATAAATTGTCAAGCAAGCAAAGTTTTAACCTTCATTGCAAAGAAGATGGGATAATTGCAATGGTAAAGTAGCAAGAGAAATGGTCTTGTGCAGGAATGAACCATTATAGCCTCCACAGCAAGTGGAAATTTATGGTGTATCTGGTCAAAGGCGAACTTCACACGAAAGTCCATAGCATGCACTGTCCATAGCAGAGGACGGTAACATGTTCATTCATCATGTTGTAGCTATAATAATTATGATCAAAATTCACGGTCACCGCAGCTGAATCTTGAGGTCTATATGTACATGGCAGCATGATACGGCCCGAAAACAAAATTGTTCTCCCTTGCAGATTAGCTTACCAACGCTGTGTCTGGACCGCATCTTCCAACATTATTGCTTTGAACTAAGAGCAGCCCTAAACTGATAACTACTGTTTGTCGGAAGGCGACCATCTCGGGTCATCTCTCTCTATTTTTAACATATTTTTGCTGATTAAGCTTAAACAACTACTGTAGCAGACAAGCAGATGCAAAACCGAGCACTCAGATCCTATCTGTCTGCAATTTGCTTGGTATTCAGAGAAGGGGTCTTTCCTCTCTGTGTATACCTCCTTGATGACAGATCCATCCAACGCTAATGTTCCTAAATTTCTCCTCCCCTGATAGTTTAATGACCACTTGAAATGATCACCAACACTGAGCCGGATGACTTTGTTTATTTTATCTATTTGTTTATATAATTCACCCTTGTTGTGATCACCGTATTGGCTGAAAAATGATTTGTCTTGGCATGTCCTACTCCGTACGGGTGGGAAAGATGATCATCTCTCATGGCTATTGAGAATGAATCAAATCAGATGTTTCTCGGGCCAGATGGAAATTGGCCCTCAAGTGCAAAGGCGGAAGAGAGCTAGACTGCATTTGGGGAAATTCAGGAATTTGTCTAGTTGCATTTATGCATATATAAAGGTCAACCCTAGGTCAACCTCTGGTACAAAGTTGATGTTTTCACTGAAGTTACGAATTCTGTCATGGTTCCTTGGCTGGTCTGGTTTCTGAAGATCAAATTGTACAAGGCCAACAATCGACAATATCAAGTCCTAATGGCTACCAAAAACTTTGTCAAGAAATGTTGCATCTCGTGGAGAAAAGTTGGTTATCACCTGGCAAAATTTACCAAGTTGTTAAGCTTGAAAGTTTCAGAATTAATGAAAAAATTTTCCTGCACAAAAGTATGGTAAAGAAGTTACAATGAATTCCATTCGGTATTAGAGGAAGTGGCCATTATTCAACTTTGTACTGGATTGATCAGTGACTTGTTTAACCTGCTTCCTAATAATTGGCCAATAGATGGCAAAAGATGCATCCGGAGTGGTCATGTCACTCGCTGAGACATCCTTGATTGCACTTATACTTGGTAGCTGAAGCAATGGTTCAACCGCAGCAAAGAGAAGAAATATAGTAATTCCTTGCCCACTTCTCCTGCAGAAAATGAGAACAAGTGCTTTGGTGAAGCACAGGTGATACAGCCGAATAGATGCTGGTAAAAGGGCCAAACTAGTCACCTTGATCTCACTATCATTAGGAAAATTGGAAGTCTGAAGCATCTCTTGCTCTACACTTACGGCTGATGCTACTCCTCCAGGAATACTGAAGATAAAAGCAACCTCATCCAGATTGGCTGCAACCGAAGTGATATAATAGCCCTGCTTCAATCTTTCACGAATGCCTTCGGCTGGATACTGAAAGTCTAGCTCTATGGCCTTAAAAGTTTTGCGCAAGAAACTCAATCAGGGCAATCCTATGGTTCCAGACACTTCAAAGGAAATTCTTGAAATAAGGAGTAATTGGGTAATAGTAGAAAAGGAGAAGAAAGAAGAACCTGGTCGGTAAATCTGGTTCCTTTGGTTGAAACTACTGCCCACTGGCTTCCGGAAGTGGCAATGGCGGTGACGTAAAGACCTTCTGCCCACTTCTTCTTGATCCATTTGAAAGGAAATATTTGAAAAACACAACAAGACTGCCGAATATTCCAGGTCCCTATGTGTTTATCAAATAAACCGGTGAAACAGCCATTCATGGACTGACCCTTGGACATTACAACTAGAAATCTGTCGTCATCTGCTCCAGCCACTGCAGTGATGTAGAAGTCCTCTGACCATTGTTTCTTAATCCATTCCTTCAAATAAGGAAATAAGCAGTCAAGACAGTCCTAATTGAGAATCCTTCCATAAGAGGTTGATGTATCCATGTTCCTAATGGGTCTAATACAAAATTTCTTCCAGATATGTATTATCATAATTGTAACACGCAACTATTGGGATCTACTATATATGAAAGTCCAAAGCAAAGACGCTCAAACAGAACCTTGTGAAGAGAGCCGCATGAAAAAGCATAATTCTGAGCAGTGTAGCGGGTGCTATCATCCATTATTAAGGCCCATGACTTGGAGCGAAAACTGTAAGTCACACTGGTGATGTACATTCCCTCAGCATGTCCCTTCTCAATATGGAAGATCAGGTCGACATAATCCAAATTAGAGCAGTATCTGCAAGAAAGAGGAAGGTCATCAATGAGCTCAAGGTACTCCAGAAAAACTAAATAAATCTGAAATGCAAGTTCACACCTTTGCTTCATGGGTGGATGCACATCATAAACGCTTATCCATTGTGTTAGTTTCTGTATTTTCTTTGATGGCTCGTTGTCGTCATTTAACTGCACTTGCTTCCATGGTACCTGATACATGCGTATCACATGAAAGAGGAAGACATGGCTCAATTAGAGGAGAGCTCGAATGAGAAATTTCATTAACATCTATTGCTTTTTTACTAGAACAGGATACTACCTCCTGAGTGACATCGGTGTGCACGGGCCAAACATATGGATTTTGACCAATGATCCCATGGAAGAGAGAAATGTATCTAGCGTAGTTTGGTTCTTCATCGAATTTCAGACTAAGCACAAATGTCGTGAACTGCAGGTAAGGCTCAGGACAAGTGTCGCACAGTGTGTCTGGAGGAGTGGCCATCTTTTGCTTGCAAACAGGGAAAGACGTATCCTCTCCCTGAGAGAACTGTGGCGATCAAAAGACCAATACAGGTTTATGGTTCAAGAAATCTTCTCCAGGTATAGGGAATGAAACCTGATGTCCTTGCCAAGGCAAATGGCCGCGGATAAGATAAATGAGCATGTAAACCAGAGACTCTAGGTCATTTCTTCTGCTACTTGTTCTGCCAAGTTGAGTGTGCACACTCGCAAATAGAGTTGTTCCTCTGCAGTAATTTTTTTTTTTTTTTTTACGGTGCACGGAACTGTGATTAAAGAGGTAGGGCATGTGGTATGTGCATTTGAAGATGTTTAACATCATTTTGACCGAACCTGAAATTTTCTGGAGTTTGGTTGTACTTAACGTGTGAACCAGTGGAGGGATCTTGCCATCTTGTAGCTGCAAGGTCATGAATAAATGATGAGACATGTGCATTTCTCCTTTGCAATCACTAATTTCTAGCATAAAAGTATTCATGCAATTGGCAGGTACCTAATCCAAGGTCAGTCAGAAACAATTTTTCTCTTCACGAGTTCCTGGAGGACCAAGCAAAAAGTTACCTGGTTTTATGTCACCATGGATATACCTGCCCGGGAAAGATCACAAAAGGTCGGAACTGGCATATGTTTCCGATAGTCTGGCTACCGAAAAACTGATTGACCAACTGATAAAGAAAATGCTAACAAACATGCGACTGGAAGCTAGTAATCTATTACCCTCTGGAGTGCAGCTTCTCAAGTATAGATATAGCTTCAATGGCAACACATGCAATTGCTTCTAATGGAAGGCTGTAGTACCAAGGAAAAAGCTAACATCAGAAGCTGAAAAAGAATTAGAGATTGTTTAAGAGAGCCTCAAGAGCAGACACTTTAAAAGCTGTTAACTTTACAAGGAAACATACGTTGGGACGTTGTTGACCAAAGTGGCTTGTAAACTAGGTCCAAGCAAATCCATGACCTGCATATCCGAAGAAGATCATTGAAAACTTTGCATTCTAATAGTACAAAATCCGAGTCGAAGGGAATGGACATACCATGACATAATAGTCTCCTTGTTGCCCCTTGTAATGTACTAGTGGCAGTGGTATCCCGTGACTCTCACCCAGATCACTGTGCAATATGCAGAACGCAGATGCGAAATTCAACACCTTTATCCAATTATACATGCAAGAGCAAGATATAGCCAAGTCTAGCACGCAATAATTCTAAAGTACTCACTCATAAACTTTCCACTCATTAGGGATGCCACCTTCACATCCTTTGCTGTCTTTATGCTCGAATTTTATGGCCACCTAGATAGTGCCGCTTTAAATGATGTAAACTGTCGGTGCCAATGTAACAAATATCTGAAAATGATAAAACTAGAGCTCGGAGCCATGCCTCTGCTTTTTGTGCACGAGTTTGATCACTTGAAGTTGGACCGATGGCTTGACCGATGTAAACTTGCCCGAAACCTCCCTTTCCCAGTTTTCTTTCTATTCTGTAAACTGGGGAATCATCGATCTGAACCTGAGAAGATCAAATTTTCAGTACATATTTCGAATTGCATGGTGAATGGATGAACTGTTTTCATTACAACTGCCAGTAATTTATGATCTGACATTCTGATGCACGGAGTTCTTGAATGGATAAAAAATAGCCGACGACAGAAAATTTATGGAACTTGCATGGGATCCTAGTTAGAAATCTGAATTAGATGAAATCTTCCTCTTTTCTCTTTGGCCGAAAGAATAGCCAAGGATGACCCACCAAAATCTTGGTCGTGTTTTCCTTCTGCTCGGTTTAAGTTTGCTGAATCAACATCAAAACAAGAAAGAAACTGACTGCTTCATGGGAATGAATCTCTCAAACCCAGAAGTCAAGGACGGCCAAAACTTTGTGAACTAATCAACATGGGATTCGACTTGCATTTTTACTCTTTCTCCAATGCAAATACCTGTTCTGGGATTGGAGGAGCGTTGCTTTGGTTCTCATCTCGATGGCCCTCATCGCCTTTACAACTTCCGCTGCTAGACTGCTTCATATCTACCCTCCCAGCTTTAGTCCAATCTTGATGGTTCTGAACCGCGTAGTCCCCACAGTCTCAACCAAGCATTGAAATTGAGGAGATCTTCTTTTGAAGAGAGAGGGAAGATCAAGCAGAATACTTACCTTCAATCTTGTTTCTTCTTTTCTTCTTCTCTTTCTGTTTGAGAAAACGAGCAGAATACTTACCTCCAATCTTGTTTCTTCTTCTTCTTCTTCTCTTTCTGTTTGAGAAAACGATCGGGGTTCTTGAAGAGAATGAGTGGGCGGTGCGAGGTTGAGGGTGTCAGTTTTGGCGCGAAGGAAAGGCAAAATGCCGTTATTTCGGTTGACCTCTGATTGCTTTATGATAATTTTTTGGGTAAGTTACACAAAGTCATCCTCATTTCTTAAGCCAATATCCCTCTATTACGATTGCTTATGAATTCCTTTTTATTGCTTTTCTGACTAAAATTGGACTTGCGACAACAAATAGTAGCTGCACTTCATATGTTTTTATTTCGTACTTGAATTTTGTTTATGGATTCAAGCTCAAGACATATTTTAGCAAAGTCGTATAATATAAAAAATTAGAATGACAATTGTTATTTTTCATTTTTTTTTTATTTTGAACCTGTGCAAAACAAAATTATCAAATAATTAAATTTCCATTTTCAAAGTTGTAACCTTCATTGCAAGGAAGATAGGTCAATTGCAAGAGTACAGTAAGAAGAGAGATGGTCTTGTCCAGGAATGTCTCCACAAAAACTTGATCATTTGACAAATGACTAGTCTTCGTATCTGACTCCACATCCTGAAGTTGGAGTCGAGCCATCACAGAAAGTGGACATCTATACTGTATCTGGTCAACACGAACTCCATGTGCACAATGCAATGATCACATGTTAGCCACTGCAGATGACAGCAACATGTGTTAGGAATTGCACACGGCTTTACTTGAAGATTCGTGTCCTGATTGGTTTCATTTCGTCGCACTAAACTTCAGGGTTGTAGAGCTAGACTATTGTCCCTTATGAAGGTATTCATGAGAGGTGAGAAGTGGAGCCAAAGGTATCGGACCTCATCCTGGCGGCGTTACTCTGAATCAGGTAGCCTTTGTTTTTAGCATTCCTGGGGAATTACCGGCAAGAGGCCCCCTACACAGGCTGGCCCAAACCCATCTTTTCCTGATACCTACGTAGTGGTGATTGTATTCAGCCATTTTACAAGCATCTAGCTTATGTTGAACTCACTTTGATTCTCCAGGCTTCTGACTTCTCTCATCAATTTGAAGGAAGGGTGGCCTATGTATTACTGTATTTTTCTTCTTTGTTGCTGCTGAACTATTTCATGAGCTACCGAGCACCGCCGCCGCTGCACATTACCGGTGTTTTCATGAGTTACTTGTCACATTTTATGTGCATCTTTTGCCATCTAATTTTCCCCAATTTTTTAGGATGAGGCCACTGAGCAATCATGTGAGGCATTGAACAGTAACCGGATTTTTTTTTTTTTCCTTATATATGCATATGTGCAGGAGATCCCAAATATTCATGATGTTTTTGAAGCTTTTCCGATATAATAATACCCAGAGAGCCTGGCAACAAATGACATTGTCCCCTACTAATGTTCTTCCTCACTAAGACCCTCGAGAACATGGTTATAAATACAACCCAGATCACAAATCAGATGTCTAAAACTTAACAAACTATCCCGATCTTGAATAGGATCACGAGAAACATTCAAAACTTGATTGCTTAAGAAAGATTATCAATAAACTTTTACCGTCCTACTTTTACATGAATTGATTGTCTTTTACCTATGATAGACTTGACATGTAGTACTTCTATATAAATTTGATTGAGTTTCAAATCTCACTGCTAAGAAGTTGAGTCCCCACAGTGGGCGGTCTTTCATCTGGTCCATGGTGACATTCATGGACGCTCTGCAATCTGTAGTCATCACCAATACTAAAATCCGGTTGGCTTTTTTGCCTTCCTAGTTTTGATAAATAGCAAAAAAAAAATAATTAGAACTTCAACTGGTCTTCTGGGAAATTTATGTACTTTTTGTCCAGTTGCATTTGTGCATTGATAGATGAGGAAGACAAATCCAAGGCCAGCCTCTCTTATGAAATCGATTTCTTCACTAAATTTATGAGTTATGTTATGGTCCTTTGGCTGGAGTGGTTTCTAAAACCGCAAAACAAATGAGATCAACCAGCCTGTTTGAGTCCTGATGATTGTAGCAATCAACTCCTGATATCTATCAAGATCCTGTTTAACCTCGGGACAGTTCCTTAAGTTCAGATCTTATCATGAAGTTTTAAGATCTGGATAAGAACTTTAATAACCCGTTCTCTGAGACTCCTATCAACTTGGCTTGTAATTATAGTCCAAATTTTGCAATGTAGCATGTCATTCATTCTATCAAATTACATGCAGCCTGCGTCATGTAACACTAGTCTCAACTAATGCTAAGGTAACAAATCAGCAGAGCATTCTCAGTGGAGAGAAAGAACCTAGATACAGATTGCATCATTCCATTACCAGATTGTGGTCTACCATTATTCTTAAAACGTTTCAAAAGCTTCATGAATGTGTGAAACTTTAACGCAAACATGCATACAAGTAAAACAAGAATTGGTCAGTTTCAATTCTATAGAGTGCCAGGGGAAGTGGGTTCATATCTGTACATGATCGACCAGTGGCTTGTTAATCCTTGCTTCCCAGAAGTTGGGATATATGTGGCAAAAACTGCATGTTATGTGCGTCAATGACTAGTGAAGACACTAGTAAATGCACACACCATGCTTGGTGGTTCACGAAACAGGTCTGCTGTAGCAAAGAAGGGACAAGTAGTAATTCCTAGGCCAACTCTCCTGCAAAAGATGAGAATCAGAACCATATGAATCTCATAGAATCAGAGCAAATGCAACCAAAAGTTAGATGCTTGTAAAATGACCAAAACTAATCACCGCCACTACTGTTTCAGGAAAATGTGAAGTCTGGGCTGCCTCTTGGGGTCCTCTAACTGGTTCTTCTTCTGGAATGCTGAAGACAAAAGCTACCTGATCTGGAGTAGCTGCAACTGAAGTGATGAAGTAGCCTTGCTTCCACCTTTCATCAATTCCCTCATACGGGTCTGAAAATCTAGCTCCACAACCTTAAAGTTCAGTGCAAGAAACCAAATCAGATAAATTTTTTCCAGTTATAGACTTCAAAAGATAAATCTTGGAAAGGAGTATAAAAAGGAACCACAGAAGAATGGAAAACCTGGTGGACAAATCCGGTGGCAGAGGACATGATGACTACCCAGTTACTTCCCACAGTGGCCATGGCCGTGACATAAGTACCAAGTGCCCATTTCCTCTTAATCCACCCATAAGGGAATGTATTGGCAACACGATAAGATTGCCGAAAGTTTTGAGGCCCTGAATTCAGTAAAATGAAGAAGAGCTCACATAATCGATGAGGTAAAACAGCTTTTGCTGGAAATAGAGATTAAAGCATCATTCACTGGCTAACCCTTGGACATTACTACTAATGTGCTACCATTATCTGCTCCGGCAACTGCAGTGATGTGGTAATTTCTTGCCCACTGTCTCCTAATCCAGTTCTACAACAAAAAATTAATCGGTCAAGTCACGCCCAATTGGGAATCCCATTGATTGGGCTTGATGTATTGTTGGTTCCTTTTAGGTTGAATGCCTCTTTTTATTGATGCAATCTGTTAGAAGAATAGTGACGTGGGACTATGGAGACCTACAGTTCATGATGAAAGTCCAATTTAAGGCAGCTCGAATGCAACCTGGGGAAGAAACTCGGTCGAAATAGTATGAACTTGAGCAGTGAAGCCAGTGCCAGAATCCATAACCACAGCCCACAAATTGAACCGGGAAGCCACACTGCTAACATACATTCCATCTGCATGTGCCTCCTTAATGAATAAAGGTAGGTTCACATTGTCCACATTGTAGAGAATCCTTCACAGAGAAAGGGGTGGATGAGATGATGAACAGTTCATCTTTATCGTCCACAGGACAATTGAAGTCAATAATCGAGGTGCAATGATCTGAAAATAAACTCAAGGTATTAAAAAAGAAGGAACCGTGAGGGGTAAGTCACTCTAAGTCCTAACCTTTGCCTCATGGGTGGATGTTCGTGGAAAATGCTTATCCATTGTAATCTCATCAACCCCCCTCGTGTCAGTGAGCTCTTTGGTGGCGCGTCGCCTTCATTTGACTGACAAATGCATGTTGAAACAAAGAGAAAGATATGGCTCACATAGAGAACGAGTTATCAACAAACATCTTGCATCTCGAGAAACTGCAAAGGCACTTATTTAGAGCAATAAGATGGTACCTCTCGAGCAGCATCAGCATTCACTGGCCAAACGTATGGGTTTTGACCAATCATCCCACGGAAAAGAGAAATATATCTTGCATAGTTTGGATCTTCATCGAAACTCAAATTTACTGCAAACTTGGCAAATTGCAGGAAAGGTGGAGGACAAGAGTGACATAGAGCTTCCAAAGGAGCGGCCATCTTTTTCTTGCATATTAGCATATCCTCTGCCTAAAACAGCCACAGTGATTAAAAAGGCAGATTCATCTGTAAGGTTGAAAATTATCTTCTCTGGTTTTAAGCACATTAAAACCTGAAATCTATGCCAAGGCAGTTGACCGCTGATAAGGAAAGCAAGCATGTATGCCAGTGACTCCAGGTCATCTCTTCGGCTACTCATTCGACCGAGATGAGCATGCACACTCGCGAAAAGAGGGGTTCCTCTGCAGCAAATAGTTAATTTTGTATATTTGTGAGCGGAGGGTCATTGGACAGGGCATTGTGTGTAAAGATGATAAAAACCACATGAACCCACCTGAAATGGTTCGGAGATTGATGGTACCTAACATGCAAACCTGTCGAATGACATCGCCATCTCACAGCTGTAAATAATGAAACAACAATGAGACAGATCGTGTTTTGATATCTGTTTCCTAGGATATAAATCTGTATATGCAACTGGCAGATGACCTAATCCAAGGTCAATCAGGAACAATTTTCTCTCATCAGGGGTTCCTGGAGGACCGAGCAAAAAGTTGTCAGGTTTTACGTACCCATGAATGTACCTGCCAAGAAAAGACTCTGGTTTTTGAAATCAAGTCTATACTCCGATAAAGGGAACCCTGGTAAACATTGAAAAGCAGAAACGAAATTGGAAGACCACCATCCATTACCCTCTAGAGTGCAGCTTCTCAAGAATAGAGATCGCCTCGACAGCAACACAAGCAACTGCCGCCAATGGCATGCTGAAATAATGGAAAAGATAAAGAGTTAATATTATAAAGACACATAACACAATACAACATTCAAATTTCAAAAAGAAACCATAGAGTGGGCACTTCACGAGGGAACATACAATGGACGGTTATCGACCAACATGACCTGTAAGCTAGGTCCAAGCAAATCCATGACCTGCATATGCGACGCAGATTATCGAAAGCATAATCATCTGAGAAAAATGCGAAGTCGTTTTTCACAGGGAATTGCACATACCAGGATGTTATAGTCACCTTGTTGTCCCCTGTAAAGCACCCTTGGCAGTGGTATGCCGTGATTTTCGCCCAGGTCACTGCACAACATGCAGTTAAAACGGATGTGAGATTTGTATAACTCGTCCGATTTCACGTGCTAGAACCCAATGTAAACAAAACGAATATGGAAACATTCTTAGTGACTCACTCGTAAACTTTCCACTCACGGGGAATGTTGGCTTCGATTCCACTGGGATCTTTCTGCTGAAACTTTACTGCTACCTAGATAGTGTTTTACTGATTATCTAAGCTCCAAAGCAAGTATTGACCTTACAAAAATGAAAAATGAATTAGAGCTTCAAGGCCGTACCTCCGCTGCATGTGGACCAGTTTGATCACTCGAAGGACTGATGGGTCGACCGGCACATACCAGCCCATTACCTCCCTTACCCAGTTGTCTTTCTATTCTGTAAATCGGAGAATCTTCAATCTGGACCTGAGACAGTAAAGCTTCCAGTATGTAGTACAGATTTAAAGGCATATTTGAAGCTTGCATATGGTGAAATCATCGACCCAACTTAAAATTATTACAACTGTAGATTGGTAACACAGTCTTGAGGGGATGCATAAATTCTCATATTGGGCTAAAGTAGTTGATGACCTTAAGTGTTAATCTGTGATAATTACATCAGAGCATTAATTTCCTGAAAAATAGCGAGAAACTCTTTGAAGATTAGCCACTAACGTACTGCATTCTGCCAACTGGGGTTTAAGCTCTCAATCCAAATTAGATGAACGTTTTCCCTTTTCTTTTCCCTTTCGAATAGAGCTTCTCATGCAGTCATAAAGAAGAAAACAAGAACAATCTGAAATGTGCATACTATCGAAGACGACTTTCACGGCCATTTCGTTTTCTTTATCCATCGAAATTGCGGAAAACACACAGAAAGATTCAGTCAAACCGAAAAACAAGATATCCAAATATCTTCAAGAGAAATCACGTACCTCCTCTGGAATTGGAGGAGAGTCGCTTTCGCTCTTATCTTCCAGTCCCAGATATCCTATGCGAGCAATGAACTCATCCATGGCTATCTTGTCTATAAAATAGTATCGACCATTCGGAAGCTGCTTTCTTCTTCTTCTTCTTCTTCTCCTGCAGTCTTGGCCTTCCAATGAACAACTGCGAGATGTGCGTGTGGGATTTTCTCAGAACTGAAAAGCTGAGAAATTTCGTTCTTCTGAATCGGATGATTCAGTCTTCTTTTCGGTTGAAGTTGTTCTTGGTTTCTTTGCAGAGAGAAGATGAAGTGGGCAGTAGTGAGCCTGTGAGAGCGAGGCCGAGTCCTTTTAGCTACATTTCAACCGTTATTTTTGGGCGCGAAGGAGGGCAAAATGCCGTTAATTCGGTTGACGTCCTAAATGCTTAAAAAGCACAAAAAAAAAAAAAAAAAAAAAAAAAACGGTGGGCTGTTTCAAGAACAATAGTTTATTCATTCATCCCTCCCCCTGGTTTTGTTCTGCATCCTTTGATTTTGGTTCAGTGATTTCATGCTTCGTCGTTGAATTCTATGTTCTGAAGTCGCCATGCCGGTGAACTTCAATAAATGTTGATGGTACTTGCAAAAAGCCATTGATAATTGATGATAGGCGAAATTTTTTTTTTTCCAAGTAACTCATTGATAGCTTTACAATATTTTTATATAATTACCAACCTTTTTATAGTTTGCAAATTAGCAATTGTGGTAGTGACTGACCAATTTTTGTTTACATAACTTACTGATGCCTCAGATTGACGAACTTTTACCCCCAATCAAAAGAGAGCAACAAGCCAGGTCGAGTCCCGATGGCGGTAGCAATCAAATTTGGATATCTCTCAAGATCCTATTTAATCTCGGGAGAGTTCCTTAAGGTTCAGATCTTAAATCATAAGATTTTAAGATCCAGATAAGGACTTTGATAAACACGTTCTCTGAGACTCGTATCAACTTGGCTTGTAATTATAGTCCATATTTTTCCATATGGCATGTGATTCTTTCCATCAGATTACATGCAGATTGCTTTATGTAACGCAAGTCTCAACTAGTTCCAAGGTAATTGATCAGCAGAGCGTTCTCATTGGAGAAAAAGAACCTAGACACAGATTGCATCGTTCTCGTTACCAGATTTTGGCCTACTATTATTCTTAAAACGTTTCAAAAGCACCACGAATGGGCAAAACTTTAACGCAGACATGCATCTGAGGAAAACAAGAATTGGTCAGTATTCAATTCTATACAGTACCAGGGGAAGTGGGTTCATAGCTGTACATGATTGATCAGCGGCTTGTTAAACCTTGCTTCCCCTAAAGTCAGGAAATAAATGGCAAAAATGCATGTTAAGCGCGTCAATCACCCGTGAAGATGCCAGTAATTGCACGCACCATACTTGGTGGTTCATGAAACAGTTCTGCTGTAGCAAAGAAGGGACACGTAGTAATTCCTATGCCGACTCTCCTGCATAAGATGAGAAAAGACCATATGAATCTCACAGAATCAGAGCAAATGCAACCAAAAGTTAGATGCTTGTAAAATGGCCTAAAATAATCACCGCGGCTACTCTATCGGGAAAATGTGAAGTCAGGAATGCCTTTTGGGATCCTCTTACTTCTCCTGGAATGCTGAAGACAACGGCTACCTGATCTGTAGTAGCTGCAACCGAAGTGATGAAGTAGCCTTGATTCCACCTTTTATCAATTGCCTCGTACGGGTACTGAAAATCTAGCTCTACAACCTTAAATTTCAGTGCAAGAAACCAAATCAAATTGATTTTTCCAGCTCTAGACACTTTGAAAGAGAAATCATGGAAAGGAGAAAAAATGGAACCACAGAAGGATGGAGAACCTGGTGGACAAATCCGGCGGCAGAGGACATGACGACTACCCAGTTACTTCCCACAGTGGCCATGGCCGTGACATAAGTACCAAGTGCCCATTTCCTCTTAATCCACCCATAAGGGAATGTATCAGCGACACGATAAGATTGCCGAAAGTTTTGAGGCCCTGAATTCAGTAAAATGAAGAAGAGCTCATATAATCGATGAGGTACAACAACTGTTGCTGGAAATAGAGATTAAAGCATCATTCACTGACTAACCCTTGGACATTATAACTAATGTGCTACCATTATCTGCTCCGGCGATTGCAGTGATGTGGTAGTTCCTCATCCACTGTCTCCTAATCCAGTCCTTCATTAACAAAAAATAAGCAGTCCAGTCACATCCAACTGGGAATCCCGTTGATTGGGCTTGATGTATTGTTGGTTCCTTTTAGGTCAAATTCCTCTTTTAATTGATGCAATCTGTTAAAAAGAATAGTGACGTGGAACTACGGGGAGCTACAGTACATGATAAAACTGCAATTAAAGGGCAGCTCGAATGCAACCTGGGGAAGAAACCTGGGAGAAATAGTATGAACTTGAGCAGTGAAGCCAGTGCCAGAATCCATTACCACGGCCCACAAATTCAAGCATGAAGCCGCACTGCTAACATACATTCCATCCGCATATGCCTCCCCAATGCATAAAGGTAGTCTCACATTGTCCAAATTGTGGAAACTCCTACCCAGAAAAAGAGGCGGATGAGATGATGAACACTCCATCTTTATCTTCCATAGGACAATTAGAGTCAATAATCGAGGTGGTAGTGATCTGAAAACAAACTCAAGGTGCGGAAAAAGAAGGAACTGTTAGCAGTAAGTCTAATTCCTCACCTTTGCCTCATGGGTGGATGTGTGTGGAAAATGCTTATCCATCGTGATCTCCTCAACCCCCTTCGTGCTGGTGAGCTCTTTGGTAGCATGTCGCCTTCATTTGACTGTCAAATGCATGTCAAAACAAAGAGAAAGATATTACTCAAATAGAGAACGAGTTCCGATCAGAGAATTTAACAAACATCTTGTTTCTGGAGAAACTGCAAAAGACACATGTTTAGAGGAATAAGGTGGTACCTCACGAGCAGCATCAGCATTCACAGGCCAAACGTATGGGTTTTGATCAATTACCCCACGGAAAAGAGAAATATATCTTGCATAGTTTGGATATTCATCAAATCTCAAATTTACTGCAAACTCAGCGAATTGCAGGAAAGGCGGAGGACAAGAGTGACAAAGAGCTTCCAAAGGAGTGGCCATCTTTCTCCTGCATATAAGCATAGGCGTATTGTCCACCTGAAACAGCTGCAGTGATTAAGAAGGCATATTCATCTGTAAGGTTGAAAATCATCTTCCTGGTTTTAAGCACATCAAAACCTGAAATCCGTGCCAAGGCAAATGGCCGCGGAAAAGGAAAGGGAGCATGTATGCCAGGGACTCCAGGTCATCTCTTCGGCTACTTGCTCTACCAAGATGAGCATGCACGCTCGCGAAATGAGGCGTTCCTCTGCAGCAAATAGTTAATTTGTTGTATATGTGTGAGCGGAGGCTCATTGGACAGGGCATTGTCTGCGAAGATGATAAAACCACTTGGACCCACCTGAAATGGTTTGGAGATTGATGGTACCTAATATGCGAACTGCTAGAACGATCTCGCCATCTCACAGCTGCGAATGATGAAACAACAATGAGACAGATTGTATTCTAATTTCTGTTTCTTATGATATAGACCTGTATATGCAACTGCAGATAACCTAATCCAAGGTCAATCAGGAACAATTTTCTCTCATCGGGAGTTCCTGGAGGACCGAGCAAAAAGTTGTCAGGTTTTACGTCCCCATGAATGTACCTGCCAAGAAAAGACTGGTTTTTGAAATCAAGTCTATACTCCGATAAAGGGAACCCTGGTAGACATTGAAAAGCAGAAACAAGATCGGACAACCACCATCCATTACCCTCTAGAGTGCAGCTTCTCGAGAATAGAGATTGCTTCAACCGCAACACAAGCAACTGACGCCAATGGCATGCTGAAATAATAGAAAAGGTAAGAGTCAATATTTCAAAGACGCATAACACGATACAACATTCAAATTTAAAAGAGAAATCATAGAGTAAGCACTTCACAAGGGAACATACGATGGACGGTTATTGACCAACTGAACTTGTAAACTCGGTCCAAGCAAATCCATGACCTGCATATGTGAGGCAGATCATCGAAGACTTAAAGCATCTGAGAAAAATGTGAAATCATTTTTCGAAGGGAATTGCACATACCAGGATGTCATAGCCACCTTGTTGCCCCCTATAATGCACCCGTGGCAGTGGTATGCCATGATTTTCGCCGAGATCACTGCACAACTTGCAGTAAAAAGTGGATGTGAGATTTGTATAACTGATACAAGTTCATTTGCTAGAATCAAATGTAAATAAAACGAACGTGGAAGCATTTTTAGCGACTCACTCATAAACTTTCCACTCTTGAGGAATGTCGGCTTTGCTGGGATGTTTCCGCTGAAACTTTACTGCTACCTAGATAGTGTTGTACTGATTATCCAAGCAGTAAAGCATAAATTGACTTTACAAAACTGAAAAATGAGTTAGAGCTTCAAGGCAGTACCTCCTCTGCATGTAAACCAGTTTGACCACCGGAAGTTGAAGGACCGATTGGTCGACCCGCACATACTAGCCCAGTAGCTCCCTTACCCAGTTGTCTTTCTATTCTGTATATTGGAGAATCATCAATCTGGACCTGAGACAGTAAAACTTTCAGAATGGTGTACTCGACGCTTGCATATGGCAAAATAATCGACATAACTGCACTTAACGAAAATTTTTTACAACTATAGATCGGTAACACAGTCTTTGGGGGATGCATGAATTCTCAAATAGGGAAAAAGTAGTTGATGACCTAAAGTGTTAATCTGTGATAATTACATCAGAGCAGTAATTTCCTCGAAAATAGCCAGAAACTCCCTTGAAGATTATCCACTAACATACTGCTTTCCGCCAATTGGGGTTATAGCTATCAATCCAAATTAGATGAACGTTTCCCTTTTCTTTTCTCTTTTGAATTGAGTTTCTCATTCAGTCATAAAGAAAAAAACAAGAACAACCCAAAATGTTCAAACTACCAAAGATGACTTCGCTGGTCATTTCCTTTTCTTTATCTATCACAATCATGGAAAACATGCAAAAAGATTTAGTCAAACCAAAAGAACGAAATATCCAAACATTTTTGAGAAAAATCACGCACCTCCTCTGGAATTGGCGGAGAGTTGCTGTGGCCCTCATCTTCGAGCCCCTGAATTCCTATGTGACTTAACTGAGTAATAAACTCTTCCATCGCTATCTCTTGTCTATAGAATAGTATCGATCATTCGGAAGCCGCTTTCTTCTTCTTCACCTTCTTCTTCTTCTTCGCAGTCTTGTCCTTCCAATGAACAACTGCAAGATGTGTGTGTTGGGATTTTCTTGGAACTGGAAAGTTGAGAAATTTATCTCTTCTGAATCGGATGATTCAGTCTTCTTTTCAGCCGAAGTTGTTCTTGGTTTCTTTAGCAAAGAGAAGATGAAGTGGGCAGGGTGAGCCTGTGAGAGCGAGGCCGAGTCCTTTTGACTCCATTTCAACCGTTATTTTTGGGCGCGAAAGAGGGCAAAATGCCGTTAGTTCGGTTGATGATATAACAACTGATAGTTATTTATTTATTTTTTTTATTTCCAGATAGTTTATTGGTAACTTACAAACCTTTTTAAGATATTACTAAGATTTGTATAGTTTGCAAATTAGCAATTTTGGCACTAACTTACAAACTTTTATTTACATAACTTACTAATGGTTCAGATTTACTAATTTTTATATAAAATTACCAACCTAAATTAGAGTAATTTGCCAACTATAGTGGTAGTAAGTTACTGACTGTCATTTAAGTTATTTATTAACACTTGAATGTTATTTTATATCTTATCAACTTCTTTATTGAGTTAACAATATGTAAGTTACTAACTCTCATTTAAGTTATTTATTAACACTTATTATAGTCATAGTAAGTTATTGACTCTCATTTAAGTTATTTATTAACACTTAAATGTTATTTTATATCTTATCAACTTCTTTATTGAGTTAACAATATGTATTTGCCTTGGTTAGCAACTAATTACATTTACTAACTCTTTCTAGGGATCACAAAACTAAATTAACAGACTTATTAATTTTTATCTCATTAGATTACCACATAGTAGTGGATTAATAACTTTCATTTGAGTTGCTTATTGCTATTTATTTGACATTTTTAAACTTCCAAACATTTTATGTCATTTGCAATTTTTTCTTTGCATATCTTAGGAACACCTTGATTTTATCAAGTTTTTAGAAACTACCATATTTAATTAGGAGTTGTCAACTTTTATTTTATTAAGTTATCAACTAATTTTGGGTTACCAACTCTCATTTGAATTACTTCATAAGTTTATTTTTCTTTCAACTATCAACTTTTTCTTTTTTTAATCTTTTAGGAATAAAGGCAGGAGATATCCTTGACTTCTTTCAACATGTTCATGTGCCCCTATAGCGACCCCTCCTCCAAATACACCCATTGACCATGACAATCAGTCATATGAAGGAGAGTTAGTAACTCAAAATTCGTTGATAATTTAATCGGAGAAAGTTTGTAAGCCACACAAAAAAAAAGGTTTGTAATTACATTTAATAATTGGTAAATTTAAGGCGCAGATTAAAAAGGAAAATAATAGTTGGTAAAAGATATGAAAGCGTTGTTTTTCATTATGTCATGATTGAGAGTTGTAATTTATTAAATATCTTATTGTCCCCGTCATTATGTCATGACTGAGAGTAATTTTCCAACCCACTATTAATTGCCACTTGGAGATTGTTGTACAATCCCCACAATTCTATATATGGAAGCTCTCTTATTAACTCTCCTCTCATGTATCCGTTGGCATAAAAGAAGAGTGCCAAAGCAAGAATCAAATAAAGTCCCAATTAGGTCACAGGTGGGAAGGCAAGGTCTCTGCTAGAGTCACAAAGGCCAATGCAGACCAGATATGGCCACTCTTCATGACTTCTTCAACCTCCACAAATGGCTTCCAGGCCTACCTGATTGCCACGGCATGCACGGCGAGAATGGTGTGTCCGGTTGTGTGCGATATTGCGCCGGCTTCTCCATCTAGTTAGAAGGCACTAACGATGCCGGCAAGAACTGCCCCGTCACCGATTGGACGAAACTTAAGTTACAACATGGTGGACAATAGCATCAGGTTCACTTCATTCTTGTCCACAATCAGGGTCATCCCTAGCGATGGAGACGGTGAAGGAGGGTGCACAATCAAGTGTTCGTTCGCCGTTGATCCGGTGGAAGGGTGGGCGTTGGAGGATTTGATGAGGGTAGTATATGAGGCAGGCTTACAAGGCATGGCTAAGAAAATGGAGGATTCGTTTGGGAATCAAATTGGCCGATAACCGTAGTCCTTGATTTTACATGTCTTGCTTTATAAATGTTTTGGGCCTTTCATTGCTGTGATGCAACTCCCTCTTGTCCCTTTTCAACTTCACACTCGTCCTTGTCTTTGCTCATCAGTAGATGATGCTTGTGTTCATCAATAGATGATGCTTGTGTTGTCATGAGTAAGTGTGTGAGAGATTCTAAAATTTGCAGTAAAAGTGCAATCAATCTTAAAATTAGTAAATTTGTGCAATCAAATTTTTTATCAAGTTCGTTAATTTTAGATGACTGAAAAATCTTACGTAGAATATTTTAGTCGCTTCTCTCTAATATGAATACATAAAATGGTACATAAACTATTTTGTTCTACATTATCATTTTTCTTCTTCTTCTTTTTCCCTCTTTCTTGAACAAAGTCGCCATCACCGCCCTAGCCACTATAGACGGGCCTGCATCCACTATGGTCAATGCAGCCACCACGACCTGCGTCGGCCCTCTCATCGAGTCTCCTCGTAGTCATCGATGGACACTCTTACTTTATCATCTTAAAATGGCAAAAAAGAAGAATGGAATTTTCTTCAAAATCCTTCTCCTCTAATTAGATCAAAACAAAAGGCAAACATTTTGAAGGCAGAAAAGCTACCCGATGATTATGTGTTTTTTTTTTGGTCTGATGATTATGTGTTGAAACTATGTGATTATGTGTTGAAACTATCGACGATGGAAAGATATCAGCAGAGAGAGAGAATTCGGATGATGGATTTCAATCTGCAAGTTTTGATTCATGCCATAAGAACATCTTTTTCCCTTTAATTTGTCCCGAATTTTTCCCTTCTTCCTTAAAATTCTTTCCCCTTAATTTTTTTCGAATTTGGCCTTTTGTTCCTTTTTTTTAATTATTTTTCAGCTTCTTTTCTGACATGGCACTAAGTGGACACCACATTAATAATATGTGTAATAAAAAAATATCAAAAAGTATCACATAGTATTTCTGTTACTTATATTGAACGGAGCTAATAGAAGTACTTGATTACACCAATTAAATAGGTTTTAGCTAAAGAATAATGTAAAGGTTTCACCGAAACACAAACTCATGTGAATTTAAAATTGACATGATTCCGCATGTTTCTTTATCGGCCTTACCTAATTTCAGACACTGCGGCATATTATAGAATTAAAGAGCGATTTAATCGATCTAGAGGAACTTCTACTTTTGACCTTCTAATAAATTTAACTTTTAAGATTTGACTTTTATTGACCGATGAGTATTCCCAGTCTTAGAAACATCTACGCACGGGTAATTAGACCGTTGAAAATTATGTGAAAGTTTTTCTGCATATCTATTTTTATTATTTTATTTTCGAGTCTTGACCAGAAATTAGCCTTTTACTTGAGGAAGCTCCTTATTTATCTGCAAGAAGCCAAATGCTTCTCGCTCGGTCACAAAATATACAGAAGAAAAAGCAACGATGGGTCTGCTTAATTAGATAGAAATGGGGACTACTGTTAGTGAGAAGAGAATGCGAGAAAAGAGAAGGAGGGCGGCAACAGTGAATAATTTGAAGAAAAGAACGACATATTAGAATTGTATATATAAACTTTAGAGAGAATCTCACGCAATAAATATTGACAACAAAGTTAGTAACTACCGATGGACATATTGAATCAATCTTGGATGGCTATTTATGCGAATATTTTGATTGTGCTTTGATTTTTATATGAATTGGAGAAAACGTTAGAACCAATCTTGGGTTTCTTATCATGCAATATTCTGAAAGCGGAGGACTGAGTTTACGAAAACATTGTACACATTCATTTTTATTTGGAAAGCTTTATAAACTTTGTCTCATTCCTTTTTTGTTTGTTTTGATTGTATAACAAGAAAAAGGGAACATAGTTACCCCAAGAGAAAGGGAATATAGCTGCCCAATGTTTGGGCTTTCATCTAATAAATATCTCCTCTTTGCCATTAACCTAACAACTCTCTCTCTCTCTCTCTCTCTCAATGGCGGAAGAAACCCAACCAAGATGGGAAGGCAAGCTCACTGCTGAGCTGAAAGGGCCAACACCAGACCAAGTGTGGCCATTCTTGGCGGACTTCTGCAACCTCCACAAGTTGCTTCCCACCCTTGACACGTGCCACCAAGTTGAGGGCGTCCTGGGCCAGCCGGGCCTTGTCCGGTATGTCGCCTCCACCACGTTTGGCGATGAGTCGGACTCGTCAAAGATCAAGTGGGCCAATGAACGCCTCCTCACAATGGACCCTAGTGACAAGTGCTTCAGCTATGAGGTCTTGGACAACAATCTTGGATTCAAGTCCTACGTTGCCACAATTAGAGTGATGCCCATGAATGATGGGGATGGTAAGATGGTCGGGTGCATGATTGAGTGGGCTTTTGTGGCTGATCCTGTTGAGGCTTGGGGGTTCCAAGATATGAAGTCTTTCTTTGATTTTTGCCTCCAATCCATGGCCAAGAAGATAGAAAGTGCAATTCAAGAAACTAGTGGGTGAATTGAGAAAGATGCGATTCCTCCTGTTGATTGACTATGCATGCTTTTAATAATTTCAGTAAGATTGTGTTTGATATCTTAAGGTCATGTTTTGAATTTCTTGGAAATCTAATCTCAGCATGAATTTCCTTTTTCTCTGCTTCATCTTTTTTTTTTCTGACTTTTTATATGTGTATTGATGGTTAAATTTTTTCAATTAATTATGTAGGGTCATCTCTTGCGAAATTTCTATATGCTGAAATTTTTTCTTTTTATAATATATTAGTTAGGTTATAAGTATAGATGTAGCTAGTCCCCCTTTTTCCAAAAATCTTATGCCAGCCTGATGAAGCGATTTTGATCCCATGTGCTCATTATGAGAATTGACTTTCACTGTCCGTATCAGCTAAGCTATTTTTTTTCTCCTTCAGGAGCCAATTTACTAGTATATGTAAATCAAATTAGTTGTTCACCATCTCATGTTGCTCCAATTTCCATACTGACTTTGTTTGATTTGTGTAATGGAAGTTAATTGATCTTGCAATTGAAACCTAATGCAACAAAAAGAAAATATCAAAGAAATCAATAAGGAACAAAAAGGACAATAGTAATTTATATGGTTTAATCTGAAATCAGTATGTACTCCCTAAAGAGAGTCACCCACAAAAAAATCCATTTTGAATCAGGAGATTTACAACATTACACTTGCTCAATTGTTCAATCATTCTCAAGTTTTTCTTAGTCCAATTCATATAACAATGAAAACAAACCAGCAATTTTTGTCTCATAATCTCTTACAAAGAGAACTCTCTCAAAAAAGTCATAGAGAGAAAACCTTAAGAATCTTATTGTTTGCTCTGATGTGTACGAACCGAGAAAATTTTGTTTGTGTTGTTCTGCGAATTGACGACTCATACTGGGAAATTTGGATTTTCTTCTTTTTATATTTAATGTAAAGATCAAGCTTAATCCAGTTTTGGACTCCACTAAATTTGCTCGGAGATTATGTTCCAATCAGAGGACATTCAAAATACAGCCAATACCTCTACCTGGGAGTTGCATCTACAGGCTTAAATTCAAGGCATAAAATAGCACCAAATAAGGTGCTTAAATTTAAATAGGAAAATTAAAAAAAAATCATAGATTTTAATAAGGCTAATTTTTAGATCCACGACTAGTACAACAAAACTTTTACATACTCACAATCGGATTATTGACATGCATACTTGAAGGTGAAAATGTAATCAAATTCTTTCACATAGCAATCATCCAACAATAAATTTGTAAATCAATTTTCACACCAACAATGAACCCAACCAAAAAATAATTGGTGATTTAATTGAAAAAGTTGGCTATTCAATTAGGTAGACATTGGTAAATTTAGACAAGAGTTGGTAAATTTAAGGCATCGGTAAAAAGATAAATAAAAGTTAATAAAAGATTAGAAAAGTTGGTAATTTCCATACTGTACAAAAAGAGTCGATAACTTCAAAAAAGTATCACCAAGTTACTAATAAGTTATCAGGGATTCAGGTTGTCGGTCATGTTTTTTACCAATATATTTTTACACTTACCAACTCCAAAATTTCACTAGCATGGAAAGAAAAACCCGCCTTTTGAAAAATGGAATAGTATTTTCCTTGTATTTTTTTTTTTTAAATTATGATTTGGAAATAGGCATTTTAACTTTATGGGATGGGTTCTTGGGTTAGGCAGTATCTCGGGTCTACCCTTCAGGATCTTTGTCGGGTGTCTATTTGTCAAAAACATATTTATACCTCCTTGCACTAAAAAAAAAAAGTCGTGGTGTTAGATTATTTTTTTTTTTTGGCAGAACACCAGGAAGTTAGATTTACCGGGAAAGATACATTTTATTTTATTTTTTAAAATTTCGGCGAGAGAACTGAAACCCCTACTTCTCAAGTCTACTTAAATACTATTTTTACATTATAATTATCTTAAAAATTTAAAGTTAACAACCACACCGGAGCATGAGAATAATTGTCCTAAAGAGACTAATGACAGCGGCAATTTCCTAACTCATAACATTTACAAGCTCTCTATTTACTCTCTTTTCATGCATGTTCTAGCACAAAAGGAGTTACTAAAGCACGAATCAGATGGAGTCCCATTTAGGTCACAAGTGGGAAGGCTAGATCTCTACTTGGAGACTAGATATGGCCACTTTTCCCCCGGAAATGATTCTCGGGCCTATCTGATTGCCACGGGATCCACAGTGAGAACTACGAGCTAGGTTGTGTGAGATAATGCGCTGGCTAGTAGCTTCTCCCTCTCGTCCGAAGGCACTGACGACATGGTGAGAATTGCCCAATCAACTAATCCAAGGAGTGATTGGTCATCTGGTCGAATGAAACTTAAGCTACAAGAGGGTCAACTCTAACATCGAGTTCAATTCATACCGGCCGATGGTCAGGGTTATCCCTAAAGAGGAGGTGGGTGCACGATCAAGTGGTCATTTGTGGTCAATTCTGTGGAAGGATGGGTATTGGAGGGTTTGGTGAGCGAATTATATGAGGTGGGTTTACAAGGTATGGCTAAGAAAATGGAAGATTCATTTGGGAATAAAATGAACTGACAACTATAATGTTTGATTTTGTATATCCTGGTTTGTTTTGTGTTGGTTTTGGGGCTTCCATTACTGTGATGCTACTCCTTTTTCTTCTCTTTTTCTTTTCTTCATACATGGCCTTCTAATTAAAGGCCATTATTAACATAAAAGACGCAATGGATAAATGTACGAAAGGTTCTAAAATTTGTAATAAAAGTAAAATCGATCTTGAAATTAATAAAAATGTGCAATCAAATTTTTTCACCTGGTCATTAATTTTGGCAATTGAAAACACCTATGTAGATTATTTCAATCGTTTCTCTTTACTGCGTATCCGTTACAAGGATTATTTTGTTTTATTTTTATTATTCATCATTTTGTTTTTCTTCTTTCTTTTCCCCTCTTCCTTGAGGAGGGTCACCACCACCACCCGTTGCCGCTAGCCTCAATAGATGGGCCTGCATGCACTGTGGCCAATGCAGCCACCACCACCTGCATCCGCCCTCTCATCAAGTCTTCTCGCATTCATCAAAGGACACTCTTAGGTTTATCATCTTAAAATGGAAAAAGAAGAATGGAACTTCTTCAAATTCCCTTTCCTTTAATCAGATCAAAACAAAATCAAACATTTGAAAGCAGAAAGCCAAAACCTATTGATTATGTGGTGAAGCCATCCATGATGGAAAGATATCAGTAGATAGAGAGAATTCGACTGATTGATGGGAGCACTCATCGTGATGCTCCGATTTTACTCCACCTTTTCTCCTCCAAAACCCTTTTAAAGATATTTCAATCTGCAAGTTTTGCTTGTTCCTACAAGAACATCCTATTATTATTATTTTTTTGGCAAGAGATTTTCCTTTCTTCGTTATCATTCTTTTGTTGTGTCGGCATGCCCCCTCACTCGACTCCTAATTTTTTTTTCCAAATTTGGTTTATTGTTTTCTCTACTTTTTTTCAGCTTCTTTCCATCGTAGCACTAAATAAATACCACATCGGCATCACATATCATAGAAAATTATTTAAAATTATCATGTTAGTATTTCCATTGTTTACATTGAACGGAGCCGATAGAAGTACTGGATTACATTAAATATAAGATTTATGACTTGATTGCATTTTCATAATTAGTTTTAAGAGTTTTAGTTAAAGGAAGTGATTCCCCACACTCAACTTTATTGCTAAAGATGAAAAACTATAAGTTTGTATTGACAAATAAATTGCACAATATTTAGTCTAGCAACAGTGATTTTTACCTTTTAATGTTTTAATATTAGGTTAATATTATGAAAAACCCTAAATTAGCACTTACACTTGTGACAAATTTATCATAAATTAATTTTTTGATCTTATAAAACCCCAAACTAATGTACATGTGATAAATTGACCAAAAACTAATTTTTAATCACAAAAACTTAAACTGATATATGTGTAACAAATTTACCTTATGTTAAATTTGACTAATACCATGGAAAAAATAAAACCGGTACACATGTGACAAATGGAAAATAAAACCTGAAATTTGAACTAAAAGATATCTTTTTGGATACTAGTGTAAACACTTTTATTGTTATTTCAAAAGAATATGGTTAACATGGTTAGCACTCCCTCTATCATTAGCTTGGTAGTCCCCATTTTTGGTGTTTTAGTCACCTGTCAATGGTTCCCTTAATGTTGTGCGAGGTTTCGGAAGAAACTCTCTATTATAAAGAAAGACTTCATTAATGGTTGGGAACGAACTTGGGTGGTTGAATCAATGAGAGGCATGTCCCCAATGCCAGAAGTCCCCCATCACCAATCAAATTAGGGATTACTCTTTCCGCAATAACGTTAAGAGAAAATGAAAGCTTCTTCAGTACTCCTTCGATTAAGGAGATGTTATACCTATCAACTGTTATGTGTCATTCAACTCAATAATTTAATTATAAAATTTAATGGAAACTAGTGGAAGATAAATTTGTCGCAAGATATACCAATTAGGATCTATGATAAACTTGTCACATATATCATTTTGAGATTTTTCATAATATTAACCTTTTTAATTTTTAACATTTATGATTTGACTTTTCTTCGCTACTGAGTATTTATGATTTTGAAAACTTATGTAGTACCGACACGGACACGCGACAAGCGACACGACATGACACGACACGCCGACACGCCGACACGTCATTTCTCAAAAAATAGAGAATTTCAACACGTTCCGACACGTTATATATTAAATATATATTTTTTATATAAATGAAAAAATAAATAAATAATCATAACAAGAGTATAGAATTAATTTATACTAAAAATATTAATCCAACATTTGTTAATATCATTTATTGTTTTAATTTGACGGAGATTGAACGATAAATTCAAAAATTGCAAAAACGAAAGAGTAAACTTAAATGAACGTGTCATGTTTTCTTATACTTGTTGGAGATTAGTGAGATTACTTATAGTCCTAGACAGAGTTCGGAATTTATGATATAGACTAGCTTGGAGCTCTTTTGCAAAACAAGATTTGAGAATAATGAAAATCCAGGACAAGAACTCTCTAAGTATGACCCAAAAAAAGGAAATTACTAAATTCGCCACAGAAAATGTGAGAGATAACTCACAAGCTAATAACATAGACCAAAAGAGATAACTCGCAATCGATGCTTGCAAGAGGTGAAAATAAGCAAAGAAAATTATAACTTTAAGTTTGTGGGGCAACGAAACGACGTCGACGAGAAGAAGGGCATTTCATCGTCACTCACGAGAAGATCAAAACTTATAAGTGAGAAACTTGAGAGTAAGAATTTTCTTTTTTTCTCCTTTATTTTTGTTATTTTCATTATTTTTTCATATATTTACATTTTGACCCCTCAAGTATTGAAAATTTTTAAAATTGACCCCGTGCGTGTCGGAATTTCGGACTCGCATGTCGGGAAAAGTTGACCACGTGTCGGAGTGTGTCGGACACGTGTCGGAGTGTCGAACACGACACGAAGGCTTTCAGAGAATGATGATGATTCTTAGTTGAAAACATCTATGCATGGACTACTAGGCCACTTGGGCTCCACACAAAGCCAAATGCTTCTCCTCACGACCACAGAATGTAAGAAAAAGTTAATCTCCCAGTTCAACTTTGTGCTTCCGCTTGATTTGATTAATCGTAATGATCTTACAACCATACGCACTCATTTTATTTAGAAGCTTTAAAAACTTTGTCTCACTCCTTTTCTCCTTTGTTTGAATGTATACCAAGAGAAAAGGGAATCTAGCTACGCCAAGAGAAAGGGAATCTAGCTGCCTCATGTTTGGGCTTCATCTAATATAGGCCTCCATCTTTGCCATTAACCCAACAACTCCCTCTCTCTCTCTCTCTCTCTCTCTCAATGACAGAAGAAACCCAACCAAGATGGGAAGGAAAGGTCAGCTGAAAGAGCTAACGCCAGACGAAGTGTGGCCACTCTTGGAGGACTTTTGCAACCTCCACAAGTTGCTTCCCACCCTCGACACGCGCCACCGAGTCGAGGGCATCCCGGGCCAGCTTGGGCTTCTCCGGTACATTGCCTCCACCACAATCAGCGACGACTTAGACCTGTTGAAGATCCCTGGGCCATGAGCGGCTCCTCAGATGGACCCTAGTGAGAGAAGTGCTTCAGCTATGAGGTCTTGGACAACAATATTGGGCTCAAGTCCTCTGTTGCCACAATTAAAGTGATGCCCATGAATGATGGGGATGGTAAGAGGGTTGGGTGCATGATTGATTGGTCTTTTGTGGCTGATCCTGTCGAGGGTTGGGCTGTCCAAGATACGAGGTCCTTCGTGGATTTTTTTACCAATGTTTTTATATTTCCAACCTCTTTAGAAAAATACAAGGAAAAAGAAAAATTCTTCTGTTGAAAACATAACAATATTATTTTCATGTTTCTTTTCCCTCAACTAATTTATCAAAAACATTTTGTACCCTCTTGCACTCACCCAAATAAATAAATAAAAAGTCTAACACCATAAAGTTAAATTTCGGTGAAGACAACTTTCTTGAAAGAGATATTACAACAAATACGTAAATTAAGCTAGACAACTGAACCCCCCTACTCCTTACGTCGACAATCACGACAAAGCACCCTGTAGGTTTCTTGCTTGAATAATTTATTACTCGATTTCGGTCGAACATTAAAATAGTTGCCCTAGAGAGATCAGTCAATGCCAAATGTGCTTTCCCTACCTACTCCTGCTCATTCGAAATTTTATTAATTATCTTGCTATGAATAAAATATATATATATATATATAAATAAGCTGTGTGTATAAATAAGCCGTGTATTTACTCTCTCTTCATGCATGTTTTGGCATAAAAAAGGAGCACCAAAACATGGATCAAACGGAGTCCCAATCAGGTCACAAGTGGGAAGGCAAGGTCTCTACCAGAGTCGCAAAGGTCAGTGCAGACCAGATCTGGCCACTCTTCGTGGATTTCTTCAACCTCCACAAATGGTTCCCAGGCCTATCCGATTGCTATGGCATCCACGGCAAGAACGGCGAGCCCGGTTGCGTGCGATACTGCGCCGGCTTCTCCATTTCGTCCGGAGGCACAAGTGACCCCGGCGAGAATCGTCCCATCAAGTGGTCCAAGGAGCGACTCGTCGGTGTAGATCCGCTCGGACGAAGCTTAAACTACGAGATGGTCGACTCTAACAACGGGTTCACTTCGTATGCGTCGACGGTCAGAGTCATCCCTGGTGACGGAGACGGCGAAGGCGGGTGCACGATCGAATGGTCATTCGCCGTAGACCCGGTGGAAGGGTGGGTGCTGGAAGATTTGGTGAGGAAATATGAGGTGGGGTTGCAAGGCATGGGCAGGAAGATGGAGGATTCCATCTCTGTGATGTGACGCAAAGTCTTGCTAGCTTGTTTTTTTCTTCAGGCGCGTCGTTTTGTGTGAAGGCAATTATTCATGTAAGAGAGAAGTGCGGTGTTTGTGGTCCGGTCGTGCTTGTTTTTTCATCGGTAAAGTGGACCACAGCCTCGAAAGCTCCAACAAGTGCAATAGCATTCGGGGTTTAGGCAATCAAAATTTTCTTACGACGATTGTAGGAGACTGAAACATCGTATTTGCGTGGCTTATTTCAATCGTTTCTCCGTTGCCATCATCGACTGTCGCCGGTGCTAGACGCCATAGATGGGCCTCCGTCCACGACGGCCACCAATACCTGCATCGGCCCTCTCATCAAGTCGCATCGTAGTCATCAAAGCGAGCTCTAATTTTGAGGTCTTGAGCTGGGAAAAGAGGAATCGAACTTCTTCAAAACCCTTTTCCTTTAATCAAATCAAACCGGTAAGTAAACAGTCGAGAGCACAAAGCCAAAACCTATCAATCGCGTGGTGGACCCATCGATGATAGAAAGATACCAGCAGATGGATGGGACTGGAGCACCCATCGCGATGCTCCGATCTGATCATCCTCCACCTCTTCCTGTCCAAAACCCATTCGAAGTTGAAAAGTATGTCCGATATTATTTCCAAATTGAATTGTCCCAATTATTTATCTGTATTTCAAGTGAGTTTGACTTTCAATCCCGCTATAGAAAAAATTATATAAAAAATTCTAAATATTTCAATTTAATCAATTTAATTTTTAACCGTTTTGTCAAATTAGTGTATTTCACTAATTTTTAGTAAAAAATTGATACCATGGATATGAAAAATTTCTGAAATTTTTTATTAATTTTTTTTTTCATTGTTAAGGGCCAACCAAAACCTGACAACCACCTCGGCCATCAGGCGAGGGTTTGCTGCCCTAGCATGTGGCTAACTAGACGAGGCTTGCGGCCCTCGCTAGTCACGTGCAAGGGCAGCAGTCCTGTGAGCCCCCTGGTTGTGAGTAATGGTCGGGTAGGGGGTAGTGAGGGCTAATAGGCCCTTGCCCAGTGGCGAGTGGCGGTCATTGAGCCTCGGTGGTGGCTGGAACCCCTTACCAACCCTTAATAATAGAAAAGAAATAAATTAATAAAAAAATTCAGAAAAATTCAAACAAATAAAAAATAAATTAACAAAATTTTCCTTCAGTGTTAGTTGTACTATATAAGACTTTCGGCATTCACATCATCAATTTTCTTACCAAAATTGGCCGGTTAGACCACATTGACAAATTTTTAAAATGGTTTAGAACTAATTTTGCCAAATTGAAATGGATAAATTTAAGACTTTTTGGGTAATTTTCCCTCATACTACATGGAAGCTTCCACTTATGATGAAAAGAAATAATTAGTCAGCAAAGCAAATATTACCATAGTCTCCCAAGTCCCTCGAGTTTCCAAATAATTATAAAACCATGTATGCAAAGTTGTAAACATGATGAAAATGTTAGCAATTTAATTGTTTTCTTCTGTGGAAAACGGTATAACTTGTAAAATAGTTACTGAGAAAAAGAAAAAAGATAAAAATACTCTGCTAATATAATAGTTGGGAAACATGTTAGAGACCGCCAGGGGATAAATAGAAATTTCATGATAGATATTAAGTTATTGACTTTGAGATGTATGTGTATGCAGCCTGAATATAGATTTGAACGACAATTTCCTAAATGGGTTAATTCCAAAAAAGACCAACTTTAGGTCGATGGACAAATCCTACCAAACTTTTTTTTCTCGTAAAAAACACCAACTTTAGGTCGAGTGACAAATCTGGCCCAAACTTTTTTGTCACGTAAAAAGCACCAACTTTAGGTCAAGTGACAATTCTGGCCCAATTTTTTTTTTTTTTCATTTTGAAAAAAAAAATCACCAACTTTCACTTAAATTTTAAATCCTGCCCTCTTAATTTAGATTCATTGATTGTCCTGCACTTGCTGGCTAACACCATCCATTGTCTTATTGTTTGAGCCACCGCTCGAAGAATAACGGTGAAACTGTGTTATCTCCTATACTTCACTAGCAAGTAAAAAAATCTCAAGATTGAATTTCTCCTGCTGAGACTTTATCGTTTTGTCGTAATATGAAGCTGTAGATCACCGCCCATCAATAAAACCATGGATGAGATCCACCAACCTCACGGCTAGAACCTTTTCTCCTAAAATAAGTTTAACTTCAAATAGAAAGTTAATGGTAGGGGTTAGATTTTGGATAGGAGTGAAAGTTTGTGATTTTTATGAGACAAAAAAAAAATGGGGGGGAGAATTGTCACTTAACATAAAGTTGGTCTTTTTTACGAGCACAAAAGAAAGTTCGGGCCAAATTTGTCTCTCAACTTAAAGTTTGTCTTTTTCACGAGACAAAAAAAGTTTTAGCCCTTTGTCATTCATCGACCTAAAGTTGATGCTTTTTTATGGAATTAGCCCTTTCCTAAATTTAGTTACTCACTTTAACCATCAGACTCAATGGGGCACAAGTTATAATTTTCAAAGCACGAATATCTAAAATGAATTGTATACCAAGAGAAGGGGAATTTAGCTACCACACGTTTGGGCTTTATCTAATAAACGTCTCCATCTTTGCCATAAATCCAACAGTCCTCTCTCTCTCTCTCTCTCTCTCTCTCTCTCTCTGACTCTCTAATGGCAGAAGAAACCCAACCAAGATGGGAAGCCAAGCTCACTGCTGAGCTGAAAGGACCAACACCAGACCAGGCGTGGCCATTCTTGGCGGATTTTTGTAATATCCACAAGTTGCTTCCCTCCATTGACACTTGCCACCAAGTTGAGGGCGTCCCCGGGTCAGCCCGGCCTCGTCCGATACGTCGCCTCCACCACATCCGGTGGCGATTCAGACCCGTCGAAGATCAAGTGGGTCACTGAGCGGCTTCTTATGATGGACCCTAGTGAAAAGTGCTTCAGCTATGAGGTCGTGGACAGCAATATTGGGATCAAGTCCTATGTTGCCACAATTAGATTGATGCCCGTGAATGATGAGGATAATAAGATGGTTGGGTGCACGATTGAATGGTCCTTTGTGGCTGATCCAGTTGAGCGGTGGGGGCTCCAAGATATGAGGTCTTACTTTGATTTTTGCTGCCAATATGTGGCCAAGAAGATAGAAAGTGCAATTCAAGAAGCTAAAGGGTGAAGGCAGAAAGATGTGCTCCCTTTTTTATTGATTATGCATGCTTTAAATACTTTTAGTATGACTCTGTTTGATCACTGAGGTTGTGTTTTACATTCCTGGAGCTTCAATCTCAGCATGAACTTGTGAAGTTTCTGTATATTGACCTTTTCTTCTTTTTGGCTTTTAAGAATCCATTGAATAGGTTACAAGTATAGAGGACACCCCCCCCCCGCCCACCAACACTCTCTTTGCCCCCTTCTCTAAAAAACTTATGGCAACTTGATTATGCGATTTTGATCCATGTGCTCATTGCAAGAATTTACTTCCGAAGTCCTTATCAGCTAAGCTGGCCTTTTGCTGCTTCAGAAGCCAGTTTATTAATATGTGTAAATCAAATTAATTGTTCACCATCTCACGTTTCCATAATGACCTTGTTAAAAGTGTATAATTACTAAACGTTGTGAAATAATACGGAAGTTCATAGATGTTGCAATTCAAACCTAATACGAAAAGAAGAAGATATCAAAGAAAACAATAAAGAACAACAACATCAGAGATTAATGTGGTTTGGTTGGAGTTTCAACACGAACTCCTCAAAGAGAGTCACCCGCAAAGAAATATACCATGAATCTAGAGAATTACAGAAGTATAGGTGCTCAATTGCTCTCAAGTGTTTTCCAATCCCATATAACACTCAAAGAAAAATTACAAGTATGATTTTACAATCTCTCGCAGAAAACTCACTAAAAATACTCACAGTGAATATTCTCTTTTGTTCTGATGTGTACTAATCGAGAAAATTTTCATTTTTTTATGTCCTTATGTTGCATGATGTGGACTCCACTAAATTTGCTTGGAAATAATGTCCTAATTCAGAATACCTTCAAAGTATGGGCCACACTTCTATCGGATTGGTTTCATACATAAGCTCAAACTTGAGAAATAATTTAACACTAAATAAGGTGCTTCATTTTTATGTTCTTTCTTCCTCTTTCTCTCTCTTTCCTTCTTTAAACCTTTTTTTCATCTCTTCCACTTCTGGAGGGGAGGGATTTGATCTAAATTTCTCCCCCCTCCTAGTTCCTTTTCCTTTTTTTCCTTTTTTTGTTTCTTTTCTAATTCTCCCGATTTAGTTTTAGATCTAGGAGTTTTGCTATCTCAATCTTATATCTAGGAGCTTTTTCTCCGATGTAATTCAAAATTTTGGAGTTTTAATGAATAAGTGTTCCGTCTCTAGTTTCAATGGTATTCATAGCAGTTTCGACACTCTATGCTCATTCAACGTATTTCCATTCAAAGTTTTGGCACTTCGTATTGGCTACAAGGCTCGCTCTCACAAGTGTCAAATTTGATATTTTTCAACATATTTATGTTTCGACACTCTATATTCGTTCAACGTATTTTCATTCAAAGTTTTCGCATTTCACATTGGCTACAGGCTCGCTCTCACAAGTGTCAGATTTGATATTTTTCAACATATTTATGTTGTCTCCGTATGGTGATGGTGTTGGGGATGCCGACCCTAGGCACACATCGTTAAAAGGCAAAGTTGTAATTACAAATGGAAATCTCAACGTATGCTTATCACCGATGGTATTGTGTGATTCAATAACTAGCTGTCAATCTTTTCGCTTAGATTCAATTACAATTCTTGAAAGATAAGCTTATGAAATGTCTTGATTTTTGGTCTTTTTTGTTTATTTTGGAGGTTTATGGGTTTGTTTTCTTGCTGTGACTTTTGAAATTCTTTTTTATGTATTCATTTGGTAATGAATGGAGATTTCTTTTTCACAAAACAAAAAAGGTGCTTCATTTCACTTAAGGAAAAGAAAAAATATATAGATTTTGATATGGATAATTATTAGATCTGCCTGCCAGTGTAACAAAACTTTCATACACTCACAATTGGATTATGGAAATGTATATTTGAAGGGCAAAAATGTAACCAAATTATTTCATGTGTCAACCATCAAATGATTAATTTATGAATCAGCTCTCACACTGGCCATAGACTAGCCATAAACTATTCAGTAAGGCGTCGGAAATGAACAAAAATGAAATTTCATAAAAGATTAAAATATTTGATAATTTGCCTACGATAAAAAAAGAGTTGTTAAATTCATAAAAGTATTGCTAAATTACTAATAAATACCAGAAATTTAAGTTATTTGTCATGTCCTTCACCATTTTTTTTTATTTATTTACAGTTGCCAACTCCTTAAACATTTTAATGTCACGCAAAGAAAAGCCGCTTTTTTGAAAATGGAATAATATAATCGTCTTGCTTCATTTTCCTCGTATCTTGATTATGATTTGGAAATACAAAATTTTCTTACATTCTTATTATCTTTAACATGTGAAGTCAACCACCACACCAAAGCAATTTGAATAATCAATTAGTCGATTTCTGCCAAGCATTTAAATAGTTGTCCTAGAGAGATTAGTCGATGCCCTTGAAAGCTTCACCTTCAATGCAGAATTCCTCATGGTTGTCAGAGAGGTCCAAAGCTTCACATGATTTTGCACATTTGGCACACTGAAATTTAGAAAAGTCCCATCACCAAATGTGTTTTCTACCTACTCCTCCTTATTTAAAATTTAATTAACTTGCTATACCAGTCACGATCCCTTGACCGAAAGTTTTAGTTTCCCAACTCAAAAGTCTATAAATATATATAGCTCTCTATTAACTCTCTGTTCTTGCATGTTTTGTCATATAAAAGGAGGATTAAAACATGGATCAAGCGGAGTCCCAATTAGGTCACAAGTGAGAAGGCAAGGTCTCCACTAGAGTCAAAAAGGCCAGTGCCAGTGCTGACTAGATATGGCCACTCTTCATGGACTTCTTCAACCTCCACAAATGGCCATTGCCACGTCATCCATGGCAAGAACGGCGAGTCCGATTGCGGGCAATACTACATCGGTTTCTCCCTCTCTTCTAGAGGCACTAACAACACCAGCGAGAATCGTCTCTTCAGCTGGTCCACGAAGTGATTGGTCAATATAGATCCGATCAGACGAAGCTTATGCTACGATCCCTTGACTGAATATGTGTCGACAGTCAAAATCAACCCCGCCGATAGAGACAACAAAGGTGGGTGTGTGATTGAGCGGTCATTCGCTGTCAATATGGTGGAAGGGTGGGCTTTGGAGGATTTGGTGAGGAAATATGAGGTGGGGTTACAATGCATGGCTAGTAAGATGGAGGATTTGTTGGGGAGAACCAGACAACAATTCACTAAAACTAAACTCAATCCTGAATCAATTTCTTCCCCAAGACTAAACCGACCAAAATCAATTTGGCCCTAATAACAACCAGCCAATATAACCTTGGAATAAGTAATATAACGCCAAATTGATAAGAAGAGCTGACAATAACACCAAGTATTTAACATGGAAGCCCAAAGTAGAAAAAATCACGGACCGCCTAAAACTTCCACTAATCACTAAGAATAGTATTATATACAAAGTATTCTTCTCTTGTCACACATTAGAGGCTCAACATCAACATTACAACAATTTTTTTTTACCACAAAGGTGGATTAACAAATTCAGAGTAAGAAAACTCTAATCGCAATTAGAGAATTTGGAGGAGATTCTTAATGAATGAAACCAATCAACTCATTACCCTCAATCTCACAAACAACATATTCAAATTTGAGCCAATTTTGTCAACGTATGGCCTTCGAATTGGGACCAAAAATCTTAGCTATCTTCTTCTTCTTTCTCTCCTATCTCTTGGTGATCTCTCAGGTGGGCACTCAATTTTCTTTCTCTTCCCTCGCTCACTTGCTCAAAGCAACCCTCTTGCTTCTTTTTTTTGTTCTTTTCTTTGCTTTTTGACTTTTCCTCCTTTTTTTTTCTTTTTGTTTTATGCTAGCCGGGTCCCGCATGACGATGGACCCAACCAACAAATCTCCCCCTCCATCTTATATGGGAAGTTTCATCAGACCCGCTTTGTTTCAAAAAGAGTCAAATTTTACCATAGGCAATGCCTCCATTATCTTCAGTGTGGACTTTCTCAAATAAGAAGAGCTTATTTTCTAACTTTTTGGATCCAATGATATTTCACATCACTATGTTTTGATATTGAATGCAACGCAGAATTTTTGCTAAGATAGATAACACTCATATAATCACGATACATAATAAACTTCCATTGCTTCAAGCCTAACTCTTGTAGGAATTTCTACATCCACAAGAGTTCTTTACCTCCTTTGGTGATAGCAGTATACTCAGCTTTAGTTGTAGACAAAGCAACACATTTTTACAATCTTGATTGTCATGAAATAGCTTCCCTTGTGAAGGTTATCATATAACTCAATGTGGATTTTCGAGAATTAATACCGCATCTAAGTGGCCACTCAACTCAAGTTTCGCATTTCCATAACACAAGTAAAATCTAAAAGTACCCCTAAGATACCATAAAATCCATAGTCTTGTACAAACCATAACATACATCGAACTACCTACTCCCGATGCCTAATGAATTTTCTTCATTTCTTCTTTCTCTTTCTCACTTGTAGGATACTCATGCAAGTTGAGTACTTACAAGTTTACATGTGCTTATATTGAATCTTTCAAGCACTTTTTCAATATATCTCTCTTAAGATAACCAAAGTTTCTTATTCTTCTTATCACGAGTAAGTCTTATGCTTGGGATTTGCTTGGCTGGGCCTAGGTCCTCTATTGTAAAAGCTTTACTTAATTCATCTTTTAAGCTCTTGATTTTCTTAATATTATGCTCAACAATCAACATGTCATGTATCTAGGATGGGAGAATAAGAAAATTATTATGTGAGAATTTTTTTTTTGTTTTTTTTTTTGTTTTATGCTAGCTAGGCCCCACATTAAGTTGGAACCAGTCAACAGGATTCACTTGGGAATTAAACTAGCTGACAATTTTGACTTTGTTTGGTTTCTATAGTGATTGGTCTTGGGCCTTCCATTATGGCTAAGAAGATGGAGGATGCCAACTCTTTTCTCTCCTCTTTACCCTGTTTTTTTCTTCACGCCTGTCGCTGTAATTAAAGGCAGTCATAATGTAAGAGACGTGCGGTGTTCGTGAACTGGTCGTGTTCGTCCTTCCGGATAAGTGCAGTAAGTGCATAAAAAATTCTCATCCGTAGGAATACAATCAAATTCTAAATTTAATAAAAATTGCGCAATCAATTTTTTTTATCTGCCCGCCCGATTGAAATACTTTACATGACCTTGTTCCAGTCGCCTCGCTCGTCACCTTGAACAGAGTCACCATCACTGCCTGTTGCCAGCCACCATGGACGGCCATCTATCAACTACGGTCACCACTACCTACTGCCGGCCCTCTCGCCGGGTCTCCTCGTAGCCATCAAAGAACACTCTTCTTTGATGATCTTAAACTGGAAAAAAGAAGAACGGGACTTCAAAATCCATTTTCTAATAACCAAATCGAAACAATAAGCAAACATTGGGAGGACAAAGCTAAAACCTAGCTCGATTGTGTGGTGAAGCAATCGATGATGGAAAGATATCAGCAGATAGAGAGAATCCCGATGCTGGATGCCGTTTACAAATATTTCAATCTGCAAGTTTCGATTTAAGTGACAAAATGAAGTTAATCCTGACAATAAACTAAAGACTCCACCCGTGCACGAACTCGTGGGAATTTGAAATCGACCTGGTTTTGCGCCCCATCTTTGTTTGTATTTCTTCACTGACTTTACATTGGATTCGGGACATGGCACCATTTTTATAAAATTTTCCCTTTGTTTGATTGTGCTTCTAATTGAACATCTCATCATACGATGAAACGGACTCATACAAATTTTTTAATCACGAGATTAGCTTCGTCGATGGAATCAGAGATAAGTGCTACCTCCAAGATATTATTAATTTATGTTCGCAAGTAATAATATAGTACGCCGTTAAGTCAATGGACAATGACATCATGCTGTACATAAGCTTCCACTAATAAGTAAAAAGAATAATGCAAAGCAGATTCTACCGCGGCCTCCCATGTCCCAAGAGTTCCAATAATGCAAATTGTAGCTATCAGTATGGATTTGCTCATTGAATTGTTGTTTTCTGTGTAACATGAAATAGCTTCTAGCAATATCAGACCAAAAAAAAAAAAAGAAAAAAAGAAAAAGAAATAGCTTCTAGCAATAGTAACTTAGAAAAAGATACGACTCGGCTATTCATCGTAAATATTAAGATATTGATATGTAAACAGCTAGGATCAAGAAATGACAGACAGTTTCCTAAATCACGTTACTCACTTTAACCATCTTATTCCATGTGACATGAATAATAATTTATTAAGACACAGTGGGAATCTAGTTTCCACATGTTTGGGCTTTTCTCTGATAAATGTCTCCATCTTTGCCATAAACCCAACAACTCTCTCTCTCTCTCTCTCTCTCTCTATGGCGGAAGAAACCCAACCAAGATGGGAAGGCAAGGCCATAGCTGAGCTGAAAGGGCCAAAACCAGACCAGGTGTGGCCATTCTTGGCGGATTTTTGCAACCTCCACAAGGTGTTTCCCAACATTGATACGTGCTACCGAGTCGAGGGCATCCAGGGCCAGCCTGGCCTCATTCGATACTGCGCCTCCACCGTGTCAGGCGACGATTCAGAACCGTCGAAGCTTAAGTGGGTCAACGAGAGGCTCCTGATGATGGACCCTGACGAGAAGTGCTTCAGCTATGAGGTCTTGGACAACAATATGGGGTTCAAGAACTATGTTGCCACATTTAGAGTGATGCCCATGAGTGATGGAGATGGTAAGATGGGTGGGTGCACTATTGAGTGTTCTTTTGTGTCTGATCCAATTGAGGGTTGGGGGCTCCAAGATCTGAGTTCTTACCTTGATTTTTGCCTCCAATATATGGCCAAGAAGATAGAAAGTGCAATTCAAGAAGCTAGTGAGTGAAGGGAGAATGACGTGATCTCTCTTGTTGATAGATTATGTATGCTTTAAATGATTTCAATATGATCAGGTTTGATCTCCAATGGTCGTGCTTTGCATTTCCTGGAGATCTAATTTCAGCGTGATTTACTTCTGGAAGATATAATCTCAGCATGAATTACCTTTTTCTTTACTTTATCTTCTTTTCTGACTTTAATTAGTGAATTAATTATTATATTTTTTCAATTAATTATGCAGGCTAATTACTTGTGAATTTTCTATATGTTGACTTATTTTTCTTTATAATACATCGATTAGGTTAATAGGTATAGAAGTGGCTAGTCCTTCCTTTCCAAAAAATCTTATACCAACCTGATGAAGCGATTTTGGTCCCATGTGCTCACGGTAAGCATTGACTTTCACAATCCTTATCAGCTAGGGTGGTTTTTGCTCCTTCACAAGTCAATCCATTTATTAATTGTTAACCATCTCAAGTTGCTCCAATTCTTATAATGATTTTGTTAGAGATGTGTACTCTACTAAATTTTGTCTAGTAATGTGGAAGTTAACTAATCTTATAATCAAAATCTATAAATTACCAAGTATTGATATTTACAGATTAGGAATTTGAAAAAGACGGAACATAGAATCATGCTGGTTTCGCAGCTAAGAGAGACATGTGGGGATGCTAGATGAATCATCACCAGTTTGTTCTCTCTGTCTCTCCCTCTCTTCGTGTGCGCATGTGCTCGAGCGGAAGTGGCGATGATTGTGGCAATCAACTTCTGATATCTCTCAAGATAGTGTTCACGTTTGGGACAGTTCCTTAAGTTCACATCTTATCATAAACTTTTAAGATCTGGATAAGGACTTTAACAACCCCGTTCTCTGAGAGTCCTATCAACTTGGCTTGTAATTATAGTCCAAGTTTTGCCATATAGCATGTCGTTCATTCTATCAGATTACATGCAGATTGCGTCATGTAACACTAGTCTCAACTAGTACTAAGGTAACAAATCAGCAGAGCGTTCTCATTGAAGAGAAATAACCTAGATACAGATTGCATCATTCTCATTACCGGATTGTGGTCTACTATACCGGATTGTGGCCTACTATTATTCTTAAAACGTTTCAAAAGCATCACAAATGTGCGAAACTTCAACGCAAACATGCATACAAGTAAAACAAGAATTGGTCAGTTTCAATTCTATTCAGTGCCAGGGGAAGTGGGTTCATATCTGTACATGGTCGATCAGTGGCTTGCTAACCCTTGCTTCCCATAAGTCGGGATATAAATGGCAAAAACTGCATGTTAAGCACGTCAACAACTCATGAAGACACCAGTAAATGCACACGCACCATATTTGGTGGTTCACGAAGCAGGTCTGCTGTAGCAAAGAAGGGACATGCAGTAATTCCTAGGCCAACTCTCCTGCAAAAGATGGGAATCAGAACCATATGAATCTCATAGAATCAAAGCAAATGCAACCAAAAGTTAGATGCTTGTAAAATGACCAAATATAATCACCGCCACTACTGTTTCAGGAAAATGTGAAGCCTGGGCTGCCTGTTGGGGTCCTCTAACCGGTACTTCTCCTGGAATGCTGAAGATAAACGCTACCTGATCTGGAGTAGCTGCAACTGAAGTGATGAAGTAGCCTTGCTTCCACCTTTCATGAATTGCCTCACATGGGTACTGAAAATCTAGCTCTACAACCTTAAAGTTCAGTGCAAGAAACCAAATCAGATCAATTTTTTCCAGTTCTAGACACTTCGAAAGATAAATCTTGGAAAGGAGCATAAGAAGGAACCACAAAAGAATGGAAAGCCTGGTGGACGAATCCGGTGGCAGAGGACATGATGACTACCCACTTATTTCCCACAGTGGCCATGGCCGTAATATAAGTACCAACTGCCCATTTCCTCTAAATCCTCGCATGAGGGAATGTATTGGTAACGCGCTAAGATTGGCGAAAGTTTTGAGGTCCTGAATTTAGTAAAATCAAGAAGAGCTTATATAACAGATGAGGTACAACAGCTGTTGCTGGAAATAGAGATTAAAGCATCATTCACTGACTAACCCTTGGACATTACAACTAATGTGCTACCATTATCTGCTCCAGCGATTGCAGTGATGTGGTAATTCCTTGCCCACTGTCTCCTAATCCAGTTCTTCAACAACAAAATCAAGCAGTCAAGTCACGCCCAATTGGGAATCCCATCGATTGGGCTAGATGTATTGTTGGTTCCTTTTAGGTCGAGTACCTCTTTTCATTGATGCAATTTGTTAGAAGAATAGTGACGTGGGACTATGGGGACCTACAGTACATGATGAAAGTCCAATTCAGGGCAGCTCAGATGCAACCTGGGGAAGAAACTCGGGCGAAATAGTATGAACTTGAGAAGTGAAGCTAGTGCCAGAATCCATAACCACGGGCCACAAATTGAAGCGGGAAGCCACACTGCTAACATACATTCCATCTGCATGTGCCTCCTCAATGAATAAAGGTAGGTTCACATTGTCCCCATTGTAGCAAATCATTCACAGAGAAAGGGGTGGATGGGATGATGAACACTTCATCTTTATCGTCCACAGGACAATTAAAGTCAATAATTGAGGTGCGATGATCTGAAAATAAACTCAAGGTACTGAAAAAGAAGGAACTGTGAGGGGTAAGTCACTTTAAGTCCTAACCTTTGCCTCATGGGTGGATGTTCGTGGAAAATGCTTATCCATTGTAATCTCATCAACCCACCTCGTGTCAGTAAGCTCTTTGTTGGCACACCGCCTTCATTTGACTGACAAATGCATGTCAAAACAAAGAGAAAGATATTGCTCACATAGAGAACGAGTTCCGATCAGAGAATTTAACAAACATCTTGCTTCTGGAGAAACTGCAAAAGACACATATTTAGAGGAGTAAGATGGCACCTCACGAGCAGCATCAGCATTCACAGGCCAAACGTATGGGTTTTGATCAATTATCCCACGGAACAGAGTAAACTCGGCAGATTGCAGGAAAGGCGGAGGGCAAGAGTGACAAAGAGCTTCCAAAGGAGTGGCCATCTTTCTCCTGCATACAAGCATAGGCATATTGTCCGCCTGAAACAGCTGCAGTGATTAAGAAGGCATATTCATCTGTAAGGTTGAAAATCATCTTCCTGGTTTTAAGCAAAGCAAAACCTGAAATCCATGCCAAGGCAAATGGCCGCGGAAAAGGAAAGGGAGCATGTATGCTAGTGACTCAGGTCATCTCTCTGGCTACTTGCTCTACCAAGATGAGCATGCATGCTCGCGAAATGAGGCGTTCCTCTGCAGTGAATGGTTAATTTGTTGTATGTTTGTGAGCGGAGGCTCATTAGGCTGGGCATTGTGTGGAAAGATGGTAAAAACCACTTGGACCCCACCTGAAATGGTCTGGAGGTTGATGGTACCTAATATGCGAACTGCTAGAATGATCTCACCATCTCACAGCTGCGAATGATGAAACAACAATGAGACAGATCGTATTCTAATTGCTGTTTCTTACAATATAGATCTGTATATGCAACTGCAGATATCTAATCCAAGGTCAATCGGGAACAATTTTCTCTCATCAGGAGTTCCTGGAGGACCGAGCAAAAAGTTCTCAGGTTTTACGTCCCCATGAATGTACCTGCCAAGAAAAGACTCTGGTTTTTGTAATCGACTCTATACTTTGATAAAGGGAACCCTGATAAACATTGAAAAGCAGAAACAAAATCGGACAACCACTGTCCATTACCCTCTAGAGTGCAGCTTCTTGAGAATAGAGATTGCCTCAACAGCAACACAAGCAACTGACGCCAATGGCATGCTGATGTAATGGAAAAGGTAAGAATCAATGTGAGAAAGATGCATAACACGATACAACATTCAAATTTCAAAGAGAAACAATAGAGTAGGCACTTCACAAGGGAACATACAATGGGCGGTTATTGACCAACTGAACTTGTAAACTCGGTCCAAGCAAATCCATGACCTGCATATGCGAGGCAGATCATTGAAGACTTAAAGCATCTGAGAAAAATGCGAAATCATTTTTCGAAGGGAATTGCACATACCAGGGTGTCATAGTCACCTTGTTGCCCCCTGTAATGAACCTGTGGCAGTGGTTTGCTATGATTTTCGCCCAGATCACTGCACAACATGCAGTAGAAAGTGGATGTGAGATTTGTATAACTGATACAATTTCATTTGCTAGAATCCAGTGTGAAAAAAAAAAAACGAACATGGAAACGTTTTTAGTGACTCACTCATAAACTTTCCACTCATGAGGAATGTCGGCTTCGCTGGGATGTTTCTGCTGAAACTTTACTGCTACCTAGAGAGTGTTGTACTGATTATCTAAGCAGCAAAGCATAAATTGACTTTACAAAACTGAAAAATGAGTTAGAGCTTCAAGGCCATAGCTCCTCTGCATGTAAGCCAGTTTGACCACTCAAAGTTGAAGGACCGATGGGTTGACTGGCACATACTAGCCCAGTAGCTCCCTTACCCAGTTGTCTTTCTATTCTGTAAATTGGAGAATCATCAATCTGGGCCTGAGACAGTGAAACTTTCAGAATGATGTATTTGAAGCTTGCATATTGCGAAATAATTGACATTACTGCACTTAACTAAAATTTTTTACAACTATAGATCAGTAACACAGTCTTCGGGGGGTGCATGAATTCTCAAACAGGGCAAAAGTAGTTGATGACCTAAAGTGTTAATCTGTGATAATTACATCAGAGCAGTAATTTCCTTGAAAATGGCCAGAACCTTCCTTGAAGATTATCCACTAACATACTGCTTTCTGCCAATTGGGGTTTTAGCTATTAATCCAAATTAGATGAACGTTTTCCCTTTATTTTTCTCTTTCGAATTGAGTTTCTCATTCAGTCATAAAAATAAAAACAAGAACAACCTGAAATGTTCAAACTATCGAAGATGACTTCACGGGCCATTTCCTTTTCTTTATCCATCAAACTTGCGGTAACACACAAACAGATTCAGTCAAACCAAAAAAATGAAATAGCCAAACATTTTCAAGAAAAATCACGCACCTCCTCTGGAATTGGAGGAGAGTTGCTATGGCTCTCATCTTCAAGTCCCTGAATTCCTATGTGACTTACCTGAGTAACTCATCCATGGCTATCTTGTCTATAGAATAGTATCGATCATTCAGAAGCTGCTTTCTTCTTCTATACCTCCTTCTTCTTCTTCACAGTCTTGTCCTTCCAATGAACAGCTGCATGATGTGTCTGTTGGGATTTTCTTAGAACTGGAAAGCTGAGAAATTTATCCCTTCTGAATCGGATGATTCAGTCTTCTTTTTGGCCGAGGTTTTTCTTGGTTTCTTGGTTTCTTTAGCAAAATGCCGTTAGTTCGGTTGACGTCCAGAATGCTTAAAGGAAAACGAAAAAAATGGGTTTTTTTTTAAAAAAAGAATAGTTTATTCACTCATCTCTCCAACTGATTTTATTTTGCATCCTTTGATTTAGTAAAGTGAAATCCGATAAATGTTGGTGGTACTTATGCTGTTGATAATATAACAACTGATAGTTATTTTTTTTTTTTCTAGAAAGTTTATTGGTAGCTTACAAACAATTTACAGATATTAATAATATTTTTATAGTTTGCAAATTAGCAATTTTAGCAGTAACTTACCGACTTTTATTTACGTAACTTAATAATGGTTCAGTTTTACTAGCTTTTACATAAAATTACCAACCTAAATTAGAAATTTGCCAACTATAATTATATTAAGTTGTTGACTCTCATTTGAGTTATTTACTAACACTTACATGTTATTTTATATCTTATCAACTTCTTTATTGAGTTACCAACATGTATTTGCCTTGGTTAGCAATTGCTTATATTTACTTACTCTTTCTTGGGATTACAAAACTAAATCAACACGACTTATTAATTTTTCTCCCGTAGATTACCACATAGTCGTGGATTAATAACTTTCATTTGAGTTACTTATTGATATTTATTTGACATTTTAAAACTTTCCAACATTTTATGTCATTTGCAAATTTTTATTTCCATATCTTAGGAACACCTTGAATTTATTGATTTTTCAGAAATTACCATCTTTAATTAGGAGTTGCCAATTTTTATTTTATTAATTTATTAACTAATTTTGGATTACCAACTCTCATTTGAGTTACTTCACAATTTTAATTTTCATTCAACTATCAACTTTTTTTTTTAAAAATCTTTTAGGAATAAAGGCACAAGATGTCCTTGACTTTTTTCAAAATGTTCAATCACGGCCCTCCACCATTTTCTTCTTTTTAGTAATTTGGTCCCCAAACTATACAACATTTTGTTCCATCGATCCTGCTGTTAAAAATATAAATGGAGATGTTGGTGTAGCCGTTAAATGCCGACGTGTTACCTTACATGGCTTCTTACGTGGAAACCAAAATATAAATAATTGCTTTCAAATTTTTAAAAAATAGAAATATGAAACATCCTCACTCGGACTGTGCAACCGGCTGTGCCATTCGTCTTAGGGCGGCGCCAGGCACGGCCGTTAGTCCTAGGCCGTGTTAGGCCCATGGCCCCCAATGGCCCAATCCATGCCGGAACATTTAAATAGTTGTCCTAGATAGATTAGTCGATGCCCTAAAAGGCTTCACCTTCAATGCAGAATTCCTCATGGTTTTCGGAGAGATCCAAAGCTCCACGTGATTTTGCACATTTGGCACACTGAATTAGAAAAGTCCCATTACCAAATGTGTTTTCTACCTACTCCTGCTTATTCAAATTTTATTAATTAACTTGCTATACTGGTCATGATCCCTTGACTGAAAGTTGTAGTTTCCCAACTCAAAAGTCTATAAATATATCAGCTCTCTATTAACTCTGTATTCTTGCATGTTTAGGCATATAAAAAGGAGTGCTAAAGCATGGATCAAGCAGAGTCCCAGTTAGGTCACAAGTGGGAAGGCAAGTTCTCTACTAGAGTCAGAAAGGCCAGTGCAGACCAGATATGGCCACTCTTCATGGACTTCTTCAACCTCCACAAATGGTTCCCGGGCTTATTTGATTGCCGCAGCATCCATGGCAAGAACGGTGAGCCCGGTTGCATGTGATACTACACCGATTTCTACCTCTCGTCCAGAGGCACTAACAGCACCAGCGAGAATTGTCTCTTCAGCTAGTCCAAGGAGCGATTGGTCATTATAGATCGATCGGACGAAACTTAAGCTATGAGATGATGGACTCTAACATAAGGTTCATTTCATATGTGTTGATAGTCCAAACCACCGATGGAGACGACGAAGGTGGGCGTGTGATCGAGTGGTCATTCGCCGTCAATATGGTGGAAAGGTGGGTGTTGGAGGATTTGGTGAGGAAATATGAGGTGGGGTTACAATGCATGGCTAGTAAGATAGAGGATTTTTTGGAGAGAATCAAGCAACAATTCAATAAGAACTAAATCCAATTTAGGATCAATTTTTCCCCAAAACTAAACCGACCAAAATCAATTTAGCCCTAACAACAACCAGCCAATATAATCTCGAAATAAGCAACACAACATCAAGTTGATAAGAAGACAAAACTAACAACAACATCAAGGATTTACTGTGGAAACTCAATGTGGAAAAAACCATGAACCGTCCAAAAACTTCCACTAATCACTAATAATGATATGATACATAAAGTATTCTTCTTTAGTCACACATTATAGACTTAACGTCACTATTACAACCATCTATTCTTACCAAAAAGGTGGATTAACAAATTCGGAGCAAGAAAACCATAATCGCGATTGGAGAATTCGAAGGAGATTCTCAATGAAAGAAATCAATCAACTCGTAGCCCTCGGTCTCATGAACAACATATTCAAATTTGAGCCAATTCCGTCAACAATTGGATTTCGAATTAGGACCACCAAATCTCAACCGTCTTCTTCTTCTTACTCCCGTCTCTCGATGCTCTCTCAAGTGGGCACTCAATTTTCTCTGTCCTCCTCGCTCACTTGCATGAAGCAACCCACTTGCTTCTTCTTTTCTTTTCTTTTTGATGTTTTCTCTTTTTTTTTTTTTTCCTTTTGTTTAATGTTAGTTGAGCCCCACATGAAGGTGGACCTAACCAACAATTTCCTCCTCCACCTCATGTGGGAAGTTCCATCGTGCTCGCTTTGTATCTAAAAGGGTTAAGCTTCAACACGGGCAGTGCCTTGGTCACCATATCAGATCAATTGTCATCAATGTGGACTTTCTCAAATAAGTAGAGCTTATTTTCTAACTTCTCTCGAATCCAATGATATTTCATATCAACATATTTCGATCTTAAACACAACACCAAATTTTTGCTAAGATCGATAGCACTCATGCTATCACAATACACAACAAACTTCTATTGATTCAAGTCCAACTCTTGTAGGAATTCCTACATCTACAAAAGTTCTTTGTCTCATTTGATGATAGCAATATACTCAGGTTTGGTTGTAGATAAAGCAACACATTTTTGCAATCTTAATTGCCATGAAATAGCTCCCCCTTGCAAAGGTTATCATATGACTCGATGTGAATTTTCAAGAATCAATATCACTGGCATAGTTCTCATCCGAACAGCCACTCAACTCAAGCTTCACATTTCCATAACACAAGCAAAATCTAGAAATGCCCCTAAGATACCTCAAAATCCATTTAACAACGGCTCAATGCTCTTTACTTAGATTTGAGAGAAATGTACTATACAACACAAATCATAGCATACATCAAATTACCTTCGGCCGATACATAATGATTTTCTTCATTTCTTCATTCTCTTTCTTACTTGTTGGACACTCATGCAAGTGGAGCACTTACCAATTTACATATGCTTATGTTAAATCTTTCAAGCACTTTTCAATGTCTCTCTCTTAAAATAACCAAAGTTTATTGTCCTTCTGATCATGAGTAATCCTCATGCCTAGGATTTGTTTAGTCAGGCCTAGGTCCTTTATTATAAAAGCTTTACTCAACTTATTTTTTAAACTCTCGATTTTCTTAACATCATGCTCAATAATTAACATTTCATCTATATAGAGTAGAAGGTTAAGAAAATCATTGTCTGTGAATCTTTTTTCTTTTTTCCTTTTGTTTTATGCTTAGCCAACAGGATTCACTTGGGAATTAAACTAGCTGACAATTTTGACTTTATTTGGTTTCTATAGTGATTGGTTTTGGGCCTTCCATTATGGCTAAGAAGATGGAGGATGCAACTCTTTTTTTTTTTCCGCTGTACTCTGTGTTTTCTTCACGCCTGTCACTGTAATTGAAGGCAATCATAATGTAAGAGACGTGCGGTGTTCGTGAACCGGTCGTGTTTGTCCTTCCGGATAAGTGGATCAAGAATTGCTTGTACTTTTACAAGTAAGTGCATAAAAAATTCTCATCCGTAGAAATACAATCAAATTCTAAATTTAATAAAGATTGCGCAATCAAATCTTTTTACCTGCCCGCATGATTGAAATATTTTACATGACCTTGTTCCAATCGCCTCGCTCGTCAGCTTGAACAGTCACCATCACTGCCTGTTGCCGCCGCCAGCCACCATAGACGGCCGTCCATCAACTACGGTCACCACTGCCTGCTGTCAACCCTCTCGTAGCCATCAAAGAACACTCTTATTTTATGATCTTAAACTGGAAAAAGGAAGGACGGAGCTCCAAAATCCATTTCCTAATAACCAAGTCAAAACAAAAAGCAAACATTGGGAGGACAAAGCTAAAACTTAGCTCGATTGTGTGGTGCAGCAATCGATGATGGAAAGATATCAGCAGATAAGAGAGAATCCGGATGCTGGATGCCATTTACAGATATTTCAATCTGCAAGCTTCGATTTAAGTGACAAAATGAACTTAATCCTGACAATAAACTAAAGATTTCACCCATGCACGAACTCGTGGGAATTTGAAATCGACCTGGTTTTGCGCCCCATCTTTGTTTGTGTTTCTTCACTTTTTTACATTGGAGTCAGGACATAGCACCATTTTTATAAAATTTTCTCTTTGTTTGATTGTGCTTCTAACTGAACATCTCATCATACGATGAAACGGACTCATCAAAATTCTTTAATTACGAGATTAGCTTAGTCGATGGAATCAGAGAGAAGTGCTTACTTCAAGATATGATTCACTTATGTCCCTAATTAATTATATAGTAGGCTCTTAAGTCAATGGAGAATGACATCATGCTTTCCATAAGCTTCTACTAATGAGTAAAAAGAACATATTAGTTAGCAAAGCAGATTGTACCGCGGCCCATCTCCCAAGAGTTTCCAAATAATGCAAAAATGTAGCTATGTGGAGAGGATTTGCTCATTGAATTGTTGTTTTCTATAACATGAAATAGCTTCTAGCAATAGTCACTTAGAAAAGACTATCGCGACCTATCCCTCGGGGGAGGGAGTAGGTTTAGGGGTATTGCCTAAAAGACGAGCCTATGGCCCATGATTAGCTACGGCTCTCCTGCCCATACCTCGCATTTACACGAGTATTTTTAAGAATTTTGCAATAAGGAGTTGCCACACAAATTTATCGGGGGTCTGGTCTAAAACCAAGTGAGGACGAGAGTATGCCATACTTCCTACGCAACTAGAGAATCTAAGGTCGGGGACTTGATTACACTAATTGACCAATTAGTGCCTTTTCGGTACCTAATATTATTCATTTTAAAAGAAAATATTTTTGTCGTTAGTTTGGATTGATTTTATACCTATCCACCAACATGTGAGATGATCATACGGGTGCACCATCATTGAAATGACTACCAACAATCAAACTCCTAATTGCAATGAAATTAGCACATGTAGCTAAACAATCATAAACATAATTAAATACGTAAATTAAACCTGCGACATAATCGAAATGCGAGCAAATAAAGGCCTAATTATTTTAATAAAGCAAGACATGAAAATTCCTGACAAACCCTACATTTCTTCTAATTTTCGAAATTTATTTTTTAACTAATTTTTTAAAAATTATTTTTTTATTTTTTTATTTTTTTCGGGCGAACCGGGTCGGGTCAAGGAACCTAGCCCTGCTGACCTGATTCAGATCCCGCTGGCCCGGGTTGGGCTGAAGGAATCGGGCCAACCTTTAAGCCCACTAAAAAAAGGCCCACACGAATTTTTTAAAAGAAAGGGGGACAACTCTCGACCCGAAGCCCATCTTCGATTTTTTACTTCAGCCCACCTGAGGGTCCATTTTCCAATTTCTATTTTCAGCCCAATCTATTTAGCCCACGAAGCAAGAACAAGCCCGAAGCGAAGCCCATTCTTCATTTTCTATTTTCGGCCCTTTTGTGTTTCCTTTTTTTTTTTAGGTCGTTTCCCTTCAGGTCTTCTTCTCCCGCAGCCGCAGCACGCCGAAGCTCCTGCAGCTCCTTCGCCGGACCGACGCCGACAATGCCGCGAGTACTGACCGTCCTAAGGAAGTCGCTGTGCCATCGCCTAGTGTTGGTGGTTCTTTCCGACCGACGCCGAGTGCCGCCGGCCGCCGGTTGGTTGGTGTTCCAAGAGTCGCCGAGTAGACTCCGGCGAGATGCGCGCGCCTCATCTCATCCAAACAGCACGAAGGAACCTACCGAAAAGCTAGGAAAACGACTGGAACGGTGCGTGACAACAGTATAACCTCGAGCAATGCAGAAAAACCAAAAGCCAAGCTCCGGTCGAGGGTTGGGTTCGGCGATTTCAATGAGGCATTTCGTCGAACAGCTACTGGGCACTACCAAATTCAAAGGTTTCTGGCTCAACCGAGCCTTGAACATGCTTTAGGGGTCTTCGAACATGACGTACAAGGAACATGGGAGCAAAATGCAAGGGCGGCGAGGGCCGGAGCTTGCGCATGCTGGTCGACCGCGAGCTCCGGCCCGACGTTTTCCAGAAATGGGACAACGGGGTTCAGGGGACCTACCTCGTCCGGGGAAGAGCTGCGGCGGAAAACGGCGTGCGGACGAGCCTCTGGCAACGGCTAGCTGCTCCCTCGAGCTTCCTTCCTCCCTTTGGCTCGCTCTCTCCCCTTCGAACTCTCTCCCGGTCTCTCGGTCTCTCCCCCTCTGATCCGGTGCTTGTGTTCTCTTGTTTTCTTTTCTACAGGTCCTCCAAGCTTTTCCAGGCAAACGGTAGGCGTGCCTGGCTCCTGCCTTGCCAGCCTATCGACCAGCTTGCTCCCCGACCCGCGGATCACGCCGGAGCTGCTCCCCCGATCCTCCTGCTCCTCTGTCGCCGCTCCTCCTCCCTACTCTGTTTTCTGCAGGTCGTCGCGCGAAGGACAGCAGGAGGGAGACGATCGGCGGGCCGGGCTGAGGGGAGGAAGGGCTTGGGCCGCGCGTAGGGGGAAAAGAGAAGAAAAGAAATGGGGCCGGGGCCAGGCCCACGCGGGGGAAGAAGAAAGAGAGGCGGGTTGGGCCAAGGTTGGATCCGGCCCGACCCGGCCTCTCTCGATTTTTTTAATAAGAATTTTAATTTTTTAATATGTATATTTAGCGACTAATTCCTAATTTTTAATGTTATTAAGTCTTAAATAAAATGGCGAAATTTAGGTGTCAATAAAGACAATACTTGACTATTCATGATAAATATTAAGCTATTGACGTGCAAACAGCTAGGATATAGAAATGATAGACAGCTTCCTATATCTAGTTACTCACTTAAACCATCTTATTCCACGTGACATGAATTATAATTTTTTAAGACACAAGACTTGGAATCTAGCTTTTACATGATTGGGCTGATAAATGTCTTCATCTTTGCCATAAACCAATGTCTCTCTCTCTCTCTCTTTCTCTCTCATCAATCGATGGCAGAAGAAACCCAACCAAGATGGGAAGGCAAGGCCACAGCTGAACTGAAAGGGCCAACACCAGACCAAGTGTAGCCATTCTTGGCGGATTTTTGCAACGTTCACAAGGTGTTTCCCGCCGTTGATACGTGCTACCGAATCGAGGGCGTCCAGGGTCAGCCTGGTCTCATCCGGTACTGTACCTCCACTGCGTTAGGCGACGATTCAGACCCGTCGAAGTTCAAGTGGGCCAACGAAAGGCTCCTCATGATGGACCCTAGCAAGAAGTGCTTCAGCTATGAGGTCTTGGACAACAACATGGGGTTCAAGAACTATGTTGCCACAGTTAGAGTGATGCCCATGAATGATGGGGATGGCAAGATGCGTCGGTGCATGATTGAGTGGTCTTTTGTGTCTAATCCGGTTGAGGGTTGGGGGCTCCAAGATTTGAGCTCTTTAATTGATTTTGCCCTCCAATCTATGGCCAAGAAGATAGAAAGTGCAATCCAAGAAGCTAGTGGTTGAAGGGAGAAAGATGTGATCTCTCTTGTTGATAGATTATGTATGCTTTAAATGATTTCAATAAGATCAGGTTTGATCTCTAATTATCGTGCTTTACATTTCTTGGAGATCTAATTTCAGCATGATTTACTTCTTGAAGATCTAACCTCAGCATGAATTGCCTTTTTCTTTACTTTATCTTCCTTTCTGACTTTTAATTTGAGAATTAATTATTAGATTTTTTCAATTAATTATGCAGAATTATTACTTGTGAATTTTCCATGTGTTGATTTATTTTTCTTTTATATTTGGAAAAATTACCAAAATTTCTAAATTTTTGCCATCCAATTCACCCAATTTTTTAACCTTTTATATTTGTGTCGACCGACACCAATTTTGGCCGCTAATGTGTCAAACTTCTCTAATGTGTCAATTTTCACTCTCTCTAAGTAGGGAGGCTCACCAACACTGGTGAAGGCGAGCCTCGATCACCCCTGATGTCAATGGGGTGGCCAAGGCTCACCATCGCAAGCGAGGGTCGGTGTGCCAGATCGAGCTCACCTAGCGTCGCTCACCCTCGTCGTCATGGCGTTGATTTGGCGAGGGCAAGCATGAGACTCGCCATGGTTGGGTGAGGTCAAGCTTGCCTAGCCATGGCGAGGCTTGCTCTCACCCAAATTTGGTAAGGGTGAGTCTCACCCAGCCTTCACCGGTGATAGCAAGGCTAGCCCTCACTCTTGCCATCATGGCACTAGGTGAGCTCGACCTTGCCTATCGACCCTTGCTAGGGGTGGTTGAGGCTCACACTTGCCAGATTTGGGCAAGGCTAGCAAATGGCAAGGCTCACCCTCGCCCTCGCCTAGCGACCCTCGCTTGCGATGGTAATCCTTGCCAAAGTTGGCCGAGGCTCACCCTTACTAGTGCCGGAGGTCGATCTCACCAACCCTAGGCTTTGACCGGTCGTTGGATTGGCTAGAGGAAGAATAAAAGAGAAAATTTCAAAATAAAAAGAGAAATAAAAAAAAAAAAGAATTGAAAAATCGACTTCACCGGCCCTAGCCTCGAACTAGTCCCTAGACCGGCCAAAGGAAGAAGAAAAGAGAAAATTTAAAAATTAAAAAGAGAAATAAAACATAAAAAATCAAAAAGATATATAAAAAAAAATCAACACATTAGCATCAGCCAGTGTCCACATCAATATCAACCGATCAAAATTGTCGGGATGGATGAGTTGTCACAAATACAAAAGATTTAGAACTAAATTAGCTAAAAAAAAAGTTTTAGGACTGAACTGGAAAAATTACGATAGATTTAAGACTATTTTGGTAATTTTCCCTATTGATTAGATTAATAGGTATAGAGATGGCTACTTCTTCCTTCTCGAAAAATCTTACACGAACCTGATGAAGCGATTTTGATCCCATGTGCTCACAGTAAGCATGAAGTTTCACAGTCCTGATCAGCTAGGGTGGCTTTTGCTCCTTCATAAGTCAATCTATTTATTAATCCTTAACCAGCTCAAGTTGCTCCAATTCTCATAATGATTTTGTTAGATGTGTGTACTTTACTAAATGTTGTCTAATAACATGGAAGTTAACTGATCTTACAATTAAAATATAATGTGAAAGAAAAATTACTGGAGAAACGAACAACGTACCATAAAGATACTCTAGATTTAAGTGATTCAGATCATATGTGGGTACCTTACCATGGAAAGAGCTAGTCACAAGAAATTCACTATGAATTTGAAGTTACAGTTGCTCAATTATCAAGTTTTCTCAGCCGAAGATTACACTCAAGACAAACACACGTGTGTTATCGCGCAATTTTGTATAAAGAACTCACTTACTAAAAGAAAACCTTAACGCTTCTCTCATTTTTCATAATGTTCAATAACCGAGTGTTCTCATGTGACTTTTAATTAAGACTGAGAAACCTTGATTTTATTCATTTTTATCTTAAATCCAAGATTAGACTCCACAAATTTGGATTACATTATATTGCTCGAAGATAAAGTCCCACTAAGAGGACATCCAAAATGTGGGCATGTCAAGTTTCGCATGGGGTTCAAACTGGAAATATAATTTTCTATCAAATATGAAGCTTAATTTTACTTAGGAAAAGAAAAAAATGTTAATGTAGATTTTCGTATGGATAATTGTTTTATCTACTGCCAGTGTAACAAATTTGTGTACACTCACCATCGGACTATAGACATCTCTAGTTGAAGAAACAAAATTCTTCCACATGCCAATTGTCTAATGGTGAATAGGTAAAACAATTTTTACACTGATAATGGATCTGATAAAAACTCTACTAATATTCGCGGGAAAAACCTTTTTTTCTTTTTTTTTGGTCGAACAGGAAAAGCCTGTTAAATTGTGCTATTCTCACGTGTAATAATATCATTAGTTTGGAATTAAGCATCTCTCGATTTGCTTATGCTGGAATTAACTAGAGAGATTTAATTGTTCTCTTCTAATCAAATCAACTTTAATGTAAAACTCCATTTGTTTCGCAGATAATGGGATATTTCTATAAACTATTTTTCAATAAGTCATTTTCAGGAAAATGACAATATTTTCCGATGTTTGGCTAAAATTTGAAATTAAACTAGAAAATATTTTCAGATTTAGTATTGAAAATCTGACTCGGGTACTATGGTCCTAGGCCTTGGCTTCGATAAACCTTAGCTTGGGCATTAAGGACCTTACCTCGTGAGCCAATAACCCAAGCACGGTCTCTATGGACCTTAGTCTGAGTGTCGAGGACTAGAGCTTGAGCATTAGGGAACCAAGTGCACGGCCTTTGTGGACTCGGGCCGGAGTGTTGGAGATCTGAGCTCGGATACTAGGATCCTATATGTGGTCTTTATAGACTTGGGCCTGGGCACTAGGGCTTTAGGCCTAGTATCGATAAACCCAGGCACAAGCGCCAGTGACCTAGGCACATGCACCAAGGTCACAAGTCTAGTCTTGATGGACCCAAACCCGAATGCCGGGGACGTACAAACCAACATTGGATTTTTGGTGCTTAAGTATAGATTTCGAGTCTAAATATCGATATCTAGTCATATTTTGGAAAATGACTTTCAAATGTTTAAAGAGAAAACCATTTTCTTAAATTCAAGTATAGGTTTTCCGTTAATTATAAATACTTTTTCCGTTGACTCATTTTCCTAAGAAAATCAAATGCTAAAAAATAAAGAAAATATTTTCTCCGAAAATACTTTCCATCAAAATAGATAGAGCCTAAATTACTAATTTTCTGGTTACCAAAGAGTTGAAGAGATCAAAATAATACAAGACTTTTCGCTAGATAAGTAGGATAATCTATAATGAGATCAACGTCTAATAGATAAAATCAACGACCGTGCACTTGAGGCCACTCGTCTCGTCATGGACAAAAATGACAAATGAAATCTGACATTGGGCAAACAAAATTTGATATATAAGCAGAGCTTAATGATGCAATTCCGCACGCTAAAGCTATGGTCCCAACAAAGAAAAGATGAAGATGATGATAACGATATCGGAAGTCTCTGAACTATTGCAAATTATTCCATCCGGTCCCTCAAAGTTTTTATATACAATTAGGTCCCTACACTATATACTTTTTTATTTGAGGTGGTCCTTTCTGAATAAAGAGACAGAAATACGGACATGACCGTTAAGTCATTATTAAATACCAACATGGCGTCATGCATGAGTTTAATAAATTTAAAAACAAAGTAAGAAAGAAGAATCTAAACATAAGAAAAATTAAATTGCAAAGTATTGATATTTACAAATTAAGAATTTTTTTTTATCGATCTTGCTCTACTCATATTCTATCACTCACTCTCAAACTTTTGCTTTACCTCATTGTAGGATGTGAAAGTCGAAACTCACACCTAAAACTAAATCGTTCCCACTCCAACCCCTCGAGAATGTGAGGATTCAAACCCTTATCTTCCCGTTCCCATGTGAGAAGGATGGCCATTAAGGCAAACTTCAATGGTTACAAAGTAGGAATTTAAAAAAGACAGGAACATAGAATCATGTTGGTTTCGCAGCTAAGAGAGATGTGTGGGGATGCTAGATGACACATCACCGGTTTATTCTCTCTCTTTCCCTCTCTTTGTGTGCATGTGTGCTTAAGCGAAAGTGGCGACGGCCGTTGGATTGTCACCTAGGGCTAGCGAGCACTCAACATCCTTCGTAGTGCCGAGTGCCCTGATGACGCCAAGGTCACTGCAATCGAGTACTTCTATCAAGTGGGTTATGCATATAGGGATATTCAACTTAAAATAAAATGTAATAATTCTTTTAATTTTTTCAATTTGGGAAAAAAATGATCATCCACTTTTTATTTTAATGAGGTGGATTATTATATCCCAATTTAATAGAAAGATAATAATAGATATTTTCATAGAGTTTGGAGATTAGATTAAACATTTATGAAATAATTCAGGAATCATTAAAAAGCGAATAAATGACATTACTCATTGGGTTAAAATTTGGGGAATGAATTGAGCAAATAAAAGAATTTAGGAACGGCATTCCATATCAGGTCAAAATTTAAGAACCATCCGTGTAATCATGCCAAAGAAAAATCCAATGCAAGAGAAGTAGATGGGTAGCTGCAGTTTAGGAGATGGCGACCCTCCTCACTAGGACTGGTCAATGGACCGTGCCATTTGTCTTAGGGCCGTTAGGCCCATGGGCCCGACCCAGGCCCGAATTTTTTGGGGCGGAATCTAATTATTGGGCCCATGTGTAATGGGCCAAAGAGAGAGAGAGTCAACAACAACAAAAATATGTCTCTTCGCGCACGGACAAGAAATGCTTTCAGTATTTCAATGTGGTTTAACTACTGCTAAAGTGCTAATTGATGAAGAGAGGCAGTAGTTCTAAGCGGATATGGCGGTTTCTGCAGGATTTCTTCAACCTTGACGAAGCAAATAGAAACGGGCAGGCGCAATTGCACTTGGCAAGTTTTCAAAAAAACTTGGCCACATCAACATGAAGCAAATAGCCAAGATCTACTGCCAAAAGAAGCTTGTTCGTGGACTACCCAACGACATACCAAAAAAAATCTGATCTATACACCATGCGTGTTGGGAAAACGAGGTCAGAAATTCTTTCAAATCAATAAAATCAAGTTTCCACTAATCGTGTCTTGTAACTCTTGCATATGGATCTCTTTGGACCAACGAGGAACCCGAGTTGGTGGTAAGAACTATTGCCTAGTAATAGTGGATGATTACTCACGATTTACTTGGGTATATTTCTTGGCAAGTAAGTCTGAAACTTTTCTTATTTCATAAAGTTTGCTAAGAAAATACGAGAATGAGAAAGGGTATGTTATTTCTTGTATACCCAGGACGAGATCATGGAGGTAAGTTTGAAAATCGAGATTTTGCTAAATTACGTGATGAATCGGTTTTCGGCATGTGTTCTCCCTCTCCATACACTCCCGAACATAATGGAGTTGTGGAAAGGAAGAATAGATCGTTGCAAGAAATGGCTAGAACTCTTTTAATTAAAGCATCATTTCTTCATTTTTGAGTGGCCGAGTTTCTACTACATGTTATATTATTAATAGAGTTTTCAAACCTATTTTTGGAGAAACTCCTATGAATTATTCAAAGGTAAGAAGCCAATTGTTTCCCTATTTTCATGTGTTTGATTGCAAATGTTTTATATTGAAAAATGCAAATGATCGTTGGTAAGTTTGAAGAAAAATCGGATGAATGTATCTTCCTTGGATATTGACCATACCAAGAGAAGCACGGGTTTCAATAGACTGTGGTGGAGGAATCATGAATGTTAAATTTCAAGACTTCATACAAATTCAATTGATCCGAGACTCAATCGAAGAATGCAGGGCACAGCGAGACTCTAAAGTCTAAATCCTCGAAGGAGCTCGGACTTCGAGAAGACCAACAGCGAGACGATCGATGAAGAATCAAATGAAGAAAAAGATCGATGTATCGAGACCTAATGAACTAATACTGATGAGCAACTCAAAGGAGAGTTGGTGATGCAAATATAGTTGATAATTTAATTGGAGAAAATTTAGTGAGTGGCACAAAAAAGGTTAGTAAATTCATAAAATAATTGGTAAATTTAAGGCATTGATAAGAAAGGTAAACAAAGGTTGATCAACGTTTAGAGAGTCCTTTTTTTGGTTAGCGGAAAGAGAAGTTGGTAATTCAAAAAAAGAAAAAAAAAATTGATGATTAACTCAAAGAAATGTTGGTAATGCAAAATTAGTTGGTTATTTAATCAGAGAAATATTGGTAATCACTCTCTAATTGAGATTGGTCGTTTCTAAAAAGAGATGGTAAGTTTAAAACAATGGCAAACTGGACAAGTAGAAGTTTTAACTCAATAGAAAAATTGGTGAACATAATAAGCAAAGGTAAACAACTCAAACGATTGAGGGTGACCTAAAACTAGTTAATCAAAGAAAGGTTGGTTAATCATTCAAAGCATATTTTAAAATCTATATTTAAGATTTACGATAAGACTTTTCTGCACCACTGGCAATTCCCAGTTTTGAAAACATCTATGCATAGACAATCGACCCCCTTAGGCTCTGCACAAGGCCGAATGCTTCTCCTTAGTCACACAATGTAAAAAAGAAAGAGCATTTCATTTTATTTAGAAGCTTAAGAACTTTGTCTGAATCCTTCTTCTTTTAATTGTTAGTGATAGTTATGATATTTACCTATCTTAGAAATATTTAGAATATTATTATTGATTTTCTATATCTCTCAAGATTGCACGAGTATCTCATTTGATTATGTATATCTTAATTGATATATGTTATCTTTTGTCGCGACCTATCCCTCGGAGAAGGGAATAGGTTTAGGGGTATTGCCTAATGATCGGGCCTACGGCCCATGATTAGGTATGGGCTTATAGGCACGAGCTCTCCCAAGCCCATACATCGCACGACATTGGAGGATTCATAGGAATTTTGTAATAAAGAGTCGCCACTAGCCTATTGGGGTCGGTTAGAAATCAAGTGAAGCATGAAAGTATACATCACTTCCTACGCAACTAGAGAATCTAGGTTTGGAGACTTGATTACACTAGTTAACCGATTAGTGCCCTTTCGGTACCTAATCTTATTCATTTAAAAAAAGAATGTTTTTGTCAAGCAATCTTAATTGAATTTATATATATTCACTAACATATGAAGTGATCACACGGATGCACAATCATTAAAATAGCAATTAACAACCAAGGAAAAGCGATTAAATAAATTGCATGAAAGAGCAAAAATTTAACATTAAATAAAAGATAAATGCTAATCCTAACTAGACTAATGGGAAGCCAAATTCAATATACCAAAATTGCATAATTAAGGGTATTTGTCTTTAAGAACAATTGAAACCCTAAGGTGAAGCCCTAAAAGCTTACTCAATTTTTTAGCACAACTCTAGAGTTAAGAAACTTCCATTTTTTGAGAAAACAGCTCATAAAAATATTTTTGTAAAATTTTTCAAAACAAAATTTGAATTTCTTGAAATTTTTCAAATTTTTTCAAATTTTTTAATTTAATTTAAAAAAACTCGAATTTTAATATTTTCTAAAATTTTTTGAATTTTTTGAATTTTTTAATGTTCTCTGAAAGTTGTTGAATTTTCGGAAATTTTTTTGAATTTGTATTATTTTCCGAAATTTTTGATTTTTTAATATATTTTTAATATTTAATATTATTATATTCAGGAAAACGGGTTCAGATTGGGTAAACCCAATCCGGCCCGCTGATCCGCCCCGAACCCCGGATCCGACCCAGTCGGATTAAAAAAAAAAAAAAAAGACTAAGCTTTTCTATTTTTGTACATTTCTTTAATTTTTTTTTTTTTTTTTTTTAATTATTTTTCCTTTACTATGCCCAACAGCTCCGTCTTTCTCTAGGGCGCTTACAACGCGCAGAATACTCAACTATTCAACTTCAAACGCCCCAACTTTCAACAACAACTCGTATACACACCGAGAATGATATCCGCATCATCGACAATCCCCAATCACCATCGCTGCGCCAACTCCACCAACTCCTTCGAGCTAACATTTCGAACCGCCCATTGGCGCCAGCAAGCAAAGAGATGGACTGGGAAAGGAAAACTATGGCTGTAAACCCAAGAAAACCACACTCCAAGGCTAACAAGTCGATTAATAACGTGACGACATGCGAGTACATCTTTGGATTAGGCTAAACTAGCTTTGAAATCACAAACGCGCGTCAGGGTCATTTCATCGAGCAAGAGATGGGCATTGACTGAAGGGAATCTCGTGGGCTTTACTAGGCGTCGCTGAGCCGACGTTCCTCTCCCCTTAGATTGCTCTCTATCTCAGGCTCACTTTAGGATCTCTCTCCCTCTCACTCAAGGCTTGCTCTCTCTCGGTTGCCTCTTCTTTCGAGTTTCTACGATCTCTCTTTCTCTCCCTCGGTTAGCCAGCAGAGCTCCTCCTGCGTCTAAAACTAAGGCCTAGAATCTCTTTGAGCCTGAACCAACCCAAGCTCTCTCAATCAACCAAAAACCCAAATCTCGTTAAACCTACCAAGCCCATTGCTCACAACTCACGGCCATTTCAATGCCAACTTCTCCTCTCATGAATAATTGCACACACTTTTTTCCAGTAAAAGGAGAACGCCCATGGATTTACAAACTAACACAATTTAATTCCTAATATTGTATGCGATTAAGCCCTAAATAAAATAGTAAAATTTAGGTGTCAACACCTTTGATAATTTCTCATAAGACCTATAAATTGGCTGATATACTTTATTATTACATATCAAATTATATAGAAAATTTCTCAATTCTCTTTTCTACTTTATATTTTACTTTTTTTATACCAAGAGAAAGGGAATCTAGCTACCCCATGTTTGGGATGTATCTAATAAATATCTCCATCTTTGCCCTAAACCGAACATCTCTCTCTCTCAATGGCGGAAGAAACCCAACCAAGATGGGAAGGCAAGGTCATTGCTGAGCTGAAAGGGCCTACACCGGACCAAGTGTGGCCATTTTTGTCCGACTTTTGCAACATCCACAAGTGGCTTCCCACACTTGACACGTGCCACCTAGTCGAGGGCGTCCCGGGCCAGCCCGGCCTAGTCCGGTGTGTCGCCTCCACCACGAATGGCAATGACTCAGACCCGCCGAAGCTCAAGTGGGTCAATGAGCGTCTCCTCATGATGGACCCTAGTGAGAAGTGCTTCAGCTATGAGGTCTTGGACAACAATGTTGGGATCAAGTCCTATGTTGCCACAATTGGAGTGATGCCCATGAATGATGGGGGTGGTAAGATGGTTGGGTGCATGATTGAATGGTCCTTTGTGTCTGATCCAGTTGAGGGTTGGGGACTCCAAGATATGAGGTCTTTCCTTGATTTTCGCCTCCAAGCTGTGGCCAAGAACATAGGAAGTGCAATCCAAGAAGCTAGTGGGTGAAGTGAGAAAGAAGTGGTCTCCCTTATTGATTGTTTATGCATGCTTTGAATAATTTTAACACGATTATGTTTACTCTCTTAAGGTCGTGTTTTGCACTTCTTGGAGATCTAATCTCAGCATGAATCTCCTTTTTCTTTGATTCATCTTCACTTCTAAATTGTAATTTGCGTTCTAGTGATTAGATTCTCTCAATTATGCAGGCTTTTTTCTTGTGCAGATTCCTTGTATTTATTTTTTTTTCTTTTACTTTTTTAATAATCCATTGATTAGGTTCCTGACGACGAAGCAATTTTGATCCATGTGCTCACTATTAAAATTCACTTCCACAGTTCTTATCGGCTAGCTGGCTTTTTGCTCCATAAGAAATTAATTAAATATTATATGTAAATGAAATTAATTGTTCACCATCTCATGTTTCCATTATGACTTCAATAGATGTGTGTAATTACTAAATGTTTTAATATGGAAGTCAATAGATCTTGCAATTCAAACCTAATGCAAGAAAAATAAAGCATCAAAGAAATCAATAAAGGACAATAAGGACATGGAAGATCTACGTGGTTTGGTTCGAATGTCTATATTGCCAGGAAAGAGTCATCTGTAAAGAAAATCACTCTGAATCCAGAAAATTATGGAATTACAATTGTTCAATCACTCTCAAGTGTTTCTAATCTCATATAATACTAAAAGTAAACTTACAAATACAATTTTATAATATCTTATGGACAACTCACTAAAAACAAAACTCATAGAAAATATCCAAACAGTCTTCTTGTTTGCTTTGATGTGTACTAATCGAGATAAATTTCGTTTTTCTATGTTTTTACGTGACTTGATGACCCAAAGTAGGAAACCTGAATTTTCTTCATTTTATCTTTAATCCAAGATTAGACTTCACCAAATTTTGGACTCCACTTAATTTGCTTGGAGATGATCACCTATTCATAAGACATTCAAAGTACGAGCACACTTCTACCAGGTCGGTTTAAATACACAAATTCAAACTTGATAATAATATAACAGTAAATAAATTACATAATTTCATTTAAGAAAAGAAAAAATATAGATTTTGATATGGATAATTGTTACATTTACCATATAACAGAACTTTCATATGCTCACATTCGGATTGTTGAAATGTATACTTGAAGGTAAAATGATAACTAAATTCTTCTTACATGTCAATCATCCAACAATGAATCTATGAATCAACTCATGATGTTCCGTATTTCTGTTATTTTAAATTATACATGTAATTTGCGAGTGATTTATTCTTCTTTTTTAAATGAATTTTAATACAAAAGGTGGGGATCAGTAAATTTGAAGTGGTCCCGTGCATCCGCAAGGTTTAGATTCTAGTACCCAATTAATTGATGGTGATGTACAAACAAATAAGACTACTTGATCTCTCAATCCATTTGCCAATAATCAATGCAACAAGTTCTAGCAATTCACATTTTTTTATTTTTTGAATCTGGAACACATGAAAAGTAAGACAAAAGCATAACTGGTTCGATCTCCTTGGGTTTCTCACACGTATAATAAATATACTTCTCATGGTACGTCATTTTAAATGTTTACAGCTCAATCACCAAAGACAAAAGCAAAACCGGTTCGATCTCCTTGAGTTTCTCACACGTGTAGTAAATATACATTTTTAATTTGGACGATGGAAATTGCGATTCGTTTTCCTGAAATATTTTAAGCAAGAAAAACTGACATACACATGGAGAAATTGCCCACTAGGGTTCATATTACTGGGTCAACGTCAATCAATTTGGCAACTTTCGATCTGACAAATTAGAGCTTGATTAGCAAAATCCGCATCCGCACCGGGTCAGCTCACGGCTTGCTTGAAGCCAAATTTAAAAATCAATTTGGTTTTGAGGAAAATTTCAAATAATGACATAAAGTATCATCATTTTTTCAAATAAGGGTTTGAAGTGGATCTTGTTTTAAATAAGAATTTGAAATGCCATCATTTTCTTAAAAAATGACATAAAATGAACTTTATTTCAAATAAGGACATAAAATGGTCATATCAATCTCAAAGAAGGTTCTCAATTCACTATTTGATAAGGACATGATAAGGACTAAATTTTATCTTCTTCTTTTTTTATGTTTTTTTCCATAAAAAACTACTAAAAAAAAAAAAAAGAACAGAGACGGGAGGGAGCCCTCCCTCTCGTCTCTATTCTTCTTTTTTTTTTTTTTTTTAGTTTAAGTTTTTTTTAATCTAATTTTCAGACAAAAAATCTAATTTAATCTAAATTAAATTGTGTTTTAACGAAAATACCATTGGTCGGCCAGTGAGTCGATGAGGTTAGACCTTTATTTGAAACAAATATAATCACTTGAGATTCTTCTTTAAAATTGATTTGGCTACTTCAGACTTTTATTTAAGAAAACGAGTGCACTTTGAGCTTTTATTTGGAATTTTCTCTTGGTTTTGTATGTACACTTGATTTTAGTTTTATAAGTGGCAGCTATTTAATTAATGCTTAATCTTAATTTGCAATTAAATTTCCATTCAACAAAGCTAATAGGACCACGCGATACAGTGAGGGTGAGATTTTAATAGCCTAACAAGGATGTTATTGCCTATTAAAAATTTCCGTGGTATATCATCTTGGAGGAGTAAATATGCACATTTTATGATCTTTACAATACCACAAATAATGTAATCAACCATGAGAATAACCAACGTCCGCTGGCCCAAGTGGTACGGAGCTTGGGTTCCCTTGAGTAAGGTCTCAAGTTCGAGCCTTGTATATGGAGCAGACACGTTGGGAGAACCCCCCATTATGAGTCCGACAGTGCTCACATCCGGATTAGTCGGAACCGAAGGCTCCAAATACGGGGTGCTCATAAACCAGTTCGGGCATTTCATCCAACATCTTTGGGGCACACTCTGCGCCTTGTAGGAAGATGCTTGAATTACACTGGAATTTGCAATAATGTCAAGATAAAGAAGACATATTTTTGTAAGCTCCCCTTTTTTTGGTAAGTGGAATTTTCTATGAACCATTTCGAGGGTTGAATGACTTGCACCGAAGAAAAGCCGGTCCTAATCACACGACAAGATGGCAGAGAGAGAGAGAGGCTAATGATGGTGATGAAGATGGAAGTGATGTAGAGCAAAGAAGGAGGTGCCTGAGGAAGATGAAGAGAAAAAAGAGATGGTAGGAAAGAATGGCTGGGCTTTTTATTTCATTGATGGACTTTGGGCTTTTGGAACCCAATTGAGCTTATTTCTCTTGGGTTTGACTAAAGCTATCCAGGCCTAGGGTCTCATTCTTTCTAGGCCCTGGACGATTTGCCACAAAGAAAATCCCTTGGGCTCATAATTTCTTATTCTCCCTTTATTTATTTATCTGTTTCTTTTTATTATATATTTTTTGTTCTTTTTACTCTTGTCCATTATTTTAACCAAAACATATGCTTGATTTGCCAAAAAAATTAAGATGTCAACAGATATCACGGTACATAGAAGCTTCTGCTTATTAAGTTATTGACATGAATTTGTATAAAGCTAAAATCTAGAAATAATGGATAATTTCCTAAATCTAGTTACTCACTTTAACTATGTTACTCCATGTGCCATGAATTACAATTTAAAAAAAAACAAAAATATAGATAAATTGTATGCCAAGAGACAGGGAAGCTAGCCACCACATGTTTGGGCGTTATCTAAGAATTGTCTTTATCTTTGCCATAACCCCAACGAGTGACTCTCTCTCCTTCCCACACCCAATGGCAGAAGAAACCCTAGCAAGATGGGAAGGCAAGGCCATTGCCGAGCTGAAAGAGCCAACCCCAGACCAAGTGTGGCCATTCTTGGCGGATTTTTGCAACATCCACAAGTTGCTTCCCACCGTCGACACTTGCCACCGAGTCGAGGGTGTCCCGGGGCAGCCCGGCCTTGTCCGGTACTGCGCCTCCGCCACGTTCGGCAACGACTCTGACCCGTCGAAGCTCAAGTGGGCCAATGAGAGGCTCCTCATGATGGACCCTAGCGACAAGTGCTTCAGCTATGAGGTCTTGGATAACAATGTGGGCTTCAAGAACTATGTGGCCACAGTTAGAGTGATGCCCATGGAAGATGGGGATGGTAAGACGAATGGGTGCATTATTGAGTGGTCTTTTGTGTCTGATCCAGTCGAGGGTTGGGGGCTCCAAGACTTGTGTTCTTACATTGATTTCTGCCTCCAATCTATGGCCAAGAAGATGGAAAGTGCAATTCAAGAATCTAGTGGGTGAAGGGAGAAAGATGTGATATCTCTTCTTGATAGATTATGTATGCTTTAACTAATTTCTTGATGAAATATGTATGCTTTAAATAATTTCAATATGGTTTTGTTTGACCTCATATGATTGTGCCTTGCATTTCTTGGACATCTAATCTCAGCATGCATTACCGTTTTCTTTCCTTTATCATCCATGGGCAACCGGAGCACAAACACAAAAATCTGTTGGCGGGCATTTTGAGTGGGGATAAAACATCGATACCCGAGCTTAATCATCGGTTACTGAATACACATAACTAGCCTCACGTCAACTTTATCGCTCACTTTATATGAGAAAATATCGGGTGATTGAATAATGCCATGTACGCTATACACTGATCCCTTCAGCAGTCGCCATGTGTATTACATTATCAGAACTTGTTCGATGACTAACAGAGAAAGGGGTTAGTATTGACGGCGGAAACTCTTGAGGGTTCCAGCGATGTGAAGCGGCTTTCGACTCTTGCACATCTTCCAAAATCTTTTGAACATATCCCTCTTTCTCATCTTTTTATTCCCTCAACCTGACCATAGAAGCCCGCTTCTCCTTTGTTTTAAATTTCACGGGAAGCCATACATATAGCCACTCATCATAGACTTTCGGAGGCTCATCGGAGAGATGGTCACATTCCTGGCCTCCTTGGCCGGGTCTTAGTCGACCCAGGCTTGGACTGTGTCGCAGCTCTCATGCTGCTACTCCTTGAACGAGCCAGTGGCTTTCTCATAATGAAAGGCCGTTCTGGATGAAACGTGTTAAGGTATATCAATCAACTAAATCAGCTGTCCATAAAGCTGATGCTGGAGAAAGAACAGATGCTGCTGAGACTAACGAAAGAACAAAAACAAGTATTGCTGATACAGGAAAAAGGGAAAGAAGTGGCTGATACTAGTCTAAAGAAGGGGCTGCAAATCAACGGCTGAGAAGAAGGACAATGAGGATTGTCATCGACGATGGTGAATTTGTGAGGAAGATTGACACGGATTGCTAGCCTATGAAGACATGTAAAGCTGTTATTTAGTTGGAAAAGTTAAAAACAGAAATTAGTTCTGTCAGTTAAGAACTTCATCTTCTTCAATAGGAAAGTATGGGTAGATGTCAAGTTCTTAGGTGATTTGTTAAGAAGATATATAGAGAGAGAGAGAGAGAGAGAAAACCTCCATTGTTAAGTAGAGAGAAGTCGAGATGAAAAAATTCTTTCTGCTCATGGATGATGTACAAGTTCTGTCTTGATTGATCTTCAAATCTTCGATATACCTTCTTGTCTCTGCATTTTTGGTTCTTCAATACAGTTCTCTCATCTTCACATGGTATCAGAGCAGGCGATCATATCTGTCAGAAGGATCCATTCAGTAGCTATTCATTAGATCGAGAAAGAAGAAGCTGAAGTTGCAGCAGATTGCAGTATCACGGTAATTGTGTTAGTTCTTCATAACATCATTGCTATCTTCTTCTTCAAAGCTGAGAGAATACAACAATGGCAGTAAGAGCACCAAAGTATCCCTTTCCTATACATGTGAATATCTCTAACTTTGTCACAATTAAGCTTACCGAAGACAATTTCCTCTTGTGGCAAGCTCAGATCCACAGGTTTCTAAAAAGCCAAGAACTCTTTGGCTTTATTAATGGTGATATTACATCACCTCCTCGAATGCTGCAGAGTGTAGTTGAAGGATGTGAGACTGAAGCTGTAAATCCAGACTATATTGACTGGACAAAAACTGATCAGCTGGTGTCTTCATGGATAAGTGGAGCTGTCTCTGAAAATATACCGAGCTTAATAATTGGTTTAGAAACATCTTATGAAGTGTGGTAGACACTTCTGAATCGCTTCACACAAAGATCAGCAGCTAGAGAATTCGAATTAAGGGGGAAACTTCAAGCCTGTCAAAAACATGATCGAGCTCTTTCAGTTTATCTTAGAGAATACAAGTCCATATTTGATCAGTTGAATGCTATAGGAAAACCTGTGGGTGAAATAACTAAGTTGTTTGGTGTGTTGGAAGGTTTGGGTTCTGAATATGAAAATTTTCGAACCACAATATACTGTCTAAAGCCTCAACCTGAGTATGATGAGGTAAGTGCACAATTATAAAGGTTCGAATCAAGAATGCAGAATTACTCTAGGACTCAGTTTAACTCCAATATGGCTTATTTTGGGCAAAGACACTCTCTAATACAGTTTAAAGAAACTACTGATAGAGAGTACATCCCTCAAAACTCAGGTTTTGTAGCTCAAAGAGGAAATTACAGAGGAGGCCGTAGCTATGGTAGGGGACGTTTCCTTAATAACAGGGGTCGAGGATTCAGATATCCTGGAGAAGATTCAGGTTACAAATCCAGCAATATTAGTTACATGCAAGAAAGTCAGAAAACCAAACCTTATCACAATTCCTCTGACTCTGTTTTCACCTCAGGATTTCGTCCCTATGCTGGTCCATCACAGAGATACCAAGAAATGAGATCTTATCCTTCTAATCTAACTCTTTCTAAGAGTGTGCAGGATGAGAAACCAGCTAACAACATAAAATTAGAGTGTCAAATTTGCAAGAAACCAAGTCATGATGCTTACACTGCTGGTATAGATTTGATAACTCCTATCAAGCTAAGGAGATACCAACAACTCTGGCAGCTATACATCTTGAAGACTCCAAAGGCAACGAGTGGTATCCAGACACTGGTGCAACTGCACATATCATAGCTAATCCTGGTATACTTCATAATTCTTCTGAATATACTGGATATGACACTATTATGATTGGTGATGGATCACACTTGCCTATTACATATACTGGTGATACACTGCTACATACTGGTGAAAGTTTATTGCCTCTAAACGATGTACTAATTGTTCCTAATATAAAGAAAAATCTTCTATCAGTATCCAAGTTAACAGATGACTATCCATGCTCATTTGTTTTTGACAAATTTGGTGTCTATATAAAGGACAACTGCACCAACACAACTCTGCTGCTCGGAAGGAAAATTAAAGGGCTATATCAAGTGAATTCACAAACAACACAAGCTTTTCTAGCTCAGAGACACAGAGCAGTAGGAGAGGACACATGGCATCAAAGATTAGCACACACCAATTTGAATACCTTGAAGTACCTGCAGAATCAAAAACTCATTCAGTGTAATAGTAGAATGCAGAATATATGTAGCAGTTGTCAAGTTGCTAAGACTGCAGCTTTACCATTTCCTTCATCTGAATCTATAACAACTATGCCCCTACAAAAAATCCATTGTGATATATGGGGTCCCTCACCTGTGACTTCTTTTCAGAATTTCAAGTACTATGTTCTGTTTGTAGATAATTTCTCTCGATTTAGCTGGATATATCCATTAAAGTTGAAGTCAGACTTCTATAAGATCTTTGTTCTGTTCCAAAAGCAAGTAGAGAACCAATTTGGGTCGAAAATCAAGATCTTTCAGTGTGATGGTGGAGGAGAATTTCTTAGTCATAGATTTCAAGCTCATTTGCAAGACTGTGGTATCAAACAGAACATTTCTTGTCCTTATACACCTGCACAAAATGGCATCTTTGAGAGAAAGCATCGCCACATTGTTGAATTAGGTCTTGCCATGTTATATCATGGCAGAGTTCCACTGAAATATTGGGTTGATGCATTTATAACAGCTAACTATGTCATCAACCTACTTCCAACACCAAAATTGCAAATGCAATCACCTCACAGAAAGCTATATCAACAAGAACCAGCTTATGATCATCTCAGGGTGTTTGGATGTGCTTGCTATCCATGTTTACGACCCTATGCTCAGCACAAGTTCGATCCAAGATCTCTCACCTGCGTGTTAATTGGCTATAGTGAACACCATAAAGGCTACCGATGCCTTGTGCCTTCAATAGGTTGAGTTTATATCAGTAGACATGTGAAGTTTGATGAGAATTTTTTTCCCTTTCACCAAGATGTGTCTAACAAAATATGCACCACTTACAACACTTTATCAACTATGGGCAGAAGAAATACAACTTATGGAATCAACAAGCAAAGAAACAACTTCTACTTGTTCTCAGACATATGCAGCCCATCTGCAGCTGGATGAAGATAATACTGCAAGGAATTCTCAGCCTTCACAACAAGTTACTATACCTTATACTGATCATTTATCTTTACTACCAGCAATAACACAAGAACATGTCATCTCTACAACAACAACACAAGATGGAGTATCTTCACCTGTACAACATCAAGAGATGTCCTCTGCTGATACAGCAATATCCAATAATACAAGCATTCGATCTAAACAAGTTGTCCCTTCTCATATATCACAAGGAATCATTTCCAGCTACTTAATGCAGGGAACAACTTCCAGTCATCCAATGCAGACTCGATCAAAGTCTGGCATTATAAAACCTAATCCCAGGTATGCATGTCTTGCTGTTTATGATGTACCTTCTGAACCAAAGTCAATTAAATCAGCATTGGCACATGAAGGTTGGTATAAAGTAATGATAGAAGAAATGGATGCATTGTATCAAAATAAAACCTGGGAATTAACTCCTCGAACTGATCAAAGGAATGTAATTGGCTGCAAGTGGGTTTTTAAAACGAAACTTACATCTGATGGTAGCCTTGACAGACTCGGTTAGTTGCTAAAGGCTTTCATCGGGAAGAAGGTATTGACTTCACGAGACTTTCAATCCAGTGATCAAGCATGCCACAATTCGAATAGTTCTCTCTGTAGCAAAGATGAGACAGTGGCCCATTCATCAACTTGATGTTAAAAATGCATTTTTACATGGCACACTAAATGAAACAGTCTTCATGGAGCAGCCTCCTGGCTTTCAAGACCCCCAGAAACCTCATCATGTGTGTTTGCTCAGAAAGTCACTCTATGGCCTTCGACAAGCCCCTCGAGCATGGTTTGATAAGTTTAGTGATTTTTTACTTGAGTATGGATTCTTTTGCAACTCTACAGACGCATCTTTATTCATATATCATCATAGACAAGATACCATTCTTTTACTATTGTATGTTGATGACATTGTCCTAACTGGAAGTTCCTTTCAACTACTCTCTACTCTCATTCATTCTCTAAGTCTCAAGTTTCACATGAAAGACCTTGGCCCATTGCACTATTTTCTTGGCATTGAAGTCAAACAAAATTCTGATCATTTGTTTCTGTGCCAGACCAAATATGCGAGTGACCTTCTCACTCGAGCCCACATGTCTGAATGTAAACCAATTTCCACTCCTCTGTCACTAAGACCGCTCATTCTGCAAAATGATTCTACTTCTTTATCCAATCCTACTAAGTACCATAGCCTGGTTGGTGCTCTTCAGTATCTCACTTTAACACGCCCTGACATTGCCTATGCTACCAATTTACTCTATCAAAAATTACAGACACCAACTATTGCAGATCTCTATAGACTTAAAAAGGTTTTGCGATATATCAAAGGCACTATCAGTCTTGGCATATTCATTCATTCTCAAAGCTCTCCACATCTATATGGTTTTTCAGATGCAGACTGGGCTAGATGTACTGAAACTCGAAGATCAACTACAGGTTTCTGTACTTATATTGGCTCCAACCTTATTTCTTGGGCAGCCAAGAAGCGGACAACAAGTAAGTAGATCTTCTACGTAAGCCGAGTATCGTGCTCTTGCTTCAACCTCTCGCCGAACTTACCTGGATCAGTTTTGTCTTGCGAGACATAGGATGTGCTCTCACTCATCCCACACATCTGTTCTGTGATAATAAATCAGCCATTGCTCTCACTGCCAATCCTGTGTTACATGTTCGAACAAAACATATCGAAGTGGACTTTCACTTTGTTCGAGAAAAAGTATCCTCAGGATCCCTTCATGTCCAATATATCCCAAGCAATTCTCAACTTGCTGATATTTTCACCAAGTCTCTCCCACGGTTTTCACATTGTCAACTACGCACCAAATTGGGCCTTGGTTTTCTACCCATTCCCAATTTGAGGGGGGATGTTAAGGTATATCAATCAACTAAATCAGCTGTCCATAATGCTGATGCTGGAGAAAGAACAGATGCTGCTGAGACTAACGAAAGAACAAAAACAAGTATTGCTGATACAGGAAAAAGGGAAAGAAGTCTAAAGAAGGGGCTGCAAATGAACGGCTGAGATGAAGGACAATGAGGATTGTCATCGACAATGGTGAATTTGTGAGGAAGATTGACACGGATTGCTAGCCTATGAAGACATGTAAAGCTGTTATTCAGTTGGAAAAGTTAAAAACAGAAATTAGTTCTGTCAGTTAAGAACTTCATCTTCTTCAATAGGAAAGTATGGGTAGATGTCAAGTTCTTAGGTGATTTGTTAAGAAGATATACAAAGAGAGAGAGAGAGAAAACCTCCATTGTTAAGTAGAGAGAAGTCGAGATGAAAAAATTCTTTCTGCTCATGGATGATGTACAAGTTCTGTCTTGATTGATCTTCAAATCTTCGATATACCTTCTTGTCTCTGCATTTTTGGTTCTTCAATACAGTTCTCTCATCTTCACAAAACCGACCTCGAGCTACTCATGTCCATCCCAACCTGATTTTCAGTCCAGTCCCCAATGAAAGCGAGCTGCTAGACCTGAACGAACTGGACGGTGGACACGTGGTTCTGCAAATCTCCATTGTTTCCGCATTGAAGAGACTTGATTTAGTCGAGAAGTTAGGGACAGTGACATCAAATTTTCCATTAACTTTTGCTGATCATTTTTTAGTTCTCGTCGAGCTATTCAGAAATGCATATGGTTTTTCTTTCTTTTAAGAAAATTTTGAGATCATATGAAGTCTATCAGAATTAGATTTCTGAGTTGGGAAATCAACAAGGAAAGAAGCTCTGTGAATTCTTCTTGATTTCCCAAGGAAATCGTACAAAGTGCACGACGCTCTTCTAAGTATAATGCTCTTCTCGTTTCCCTCAATTACATAGGCTTATTCCCGGTAAAGTTTCTATAATTTAATATGTTTCTTTTTAAAAACCATTAATTAGGTTATAGGTATAAACTATAGAGGTGGTTAGCCCGTCCTTTTCGTAAAATCTTATGCCAACCTGATGAAGCGATTTTGATCCCACGTGCTCACCATAAAGCATTGACGTGCTCTGTCCTTATCAGCTAGCTACAAGCCGGCTTTTTGCTCCTTCAGAAGCCAATCTATTTATCAACGTGTAAATCAAGTTAATTGTTAAACATCTCGAGTTCCTCCAATTCTTATAATGATTTTGCTAAACGTGTACTTTACTAAATGTTGTGAAATAACTCGAAGGTTAATTGATTTTATAATTTAAATTTAATGCAAGGAAAAGAAATTACCCATGTGCCTACACTTAATAATTGAAATAGCCAGCTACAAAAATCCACCAAGAATCTGAAGAATTATAAAGTTATAATCACTCAAGTGTTTTCATTTATTCAAAGAGATAAGATTGAGATATTTTTCTCATTTTTCATCAATTCTGGTTTCTACATGTTCTCATTGGACTTTCAACTCCCACTAAGAAACCTTCATTTTTTTCATTTATATCTTTAATCGATGGACTATATTCCACCAAATCTAGATTGTACTATATTTGCTTGAAGATAAAGTCCCGCTGAGAAAGTTTCTATCGAGTCATGTTTCGTATATAGACTCAAAGTTGAGACATAATATAATACTAAATATGATGCTTAAATTTACTTAGGAAAAGAAGAAAAAAAAAGTTAACTCAGTATAGACAATTTATAAGTCTATTCCCAGTTAACAAAATTTGTATACCATCACCGTTGGATTGTGGATATCTGTACTTGAAGAGATCAAATTCCTTCACGTGCCAATTATCTCATAGTGAATTTGTAAATAATTCTTACACCAACAATAAACCTAACATAAATTAGTCTAATGTTCACGGGAAAGGCCTGTTAAAGTATGATATATATTATATCATTGTTTCATTGATTTTATTTTTCCCAAAAGATTTGTAAGACCATGCGGCGTATATGTCATTTTGCGATTTGTTTGGAATTATGCGTCTCTTTATTTGCATATGCTGGAATTAACCACAGGGTTTTAATTTTTCTTCTCTAATTTAATCAGCTTTGATTTTACTTGCTAGTTTTCGAGCTAAGGAAGAATTGAAGTAATCAGAAAATTACAAGACCTTTTGATAGATAAAAAACGACATGGACACAAAAACGACAAAAGAAATCTGACATTGGGACAATCAAAATTTGATATGGAATCTGACATTCTGCCATAATTTAATGCTCCGGTCCACCAAAGAAACGTCATCCTTGCTTGGCTAGTATTTCCAAAAAATTAATAATAAAAAAAAAAAAAACAAAGGTGTTGGAAGTCCCCGAACTTATTGTAAATTATTTAATCAAGTCCTCAACTTTTTTTTTTTATATAATTAGATCTATATATATATATATTGTTCAAATTGGTCCTTCCGATGAATAAAGAAACTTCTTTCTTATACAATTAGATCTCTACACTATTTTACAAAGGCCATGCGATGCCAAGCAAAGCCTTCTTGGGATTATGTGATCCATGTGACCTCGGCAACTGCTCACCAGGGCCTACGTGACCCCCCACCGTCGCCTTGTGACGCTTCTTTGATCCTAGGGACGCCAGATTTATCGCTGCTAGTATTTCCTCTCTATATCTCTCCCTCTCTTTTACATCTGTGTGATTTAGCGGAGGTGGTGGCGACCATTGGGTGGTCGCCTGAGCCTGTCTGGCACGTAGTGGCCCTCATGTGTCTTGGTGACATTACGGCCGCTGCCACCCACCTGAGCTCTCCCCTGTGGTTGTGCATGAATGTGAGTTGGGGTTAGGCTTTTTCAATCTATTCAATTTTTTTTTTTATCCATGTAGGCTTACCCAATTATTGTTAGTCTAATCAATGATATTGACGTGACATTTCACCTCATAATATTATTTGCATTATATACACGCGTATGTATATTATAACCAGCGAAACCAATTCTTAGATATGCTTACATGATATGATAATCATAAATGGGAAAATTGCCCATGTGCAATCCGTGTGGTAACGCGTAGAAGGAAATTCCATTTAGAATAGGACATAATTCATAGGATGACCGAGAGGCCTGGCGGGCCCGATCGGAGTTGAGTTGGTGGAGTGAAGAAGAGGTCGAGGATGGGAGTTGGCGGGTGTCCACCTGGGTATTCTGAGGCTTTCGCCTTTTGTTTTCTTTTGGCCACATAGAGAGGAAGAAGAGGAGTATTTGAGGTGAGTAATTTTTCTATATGGGCTCACATGTTAGGTGATTGTAGAGAAAATTATGCAGTCAGTCCTAAAGTTATTATACCAACATCAATTTAGTCCTAAAATTTTCAATCTTATCAATTTAGTTTCAAACATTTGCATAAAATTTCAACATAGTCATTTTGATCAATTTTCGGCAATAATTACTGACGTTGTACTGTACCACATAAGACAACCGGTAATGACTAGATTGTTACGTTAGCGATTTCCAGTGTAAATTAACCAGAATAACTATTTTGGAATTTCGTATAAAGGTTTAGACTAAATTGATTATATTGGAATTTCAATAAGTTTAAAACTTGAGTAATTCTCCTAGTAATTATGTGATGCCATGAATATATACTGTGTTAGGCTATAGCGTTAATGTTGCCACTTAACAGCAGCTAATCTATCCCGTTAAATCATTCGAGCATTAGATACACCTAATTTTGCAAATTAAGTTTTGTTGGTAAAGAGTAAATTAATTTAATTCCCACACCCTTAAGCATGTCCTTTTGTATGACTCTTGTTATTTTAGGAGGAGAAAGTGCAACGTGGCTTTTGAGATCATATCACATTCAATACACATGCATTTTATGCCTGTTTATTTTTCAGGGCGAAGTGTCATATTCAGTTAGCATACTTGAGAATTCGAGCACTTCCACGTGCGCCAATGCCATGGTTTCGGTGAAAAATGGAAAACTGAAGATTTCTTTATAAATATCTCCATCTTTGCCATAAACCCAACAACTCTCTCCTTCTCTCTTTCTCTCTCAATGGCAGAAGAAACCCAACCAAAATGGGAAGGCAAGGCCATTGCTGAGCTGAAAGGGCCAACACCGGACCAAGTGTGGCCATTCTTGGAGGACTTTTGCAACCTTCACAAGTTGCTTCCCTCCGTCGACACATGCCACCGAGTAGAGGGCGTCCCAGGCCAGCCCGGCCTCATCCGGCACTGCACCTTCGCCTCCCCCGATGGTGACTCGGACCCGTCGAAGCTGAAGTGGACCAATGAGCGGCTCCTCATGATGGACCGTAGTGACAAGTGCTTCAGCTATGAGGTCTTGGATAACAATATGGGGCTCAAGTCCTATGTTTCCACAGTGCGAGTGATGCCCGTGAATGACGGGGATGGTAAGATGGTTGGGTGCATGATCGAGTGGTCTTTTGTGTCTGATCCAGTTGAAGGTTGGGGGCCCCAAGATTTGAGCTCTTACGTTGATTTTTGCCTCCAATCTATGGCCAAGAAGATCGAAAGTGCAATTCAAGAAGTTAGAGGGTGAAGTGAGAAAGATGTGATCGTTTATGTTAATTGATTGTGTATGTTTTAAATAATTTCGATATGATTATGTTTGATCTCTTACGGTTGCAGTTTGCAATTGTTCCACTTAAAAGGGGATTTTCACTCAGAATGTGAGAATCTTTCGTCAAATAAGAGTTAATTTTCATTTTTATGAAATAGGTCCTATGTTGATTTTGGACAAAAGTTGCTTGGGTTGGAATTGAAAAGAAATAAAAGATCAATTTGGGAAATTAGAGTAATGGGAAAATAATTGTGCAAATAATGAGATAAATAGAAATAAAGAACTTCATTAACTTGAGGTTTAGAAAAAAAGAAGAAGAAAAAAAGAGATCTCTCGATGCGTGCTTATCGTAAACATCTATAGCTCACTAATTACAACTACTCACAAACTATTACTACACTAAGTATAGTGACAAATGCACATTTTTCAAGATTTCAGGCTAACTATTTGCACGTTAATCATTCTTTCCCATAAGCTGTTACAAATTGCAAGACCATTTGAAACATTGCACCTTCACTTGGCACTTGTTCCTCGATTTGACATTTTTGACCAACCCGTTCTCCTTTCTTCTATCCAACATGTATCAAAATTTGACAGCAATTGGTCACCCGTAGGCTTTGTCAATAAGAAATGGTACTTGTTGATCACGTGTTGATCGTTCTTCACCTGTTGTCGATTGCTCTCGTACGTAGATGTCAATCCACATTTGTCCTTTACTCACTTTTTAACCAAACTCTCAATTAACGAAATCATGTCTCTCCATTAATCGATTATATGAAACTGGTTATTTTTTTGGTGTAAACAAGTGGAGATCTAATCTAAGCACGGACAACTTTTTCTTTGCTTCATCTTCCTTTCTGTCTTTAATTTGAACATCAATGATCAGATTATTTCAGTTACTTATGCAGACTTATTTCTTGTGAAGATTCTACATGATTTTTTTTTTTTTTTATAATCCATTGATTAGGTTATAGATAAAAAAAAAAAAAGTAGCTGGTCCTTCCTTTTCTACAAATCTTATCCCAACTTGATTGAGCGATTTTGATCCTATGTGCTCACCATAAGCATTGCCTTTCAGAGAACCTTATCACCTAAGCTGACTTTTGCTCCTTCAGAAGCCAATGTATATAGAAATATATAAATCAGGTTGATTGCCAGACATCTGCTCCAAATTTATTATTTGTTAGATGTGTGTACCCTACTAAATGTTATGAAACAATGTGAAAGTGAATAAATCTTGCAATTTTAATCTAATGCAAGAAGAAGAAATTACCAGAGAACTCAATAAGGGACACTAAGGACGTCAAAAAAAATTTGAGTGGTTTTGAGTGTAGGTTATAACGCCTCAGAACGTCACACTTCAATACATGTCCATTTTAATTATATCTTCTAATAATAATAATATGCAAAAACATAATAAAATTTTCACAACATCCCAAACAAGGAATCGCATGAATTTATTTAGTATACATATGATCCTTTATATTAACACTACTAGCAACCACTTTTATACAATATTCAAAAAATTGCAATACATTGTTATTGACACCTGATTTGTAGTCGACGCATCATTAAAAAAAATGAGTTCAAATTCGGGGTCAATTTTGGGAGATTCGTTCAGATGCATTCTAATTTGATCGATAAGTGTTCAAAGATTAGAAAGCCCAGCTAAGGTGCTTCAATTTACTTAATTCGACTTGGCCCATTTTAGACTAGAGTGCAATTGAAGTAATTGAGCTTCAATTTGGCCGGTTTTTTTTTTTTTTTTTGGTCGGAAATAAGACATTCATATATTAAAAGCACGAATTACAAGTAGACGATAGATTAGCATCGTAACATAAAATATTTAAAAGGGGTTGCGGTGGTGCATATAACCGCCTTGTCGCAAGGGAATTGAGGCGGTGCGATTTGGCGATCCAATCGGCGGCGTAGTTTGCTTCTCTTGAACAAAGTAGGAGAGATTGATAGAGGGTAACAGTTGTAACATTGCTCTGATTTCAGGAAGTAGATTGCTTATGGCCCATGGATCGGCAGCTCGGCCCAAAAGTGCGTCCACCAGTACGAAGTTATCGCATTGTACTTCCCATCCTGTGTCTTCGAACTGAACTTCTCCCACTTTACTTCCTATTCGTTGGTGCGAAAGCGCACCATGGAGAAGCGCTAGGGCTTCGGCGTGCAAAGGAGATTCCGCCGGATTGCAGCGGCAAATCCGTCTATCAACAAGCCGCTCGAGTCACGCACGATCCCTGCTACCGAGCTTCTCTCATCTTCCTTCTTCCAAGAGCAGTCCACATTAAGCTTGAATCTGCTACTGTCCGGTGCTGTCCAGATCTCGGGCGAGTCTGATCTGCTGGTTTTCGGCTGTTTTTTGCTCGGGATCCATCTGGAGAAGGCCCGGACCTGGACATGGGCAAGATCTACTATTGACTCGGTTTTGGGGGGTCGAGATCTGAAGATGTAGTCGTTGCGGAGCTTCCATATCAACCAAATCGTACTTGCCACCATAACTGCTGAAGGTAGCTCTGTTTTTGCATCGAAGAACTCAGCAAACCACCCGTCAATACGAGTTACTGATCTTGTGTTGGTGTATAGGTTAAGGCGTGGGTCGCACCATATTTGCCGTGTCCTTTTGCATAGGAAAAACAAGTGTTTTGTTGTTTCTGGATGCCGAAGACAGAGAGGGCACAGGGGATCAAGTAATATTCTTCTTTTATAGAGATTTTCTTTTGTTGGTAGTGCATTTTGGCATATGCTCCATAGGAAAAACTTCATTTTAGGGGGCATTGGAGTATCCCATAACCGAATCCATAGGGATCTAGGCGGCTGATAGGAGGTTGTGGCTCTGTTTAGGTCAGGGTTATCGATCACTGAACATACCCTGTTATAACCACTTTTTACTGTGTAAGATCCTGAATGGTTCCCCATCCAAATTAGCCTATCTGGCTGTGACTGTGTGCTGATTGGAGTTGAAAGAATTTCCTGGGCGACTTGTTCATCGAAGAGAGCTTGAATTTTAGGCTCCTCCCATAATCTGCTTTCATTGTTTATTAGTTCAGCGACCTTCTCAGGATCATTTCTGTTCACTGGACCTCCAATCACTCCCCTTGGAAGCCATCTATCTCTCCATATGTTAATGCTTTGCCCATCTCCCACTATCCACTTCACCTCCTAGTTCTATAGTGTCTCGACCTATAAGAATGCTGCGCCAACCCCAAGATGGTCGCTGTCCTGATTTTGCTTTCCATAAGTCCCCATTTGGATAGTATATTCCTTTTAGGATTTTGCTCCATAGAGCTGAAGGTGACTGTGCTAGTCTCCAGGCTTGTTTGGCTAACATTGCCTTGTTGAAATTGATTAGGTCTTTAAAACCAAGACCCCTTCATCTTTTCTGCATTTCAAGATTTCCCATTTTTTCCAGTGCATTCCTCTTTTGGAGTCATTCTGTTTCCACCAGAAAGCTGCTATCCGTTGTTCGATGGCTTTACACACTGATATTGGAATTTTGAAAATGGACATAGCGTACTGAGGAAGAGCTTGTACTACGGCTTTTATCAATATTTCTTTGCCAGCTTTAGATAATAGCTTTTCTTTCCAGCCTTCAAGTTTCATGTTCACCCTAGCAAGGATCCATGAAAACATCTCCTTTCTTGTTTGTCCGCAATCAGATGGAATTCCCAAGTATTTCCCTGTTTTGTCCATAATAGGCACTCGTAACTCATAGGCCATATTTCTCTTTAAGGTTAAAGGGCAGCCCTTACTAAAAAACACTCCTGATTTGTTGAGATTGATAGCTTGACCAGTGGCATAGCAATACTGGTTAAGGAGATTTGCCAGATTTTGGCATTCGCCAACTGTCCCATCCATAAATATTATAGCATCATCAGCAAATAATAGATGAGACAATGTGGGGCAATACCTGTTCAATTTTATTCCTTTGAGGCTCCCATCTTCAATTGCTTTGTGCATCATCCAGAGAAGACATTAGCCATCAATATGAAGAGATAGGGCGACAATGGATCTCCTTGTCTTAATCCCCTTGTAGGTTTAAAATACCGTGTTTGATCGCCATTAACTTTAACACTAAATGACACCGTAGAAACACATGTCATAATCAGCTCAACCCATCTTGCACTAAATCCCATCTTCAACATACTCCTTTTAAGAAATCCCACTCGACCCGATCATAGGCCTTTTTCATATCCAATTTAAGAACCGCCCGGAATTTCTTTTTTTTCGTTCTCGATTCTCGGTGATGCAACACTTCTTGAACTATAAAGATGTTATCTTGTATTTGTCGTCCCTTTACAAAGGCGCTTTGTTCATGGGCTATTATCTCTTCGAGCCATGGTTTCAATCTGTTTGCTAACACTTTGGAGATAATTTTGTAGCTGAAATTGCATAGACTAATTGGCCTGAATTGACAGATGCTTTCTGGGTTTTTAACTTTGGGAATGAGGGTTATGTGGGTCTTGTTGAGTAGGGGGTCGAACTCACCTGATTCAACGAAGTTTCTGACCATATGCAGCACATCCAGCTTGATATCTTCCCAATAATGTTGATAAAATTGGCCATTCAGCCCGTCTGGGCCAGGGGCTTTTAGTGGACCTAGCTGAAAAACCGCCTCTTTAACCTCTTCCATAGAAATAGGGGCCAAGAGGTTCTCGTTCATTTGCATGTTTATGACAACTGGGCATATGTCCAAAATAGGTTGAAAGTCTCTTGGACCCTCTGATTCATATAAAGAACAGTAGAAATCCTGTATGTGGTGTTTCAGCATTTTTTGGTCCCTACACCAAGTGTCGTCATTGATGCGCAACATAGAAATTCTGTTCCGTTGTCTTCTTTGAATTGTAGTAGCGTGGAAGTATTTTGAGTTCCTGTCTCCCCAACGCATCCAGTTTATACGAGATCTCATACCCCAATACATCTCCTCCCGACGCCAAAGCCGCTCAATATTTTCTTTAATTTCTTGGCATTCCACTTTGCTGGAAAATTCAGAATCCCCATTTGTAATTTCAGTAAGTTTCTTTTTGAGACTTCTAATTTGGAGAGATGCATTAGAGAACTTAGTTTTGCTCCATGCTGTCAATTCCTTTGTCACCTGCTGTATTTTTTGAGACAAGGTTGTATAATGGTGCTGATCATTTCCCCAACAGCTCTTGATAATCTCCCCACACTCTTTTTCCTCCATCCAGTAGGCTTCAAACTTGAATTCCTTCCTTCTTCTCTCCCTAACAGGATGTAGGGACAGCACTAGTGGGCTGTGGTCTGAACCAACTGCTGGAAGGGCCACCACTTCAGCATTTGGGAAAGTAGTTGTCCACTCCATTGTACATAAGACTCTATCCAGCCTCTTCTTCACTAAATTTTCACCATCTCTATTGTTGGCCCAAGTAAATGCACAGCCTTTTGTATCAATATCCATTAAGGAGCAGTCATTGAGCATTTCCCGGAAGGCTGCTATTCGATGTTGATCAGCTTCCCTCTTCCCAACCTTCTCCCAGCTATATAGGATTTCATTAAAGTCCCCCATACAAAGCCATGGAAGTTGATTGTTGGAGTGCACATCCCGAAGCTTTTGCCATAAATGAAGCCGCTCTGTGAAATTGGTAGAAGCATGTATGAAAGTAGCTCTCATCATATAGCCACTGGAAGGATCCTTGCATTCTACATCCATGTGCTCTTTCGAGCTCGAGTTTATTTTAACATCCACCTCCTCGTTCCACATAAGCACCAAGCCACCGGCAATACCGATTGGTGGCTCTATAAACATGTGCTGAAATTTTAGTTTTCTTCTGATTTTATCTACCATCGTCTCCTTGTTTTTGGTCTCCATCAAAAAGACCATGTTGGGCCATTCTTGAGCCATTAAGGCTCTAAGCTCCTGAACAGTCAGGGGGTTGCCCAGCCCCTGACAGTTCCAACTTATAATCTTCATGGCGTTTTTGGTGGCTTATTAGGGCTAGCCACCAAAGCCCAATCCTTCCCCTCTTTAACCAGCTGAACAGGTGTCTCTAATAATTCCATGTCATCAAGGAGATAAGAGTTAGTAGATTCTGCTCTTTTCTGTTTTTTTGCTTGTTGATACTTCTGCACTTTCTTTCCATCATCGCCTGTAATTTTTGATCCTGCTTCTTTAAAGCCTTCTAGATACAATCTTTGTGTTCCACTTCCCTCTTTGGCTGCTGCACTTGTCTCTCCTCCCTCTCTTCCCTCCTTTGAGGAAGGGCTGTCTACTCTTTTTTTTTGTTCCGAGGGTTGATGTTTGTCTCGGCTTTCGTCGTGGTAGCAACTTCCATATTAACTGTCATTAAGGGAGTTTCTGGGACTGACTCTTCTTCTTCCTGATTTGGATCAGTTTTGCCATAAAATGCTTCCCAATGTGGACTATGATCTCTTACTTCTGCTTTGAGCCAAGGACCGTACTTTCCAACCTTATTAGCTGCCCAATTAGTTGTTTCATATGGTATCTCCTCGCAATATGATGCGTAGTGACCGATTCGACCACATGAGTAGCAGAAGTGAGGAAGACGTTCGTATTTGAATTCCACCCATAGATTTTTGTTCCCGATCTTTACTAATGCCCCTGTTTTGAGAGGGGCTGAAAGCTCCAACTCCACTTTGACTTTACCGGTTTTGTAAGGGCTGATTCCTCTTGCCTCTAGTTGAATTTCTTTAACTACGCCCACCTTACCGGCAACATCAGCAAATACTTCTTCTATGATCCACCCCGGGGGTAGACCAACAATATGAACCCAAAATTCATATCTAGAATAATCATAGCAGTGTTCAGGGATTTCTGGCTCACATTGCTTTAACACTAAGAGGTTGCTAGCGAAGGACCATGGTCCTAATTTCAGAACTCTTTCTTTGTCCTCCTCTGATTCAAAAACAAAAGAGAAGAGCCCTGGTTCTTTCTGGGAGCACACTATAGCCTCTGTTTTCCACGCCTTCTTCATAGTATTGCTGAATGCTTGAAAATTTACATTGGGTTTCGAGTATAGCTTACCGAAGAGCGTATGACTGCATTCTATTCGTTTGTTGGGAGGGATTTCCTGTTGCACTTCCACCACATCACTTTCTGACCATAAATGGCCTAAACTTTTGCACAGGGCAGCAAGGCGGCGTTGATTCTCCTCCTGGTCCTCCATACCGGCAACAGATTATGCTCCCTTTCTCTTTGTTGAGATGTTGTGGCTTTGGGTAATGTGAGATTGAAGGGAGCTCCGAAGGTTTTGGGATGGAATACAAAGTCAGTGCGATCAAGTACCTTCGGGATGAGGGTGGTGTGTAATGTGACGGGAGTTAGGGTTTGCGTGATGGGTATCCATGGTATTTGGGGAAAAATCGCTACATACGGAGATGCGGAGGCTGCAGAATGGATCGAGTGTTTAGGGCTTGGTGATGAAGACTCCCATGGGATCGGGAGAGAGGGTCGGGGAAGAATCTCTACATACGGAGGCTACAGAATGGATCGAGTGTTTAGGGCTTGGTGATGAAGACTCCCATGGGATCGGGAGAGATGGTCTCTACCTTCAAGAGAGCTGCAGAAGAGATTGAATGTGTAGGGTTTGGTGATAAGCTCCCATGGGAACGGGAGAGAGAAACTCTACCAGCGAGAGAGAGGAACGATTGCGATGTCAAAGGTAGTTTAGTCAATTTGGCCGGTTGAGATTCAATTGAAGATGTGAGTTTAGCTTGTGGCCTCGCTTCAATAAGAATTCAACGAATTTGAATATTTTGTGCACAATTAGTCGACTTGAGATAGCTCAATTGCATCTCTTTTGAACTGATTCATATAGAAATATTTGATTTCATTTAAATCGGGCAAAACCAGAAAAAAATAGAACAAAATTCAGACAAAAAGTCAACCTGGCGTTGACCAGATTTTACCGGCATTGACCGGCGAATTTTTCCTACCATCTTTTGGCGGAAACCACCATCTGCTGGCCCACTTCATGGCCAATGCATCGGCACCCTTAATTTTCAAATTTCCAATTTTGTTTCTGATTTTACGAAATTCGCAAATTGATCCCCCATGTTATGAAAATTGCAAAATAAGACCCCAATTAGTACACGATTGATCAACGTCCGTTTATTAAAAATGTATCGTGGCCATTGAAATAGACATGTGCTCAATTAGGGTGCTCTCAACAGAATTTAACAAACTAATATTATGAAGATCCAACCCTAACCCTTGGATTAATCCAAGGGCTAAGATTTGATCTTGCCCACTATATAACTAACTTTCCCTCCAAAATTGAGGAGGGTGGCCATTTTTTCCAGATCTGTTTTCTCTGACTAAAAACTCTCTCTCTATATTTTTTCTCCGAACTCGGTCAAGCAAGGAGAGAACGAAGCAATTCTTCGGCCGTGGGAGCCCCGTTGATTTTCTCTCGAGATGAATTCTCCATTAATCCTCTCTTTTGAAGACTTTTGCGATGGACTTCTACAAGTTTTTTGTAAAAAGTTTCCACTCATTCTCTCTCTCTCTCATTGGTCTGATTGTGCTTCATGCGGATGAACTTTGACAAAGTGGAGTGACTCCACTCATTCTCTCTCCGATTGAATGAGAAAGAAGATATGAAGAAGCGGTTCCTCACAATTTGATCAAAGGAGATTGTTCGTAATCGACGTTTGAAGCCGAGCGAATACCGAAAATCCTAGTTCCATCAGCGATCGAGATTTTCTCTTCAGCAAGTCCAACAACCATGGCTCACCGATTTGATCACCTCTGAGTTCATGCCTAGAGAACGGACTCGAGAAAGGTGATCGTGATTTGCAAAAACAGCAAATCAGAATCTGAAGATCGGCATTGAACAGCTCTTGTACTAGAGTTGAACTAGACATTCTTCACATTCGGTGATTCCTGAAGCGAGATCAAAGCTAGCAGCTTCATTGTCGTTGAAAGGCGGACATTTCCGAAAGTCAATTCTTCGCTGGTTCAATCAAGGTAAGTGTGATAAAACTCCTTTTAATAGCGTCCGATGAGGCGAGAGTTTCTCGTGTCAAAATACATGATCAACAATGAAGGTTCGGGGCAAGGATGCATTGCAAATCTAATTAGAATCAATGCTTGAATGATCTAGAGTTGATTATATTTAGATCTTGTGATTTTGTGATTTTCGAATTTGGATGAGCATGTTTCTGTTAAGCCGGTTTTGAGCTCTTAAATGTTGTTATCTTGCGAAGTTATGAACTAGAAGTTTGATGTATACTTCACGAGCTTCGAAACGGTAGGTCGCACGCCTCAATCGAGCATCATTTGATTCTCGAAAAATACCTCCGAAGATTAACGATTCTGCAGTAGTTTAGGTTTTTTATGATTCTGATTCTATTCCGCCTTCTAGGTTTGTTATTTTTGTGCCGACTTTTGTGATCATTTTTTGATAAAATTTTCTTCATGAGTTTTGTTTCAAATCATCCCATACATCTTCTGTAATTTTTTTCATGATTTTTGGATGTGTTCAACTAGATCAGATCTACTCAGATCTAAGCCTAGGTCAATCTGTTCCGTATCAATTGTTGATTTTACTATTTTTGTACTAATTTTTGTATTGAGTTCTGGACAACTTTCCTTCATGAAAGTTTCTCGTACAGGTTTTTTACATGTCTTGTATTTTTTTCAAAATTTTTAAACATTTTTAACTAGATCAAAATTGCTTAGATCTGAACATAGATTAGTCTGTCCTGCATTGGTCCAAGATTTGTTTTGATAAAATTGAGTCCATAAATGTACTTATTTGGTCTCAAATCCTTCATGAGAGTTGAAATAAATGATATATATGTTCAATTGATGCATGCTTTGCAAGGTTTTTACATTGGCAAAGTGAGTCAATTGCATGCATTAAAATAAAAGGTACTGCAGCAATATGTGTTGGACATATAGTTTGGTCTGTTTTGCCATTTTTGTCATGACTCATATGATTTTAATTGAGTTTCGATCTCTTAATGAGAAATCGTCATCATTGTATGCTTTGTATGTGAGATTTTTGGTAGGATTTATGCATGTCTTGAGAATGACTGAAATCATGCTTGTTCTGTAAACTCAATGCTGAAATGAAATCTTGTCATATGTGCACCTTTCCATTCTTGTTTTCAGTCATTTAGGGATCAAAATCTTACGATCATGCCTTCTTGTTGATTGAACCGTATGTTGTAAGGTTTGCATATATGTTTAGGTCATGTTCGTTGATTATCATAATGCACATATAATTTGTCTCACAAAAAGTGTTCATCACATTTAGAATTCCCAAACATACCATTAGAAATCATGAATCGTCTCATAATGTCATTTAAATTGTATGACATTTTGCATGCCGACTTAGGATTAGATGACCATCCAAAATTTTTGTCGCATCCAATCCTAAGTCCCATGTGATTTCTTCATGCCGTTTGTGCATTCTTTGAATGATTTTGAGGTTTTCTAATGAATGTTTATGTTCTATTTTCTTAATTACCGATGCGCACACTTTTAGAGATCTCAATTTTAGGATACCAAATTGATCTAGTTTCCGTCGCATCCAATCCTAAGTCCTATGTGATTTAGTCATGCCGTTTGTGCAATCTTTGAGTGATTTTGAAGTTTTCTAATGAATGTTTTAAGTTCTGTTTTCTTAATTACCGATGCGCACACTTTTAGAGATCTCAATTTTAGGATACCAAATTGATCTAGTTTGGACTCGAGCTCTTCTAGGATGATGTAAGGCACACTTAGAAGTTTCTAATGCCGTTAATTTCATGCCAATCACTCATTCTTTGGAATGTTTTCCATTTTTTCAAAGCTAGATCACAATCTGGACAAGGGATTAAATTCGGACCCCTGTTCTAACCCCCATTTTAAACAGACTTTTGATTTTTATTTTTTATTTTTTCTCTTTAGAATCCAAACTCGGCCTCTAAGGAAACTTGATTGTCATCATGTTGGCTATGTTGTGTGTAAATTTGATGATTTTTAGACATCTTTTGATAGGACAAATCCTCATGACATTAGCTGAATGTCCATTTGTCTTGACAAATTTCTGATGTGTTGTTGCTTGTTGTTTGATTTTTGTAAATTCATGTGTTTCTCATTCAAGAAAACTTTCTTCATGAAAGTTGTTCATTATCATGTTGTACATATTTAAAAAAAATTCATAGTTAGATTGTTAATGGGTATTACTCAATTTTGCTGTCCTTACACGCTTGTTCTGAAATTTCTTGATATAAACATGATTGTGATTGTTTAGTTATACCTTTTAGGTTAGTTTATGCATGAACTTAGGACATGTCATCTTCATGGAAGTTGTTCTAAATGCTTTGATCTTTGTTGTTAAATAATCGGCATTTTCAAATTGCATCTTTAAAAAAAAAAAAAACTTTGGTCCACGTGATTTTTCTCAAAACAATTTCTAAAAAGTTATTCTCGAAAGCTCAATTTGGCTTGAGGAAAAATCCTGGTTTGGACCATATTCAAAATACTTGTGACACTTGTAAGTGCATTTATACAAGCCCCGGTCTAGCCTTAACAATTGAATGCCTTTCATAACTGAGACATCACTTTGTCTCAAAACTTTTCATGAATGATTTCGATTTTTTTTTTTTGAAATATCATATGTACCTCTCATATATATAATCCCATCATGCACTAGAAATTGCCTGTGTTTGTGATTGGCGCATGCCCTAAAAGTGACCCACCGATGGTTCACTTTCTTGCTTGATTGGTTGAAAAAAAATGTTCAAAAGACCTACATGCATGTTTAATTTTTGCAATGCATGTGACTTTTAGATGAATGATAAAATCGATGCATGATATCGAGGGAAAACCCTGGGATCACATAGATCGTTTGATTAGGAGATAAAAAAAGTTTTATTGGCCGTGCAAGAATACAATTGGTCAGCAATTGCTATAAGTCACAAAAAAATGGATTAGGTAAGTGTCTTAATGGGACCTTCGCATGAATGACAAAGCCAATCTCGAGACTCCAAAATTTGACTGTCGTAGTGCACTTCCTTTAAATTATTGATATCGACATGATGTCTTTGTTTTTTTATTATTGTTTTGATGTGTGTGCTTGTTTCTTTCCACTGTATGCACATAGTTATAAGTTTTTTAGATTAGGTTTAGATTAGGAACTTGAAGATGGAGAAAGTGCGAAGATGGTGGAGGTCGATGTCCATTCCGATCATTATCATGTACTATTCATTTCCTCAACATATGTATCGGGTTTCATTTGTTGTATAAAGCCCGACGGGTTGCGAGTTTTCTCTCTTTCTCTCATCTTTTTTTTAATTGTGTTTCTCTTTTATTTTTTTTAGGATTACATGGTAGATTTACTGCTTTCCTTGATTATTTACTTACTTTCTTGTAATTTCAATTCCATTAATTGCTTTCTTTTCTTGTTTTTCTAGAAATATAATAGAATAAAAATGACCAATCACACATGATCACTTAATTTAGGATTAATGATCCCAAAATGTAAAAAGAAATGCATGGACATGTTAGGAAAACACAACATACTATTTTGGTACTAAAAGTGCACTAATAAAAATATTAGCGTAACCCAAGTTCCTAAACCTAAATATTTGGTTGCTAGGAATCGAGGGAACACTCCCAACCCTCGATTGAGTTTTCTAGCCGACCCCTAAAATGAGGCTCATGGCGACTCCTGTCTTATTTTTAGGTTTTCATAAACAGCTAGACCATATAAATAAACTCGTCACGCGGGGTACGAGTGTCAATGAAACTCACCATGGTTTAACATACTCGATATGGGAGTATCACAAAGAATGAAGTGATAACATCCTTATGGGCGAGGCGTACTGCCGAGAGGGCTATCATGGTAAAGGTACCCTTAAATCTAATATCCACACCCGACCCCTTCTTCTAAAGTGTGTCGCTCGTATGGGTATGGATAGCGACACTTTGCTATCACGCGGGGTACAAGCTTGAGAGAGCTCGCGACTCGTGGAGGGAACTCACGAGAGGCTTGATCCGAAAGACGAGGTGATGACATATTTTGAAATGCAAGCCGTGAGGAAATTCTTGTGATCAAGTACCCCTAAACCCGACATTTCCCCATTTTCTCTCCTTATGATGATGAGGGATTCGAGACAAGATCGGGTCACGACAATTACATAAGTTATGAGAAGAAGGTCAAGTCAACTAGCACCACTACACCCATACTAACCCAAAAGTGAGCCAAACTACCATCCAACTCAGGGGTTGATGGCCTCTAACATCATCTTGTCCCATCCATTGCCAATCGAAAGCCCTAGTGGTCCAACAAACTCCTCATTGACCCATACAATGGAACTCCACTTAATAGATACCATCGCCATATAGGTACAAGCATATCTTGGTATTCACACGCAAAATACAAGGGAGCTCCAAAAAGCAATGGAGTGAGCCAAAGCATAGTAAATAAAATCTCTAGGTCTAATGTATGAGATCTTCTTAGCACTCAACTTAGTACAAACAATTAATGTGAATTCAGGTCATATACAAAATAACCATAAGAGGCAATTAAATAAATAAAATGCACCATTCTTTCCTATCATGACGTGCCAATGGAAACCACTAACATCATTGTACAAGTTTATTCACTTAAATGCGAGCAGTTAGCATAACAATTGCGATGTATGATAATGACAAATTAGTTAAATAATCAACATAAGTGAATATATGCATTTATACATACACATAGAGATGCACCATTTTCAATTTTAGCATATCATCTTATTCCGGCTCTGGGCATTTTGACTTTGAGGCATCCGCAGGGCATCCCAACTCCAAGGCATTCTGAACACTCCTAAGCATCTAATTCATGGGAAATCATTGCCACCAATATGTATGCGATGGAAATAATTTTCATAATACTTTCCATATTTAATCACATAACAACTGTGCACATGATAACATAATAATTATATGATCACTATGGCATCAACTACAAAATCAATACTTGTTTCAAGAATTGACATTTGATACACAATATCTTTTCATGCAAATCATTTTGAAAATACACTTACCTTGCCCTTTCAATGATCATATAAACAAGTGATGATATGCTTATGTCATGGTCCGTGAATCCTCCCGTACTCGTGACACTTGTGAGCGGTGCTTAGGTTTATCGAGTGAAGAGTGAGGAGGCAGAAGAGACGAACACAACTGCTCCATGGGAGTGGCGTTAGGACGGTTGGTGCTAGGAGTTATAGGATAGAAGGATTATATCACTTAGGAGCTCTGAAGGTGGGGTTAGCCTCCCGTGCACGGACTAGTCAGGAGCTAATGCCACTCTCCTGACGAGGCCGTGACAGGTTGAAACCAGTTGTTGAGCTTAAAGAGATTTGTTGTTTCACTCGATGGACTAGACGCTTGAGTGAAGCTGGGCATGGTAGGATCTCGGATGAAGAAGCATTCACCGTATTGTTCGGGGAACAACTATAGAAGAAAGGCTGGCCTGGCGAATTTCGCTCGTCAGGCGCCGCACGGGCCCTTCCGTGGCCAAGGAATCTGTCGGCCCGTGACACTTACCTATTTTCATTTTTTATGCAAGCAGTGATAATATTCTTAGAGAGTTAGTAACATTAGGATCGACAACCCAAATAATTAATAACGTGAACATTAACGATTCAAATAATCAACAAAAAAAAAAAATTCAACAACTCAAAGAATCGACAACATGATGAATTGGCAACACTTAGCTAGTAAATTAGTTAGAGAGTTAGTAATACAAAACTTAATCAAAATCATTTGAATATCATTGTCAAGTCCAAATTTCATGTTTTATGTTTTTGCACTTTCTCATATACTATACAACCAAGCTTTTTGTGAGGTCGATCAAATATTTTCTACACATGACAATATTATAGATTAAACTTGAATAAACACAATTACTCAACATGCTATTATCAAAGCTTAACCGCACTCATGATTTTCACATTCAAACTAAGTTAACAAACATCAACTAACTAAGTCAAGAGTACTAAGTAGATCAATCTAACTTAGTTCTTAGAGTTTTCACTTATCATGAACAAAGATCTAAAAAACTGAAAACCTTAATCATCTTCAAAGAAAAATAAATAAGAACAACGGGAGAATGACATTAGAAATGCCAAAAGTTATATACAACGTCAACTTTAGTGCCAAAAGTTTTTATTGAAATGAGTACAACTTAAAATAAAAAAAAACTTTCACTTAAGTGCGAACTCTAATTTGGATGGCCGGAAATCTAATGTGACCATATTTTATTATTTTCTCAATCTTATGTGGATTGTCGGCGTGCTCGATCAGCATATGACCTCTAAATGAAATCGTAAAGTAGGTTAAAAAATGATCACTTTAGTGCTAGTAATTTCTCTAGCCAGAATTTCTCATGGGAGGCACTTAAGTGATTGTTTTTTCTCCAATTTGGCACTTATGTAAGCCAACGAAAACTTTTGGCACTAAAGTAAGCGTCGTACACAATTTTTAGCTCTTCTTGTGTTATTCTCCCTAAGAACAACATTAACAAGTCTCAATTTTAAGAAAGCAACAAAGCTAGCTTGATAAAAAGAAAATGAAGTCCATGAACTTTTACCTTGTAAATACTTAAAAGATGAGATTAAAAGCTCAAACAACTCAAGTTGAATAAACTTTGGAGCTTGATTGAAATTTAAGGGAAGTTTTACTTGTTGTTTTGGAAGGGAAAAGAGAAATTGCACTTGAAGATTAGAGGATGAAGTTGCTCTTCCAAGGAGGAGAAAGGAAAATCAATTTCTCTTCCTCGTTTACTTGTTTTAAAGAATAACTTTAACTCATGTCAATTTATTAGGTTTGGAATTATGATATAAAGTAACTATTGTTAGGATAATATGACATTCATGATGTTACACATTATCTAATTTGATAGGTTAAATTCAGTATCACAATTTAAAAGTATATAAATTATTATTTGGGTGACAAATGGCATTATTTGGATAGAAAAGTGAAGATTTCTTGAGAGAGAGAGACAGAGAGAGACAGAGACAGAGAGAGAGACAAAGACAGAGAGAATTATTGGCCAAGTAAAGTGCATAAATGAGGAAACATTATTTGAGTTGTAATCATTTCAAACATAAATGAAAGAGATAGAGAAGACATTGACTTGTGTTTCTTATGAGTTATAAACAATAGATATTAGTTAACTAAGACTAAAAATCATGATGACATTGGAATTAAAAACACTCGGAGGAGAATGAGAGAGATGTGTACACAAAAGGTTACAAGTGACATAATTTGAGTAGGTACATGAACATGATGATTGGAAAGAGCATAAGATCGCCCAAGCAGATGTATGAGTAAGAATCATTATTTGATTTGTAATCATTGATGCAAAAGGGTGAGATCATGCATGATGCAATTCTATAGGTGAAACTTATGGTTGAAAATGAGGGAGATGTGGCCCAATGAATGAAGACTTTTGGCTGGCAAGTTTAAAAAACATTAATGAGCTAAAGTTAAAAGAAGTGATGTAAGGAATGATTTAATTTGCAAGTAAGAAACTAGATGATTAATTAAGGAATGTGGCAACTAAATTAATGATAAGTGGCTAATAAATTATGGTTATCAGAGATGGAGAGAATCATATGACAATTACCAATGCCCAATGGAGAAATATGAATCATATTTCTACATAACAAAATATATATAATAAATAGAAAAAATAAAATTTAGGATGTCAAAATAAAATTTAGGATGTCACATAGGTGATTGCTCCAAGGAGAGAGTCAACAACAATGGAATTTACTATGAATTTGAAGAATTACATAGTCACCATTGCTTAAGTGTTTCTCAGCCCTAGAGTACACTCAAAGTAAATTTTGTAAGTGTTATCTCATAATTTCTAACAAAGAATTCATTCAAAAAACTTAGAGAGAAAACTAGAACCCTCCTCTTCTTATGATTAAACAAAATTCCGTTTTTATATGTGCTTTTGTTACTTGCTGACTCAAACTTAGAGACCTTGATGATCATGCCTTTTGTCTTCATTCTAAGACTCCATCAATTTTGCGACTCCACTAAATTAGCCTGGAAATAAAGTACCGGTCAAAAGACATCCAACATATAGGCGAGACTTCTACAAGTTCACATTTCGTTAACGAGCTCAAACTCAAACATTTGACACTAAATATAATGCTTACTTAGGAATAAGAAAAAATAAGCTTATATAGATTACAATGAGGATGATTGGGAGGTCCACCATCAGTATAACAAAACTTTTATACACTCATCATCGGATCATTAACACATGTACTTGAAGGTTAAAATGTAACAGAATTATTTTGCATCTCAATCATCTAAGGTGAATGTGTAACACACATACATATATAGTCACAATTTTCATTTTATTTTTCCTTGATTCAGAAGACTATGCGGCATAGATGTTATTCTGTGTTTATTTTGGAACTAAGCGTATTTAGTTGCATCTGCTCGAATTCAACACAGGGATTCAATTGTTCTTCTCTAATTTAATCAACTTTGATTTTACTTACTAGTTTTCGAGCTACCAAATAGCTGAAGAGGTAAAAAGAAATATATAAAGACCATTTGATGGATAAGAAAGGTAATCTATGACGAGACGTATGTTAATATAATAAACAAATGTGCGTTATAGGCCACTCGTCATGGACAAAATTGACAAATGAAATCTGACATTTGGGAAACCAAAACATGTTTTTTGAGCATTTTTAACGATGCAATTCCTCACGCTAAAGCTCTAGTCCACCAAAGATTAGTGATCCTTTTGCTTTGCTAGTTAATAATAATAATAATAATAATAATAAAGGCTTCGGAAACCCTTGAACTATTATAAAATGTTTAATCATATCTTTTGAATCTTATTTTTTTTGCAGTTGAATCTCTAACTATACCCGTTTTTGTTCGAGTTGGTACTTTCCTTAAGAAAAGAAACATAAAAGACTTGGCCGTTAAGTCACTGTTAGATGCCAGCGTGGCATCCTACGTGGAAAAATTTAAAAGAAAAATAAAACAAAGAATTCAAAAATGAGAAAAATGATATCTGACACACCCGAAAATATCTCTTCTATTATTGATATTATATAATTATCTTTCATAAATAAATCGGTTTTAATTTTAGTTCTTGCTACAAGTCACTTTAGTCTGTGATAAGGGAGATGATGCCCATCCTCTGATCAGTCGTCCTTGTGGAGTCAAAAAGACGTCAACTGCTCCTGCATCTTCATGTCTATCACGAGGAACACGCTCATCTTCTCCATCTCCGTAGTCTCAGAAGAAGAAAACCGCTGCCTATGTCGACGAGGCTGTCGCGGAGGAGGTTGACCTCCACATTCGTCTGCTCCTTGATTGCCTTCAGCTATTCCATGCTCATCTTCTCCTAGCACAAGAAATCGGAACCGGACCGATTATTAACAGTCCCCAATATTGAGAATTGGAAAACAGACTAGTTATCACGAGAACCGTCCAAAACTAACCGATTCAGTCCCGTTCCGGGTTTAACTGGGATCGGTGCTCGCCCCTACCATCATGTGCATGTGTGCTCGAGTGGAGGTGGCGTTGCCCATGGGGTGGCCGTCAGATGCTGACGAGCACCCGGCAGTCCTTGCCCGTTCCTTGGCACCACCCACCCCAGGCCTCCTTCCAGAGAAATGACTGAATATTTTTTAAAAATATATTTAACTATCCGGAGGAAGCAATTCTTGGATATGATTCCATGATATAATCAGATTTAGGAAAAGCGCCAGTGCGCTTCTTGGGTTGTAATAAATAATAGGAAAATCAGTCTAGAAAAGGGTGTAAATCACATGATGACCAAAAGGCCTGGCGGGCCGATCGGTCCAAATTGCTTGGCGAGGCTCATGGAAATTTTCTTCATCCGAATTAACTTGGCCCAAAAACATAGGTTTTGAGATCATATCATCTATTTTTCAAAGCGGGAGTGTCATTATTCAATCAACATACTTAAGAGTTGAGCGATTCGTACACTTCCGCGCACGCCAATGCCATAGTCTCGATGTTCATTTTGCTTCACATACTAAGCTGTGAATAAATATTTTCTATTGAGAGTGCGTTTAATAGAGCTTTTCCAAAAATATTACAATTGCAAAATAGGTTACTGTAGTAATTTGAGATGTCTCATACAAATCTCACGAATTCAGCACCCTCGTAGCGAAAGTACTTCCACAATGGCTTCCTTTGATAACTTTGAAATGCCGTAACTTTTGAACTTTTTGAAAATGATTGGGATGGGTGCATTAGAAGTCTTAAAATTTATCACGAAAATGCAACTGAATCCTAATATTTTCAAAAAGTGCAATCAAATTCTTCCGTTAATACCATCAATTTGACTAATAGAAAATGATGATGTGACATTTTTAAATTTAACTTCTCTATCCTACGTGACATTGCTTTTTTTTTTTTCCTCAAACCTAAAAAAGAAAAGCTAAAAATTATTTTAAAAAACACAATTGAAAATAAAGAAAGAGAGTGAAGCTTACTGATGGAACACTGCTACTGCCCATCATCCAAAGGGCCAACAAAGGTCACCAACCCTAGCCGAGAGTGGCCAGCCCTCTACAAGTCAAGGCGAGGCCTCGTCAACCTAATGCAAGGGTGCTCAAGTCTAGGCAATGCTAGCCCAATTGAGCGCCCTTAGGGCCAGCGAGGTCATCCGCCCCAAGTGAGGGCCCGACAACCTTGGCCAAGCCTAAGCGAGCTTCCCAAATCTAGGCAATGCAAACTCTCACTTGGGGCTGGCGAAGGTCACTAGCCCTTCCAGTAATGTGCAGTAAAGGTGGCAACAACCCACCAATGAGCTTGTCATTCTCTTTCTTTATATTCAGTTTCTTTAAAATAAATTTTTTAGCTATTCTTTTTTAGTTTTTAATCTAATTTAAATATGATTTAATAAAATATGCCATGTAGGAGAGAGAAATTGATTTTAAAATGTCACATATGCATTTTTTTTATCAGTCAAATTGATGATAGTAATGAAAAATTTTGATTGCACTTTTTGAAATTTTAAAATTTAATTGTACTTTTGCAATTAGTTTTAAGACTTTTGGTACACTTATCCCAAAATTATTTTATTAGGATAAAATACACATACAATCAAGAACATTTCCAATTGCCTCATTACCTTTTCTTTTGAACCCAATAGAAAATTGTACCATGTTGCAAGTGTGCAATAGAAGTCTTAAAAATTCTCTTGGTTAGATTATTAAAAGGGAACTCAAGTCTGAGTTGTCATCTAGTTTAACTCACTTTTACCCAAAAAGTTACACTAAGGAGTTATGAGCCAAAACTAGGTTTGTCGTCTGATTTATTCCTTAAGACATTCTACCATTGGCTCTAATACCATTTGTTAGGAGTAAGTAGTAGAAATCCTATATCTTCGCCTGAAGAAATCGATAAGAATGAGCCCAAGTCCAAGATTGTCAACACACCCGGTTGGACCCACTTTCTTTGAAATCTTAAACCAATGAGTTGTAGACAACTTATGATATATTGATTGCTCCACATGCAAAAATTATCCGATGTGGAATTTCTCTAACAAAAGCCTCATTACCTTTTCTTTTCAACCCAATAGAGAACTTCACTATGGTGGAAGTGTGCAACAGAAGTCTTAGATATTCTCTTGGATAGATCGTTAAAAGGGAACTCAAGTCCGAGCTGTCAACCTATCTAATTGGACCCACATTCACTCAAAATGTTAAGCTAATCAGTTAGGAGCTAGAACTAGGTTGGCCATTTGATTTATTCCTTAAGATATTCCACCATTGACTCCAATACCATTTTTTGAAAGTGTGCAGCAGAAATCCTTGAATAGATCAATAAGAAGGACTCTAAGTCAAAGACTGTCAACACACCCTATTGGACCCACTTTTTTTCAAAGCTTAAGTTAACGAGTTATAAGCTAATTATGATTCATTAACTGCTCCAGACACACAAATTATCCGATGTAGGATTTTTCTAACACAATTTATATGTACATCACACCCACCTCCAATCTTTTTTTGTTCCAGTGCAGCTACATTGATACCAAAAAGATCTTAAATTTTGTTTTGTTTTTTCCTCTAATATATGAGCCGTTTGGAGAACAACCACTGGCAAATAACACATTTGCTATATTTCTCGACAAATCGGTCTTCCTTCGGCATTAATTACGAGGAGTCGGAAACCAGTTAATGCACCAACTGTATCCTTTTCAATTGCATCGTGTTCAAGAGGGGGCCGCCAAGAAAAGCCTCCCCAAATCGTTATCCAGATGAGAAAGCAAATCAATTTTTGTTTTGTCTTGGTCAGTGTTCATTTGGCTTGCCTATGTTCTTTGGTCCCGGATCATTAGCATTGAAGAGTGAGTAATAGCGGGGGGACCAAACTAAGGTTCGCCCTCATGATTTGCATGCAATGACTTATCTTCACCACTTTTCTTCATCGAAACATCGTCGTCAACCCCCACCAATCTATTAAGTCTCCGTGTAGTGAATGCCATCTAGCTCCGTTCACATCTCTATAGGTTTGTTTCATCAACTTCCTTAATTGGTAAAAACTTCATAGCAAGGATACCATCTATAGGCTTGATTTGACATGACAAATGCCGAGTACGAATCCTATCGTCTACAGCTCATGGTAACCTTGAGAGACATGCTTATCACCAGTACCTATGTGTAGAGCACTGCTCGATGTACCATAGTCTGTTTTTTTTTTTTTTTTTTTTCGGGGGGGTCTGTGATGTACCAGAGTCTAGATAGGGTAATTTATGTGTATTCGTAAGAGTCGGTGGTTTGACTACAACATGCATAAGTCAATGCTCAATTGAATCCACCAAAGAGATACATAGTTAAGTTGTGACTCTCATTCAAGAGTTCAATTTCAAAAATTCATTAAACACTCGCTGACCCAGGAGATTTTAGAGAGGGTTTATGCTGACACTACTTGGAACAACCTTCCAAGCATGAGTAAATCCCAAGACACCCAACTTTTTATTTCCCAAGACAAAGACCAACAATCCCTAGAGAAGATATAAGTAACATCATCAACTCTCGATTCTAATGACCATAGAAACAAACAAAATGCAAAAGACTAAATAAAAACACAGAAGTACTAAAAGACCATTCTCGGATTTTCTGGGAAGCCCTTTGTAATTTGAGCATTACTTTCTCTAAATACTTCAAATTGCTTGAAGCACGATTTATAGAACCTAGACATATATGGCTTTCCATTCAAATATTATTGGCCTACATTGGAGCACGAAATCAATATGAAAACTCAGAAAAGAATTAACCTTGAAATTCTGCCCATAAAGATGAACTTCACCTCTAAACAATTTTTCATTAGGTGTTGGATAAGGTTTAGTCCTCTTGAAATGATCCTTCATCACTCTAGATGATTTCCCCATATAGAGTTATTTAATTTTTGTTGAGTGTCCCATCAGTATTTAGTTTGGATAATGTTAATATATTATAATTCCACCAATCAAAAGTATGTTTAGAAAAAACTTGCTCCAACTAAAGATGGAGGAAAATATAGTCCCAATCAAATGTCCTTGTACTCAACCCTTGGATGTTGACAAATTGTCACAGGAGCATGAACACATTGCTTTATAGTAGGGACTAGGGAGCTAAAGCAATGGTGATAATGTAGGTGAGGATCCTTTAACCCACATGGTATTTGTCATTGAGATGCCAATATGAGTTATATTAGAAAAGTCCCATATTGAAAAATTGGTGTGGTTTGAAATAATTAATATATTTTAGTTGTGGCCTGTCAAGACAACAAGGGAAGTGCTGTGTGGAATAGAGAATCTTGATCTTAACAACTCCACATGGATGATATTAGTTTGCATAAATTAGTAAAATTCATGTTGGCTATGTTCAAATTCTTATCATGCTTAGGAAAAATGTGATAACTCATTTTCATGTGTCTATCTAGAAATTTACAAGCTTTTCGAGGAATACAACAAATCAAAACGTCTCATCATTTAGGTATAAGGCCCTCTATATTCCTTTTAATTAGAATATCTTATTAAGATCATAGTGTATAAAGTTCACTTATAGCCACCAAAATGTTGATAGAACTTGCCATAAGATCTGTGGTGCGGGATTTAATCATTTAATGCACTAAATTTATTTTGTTCGGAAAAATGCATTCTAACCATTTTCAGATCAATATTTTAGAAAAAGCCAATGTTATATACTATGTGTTTCATCAACATTGCATTGATGTGGTAGCATCTAACTGCCATCTTGTTATCTGAAAAAACCATTAAAAGAAGTTTCAAAATGGTTCTGAGGCCCTCTAGACTCTTTCTCTCCCCTCTTTTCCCCCTGCCCCCCAAATTTTTTTCTTTTTCCTCTTCTTAGATTTCTTCTTCGTTATTTTGTTTTACTATCATTGCTTATGTGGCGCAGATACGGCACTAAATCATCATCATAGATGTATTTGGCTAGAAATTTGGTCCAGAGATAGAGTACATTAATATGTAAAACTGAGAATATTATTGTATAGAGTGATTGAAACCAAATTTCAAAAAATTCATTGCAAATTGCGTCAAAGTTTGAAGTGTTGCCTATGATGTTGGAAATTCTGAATTGGTTGGATTTGAAGGTATGGATGTGCTTACATGGAAAACATGAATGGCATTAAACTACGTCGCTTACATGATCAGAAAAACAGTGGATCGAGTCAAGAGAGACATAAACCCCGTCCGGTTTTGGTAAGTATGAGACAGTGAGAAAAAACAGTGGACGGAGTCAAGACATAAACCCCGTCCGGTTTTGGTAAGTATGAAACAGTGGGCTCGAATCAAAAGAGTGTAACGCATGCATGCATTACTGTGTGAAGCTGCACGTGAATGCTCACGAGTGCAAACCCTAAAGCGAAATTCTTCGCTTCTCTTTTGAACGCATCGATCGTCCTTCTCTGGTAAGCTTACGGAAGAGATCTGCCGTCTCACAACAAAAAGTGTCTGCAAATTGCAAAGAGAAAATTTACTTGTGGGTGGTGCAATTTGATCATTGAATGTCATACCAAGAAAGCAACCCTCATCTGTTAAAGCGTCCAGATTTTCTTTAGCCTGTAAAGGTTCAAATCATAAGAGGAAAAAAGAAAGAAAGAGAAGAGACACATGATCAATGTCACATTATCAACTTTCTTGACCATCTTTTCATCTGTTGATGTTATCTCCCTTGGAGATTCGCTTCACGGGAAGATGAGAACCTTGTATATAAACCCTTCTTTCTCTACGTAGAAAAGTGCATACTAGCAAAGCATCAGCTTCATATAAAAATGGCTGTTCATCGCCATCGATCATAATGAAAGCACAGAGGAACTTTGCTTAACACGAGGACTTGAGAACAAGAAGAAGTTGAGAAAGACTCAAGGAGAAGAAGAGCAAGCCAATAATCCTTCATCATGGTAAGTAGCTTTGAGCTGTTGCATTGATTCATTTCTTCCTACTGATTACAATACTGAAATAATCAAAATTTAAAGTAATAACAGTCGACCAAATGTTGGAAGGTAACTAATAGCTAAAGCTGCGCTCAATTAACTAATAGGGCTTGAATTTATATGGATAGACTTACGTTCCCAAGAGGTTGTACGTAGAATATTTTGTCACTTCATTTGCTTTTTCGTCAAAACCCATTGCACGTTCGCTGCTTGGGCCAAATTCTGGACTGTACTTGATGAAGACGTTTCATACATATTTAAAAAAAAATTACCCATCACGCTGCTTTACCATCTCTCAGGCATAAGTTCCACGAGAATCAATACTACACACATTGTTGGAGTTTCGAGGTCTGGATTCCAGATGTCAATACCGATTCCTTGTTATTCTGTACTCATGCTTTCCAGATTTGTCTCAGTAAAAACCAAGCTGAATGCGAATTAAAAACCCTGCAGAACATGCTTTGAAACCTAATCTCGCTTTACTAAGGCATGTTGATCATGTCCAATGGACATTACGTGTTAAAGTTGTATTGTATATGTGCATTGCCAGTGTGTGTAAACTAACATGGTATGCATTTTTGTGGATGTGACTTATGCATGTTTTACTTGCGATAGCTCCTTGATGTACACATGATAGAAGGTCCATCGCTTTTTATATTTGCAGTTGTGAAGAGTACTTTAGCGTCATTTGTAACAAAAATCCATATATAATTTGAGTGTGTCTCTCTGAGATGTATAAATGTATATCTCGTTAGGCTAAAACATCATAAATGTTATTTTTCCGTTCTCTTTGCAGGATGAACAAAGGCTACGAAAGGCAATATCGGATGTGTCGATCCAAATAGACAGCTTCTACAGGAGCGAATCAGACTTTACCATGGGAAAGATTGATGAAGTTGAGCAAGTAACTTGTGAATGCTGTGGCCTAAAAGAGGATTGCACTCCAACTTACATATCCCAAATTAAGAATTGTTATTCAGACAAATGGGTTTGTGGCCTTTGCTCAGAAGCAGTCAAAGAAAAGCTGGCACAAGCACCATGCATTGCAATACAAGAAGCTGTGAGCTCTCACAAGGAATTTTGCCAAAAGTTTAACAGCACAACCAGATCAAATCCAAAGCTTTCCTTGACATGTGCCATGAGGAACATTGCAAAAAGAAGCTGGGAAACTAGAAACTCCAGGACTTTGCCTACATCCAAGATCACCCGAAGCACGAGTTGTGTCCCGAGGATCACTCTCAACTAGTAGGTTTCCCTAACAAGATGACTTTAACTGATCGTGCACGCAGAATATCGCTTGACTGCAACATCACAAGAAAAAAAAAAACAGAAATTGCACATGCATACTCGGGAAGAAGAGTTGGGACTACGCTTTATACATGTTCTCTGTATACCTATGTTGTGATTGACCGAAATTCACCATCTCGGAGGAGGTGAATATTCAGAAAGTAGGGATATTGTTTCTTTTTTAGCATTTAGCGGATATCTTAGACCAGTTCAAACTAGATATATTGAGTATATGACTGAAATGATAATAGTTTACTGTTCTGTTGTATCAATAACACTTGATTTCTATATAAGGTTAATTTTTTCCACGTGCTCTTCAAAAGGTTTTGTTTCTGTTAACTACCCTTTGTTTCTTCACACTGGGTACAATCATTAGCTGAAGTCGAACGAAGTTTCGATAAAGTGGGTCCAACATTTTCTTAGTTCATGCCTATTTTTAATCAAATAATCTGAACTTATTATCGTATATTTCATTTATAATACAATCGACTTTGATTAAAACCCATCCAAAGCATGACAATAGCACTAGCGTAATATATTTTATGATGTATCTTAATAGCTTGCGCTTTTGAGAAATAGATATGATTAGCTACCAGTGGAACCACTTCGTTATCATTTTGTGCTGGAGCTTGGTATATGGCATGCATGATAGGCGCTCGAGGCTGGGGTTGTTCTAGCATTGGCGACGAAGAGAAGTCGATAAAGTTCCCCTTCATGTTCGCAAAGGACATAAAAGAGATCAAGAGTTGGTCCCGGCTATATAGACTCTAACCCTTCTTTGGACAATTATATTTCCCTTCAAATCTCACAATCTTCTTCAGCTCATGGAACACGTACCAACTAATTGGATTCTTTTTAGTATACTTGCTATCAGGGGGAAATCGGATTAGCGTGTATAGAAAGAACAAATCTTGCTAAGAACGCCACTAATGACATGCCATAGGATGTTAAAAATGAATTAAATTAGTCTTTTGAGAGTTAACTTGAACAATCCCATAAGATCAATTTAATGGTCAAAAAGATCAATATTAATACAGCGATTACTTGCACGATATGATGAACGAACAACAATTATCAGACAAGAAGGTGGATTTAATTTGTATCAGAAAGTTAAATGGCAAAGCGAAAGGAAAATCAAAACAACCGTGATCCTTTACAACAATCACCCGTTAAAAGAGAAGATGGATGAGCCTACATGGCCATAGCCCCATATTGCTTGTGGTCCAAAGGCGTTTCCACTAGGGTTCATCTTTATCCTTGAAACGCAATAATTGCCTCAAAATGGTCCCAAAGTTCTCAGATCCCCATACAAATTCACTGTACCAATTCCTATTTTAACCAAAGGCAAAAACCCTAGCTGGTCCAAAATCTCACATAGCACGTGAGCTCCACACGTGCAGCACTCTTTAAACTCAAAAGATTTCAAAGGCCTGGACCAGCTGGTCCATCCTTTTGGCCACAAAATGGCATGCGAATTAAAGGAGACCCGTTTGATTGGATCACGGTGTCTCAACATTCAACCCAATCTTCTCCCCGTGACAAGGACATTTCCCTTTGAAACCTTTCATGTGATTGCATGCACTTTATGTGAATTTTCATTTTTAGGTTTATTTATAAGCTTGGCCATGTAAAAGGGCAATGTTGCTAAAGTATCTTAAACATTAAACCTCGTCAATTTCTTCTGACAGCTTAAATTTTCCATGAGAATAACATGAAATAGTCCCATAAAATCTCATAAATATGTAGGGCATAAAGGATGGTGGAAATATTGCATCTTACATAGTTAATTGCAAGATTTTTCATGATGAGACTCATACTTGCCACTCTTATGAAAATCCAACCAAAGCATGCTAATCTCCAATTCTCCATCAGGATCGAGCAATGTCAAAAAAGGAAAAGTAACCCAGTTTATAAAATTGGAATGTATAAGAAATTGCACTCACACCAATATTTTATTTCTGATGTGCTGATGTTGTCAAGCACGTCAGATCATGCATCTACACGCCATGCTATCCCCCTAACCCAACTAGCCAACAATGCAACGCCATACACACTCTTGATTAAATTAGAGAAGAGGATATGAATCACTTGGAGTGGGATTTTTTTTTTTTTTTTTGAGTGCATTCTCTCGTATTGGTGAGACAAAATGCCCTCCGGCAGCCGTATCTGCTATTTATATAAATATATGATCGACGAAGATCATACAAGATATTTCGGCACTCTGACAAGGCACGTATTTGTGGAAGAGAACACGTGGAATGAAAGCAACTCATTTATGGATGGCTTCATTAAGAACCCAAGTCAACAAGGACTATACTAATTATTATTATTATTATTGGGGGTAATAATAATAATAATAACTAACAACAATTTGCAAAATTAAATTATTAAAATGTGTTAGTGAGAAGTGGGTCATATTTTAGCATTCCATATAAGTCTATTGCCTTATTTGGAAAAATTGTTTACACTAGTGTATGCTATGATTACTCACTTACTTTGTAGGTTGATTCTATAAGCCCAAATTTTATATCTATAGCTTTTAAAGATAAATTGTGTGGGTAAAATTTTATTGGCAGTGACTTTACATTATTGGCTTTTTTAATCAAATCACTAAATATTTGTTAAACAATAGAGTTTTATAAGGAATGAATTGTTTTGCCACGCCATGGGTAGTTATAAATTGGAATTTTAGGTCAAGTACCTTTTTTCATTACAGATGGACTGTTTTTTTTTAATTATTTTCCTCGAGATTTTTTCGTGTAAGAATGCCTTCATTCGGTTAACCCCATAAACCTTCACTTCCTTACAAATTAGAGTGAGTTTAGAGAGAGAGAGAGATGGGCTTCATGAGGGTGGACAATATGTGATTCCACATTTCAATCTACACTTAGAAGAATAATCAGTGTGCATGACACCATAGATTACGCCATGTGATGCACTCAATGCACCAAGATCCACTAATTGTTCCTATCACTGGGGACCCTCAAGCCCGACATTCATAGATCATAGTGCACTTCTAATTCGCTCTTTTTAAAGGGGGTGAACGTGGACATGTAAGGCGGTGCCTGCCATTTTTCTTTTTTCTTTGCCAAATTTTCCTTTAATTAATCAACAGGATATCATTACAATATTAACCTCAATGATGGACCTTTATCAATTTAAGAGCACGGATCCCCAAAAAGGGAATGAATGAATGAATTCTCCAACCCTTATTTTGAGGGAATTGGTTTGCCCCCGTCAATGGAGGGCTCACTAAGATGGCGATGGGGTACAATATATGGTGAAAAGTGCAGAATTCTTTAGTATAAGTACAAATGGAGCACTGAACCTAGTTTTGGATGTAGATTCTTTTCACAGCATATTGGCATGAATCGACCTTTTTTTCTAGGGTTACTAAGAGATTCTGTAATCAAGGGGTAATATTATATTCAGGAATCCGGAAGCTCTAACAATTTGATAAAAGAGAAATTATTCCCCTAAAAAAATAGTTTTTCAAGATAACAAAGATTCATATTTTCTTTCTCCCGTTTTGTCGCCCTAAAGAAAATTAGGCAAGAATGCATATGTGCCTTCCTACTCAATTCCTTTAAAAGCTTAGCTTACTGCTTGAGCATTCTCATTAAGACTTATATACAATATATTTCGCCTCAGATTTTCACAGATGGAATCACAACGCATACCCGTACAAGGTAGAGCCACTTAGGGTGCGCAGTTCATCTTGGCCTAATGAAATGGTGTCTTGAGATTAGTGACAGTATGCATGATAGGTCTACTGTCCTCGCAAGACAACACCCATGGCAGTTGGTTATCATTTGTAGATGGATGTAAACTATAAAAGTTACACATTTATGTGGACTTTATATGCTACGACGCATCAAAGCGATAGAAAACACAGATTTGAATAATCCACAAACATGCTTATAAAGAGAGAAATATCTTTTCTGTATTGATAAAAGGTTGATTTACATAATCAGTGAAGCAATATTCAAAAAAATAGAAATCCTAAAAAAAAATATTCAAATGAGGAAACACATAATTATAAATCCAAATTACATAAATCTTAGCCTAAATTAACAAATTCTAAATTGAAATAAACAATATCTCCAAGATCATAAAAATCTTAAAAGATAAGACAATAAAATAAAAATCTCCTTCACAACAATGCTAATAGGCTAAACTTGCATTTGCGTGATTGCTTGTCTTTGGCCACTGACATTTACATCTTTCTTTCAGTAAAAGAGAGGAGAAGGGTGATCCAAACATCCCTTTCAGCGTTTTCATAAAGTTTCACATTTGCTACTAAATGTTTAGATTGAGTCATATCTCTCCAATTTACTCATAAGGGTATGAACCCATGATCCCAGCACGACCAAATGGGTAAAGGTCCCGAACCCATTCGCTAGCACAAGAATCGCCCACTGGTAATACTAATATCGTGCCACTAAGCTAGCACCACCATGGTCACTGGCCTTTACATGGTTTGATATCAAAAAAACATTTCTGCTAATGACTTACATGAGTACGTCATGATGAGCAATCAAATGGACCTTTTGATCATAGAGAATAAATTAGGACTTATCCTTCCTATGAAAGTGTTAATACAATAGGAGTTCCACGTGAGATAAGGTTGAAATATAAGGGTGGAATTAAGACACTAAGTCAGTTTTTAATCGATGTTTTAAGTTCTGAAGCAATTCTTAATCTAGCTAGGCATTTTTCTTTTTGCCTAGCTAGGTATGTTAGTAATCCCAACTCTTCTATGAAGATATGCAGACTTCTACTACTATTCGCATCAAATGGTATAAAAAGCAACGATTGATTGTATGCCCCTTAACATGTATCGTGTTATCTTTTATGAATATAGTAAGGAAGAAACTTCATAGATCATGGCATTGTCCTATTGATGATATGGCAAAAAGAAAAAAATCACGAGTGAAGGCAGATGCTCTGATGTAAATTTTGCACCGTTGCAGTAAATTTTGAGGATACAAGTATGGTGGTTTGCAACCGATGGAGACAAATTTGGAGATTTTAGTTCAAATATATGTCAGTGAAAAGGGGTACTTGATTTAAGAGGAAGGTCAGTTAAGGTGCAAATATTTAAGGTTGTTATTGCAATAAGAGCCTCCCAATGGATAATTAATGGGGGGAAAAGAACTAAAAACAAACTAAAGATATTGTACCGGTATGATTTCAATTTTAAATCTTTTAATTAGTTCAATTAGTTCTAAAGTTTTTCATATTTATAAATGGAATATGTCCGACCAACTAGGTCAGAAATTTTTTAACGCTAATTGTTTTACATGACACTATCACCACTAACATGGACAATTTTAAAAAAAAATTCTTAACATTTTTTCAATTTTTTTATTTTTTATTTTTTTTCTCTTTTTTATTTTTTCCTTATTTTCCTCCACCACCAGTAGCCCTTTGTGATAGCCGGCGGAGGTTGCCAAAAGAGGAAGGGATAGGACATCCTTGACAGCCACACGTGAGGGCGGCCAATGAAGAGTTGGGCAAGGCCGTCCCTCACCAGATTCGACAAAGGGACCCTTGCCCAACCTTCGCCAAAGGCCAACAAGGGTCAGGAGACTATCACTAGCCTCTAGTGAGGGGACCCTCACCCAACCATCGTCCAAGGCCGAAGAGGTGGGCAAGGGGCAGCCTTTCTAGATTGATCAAATGGACTCAATTAGTGAGGCCAACGAAGGTGTCCCAACCCTCACCCTTGTTGGTATTCACATAAGTGATTTTCGATCTAGATTGGTCAAATGAACTTAATTAGTATATATATTTAGAACTAAATTAGTCAAATTAAAATGCTTAGTACTAAATAGATACCAATATAATTGGTTTAAAACTTTTTTTGTCCTTTTCTCAATGTGGTGTGCAACCATACCAATTTACAGGGAACTAGACCATATTGTCCCGAAAACCGATCCACTTTCAGATTTTCGATTCTAAATTGTTGGAAGCGATGGATTTCATAAAGCCTAAAAATCTTAACTTTTCTCTTGACTTCTTTTTATGCTCTCTCCAAGCTCACTCAAACTCTCTCTCTCTCTCTCTCTCTCTCTCTCTCTCTCTCTCTCTCTCTCTCTCTCTCTCTCTCGCTCCTCGCTCCATAGCTCACCCTTGCTCATTCTTGACTCATCTTTGCTTGCTCACCTTCATTCATCTTTTACTTTTAACTATTATGTTGCTTATATTATTTTTTTGTAAAAAAAAATTTCTCAAATAGACCCTAAAATTGAACCCAAAAAATAAGGTAGGTTAGTTGGTCGGTTCTAGGGCAAACATGGTAGGTTCTAGATTCCAAAAATTATGAATCAATTCTAACATGGTAGGTTCCAAGTTTTAGGTTTGGAACCTACCAATCTTGAAACCGATCATATCTAATTCATGCATCACAACTATTTAATTTAGTCTAGCAAGTATTAATTTGATTGAAGAAAATAATATAATGCTAGCCTCACAAAGGGAAAAAAAAAAAAGGAAAAAAATCAATATCGAACCAGATATGGACTTATAGCATCATAGACAAGAACTTAAATAAGCGATGCCTTTTTTTTTTTTTTGTGATTTTACTATAGCCAACCGCATTGCATTTGAAATATATTAACATGTAATAGTATCCTTTCTCTACACTTTCCAGGTTTTTATGTATAAGTAACATAAGATTCAATCAAACCTAATCACAAGCCTACTATCCAAAAGTCAATCTAGATTTAATCCAAGCCATAAGTGCCCAAAAGGCATCCTCCAGCTATGGGTGTACAAAACAATCGAGATTGGCCTAGATTGCTCAAAACTGGACCGAACTTATCAGTTCTAGGCAATTTTCATGGGAACTTGTCCGGTTATCAATTTCAGGTGTAAAATCGCCTACTTGGACCTTTGAGACCGAACTAGAACGTATATATAATTTAGTTTTAGCTCTCTCATGCCTTTTAGTAAAAGAAAACCCTAGCCCTTTCAACTCTCTCATCTCATTTCACTCTCCCTCGCGATCCATCAATCGCCTAGCCTCTCATTGAGTCAGCCAAGTTCTCAGTCTCGCCCCCATCCCTCTCTTCAGGCTTCACAGTTGTGGCCTCGCCTCCCTCTGAATTTTGCTCAGACTCACAAGTCTCATTCCTCTCGCAAGTCTCTCGCCTCCCTCCTGTTGCTTGATGTTCGCTTGCTCGTACTTCTCATTGTTGGTTGTCTTCGTTTGGTCAATTGGGAGTTCGTTTGAATTTTAGTTTATGGTCAGTTCTCATTGCTACTTCGTTGCTCCTTAATTTATATTGTCGATCATATTGAGCATATTCTAGAAACACAAGAAACAACTAAGGTGGATTGTATTAAAGCTAATGTTTCAAAGTATAGAAGATAAGGCTGATTTGGCCAACCTTTTCGATGTAAAACACTTCTTAAAAATCACAAAATCATCCTTGCTATGAAGTAGACCGGAGGTCTGGTTCTCAGGTAGGTTCATGAAACCATTAGACGGTTCCCATTTTGTGGGACTAACCCTTAGTGGGTGATTCCCAATTCCAAGATGGAAAACGCTCACCCTACTCACTCTAGAACTGATCACCCCTATCTCTAACTAGTATGGCCAATGCCCTATAGTTATTGGACACAGGCCATCTCAATTGGACCCGATTTAGCCACCCAGCCTATATATATTTCTTGTTGATGGGCAAGGTTGGACTATAATTTTAGCCAAATTCGAGAGTCCGATCTAGCCCGCCCATTGATCACCTCAAGTCCCGATGTTTAGCACTTTTTTTTTTTTTAGTAATCCTGGAGAACGAGAGTAGATGCCTAATTACTTGGGTACTCATGGACTATCCACTACGTTACAACTTTTTTTCTCGTTTATGTCAAAGTGCTTTGTCGTCCAAAGCTTTGTCCAACTAGGGTATACTTTCCGCAGGTTTTTCACATCTCATGGACTCATTCATGTTATTTATCGTTTGCAGTGTAGAGTGGAAGACTCCGAAAGTCCACTTTATGTGGCACAACAACCCACCTAAGAGAAAAGCTAGCATATACCTCTCAAAGTGGGTTGTCTAAACCTCTATATAATACCAACTATGTACCTATATTACGAAATAAAATAATCGTGAGATACATCAGACATTCATTCTATCTAGGAGGACAAAGAGAAACGTTGAGTTCAATTAACTTTTCTCTTTGGCCATTATACTTAGAATTTAGTGGGGGAAAGGCAAAGACTTTTTGCGAGGAGATGTGGGGATACTGACGGGGATGGGCGTGGAGGTGTAAAACCCTAGAAAATGGAGGATGAAGAAAGCATGCCGGAGTGACAAAGACCACTCACTGTATATTCCTTCGAGAAAGATGATCGGGTAGGTCCCTTCACATGAAGAGAGAAAGATGCGCACGAGAGCACTTTAATTTTTATTCCAAAGTTTCGCCAAGAAAAAAGTTTTTAGGCCCAAAGGCCTTCCACTTTTTCTTTTCTTTCTAAAATATGCTTTTCTCTGCTATGGCAAAATTAGCAAAGAAAGGTATGTACATGGCCTGTGAGAAGTTCTGTTTGAAATAGTATCCTTGATGAATGTCGTTTTGCATTCTTAGTTAAAAGAAAAAAATATTAGTTTGAAGACAAGGCACATTGAAAATACAAGTGTTTAATTGGATAAAAAGAGCATGTTTTGCATCTAGATAAATGAAAGTTTACACTAGTTGTATATGTATGAAATGACAATCTAAAGAACATTAAACAGACATTGGTCCACTACTGAATCTCTTTGATTATTTTAAAATGCGATCGACTCGATTTAATTGACTAATTTGAAAAACATGGTCTTCTTTTACTTTTCTTTTTCCTTTCGTCTCAACTAGCTTTTACTTTTTCTAAGCCTTCTGTGCCCCACCATTATTCTCATTCCTCTTTGCCAACCTTCCATCTTCTCTGTCTCTGCCATCTCTCTCTGTCTCTCTCTCTCTCTCTCTCTCTCTCTCTTTGTGAGAGGGAGATTAGAACCGTTTCAGCATGTACTGCGTGGGAAACTGAGGGAGAATCCAAGATAATCATGTAAGTCCAAACAAAAGGGTCTCAAGAAAGATTGCTTTTTTGACATGCAAAGAGAACTTCATACTTACACCTTTGCACTATTCACTTACAAGAAAGCTGCATGAAAATGTTCTGTAAAGTGGCCTGCGAAAATAATCAGACCCTCAAATCTTTTGTCATCATTTTTCCTTGGTCAAGAGCTCATTATAGGAAACATCCAATGACCACACAAATCCATGTATTTGCTTCGGTCAAAGAAACAAGAAGACATTCCAGCTAATAAGCTGCCTACTAAAAGAATGAAGTCCGTGTTTTGCGTACTGATTCTCTCCAACCAGCCATTAATTTCTGTAAAGCACTATAGGATACACCCATTATTTAGAACGTCCCTTCATATAATATTGCTTGTCCATGCCCCAAATAAATTGCTCAAAAATGCACATTTTAATTTGCTCAACCATTTGTCCGAGGATAGTTTTTTTTTTATCAGGGATGAAAAGAAATATAGCCCACATCTTTATGCTATGTAAGTTTTAGGCGATCAAAATACGCTTAAGATCGAATGCAAGTCCATATGCTATACATCAAAGTGTCACCGAAATTTTTTTTTATCACGATTATCATTTAAATATAGTATATAACCACCACTAATGGTCAATTTAGTGGCTATAAGCATTGGGAGGAGCAGGGGCAGCAGTGTACTCAGGAGGTATGGAATCCAAATCCCAAAATAGAATCAAAAAATTTCAATCGAATTCCTATGCCGCATTTAGCAAACACTCAATAATATTGATATATTAGCGGAAGTTAGTACCGCATTTGATTATAGTCAGATCAATTAATTGGAAGAATGTTTCACAGTGTACAAATAGAGTTAATGTTACGATAAGTTTAAATACTCAATTTTCACAATCATACATCATATTATACTTTCCATCTTAAAAGTTAATGTAGTTTTATCATACGTTACTTGCAAAAAGAACATGAGTAAAGGCAAGGGCACGCAGGACATGCGCCAAACAAAGGCCCGTAAAAAACGTTGATACTCCTCTCTCTCTCTCTCTCTCAAAAACGGGTTACTCAAAACTTTCTTTTGTCGCTATCCGAAATACGCGATGGTCACGCCAGTCAAAAAGAGCATTCTGGTGAGAACATACATCCGACAAAATCAGAGACTTTTTCCAACATCTGTCCCTGTTTCCCTTTCAACCGTTCGTGTTCAAATAAAACGTAGATTCAAAAGGCAGGTCAAGGTGCAATTTCGCAATTACTCACCAACTTCATGCCGCTTTTTCGAATCGCCCCTCCACCACAAACCCTCGCAATCTATTTAAGCACTCTATTCCTCACTGCTGTTTTTACACCCTACACTAATCACCATCTCAGTAGTTTTCACCAGCACATAAACATGTCGTCTTCTCCTTCTTCTTCTTCACTCATTGATCTCTCTGAAGTAATCTTCTCGAGCACACTGTGGTCCAATGACAATAATACTCAGGTGAGTCAAGAGCCTTTGACCTAATCTTATGTTTGAGCCTCAATTTTTCCTTCAGCTTTCGCCCTATGGCAATCATTTGGTGCCACCTATAGTTTTCTATTGACTTCTTACTGTTGTATGTGTTTCACAGCTTTTAAGTTATGTTGCTTGATGCATTAATTCAAGCTATAGTTATTTGCTTCGATCATTACCCTTTTTTCTTCACACTGAGTTGGAAGAATATAACGGCAATGAGTGGTTCGACTCGACTGTTGTTTAATTAACGTTCTCTTTCTCTCTTTGGTCTTTCTTCCTTCTCAGCTCAATCTACAAAAGCTCTCGGATTGCTGCTGATCAGCTGAAAGGGCTCTTGGGGTTCTTGAAATAGCCCAGTTCGCAGTTCATCTCTTTACCTGGGTGATTCATACACACCACAAGAGATGGCCAAGAACTGTGCGATTTCAATGTTGCCCATCTTGTCACTAGTCCTCTTCCTCATCTCACGTGCTTCGGAGGGATCAGATGAATATGAAGATCAAGGGCTTCTCTTGTCCTTTAGGGCCTCCATCGATGACCCACTGAGGTCTCTATCCGGCTGGATCAATTCATCAGCTTCTCCTTATTCTTCCACTAGTTTCTGCAAGTGGAGTGGTGTGACCTGCGACAATTCATTGTCTCACGTGGCCAAGATCGAGCTCTTTGGGAAGAACATGTCTGGCAAGATTGAGGGATCGATCTTTCAGATGGGTCACATACAAGAAATTGATCTCTCCAACAACAAGCTCTCCGGCGAGATCCCCCATAATGTCTTCTCTTGCCACTCCCTTAGGCATCTCAACCTGAGCAACAACAATCTCACTGGCCCGATCCCAAGCGGCTTGATCGCCCACCTGGAGACCTTGGACCTCTCAAACAACATGTTGTCAGGGAAGATCCCTGAAGATATTGGCCTGCTTTTTAGCCTAAAGGTCCTTGATCTCGGAGGCAACGTCCTGACGGGTCGAATCCCCGCATGTCTATCAAATATCTCGTCCTTAGAGGTCTTGACCTTGGCCTCGAACCAACTGGTGGGTGAAATCCCAAGAGAGCTAGGACAACTGAAGAGCTTGAAGTGGCTATATTTGGGGTACAACAACCTCTCTGGCCAAATCCCGAGTGAGATTGGTGATTTGTCCTCTCTGAACCATCTTGACCTTGTCACCAACAACCTCACTGGTCCAATCCCATCATCCCTAGGAAACCTCAGTGATCTTGAGTACCTCTTCTTGTATCGGAACAGGCTCGCAGGTCCAATTCCTAGATCCATGTTTGGCCTACAGAAGCTGATCTCTCTTGACCTGAGTCAAAACTTTCTCTCTGGTGATATCCCTGAGCTCATAATCCACATGCATAGCCTGCAGATTCTCCATCTTTTCTCAAACAACTTCACAGGAAAGATACCCAATGCTTTGTCTTCCTTGCCTAAGCTTCAAGTCCTCCAACTCTGGTCAAATGACCTGTCGGGCCCAATTCCTGAAGGCCTAGGGAAGCAGAACAACCTGAGTGTGCTTGACCTCTCGAGTAATTCCCTCACAGGGAAGATCCCAGACAGCATCTGTGGTTCAGGCAATCTCTTCAAGCTCATCCTCTTCTCAAACTCACTTGAAGGAGAGATCCCCAAGTCTTTGAGCTCCTGCAAGAGCCTCCGGCGAGTCCGGCTCCAGAACAACTGCCTCAACGGCGAACTGCCCCCTGGGTTCACGAGACTGCCGCTCGTGTACTTCCTTGATGTATCGAGCAACAACCTGTCAGGCAAGATTGGGGAGCAGAGATGGGACATGCCCTCACTTCAGATGCTAAATTTGGCAAGGAATGGATTTTCAGGGAATTTGCCTGAGGGCTTTGGGAGTGAAACTCTTGAGAATCTGGACTTGTCTAAAAATGGGTTCTCAGGGACAATTCCTAGGAGTTATGGGACAATATCAGAGTTGATGCAACTGAAGCTGAACAACAACAAGCTCTTCGGCAATATCCCTGAAGAGTTGTCCTCATGCAAGAAGCTTGTAACCCTCGACTTGAGCTCCAACCAACTCAGCGGCCCAATCCCTGCGAGTATCTCCGACATGCCGGTCCTCGGCGACCTTGACCTCTCTGAGAATGGATTGTCCGGCGAGATCCCATCAAACTTAGGGAATGTCCAGTCACTTGTTCAGGTAAATATATCCCACAATCGCTTGCATGGCAGCTTACCACCCACTGGAGCATTTCTCGCCATCAACCCAAGCGCTGTCGCAGGCAACGACCTGTGCAGCAGCGATGTGGTGACAGGCCTGCCGCCATGCAAAGGTGCAAAGGTCTCTGCGCAGTGGTTCCTGGTTGTTTGCTCACTCGCTGCCTTAATGGCGGCTGCTCTCTCTGCCTTTGCCTTTGTAGCCATTCGACGGAGAAGGCAGTTGGAGACGAAGAGAGTGGAGAGCAAGGATGGCGCCTGGGAAATGCACTGCTTTGACCCCGAGCTCTCAAGGTCGATAACGTTGGACGACGTCTTGAATTCGGCCAAGGAAGAGAACATCATCTCTAGAGGGAAAGAGGGGATCTCCTACCAAGGTAGATCAATCACAAAGGACATTAAGTTCTTCATGAAGGAAATTAATGACATCAACATGTTGGACTCGCCGAATGTGAAGATGCAGGTTCTTGAACTTGGGAAGCTTAAGCATCCCAATATAGTGAAGCTCATGGGACTGTGCATCTCACATAAAAATGGCTTCTTCGTTTATGAGCACGTTGATGGCAAGAGCTTGAGCGAAGCCCTGCGAGGACTAAGTTGGGAGAGGAGGGGTAAGATTGCAATCGGGGTAGCGAAAGCACTACGCTTCTTGCACCGTGACTGCTCGCCTTACATCATTGGCGGCGACTTGCGGCCGGAGAAGATTATGGTGGACAAGAAGGACGAGGCACGAATGAGGTTGAGCTTTCCCGGGATGCTTTGTACGGACAAGTATAAGCGGTTCGTTTCCTCTGTCCATGTTGCCCCAGGTAAATTTTTTTATGTTCATTTGAGAGTTTTTTGGTTAATTCATTTGGATACGGAATTGTTTGGTAAATTGTCGTGAATTTCATCAGTTTACGGTCGCTGGAAAATGCTTGCAAAATTCCAAAACGCAGTGTCCCATGTCGACGTACTATGTGACAGCTTTAGCGAGAGTCGTTTCGGGAGAAATATTCATAACATGACAATGATTTCACATGCATGGGTCAACATATATTCACTATCAAAAGAACGAATCATTGTCACCTAATTATTACTCGAAGAAATACAACCCGCTATACCGGTTTTTTCATTAGCTTAGATTAGCTAATAACTAAATATTATCAAGTTTGATTGATATGGTAACTAAGAAAACTCGTGAACTTTTTCTGGATAAAATTTGAAGATTGTGTTTTATCATTTCCTACGCAGAAACTGGAGAAACCAAAGAAATCACTGAGAAGAGTGATATCTATGCCTTTGGTCTCATCCTCATCGAAATGTTGACTGGAAAATCACCGGCCGATGCCGAATTCGGCGTGCACGAGAGCATCGTAGAGTGGGCTCGGTATTGCTACTCAGATTGTCATCTTGACACGTGGACCGATGCCATGATCAAAGGGACTACGTTGCATCGTCCGAACGAGATGGTGGAGACCATGAACTTGGCCCTTCAATGCACCGCAAGCGATCCCTCTGCAAGGCCATGCGCCAGCGATGTATACAGAACCCTAGCATCCGTACTGGGGAAGCGTTCTTGTGTTTCAGCCCTAAAATTTTCTTCACTTGCTTAGTTTTTTTTTTTTTTTTTTTTGCCTCCATGATTTTGGGTTCCTTTTTCTGTTTATCCGCCAAATTTTGGAAGATTTCTTCCTTTTCTGGTTTTTTTTTTTTTTTTTTTTGGGTCTAAAACTAGAGAAAGGGTTTGAGTATAGTCCTTATGACTCAAATGCTTTGTTTGATGGGATGTATTGACATGCACTACTGAGTGTAAAGGTGTAGATAGACTGATGCAATGTAATATTATAGACTATAGGTTTTTCTCTACGTGATGTCGAATTAGGTGTATGTCCATTCTCTCTCCATGGTTCGCTAGTTGTAGCTGAGAAATGATGGTCCACAAGCTTCATCCCTAGTCTAACTTCTACTTTCTTCTTCCCAAGCCCTAAATAAACAATGAAAAGGGGAAAAAAGAGAGCAGAAGTTCTAAAAGATGGGATAGAGATATAAAAAGAAGAGATGAAGAGTTATCATAGCTGAGGACTTAATCATGGCGCTAGAGACAGATTTCTGGCTATGATGGATGAAGAAACTAAGCTCAATAGAGGCAAGATACAAAAATTTTACGTAAGATTTCATGTCCTATGGTATTTATTAAAATAACTACACCGAGTACCAAATGATCAAGAATGGCGATGGCCTCCACTAGCCCCTCCGTCCATCATTTACGCGACGGGGGCAGTTGTTTCCTTTACTTGGAGGATTAAGTCGATCATTGAAAGGAAGGGGTTTTAAAGGGTTCATCAGTAGAAGCTATAGACCATCCTCCTTTGTATTCGCTTGAAAAAATGAGAAGCACAAGTGAATTTGTTTTATTTGTAAAAAGTCTTTGAAAGTAGAAAGTTACTCATAGATATTTATAGAGAAATTCATCCTACTTTAAATAATTATTGGAAGAAATTCATGTTATTTCAAATGGCCTCACATATTCCTATGCAAGTACATATGGGTTTTGAAAGATCTGTCTTCGTTGTTCAATAAAAATCAAATCATAAGGGTTAAAAAACAAATAAAAAGAACAGCAAAAGCTAAAATCAACTCTGAAAAACTCTCTCTCTCTCTCTCTCTCTCTCTCTCTCTCTCTCTCTCTCTCTCTCTCTCTCTCGTACTGTAGCCATATATAGAAGAAGAGAAAAGAGACCCTGAGAACATGCTGAATAGTCCTGTGTCAAAGGCCTGATGCCCGACACAATACTGGTATTGGAGGGGACCAATGTCTTAAACCTAATGCTTTAATGATATTCCATGTTCCAGTACTGTCGGTCATTCTTTAGAATCTGAAGAAAAAAAAAAAGATAGAACACAACAACCAAATGCCCAGCATGAAAAGGCTTTAGCCAGACAGTGAAGAAAATTTTAATTCCTTTTCATGCTTCAGCCTCACATATTTCAAGAAAAATCTTCCTTTTAACAAAGGCTGAGTCCATAACTACAGATGAGTAGTCAAAGGATTTAAATACCTTTTGGTCCTTTCGAGAATTATGTCTTCCATTGGTCGGAGTACTGAAGTATCAAATCATGCTTGCATTCATTTACAAAGTATAGAGAGGCGGATATGATGCAATGAGGTGGCTGGCCTGAATGTTTCTAATTACTATTTATGTTCAGTTGCAAGATTTCCTCAAATTCATGATCAATTTATATAGATAACTTTCTAGATATTCATATAAGCTAATCAACTCCAAGTTTTAGCTTTCAATAATATGTAAGGACTTATTTTTTTTTTATATTGAACAGCCAACCTTACATGTATATACATGAATTTTCGCAACTTAATGAAGTAACGGATTTTTTACCAAAATGAGTGTATTATTCATTAAGGATCTCTCATTTTGCTTCATTTCTTACAAGAAGAAAATGTCTAAAAAGATTTCTTCTGAATAAAAAAAAAGAAAAAGAAAAAAGAACCAGAATCTCTGCTAACATTATGGCCGTAGGCTTCTCACTGTCATTATACCATATTGTTTGTAGTTTGTGTCGGCATTGCAGCAGCCATTAGGCAGAGTTAAGGTAAATCTTTGGGGGACAAAAGCCCTCCAAACTACAAGTTGGTGTATATAAACAAGCTTCTGAGATGACAAAGGCGTAAAAAATCAAATATTATTCTAATACTTAAAGGTAGCAGAGTAATGGGCAGGAAAGAAACAGAATATGTCAAAATTCAAACTCTCCACCCATACCCTTGACACCATTCATAACTTTTTACTATTTGACTGTCAAGAAACGCACTCAACGTATATAAATATTAAATCATTTGACATGATGTACTAATGTGAACAAGGCACTAATGGGAATACCATCATCATAAGGTCAAAAGGATGAGAAACGTTTGAACGTGAGCTTGCCCCTTGAGCCCACAATCTTTAAAGTGGCCCATCTTCTTCCTCTCTTCAAATTCATGATGATAGTCCAATATCCTTTTTCTGTCATAAGGTTTCTTTCTCTTTCCCCTTCCATTCCCTTGTGCAATGATGGCTTTGAAAGAAACCCTTTTTTCTTATTCAAAATCCTCTTTGCCTCATCAGCACATCATGGGGCTTGCATAGTTAGAAGATTCCTCCACTCAAGATCAAAAGCGCCTTGTCTGTGTGAACATGATATTATCAGGCGACACAATGCTTGAACAGCTCATTTCTGCTGGCGATCAGATGCCCTAGAGGCTTTCAAGTTGTTTTCATCTTAAAAGCCTCAAGATATCAATTATGGTTCTTGGAGACCATGCAGAAAAGGATCCCGTTCTCTCTTTTGCGACTTTGCTGTGGCTGTGCAGGCTTCAAGAATCAAGAGAGAGCAGTGTGAAAAGTGTTCTTTCTTTCATGATGGCTCCCCAATTTCTCTCCGAGCACTTCTTTTGGGTTGCTTTTTTTAGATCACACTGCAGACATTTTTCATGGATGTTTCTTCAAAGCTGCTGTTTTTTTTCCGTCAATGCAGAGAATCATAATTGGCTACACGTGCATCCCAGTCCCATTTTTATATCTTGACATGACCAAACCGCTTTCATAGTTCATGATCATTATATCACTTTGACCACTCATTTAAAAAATTACTTCTTCAGATTGTATTATTTTGCTAATTACTTCTTCAGTTTGTATTATTTTGCTTAGTCAGGAAGGAGTGTAAGCATCACATAGACAGCAGCAGCACCGTTATAAAGGTTTAAGTTATCCAAACGAACGGCTCTACGTATCAAGTCCGATTAATGTAAAGATGGAATATCTATAGGGCTCATGGAGTGGATGAATAAGAAAGATTCATGTAGAGAAGAGGAAGTCAAAGGTAGAAAAGTAAGATTGCACAACGTTGTTAATCAAATTCAACCGTTAAGTTAGATGCCGATTCTTTGTAAATTGATTATTATGATCATCATTTCAAAGTGGTGACTAGCCAAGCTAGGGAGCACGATTGAGGTGCACTTAGAAGATTGAGAAAGTGGGGCCCAGAAAGTAAAATTTGTCGTTCAAAGTACACGATCTTGGACCAACAGCAAATAAGTACAAACGCAAAGAAATCATTAGATCCCCCCCTAACTTTATTTTCGATGAGCATGAGTGCATGAGTGCATGAGTTATAATCATATTTTATTTATGTGCTCATATATGGACGGTGCTCAATGTCGCCAAAAAGACTATTGGCAACTTGATTGATATGACACTGATTTATGGCCTTTGATTAGATAAGTCCAACAGGCCCTTGAAAGGGAAGTGTATTGACATGAAAGGCTACAGTGCTTCACTTACATCTTCTGAAAAATTATCAAAAAAATCCTACATTTATTACACTTAAAGTAATTCAATCATAAATTATTTAATTTGATCAATTTAATTCTAAATCTTTTGACAACATGTCAATATAATTCATCCACTTAATTTTGATTGAAAATTACTGGCGTGAGTGTTAGCTATCTTATATGACACGGTCAATGTCAATGAAAAAAATTTTACAATTTAAAAAAAAAAAAAATTCTTGTCTTTTCTTTTCTTTCTTTTCATTTTTTTACTCCTTCTTTCTCTACTGGTCATTGGACCTCTATGATGCCTAGCAAATGGCAACAAGTGAGGGCTAGTGAGGTTTGCCTTTGCCAAATCTGATGAAGGCCAACCTCCCTCGCTCATCACGAGAGGCTTGCTGTCACAGGGGCAAGGTTACAAGATGTTGGCAAGGTCAACTAATTGAAATATGGCGAGCCTCGGTTGGTGGGCAAGGTTAGCCCTCACTTGCAGCTAGTCGTTGGGCGTTGTGGGGGCCCAGCGAGTAGTGGAGGAAGAAAAGAATGAAAAAACAAAAAAAAAAATCAAAATCAAAATTAAAAAAAAAATTCACATCAATTATTTTCAACAAACATTGGTCAGATAGAGTATATTGACAAATTATTAAAAGCTTTATGACTAAATTAACTAAATAGAAAGGTCAACAACTAAATTAATACAAATGCAATAGGTTTAATACTTTATTGATAATTATCCCTTGATCCCTCTCTCTCCAACCTTTATTTATCTAAATTCAAAAGAAAAATGGAGAGGAAAAGAGGAATGTGGACAATATAAAGAGAACGAGAAGTCGTTTCATAAGTTTTTCTTTTTATCGTGGCCAACTGACACTGACTGATACCATTGATCACGTTTCACGTGTTGAGCCGAATTTGTATTTTGAGTTTGACCAAAAGTAGCCCATTTATGCCAAAAATCGAGAAACATTTAATTAATGAATAGTGCCACCTTGCCACGTACTGTTGCATCATTACCTCGTCATGACACTGGTTGAGAGATGTGATTTATGGATTAGTTTTATATTTTAATATGGATGTCTTTATCTTTGACGCATATTATGCGTGATTTCTCTTTTGTTGCTTGTAATATATTAAATAATTTTAATATATTTCTTGTTCATAGTTTGAACTTTAAACATAATGGTTTCATTTTATTTTTTTTTGAATATTTTGACGTGGCTACTATTTAGGTTAAGAAAATCCGGTTTTCCTCTCCTTGAAACTCCTTTGTCATAGATCTACAAAGCGATTGCGACGATTGATGTATGCAAGACAAAGATACGTGCGTCCACAAAATATTCCAATGAGGGATGGACAACGGGCCATGCCGGCCCAAACACGACATGGCCCGGCCCTCAATGTAAAAGGGGTTAAGCATGCCCAGATTTAAAAAAAGTTATAATTCTACATAATAAAGATCAGAAAAATTCCAAATAAAGTACAAAAGTGTCATCAATTTCTTAAAAAAGAACATAAAATGAACCTTATATCAAATAAAGACATGAAATGGCAATGTCAATTTCAAATAAGAGCTTGAAATGGCCATAGTAGGTTCAAATAAGGGTTTGACCTCGGCAATTGTCAACTAACTAGATATTTCGGCTAGTCAAGGGTATTTTCGTTAAAAGATATTTTTAATTTCAATTTTTTTTCTTTTTTTCTCTTTTCTCTCTTCTTTTTTCCTTTTCCTTTCTAGCGAGCGACAACGAGGGCTCAACAAGCCTCACCACCCACTGGGTGAGGGCCTTCGAGCCTTCGCCAATTGTTGGCGAGGGTCACCTTGCCCAAGCCCTTGCCAATTGCAAGCAAAGCAATCCTCACCCAAATCTAGCAAGGGCTAGCCTTACATGAGATTGGCAAAGACAACCTTGCCTAGGGTGTCACCTCTCCGACCACTGGTGAGGCGATCGTCACCCAAATCCAACGAGGGTCGAAGAGCGGCCTCACCAAGGGTGAAGCTCACCTCACTAAGGTGAGGCCAACCCTTGCCAATAACTAGTTCACCCAGATCTAGTGAGGCTCGCCCTCGCCTATGGCTGGCAAGGGCGACCTTACCTAGGGCGAAGGTCTCCTAGCCCAAGCAAGGCCATTCCTTGCCAAATCAAGTGAAAGCAACCCTTACCTAGCCCTCTTCGTGTGTCACCGGTGGCTGACCATCGCTTAAGATTGGCCACTGGCAAAGAAGAAAGAGAAAACCAGAAAAAGGAAAAAAAAAAAAGAAAAAAAATTCAAAAAAAAAGGATTAGGACAAAAATTTCCTTGACCAACTAGAAAGTTAAACCTTTTTTTGAAATCAACATAGCCAATTCATGCCTATTTAAAACAAAATTCATTTCATGTCATTATTTGAAAAAATAAGGGCACTTCAAGCTCTTATTTAGAACAAGGTTTACTTTAAGCCCTTATTTGAGAAAATGAAAACATTTCATATCCTTATTAGAAATTATGTCAATAAATGCCCCTCCTCTCATTTTCACCTTCATCCATCTCTCACAAATTTTTAAAAAATCTTAATTTTAAACAAATTCCCACTTTGCACATGATTGCCCTCGATTTTTATTTTTATTTTTATCTTAAAGTGGACCACAACCATTATCTTACTCACTTCCTAAATGGCAAGCACTTACATCTAAGCTAGCAATAGCCTAAATAGCACCAACACCGACGCACAATATGACATAACATGACACGCTGACACGTTATTTTTCAAAAAATAGAAAATTCCGACACGTTGAGACATGTTGTATATTAAATATATATTTATGTATATGATAAATTATCATTTTTATGATTATTTTAATCAAATCAATTTGATTCAAATTCACAAATAAATAAATAAATAATAATAAAGAACCTAAAATTAATTTATACTAAAAATATTAATTCACCATTGGTTAATATCATTCATCATTTAATTAAACAAATTCAACTCCATTCCAATAATTCCTAAAACTTAGGAGGAAAAAAAAGTACATTCTTGCTTGTTAGAGCATATCGGAAGAGGAGAAAAAAAACTTGAGGGGTGGATTGTGTGTCACAAGAAGTGAAAGTCGAAAGAGAATAGAAAACTAGATTTTTCTTCTTTCCCCTTTTATTATTTTTATGACCCTTCATTTATTAAAAAATTTTAAAATTGACCCGTGCATTTCGAAATTATGTGTCAGAATCTCAAACTCAAGTGTTGGAGAGTGTTGAGAGAGTTGATCAAGTATCGGATTTTCCGACACATTTTGACCTAAGTCGAAGAGTATCAAAGAGTGTCGAAAACATGTCGGAGTGTCCGATACGACACGAATGCTCTTGAAAAGTATCAGTATTTTATAGGTAGTGGCACTTTTAAGTCCTTGGCTCCCCTAGGATGCAACGACCTCCCAACGTGCCCGCTCCACCCACCCGAGCAACGATAAGGTTCTTTGACGACAATATCGAGTCACAGTAACTAGATGATTATTCGGAAATGCATGGACGGCGATGAGCCGCCTTCCCTCCTAGAGCAACCCTTATAATAAATATTGTGGATCTGTGAGACCAAGTTATTCGTCGAATCCAGAGGCAAGACGGGACCCCTGAGAAGACACCAAGACAAACATAGCGCTCAAATGTCCGGCCCTGGGAGAAGCTTGGCTAGTGCAAAGGGCCACGACGGCAGCCCGTTCGAGTAAGATGAGTTGAGAGACCCCTTTATGCTTTTTTGGCCATTTCTTAAGAGGGTTGGATTAGAGACAACTTCAAAGCCAACTAACATTGGTGGGTTAAAGTGTTTCTACGAATCAGTGGGCTAAAATACAGATCTGTTTTTCATATATATGTTTTTGCTAGGTAGGGCTAAAACACAGTTAAAATGCTCACTTTATTCACACTTTAGGAAGCTCTATAAGTCCTTATCATCACGGGATTTCTGGGAGAGAAAAAACGGAACAGACAGATCGATACATTCAAAGAAACCTTCAGGTACGAGATACTCTATGATTAAGAGCGTGAAATTTTGAAAGCTCACCTCAATATACATTGTTTGATACCACAATGATCGCTTCCATGCGCTCTTCCTTTTTATGGCTCTCAATCATATTGCAGGCCCCTTTAACTAAAAGTTATGCTGCCTAATATGCAAGTCTCTCTCTCCCACCTCAGGTTACGGCCTACGAAAGCTGATCCTAGCTAGGATGGGCTTGGACATGATTAGGCCGAAGCCCTTCCTTCGGCCAAATCGTAAGGGCAGGCGAGACCAAGCCTGAGGTCACGCCGTAGTCTCTCTTGCTCGAGTCGGCTTCATTAACTGCAAAACATCGACGAAGCCAAGAAGGCACATAGAGAACTTCGTGCTTGAGCAGCCAAGTAAAGGTAATCACTTATTCGGACATACCTAGTCACGATCTCTAAATAAGGAGAACCCAACGCAGCCCAGTCCAGCCCTACCTACCCTAGCGAATTCATATGCCAGCGAAGCCCACATGAATGGTGGACGGGTGTATCTGTTGGGGTTTCATGAATCATGTATAGTTAAAATTAACAAAAAGAACGCAGCGGAAACAAGAAGATATATTTTACATGATTCTCCGAATGCGTTGTTCGTGCGTTTTAATCAAAAATCTGAATGTAAAATAGAGTTACATGAATTACCTCTCGAAGCGCGCTTTACACGAATTGGTTCGGATGTCCTACGTTCGAGCCCCACAAATGTCGGACCTCTAGTTCGGACACACCAACAACGAACAACGAACGGAAGAGAGAACTTTCGGATATTCACCACTTCGATCGTGCTAGCAATCACGTGGAAACAATCCGTCGAATTCTTGATGTATAATGTCACGGCCCGGATGAGAGAAACCTCTTCTTTCTTGCGTCTCGAAGACAACACAAGAACACACACGAACACGCACACTGTTTTTCTCTCTATTTGCAGCAACCCCTCGTATGTCTCTAAAAACACAAAACGCACGCCCACAGAAACTCTCTCTACGTTGCAACATTTTTGCAGCCTTTCTTTTAAAATTTATACACGAATCAGCAACGGTTGCCGATCGTGGGATCAGCAACCGTTGCTGATCCTCATTCTTATGCACGATCGAGCACAATCGTGCATGAACGGAACGGTCAGCAACCGCTGACCGTTTATGCACGATTTCGTGCATGATGGTCAGCGGTTGCTGACCATCCATGCACGAACAAAATGCGTGTATGATGGTCAGCGGTTGCTGACCATCATGCACGAATTCGTGCGTGCATGTGCACGTATTCGTGTGAAATGGTCAGCAAAAATTGCTGACCATTTCCACTTTAATATCAATTAATTAATTAATTAATAATTAATCAATTTCCTTAAAAATAAAAAAGAACATGATCTTTATATGTGCATTTGGAATACATTAATATGTATTCACTTTGGGCATGCGTGTGCATCACATGCACGTAGGCTCGTGACTATAATACAAATTAAATTAAATCTCATTTAATTTAATTTCAAATCGACTCAATTCGATTTCAATAATTGCAAACAAATTTGCAACATCATTTCTCTCTTGTTCCACGTTATCCTAATTGTTTATGGTGTGTGACATCCCTAGGTTCATCACTAAGCTGGTAGTAAGACTCGTACCAACACATTAGTACTTCCAAAAGAATTAATTGTCCCGATTAATCTTTGGGTCCTACAAGCCATGATTGACATCTAGCAATATGTCATGGCTACCCAGATAGTGTGAATGCTTTAAGAACATAATGAACCTGTCAGCTTTGGCTACAGTGTAATTCAATCCCTCTGTCTTACTATGTCCCGATCAAACAAAAAACCATGGAATATTTGTCAAGTCGTTAATTCGATCATATGCACAAATCTAATTGACATGCATTTTATTCGAGACATAAACAATTTATTCTCGGTTACAACCCCGGCCGAGGATTTCAATGCAGTGTCACAATTAGATCGCATAGGACATCATTATCATACCTTGCATATAACAAGGAGACAGATTCCATATTGCGCACACGTGTAACTTCGTATATGAACGAACTATGACCATCAAGTATAAAGACGGATCAACGACCCGGCATTATGTGTACCCGTGAACCATAGTTGTTCGACACACAAGTTAACACTGTGCCTCAGGTCTAAGGATTATTTACACAAGACCAAAGCATGAACAATTAGACATTGACCACGCAAAAGGCTTCCATGTTGCTAATTGTTCCATATCGTCACGTTCAGTGATATTGTCTAATACAAACACTCGTGTTCTTAACTCAGGCATCACAATACCCAATGATTTGTGACTCATCATTCCCTTAAGTATCCAATACTTAATGGTGAAGTTAAGAACACACCGGTCTCAACAGATTATCAATATCCACTCAATAATCCATCGACCGGAACGATTTAAAGATTCAGTCTAACTATGAACCCGTCACATATATTCTTGACGCCTCAAGAATGGGTCTAGTTGTAACTAATCTTATGGAATCATTCATAAATATAAAACAATTGGACAAATGAATGAATACGTCATTGCCATTAATTAAATAATAACAATGAAAGTACAACTGAAATCCCTAATATGTAACTATTACATAGTAGCTTTAGGGCATACATCCAACAATCTCCCACTTGCACTAAAGCGAACTTGTTTGGTACCTCAAACCCATTTTGTCAATATGTCTTTCAAAAAAAGAGTGAGGTAAGGCCTTAGTGAAGGGATCTCGCCACGTTTTCTCCGAGGCAATTTTCTGCAAGGCGATATCACCTCTCCCAACAATTTCTCGATGAGATGGAAGCGTCTCTCAATATGCTTGGACTTTTGGTGAGACCTTGGTTCCTTAGCTTGAGCTATCGCCCCATTGTTGTCACAAAACAATGTAATCGCTTGCTCAATTAAAGGAACGACTCCAAGTTCAGAAATAAACTTCTTCATCCAAGCGGCTTCCTTTGCGCCGAAGCAGCTACATACTCGCCTCGGTGGTGGAATCGGCAGTTATGCTTTGTTTGGAACTTTTCCAACTAACCGCACCACCATTGAATGTAAAGACAAACCCGAGACGTAGACTTATAATCATTAGGATCCGATTGAAAATCGGAATCGAAAATAAGCTATAACTTTAAATTCTCCTTCTCCATATATCAAGAATAAATCTTTAGTCCTTCGTAAGTACTTAAGAATATTCTTGACTGCTATCCAATGCTCTTCTCTGGATCGGGCGATATCTGCTAGTAATACTTACAGCATGCGCAATATCGGGTCTAGTACATAGCATAGCATACATTATGCTTCCAATAGCGGATGCATATGGTATCTTCGCCATCCGCTCTCTTTCCTCAGGAGTGTTGGGACACATCTCCTTAGAAAGACGGATCCCTTGCCTAAAAGGCAATAATCCTCTCTTGGAACATTGCATGTTAAACCGTGTTAACACTTTGTCTATATACGTAGACTGTGAGAGGCCAATCAATCGTCTTGATCTATCTCTATAGATCTTGATACCTAAAATATAGGTTGCTTCTCCTAAATCTTTCATGGAGAATTTCTGTGACAAGAATAGTTTTATCGATGATATCATTGGTACATCATTTCCAATCAAAAGTATATCATCGACATACAAAACCAGAAATGCAATTGCACTCCCACGATCTTCTTATATACACAAGGTTCATCCGGATTTTTATGAAGCCAAACGATTTGACTACCTCATCAAAACGGATGGTCCAACTTCCTCGGAGGCTTGTTTGAGTCCATAAATGGATCTCTTAAGCTTACACACCTTCCGTTTTTCACTATTGGATTCAAAACCCCGTGGTTGTTCCATATAGATGTCCTCATCGAGAAAACCATTTAGAAAAGCCGTTTTGGCATCCATCTGGAATATCTCATAATCAAGGTGTGCAGCTATAGCTAACATAATCCGAATGGATTTTAGCATGGCCACAAGTGAGAAAGTTTCGTCATAATCAATTCCTTCTTTTTGACGATATCCTTTCGCCACCAGCCGTGCTTTGTAAGTTCCAATTTGACCTTCAGCATTCATCTTCCTCTTGAAGATCCATTTACAGCCAATTGGTATAATACCATCGGGCGGCCGGTTAAGTTCCAAACTTCATTGGAATACATTGAATCCATTTCGGATTTCATGGCTTCTAGCCATTTACCAGAATCGATGTCCAACATCGCCTCCTCATAGGTTTTAGGATCACCAGGTTGATCACTATCATTCACAATGAATAATGGTTCAATATGATCAACCGAGTGTCTATAACGAGCAGGTGGATGAGACGTTCTCGCACTTCTCCTAAGAGGTTGTGTATCAGAAGCTCCCACTGAATCGAGATTGGTATCGAACTCGGTTGTTTGGTACTTCATTATTTTCTTCTTGTAAGACTATTTTCCGCCCGACACCACCTTCTTGGACGAACCGATTCTCCGAAAAGAAGCGTGCTTGCTCACCAAAATTCTTTGGTCTGAATGAAAATAGAAATAATATCCAAGAGTTTCCTTTGGATATCCAATGAAGCGACCTTGTTCAGATCTTGCCTCCAATTTATCCATTTTCAGCTTTTTGATGAAAGTGGACAACCCCAAATCTTAATATGATTAAGACTGGGTTTCCTACTATGCCATATCTCATAGGGCGTAGTTGGAACAGATTTGGACGACACTCTATTCAGTATATATACAGCTGTCTCAAGGGCATATCCCCAAAGGGATATTGGCAAATCGGTGTAACTCATCATAGATCGCACCATATCCAATAAAGTACGATTTCTACGTTCGGATACACCATTATGTTCTGAGTTCCAGGAGGTGTCCATTGTGATAAAATGCCATTCTCTTTAAGATAGTCCAGGAATTCAGTACTAAGGTATTCACCTCCTCGATCCGATCGAAGAGCCTTAATGCATTTTCCTGTTTGTTTCTCAACTTCAGCCTTGAATTCCTTGAACTTTTCAAAGGATTCAGATTTATACTTCATGAGGTATAAATAACCATACCGTGACGATCATCGGTGAAGGTAATGAAGTAATTATAACCACCTCTAGCAGTTTCATTAATTGGTCCACATACATCTGTATGTATTAATTCTAATATGTCGGCAGCTCGCGCACTTTGTCCTACAAAAGGCGCTTTGGTCATTTTTCCTAGAAGACATGCCTCACAAGTCGAGTATGACTCAAAATTTGAAGGATCAATGTATCCATCATTACTCAACTTGTTAATTCTGTCTTCTCCAATATGACCTAATCGGAGATGCCAAACATACTTTTTATTTGGACCGTCTCTAGGGCGTTTATTAGTTATGGCATTTATATCAATTCTATTTTGCTTATTGACATTGGTAATCGCATTACCGGACATTGTAATAGTATAAAGATTGTTGGTTAATAAGCTAGAACCAACACATCTTCTATTATGATAAATAGAACATACATCATCAGCAAAAGAAAATTCATAATTCTCTTTACCTAAACGAGGTATAGAGATGATGTTCCTAACAGCATTCTTATAATGCAAACAGTTCTTTAAAACCATTACATGTCCAGAAGGCAAACATAAATGAAAAGTCCCTATAGCTAATGCAGCAACTCTTGCTCCATTGGCAAACGTCAGGACAATCTCATTTCGCCCTAGCATCCTGCTTATTTCCAGATTCTGCAAAGACATACAAATATGTGAAGTTGCAGCAGAATCTAGAACCCATGAGCTGGATTCAGCACTAACCATAAGATTAGTTTCAATAAGCATAGACACCATACCTTCATAAGGTTGGTCCTTGGGCTTGACCTTCAAGCTTGCGAGGTACTTCCTACGGTTCCTCCTCCAAAGTGCCCTTTGACACCACAAGAATGACATTTCCCTTTATCAATCTTGGGTTTTGGTTGCACAACAGGTTTGATAGGCCTCTTCCATTTCTTTTTCTTCAAAACGGTCTTACCCTTTGAAGAAGAAGCCTTAGCCATAGCCACTACATTTGGTCTCGTGTTGTGCATTTCCTTCTCATAAACTACCAGCATGCTATGTAATTCAACGAGAGTTTTCTCCATCTTATGCATGTGGAAGTTTTGGACAAAACCAGAGAAGGAATCGGGTAAAGATTGGAGGATCAAATCCACAGCTAACTCATTGTCCATAACAAGATTCAGCCTAGCCAATTCTTCAATGTGCCGATCATTTTCAAAGCATGATCATTAACTGATGATCCTTCAGCCATCCTCATACGGTACAATGCCTTAGATATCTCATATCTAGAGGTTCGACCATTCTCATCAAAGTATTCCTTTAAATGCAAAATGATCGACTTAGCATCTTCCATAGATTCATATTTCTTTTGTAATTCATTGTTCATCGAAGCAAGCATATATGACCTAACTTTTAAGTCATCGTCACGCCACTTATCATAAGTGACACGTTCCTCTTGGGTCCCACCCTCGGGAAAGGAGGTTGGCATCTTTTCATCAAGCACATACCCAATTTTTCTGAATTGAGAACAATTCTCAAATTCCTCACCCAGTCGGTGAAATTGGGTCCAAATCAAACAATTCTTGTCAAGTATAGAAGCGAGTGGGTTTGTGGTCACCATTTTCAGAGTAATAATATATCTGTTGCAGAAAATAAATTGTTAGCCGTTGTACTTTTCATAATAACTATTTCATTTTGGTCTTTAAATGAAATAGATCCTCCCACTAAATTTATATTCAAATCCCATACTCCTTAAGATGGGAAGCGGTAATCTTTGTTGGGTAAAGATTACTAGTGGGGATTGAGTCCCACTAGTCCAAAGTCCACCTCACCTAGCAGTTATTGGTGTTCTATGAATTTAGTGAGTGAACCAACTAGTTCAACGCATCATATGCGAGTCCCAATCATAACTTCGGCCTCTAGACCATGAAAGCCTCACCTAACAGTTATTGGCATCATGATCATAGTTAAGTCTAGCCCAACGTCTCATGCAAGTATTGAAAACACAAATGATTCCCTCACCCGACAGTTATTAGAAATCATTTGGATCCAACCCCACAGCATCATATGCATAATGGAGTGGTCCAATATTATAAATGGTAATTAACCCTATGTATCCATAGCCGGTCAATTAACCACAATAATATTGAATCAAACCACGACGATGGAAGGCCACGAGTCCGAAACCCGTTTCGACTTAATATTCTTTGTAAGGAGATTTGGGTCGTTATTAACGGTCTCACTTTGCACATTAACCAGTTTAACATGCACGATAACATAAACACAATAAATAAATAGATATCACATAACATCTATCCTATGTGGTGATCATGGAATTATGGTTCAATGGGTCTCGAGCCAAAGAGACCCATTTAGCCATTTTAATGTTTTAATAATATGGACCTGCTCTTCACTTTTTCTTCAATCTTTGAACTCTTCAAAGACCGGGCCCAAAGAGCTCACCGGTTTAATGGCTCCTCCTCTCTTGTAGTATTTACATCAATAATTGAAATACTAAACTATACTAAAATTACATTTCATAAAAATAAATATAAAAGGAAGGATGCAGCCTCCATTTAATAATTACATCCCCAAAAAGAAAACCTGTAATCATCATACATTCATCCATACAACAATCACAACAATTAGGGATTTTTCCATGATCACCACCCTTCCTTACGAGCCATAAATTCAAAATTTAAAGCTCTGGAAGGCATGCATAAAATTATGCATATCATTTGCAGAATATAAACACAAAGTATAACAAGTTACGGATTTTTGATTCAAAATTGATTTAGTTCTAATTTTTGCTTGGTTGATTAAATTTATCACATAAATTAATCAACTTCTATAGGCCACATAAGAGCAAGAGAACCAATTCTCTCAACAAAAATAAATTGGCCATTAGAACGCAAAAATATATTTGAACTACAAATCAATTAAACGCACGAAAACGCCTAAGGTTGGCTCGATACCACTGTTGGGGTTTCATGAATCATGTATAGTTAAAATTAACAAAAAGAAAGCAGCGGAAACAAGAAAATATATTTTACATGATTCTCCGAATGCGTTGTTCATGCGTTTTAATCAAAAATCTGAATGTAAAATAGAGTTACATGAATTACCTCTCGAAGCGCGCTTTACACGAATTGGTTCGGATGTCCTACGTTCGAGCCCCACAAATGTCGGACCTCTAGTTCGGACACACCAACAACGAACAACGAACGGAAGAGAGAACTTTCGGATATTCACCACTTCGATCGTGCTAGCAATCACGTGGAAACAATCCGTCGAATTCTTGATGTATAATAGTCACGGCCCGGATGAGAGAAACCTCTTCTTTCTTGTGTCTCGAAGACAACACAAGAACACACACGAACACGCACACTGTTTTTCTCTCTATTTGCAGCAACCCCTCGTATGTCTCTAAAAACACAAAACGCACGCCCACAGAAACTCTCTCTACGTTGCAACATTTTTGCAGCCTTTCTTTTTAAAATTTATACACGAATCAGCAACGGTTGCCGATCGTGGGATCAGCAACCGTTGCTGATCCTCATTCTTATGCACGATCGAGCACGATCGTGCATGAACGGAACGGTCAGCAACCGCTGTGCACAATTTCGTGCATGATGGTCAGCCCATGCACGAACAAAATGCGTGTATGATGGTCAGCGGTTGCTGACCATCCATGCACGAATTCGTGCGTGCACATGCACGTATTCGTGTGAAATGGTTAGCAAAAATTGCTGACCATTTCCACTTTAATTAATCAATTAATTAATTAATTAATAATTAATCAATTCCCTTAAAAATAAAAAAGAACATGATCTTTATATGTGCATTTGGAATACATTAATATGTATTCACTTTGGGCATGCGTGTGCATCACATGCACGTAGGCTCGTGACTATAATACAAATTAAATTAAATCTCATTTAATTTAATTTCAAATCGACTCAATTCGATTTCAATAATTGCAAACAAATTTGCAACATCATTTCTCTCTTGTTCCACGTTATCCTAATTGTTTATGGTGTGTGACATCTCTAGGTTCATCACTAAGCTGGTAGTAAGACTCGTACCAACACATTAGTACTTCCAAAAGAATTAATTGTCCCGATTAATCTTTGGGTCCTACAAGCCATGATTGACATCTAGCAATATGTCATGGCTACCCAGATAGTGTGAATGCTTTAAGAACATAATGAACCTGTCGGCTTTGGCTACGGTGTAATTCAATCCCTCTGTCTTACTATGTCCCGATCAAACAAAAAACCATGGAATATTTGTCAAGTCGTTAATTCGATCATATGCACAAATCTAATTGACATGCATTTTATTCGAGACATAAACAATTTATTCTCGGTTACAACCCCGGCCGAGGATTTCAATGCAGTGTCACAATTAGATCGCATAGGACATCATTATCATACCTTGCATATAACAAGGAGACAGATTCCATATTGCGCACACGTGTAACTTCGTATATGAACGAACTATGACCATCAAGTATAAAGACGGATCAACGACCCGGCATTATGTGTACCCGTGAACCATAGTTGTTCGACACACAAGTTAACACTGTGCCTCAGGTCTAAGGATTATTTACACAAGACCAAAGCATGAACAATTAGACATTGACCACGCAAAAGGCTTCCATGTTGCTAATTGTTCCATATCGTCACGTTCAGTGATATTGTCTAATACAAACACTCGTGTTCTTAACTCAGGCATCACAATACCCAATGATTTGTGACTCATCATTCCCTTAAGTATCCAATACTTAATGGTGAAGTTAAGAACACACCGGTCTCAACAGGATTATCAATATCCACTCAATAATCCATCGACCGGGAACGATTTAAAGATTCAGTCTAACTATGAACCCGTCACATATATTCTTGACGCCTCAAGAATGGGTCTAGTTGTAACTAATCTTATGGAATCATTCATAAATATAAAACAATTGGACAAATGAATGAATACGTCATTGCCATTAATTAAATAATAATAATGAAAGTACAACTGAAATCCCTAATATGTAACTATTACATAGTAGCTTTAGGGCATACATCCAACAGTATCCGGCATGGTGATCATCTCTAGATCAGAGTTGGTGGATTTCGTCCTCCACCAGCAGTTGCACCTCGTTCACGAGAGCAGGACCATTTTAATCGAGCCCCAGCCCCTAAGGGCCAAGCTCAGGGCAATGCAATATTTCCCTCTAATGAGTGACTGGCTAATTGCATCACTCACAACTTCACATTCAAGACCCTCAAGCATATACATTGAAGGAAGTACTTGTCAAAGCATATTTTCATATCAATTTCTAACCAACAGGTAGAGGTTTAAGTTGACTGGCCGTTACAAATTCATGCGCAGAACAAAATGGTATGGACTGATGGAGGTTAGCCAAGACTCGTACTATCATGACCTATGCCAAATGCGACATGGATCAGAACCTCAAGACCATAATGGATTGATGATCGAATCAGCCAATGAGTCAGAGAATTAGTTGTGCATGCCTTCTTCTTCGGTGCATCAAAGTAGGCACAATTTTCCGGTAATCAGATCAACTGATGCCTTTGGTCCTGCTCAGACTCAGCAAAAAAAAACACAGAGTGACATAAAGGAAGAAAAGAGGATAGTCTCTGGAATCTTAACTTTTATCAATTCCACATTCTCGATTTTAGAATTTTACTCATATGGAAAGTGGTCCCAATTGCTTCCTATGCCATATGCTCAGCATAAAAACGGCTTAGAATGCCATGGAAAAAGGAGAGCTTTAAGGATGGAATTGACAAGCATACCAGGTCCTATTGCAAGCACAGTCCTTGAACCAGCGGCTACCTGAACAACATATGGTGATGAGGACCTGATTCCTATATCATCTTCGATGGAGATAAACTATAATCCAGTATGAAAATTAAGTTGCGAGCAACGCAATGTTATAAGCTTGAAGTAATTAGTTTAACCAACTTCAGAACATCAGAATCACAAAAAAGACATGATATGTCCCAAATTAAAGTGCTTTTGCACAACCTTGTATTTGCTTCCTTTCTTCTACTGAGGATAAAAGGCCTCGAACAATCATAGGCAACCTTCACTTCTATCGCCTATGTCCAAACTAGCAGATAAATTTGAAGGTATCTAGATTCAGTAACTCAACTATATTCCTTAAAATAGAGGGCATTAGACTCTGAAAAAAACAAGAAAAAACTTCAAGAGAAAATAAGCAAGAAATAAGAAAATCAAAATTCTCAACATAGAAGGGACAAATGCATAACGGTGAACTTGAACAACTCCGCTGGCCCACCATCACTTTCTAAGCAAGATCCTTTATATCAAATACCCTACCTGAGAAAACATCAAAAACTAAAGGGAATGGAAACTATCGAATAATATGACAGCAGTAGTACAATCTTTTGAGTACATCCATATGCTGACCCTGTCTTTCCAAATTTTTTGCAGTTGCCATCATGAAGCAGGTTATTAAGAAAGGTTCTTAGATGTGCCATAAGCAAGGACATGCATATGCATACCTGAGTTCTTCCAGCATCAGTGACTACAAAAGTTGGAAGGCCGGTGCTCTCAGCAGCTTCTCTTAGCTGATTCCTGGTGAAGAGCAAACCTCAATATTGAATAGCTCCAGCTTATAAGAGCAGTCTTTTGATTATGGGAGAAAAATTCATCTGCTTACATTTCTTGTTGATTCTTGCATGTACAGACGATCTTGGGCTGCCCACATTGCTCCCACTGTCTCAAGAGAAACTGATTGCTACATAAGAGAATGAATCATTAAAATCAACTTATTCACATTGAACAAAAATAGAGGTATCATTTGGAAGCAATTCTCCACAAAGGAAATTCTTCACAACCAACCTCTGCATCAGTTCCGCGTACATCCCCATGGCAGCATCTACAAATTAGTCAGAAAAACAAGAAAAACGACCTTATTATGATTTCAATAACATTATCTGAAGGAGCACAATTCAATTTTCCAGCATTCTGTGAAATTAAGGGTAACTCACGAGCACATTGAGATGCCACTTTGCCTGGTCCCATCTTCAGATCTTGCCTAACAACCAAAACCTGCCACAAGCATTTCAACCAAATTAGAGCAAACTATGTATAGACCAATCTCCAGGCTAAATTAAGTTCCCCCAGTATCTTCAATTTTCCTTTTTCTTCTTTGATAAACAAAAAAAGAAGCAATTCCTTTGCCTCCCTCCCCAAAAACAAAACTCAGGAAATTATTTGAATAAAATTAAAATTAAAGCAGCAATTCTATATCTTTCAAGCTTGGTGACATGGACGTCAGAATCTCCTTAATCGACTTCCAGACATATCGAAGACTTTGATAATCTTTAGCTATAAAAAGACTAAATTTACTAGCATTTTTAGCCGAAACAAAGAGAAGCTGTTACAACAATGGCTGATCACTAGAAAACCCAAATCGTTACCATCTTAAGCTCTTGCTCGCCGCCACTCGAGACCAAAGACACCTCCTTGTGCTTTCCGGGCAAAAGATTTCTCCTTCTAACAGGGTTTTTTGCAGGCTTTGTCAAATCCACGAACCACCCAAGAATGAAACCAATCACAAGGCCTGGAATGTAATTCTGGGGTCTGAAACTCAATTCCAACCATTCTTCCCCTTGCTTCTGTTGCTACTCCAACATAACAATTCTATAATCATTAATCACTATCAGATACACCCAAAAAAACGAAAGCTTTGTCCAATTTGCTAAGGATGTGCACGCAACCCAATTCAGTTTTGTCTAAAAAGTTTAATGCTTTTCGCTCCCTTGGAACTAATGAACGCTTGGTTATGAAGAAAGACACCATCTTTTTTGCGGGTACCGGCTCTTGCTTCACCTTCATGGAATTTCACAGGACCAAAAACACTTTGGATGCTTTACCTTTGGCTGAGGCTGAGCAGAAGAGCCCACCATTTGATTCCTCTTGCGAGGCTGTCGACAGTAATCAGCGACGGACAGTTAATGATCAAACCGAAAGTGGAAGAGATCGCAGGTCGAAGGTGAAGAAAGACTGTAAGTCCCAGACATCGGGAACGGCCTTGCCAACAATTCGTTTTTTCGGTTTCTACGTGCCCAGTAGAACTGGCGGGCCGACGGGCTTGGACAGTTCTTTCGAGCCCAATCCCGCCTAACCATTTTTATGACAAATGTGAATTTACTTTTAAATAAATAGAATTTCTCGACATTTTCCCCGATAATGGATAGCTTTCCATTTATATTTTGATATCTCTATAAGATTATATGCATATGTACGTAAAAATGTATATCGCCCATGTTGGCAATATCATCTCTGCTTTCTCACTAGGCAAGCTTGAAAAGAACATACGAATCTTGGGATTTAGTCGAGTTCAAAAAGCCCATCCACTGATTGGGTATACGTACTTTAAATTCGTATTGATAAATTTCATAATTTGATTGGTAACTTTTGATTGCTCAATGCAAATTAGCAGAGTCGTCAGCTCAAAGGTCCTTAAGATGTCCAATTCGACCGTGCGACTTAAGACGCTCGGAAATGGTTTGATCACCTTTTAGTGTACTTGGTTGTGATTAGAAAATTTAATTCCACTCGGTGTTGCTGAATCAATTAAAATATGAATATTTTTCTCCATTTCACAAGCATCTAGTCGGTAGGTGCATCCAAGTTCAACGACCAGCCATTTAATAAGAGTGAGACTGCAGTTAAAGTCAATGTTATAATCATTTCAGGAAAGCAATTAGAATGCTTGGAATTTGGAGCAAAATCAATGTGAAATTCATGATTTTTTTTAACGTTGATAATCACACATAAGATACAACTAGGACAGCAAATTCAAATGTCTCATTTGAACATGAGTTTGAAAATAAAGGCATTCATATTTACGATCACCAAGTAAAATGTTTCTAGTCTTCACATCAAGGATATTCAGAAGCTGCTTTACATACATATCAGTAACAAGCACCTAATCCATACATGTCTTCATCTTATACAGGTAAAATGGCTTAACGCAGAAAATAAATGCTAAAATGGAGTAGGCTAGATAGAAAACGGCACCAAAAGGATACAACTCTTTTTTCCCTTTTTAATTTAACTTACACAAGAATGAATATTAAAGAATAAGCCAACCCCACCTTCCATTGTAGCCTCCCTCAGGTCAGTCCTCAGTCCTCCCGGTTGAATTGAGCAAAACAGCCACCGCGCCTGAACAAGTGCACTTCATCTCTAACATACAAAGCTACCTTCAGAAAGCAACTGATCTGCTTGCTCAAGCACGAAGGATGGGACTCGAGCCACAGTCAAGTGAAGCCATGATTGCAGCAATAGAGGCATGCTCTTCGGTCTGCCACCTGTTCATAGAAAGACCGGGCTTAAACTTCTTGCACTGGACTTTTGGCAACTAGAGTTTCTTTGGAAGACTATAGGTTTTCTTCAGAAACTTGGAAGCTGCTTCATCGTTTCGGTAGCACAGAACACGAAGAATTGTGTTTGGTTCAGTGGGGTTCCACTGCCCTGATGTTGCTGGTAGTGGAAGCCTAGACTTAGCAGAAGACCCATAAGTCTCGAGAGTGTTGCGCCTGAAACGCTCAACAAGAGACTCTGTATCTGTTCGGAAAAGAGGTAGAATGCTTCTTGCAGTGGCAGAAGCCTTATCGATCAATTCAGCAGGTAAACCATCTCCGTTTGCCCAGAACAAGTCCTTCAGAGCTTTGAAATCGTCCTCTATTATTGGCGACTCCTGCTTAGAGAAAGCACGAGATGGACCTCCAGCAAGCAATACTAACAAGAACCCATCAAAAGAAGCTTTCATAACGCATGTTATAATGCGTGTCCGAACTCTTTCATGCACAGTGTCTGAGATGATCAGCAAGTATTTCTCCAGCTCTTGAAGGAATGGCTCGATTCTAGAAGATGAAACTTCACCTAGATAAAGACCATCCCAAAGGACGTGGCTTAGATCATGGAATACGATTTTGTAGGCAACCGCTTCACAAAGCTGTTGGATACCCTCCAAACAGGCAGGAGGCGAGAGTTCAAATTTCTTCCCTAGACCATTTGAAAAATCCTCTGTATTAGCGGACTCAGAGTTCCTTAGATGGGTGATTACCCTTTTTTCCACAACCTCCAACTCTAGCCATATTTGCTGCAAGGTGTTTACACGAAGACATAGCTGAGAAACTCCAAAAGAATTGTCACCACTCATTGTCGCGACCTGAGAGTTCCTCTTCTGGATACTCGGTGACTTGTCTTTCTTCTTGCCAAATCCTTGAAACTTGGATCCCACACTACATCTGGTTAGTGCTGGCATTGTTGGAACATATGTATTTCTTGATCCTAAGAAAAAGTTGAAGACAATGGGTCATGTTATGATATATCCTAATAATAAAGAACAAGTTATTTGTGAACTTGAGGTTGACTGACCGCATCCAGATTTTGCCTTGGTTACATAATACTGAAGACATTTGTCAAGGCCAGTCATCAAGTCAGGAAGCAGTGCCGGATGCATCGGTATCGGAAGCTGGAAATATGCATCTAAAGTTTCATCTATTATCCGCAGCACTTCAACAGCAGAAGGAGCCAATCCCTCTTTATTTGCTTGTGGAGTCCATGTCTACATCATCATCAGAAAGCAAGGAAAAAAATGACATTAGAAGATGAAAAATGCACAAGAATGAAAGAATGCCAATGTTGAAATTTCAGTGTATAGCAGGAACCAATTAGTAAGGGAAAAATCTAATGCATGTATATGAGGTTTAAATTGCTTGTGATAACTCTGCGATAATATAACGCACAATTCTAACAGTGAAATAGACACATATCCATCAACACTTCATTGTTTCCCCTATTCTGGGTGCCAGATGGGAGGGTAGGCAAGAGAGTTAGGTTCACGACTCTTTTACTTTGAAAACTCTATATGCACATATATGAGGTTCAAAATCCTCATGATAATTCTACGAAAATAGATCACATGATCCTAACAGTAATTAAACGCATCCATCAACACCCCGTCTCGACTTTTACGGGTCCCAGAGGGAAGGGTTGGGAAGGGACTTAGGAAAGTTGTATCACTTGGTAGTTATTATACATTTACGCTTCTAAGAGATTGACAAAACTATCAAATCTAACCACTCAAACGAGATTGAATTCTGAGGCAACAGCAAAGCACCTTTTCATAAGCCACTCACATGAGATTGACAAAACATATTAAAATTAACCTATATAGAGTAGGAGAAACATTAATGAAGTACTGCTTCACATAGCAACAGCATTTCATATCTTCTACCGAGCAGTGATCTCACAAGATTGCGGCAATATTGAAGTAAGCAGCATCTTGCCATTCAAATGAACATTGTAAAGTCAAGATTTATCATTACTGATAGCAGACCTAGCATCCTACAAGATTGATCCAAACCGCAAAGCATACCTCTTGTTGCAAATTCCTATCTACCCATTCCTTCAATCTGTCTATTCTTGTCTTGATCCATGCTTTGACCAGATTGGCTATTGCAGCCTCAGCCTCAAAAGGAGGCATCTCTCGGATTATTGCCTTCCCACCATCATCACAGTCCACAGAATCTTCAACAGCAATTTGCACCAGATCCTTTTCCAGCTTATCCGCTGCTCTCAGCACCAGAACAGCATCTGGTGTCAACTCAGTTAAACCAGATATGAATTGTTTTAGCTCATTTCCATAACAAGCATGAAGTGTGGCAACCGCAACCCCTGCTGCAAAAGGATGCCACTTCTTCAGTATGGGACTGAAAATCTCCTTCTCATTAAGTGCCAGTTCACCCACATCTTTCGCAAGGATAGCAAGCACTGGAAGAGGATTAGAATGCTCTCTTGAGGCTCTCCTGCTTGAATCTGCTTTCTCCATTCTCTGCAACAGAATCAACACAATTCATGTCACAGATGCACAAGAATACAGCCCTACAAGTCAAAAGATTAATTATAAAGCTATACGAAGATTTTCTTTTGTCCTACTTTTTTTTTTTAAGCTATCAATATCTATTGCTTCCAAAGGACAGACAATTAAACTCTGTATAACTTCCTCTTATGATTGATACGATAAATTTCGTCAATATCAAACAGCCAGCATCTCAAGCATGTGTGGTAAAAGTATCCTGAACTTAAGTTCAATGTCTCCATGCCATGTCAGGTGACAACATAGTATAGCTTTAGAGCAATGAAAGATGATAGATTTTAATCAAATATCAGCCTTCTATATATTGGACATGCCCTGAAGCAGATTATAATTTATGAAACTTGCCTGAGCAAAAGCGGTGCGCAACGATGACCTAATGTAAGTATCGATCCTGCTGCGAGCTACATCAACTTCGGCTTTCCTCCTCCGGCGATACTCATTTGAAATATCTTCAACTAAAATTCTAGCTGCCACGACACCAAGAGAAACAATACCCTGCATCGTCTCAATGTTACCACTATCAAATGTGTCATGATAAGCAAGAAGTCTTTTCTCTGCCCAGCCTAATATTGATGTCAATGTAGAGCTCAAAATCTTGGAATACTCCGGATCCTTTGTTGCTTTGGCATCTTTAGCAACTTCAGCAAGCTCACTATCAGCAGCATAAAGCAAGTCCATTTCCACCTGTCCAGTTGCCACAAAACGGTGAAAAAGAACCCATGTAAAGCAAATATTGTGCAGCATCTGGTTGATTCCAAGGATTCCCCATGTCTTTTTTATCTGCTCCATAAGCTCATCAAATTCCTCGATGATAGAAGTTTCATCATTAACATCAAAGCAAGCTTCTAGAAGCATTTCATACAGTCGAAGATTTAGAGGAATCCCATCTGCCCAGTGACAAGAATCAAGAGACCCATCAACGGTTCTTGCAGCAAGAGAAGTCACAGCACTACGAAGAACTTGCATAGATTCATTATTCCTCCCTGTTTCTAAGGGCCTATCAAATGCTGCATTAATTATTTGTCGGAGACGCTGTGCAGTCATGTTTGACTTGTCCAGTGGAACACGGGGATAAATAAGGAGACCAGCCTCAAGAACTTTAAGGGTTCTCTTCTGCCAGGCATCATATTCTTGTTGATCAGTAAAATCCGAATTTTTGAGCTGCTGCAATAATTCTAACGGTACAACCACTGATTCAATTCGTCGTCCGACCTGCAACAGAAAATAGATGCTTGAATATATGAGTTTGTTGCTGGTCACATCAAAATATGGATGGAAAAGAGTTGTCCCATAAATCAATTGAAAAATACGCCCTATAATCATAGATATGCATGTGCACGCATGTCCCTCCCAAGGAAAGGAAATCAAGATGAAAGGGATGGAAATAAATTGAAGTCAAGTGACCAGAAATTATGAGCTATTATCATGCCCACAGAATCGCACCATAACAGCCAAGCAACGGAAGCTAAACAATTGATCAATTACCAAAGGAGCACATGTGAAGCAAATTATCTTCCAATAATAATAAATTAATTAATTAATAAAGAGGACAAAGTCAAGACAGACTAGAAGCAAACAAGAAGGCATTTGGTAAAACGCCACCACATAGGACAAGAATTTTCAACTCTAATCCAGTTAAACTATATTTTTTCTTCCTTGAACGGTAGCTAAGCCTACATTACATTAAATATCAATTAGTACCTAAGTAAATGAAAAGTAAGCAAGAACGTTCAGAGAAAACTGATGAAATACACAAATTCACAGTGTGAAAAAAAAAGTCTTCTAATTTGTCAAAATAGGATGCTTGCGGGAACCGAATATAGAACCAAGCCCGTCACACCATTCTGTCTTGCAAAATGCATAATCGAGTCTTTCTGTGAAAACTCGATTCCCTTCAAAAGATCAAAGTACAAAAACCATCAAGTCAAAATCCATGAACTCTTAAACTGACACCAGATCATCATATTCAATATTCGACAACTACATAAGTAGCATGGAATAGTGACCAACGATCTGCCGAATTTGCTAATTCGAGGTTATCACTGTGATTTGACCAAATCATACAAAAACCATCAACACTCCATCCTACCACTAAAGACACCCAACACCAGATCAACCCAATTAAGCACAATCACACTCAAATCAGCCGCTGAAAAACACAATTTACACATCATTCATCACCCACGAGCACACATTCAGCGGAAATCACCGAAATTTCGAAAAACCCAAAATTCACCTGCCCAGCTGATATCCTCAGAAGCGCTCTCCGAACCCTAGAATCCACGCTCTCCGGGACCCTCATCTGGTTCCTCATCAGCTCACCCACTGTCACCGGCTTCTTCGGCTTCCCGGGGCCCGAGCCCGACCCGGGGCTCCTCCTGGAGCCCGAGCCCGAGCCCGAGCCGGGGGATTTCAGCCCCAGCGCCTTCTTCATCTTGCTGGCGGCGGCCGAGGTGAGCGATCGCTGCAGCGCCGGGGAGCCCGGCGAGCTCGACGCGTTGCCGTGGGCCGCCGGCGGCGAGTCGGAGTGGGCCGCGGCGGCGGCAGCGGCGGAGGCGTGGGCGTGGGCGTTGGCGAGGGGCTTGGAGGCGGAGGTGCGGCACGCGGCGGCGAAGATCTCGAAGGCGGTGAGGCGGAGGTCGGCGTCGGTGAGGCGGGCGGCGTCGAGCTGGCCGAGCGGGGAGGGCAATGCGGCGGCGGGGGCGGCGGCGGTGGGGGCGGGGGCGGAGAGGGAGGGGGGCTTGGCGTGCTCCCTCTTGGAGTTGCCCAGAGAGAGATCTCTGAAGAGGTGAGCCATTGCTGGATGTAGAGAGAGACAGAGAGAGAGAGAGAAGGAAGGAAGGTGGACTATTTACACAGACCAGAGCAGGTGTAGAGAGAGAAGAGAAAGGGGGAGGGGGAGGAAGATGGAGATAGCGAGGGCGTTTTCGGAATTTCGCCCCCTGATATCAAATTTAGATTATTAGTTTAATTTTTTTTTTTTTTTTTTTTTTTTTTTGGGGTTGGGGATGAAAGGATAGGACAGATTGAGTCATACAGAAATTTGTTTATGAAGGGCTACCATAAAATTAGATAAATAAGGGTTCAAGTCCAGTTTCAAGTATACATATACATATATATATAGGATATATTAATTTCTTTTTTATCATTTACTCTCTTTTTTTTTTTTTTTTCCAAGTGTCACATTTCATCCGATTTGACTTTTACGTCTATAACTAATCAATATTTAATGGGGATATATATAAGATGATATATTGATTTTTTAATTCTTTTAAATTTTAAATAATAAGATGGATTACAATAAAACGTGGATAATTTGACTTTCTCACTTTCTTTATTGTTTTGTGAGACCAAATTGTTCGCTTTCTCGACTCGTGGAATTACACTTTCTCATTTTATTATTTTTAATTTTCATTAGATTGTTGAAATTGCATCTCTACCGCATTGAATTTTGACGTTCGACGTTGATTGAATGCCTATTTACCAAATAAGCCCCCACATCAATTACTCAAAGCCAACGGGCAAAAAGCAAAACGAGGTTGCTTTCAAGCTTGTCCAACTAATTCATAAACTATTCATTGATAACTTGCATGAAAGTTCTTTTCCAAGTGTCGGAAATTGGGATTTAAAAAAAAAAAAAAGAAAGAGTGATTTGAACGGTGTTGATTGATTCCTCCAAATTATTTTGAATTTTGATTTTGTCAAAATCCCAATTGTATTAATTTCCTTGGTAGTGAAAGCCTGAAAGGTTCCCATTCAATTTTTTATTTCACTCGAGATAAGGTTCCTGTTCAATTTTCCATTTCACTTAAGACTATCCAAACTCATTTAATATAGTGAAGTGTCATATCATCAAAGTTACATTAAAATACGAAGTAAATTTATAAATGAACCGCCTAACATCATCAAGAAACAAAAGCAACTCTCTTGACCCATTACCACACTGGATTAGGTGATAAATCACAGTCAAACACATCTCTTAATGAATTGCTTAATTTCCCTTGAACTGTTGTCTTTGTCAAGAAGCTGTCATCACCTCTCGCCATATACTACCTCCCATGAAAAAATTAATTTAATAGTCACATCATGATGAGAGAGATGGTGCAGCTTCGGATACAAGGAAACAATACCACATTGAACGATTCATCTTCCTATATCCATTCAATTGGCCAAATTTATGGCAAGTGAATATGAAAACCAGGCACGCAATAAATATCCATCGAATATTGAAGATCGGAAATATTCGATCCGACGTTCATTCAGAAAAGATCAAGTTGATCGCCGAGATTCGTTCGAGAACGATTAAGGATTACCGAATCAGGAGCATCCGGATGACTCCTGAACTACAAATTCGACTAAAAGTGAGATAACACGTAATTTAAGATGCCCGAAGAGTCTCTTATTTTTACTTAGGGCAATTACCAAGAATGGTGGTGGTAAGGTGAAGAGAATGAGTGAAGTCACCAACTAACTCTCTCATGTGCAAGGACTTTATGGGGGCATCAAGAGTGGAATGAAAGCTGGAAAATCAGGGCTTATAGGCTGGTTTGGCAGTTGTAAAAACCCCCCCATGATTGGTGGGGACCAAAGGCAAAGAACGCTAGAGCACACTCCATAAATTAATAAAAAAAAAAAGAATTATTCGAATTTAAATAAAAAAATTAATTAATGAAATGGAGTTGAAAGAGGGAGAGAGAGAGGGATTAATTAAGAGACGAAGGGATGTATCAAAAGGTCAAGAGCCTTCAGCTCTAAGCAAAGCAAGAGGTCAAAGAAAGAAGCAAGAGAAACAGTCAATTTCCAGGGACATCATCTACTCCTATTTTTTTTTTTTTCTCTATTTTACTTAAAGGAAAGGTAAAATCATTATTAAACTCATTCTAATCATTATATATATATATATATATATATATGTGTGTATATAATGTATGCGTCCTATTCTCAGTTCTTGGACGCGACAAAAGAGGATGGGAAGCTTCCCCGCTTTCACTGTAGTGTCGGCTCACTTCGGCAAATAAAGTTCGTGGGTTGTAGCAAAGGGGGGTGGTACAATAAATAAAAAATATAAAAAAATCCTGAAAACGTACTTCATGGCACATTTTTCTCCAACGAACCTCGTTCCTTAGGACAAATTTAATTTAAATTAATTTTCTTTTCACAGAAACTCTCGAACTTGTATTCACGACACATTTTCCCAAATAATTTTTGTCCTACTTAAAACTTCAAACGATACTTCAATCCAAATTTGCCATTTATTAAAATGCGTACACTCAAACACATGTAGATTTTCTAGTCGGATCCATCTTCCTCCACATCATATTATATTTATCTTATAATTGTTGGGATATCTAACATAATGCTAACGATGGGTACTAGTTTCCGCATTTTTGTGAGACAAAAAATAGTTCGAGGTAAATGTATTATAAGGTACGTGTTGGAGATTTTGTGGGATAAGAAAATTAGATTGAGAAAAATGTATCATGAAGATCCCAATTTGAGATTTTTTTTTTTAGACAAAAATTATTTATGTTGGGAAATTGTTTTTAATGAGAGTACCGATTTTGAATATTTAATTATATTAACTTTAAATGATATACTTTTGTTGCTATTAAAAGAGGTTCATAATTTTTTTCTTTTCTTTTTTTCCGATTAGTCAAAACTCTTGCTAAATAAATTTTAAAAGAAAGGGTCTCCCATCCAGAGAACACCGACATGTTCAAATGACAATTAAACATTAACAAAATGAAACTTTCCACATATGGACAATTTCTCCATTCTTTCTAATTCTCAAGATGGGTTAATTCACTAAAATACTTCTAGACGAAGAGACTACTATTAATGTCATTAGCCATTATAAAACTACAAAACAAAATAATAATGCAAGATTAATTAAATTAATTAAGGAACAAGTCCATGCTCAAATTTACCATTAAACCACCGCCCATGTGGATGATGAACTCCACGGAATTTTTATTTAATTTTTGAAAGCCAGCCGCGAGCCAGCAGGTGTATTATAATACAAAAAACTTATATAAATTGACATTATTGGCGTAGATAGTTCTTTGCATCACACTGACAGTCGAATGATTTGGACAGCTGACTTTATCATGGATTAGTTGTAATTTAATGCTTGGAGATGGTGAAATCGAAGACAACGCACACACCCCCACATGGTCGTGTCGTGACGACATTCGTTTTGGCCAAAAACTGAAGGCGCGTGTCGTTTTTTGCCCCCCGATTTTCCGTTTCATTGTCGTTTGGGGATTTTCTCTTTAGTCGGATAAGAGATGGCGACCCGTGTTCGGACTCAATCCGACGATCGAGAGCGGTCGTGCAATTGGGGTGCCTCTACATCCGGCCGATCGCAAACCCACTCGCCTGAGTAAGTGCTTGACGTGAGACCCACTTCGAAAGATTGTGCCGGTCCATGTCAATTAAGCTCAAGTTGCATGTCATTTTAGTCCCGGTTTTGTTTGATTGTCGTTTCGAGGTTTCCTCTTTGTTGTACAAGGGATGGCGACCCGAGTTCAGACTTGGCTAGCGATCAAGAGCGGTTGTGCAATCAGAGTGCCTCTGCATTCAGTCCTTTTGCAATCCTACGCACCTAAGTAAGTGCTCTATGTGAGACCCACTCAGTCGAAAGATTGTGCCCCGGTCCATGTCAATTAAATTTGAGAGATGAAGAGTTTTTACGTATTAACATAGAGTTAATTCAATTTTGCCTGAGCATTTTAAAGCGATTGTCCTATGATCCAATGTTACATTTGCGAAAACATACCATAATAAAAATTTCCTCGAGATAATAAATAATTCACATGAGTTAAGCTACCTACATTGCTCAGATGTCTAATTTTTGTATTTTTGCATTCTTTTATCTTTTTTTTTTTTGGGTTGCAGTCAAATGATAAGCTGAGTCAACCTCTTTGTTTTAGGTTAAGCCAATCAATAAGATCGTAAAAGCAGACCATCGATACATTGGGGGATTGATAAGGATTTACTTCATACAATTTGAGTCAAAAAGGAGTGTCAAACCAGTGCTTAAATTAGGGTCCGCTTGTTTGGAATAAAACTGTTTTTTGAAAAATTATTTTTGGGTGCTTTACTAAAAATGTGTTACATATATTAGGGGAAAACGGCTTATCTTTCTGGTGAAAAGGAAATCATTTTTCCTAAATCATTAAAGAAATGAAAACTATGCATTTTCCTTAGAAATGATCTCTGTTGAATATAGTTTCCTTTATAATGAAATTTTCAGTGAAACATAATATGTTTGTTTCGAGGAAAACTTCATTATAAAGTAAGATACTTTTTAGAAAAATATTTTTTTAGGAAAATGTTTTTCCTTATTCAGGTTCAGAAATTCCTTTTTTTTTTTTTAATTTTAAGCATGTATATTTTCTTTAAAAATATATGGTCTTTTGTTGACTCATTATTTTAACAAATCAGACATGCGAATGTCCAAAAAATTGATTTGCGAAAAATCATTTTACTCGATTAAACACACCCCATATTTCTTAAAGTTTAAAACCCTATCATTTTATTATACGATTACTCTTGGAATAATGATGTCATTATAATCTAAGAATCGAATGGAAGAGGACCATGATTAGAACCAGCCTTGGGAAGGTTGAATATTATGAAGCCCTACCCTTCATAACTGGTGTCCACCATTCCCATCTTAAAAATGAGCTTTTGAATGCCTTTCCTCCGATCACTAAGATTGCCCCATTGGCTACCGTCCCACATGGGAAGGGGAAGATGGGGAGTTGGATTCCCCCTTATCAAAATTTTAGGCATGGGGTTCGACACATGGCAAAAATCTAAAAGTGAGTAAAGAATTAGAATAAGATAGAGAAAAAAAAAATGTCTTCCATCATTTTCTAGTACAATGGCTATCCTACCATTCTTCTTAGCCAACCCCTTGATATTACTAAAATCTCCGATGCACATCCAAGGGTAAGGAGCATTGATTATGGCCATACTTCTTAACCAATGCTAGAGTCTTCTTGAAGTTTCAAGGTTCGCATGCACCCCAATAACTCTGAATTCGGTAGCATAGCCAAAGATTTGTATGTAGACATCGATGAAACTTGGATCAGCGCAAAGGACTTCCACTTGTAAGTCAATATTCACCAAAAGACCAATCCTCAACTCAACCCAATAGGATCAACATAAAGCATATTAGTGAATCTCATTCTCCTTCTCACCATTTCCAACATTCTTTTGTTTATTCTTTCGTTTTGGGCAAAAAAATGATGCTAGGATGATGTGTTTTGTTGAAATTAAAAAGATACCAAACAACTGAGGATATCCCTAATCCTTGGCAATTCCAATAAAGGCCTATCGTGGCCCTTGGGTGATTGTATTAGGCTAGCCAGCAAAGCCATTTTTGACAAATATAACATTATCTAGGATAGATATATCAGTCAAGTTCTCCTTGTTCATCAACTGTAAAGGCTTCTTATTTCTCCTCCTTTTGGTAGCCCAATATTCTTTAGCCCTCCTTACATACCCTTTTCTTTCCACACTTTTACCTTTAAGCTTAACTTCCATATTTCTTCTTTTACAGCCTCCTTCAACAACCCTCTCTAGTTGTCTCTTTAGGGATAGTCTCTGCCTATGAAGCACCAACACTCTCCAAGAGACTTCGTGTCGTGTCAGACACTTCGACACATGTCCGACACTCTCCAACACTCGGTCAATATGTGTCGGAAAATCCGACACCTGGTCAACTTTCTCTACATTCTCCGACACTCGAGTCGAAATTCTGACATATGAGTTTTCGACATGTGATTTCGATATGGATGTCAATTTTAAAAATTCAATAAATGAGAGGTAATATATATATATATATATATATATATATATATGTGAAAAAATAAAACACAAAATAAATGGAGAAAGAAGAAGAAAAATCTAGTATTCTCTTCTCTTCTAATTCCCACTCCCTATGATACGCAATTCACCCTTTAAGTTTTTTTTTTTCTCCTCTTCCAACATATCTAACATGCAAGTCCATAATATGGATCACTTGTTTTTTCTCTAAGTTTTATGAATTATTGAAATCAAGTTGAATTTGTCAAATTGAAATAATGAATGATATTAATAAATGGAGGATTAATATTTTTTGTGTATATTCATTATAGGCTTATTTAATTATTTATTTATTTATGAATTTGATTCAAATTAATTTGATTGAAATAATCATAAAAACGATAATTTATTATGTATATATAAAAATATATATTTAATATATAATGCGTCCCAACGTGTCGGAATTCTCTATTTTTTGAGAAACGATGTGTCGGCTTGTCGTGTCGTGTCGAATCACGTGTTAGTGTCGGTGCTATTTAGGTCTTTGCATAGCTCTAATGAATAAGACAATGGCTTTGTCCCTCTTTTCCTCCACTTCCTCCAAACCACCAACTTGCTCCTTAGGTGGGAGCTTGACAACATACACTCAATCCGCACTCTCTATGCCGCCAGAACTACCAGAAATTTTAGATGAATGACTAGATGAATGGATAGATTCAAGAGCGGAAGGTGAGACACTGAGACATGTAAAAGAATTCGAGAGAGGAAATGAGTGTGTAGGGGATTGATCATAAGAGGAGCAATATTGGAATTGTTTTAGGTTTGTCATAAGGTGGGAGTTTGTAGATTGAGTTTTAGGAGGAAGAGAAGAATAAGGAGAATCATGGTGAGAAGAACAACTAGAGTTTGTTTCACTAAAGATATGCTTAGGATTTAAGGGGCTAATAGGAGGGTAATGTTATTTCGTGGACATTGAGCATGATGAGATTAATGGGGATAAAGGACATTCGGATTTGAGTTTTCTTTGTTGGGAGACTAATGTTGGAACTAAAAGAGAAATAATCTCCAGACCTAACATCCTCATTTTTAAGGGTGTGCAACCTGACCGATTCTACTAGGGAATTGGATTGGATCGCTTGAAAAACATGTCCGGGAGCTGGTTTTCATTGGAACCTGTCGAGGAATTGGTTTTGAGTGAATACCTACCTCGAAATTAGATCGGACCGCTTTGTTTTAGAATCGGTTTTGAAACCAATTTTATAAGCTAGAAAGCCAAAACCTTAATTTCTTTTTCTCCTAAATTCTAACCTTAACATTCACTCTGTCCTTCCTTTTAATCTTCCTTGCACGTCGCTAGTCATCACCGTCATTGTAGTGCCATCGATCAGTCCTCCCTTAGCCTCCAACTCTCCCACTTCCACCGGTGCTAGTAGTAACCCAAGCTCCATTTCTCTAGTTGTCACCTCTCTCTTTGTCTCTCTCTCTCCTTGTAACAACCCTAGCTCCACATTTCTTTTTCTTTTGAGGCCCGCCAACTCCAATTTGCAACCTATCTTTGCGTCGACATGCGTAGCTAGCCGATTCTCCGTTGAAATAAGGTGAGTATTACTATTAGTATTGAGCTGACAAGAGAGAGATTTTAGTGGCAATGAACATGGGCACTGTAGAGGAGATGCTGGTGGTGGCGAGTCAGAGAGATGGTACACTAGCCACAGCTTAGAAATGAAAACACAGAGATCACAACCATCTTGTCAATCAACAATCGAGGAAATTGCCATAGGGGAGGTGAGAGAGATGAATTGTCCTTAGCTAAGGGAAACGACTGAACAAAGGTAAGCAATGGTAAGAGGGGACATGGATGGTCACTAAAAAAGTAGAGCAGCGGCAAGGGTGAAGGACAAAGACACCTGAGCTATCGACAGAGAATAGGGGAAACAAGCATATCTTGTGGTGGCAAGAGAGTACCACGTCAGCGCAAGAGAGATAGCGTGTTCGGGTGGAGACCAAAGAGAGAGTGATGGAATGAGTTGAATGAGACCAAATTGAGAGAGATTATACATAATGGAATTCCTAGGGAGAAAGTGAAAAGAAGAAGAAGAAGAAAGATTCTCAGGTAGGCCTTGGAATTGAATTGACAGGGTAGGTTCCGGAATAGGTTCCAAGCAAATAGGGAATGTTTCACAGTCTAAAAATTAGGAACCGGCTGTAACAAAGTTAGTTCCGTATATTTAGGTCTGAAACCTACTTGATTCTCCCTAATTGCTTCTTCCACTTGCCCTCCTTCTGACTTTCACCATTCACTTCTCCAATTTACCGACAATAATTATGTGCATCTAGCGACCAAAACTAAGAGTTGAGTCATCCATCAACTTTACAGTTTCACAATAAGTATTGTTAACATATCCCGATCCATGTACTTTGCATTTGATTCCTTGATACATATCCCTTGTATAATGTGAATCGGCAATACCCAAGACTCAATCACTATCAAATAACTTGTAGTTGAATTGAATCATTGAATACGGAATCCTTTCGGTCTCCTCACATCGAATATGAGATTGTCTAGCTATGTGCCTCTTTCTTGTGATCAAATTGGTAAAGATACTTTATAGAGTACCTACACCTCGAGTATCTCAAAGTCCAATACAAGAATCATACGAGAATCCGCGTTTCGTAAGTGGAGTGTTCGGATTCTTAGTATGTTATTAGCTCGATTCAAATGAAACAGGTCGAATTAGTATCCATGCATAACAATTACCATATCACCGAATTACTTTTTCAGACTGCTCAATGGTGAAAAAAGCAAGTCCAGGTTAAAAAAAAGGGATGGAAACATAAACAAAAGAATAGAGTTTAGCCACCGCTTATCCAAGCATCCCAGCCACGCAGGCTGAAGCTCACGGTACTCTTGGGCACATGGCACACACGGTTCAAAAAGGAAGTGAACCGACAGCCCAGGGTGGGCTGCTTATCTTTGTAAGGCCACCAGAAATCCGGCGATCAGCCCCACCGGCTGCGCCCGCCACCGACGCAGAGTTTCATACCAGCAGAGGGGACCAAATTTCATCCGAGCGATGTGAAAGCCCACTATCTCGAACGGAGCATGCACGAATGGAGGCGGTCAGGAAAAGGGCTCGTGGGCGGTGGCGCCAAAAGGCAGAGCACTTCCCGCACGCGCCAAAAACGACCAAATCCTTTTCGTCTAAGACGCGACCGATTTCACTTTTTTTCCTCTCGACGATGGCGATGACGATCGACCCATCACGGTAAACACCTTAATCAGGTACGCTGAATCAATCAGAAAAGAAAAATCCAATAAATGTTGTCGGCTCATCTTTCTAATCACGTACGGCTAAATCGGAAAAGAAAAATCCAAGAAATGTTTTTGGTAACTTTTCAAATTACTACGAACGGGAAAGGAAGAGGAAAGGAAACCCCCCCCCCCCCTTCCCTTCCTTCTTCCGGTATAAAGAACCGAGCTCCTGCTCACCTTGCTGCCATCAAGAATCCAAGAAAGAGCTTTACACAGTACAGAGAGGAGAAACCCTCCGAGGATGTCCGTGCTGGGTTTCGACGAGTTGAGCCTGATCCTCCAAAGGGTCGCCGGCCCCGGCGACCGGAAGTCGTTCTCCGAAGTCTGCAGGCAGTGGCTGCGGGTGGAGGGCCTGAGCCGGGAGGGGATTAGGGTTCTTGAGCCCGATCTGCTGCGGCGCTTCCTGCCCAGGTTCCCGAACTTGGCGAAGTTCGAGTGCTCCAGGGTGCTCACGGACGCCGACGCCGATTTCGTCGCGAGGACGTGCCTGAAGATCGAATCTTTGAACCTCAGCCGCAGGCCGCCGCGCGACGACGCGCCCTGCGATTCCGGCGAGGGGTCGGGCGCCGACGATTTGGGGAGCGGTGGGCTGTGTGCGCTGGCGGGCGGGTGCCCGAGGTTGTCGGAGGTTCTGTTGGGGAGGAGGAAGAATGTTGAGGACGTGGGGGTTGTGTCACTGGTTGAGCGTGCCAAGAATTTGAGGACCTTGGATTTGGGTTGGTGCAGTTTGATTACTGATCAGGCTCTAGAGGCGATCGGGCGAGCGAATTGTATTCGCACCTTGAATTTGGAAGGTTGCTCGAAGATTTCGGATGCTGGGTTGGCTTATTTGGCGAGCGGGTCTTTGGCAAGGACTCTGAAGAAGTTGGTTCTTGCGGAATGTGACCAGATTACGGACAGTGGGGCTTCGGTGTTGCGACGGTTCTGCTGTTTGGAGGAGTTGAATATCGCAGACTGCGGGCCGAAGGTCACTGATGATGGAGGAATTGCAATTGCTGCTATTAAATCCTTGAGGAAGCTAAATTTGGCGTGGCTGATAAATCTATCTGACACCACTCTCTTTGCGCTTGCTGAGAACTGTGAAAATTTGGCGTCCATTGATTTAACTGGTTGTGAGCTGATTAGTGGAGCTGGAATTCGCGCTTTTGAGCATCATTATCGTTTGGATACTCTAGTTTTGGCTAATTGTGACGGTGTTAATGTGCATGACATAGAGCAGATGGTGCTTGGATGCCAATCTTTGCAGATTATGGTGCTTCCGAAAGGATTGAGAATGTGGATGCCGGAAGCAATGCAAGAGAGCATCTGTAGACTATGCAGTGTTGACTGGAAATGATTAAGCATGATTCCGTAGGTTAGCATAGTTGACTTGCTTATTTGCTAGTCCATATCGATGCTGATTTCTTTTTCGAAGTATCTGAGCAAGCAACTGTACCATATGCCAGACTTTTCCTCCTTGTCTGCAATATACCTGCATAAAGTGATAGTAAAACTTTCCTATGTTATTGCCCCGTCTTTCTGCGTGCTTGGGATGTATGAATTGTTTTCTGCGGGATAATGAAACGCTCCAAGACTTTGCAGAGTTGATAACTATGTTGATACAAGTTTTCGTTGAGCTTTACATGGTTGAATTGCTAAAAAAAAGATTAGCTGTTTGTTTTTTCAGTTACATGAGGAGTTTGAACATATGCCAACTCCTTTTTTTTTCCACCGAATTTCACTGTTTTTTCTCTAGGCATGAGGTGGGAATTTTTAAGACTGTTTCTCTAGTATGATGTTAGCCCATATAAGAGTTTCTTTTGAAGAGTGTATATTAAATTTGAGGAAGTTCTTCCTTGAGTTTTCAGGGAACTTGTAACGTTTCATTACTTAAGCATTTAGTCATTTCTATCAACCAGATCAAGCATGTTACATCATACTGCTTCATTTCATCTCTGATTCAACTGTAGAAACAATGATACCGTCGATTGTATCGGAGAAATTCATGAGTCTTTGTAGTTCACGGACGTTATCATGCATCTATATCCTTTGAACAATGAAGTCCTAGAAAGCAAATTGGTAAATGTAGAATTTCTGTTTGTCTACCGCTTCAAACAGTTTGTTGATCTCCATGGATGTCCTTATATGTTATTACATTTCAAAGCTGTTGTAAATTGGTTCTTTCTTATCCTCATTTGATCAGTTCTTGTCTCACCTCTTTCCGGGATGGCAATTAAATGAAATAGTTCCTCAGAACACTTCCTAAATTCAAATTAGGAAAGAGCTCAAATCTTTCTTATTGGTAAAGAGAGTTTATGTCGGCAATGTATGAGAGCCTTGCGATTTGTCACCGACATGTGTACATGCATCATTTTCTATGAACCAAAGCACAAGCAATTGACTGTATACATTTTTCAGATGGAAATAAGTTTTCTTGCCTCTGCTGTGTGATATTGGTAGGAGAACTATCGTGAATCATAAATTTCCTTTTACGTGCTCTGTATTGCCTTTAGATTTTCTAGAGCATCTCAAAATTGTCCCAGATATAATCAAATTATGATGTACTTTGACATGGATGTCAGCCAGAAGAATCTTCTCTCTTTTTCCTTTTTCTTCTTGTGTTGAATATAACAATAATGATACTAGTACCAAAATTTTTCATATTCAATAAGATGGTTACGGTTATGGATCAGTAAGCATTAGAGTTGAGAAATGATTTGTTAATCATTGAAGGGTTGGATGAAAACCAAGAATGGCAGTTTTGGTCTGTTGTCCAAGTTTCATTCAGTGTTAACAGTAACCATGATCAAGCCGATTACAGTTGCTTCAATTTATATAATAGTTCTGAAGATGTTGTGGAACCTCCTCCAATCTGAAGTTGGAGTTTGAAGATGGCAGAATTTGACCAATATTCAAGCTGCTTCTGTAATATTACTTCATGCGTGCACTTGAAGGTGCTGGCTTGATTTTATAGTAGCTTTTCGTATTGTACTGCTGGCTGATGTACTATTCTTCCTGCTATTCTAGTAATCTCTCATAGACATGAGCTTTTCCTATTAATCTGATCCTTTGGCTTTGAAGATGCAATTTATTGCATTCTTTTAAAGGAAATAGAAGTTGGAACTGAAGGAGAGAATCACTGGACAATTCAATCGAAGCAGCAGGAGGAGAGAAGACTGACTGTAAGTAATGGTGTGGGTGAGTTAGCATTATTTTGCTTTTCCAGTTCTTTTCAGTTTCCTCTGCCTTTGGTGATTCCTTGCTTTGATTATTGTACTTTTTTTGGATTGTCACCTGGACCCTGAGCTGTTGCGACTTCGGATTATCTGCCTTCAACAATTTAATTTGGACTGCCAGATCAAGCATTGACATATTGGTGAATATGGCACAAGTTGTTGTTAGCCCCAAGCATTTTGTTTTGCTTAAGGATTAGTGAAGAGTATAATTAGCTTAGAGGTCTCTGGATTGAAAAATCTGAGGCACCAAGTGAGCTCAAACTGCTCCGTGTCAAGGCAAAGTCGTTACTGTTCTACAGTGTAGTATCAGCAACAATAATAACCACAATCATCTCGTTACGATATGGTCAAATGGAGATGCTTCGAGTCTTTCCTTTACTAATTCTTCTGCAATATTATGTTCATGCGAGGAGATCTTGCAGTTGAAATTTGCTGGAGACAGATGCTAGGAGTTGGCTCTTGATGGACATGGGTTGAAGACGATCTCGGAAAGCGATCTTTAAATGTTTGCCATCTTTCCTTCTTCTTTCACGAGAATTGATACTTTTAGAACAAGAATATGAGTCAAGGGATTCGGAGATTTGTATGAACACAGCTCAAATCTGCATCAACACCAGCAAGAATCATTTCCATAGATCTCAAGCTTTACGGGCATAGAACACCGATCACTCCCACTTCATCCATGATCTTCGCTTCTCAGCCAACGCCCTCATGGAAGATCTTTACTTCTTTGGGACCCAGCAACCATGGAAGCCATAAGGAAGGCTACAGGGGAACTTTGCTTCTCTGGCAATCTCCTTGAAAGTGGAGCCATCAAGCAGCAACGCATACCCACCTCCATTTTTTTTCACTAATAATTGAGATCACCACACCTGCAAGCGCAACCCCAGCACACCGTTCTTCGCAAAAGAGAATTGAGAAATTCTTTTTATCGCAAAAGTTTGCAAAATAGGAGAGTCAACTACAGTGTGAGGCCCTAGAAAGGCAATTATTCAAGAAAAATCATTTTCCACAATTGTGGGGTGATGGAATTTTTTTTTTTTTTTGGTAAGGTAAGAATATATAGATTAATAGCCAACTGTACAAAAATCCGGCGCCAAAAACTTTCACTCAAAATGCATGAGCAAAAAAGAGTGAAAGGGAGCCGAAGTAGAAAAAACAAAACAACGGAAAACAAGGAAGTCGAAACAGATCGGCAACCAAAAGAAAACCGCCACCAAGCAAACCAAAAACAACTGTCAGCAAGGCAGCACAACACAGCAACGGGGCCACAAACCCAGAAGGAACATCACCAATTGACCAACCCTAGCAGAAGAAGCACCACTAAAGAGAATGGGCAGGCCCGCCAACAAAAACAGAAGAGTCAAAGCCCCACCCGCATTGAAGACGCCTGTTACCAGAGTTGACCGGTACGTTTCTGAAGGTCAACACTTTATCTTTAACAACTTTGACAAGTTGATTCTTCAAAGCCGAAACCTCAAGCGTTTCACCCCGGAAATGATGCTATTTCTTTTCTTCCAAATTAAATAGCACATGGCTCCAAAAGAGAACCGAGCAATGGAATGGAAGAAATCCTTACCAATCAGGAACTTCAAGGCCCAAAGGAGATTTTCCGCTCAAGATCTATTACGCCATGGCAGATTACATCTACTGGCCCAAAAAAAAGCAAGAGTCGCCGAGACGGGACAAGCAAAGAAGAGATGGTCGATAGAGTCTGGAGTGGCACTGCAAAAAGCGCATACTTCATAGCCAATTCTACCATAAGATAGGAGGAAAGCCTGCGTTGGTAGGCGATTCCTAGTGATTAACCAAAGGTGGAATTGACATCTGGGAGCAATGGCATTGTTCCAGATAAACTTAGCCCAAGGGACCCGGTTCTTTTTGCTTCTTATGGCATCCCAAGCAGAGGCCACCGAGAAAATACCAGAAGAGGAACCACGCCAAGAGAACCGATCAGGCACTCGAGTAAGAACCGGGATGGAAAAATCCCAACACTCCAAGAGCGACCTGAAGACCCGCCCCGCCGGAGAAGTGAGGTCTGCCACCGTCGCAAGCTTCGAGAGGCCAGAGCCCTCCATAAGAGAAATCGGAATAAAAAAAACACAAGGGTCCTTCTTTATGCCAGTTATCGAACCATAGAGAAACAGAGCGACCATCACCCACTTCCCAAATAAAGTATGACCTGAAATCCCTCCTCAGCTGCAGGATTTATCTCCACGCCCAAGAGCACACGGTAGGAACGGTGGAGACCCAAAAATTTCCCCTCTTTAAAAAATTGGAGTGAATCCACCGACACCACAAGGACTCTTTATTAGTAAATAAGATCCAAATATATTTCACCATGGCTGCTTTATTGCAATCTCGCAATCTTTGAATACCTAGTCCACCCTCCTCCTTAGGAGCACAAACATTTTCCCAAGAAACTTTAGCTCCAACCCGACCCAGGGTAGGCCTCTTCCAAAGGAATTGTCTTAAGATACACTCAATACGGTCTAACACCGAATAGGGAAGGGTAAAAACACTAGCCCAGAAAGCTTGGATAGAATGAAGCACCGACCTAATCAACTGAAGTCTTCCAGCGAAGGAAAGAAACCGTTGAGTCCACGATTGGATCTTGGCAGTGATTCGATCAATAAGAGTCACGCAATCTGCCTTCCCAAGCCTCTTGGAAATAATGGGTACCCCTAGGTAGCATACCGGAAGTTTACCTTCTTGGAAGCCAAACGCCAAAAGAATGTTCCTTCGAACGAAATCAGAACCCCCGCAAGAAAGAACTTCACTCTTGTTCTTGTTAGGTAGCAAACCACTCCAAGAGGAGAAGATATCAATGCCCCTTTTAAGGAGGGACACCGACACCGAATCAGCCTTACAGAAAAGAAAGACATCATCAGCGAAAAAAAGATGAGATAGTTTCACGGCTTTACACCTCCAGAAATACTTGAAGTCCTTATGTGAAGTGCAAGAAACCAGGATCCCAGAAAAAATCTCCATTACGAGGGTAAAAAGATATGGAGACATCGGGTCCCCCTACCGAAGGCCACGCCCACCTGAGAAGAAACCATGAAGCTCACCATTGATCGAGATGGAAAACTTTGGAGTGCGAACACAAACAATGATGAGTCTGATCATCCACTTTGAGAAGCCAAAAGCTAAGAGGGTAAGCTCAAGGAAATCCCAATCTACCGTATCGTAGGCATTCTGGAAATCTACCTTAATAGCACACTTAGGTAGATACGGCTCTAGGTGGAAACCTGCAAACAATTCCTGGGCTAAGAGAATATTGTCCCTGATTCTTCTTCCCTTCACAAAAGCATTCTGAGACGGACTAATCAGGTCATTCAAGACAGCTGCTAGGCGGTTAGCCAAAATCTTAGTAATGACTTTGTAAATGGTGTTACAACAAGCTATAGGCCGAAAATCTGAGAAGCACAAGCGTTTGGAACCTTCAGCACCAGAGTTAAGATCTTGTTGTTTACCTCTCTAAGCAACTGACCCGATGAAAAGAAATTCTTCACCGCCTCTATCACCAAAGGACCCACAATCTCCCAGTTGTATTTATAAAACTCAACAGTAAAACCATCAGGCCCAGGAGCTTTTCCACGAGTGAGAGAAAATAGAGTATCACGAATCTCAGAGTCCAGGACCGGAGTAGAGAGGAAACCAACCTGATCCATCGAGAGCGGCCGTCGAATGCACTCCTTCATCTCCTGCAGTGAGGGCTTCGAGAGGGCTACCTATGGAGATAAGAGGTCCCTGAAGAAAGAGACAAAAACAGGAGGCATGAAAGCGGGATCCGTGACCAAAGCACCCGAAGGATCCTTGACTGAGAGGATCCCGTTCCTAAGCTGTCTTCTGTTAACCGAGTGATGAAAAAACTTGGTGTTCCTATCACCCTCCTGGAGCCACCTAACTCTTGATTTTTGTATGTAGAAAGACTCTTCATGAGCTCGCAGATCCACAAGCAGCCTATGCTGGGACTTTTCCAGTTCCGCAAGAGTAAAGTTGTCCGGGTCTTGCTGGAGACCAATCTGGGTACAACGAAGAGCATTTCTAGCTTCGTTAGTCCTCATTGAAATATCTGAGAACTCCTCTCTGTTGAGTCCCTTGAGGCGACCTTTTAGGGCCTTCAACTTGCAAATAAGTTTGAACATGGGAACCCCTTGCACCAGACTCTCCCAAACATGCTGAACAATAGATGGAAAAGCCGAGTGTTTCATCTAGAAATCAAAAAACTTAAAAGGTCTCCTTCTAAAAACCTGGTTAAGGACTCTGACCACCATGGGGAAATGATTAGATATACCCGGGTTGAGAAAGGAAGCCTCAGAAAAAGAAAAGTCCATATTCCACTTGGCATTCACCAGCACACGGTCAATCATCCTCATTTTTCTATTGGCACCCGAGGATGTGGACCAAGTAAAACGAAGGCCGACATATCTTAGGTCTTCCAAATCCGTGCGGCCTAAGCAAAGACTAAATTCGTCAAAGTATGGAATCCATGCAGTAGAACCCCCCACCCGGTCAGTCGGGTCTTTTATGGCATTGAAATCACCAGCAACCACCCAGGCCGAGTCTTGTACTAAGCTGTTCATCCGAACCAAGTCGTCCCAAAGGGGGCGACGACGAATAAAAGTATGCTCTCCATAGATGATTGAAGTACAGCAAGCTTGCCTCGACAGAATAAACTTTAGCTGGCCGTGGATAGCTTGATCATTAATAGCAGTAGGTTCAAAACTAACCAAGTCCGGATTTTAGCCAACCCATATTCTACCCCAAGGGGAAAACTCATAATTAGCAATCCAATTCCAACCCGCCAAAAGGTTTGAAGAGAAAGAGTGGAAACAAGGTTCAGGGACTTTCGTCTTAAGAAGACTAACAAAACTCAGATTATTTGAAGAAACAAAACTTCTAACTTCAGCTCGCCTAATGGGGTCAACGATGCCCCTAATATTCCATATACCTATATTCATAATAGTAAGAAGGAGAGGAGATTACCTCTTCTTAGTAGTCCTACGTCGATCGGAGGCCGGAGTAGGTAATATCGAGGGGGGCTGATCAGGGTACAGCTTCAGTAATTTATCTTGCATAGATTCAGAATTCCCAAGAATATCAGGCCTTAGCTTTAGCAACTTATCCTGCATTGTTTCCGCCGGGAGGGCCGAGGGGGGAACTGGATAAGGGTCGCCAACCGAGAGAAGGTCATCATCGTCGGATCCATCATAAGCACTTGGTCCTACAATCTCATCGTCCGAGCCATCACGAGGCACCATGGAAATCGAACCAGCATTCGCCTCAACCTGGGAGGCTGGACCTTCCCCAATCTTCAAAGATTTTTTTGAACTTGTAGGAGGCTTGCGAGGTGCTGTCTTCTCTAGAGCAAGACCTTTTATCTTCAGAGATTGTCCCCCTTCAGAAGGAGGAGGCAACCGGAAGGATGCTGCATCCTTACCCATGTGGGACTTGATCTTCTTTCCCTTCACCTGCTTCCAACCAGGATCAGCATCCTGTTGAGACAATTCATCAGCAAGAGCTGCATTGAAAGGCTGTGCCATAGCATCACCCGAGCCTTGTCAAACAACACCACTTTTAGGTGGTAAAGAGGCATAAACTGGAGGTACATCATCTTGCGGTTGAGAAGAGATTCTCCCAGAAGTCGTACCAACAGTTGTGCTATCAAACAAAGGATTATCAGCAAAAGCAACCACCTGTCTTTGCTGAACAACAGATGCCTTAGTAGGCGGAAGAGGAGGGGGGATAGCCGAGCTTTGAGGGGCTTGATGAGCACCCTATTGCTGTCGAGCAGCTTCCACCATGGATGGACGTGCTGGAGGAGGGCCACATCTATGGCAAAAAATGCCACACACCGGACAAGCTTCCGGTTTCCATTCATATTCTACTCCCACCATACACGATTCACCTTTGTGAATAATCTCGATAGAGTCGCAAGAAGGTTGGTTAGCAATAAACTCAACACAAACTTGAGCGAATGCATCCATCTTTAGCTGGCTTGTTTGTTGATCAACGAATAGAGGCCTCCTTATGACACTGGCAACTTTACTAATGGCCTGGGCAGACCAGAACACCAACGGGAGGTTGGTCAACCTAACCCACACCGGCACGTTAAGATGCGCATCTTTCTTCAGTTCAAGGGTAGGCTTCCATTGCTGGAGAACAAACGGAATCCTGGAAATAGTTATGTGCCCCCCTTCCAATATCTTCCTACGAAACTCTCCATCCGGAAAATGGAGGAAGAAAAACCCCTTACCATTAGACATCACTTCGGCAAGGTTAGGTCGCCAAACTTTCTTCAGGGCCGATTCAGTAGTTTTGAAGGGTAGTCGTCTACCAATAAAATATCCAATGAGGCATTCAAATAGCTTAGGATCAGCCGCCTCAACCTCATTATCTGTCATCTCCACTATAGGTTTGCCATTAACAATAGACGGAGGGAAATACTCAAGATCGTACCCCTTCTCCACAACCTTGGCAACAGCAACCCAAGTGCGTGGAGCCGGTTTGCCAGAATCCCTACTCTGTTGAGGCCTTTGCGAGGCCGATCTATCACGCCTCCTCCCTCTCGGACCCGAACGGACCAATAGGAGGGTGATTCAGTTGAGGGCCGTCCCTCACAACAGCATTCGACTCAACACCACATCCCTCATCTACCACCGAAGGACCATCCTAAGCTGAGCGGTCAATAGCAGGTATGGAAGAGCTACGAGAGCTCGGCCCAACACCAGCATTTTGGGCCAAACTCGCCTCCGCCATCATTTTACAGATCATGAAAAAAAACCAGCAGAATAGGGTGCGAAAGCCCTAACCGAATGCAGCCATTCGGCCCAAGAAAGAGGACGAACCAGGCAAAGACTCTTTGTGGGTTTTGAAGAGGTGTAGAAGGCAGCCCTACCCATGAAAATCAGCTCCAACAAACGGTCGGATCGTCGGGAAACAGGCGCGAAGCAGATCGCGTGAAAAAGCCCGTGCTGAAGGCGGGTGTTGAGGAGTCCAAGCTAGCCTCACTAGAACCCGGAGCAGCAATAGCAAGATGCACGAGAGATCCCGGGCAGACTCCCCTTCGAGGAACCCCAGAGCCACACCGGCAGCCGCACCACAAGAATCCGAGTAAAGTAGCAACAAGCAATTCTCGGAGAAAAGGGGCAGCTTCGATCTTACGAATGAGAAGGAGACGGATGAAACCGTTGGTGAGAATCAAGAGGCTTACCAGAGGAGGCAAACCTCCAAATTTCGAGCCAAACGGAGGGCTGAGGCGGCCGGGGTGAGCAAAATGCCGTCGGTGTGAACAGGAAGAAAGTCGCACTAGCAAAGGGGAAAGTGAACAGTACCGGGGTGACGGAATATTGTACATTTGCTAGCGAGATATTTCGACCGAGAGATATTCATGTCATCTCTCACTTCAGAAGATGCAAAGACGTATTGAATGTTTTGTCCTCACAGAAGGCATAACGAGCATATGTTGCATTTGGATTTTCTAAATTCTTACCATCATCTTCCTCAGTCGCCCCTGGCCTAGCAATGAAGAATGGCTCTAAGGGCATGGCGCCATCTTTGTGCCAATTCTTCGCTTGTTCTCCACCAGATCGGCTTGCGGAAACCTCTCACTTCATCAACGTCTCATCAAGAAAATCGTTCCAAATCAACTTCTACTTGCAAGTAAATCAACGCAACGCCTATATCTCCCTAGCACTCTTACCACATCCTAATTTATGCTACAAAAGCATGAATTTGAGGGACATGAATATAAACCTTGATGAGGGCACTGGGGAAATTGCAAGGGCATTAGGCCCCACAAGTGTAGACAAATCTCTATCTTTTGCCCACGAAGGCTGGGCTGATTTTGCTGAAGTAGATGCCTCTCCCATCTTCACTTAGGTCCAATGCTGTCTTCAACTTCCCATGTGGATTCCCATCTGATGGTATGGTGAACCTCCCAATCCTGCCCAAATTGACCAAAAAAAAAAAAAAAAAAGAAAAAGAAAAGGAAAGTAAATATATTGATTCTATAAAGTGGCCATTAGTGCACCCCTCTTCCTTTGTTAATCAAGCGGGGTTTTGCAAATTGGCCGTTAGTTTGAAAAAGAACACTTGGATTCTGCTACAAAATTATTTTGAAGGTGATGGTGCAATTTCTATTTTAATTTTTTTTTTCTGTTTGTGAGCTACGATTCTAGGGATAATGACACAAATAATTCCTAAACTTGGCCTAATGTGTGATCCTTGAATTTTTAATTTATGCAATGTAGTTCTTAAACTTTTGATTTGTTCACAATGATCTCTACCTAAAATATTTTTATACAATTCAAGGACTACATTGAAAAGTTCAGAGACCGCCACATATTGAGCTAAAGTCACTGACCACATTGAATAAATTCAAAATTTAGGGAACACATTACATATTGTGTCAAAGTTCATAAATCATTTGTGTCATTTCTTCAAGATTTTATGCTCTTTCTTACATTTGCTCACAGTTTCGATTTTCCTTCTATGTATCTAATGTTTCCATTCTTTATATATTTCAATAAATCAAACGAATATAAATATACCTCAATTTCACGAGTGCACGTATTCCAAAAGCCGTATACGAAAAAAGATGCCTAATTTGGGGAAGTACGTCTTGGCCTGCGAAGGAGTGAAGGTTTTGAAGGGTGAGCTTGTTGAGAATGGTGGCTTCCCCCTAATGCTCGCAGCAGTCGGCGATCGCGGCGACGGCTCGCTCGTCTTCGTCCGTCTCTTCATATGCACTGATAAGGTGAACTGCCATGAACAAAGGAACCTCCACGCTCGTTGCGTTTTTCATGCAACGGAAGTAAAAGGAACAAAAATTCTTGTTATATTGACTCCGTTTATTTCACGGAAAATAATTAATTAGAAAAAACATTTTTCTAATCTTCCGTTCTCAAACTACAGCTTCGCCACCATGGCGTAGCCATCAAAGAGGTGGTGGAAGTTGTAGTCTCCGACATGCATCATACCGGGACCATTTCTTAGATAAATTTCGTTCTACATGTGATTAAACCTACTAATTAGGACTCTCTATCCAATAGAAAACACCGGAGCTTATTCCAATGCATTTGTCATGTATAATAAGTATGCAAGAGACTATATTGTCAACAATGATATTGTACTCCTTTCAGTATATAAAAAACCTTTAAACGTTGTATTTCTAATTATTTAATACGGTGGAATAGCTGAAGAAGAATTTTTAAAATATACGACCACACGTAATCTTCATCTATTGGTACATTAAAAATCACACTCTTTGAAGATTTTGTCTAGAAGGTATCCAGAGGTAGTCAAGATAAATCCCAATAATTTACAGTTCGTGACTTCTTCTTCTTTCCTTTTCTTATGTGCTAGGGAAGTTCGCGACTTCTTTGTGAAAATGAAAAAAAATTCTCCCCACATATTGTTTTCCAGGTGAAACCTCTTCAATTAAGTCAAAGGAAAATCATTCAAATGTTGAAGTAAATTCCAAAATTAGCATGCTATAAGCGAAACTGGTGGACCTGTAACGATCCTGTCTGATGAGGGCGGGAAGCGGTCATCAGGGTTAGAGGGTTCAGATAAGGTGCGATTCTTAGCAGGTTTCTGTGATGGGCAGTGTGATAGGATGAATTGAATTGTACACATAATAGGGGGAAAATGTGTTTGGGATATGTGTGTGCACACGCGTTAAATTTGGAGCGAATTCATGGAGGCACCTTTTGATGTAACAACAAATTTTGCTTTGAAATTCCAAAGTTAAGCATGCTCAGGTAAAGCATTACCAAAATGGGCGACCTTTAGGAAAGTGCCGGCCTTTACACCAAAGGGATAATTCATGAGACTTGGTATAGGATGGCCAAAGCGAATAATACATTGAGTGATTAACTTAGGATGTCACATAGTACAAGGCAAAAAATAATAGACTAGTGTGAGTGATAGAGTATTTATTTATTAAATTACGTTTTTTTAATAAGTTAAGGTTTTAGAATAGTTGGTAGTGGTCTAACAAATGGTATTAGAGTCAATTGTAGATTGTAGATTAGCGGTCCCCAATTTAAATTATTCTAGTGTTTGGAAAATATCTTAAGGAATGAATCTAGTGACTAGTGTGGTTTTCGGGTTGGACTTTGACCTTAATTTAAAGCATGGAAATATACAAATGGGTGTGGTTTTCGGGGTGGACTTTGGCCTTAATTTAAAGCATGGAAATATACAAATGGGTGTGGTTTTCGGGGTGGACTTTGGCCTTAATTTAAAGCATGGAAATATACAAATGGGGAGACAAATAAGGGTTTAAAAGATTTAAACTTGCGACTTTTTGTAGTTTTACCATTTGAGATTTTATGGAATTACTATTAACTATTCTAAATTTTTTTCTTTTTCGATGAATGCATAATTTATTATTTGGATATTTTAACATGTTCTTGTTGTTCTTCCTTCTCTTTCTTTTCTAGAAGCAAATGAAAATTGAATAAAGCTGCTCTTATTATTCAGCTAGTCTTCAAAACAAACAAAATAATTTCCTTTTTACCCTTTTCTCCGATATGGCAAGACAATAACAAGCAGAATGGACAAGAAATTTAATTGGGGGACGCAAAAGCATATAAATTTTATCACATGCATGTGAAAATGTGGATGAGAGATTATAAAAAAATCACCCACAAACCCACCAGCCAGAGAGGGATCTCTCCTTCGACGACCAACTCGCCTTCCCACTGGTTTTGCTGGACGCTTGCCCAAGCGACGTGATTTTGATCACTCACGGCTTCTTTCTGAAAGTGCTAGTATGAACACCTAGAGGGGGGTGAATAGGTGTAAAAATAGATTATGCAAAATGTAGTGAAAACCTTTACTTTTAACCCAACAGACTTTTGAAACTAAATCTGACGAGCAGCTGACTTTGAGCGAGATTAGACTGTAGCAGTTAAATAGAATTACGAATAAAATAAAGAGATTCAGGGAAGAGAATAAGAACACAAGATTCTTAGTGGTTCAGCTTAATCCAAGCCTACGTCCACTCTCCTACGCTAACAGCCTCCTGGCTGGATTCCACTATGCAATCAACAAGAGATTTCAACTTTGAGTGCAAACACTTAGTAGTAGATCACACTATCTCACTAAATCACTCTTTTGGTATTTCTCTCACGATCATAAACATTTAAGCTCATAAGAGACAAGTGTTTGATCGAAGGTTGCTCAGACTTTGGCATTATAAATTCTACGCTCCATCTCTTACTTGCTCATTGGTCCTTCATCTCCTTAAATACTCCTCCACTTCCAAACTAGCCATTGGACAATATCTTGAGGATCGTCTTCCAATCTACCCATTGGACAAATCTGTATCTAGAAGATTTGGTAGCCGTTGAGTGATAGAGATAGAATCCCAAATTGATTCCGATCGCCCATACAAACAGAATCTTGGTTTCCATAAGTAAAGCTTCTTCATATAGAAAGTTTTTGTCTTCAAGATTTAATTGTCAATCAATTAGATTGAGTCAATCAAATCAATCTTGATGTAGAATCCAAACCAGATCACTAGCCGTTATATTTTCGAGGCTTGAGTTACGATCGGTCTCGTTCTGGATGTAAAGTCTGAGAGCAATAAACTTTACAATCTGAGTCTGAACATTTTCTGCTTCTGAACAGATTTAGCTTTAAGGTCTAAACACAGTCTGAATAAGTTCAGCTTCAGCATAAAGTCTGTCTTCTGGTTTTTCCAAGTATAGACTTTGACAATATCCTTTACATGTTCTATCATTTGCATAGTCTATTACTCAATCATCAAACATGTTAGTAGCCTTTGATTTATTTTGTCATCTTCAAAACATCATAAGGGATTTCCCTAACACTTTCCAATTCAACGGTTGAGAAACCACTGGGACCTGACTCGTAATATTCCAAATGGTCGTTTCTCGAAGATTGCCTCTCACATTCCTCATAAATTCTTATTTCCAAGAGAAAACCCATTTTCCAAATGATCAAAGCTTTTGGAAGATTCTTTGATAGGGTGTTGAACATAGTTTGGACTAGCTATAAAGTTTATTAAAGCCATGGTAGAACAAACAGAGAGCAAAACGAGCTGAGGGGTGGGGAGAAGGGGGGTAAGGGAGGGAGAGAGAGAGAGAAGGAGAGAGATTATTGAATGGGCTCTATACGCATTGATTGAAGAGGGAATCTTGAATGGTGCAATAGTGGGGGAAGTACACTATCAGTGCCATAAGTTGTGTACGGCGCTCACTTTGGTGCCAAAAGTTTCCGTTGGATCACTTAAGTGCCAAATCAGAGAAAAAACGATCACTTTGGTACCACCAGCGAGAGATTCCAACTAGATTAATTACGTGGCTTTTATATTTTAAAAAAAAAGTTCCGGTTGCTTTAAAACGACATTGTTTTCGGTCATCCTTAAGAAAATGATGTCGTTTTGCCGTCCTACGTGGATGGCCTCACAAAAACGATGCCGTTTAACTCATTTGGGGATTTTTTTTTATTTGGGGATTGAAATTAGGGTTTTTCCGACCTAGCTCGCTCGGCCGTCATCGCTCGACCTCCGCCGTCGCTCGCTCGGCCGCCGTTGCTCGCGCTATTCGACGCCCTCGACGGCACATGAGGGAGCACCAGCCCGGTCATTGGAGCCTGTGTAATGGAAGACGCGAGCTAGGCACTCGTCGAGGAGATTAGAGATGGAGAGGGAGACATCAATGGCGGCGCACTCGTCGGCGGCCTCCCGAGCATCGGCAAGATCACGGCCTTCGACTTGGCCGCCGAGTGGCCGTCGTCAAGGTTGCGGTCGGGGTTGGGGTCGGAGCCGTGGCTGCCGAGTGGCCATCGTCGAGGTTGGGGTCGGGGTCGGAGCCGCGGCCGCCAGTGGCCATCATCGGGGTCGGGGTCAGGGTCGGGGTTGGAGTTGCGGCCGTCGAGCGCGGGGGCCATCGAGGACGGCGACTGGCCGGAGATTTAGGGTTTTGAATTGGGGGAGACACCAAACGGCGTCGTTTTGGTGTTAAGATGCTGACTGTACTCTCTGGCGAGCCACATCAGCTTCAAAAATTAATAAAAAAAGTGTCACATCGGATTTCCAGCCAAACAGATTGGAGTTGGCACTAAAATGATCGTTTTTCAAACTTTTTGGCACTTAAGTGATTCGACAGAAACTTTTGGTACCAAAGTGAGTGCCGTACATAACTTATGGCACTAATAGTGTACTTATCCCGTGCAATAGCATTCCACTAGAGGACATGGACTTGCGCTAGGCAAACACACCCAAATGTCATGGACAAAAGCTAACCATGGCATCAATTCAAAGGATTGCCACATTACTGGTCCAAAGGGGTTTCTTAGAAATGTTAGATTGATAAGGGCATTTGATCTCTACCATCGAATTTATTTGACAATGATTGATGTCACGCCTTGACCTCGAGTGCGCGCACATCTCTCGGTGGTCGATCAAATTGTGATGTTCCCAGGATGCGTCGCCGACCCATTCATTTATTTGCACATGCAGAAGTGAAATAAATAATCTCCGGACAACAAACAAACATGGGATAGAAAAGAAGGACAATCAATTTAAGCGAAACACACTTTATAAACACATATGGTTTATACACAGAAGGTCTGACTCAAAAAGAAACCTCTAGGCCATCTACACTCTGGACCTTTCAGCCTCGGGCTCTGGATCCTCCATGCTACGGCCCTGAAATTGGTAACCCATGACGGGTGAGAATAAATCTCAACGAGTTCACGCCCTAAACCCTGATTAGGAAGGTAATACACCTAGAGGCAGCCTAACCACACATCATAAAAGACTCACCTTGCCTCAGCACCTCCTTGCATGTCAGCACAGATCATATACATTTGTATACAGTGAATACACTTAGTAATTGGAACACTTCACTTTCATATCTCAATCAATTGCAGGGGTCCCAATTATAAGGCCAAATCGTTATAACACGTCCCATTCTGTGTCACACAATTTTATCCCATAATCAGGCGCGATTAAATCACTCATTCAAGCGTTCCAATTAGTTACGGCCCCACGAGCACAACCAACTCAATAGTCCATAGCTGGGCGTTGTCCCACTTCGTGAGGCACAACAACATTTACATCTAGACGACATTCCACATAAGAGCATCGGTCCAGCCTCTACTGCGACCGGCATCCGTTGTCAGGGGCATTCCACGTAGGAGCATCGTCCACCCGATTTTCATTGGGTGATGGGTTCTCATAACAATCATGCACACATCTAATCCTGGCCAAGAACATTGTGCTTTGCACTCAAATGCCTCAATTTAAATAATGTGCTTGGCCTATTTTCTTTATATTAAAAACACCCGGTAAAATAATCGTGTATGGGCACACGGTCAGATCGAGCTATAAAATGCAATATCCTCACTTTTGAAAATCCCACGATTTTATATAGTACTTAAAAACATTTTTGGTGTCAAAACCTGAAACCCGGTATTTTTTTAATTAAATATAAAAAATCCATAATTTTGAAATAATAACTCAAAATCATCAATCAGTATTCAATTGCAAATTTAACACTCAATTGCACAAACTAATTACATCACGACAATCAATACGAAATTCGATGACCAACTATCTCGGTATAATTTCTAAAAAATAATAAATAATAAAATAAATTACAAAATAAATAAATAAATGACTAATTAAGCTATATACACTAATCTAACCACCTAATTGGACTTAAATAAATACTGCATTAAGCTAATTAAATCACAACATCTAATTAACCCCTAACTAAACTAATCTAACCACCTAATTAGCTTATCTAATTAATCTAAATAACTAAACAAACTAAATAAATACCCTCAACTCACTTAAGCTAATCTAAACCTCCCCTAAGCATAATTAACCTCCTAAGCAAGGTTTAGCAAGTAAACTCACCGGATTAGCGGGCCGATGAGTTCACGGTGACGGCAATGCGGAAGAGAGCGAGACTCGAGCCTAGAGTGACACCAAGGGAGGCTAGGAAAGGGCTAGAAAAGGGCCACGAAGCTCTCAGCCTAAAGCTAAGAGTCGGTTCTAAGCTGGGCCGAAGAAGCTGGATCGAGGGGATAGGATGGCGTGGGAACGGCATGACTGCAACGACGAGCAGGTGGAGGAGGGCTAGCGGCTCAAGGACCAGCGACAGTGGCTTCCAGGTGGACGGTGGGTGGCCAAGGGCACGGATAGGGATGGTACTGGCGCGAGGAACAGCGCGCGAGCGGGATGGGCATGCGGGCGGAGCTCGGGCGGGCGTGTGGTTGCTCGGGTGGGTTGACGACGACGGCAAAAAGAGCTAGTTCGGTTTGCAGAGGGTGGTGGCTGGCTTTCTGCTCTTGTTTCAGAAACAATGGAGCACCAAGAAGCAAGGGAGAAGAAGGTAGAGTGGCTGCAGTTGGAGGGGGGACAAGAGCCTTCAATGCTCCCCCAAAATATCTCAAAACACTTGAGTTTAAGCCCTAAAAGTCTTTAGTTTCTTATCCAGCTGCCAATAGGGGTGAGCGGTTCCAGGTTCCGGTTCGGTTCCGTCTCGGAACTGGAACCTACCCTCGGTACAGGTTCCTCATTTTTTGGAACCTCGGAACCTACCCGTCAAAACAGAACTCCGGAACCTACCCCGTCACAGTTCCGTGGTCGGTTCCAGTTCAACAGGGTTCCTTTTTCTTTTTTTCTTTTTTTGTCATTTTCGGATTTGAACTATAACGTACGCGCATACTTTACGGTAACTTCCTACATCTTAGCAAACATACCAATGCCGACAACCAAGAATTTAGACATACATAATCAAAACCAATAAGAAGTTTCCAAAGATGAAAGGAGATGCTTGATTAACTATAATTATTGTGCCCACATATGTCAATATATGTGCACTAAAGCTTAAATTGTCACATTTGCCATATGCCATATACCTTCTCAGCTGAGTCAAATGCAAAATGATAAAGCAAAATACACTAAGGAAATAAAAAACCAGAAGTGCCAACAAGATCTCAAATATTCATCTACTCCATAGTGTGAACTCTGCAACCTTTCCCTGTGATTCCTTTGGCACAGCAAAACCTTGCAAAGACATGGATGAAAATCACTCAAAATCCTAAGTAAAACAACAGAAAAAAAAAACCAATATCGATAATACTCCATGAAGCATGCCAACAAAAAACCTTGCTTGACTTCTCAACCGCCGGGACCCATTGCAGATGCGACACCACCAACTTTATTTATCAACGATAATCTCCGCATTAAGACCAACCATATCTGAAAAAAAGAAGAAGAGATTAAATAAAATATTCACTTATCGATATACAAACAGAATTACAATATATAAAGATATAAACATTACTTACCCAACTCAAATTGTTCTCGCGTTCTCAATGCACTCTTCAACATCGTGGTACGTGAACGGCTCTCAACCAATCTTGAGTGCAAATCAAAGCTTCCACTACTTTTGGAGTTAAAGAACTTCGAAAGCCATCAAGCACACGACCCGATGTACTAAAAGTTGATTCCGAAGCAACGGTAGTTACAGGAATGGACAAAATATCTCGAGCCATCAAAGAAAGGATCTTATATTTTGAGCCATTAGTCTTCCACCAAATCAAAATGTCAAGACCAAGATCCTTTTCATTTTTTTCTTGAAGATACTCATCAAGCTCGGACTTGTTGTCATCGCACCCTTGTTCATTCGATTGTAAAAACATTTTCTTCCAATCTTGGGCGTCATACATCTTTAGTTCTTCACTACCACCCGTATCGGGTTGGGAATTGGAACTACTACTACTTGCACCCAAATTATGGCCACCAACATCTTGATCACTTGAAATAAGAGAAGATTGCTCATAAAATTCATACAAATGCTCCAATGTATCCTTCACCTTGCAATGCATCTCTTCAATCTTCGATTCATCATCATAAATTTGTCTATACAAGAAACTCACATAATTTAACTTGGCTCTAGGATCTAACACAACCGCAATCAACACCATCATATTCACTTTATCCAAGCTTCCATAATATTTGTCAAATTTTTCTTTCATTTTCACACCCATAGCTTGAAGCTTAGGATCCGAAGCATTGACCGCATCTTTCAAATATCTATACAAAAGAGCTATTCCTTCAAAATAATCATTTGAAGTAACATATGAAGTCCCAGACATCTTCTTGGTGGCATCATGGAATACTTTTAGAAAATTCGAAAGAATATTAGCATTTTCCCAATCATCATCCCTCGGAGTTTCATGATTAAGCTCACTTACAAAAGATGGATCGTGATCTTCCATCCTTTCGAAAGCTTTTCTGAACTTTATGGCGGTGTCTAACATGAGGTAAGTGGAGTTCCATCTAGTGGCGACGTCAAGAACTACCGAACCCTTATAAGTGATCTTTTCTCTCTCAATGCAAGATTGAAATCCTTGAGCTCTTGTGGGAGAACTCCTTACATACCTAACCACATTTCGGATACGTGCAATGGAGTCACGTACCGTAGTCAAGCCATCTCTCACAATCAAATTTAATATATGAGCTGTACACCTCATGTACAAAACACTACCATCTAATATCAACGACCTTTGTTTGGAAAGTTTATCCCTCAAATAGCCAATTGCAACATCATTCGAGCTAGCATTATCCACGGTAATTGTGGACACCTTTTTTTTCTATTCCCCACTCCTCAATGCATGTCTCCACCACTTTCCCAATCTCCCTACCCCTGTGACTATGCATCACCACAAAGTTGATGATTCTTTTATGCAACTTCCAATTTTCATCAATAAAATGTGCAGTGAGACACAAATAATTCAAATTTTGATTGGAACTCCATGTATCAGTCGTGAGTGCGATCCTAGAATTAATCTTTCCAAAATAATTCTTCAAAGAAGTTCTCTCACATAAAAACAACTTCATGCAATCTTTTGCCACTGTGAAACGTGATACATGTTTAAAGAAAGGTTGTAACTCAGTAACATATTCACGAAATCCAACACGCTCAACCAAGGAAAAAGGTTGCTCATCATGGATGATGAACCGAGCAAGCATGAGCCTACAACGTTCTTGATTAGATGACCATGTCGATAAGACGCTACCATCTAGAATCTCCTCCTGCCTTACCAGCCATGTTGACATTACGTGGTGCAAAGAATTTCTGCCTCTTATCTAGATTACGGGAAACCTCTTGCATGTGGTCAAGTGCCTCCTCATTGCGAAGTACCGTTAGCAACACGGTATTTAAGCATTGACCCACAATGAATGCACTTCACTTGATATATTTTTCCATCCTTATCACTAATTTTCGAATAATGATTCCAGCATTCGGATGTATATTTCTTATCATGGGGAAGAGGAAAACCGGGTACCTTATTTGTGGCACTCGAGGTAGGGGGTGCCTCTTCTTCGATTTCATTGTTGGAAAACTCCAATTCCGTAATTGGAGTCATCTCCTCACATCCCTCCACCTCCATTGACGTATTATCTTGATACATTAACTTCGCACTACACAACAATAATAGAATATAATTAGAAATTTCAAAACAAAATGTGAATTGAGTTATAGAATAATGTGCAAGCGGTTGCTAAAAAACAAATCAATACACAACTTTCCCTCAAATCAAGTTGTTCGCCTTTCTATGGTATCTTCTTGTTTCGCCGATGCAAAAGAGCAATAAAACAAGTGCTCTCCAACATATGAAATTCCAAGCGTTCAAAGGCAACAGTTGTAGAAAACAATATGCATTGGAGAATGCCCTTATTCATGTCAATATATATGAAGTGCACACTATGCAGGCACATAAGGATTTATTCATGCAATCGCAATCTGATTAAACCATAATCTTTTAGTCAAAAATTGTTCTTGTATTCACGGATGAAAACGCCATAGACAAAGATCATCTCACAAAAAATCTCCATGCATCTCCATCAGAAAACAGAAAGTAAAAAGGAAAAAAAAAAGAAAGAGCCGATGCGAGATATAATCATATAACCACAGCAAGATCAAAGAACCATCCCCGGAAGCCTCGGACTGATTAGTCACCTCGACATTGAAGGAAAAAAAAAACAAGGCGAAATGCGAGATGCTTTTGATCTCGGCTCAAAAACTCCCCACCCGAAATCGAATTCAAGCGCACGAAATTGACAAGAAAGAAAAAAGAAAAGAAAAAGGAAGAGGAGAGTGACTTACGGATCTGTAGGTAGAGAAAAGAGCGGAAGCGACGTCGCGACGCCGCACTGAGTGAAGAAGAGCCGCGACGTCGCTCGCCGCCGGGTCTTCGGGGCAACGGCGTCGGGTCACGGCTAGCCGCCGGCGCGGTTCGTCGGAGGGAGCGAGGCGGAGATCGGGGCAGCGGCGTCGTGGGTCGAGAATCGGAGACCCGGCAGCTCCGATCGGACGGCTGAGGACGGAATCGCGAGCGAATGCGGGCGTCGAGCGACGTCGGCGACTCGCGTCCGGCGGCGGTGGCCTTGAGGGTGAGCGGCGTCCGGCGGCGAGCGGCGTCCGGCGAGACTCAAACCGAGGCGAGCGGGGAGGGGGTTCCTTTCGGACCGGTTCGGTTCCGTGTCGAGCGACGTCGGCGACGGCGTCCGGCGGTGGCGTCCGGCGGCGGCGTCGGCGAGACTCGAAACCGAGGCGGCGGGGGGGGACTCAAGAGCAGAGCATTGAGGCGAGCGGTGGAGGGGGTTCCTTTCGGAACCGGTTCGGTTCCGCGTCGAGCGACGTCGGCGACTGGCGTCCGGTGGCGGCGTCCGGCGGCGAGCGGCGTCCGGCGGCGGCGGCGTCCGGCGAGACTTTGAAACCGAGGCGAGCGGGAGAGGGGACTCAAGAGCGAGCACCGAATCGAAAGTCGAAGCGCGGGGGAGGGTTCCTTTTGGAACCCTAACTCGGATTCCGAAACTGTTCTGCGACCGGTTCCGGTTCGGTTCATGACCGGTTCCGGTTCGGTTCCGCTTGGGCAACCGAGAACCGGAACCGGTCCTTTAAGAACCGGGAACCGCGCTCACCCCTAGCTGCCAAGGCTTCTCCTACAAGTCATTCCCTCACAAAACCACACCAAGGAACTTCAAATTGGAGGCCAAAACAGCAGTAGCCCCTAGTCCTACAATATTTGTGCCTATTCACTCAAGTTCTTCACAAATCTCTCCAAACAACCTCAATTCGATGGCCATTCATGCAGAGCTAGTAGCCCGCACAACTTTCTTGCATTCCCTTCACCAAATGGCTCACTTTGGAGGCAAAAAATGCACTCAATTTGGCCCCTCCGAATTTCCCGGTCCAAAATCGCCCAACTTTGAGTTTTCGCCGAAAATCCGGGCTTGCCGAAATTTTTTTGAAGGATGAGTCGATATTCCTAAAATAAATCGTGACATGACAGAACTTTCAATTTCTGAAATTGGGTTCAATTTCGTGATTAATTTCAACCGGACCCGATTTTTAGTATGACCTAACCAACTAGGTAGGTTTTAGGAATTTTTAGCGCAATTGACCCGTGGTCGATTATTTTCGATCCACATTGTGCATTTATGATTCATAGGCAACTCTTAGTTGTTGTGAAAATATCGAGGTTTCAAATACGGGCATAGGGTATAGAAACGACAGAAAAATCGGTTTAGTACCGTTCGACGCAAATTTTACAATTAAGTGGAATCACCCACATTTAATTACATGCCTCTGTTGAATCGACCTATGTCCAGTCTCTAGTTGATTTTAACGGTGCCATATTGAACTTTGTAGATTAGCACGGTAGAGCAGTCGATTTCTAATCAAATTCTCAAGTCGGTTGCGTTCAGATTCCTTAACGGCTTCACATGATAAATTAGTTATCTCATGAATGATCAGCTTAGAGAAAAAGACCATAAGCGAGTCAATGAAAAGCCCATTTCATTTCATCGAAAACAGGGTTGAAAATCGGGATGTCACAATTGATGCCTTTAATTGTTGAATAGATTCAATTTCCACCATTGGATTAATGTGATGAAAATCGATATCTACCACCATTAGATCATCTATATCTCTATCGTCGGATCGAGTAGACACATCCTCTATCATGAGTGTTTCTTGTATAAATGGGGTATCCCTTCTCCTCACTTGTACCATCCACTTTCATTTAAACAACATTCTCTCTCTACTTTCTCTTTTAAGGATACCCTTCCCGGAAAGTGAGAGTGAGACTTAATTAAGCCAGCCAAAATGATTTGAAGTCTAAGTGCCGCATGGTTTGCGATTCATCCCATAACACATAGTTACCTATCTTTTATGGAAATTTTTCATGGGTAAGGCCGACACAACTTAATTCCTTAAATATGTGCCATTGGACAATATGTGGTAGTGCTTTACTAGCATAATAGTCTTTGGGTTACTGTGAGAATAACAGCTTGCCGTAAGCTGCAAATTTTTGAAGGAATGGACCCCATAATAATTTATAATTTTTTTATTTGATTTTTTGTGATATAAAATAGACTGTTATTCTTATAATAGACAAAAGACTATCATCTAATCTTTTTCCTATGTGGTATGTAAAACCGCAATATAATGCAAGTGTTTTCCTTTTTTGCACTATGAATAGACGTGATACAAGGGCGATAGCCATCACAAGAAGATAGTCCTACCTCCTAAATAATTCTAGAACACCATGTCCCCTAGATAATTCTAGAGATTACAATAATACTAGGTGTAGCCACGATTCTACTTTGTTATGCATGTTTTTTTCAATACTCCCCCTCATGGACTACTCTTTTCTTAATATGAATTTAGTAACCATGCGAAGTCGCTTTCGAAACTCTTCGAAATTTGCAATTTCAAGTCCTTTGTGAATATATCTACAATTTGATCACTTGTCTTTACGTGTTTCATCTCTATCTTTCTCAACAATGTTCTTTTTTTTACGCAAGAAGTGATAATGTACCTCTACACGCATGCTTCTAGTGAGAAAGATTGGGCTCTCCGCTAGTTGTCTATGGGGAGGGTCGTTTGATTATCATTATGGGGCATTGAATAAGTTAATGTGGAGCCTTGATAAATTGCACAAACCACGCACTTTCTTAAGCCACCATTGTCGCTGCTCCCTACTCGGTTGCCGTGGTTGATAGCGACACTATTAATTGCTTCTTACTACTCATTCCATACATCACACTAGATAGATATCATATTCCCTTTATATTTCCATCCATAGGCGTAGAGACGTGTGCAATCAAAACATCCTGAACTTCTCTAGAAGATTTCGTGCATACTCTTGTTGACATATGGGTATCTCTTCTTGGTTTGCTCAACCTTGGGTCCTAAGAAGTGTTTTAGTTCTCCAAATTCCTTCATGTAAAATCGTATAGAGAGGTTGGCTCTTATTTAATATATCTCGTCTTCATAATCTCTAGTGGAGATTAGATTATCCATATAAATTAGTACTTTTGCAGCCTTTCACGTTCTTCCTTCACAAATAAGCTTGAATCTATTGGTGGTATTGAATAGCCACTCTGCATTAGAAATTATGCGTTGCTCTCATGCCTCATTCCTGGAGCTTCCTTCAAACCATAAAGCACTTTTTAAATATTCAGACATAACTTGAATAAGCCTTACTTTTAAAATCGTTTGGCTACTCCACCTATATGATTTGATCTAACTCTCCAAGCAAGAATACATTCTTTACATTTATCTGTCATTTCTTTTTTTTTTTTATCGAAAAAGATAATATATTGATATTACGATTCACGTAGGAAAATAGGAACAACCCTTAACTAGGGCTTCATTACAAAGCATGTCTATCATAAGTTGAGGAGGAGAATTGATCCAATTAGGCAAAATGGACCCTCTTCCGTGGCCTTGGCGGTCCAATCAGCTAGGGCATTTGCTTCCCGGTGGTAGTGCTTCACCTTGAGGTTTCGGAAACATTGCAACAGTTCTTCGCTTTCGGCAAAGAGGGCTCGACACTCCCATGGCGGCGGACGGCACCGATTAATGGTTTCCACGTGAATGATGTTATCAGACTCCAACACCAAGTAAGATTCAGTTTTTTGTTGCTGTAACAGATCCTTGAGAGTGCATAATAATGCTTGGATCTCCGTCTCAAGAGCAGAGGATGCTGAAACGCTGCAGGTGAAGCCTCCGATCAAGTTGCCTGTGTGATCGCGAGCGATGCTTGCTATTGCGCCCATTTGATTCACAGTGGGGAAAGCTCCGTCCACATTGCTCTTCACCGTGCCCTGCTGCGGTGGAAGCCATATCCGATTAGGGTTCAGCCAAGTGGTGCGATTTCTCGATTCCTTCTGCTGAGTGCTGATCTGGAGATTAGCCAGGGCGAAGGCTGTTTCAACGAGCTGATCCGGGTATATGCGTTGATGGTGAAACACAAAGTGGTTCCGAGCCTTCCAAATTTCCCAGAGGAGACCTGTGATGTACTCAAAAGCTGGTATGTCCCTTTTCTACTTTAGTAAGTCAGCTATCCATGCATCCATTCGATTTATGTTGTAAGCCGAAGTGTTAATCTGTACTTGGGAATGGTTCCATATACATTGTGTCCATGGGCAATACAAAAATAAGTGTTCTGTAGTTTCGGGGGAGGTAGAGGAACAGAGTGTACATACTGGGTTGGCGATAATACGTCGTCGGAAGAGATTGTCCTTTGTTGGTAATGCATTTTGGCATATAGACCAAAGAAAATTGCGTATTTTGGGTGCTGTTTTAACTTTCCATATCTGTTTCCAAACATGCTTGGGCGTTTGATACGAAGAAGAGGCTTGAGGGTGTACCGTTCGATGTGCGGTCTGTTTAATGAAGTTGTATCCGCTCTTAACAGTATAATTACCATCCTGTGTCCCTGTCCAGATCAGTTTATCTGCTGTTGACGCTGGCCAAAATTTTAACTGAAGTATTTCCTTAACAGTGGGTTCATCAAAGGTGCGAGTCAGAAGCTCCACATTCCAGTTGTTCTTCATAGGACAAATGAAACCAGCTACTGTTTGAGGTTCATTTTTGGTTACTGGCCCGCCAAGAATTCCGACAGGTAACCATTTGTCCTCTTTGACCTTTATTGATTGGCCATTACCCACTGACCATTGAAGCTGTTTTATAATCGAATCTCTGCCTAACAGGAGACTCTGCCAACCCCAGGAAGGTGTGTTCCCCCTATCCACATGCCAGAAGTTCTTGGAGTGAAAATACAAGGCTTTGAACACTCGACTCCACAACGACGATGGATCTTGAAAAAGTCGCCAAGCCTGCTTTCCCAGAAGGGCCTTATTAAAGGTAAGTAGGTCTCGGAACCCCATCCCTCCATTGTCTTTTTTCTCTTTCAGTAGATCCCAGTTTTTCCAATGTATTCCAAATCTATTGATGTTGTTTTGCCACCAAAACCTTGATATTTTCTGTTCAATAGACTTGCATATAAATGTTGGGACCTTAAATATGGACATTGCATACTGTGGTAATGCTTGAACTACTGATTTTAACAGAATCTCCTTCCTCCCTTTTGAAATGAAGTTCTCTTTCCACCCTTCCAATTTCGCATTTACTCTTCCAAGGATCCAAGCAAACATGTCCTTTTTCGATGAACCCCAATCATAAGGTATCCCTAGGTATTTACCTGATTTGTCAAGAATTGGCACCCGTAGTTCGCTGGCCAAGTTTTTCTTCAATGGCTATGGGCACGATTTCCCCATAAACAGACCAGACTTATTCCTATTAATCTCTTGACCTGTAGCTAGACAATACTGATTTAGGATATTTGCTAGATTTTGGCATTCCCTAGTTCTACCCTCCAAGAAAAAGATAGCATCATCAGCAAAAAAGAGATGGGATAAAATGGGACGCCACCTGTTAAGTTTAATGCCCCTGAGAGTGCCCATGTTGACAGCTTGTTTCATAAGAGTGGAGAGCATATTGGCCACTAGGATGAATAAGTAGGGGGAGAGAGGGTCGCCCTGTCGAAGTCCCCGAGACGGATGAAAATAAGGTAACTGTTCGCCATTAAGCTTCACACTGAGAAAAGTAGTGGAGACACAGTGCATTATCCACATAGCCCATTGATCTTGAAATCCCATTTGAAGGAGATAAGCATCCAAGAAATCTCAATCCACCCTATCATAGGCTTTCTTCATATCCAATTTTAGGATCGCCTGAAACTTTTTCTTTCTATTTCGAGTCTTTAATTGATGTAGCACCTCCTGAACTATGAGGATATTATCTTGTATTTGTCTACTTGACACAAAGGCACTCTATTCTTTGGAAATTAATTGAGGTAGGCAATTTTTCAGGCGATTGGCTAATACTTTCGATATGATTTTATAAAGAAAATTACATAAACTAATCGGGCGAAACTGATCTAACCTTTCGGGGTTGGGAATCTTGGGGATCAAAGATATTGAAGTCCTGTTAATGTCCGCCGGCAACACCCCTGTTATGAAAAAATTGTGCATTGATCAAAAACATCCTCATGTACAATGTCCCAGTGGTGATGATAAAAATGCCCATTCAATCCGTCAGGTCCTAGGGCTTTCGTGGCTCCCAACTGAAATGTCGCCTGTTTTACTTCCTCCCTTGTAATTTCAGCTATCGGTTGTGCATTCATTTCATCTGTCACTACTCGAGGACATTGCGCTAAAATAGGTCCAAAATCCCTATGTCCCACTGAAGTGTAAAGATCCCGAAAGAAATTGAATGTACTGTTTTTCACCTGAGTTGACTCTCGGATCCATTCATCATTTATGTCCTTTAGTATGCTGATTCTGTTCCTTTTTCGCCGTTGGATAGTTGTTGCGTGAAAGAACCTCGTGTTTTTGTCCCCCCACCTCATCCATTTAATTCTGGAACGCATCGCCCAGTAGTGCTCTTCTTGTAACCATATGTTTTGTATTTTTTCCTTCAAAGAATTGACCTGATCCTTGTTGTAATTGCAAACAGGTTGGTTAGTACATTGCTGGAGTTGCTGCTTAAGAAGAGCTATTTGATGATGTCCTACTATAAACTTCAATTTGCTCCACTTAGCCAGCGCTGCAGTGGTAGCCCAGAGCTTCTTGGAGATAGTGGATTGAGCAAGTGATATAGAGGACCAGGTTTCTGAAACCACCCTATGGCAGTCGGCATCTTGCAGCCAATAAGATTCAAAGGTAAAAGTCTTCCGCCTCTTTACCGAGTTAATTACCGTATTAAGTATTAGCGGACTGTGATCCGATCCTAGGGCGGGTAAAGCTTGAACTTCAGCATTTGCATAGGCCATTCGCCATTCTATATTACATAAAGCTCGATCAAGCCTCTCTTTAACCACTGCTTCTCCACTTCTTTGATTCACCCAAGTATAGGCACAACCCTTTGTCTCCATATCCATCAATGCACAATCATGTAATAATTCTCTGAAGGAGTGTAATCTATATTGCTCAGCTGGTTTCTTTCCCACTTTCTCCTAGTGATGTAAAACCTCATTAAAATCACCTATATACAGCCATGGCAGAGTGTGTAAGTGGCTGAGTTGCCTCAAATCTACCCATAAAAACTGTCTCTGATGATAAGCCGATGGTGCATGCAGATAGGTAATACACATAGGGGACACACAGCTTTCTTCAGAACATACAGCATCAATAAAATGCGAACTGTGAGCATTAACAGTAAGAGAAATATGGTCCATCCAAAAAAGCACCATCCCCCCAGCCAAACCTAAAGGATTTACTACGAAACTTCTTCGATAGTTCAGCCACCTCTGAATTTTCGTAACAACATGTTCCTGATTCTTTGTCTCCATCAAAAAGACAATATCGGGCCGTTCTTGAGCCACTAAGGCCCTTAGAGCGTGAACTGTCAGGGAATTGCCCAATCCCTGGTAGTTCCAGCTTAGTATCCTCATTTGTCAATCGGTGGCTTGTTCGGGCAAGCCACCATAGCCCAATCACTGGCCCTTTGGGCCTCAAGCATAGGAGTATCCAAAAGAAGACTTTCATCTAAAGTCTCCGGTAAGATAGAATGCGAGCCATAAGGAGAAAATCTCTTCACTTTCTTTTGGGGAGTTGTCTTTGTCTCTAAGCGAGTATGTTTTGCTTTTTTTTGATGAAGATGCCCCAACTATCGAAACTTGAAAATCTGTCTTCTGTTCTATTGTAGGGAGTTATAGTTTCTGTGGAGCTGCAACCTGAGTAGTAGTAATGAGGGGGGAACTAGGCATAATATTCTCTGTGATGGTGTGAAGCTGCTGTGCTGGTCGAGCTCCATTGGAGCTGATTGTTGGCTGACCTCGCATGGTGCTGCAGGGAGGAGAAGCAGTCTAGATTGAGGTGTTTCAAGTACAGTGACCTCAATATTTACTGGAGTAGTTTGCGATTCATAGAAAGCTTGCCATAACGGGCTATGTTCCCTAACTTCAGCCCGGAGCCACTGTCCATAGTAGAGTTGATCCCTTCCTTCAAATTTCGTCTCATCATACGGAATGTCTTTGCAATAGGATGCATAATGGCCTATAATTCCACAGGAGTAGCAATAATGGGGTAGACGTTCATAACGGAAGTCAAGCCATATATTTTTCCCAGCCATTCTGATAAGTTTGCCAGGTTTTAGAGGCTCCTGTAGGCTAATTTCCACTCTAGCTGTCCCTACCCTTATAAGCAATCCCTCCTTTGCCTCAATTCTGACTTCCAACACCTTACCAACTTCACTAACCGCTTTGCTAACTAGCTGTTCAGTACATCTCTCTAATGGAAGTCCAAAGACTTGCACCCAAAACGCGCAACTTGTGAAATCATAGCAGTGAAGTGGAGTATTTGGGGTCCAAAGTTTAAGTATGACAAGATTGTTGGAAAATAACCCGAGACCGTTATCAAACACGCGTTGTTTTTCCGCTTCTGAATTAAATTTGAAAACATAGAGCCCTTCCTCCCTCTGTGAAATATCGACATTCTTGGTGTGCCAAGCTCTTTTCATTGTATTCTGGAATGTTGTGAAATTAATGGAAGTATTTGCAACAATTTTCCCAATAAGGCTCAACTTACATTCTTCAATCTTTGCTGCAGGGGGCTCTTCTTCCCACACTTCGATTTGCTGGGCATTCCACAGGCACCCTAATCGGCTACAAAGAGTAGCTAGCTGAGCCTCGTCTTCCTGTCTCGTACTCTCCATCAGAGGAATTACATCTTCAGGTAGTCTAGAAGGGTGAAGAAAGGATCTGTCGGTTGCAGGACACCCCCTAGTCGAGTCGACGATGGAAATTCAGAACATGCAAAGGTAATTTGGGGGAAGATGGGTTCGACACAAAAGAATAGGCCTGTTTGGAGAGTGAGATGCACCAGGAGAGGAATGAATAGGAAACTTGAAGACACGAGCCTCAAAAGAAGAAGTCTATGAAGAGCGAAAACTGGAAGAGGGGTTTTGAAAGAGATGGGCAGGAATTCCCCAGCTGATTGTGGGTATCCATTCGAGAAAACCAAAGATGCAAACACCGGGATCTAGAAACCCAAAACAGAAAGCTCGAAATAGAACGAGAAGGTATTAACGATTAGGGTTGAGAAACTAGGACTGCAACGCAACCAAATCCAAAAACACCGCCCATAAGGCACGAAAAGTAGAAGAACCGAATTGAAGAGGAGGGTTTGGCAAGAAGCCAGATGAAGCTACCACAAGAAACGGTAGGGAGAAACTCTACATTGTCGAGAGATATCTGCCATTTCTTTCATGACTTGCTTCTTGTTAGTGCTAGTAAGACTCTAACTGTAGTAACATTTGTCGCTAGGCTAAAGGTTTAGTCATAATTTAGCCTGTACTTTTGAGAAAAGCTTCGACCAACTAAATGTGCCTTATATCTTTCTATGAACTCTTTTGGTCATTTTAAGATCTTAGGCCCACTTGCAAGGTTTAAGGTGTATCTCTTTACATCTTGGCACCGAATTCCATGTCTCATTCTGATTGAAAGCTTGAATCTCTTCTTCCATACCCTTCCTCCATTCTACCTCTTGTGAGGCCTACTCATACATAAATGACTCTAATATTTCAACATCTTTAGTCAAAGTTGCATTTGCATATTTATGATTTAGTTTCTTTTGCCTTATTGACCTCCTTATATGATTTAGTCTCTTACTCTTCAAGTTCATTTATCTGACTTGATTGAAGCTCGTTTGTTATTTTTGGACGTATAACTATTCGCCATAGACTCTTTGATTTTTCTAGCGATTGTGCTTCAACTTCTTCTGCAGGTTCACTTTCAATAATTACTTCTTCGATAGGCTAGACCTTGCCAAACCCATTACCTTGTTCCATTCTTTCTTTATGTCTTCAATTTGTTTTGAATCTAGTAGTACATCTGTTTGTGATGGCCACCACAATGATGCCTTATCGAACATCATGCTCTTGGAAATGTAAAACTACGTTGTTGTAAGATTGCAACACTTCCGCCCTTTCCTTTGATCATCATAACCCATAGATATGTAATGAACCACCTTCTAATCAAACTCGTTCTTAAGCAATGGGTGCGAATGCTTAACATATGCATTTTAATATCTAAAGTGACTCACCATGGTTTACAATTCCACATCTTCTCATATTGTGTCATAAAACCAAGCTTGGGCTAGGGGTAGTCTATTAATTGAGTATGTGCCTTCATACACTTGACCCAAAACCATGGTAGAACTTTGTTAGCATAAGGCACATTCTACATGTCTTTGCTGGATGCAGGTTCTTTCTCTTGGCAACTGCATTTTGTTGCGTTATGTCGCAACCTTCCTCGAGGTGAACCACCAAGGGAAAGCTATGGATTACTATGTAGGACGAACGGTTACTTATCAAAGAGATGGTGCTATCACCTAGAGCGGACTCTCCCAAGCCTTTATAAATCACAACCTGGGATTTTAACCAAATCATTTAAATATGAAATTCAAATTTATTTTTGTGAACTAGAGATTCATAGATACGGGGAATTGATTATTGTAGATTAATCTGAGGCTATTTCAGTACATTTTTTCTTAATTTAAAATATGTTTTGCAAATAATCTTTATTAAATTTAATTCTAAATCACTAACATGTGATGGTTATTATGCGGGTATATAAGTAATAAATTAACACTAAAGAAATTGTAAATAATTTGCGAAAAATTAGAGAACTGAGAATAAATTAAGCAAGGTTAAGCAAAGCCTCATTATTGAGCCCTAAGACAGGTCCCCGTGTGGAAAGTATAAACAACAAGAAATTTAACTCATGGATATCTTAAGCACGAAATCTGAACGCGCTTGAAAAACAAAACATGATTAAACTCCTCTATAAAACATGAATGCAGGATAATGTGATCTAGAAAAGTTTTACGTACGCTAAAGGACTAGTGAAGAGTATAATTAGCTAAGAGGTCTCTTGATTGAAAAATCTCAAGCGCGATCGAATTGGGCCCTTCCTAAATCTAGCATTCCATTCTCTCGTCCCTCACCACTATAGACTGACCTCTTAGGGCGCATTTGGTAACGATTACTTTCCTGAACAAATTCGATAAGAAATGATTATTTTTTATTCTCGTTCACGGAACGATTTTGAGTAAAAGAACACGTTTGGTAACTCGTACAAAATTTTTGATTCTGGAATAGAATTACGTTTGGTACCATGTTCATTGATTCTGTTCCAATTCAATTTATTTTAATTTTTACATAATTTTTATAATTTTTATAATTTTTTTCTTTTCTTTTTTTCTTTTTTTCTTTTTTTTTTTTTTTTTTTTTTCCTTTTTTCTTCTTTTTTTTTTTTTTTCTTTTTTTTTTTTCTTTTTTTCTTTTTTTTTTTCCCCTTTTTTTCTTTTTCTTTTTCTCCTATTCTAATTCTTCTTTAGGCCGGTCGCCGACCCTCGTTGGCTCGGCCTCGCCGGACCTCACCCTAGCCTAGCGAGCCTCCAGCTAGCTCGCCGGACCGATCACGGCAACCGGCGGCGGGCGGCGGCGGCGGATAGCGGCGGACGGTGATGGTGGCGGGCGGCGGCGGGCAGCGGTCGTGGGATGGCGGTTGATGAAGAAGAAGAAAAGAGAAGAAGAAGAGTTTTGATTATCAATTTTGTTCCCAGAACAAGAATCAACTTTTTTTTTTATTTTTGATTCTCGTCCCAAACTAATTAAGGGAACAAATTTGTTCCTGGGAACAAAAATTTTACCAAACGCGATTCTCGTCCCAAACTGATTCTGGAAACAAAAATCGAAATCCAAGACTGTTGGGATGGTTACCAAACAGGCCCTTAGGGTCCACTTGGCTCCTCTTAAAAGCAGGAAACTATCCAAATGAAACAGTGTCTCAAATTTTTTAGTTACTGTCGATTAGTTCTTTCCTTTTGTTATGTTGCAGCAGATCGAGTACAATATTACAATGTACGTACTGTTGGGTTCCGGTGCTGGCAGACGATTTGGTTAATGTATTCCAACCTTGAAATCATGTCCGATTTTTCTTTGGATGGGACGATGCCTGTTTGGTGTTCGTTGACTAGAAGAGATGAAATCTGCAGATGCTCGTCACCTCCTCAAGACTCTCAGCGTTAAATGGAGTTTTTTGCAGGTTTAGAACTATTTCTTATATACTTGAATCGTAGGCAAGCCATCCATGCTGATTTCACCCTCGCCCTCATGAATAAATCTGAGGCTATAGTCCAAGAGTGGAACTCGGCGTCAGATGGTGAATATCTGCATTAGTAATAACAAGAATTGTCATGCTACTGTAATCTTGTATGCTTATACTTTCCTTTTAATCGTATTGCCTGAGAGAGATCCTCTGCGTCTTGTTGACCCCATGACTTTCTATTTCTTCTTCTTCTTCTTCTTTTTTAAATATGTTTTGAGCTCCTTTCTCTGGTTCATTCTGGGTTTCTTCTCCTCTTTCTTTCTTGTCTGTGCAGTACGAGAGAAAGAGAGAGAGAGAGAGAGAGAGAGAGAGCCAGTGTAGTTTAGAGAGTTGGTTTGGTTGGTTTAAGGTCGCACGGAGATGATCCGCTTCAGCCTTAGTGAAGGCGCTTCGTGCTACATACTCGATCCTCCATGTGATTTAGGTCTTCGGCACCAAGTAAGTCACGATAAAGTGGAGTCTTTCTTACTTCTTCTGCAATATTATGTTCATGCGATGAGATCATGCAGGTGAAATTTGCTGGAGACAAGATGCTAGCAGTTGGCTTTTCATGGCCATGGGTTGAAGAAGATCTTGGAAAGTGATCTTTAAATGGAGACGATCCGCTTCAGCCTTAGTGAAGATGCTTAGTGCTACATGCTCGAGGCTAGAAGTACTAATATAAAGGTGATGACCTGAGGTATACAGTAGCGACGGCGCATTGAGAGAGAGAGAGAGAGAGAGAGAGAGAGATTGGCAGATGGAGACGGCCTTGAGGCAATGAAGGAGAAGGGTAGCAGTGTGAGTGCCGGGATAACATGCCAGGAGTTGGCTCTTCATGGCTTTGGGTTCACATGAGGTTTTTTATTTTTTGTTTGGTTTATTTAGGTCGCCTGATTAGATTTTAGCTTGCATATTACCTAATTTAAGACGTTAGTAATTCAAGATCAATATTCCTCTCTATGGATAGTTAAGAATAAGAATGCATAAAATAGAATTGCGAAATTTTCTATATATTAGGGAGATATTTGGTCAATCTCAAAAGGTACAAAAATTAAAGAGAAATATCCTAATTAACTCTAATATAGGAAAATATCCTAGAAAATTATTCTAAATATCTATGACATCCTTTCAAACTCAATGTAATTAAGTTAGCTTGATTTTGGATAAATAAATAAATAAAAAGATGCCTAGACTGTTGTTGACGAGATTTCAAGATCTTGCTCGTCTGCGAATGGTGAGTCTAGTGGTGGTTTTTTGATATAAACAACCGAAGATCATGAAGCAAAGGAAAAACAAAGGAAAAATAGCAAGCGACCGATATGGTTGGCACTTGGCTTTGCTAACTTAAAGAGTAACTAGACAAATGCAACAAATGCGGCCAGCCTTGCTTTTAAAACAATCACTGAATGCCGTCGCCTTTGCATTTGTTGTCATAATAACCAAGCTGAGAATCAAAGGGAAACAACAAGCGACTAATGTGGCTGGCTTTTTTGATGAAAGTAACAACTCGATGATGCTTTCTCATATGAAAGGGCTCTACAGACTATGAGACAGCGATACAGTTTGACATTGGCATGTTGAAATCAACCGGAGGATATCAAGACTTATTGAAAAGAAAAATGACAAGATGCCAAATAAAAAAAAAATTGTCAAGAAGCAAAAATTAGCCTTGGATGTGCAATTGGGTGTGCACTATTGCGAGTACACCAGGTGCACTTCAAGATGGACTAGCTCTGATACCAAGTTAATAATAAGAATGTGGAAGAGATAATTATTGAAAATTCTTTCTGTGCAATTTTGTGTACTATAATGAAGTATACATAGCCTATTTATAAACTTAATAAGATGACTATCTAGGGTAATATATTATAATCAAGATATGTACAATCAAAAGGAAATATTCGTATAAAGAAATATCATAATTATCTAAAATATTGGAAGAAATATCCTAAATAACTATTCCAATTATTTTTAACACGGATTACATAGTTTGCAGTACCGCAATGGTGTAGTGGACCTGATTAGTTAGTCACGATCACCGAATTATTGGATAAAACTTAATTTCCTGCTAATCAGAAATGTTTAGCTTCATTAGCATATGAATTCGCAGAGGCAGGTTCTTTTTCGTCGAGTATTGGTGATGTCTATGTCAGAAAGGAGAGATTCAGCTACCCAAAAATATATATTATGTTTAGCATGTGGTGAAGTCAGAACATGCATTATCATGTGAAAATGTCCTTTCACCTCTACGATTTTTAATGGCAAATGAATCCAAATAGAATATGATTTCGAAGCACACATGTAGAACGAAAGAACATCTTTTAATGGTTTCGTAACTCAGTAAAAATTTGCGAATCTGCACCTAAAGAGAAAACTGTTCAAACGTCCAAATCGATTTTAAAACAATTAATTAAGCATGTATACCATCTTTTTTTCTTGTCGGAAAAATGTGAACCATGTGACTTATTCCAATTTTTGTAATGAATTCGTGCTTCCTCAAGCTACTTGATTAAATACATACTAATGGAAATTTGCCACATACTTTGTATAGTTTATTAAGTGACTAGGTTTTTTTCGAAAGTTGCTCCGTCAGTTACTTTTTCTTTTTGTTATATCATGTCTCAAGTTTGAGCTATGTACCGCATTGGACTTGATTAGAGGATGTACTATTTTTATTTTCTATATATACATATATTTACTTATGGAGTTAGGAGGTTGGTTAGACGAGAAAACTAAAACGGGTATTTTATCCTTTTTCTTGCTTTGTTTTTTCCTTTTCTTTTTACCATTTGGTGATCACCGGCCTCTGGCAGTGGCTGGTGAGGGCAAGTGCTAGCGAGGTTCCCTCGCTAGATCTGGCCAGGCTAACCCTCGCCTAGGCCATATCTGGCAAGGGGGGCCCTTGTCGGCGCTTACCTCTATTTAGGCTAGGATGGCCTCACCCTCAAGAGATCTGGTGAGGGGGGCTCCCGTCCATATCGACCTTCTCCAAGCAATGCCGCCTTGGTTTAGCATTCCCAAGGAGCTTTCAGCCCCGAAAGCCCCTTGGGAAAAAATTTAGGTGTTTGGTTCAGCATTTGGAGGTGTCTTTGGCCAAATGCTGGCCTTTAAAATGCAAGTGATTGTTTTTGCAGGCAAGAGGCTTTGACCCAAACGACCCAGCTCTGCTTTTCAATAGAAGTCTTTGTTGGATTTGCTTGGGGGAAGTAGAGCATGCTCTAGTTGCTGTAAGGGCCTGTGGAGCACTAAGACCAGATTGGGCCATCCCTGCTTGGTCGATATAATAGCGATGTCCCAGGACGCATCGCCAACCCTTTCAATTAATATACGCATGCAGAAGCATATAAATAATCCCCAGACAATAAAACAATGGGATAGGAAGAACTCAGAATGGGATTCCGAACAAGATTCCAACAATTTTTGCATGATCGGGTCCAACAGACTCATTTGAATGGAAAAAAGTCTTTGAATATTGACGAATTCAGAGAATTGATCTTTATACTTAAGACCTTTTTTAGGAATGATATGGAGTTGAGAAATTTGAGTCACCGTGGCTCGTAACCGATGTGATTGATCACAGCTTGCACGTACTCATCCAGTGAAGGGACAAACATGGATTTGCTCTCTATTGATGCCACTTTGGATGCCATTCTGGTTGCCACATATAGAGGAACACAAAAATGCTCGAAAACCAATCTCACATTTGAAAACAACCTTCCACATTTGGCAAGACATCTAACCCAAAATCCCAATCATTCTAGATCCTAAGCAAATCTCAAAAGTATAATTGAGTCTTAAAACTTACAAAAAGTGCAATCAAGTCTTAAAACTTATCAAATTTGTGCAATTAAGTCCTTCCACTAACACCGCCTGACTAATAAAAAATGCTGACGTGGCATTTATATATATATATATATATATATATATATATATATACTTTTTTTTTGTTAGGATATATGTGTGAGTTGTGTTAGAGAAATCCCACATCGAAGAATTGATGTGGTGCAGAGTAGTTAATATCACAATAGCCAGCACCCATGTTGAATATCAGCGCAAGTTTCTCACTTCCATTGCCCATATTATCTTGCAGAGTCCGTTGCTGTTGCTGTGCATATAACAAGGCCACAGCTGTAGGGTAGCACATTCAATCGAAGATCTCCAAAACAAGTATCTAGCTAAACTAAAATATTGTAGTAATATCAAACTGAGTAAATCGCAAGTAACCAGAACTTCATTAGAAAGAAAGATAGACGAAGTGAAGTTAGATTAACCTCACCTTGTAAAATATAGCATCCGCTGCAACAGAGTCATATGTACAATCAACCTAGCGATGGTGTAGTTTCCACAAATAGAGTTCCCTATATTAGTAAATAATCCTTTTCACCAAAGTGATTGACAATTGATTGGATTCCCCTTTGTTTATCTTTTCTAGAGTTTCAGGTATGTGGCTTGCCATTAATATTCCTTGAGACTTAGATCAAGACCGGCAACCGGCTAAGGAAGAAGATAAAAAAAAAAAGAAAAAGAAAAGAAGTAATAAAATTATTAAAAATTAGAAGAAAATGATTTAAATTTGAAATTTTGAGGACGGTGCTAAATGCAATTTTAGATAATTTAATTAGGGTTTTTATTAATTCCGAATTTCAATAAAAATACAAAAATATTAGGTGCATAGTTTGCATAATAGGTTCATTTAATTAGAATTTGTTTGTTGGAGTTCCATGTAGATCTGATCCTGGCTAACTTCATGTACTTCAGTTTTTTCTTTGTTAGTAATTATAGCAAAGTTTACACAAGTGACTTTATACACTATTGAATTGAGAGAGTGGATGTTATAATCTTCAATACAGGGACAGAAAAGGTCGCTTGTGTAAATTTCTTTTATGCTGGCTGTATATCATCTATTGTTTCTTTTTAAAATATGCTATTACTCAATCACAACACATTCATTTCCCAGCCAGTAAGATACCAAGAACAACTACAAAACCACTATCGGCCCTAATCGGCAGAAACCGGGCCACTCGCGCATGAAATGATTAACTGATATCTTAAAAAAAAATTATTGATCAATCACTTTTTTGCATCAACTAACCATTAGAAAATACATAATGAGTTTCAGAGGAGGCGGAGGAAGAAGGGGGGTCTAAGGAAGAGAGAGCGAAAACAAGGAGGGTGAGGGACCAATCGAACTTCTTACTTGATTTTATTAAATTTTCTTTCAAGTATAGAGAATTTCCGTGTGAAAAAATAATTAAAAAATGGAACGAGCATTATCTACCTTAAAAGTTAGAGCCATACTTGTCTTATTCTTTTCCCATAGTTCTCCATATCGTGCTCACATAATAATTGGTCGAGGATAGACAAGAGTAGACTACCAAAAAAAAGTATGCCATGGCGGCTTTGAAGTTTTGAACACTCAATGTAGTATTAAAGATGGCAATCTGATAAGTTATCTTAGGAAATGATAGAAACTCCGTTGGTTGCTCTTCTAGGCCTCCAAGGAAGTTGAAAATTGAGTTATTTGGGCCATGGAGGATTAACAGGGCGAACTACTAGTTCTTGAATACAAGATCAATGAAAAATTGAGAAATTGATTTTGAACTTCAAGAGGCTCGCAAGATCCATATCATATGGATTCTAAATCCAAGGAGCAAGACCAGATCATAGAACAAATTTGGATCTTAAAATCCAGGTGGTTGTTTCATATAGACTTCTTATTAGATAAATCCATTGAGGAATGTACTCTTTACATCCATCTGGAATAATCTGAAAATTTTATAGCAAGTAAAAGCAAGTAATAGTCTAATTGCTTCTAACCTCGCTACTAGTATATAGGTCTCATCATAATCTATCCTTTCTTCTTGCGTATATCTTTTGGCCACGAGTCTTGCTTTATGAGGAAAAGAAATTGACATGGGGAGGGGTGGGTTTGAGGTGGCGTGGGGGAGAGAGAAATGAGGGAGGGAAATAAATTTTGGGAAACAAGGGTTTGGGACTAGAACTGATGGGATTCGTGAGGTACGACGTTGGGGGTGGAGAATTGGCCCAGGTTGGTGAAAGGGAGCCTCGTCCGTGGGCCTTCACGGCCTAGTCGGCTAGGGCATTTGCTTCACGTCGACAGTGTTACACCTTTAGGTTTGGCAAACAAAGCAGCAGAGCTTCACATTCGGCAAGAAGGGCACGGCATTCCCACGGCGGCAGACGTCCCCGGTTGATGACTTCAACGAGAATGAGGTTATTGGTCTCCAACACCAAGTGAGAGTTAGTTTTGCCTTGCTGTAATAGGTCCTTGAGAGTACATAACAGTGCTTGAATCTCCGTCTCAAGTCCAGATGTTGCTCGAATGCTTCTGGTGAAGCCTCCGATCATGCTGCCTGTGTGATCGTGAGTAATACTTTGAAAGTCAGCCTTTCTTTTTTTAGTGTCCTCCCATAGGATCTTCTGCACATCTAGGTCTGTCAGTTGGAGTAGCTTGATTCTAATATGGACATTCGGTATTCAAGTTTGAGGTTACCCTTCGTCCAATTAAAGTAATTTTTGAGTTTAGAGCTCAAATTCGGAATTTTTGGAAAATCGAGCGGCGAAGTCTAATTTTGGAGTCGTTGAGCCACGTATTTTTGTAGAAATTGTATTTTAGGGTGTTGTGGAGTTTTTAAACCGGGATGGCACTCAAGGGTATATAGAGTGGCAGGTAAGAACTAAGTCGTCTTCAATTCCTTTCTCGTAATACAAATACTTTGCTTTGTCAATTACAAAACCGAAGCAACCCAAATGCACGATGGTACTGATGGGAGCTTGTCTTGCCCAACTCAACTGTGTCAATAAACACCCTCGCTGTGCAAATGGCAGGAGAAATACTTGACGACCTGAATTATGATGGCTATGTAAACGCAAATCCAAATGTATTTGAAGTTGATTAACCCAGGATTTCTATAAGTGGTGGCCTGGCCTTTTAATTTTGTTTGTGAAAGGGCCCTTGTGGAATTGCATCTGATTTTGGTTATAGAGAAATCAGATATTTCGGAGAGTTCATTGATGGCCTCATTGGCCCTCGGTGAGGCCGCGCCTCATCGGCTGAGCCTCGGCTAGGTGAGCGGCCTCGCCTAGATCTAGCGAGGCCTAGCAGTTGGCGGGCTGGCCCAACGAGGTCGAGCCCTGCTGGTGGCTAAGTTGAGCCTCGCCACTAGCTGGGCAAGCCTTGCTCAGCTGACGAGGCTCGGCCTTGCCGGTGGCTGGACGAGCCTTCGGCGAGCTGCATTTTGGAAATGCAAGTCCACCTCTACTATTCATCCGTTGACTTCTTTTTTTTTTTTTAAACCGATCATCTTCCCTACACCCCAACCACCGTTGATTAGCAACGGAGTTTCATCGGATTTTATTTTTATTTTTTAAAAAAATAATAAAAATCCTTTGCAAATGTTGGGTTCACCTTTTTTTTTTTTTTGTTATTTTTATCTTTTGACAATCGATAGCCCAACTTTTTATCAATACACTAGAATAATAATTAATTAACGAAGATGATTAATACTACAATAATTTTAAAAAAATTATTCAAAGTTGAAAACAAACCTAAAAGAACCCTAGGCCAAAAGTTGAGCTTTGCATCTAATCTATAATCAAATTCTTTTAATATAATTTTTAAATAAATTTACTAATATATATCTTTTACATTACTCTCAACATGAAAATGTAAAAGGTTATATAGTCATTATTTCTTTTTTGTAATTTTAAAAATACTAAAACTAAAAAACTTAATTTAGTCACACTAAAGAGCTTTTCAAATATATGTTTACCAAACAGTCTTGCATTTCCCTAAAACACTTTTCAGTTATAGTTTATCAAACAGTCTAGCATTTTGGAAAACCCCTTTACCTCAAAGATATTTGCATTCTCCCAAGGACATTTCCCCAAAGCCGAACCAAACAGGCCCATATAAAAAAAAAAAAAAAGACAACGAAAGGAATGCCATCTCTGTCTCTATTTCTTCTCTCTCTTCCTTTTCAATTTGCTGCAAAAATCACTCAAAATCAAGCCGCCGAATTTGTTGCTCCCTTTAAGCTTTATTTTTGCAAATAACCGTGATTTTGGCTTTTACAAATTGGTGAATCTTTTCCAATATCCCATGGAATTCTTTTTCAGATAGATTCAACCTTCATCAGTCTCGCCTTCAAGATTAAGATTATGGCCCATTATTCAAACTCTTTTCACACTAAATGCTACCAGTATGCGAATGCAATACTGATATATTTTTTTTTTATATCAAATTCTTTTTAGCTTTTCGACTTTTGGCTTTCTTCTTCTTTGTATAAGTTCCGAGGCATGTGTACTTACTGGAGGCATCTGATTTTCTTAGAAAACAATCACCTGAAGTCATGAAGCAAAGCATAAGCATAACTATACACATTTTTTTAAGATGGAAAGAAGTTTTCTTGCTTCTGTTGTGGGATATCTCCATGAGAACTATCTTCAAGCAAAAGTTTGTTATTGTAAGATCCATGTTGACTTTATTTTTTATTTTTTTTTCTAGAGCACGTCAAAATCGTCCCAGATATGATCAAATTCTGATGTACCGTGACATGGACGTCAGCCAGAAGAATCTTCTCTCTTTTTCCTTTTTCTTTTTATGTTGAATATAATCAGATTGATGTTAGCACCAAATTTTTCATCTTTATGGTTGTGGCTATGGATCAGTGAAGAGGATAATTAGCTAAGGGGACTCTGGATTGATGAATCTGAAGCATGGCCGAATCAGCACTTCCTAAATCTCGCACTCCATCGTCCCGGCCCTGACCACTAGACCGACCTCTTTGGGTCTCCTTCCTCTTAAAAGCAGGAACTTTTCTCAATGAAACCGTGTCTCGGTTTGTTGTAAGTTATTCTGTCAATTACTTTGTTACTTTCTTTGTATTGCACCAGTTCGAGTCAAATATGAAGACTTGACTATTGTTGGGTTTCGATGCAGATAGACATTTTGGTTGATGGACTCCAACATCGAACTCATGTCTGATATTTTCCTGAATGAGACTATGCTAGTTTGGTTTCCATGGACTAGAGGAGATGAAATCTGCATTTTCTCATCACATCCTCAAGATTCTTAGCAATAAAATGGAGACTTTCGTGGATCTAGAACTATTTCTCACGTGCATGCATCATAGTAAAGCCATCCAATCGACCATTAGCAACAGTGATAACAGCAATTGTCATGAAACTGTAATCTTGTATGCTACTTTTCAGGGATGATCTGGTTCTTCCTTAGCAAAGATGCCTCGTGCCTCATTGCTTGATCCTCCACGTGAGTTATATCTTCGATACCAACTAAGTTACGACATAGTCAACAAAAGAAAAGGACAGAAAAATATAGCGGGCTCTTTCTTAATTCTTCTGCCATATATGTTTATGCGAGGAGATCTTGCAGGTGACATTTGCTAGAGACACTATGCTAGGAGTTGGCTCTACATGGCCAAAGGTTGAGGAGAATCTTGGGAAGTAATCTTTGAATATTAGTCATATTCCCTTTTTTCACGAGCATCAAATCTTTGAGGACTAGAATATGAGTCAAGTGTTCAAAGAATATGTCAAAAACCTTCATATGAGGTTCCACATTTTGTCTGGTTTGTTTAGGTAGTACGAATAGGTTTTAGCTTCCATGTTAGATAGTCAGGGGTTCCACAATTAGAAAATAATCTATTTAAATAGGAGATCCTTGTCGGAAAAAAAAAAGAAAAAGAAAATGATGAAATATTCAAACTTGAACCAGACAAAAAGACTTCCCTGCTTCACCTAGTCATTCAAATTCTCATCTAGCCCCGAAGGGAAGAATGACCACTGATGAGTTCTCTCTCTCTCTCTCTCTCTCTCTCTCTCTCTCTCTCTCTCTCTCTCTCTCTCTCTCTCTCATTCATAATTTATAGGTAAGTTTTCCTATATATATCCAATTTCACATCTGGTATCAGCGGGAATTGCAACATTGATGCTACTGAAATCATCATAGCACTAGCAAAAATCATTCACACGTCTCAAGCTTTACATGCATAGAATGAATTCTACTTCATTCACCGCTAAGCAATTCTACGCGAACACATGGAGCACTGACCGCCACTACATCCTCGGTCTTCACTATATCTATGAGACTTATCCACCAATATTGTACCCACAGAGGGTAAACTACAAACGATCGACCTTAGTGAAACAGTGAAATCAATAGGTTGATCAAATTCTCAAATAAATAACCAATACCCCAGTGCAAGATCTTTATTTCTTTGGGACCCAGCAACCATGGAGACCATAAGGAAGGCCATAGGGGAACTTTGCTCTGGCAATCTCCTCAAAAGTGGAGCCATCAAGCAGCAATGCATACCCATCTCCATTTTTCTCACTAATCATTGAGATCACCACACCTGCAAGAGCAACCCCAGCTCACTTCGCTTCACAAAAGAGAATTGGGGAAAATAAAAGAAGGGAAAACTTTTTTATGGCAAAAATTTTGCAAAATGGGAGAGTCAACAAAAATTGAGGGACTAGAAAGGCAATTACTCGAGATTAATGATTTTCCAGGATTGGGGGTTACATGGAATTCTTTTATACAAGTGTGATAGATATTTGGAGAGTGAGAGAGATAGCCATGCCACCTCTCACGCCATATGATTTAAGCGCATGTTAAATTTTTTATCCTTAAATAAGGCATAATGAGCATATGTTTCGATTTAATTTCCTAATTCTTACCATCATCTTCGTTGGTGGCCCCTGGCCTAGCCACGAAAAATGGTTCTGAGGGCACGGCACCATCCTCGTGCCAATTCTTTGCCTTCTTCTCCACCAGATCAATCTGCCAAAACCCCTCACCTCATCAACTTCCCATCAACAAAATCACTTTAAATCTACTTCCACTTGCTAGTCAATAATGCGACAATTATGTCTCCCCAGTATGGCACCACATCTTAATTGCGCTATAAAAGCATTCGCTTGAGGGACATGGATATTATACCTTGGTAAGGGTGTTGGGGAAATTGCAAGGGCGTTGGGCACCACAAGCATAGGCAAATCTGTATTTTTTGCCCAAAAAGGCAGGGTTGATGCTGCACATGTCCATGCCTCTCCCATGTTCATCTGGGTCCAATGCTGCCTCCAACTTCCCATACGGACTCCCATCTAATGGTATTGTGAACCTCCCGACCCTAAACAAATGTACCATCATCATCATCACAGTCGTTGTTGTCGTTGTCATCGAGGCTTACTTGGAAAAGAAAATAAATATTTTAATGGATTGAAGGATCTTGGCCTTTAGTACACCTATCTTCCTTTGTTAATTAGGTGGGCTTTGAAAATTGGGAATTTGAAAAAAGAAAAGACCACTTGATTTCAGCTTGAGAAGTCTTTTGGAGGTGATGGTGCAATTTGAGATTTGTTATTTTAGTGAGCAAGAAATCTGGGCCCGTATAATTTTCTTGTGCGTGAGCAATAATTCTATACTCTTTCTTTCATCGAGCAAGCTTTTAGACAATCATTTTGATGGACATAGCTAGCAATTTTTGCAACTTTAATGTCTAGTTCAACTTGGAATATACTCATTAATTTCCCTTCCAAATTTAGAAAGCAAAAATAATAAACATCAGGTTTTAACTTCTATAGTTATGACTACATAAATGATTCTGCATTTTGACATTGTTTGTTTCGGAAAAAATTTCAAGTTAAGTAAATTAATATGCTGCGGAAAGAGCCAAAAGAAGGGGGAAAAAAGGTAAAGCCAGTATCAAACACAAAAGAACAAAAGGGCCATTATTGAAACTCATCATATCGAAACAAGAAAGGGGAACAGAAGATTTTAATCAGCAAAGAGACTCGTCATGATGCCATCATACTACTTTTCGTATTAATTAAGGATTTGTCTGCCATTATACCATTTAAAAGATAATACAATTTGCTAATATTTATCTGCCATTCTCTCTTAGTGTAACTATCCATTTATTAATAATTATTTTCACTTATTGCCATCTATGTAGTAATTAGAAAGTTGGAGACAACGCCGGTCTTTGCGGGAAGTTATGAAATCAAGAGTGTCGAGGGGGGACGAAAATGACTGCGAAGAAGAAACCCAAGTCTCAGAAAGGGACAAAAAATGTATTATTTTGGAAACGACAGAAGTTAAATTATGCTAACGAAGACGAAATTATTTTTCGATGGCCTCAAATTAAAGGTATTTAACTAATGGAAGAAGAAGACAAAAAGTCGGAACTTGTCTCGGGTTTCGTCGGACCTCATTTAAGACGCCAGCCAAGTAAGATAAAGTTGCTCACACAGACGATTATTTACGTGCAGGATTTATAGAAAAATTAATTTTTCACTTTTATCTAATGATTGCCCTCTTTGCATTGGTGATTTCAGAATACGCATATATACTAAAGAAAAGAGGGTTCCTTCTTCTGAAGAACCACTATTCTATTTTCTTATGCATTGAAACAGATTATGTGTACATGAACAAGTAAAATTTGACCAGGAAAATCTGAGTGATCACATATCTAATTGACCACTAATTTCCACTTCCCACCTTCCATTTATCTAGCTTTTTCGGTCTCTATGCAATTATCATTATCTAAATAAATTGAACGAAGGTGAGTATATGCGGATTCTTAAGCAATATGTACGAAAAACACACCTAGCATCGGGAAGTACATCTTGGCCGGCAAAAGAGCGAAGGTTTTGGAGCCTGAGCTTGTCGAGGATGGTTGTGTCCGCGTTATGCTCGCAGCAATCGGCGATCACGGCCACAACTCGCCCATCTTCGTCCGTCTCTTCATACGCGTTGATGAAGTGGAAGGTCACGTACAAAGGAACCTCCACACTTGCCACCTTTTCCGTGCAACCCAAGAGAAAAAAGCAGACATTCTTGTCAAATTCATCATTTTCACTAACTTATCTACATTGGAAAGCTTATACAAAGAGGGCATGTTATATTGATTATAATTAGAAAAGAACATACTTCTCGGAATTTATATATTTCAAGTAGAAATATTCATATTTTTCAAAAGCATAATAATGATCCTTTGTTAGTGCCTTAGGAGCACTCTTTAAAATTTTCCTACACGAAATGAATCATGAGGGAGATGGATTTCTTACGATTTTTCCACTGGCTTTGCACATGATATGCATGAACCCTTTGGAGTCCGGACGCCACTCGAACTTGTACAACGGGGTCGGCTCAGCCCTTAGAAGATTTTGCGCGCAGTACCTCAAGGGCATCTCTGGCACGACGACGTAGTGCTCGGTCGCGGGGAATGAGTGGACCCAACCGGGTGCCGGGCCACCCCGGCAATTCACCCTCCCGATCACCTTCCTCTCGTTTGATCCTGGCTCCATCCTCACCACCAAGTAGCCCGGGTTGATCAGGTCAGGCAACAGCGTAAGGAACTCAGTATCGGTCACGATCGGATGGGCTGAGTGTATCAAACCCCCTAAGGAGTCGGTGTACTCGAACTTCCCCAAGGTCTCGAGCGTGGTTGGGTCGATCAGTATTGACCCCTTTTGCGTCTCAGTGAGGCAAACCACTCGTCCGTCTCCGAGCCTGATGACGCCCGTGTTGGCGTTGTCAGTCAGCGACGCCCCGGAGAACAAGCTAGCAAGTTCGCCGACATAGGACAGGAAATTGTCAGCCTTAGGAACCTCGGAGAATTCTCGGTAACATAGCTTATTGCTCTTCATTGCGGCCTTGTACGCTTCAGATTCGATCTGGCGGTGGCCGGCGACTAACTGCCCGTTCTCGAACTGGAGCTTTACCAACGTGGCATAGCCATCGAAGAGGTGCCGGAAGTTGTAGTCTCCGACGTGCCATAGTCCAGGACCGTTCCTCAGATATACTCCGTTCTGCAAATGATTGAATCAACCAATCACATCCCCCTAACCGATAGAAAACAACGGAGCTAATGCCAATGCATTTGTCGGGTACGACAGGTATGCATGACACTACAATGTCAATGACATTCTAGTCATTTCAGTTTATAAGAAATCTGTAAACTAAGTACCATACTAGTTATTTTATAAGGTGGAACAGCTGAGAGGAGAAGAATTTCCAAAAGATGTGTAAGATCATCCGGAATCTTCATATGTTGGAAGACTACAAGGAAAACAAGGAATGAGAAATTGGGGCAAGGGATATATGCTTCACCTGATCTTAACTTTAATATGTCGCACCCTCCGAAGATTATGTTTGAAAGGTATCTAGAGGAAGTCGAGATATACCCCGAAATTAGTAATTTGCGACTTTTTCAATAATAATTATATTATATATATATATATATATATATTTTTTTTTTTTGCTATGTAAGTTTCTGGCTTCTGTTCTCCCACAAATAATAACGTCTGAAAATACAAATCTTTTACGCTTCGGTAAACCTCTCTTCTAGTAATCTTCAATTACTTGAACAGCATAGTTTACTGATGAAGTGTATAATTGCAGTAATTTGGGCAGCGCAACATGAACAGAAAACCTGGCATATGCAAGTGTACTTATTATATGACTGACTCAAATAAGTGAGGTTAATATTTAATCATGATGGAGGGCGTCCCATTATTTAATTTATCGTTATCGGCTCGAAACGTAAGAAATTTGAAAAAAGCTGCTCTCCCATCTTTGGCTAGACTTTAAACCAACAAAATAATTTCCTTTTTTTCTTCCCTTTTGCGGCATATGGCGACATGAGAACAAGCAGAATGGAGAAGAGATTTAGTTAGGGGACGTGAAAAGATATGACTCTGGTCACATGCATGCGCAAACATGACTGAGATATCAACCGAAAAAAAAACAAAAAAAATCAAACACAGACTAACCAGCCAGAGAGGTATCTCTCCTTCGACAACCAGCTCGCCCTCCCACCGGTGTTGCCGGACGCTTGTCCAGGCGACGTGATCTGGCTCGCCGACGACTTCTTTTCCCAGCGATGGTCGAGAGATGACCGGGGCCTGGCTAGTGACGTTCGTGATGGTGAGTTCTCGAGGGTCGCCCCATGAGTTCCTCCCGGGGAAGTTCTTATTTCCAAAGGAGAACCCATCTTTCAAATGATCAAAGCTTTTGGAAGATGCCTTGATAGAGTACGAAACGTAGTTTGGACTGGCTAATAAGCTTATGGAAGCCATAGTAGAACAAACAAAGAGCAAAAGGAGTTGAGGGTTGGGGAGAGAGAGAGAGAGAGAGAGAGAGAGAGAGAGAGATTATCGAATGGCTTATTGAAGAGAAGTGAGTGCTGAGACATATATATGGTGTCTGTGGGTGGGTGAGGAACTACATATGGAATCTTGATTGGTGGAATACCATTACACTAGAGGACATGGACTTACCATATATGATTTCAGGATATAATATATATGCAAACTAGCTAGCTAGCGCAACTACCTCCCTCCACTGTGAGGCACTTTTATATTTATATACATATTGATTCAGTACTTCTGGGTTTGTGCCATTGCCCCTCTTATTATAAACTAGCTAGCTAGCGCAATTACCTCCCTCCACTGGGACGTCAATCAAAGAAGTTGGTTTGTTTTACCTCCTCTTGGGGGCCTCGAAATATTAAAATAAAACATTTCTTTCGGGTTCTATATATCAAGTGTTACTTGGTGCCTTGTATCGAATGGAGGGTATCAAAAATTGAATCTGACATGCGTATCTAAGTTTTTCCTTTTGATTGATTATCCAAAACCCTTCTAAATGAAGTATTAGAAGGGCCTTTCATGGAGTTAGATCGAAAATATGATATAGAATAATTCCAATCTTTTTTGTGTTAAGGTGCGAAGAGCTACACTGAGAAGGACTATTTTCACATTAAAACTACGAACTGTGATGCTGTATAATTGAATGTGTGGTCGTTTATTCTAAAAAGTTTTAGCCATCAGAACAATTCAGAAGACTTGACACGTGATACTAGGGCCCATATATTTAAAACGAGAAAATTGTTCAAGAAATCCTAAATCTATATATGATGATTAATTTAGTCATAAATTCTTCAATTATGTCAATTTAGTCCTACATTTTTTGACGATTTATCAATTCAGTCCAACAGAGGTTTCTCAATTGGCTATTGGTGAGTTTTAGAGCTTTTGTATTTGAACTGCCTGCAACCAATTCAGCATACTCCACTGAAAATTTTTGTAGATGGAGTTTACCAATAAATAAGAAAATCAATTGTGGATTTTGCACAAAAATGCTCATAGAAGTATTTTGTGATTTCAAAAAGAGAAACGTTAAAAGGAATCAGTCTTTCGTTTAAAGCCTTTCCACTGCTGTGAGCAAAGATGATATGAAAGCAGTAGATTAGAACAGATGAGGAAAATGAATCCAAGTGCTGTACCTCAATGACCAATGGTTGGATGAGTTGGCTTGTCTGTCTGTGTGATGACCCTGACTGTCCTCATTGAATGAATCTTTCGACACACTAGCTCGAGTTAGGTATAAACCCAACGACAATGACCTGAAAATTCCTATCTGGCAAGGCAGGATAAGGGGCATTTAGCTAAACCATGAGGCCTGTTAACATGACAACGTCAGGATTATGCAGAGGAGATCACTTTATTAATGGTCGGTCTTTTGGGCCACTTGTTCATTCCAAATCGCCCAGCAGTTGGATGCAGATGTGTTAAGAGAAATGTATTATTTACGGATTTTGTAGCTCAACATTTTCACCACTTCTTCCTAATTTTTCCGTGTAGAAGACAAATTTTTTTCGGGATCACTATGACCTCTTCGCTCTCATATCCTGCCTCTTTCCCTTGGATTTTTCCAACTCTTTGGAGAACTGCCGCTAACTAGTCATCATCATTTCCCATGCGAGTTGAGTTGAGATTAGAAAGCAAGAACATAAGCTGCAAGCCTGCAATGGAATAGGGGTTTCCGAGTTCTTTTCAAGACGTCCATTAAAACTGCCCACTCCATTTGCGCTATGATTAACGTTGCATAATGTAACTACACAAAATAATGTTTCCTGTGAAGATAGAGACGATGCGTAGAGATAACATTAACAAAGCAAAGACGGAAAACTATAGTTTAATGGCTGGTTGAGAATCTTTTTCCTCCTTGGCAAGTTCCTCAGGTTCTTGATCCCTCTTCAAATGGTATCAAGTTGGTGCAAGATGAAGCATTGGAAAGCTGATGGAAGGATCATCAGACCTCAAAGTCCTCGTCATTAGGTCTAGACCAGTTCTTGGCAATCGCTCTGCCTCCACCAAGTTTCTTGAGCGAGAATAGGAGGTTGGGAGATTTAAAGGTGGATAACAGAATTGGGACGATCCTGTTTACTACATTTCTCAGCAATCCCTGCAAGTTACTGAATTGAATGAAAGAAAAAAAAAAGCGAAATACTAGTTGTCTTCACTAGTCCGGAATCAACCCTTTAATTTTCAGAACACATTGTGAATCTTAATACGAGCATGTCCTTGCGATCTCTTTATTTAGAAGTACTCCACGGTTGTCAGTCTCTAGATCATACTTTAGCGGCCATATTTTTAATGGACTGTTTTGCTGGAAAACCACACAGAAAGCAAACCCTAGACAAAAATTTCTAAGGTAAATTAGCGGATGGTATTAACCTTCTTTTTTACGACTCTTACACTTGGCTATAGTGATTCATCGTAAAATGTACTTAATTATGATGACACGTTGTAATAATGTACGATACAACCAGGATGCTTTAAAAGTGTCCAACCCTGAACTAGCAAAGTTTTGAATAGTCTAATAGAGAAAAATCAACGTACAAAGCTTTTTTTTTTCTATCTCAAGAGAGAAGCTATTCTAGGTACATTCACTTAAAGTCTAAAGATTGATAAAATATTTTAGATAATGATTATGTTAATAATGCTGTAACACTATACACACGCGCATGCCTCCGTAGATTTGAAAATCGATTGCAATATACTATGTAGTAGATCTTCTTTTAGGCTTATGTTATTTGAATCTTTAGTCATATAACCATTCCATAAGGTGTTCGAAATTACATCAAGCACTTAACACTACTCTATATGAAATACAGTCGAAAACACTTTTGTTGTTATGTACACATATCCTCAAAGAAATTATCAAAGCAAAGGCCCGAAAGCAAACCTAAATACATTGGCACGGCCAATTTAGCCGTTCAAAGTGGAGGAGACACAATCCTTGGTCCGTCCATTGCTGTTCGAAGGCAATAGTGACGTTCTCCATCTGGAGAATGCTATTCATGATGCGCTTTATTTAGTCCACACAAACTTCTTAGTCCCATACCCCTTTTGGAAAGTGGAGGAGTCTCTAATCAATTCTAAATTCCCACTTTAAAAAATATTCTATTATTTTTTTATTTATCATTTTTTTAGGGCCACTAAATAGCTTATAGTACCCTTTTGGGTCCACCTTGTCTGCCACACATAGCTCCCCCTTTCTTTTCAAATTGATTTTGTCTAATTTCATTTGTGCGTCCACAAAGTGAACGGAAGTCATGGGATGACAAATTTGTCCACTCAAAATTATAGGTTTTTCAGATGCTTTTTGCCCCTGCCTTTTCTACTAATACAAGTTGCTTCTATCTTCCCGCTTTAACTTCAACCTAGTGCAGTCGAATTTTCCCAAGATATCTTAGTTTCAATCTAATTTAGAAGGCACTTCCAAGTAAAAGATACGAAGTCTCAGCTTTTTCGAGTTCGATTCTTGTCCGAGGCACATACTCTTCTAGGGTTAGATAACGAGTTTTCTAGTGATGGCACCGATTGAATGGAGAGCTAGGTTTAATTTGATCCCCAAATGCTAATTTAGAATGTTACCCAGTCGCCAAAATAAAACCGTAAGAAGGAAAACAAGATTCATTGACAAAGCATGATCGAGTACTCTTTTGACTATATATTATCGTGCGAGTGGCAAGCAACGTTATTTATTCTGAAAAAAGATTCTTAAAAATGAGGGAAGCGATATCATGAAAACCCAACTTCCATAGTGAAATCTGCTCATAAAACAACATTAAATTCGTCCCATTCATCTCTAAGCGGTCACGTCAGTGACAAACACTACTAAGAAATTGTCCAAAAAAATCAAGACCCTAGTAATTGCTGCGGTCTCTTCATGCCGTCCTTGATTCCCACAAAATACAAAATCAAATGGTTCGGATATGGCGGACAAAATTAGGATTTCCCACAACAAGGCAACACTTTCCTTAATTTAATTTAGGTGTCCAATCCCATGATTAAGAATATGAATTGTGATGGGAAATGCTGATATGCTGATGCCATTCCTCACGTGTGACCTTTGCCACTTGGGTAATTGGTCATTGGGACGTACATTTGGCAATTTGCTTAGTTTCAACGGGGATGGAGATGGCCAAGAAATTGCAGAGATGTTTCCTAGAAGGTCCAGGTCAACAAAGCAGCGAAATGATTTTATTTTATTTCCTTTTTCTTAATTCAAAAGGGTGCTTTGAATTAAAATTCGAAAATTCCAGAAGAGTACAAAATAGTTCATGGTTTTCTGGAGATTTGTCCGACCCCTAAATGATGCACTTTGGGACTTAATCCCTATTCACTTAATTCTCTCTCGAGCTTTTGTCCTAGGTAAGATTAATAAAATTCGATGATGGCGATGATGATATGTTTGAACTGTTTGGCCAAGATTTAACCTTGCTGACTCAATGATGAGACCCTAATGCTCTTTTTTTTAGGGAAAAAAAATCAAGTCTTTAGGTAGAGGAGTTGGTGAGTGACTCGCAGTTAATTAGCTTCATTAGGGAGTGGATATATTCAGAGATTCAGTGGGATGAATTACATTACATAAAACAAAATGAACTTCTACAAAAAGATGAAGATAAAGATGATGATGATGGTGAGGAGTTGATGATGATGATGATGATGATGATGATGATGATGATGAGATGAGGAGGAGGAGGAGGAGGAGGAGGAGGAGTTGGCGACGTTGTTCAATCTTCGAAATCATGTTCGATTCCTTCTATAACAAATGCTAGAAGTTCCAAGTTTCTGGGGCACTAGGGCGCTTGCTAAGAAGCACCGATACTTTCCAAAAGCCTTCGTGTCGTGTCCAACACTCTAACACGTGTTCGACACGTTCCAACACGCTCCAACACGTTCCGACATGCGGTCAACGAGTGTCGGAAAATCCGACATGTGGTTAACTCTTCTTGACACGTGAGTCCGAAATTCCGACACACGATTCCGACACGCACGGGGTCAATTTTAAAAATTTTCAATACTTGAGGGGTCAAAATGTAAATATATGAAAAAGTAATGAAAATAATGAAATAACAAAAATAAAGGGGAAAGAAGAAAATTCTTACTCTCAAGTTTCTCACTTATAAGTTCTAATCTTCCCATGAGTAACGATGGAACGCCTCTCTTCTCGTCGGCGTCGTTCCGTTACCCCCACCTACTTAAAGTTATAATATTTTTTGCTTCTTTCCGCCTCTCGCAAGCATCGCTTGCAAGTTATCTTTTTTGGTCTATGTTATTGGCTTGTGAGTTATCTCTCACATTTGTTGTGGCGAATTTAATGATTTCCTTTTCTTTTGGTCATACTTCGAGAGTTTTTGTCCGCGATTTTCATTTTTCTCGAACCTTGCCAAGCTAGTCCATATCATGAACTCCAAACTCTGTCTAGGACTATAAAAAATCTCACTAATATCCGACAAGTATAAGAAAACAGAACATATTCCTTCAAATTTACTCTTTCGTGTTTGTAATTTTTGAATTTCTCGTTCAATTTCTGTCAAATTAAAACAATGAATGATATTAACAAATGTTGGATTAATATTTTTAGTGCTCTCTTTTATTTTTATTTTTTGCATTTATATATAAAAATATATATTTAATATATAACGTGTTGGAATTCTCTATTTTTTGATAAATGACTTGTCGGTGTGTCGTGTCGTGTTAAACAAAACTTATAACTTAAGTTAGGAAGTCTCTTCTAAACTTGGCAAGGTGCTATTCCTATTTTTACCTTTCACCTCTGCAAATCTTTACTACGCTTAGAATATGACCTCTATTATTCCAACGCAATAGCGACGTTCTAAAATCTAAAAGTATCAAAATAAAGAATTGTGCATAGTGGTGAAAGCCATGAACTACTCTAAATCGAGGTTACCTAGGCAGGGAAAAGGCTTGATCTTAATTGATTTGTGGGGTTTTCGGTTAGAATGTTTCCAGAGTTTCCAGGCAGTAAAGCCTCCTCGTCAATGACCCTAGATAATTTAAAAAAGACAAAAATTTATCAGAGGTCACTAGCGCACCTTCATGGGGCCAGATTTTGTCATCCTAACATGAAGTTCCATATTATGCGCAGAGATTATAAGAAAGCTAACCACCCGCGGTGGACGAGTTGGTTTGCGCTTTGACCCCTCATCCGGGAGGGTAGAGATTCAAAACTTCTCGCCCCCATTGCGCGACTTAAGTGGGGTGCCGTGGGAGGCGGGTCCCTGCTCTAGTGTCCCCCAGGTTTATGTTGCCGGCCGCCATTGCACAGAACAGCATTCGAAAATTAAAAAAAAAAAAAAAAAGCTTGTCATATGCATCTAACATAAAGTATAAAAGAATTGCAAATTGTTTTTTTTTATTCAAAAATATCATGCTGGTTAGTAAGCTTGAATCTGCATTTGGTTCAGTTTTTTCCAATGACCCTTTGACCTCCAAAACCCCTTGAGAAACTGCTAAGATGTTTAGCAAGCCTTTTGAAATAACTTTTGACCAAATGTTAACTTTGGGAAAGCTAAAAATCCAAAGCAAGTAGGGACTAATCTTGAGCGGAATGTTATTTTTAGATATTTTCTTTCCATCTTGCCGTCACTACTTCTAGGATTTGTGGCTGGTTGTTGGCACTGCTAATGCGTGACATCGGCAGCCACGCCTAGGCTTGCTAGCAACCCCAAGCCTCGCAGCCTATGGTCACCCAACCCCGGCAAGGGCCACTTGAGGCCAAACAACCCCAGACAATGATTGCCAAGGTCACACAACCTTAGTGAGGGCCACCTGGGTTTGTGCGACCTCCGCCAACAGTGGCCAACATTAAATCTTGCTCACTGGCGACGAATGGTTGACTTTTCAAAATTTGAAAAAAAAATTTGCAGCCAAAGTTCTTGCAATTTTTTTTTTTAACCAAATAGTACTTAAATCTTAAGTTGCTTTGCAAAGGAGTTTTTCTTAAATGTAATTTGCATTTCCTCAAAAGGTTTTGACTTTCAATATTTACATTATATCCAAAGTCCATTTTCAAAGTTAAACCAAACTCACCCAAGGAAAATCACTCCCTATTAAATGACAAAAAAAAAAAAAAAGATCAAAGGGAAAAGAAGACGAGGGTGAAGCTAGGTTTTTCCCGCGGACATTCATTGGCAGAACGTCGGCGTCACCGGCAGAAGCCATGAGCAAAATGTTAACCCGTCGTAACTCAAATTACGTCCCAAGCAATACTTGTCGCATTTTCGAAGTCAAAACGATTATCCCTAGATTTTCCGGAGGTAAATTTCGCTTTCAAGCGTCTCAAATAGAGCCACGAATTGCCAACTTCGCCCAATAATATATCCTAATCAACACGTAATTGTCGTGGAAAAGATTTCTTTCAGCTTACAAATTGTGAAAGTTTTCTCGACCTTCACGAAATGGACAAAGTCGATACAATCGACTATACGTCCTATTCGAGGGAGAATATGTGCAACAAAATATTCCTGCTAAATGCTGTGTTTCGACTTCGAGAGCGTTTTTGCTGGAGTTTGTAATGATAGTCCATGGAGCCATTTGTCTCTTTAACTGTTGGGATCCTTCTTAATTCGTTAAGCCAGACGCTAATCCTACGAGAGACATGACTGCAAGCACATTGGGATGGTGATTGTCTCCTTCCTGATGATCAATGGGCTGTTTGTATACAGCTTTTTTATTTCCATTGGGCAAAGGGAAGTCTTGGCAAATGGAATTGAAATCAAACCGAATTTGCTTTCTCTTGTCTAGACTCATTCTGTTGGATTGATTCGGTCGTGTTTCGTTAATATTAATCATGCGAAAGAGATATATATTACAGCATTATCGTTGCTGTTGTGATTAGTCACGTCTGCTATACTATGCATCTATTATGTCTCCACATTTTCTATTCTTTTCTCATTTTTTTTTAATGTAACGCATATGCTATTAACAACAAGGGTTCTGGCCCAAAAAGCTGAAAAACAAACAAGAAGGCAAAAGAAAACAGAATAGGCTCCGGACGGGAGGGCACCAAATGAATCTATAATAAGACATTGAGAACGTAGGAAAGCATCCTAGAAAAATGTCCCAAGGGCATTCAAAAGATTTCTGTGGCAGATTTATTATTCAAGAACAGAATATTCACCTCCGTATCAGCATTCTAACATTAATAGAATCAGTATGGAATGATTTATAACCTTTTTTAGGGTTGCTATTTTTTTTTTTTCTGCTGCTTCATTTTCGATTTAAGTGTAGCTTTTTCACTTTTTTCCCTCTTGATTGTGATGACATTTTGATAAATACAGTGTTCGATGTTACGAGTATTTTCCAACCAATAAGGAAATAGACACCACAACAGAAGTTGAGATGACTCCTTATATAAATGCTAAAATCAATGGATAGGATTTTGAAAATTTGGAGAGTTAAGGGCAATAAAGTCCCAAGTGTATCGTCAATGTGAAAGCAAAAACATTCATCATAGACATTTGGGATGACTCTAAATGTTAGTGATGCAAATATCTTAAGTGTTTATTGTAATCAATTAACACGGAGTTTTACTAATTAATTAGTCATACCAGCGAGTGTCTTGAAGTACTAATAAGTAATTATTCGATTTTTGAAATATTGATAATGAATATAATGCATTAGAAACTATAATTTTTTTTTGTTACCTAACAACATTTCAAAGTTGAATTGAACGTGTATCATATTGTATTTAGATTAGGGTAATAATACAAATGGTCTCTAAACTTTGGCCTAATGTGTAATGTAATCCCTAAACTTGTAATTTGTTCAATTTGGTTTCCAAACTTTATTTCAATGTGCAATATCATTCTTGAACTTTCAATTTGTTCAATGTGTTCTCTAAATTTTTTGTTTATATTTAACTTAGTCTTTGAACTACATGAAAATTTTCAATATTGTCTTTGAATTTGAATTAATAGAAAGACAATATTGAACATATTCATATAACCTAAGGACTAAATTGAACCTGTACTATAAGTTTACTTATTATATTGAACAAATTTAAGATTTATGGACCATAAAGTGGGCTAAACTTCAAGACTACATTAAATAAATTAAATTTTTAGAGTTCACATTACACATTGAATCAAAGTTTAAAGAACATTTGTGTCATTTTCGCTTCAAAATTCGATGTTCCGTAAATGAAATGTGTTTAGGCTTCGGAGTGCTCTTTTCTTGGTGACTTTTGCTTGATTCAGCTCCTTGGAGCAGGGGTGGTCCAAACATTTGAGACTAGGCATTGTCTGGGAGACAAATGAACCAATAAGTAATAGCTAAGGGTTTTAGATGATTTCTGTGTACCATGATATGATAACCATCACTTGATAATTAATTGCTGGTGAATCATATTTCTTGGCCCCTTTTGTCATTTACCGCATATAAGAGCATTTTTTTAAATTTTATTTGTGAGTTTAGTGAAGATAAATTAACTTTATTTTCTTTATTTTATTTATTTATTTATTTTGTATCTTGATAGAGGAAAATTATTGAATGTCCGCATAGTACAGACATGTACAAGAAGACACCTTTAACCTTTCTTTAAATGTCTCATTCGCTCTTAATTCACCGATGCCTTTCCAGATCAATTTTCTCGGATGATGATGTTTCTATTTAATTTCGTGTCCCTTTATCCGACTTGCTAGTGTGTCCAATCTTTTATTGGATTTTACTTAGGTGCACTAGAAGTTTACTCACGCATCCCGCGAATTATCGTGCAAAAATATAATTAAAAATGGAGCGTAGGCCTTTTTGACATAACTACAATGTTAAAATATTATCGTGCAAAAAAATAATTAAAAATGGAGCATATACCCTTTTGACATAACTACAATATTATTTCAACGTATCATGATTCATAAAGGTAGACACAAGACAATATTATTAAAGTACAAAGGAATTAGTCAGTATAAATAAAGATTAAATACTATACTATCTCTGTGATGCATACAAATGACATATAAAACCTTTTGTCTGCTAAGTAATACAAGATTAATTTTTAATTTCTATAATCAAATAAAAATATTTCCTAAATGCAAATTAGTTACATTTTAACTAGTAAACTAACGTTCCACAAATCACCGAAACCTTTTCTTGCAATCGGAGAGTCCAATTCTAATAATCAACGATCTTAAATGGTACACTTAGAGGCAACAATTAGAAGAGACTTTATTATGACAAAATTATATAAATATATATTTTTAAATGTTGATAATAATTAAAGTGCGTGTAAGAAAGTACTATCTTTTTTTATTTCTGTAGAGCGATGTTAAATAAAAAATGTATCAAAAATGATTTATTAAAAGATGGTTGTAAATTACTCATCTTCCTCTTCCCTTTCTCTTCACTGTTTATTTATTCCAGTCGTTACTCTTTTATGTTAAAAAGTAATTTTATCTTTACCGTAGATGTATTTGTAAATTATATAAAAATCTCGGTCACGATGCTATGTCTGCTAGTTTATTTGTTTTAACTTCTGCCAACTAATTAATTTTATTTCATAATTGTTGTAATTTAATAATACCTTTATATTAAAGATTCCAATCAAGAATAGTTTTAACACGATTGACCACTAGATAAACATGGGGGCCGATTGCGAGTTCTGCAATTCAAAATTGGGTCGAAATATTGAGGCTGCACCAATATAAATCTAGGTTAAAAGAAAATGACTATGGGCTTATTTCATTTTCTTCTTTGGTGGGTCGGACCAAACTTAAATAGGCGAAAATCCAAAATTGGAAATTTCAGTATGGGCTTTCCGCAGTCCAGCATAGCGTGATAGATTTGATGGTGGCCCTTGTGATTCTCGTGAAATTGCGGAGATAATCCGGTCCCGTTAGGAGGTCCGACGCACCATGGATAATAGACGAGAAGGAAGATAAATAATTGGGGATATGGATGGGTATATATCGGCATTTTCTAAAGGATTGATGACACAAATGGTCCTTGAATTTTGGCTAAATGTGCAATGTGATCCTTGAACTTTAATCCAATACGTAAGGTCGTCTCTGAATTTTTAATTTATTCAATCTGATCTTTAGATTGTATAAAAATGTTCAATACTGTCTTTCCATTAATTCAAGTTCAGGGATAAAATTAAACATTTTCATATACTCTAAAGATTAAATTGAACATTACCAGAAGTCCAAGGATCATGTTATACAAATTAAAGGCTCATTAAACATTGTGCTAAAGCTCAAGAATTATATTGAACAAATTTGAAATTTAGAGATCACATTACACATGGGACCAAAGTTCAAAAAATGTTTGTGTCATATACCCTTTTCTAAAAAGTACACAAGAAAAAGTGTGTATTACCGTGATGGTGTATAAAACTTTGTGTTTTCATGAGTTTACATGAACTGTACTGTACCATAATGGAGAATAGATTTTATGATGAATCAAGACCGCTTAAAGTGCGAGAATTTTATTAGTATGTCGTTTTAATAATTGACTTGTCTTAGAAACAGGAGGGATACTATATTCATTTATTGGATAATAGTTTGGTCCACCGCCTGTGTGAAAAATTCTTGCAAATTCACCATTCAATTTTTTTGGGTTGATAAATTCACCATTCAATTAGTAAAATACATATTTGAAGTTAGTTTGGTGATCGATTTCTTCGACATGTCAACAAATCCAATGGTGAGTGTAAATAGTTTCTTACATAGGCAGTGGGCCTAATAAAAATCCTTACTTATTTGCGTGAATATGGTACAATAAATGCACCTTTTCAATTTTGGATAATGATATAAATGATTTTTCAACTTCGGCCAAATGTTCATTGTGGTCCCTGAATTTTAATTTTTGTTCAATGTGATCTCTAAATTTTAGACCAATGTTTAATGTGGTCATTGAACATAAATTTTGTTCAATGTGATCCGCAAACCTAAAATAATTGTCATATTAATTGACCAATGAAAAGGCATGAAAAAAATTGAAAACTAAAGTATATTTATCTGAGCATAACAAATCACGCGTCTCATACATGAAGAACTCGTCTCCCTCCCAAGAAAAGACTATTTTTGCGTAAATTTAGCAAACCTTGCGGGAGACATAAATGGAAGCGGTGCTTCTTATGAATCTCATAGAGCTAAACCAGAAAGTGGTCCTCGACTAGAAGGACTTTATGTGAAAGTACAATTACTTTATTAACCAAGGTCATAGGATTGATACATATTTAGCATAATCTCATGGAGCTAAACTGGAAGCAATCCATTTATGAATCCCTTGCTTTGGGAAAATTCTATTTGCGGTGATTGAACTTTAGCAAAATTGGCAATCGAACATTGTACTTTCATTTTAAACGCCAAAAGCACTGAATTTTCAGTTTTTTTTTTTTTTCAAATCGACACAAGTTGACTGAAATCTAACCAAATTTTGTTAAACTGTTGACGTGCATGTGACCGATATTCCATGCACCACGACCTCCCATCCGAGTGCACCATCACCAGTTCACCAGAAAATTGGCCGAACTTCGATCAAAGTGCATCGATTGGAAAAGTAAGAATATTAGTAATTTGTCGAAATCAAAGTTCACCATCCCGATTGCAAATTCTACAAAAAATTACCTATTCTTGTAATCTTAACGTGAATGACTCACCCTTGACCATGTCAATATTAGTTGGGTTTACTCTCATGTGGAGGAAGTCCACTGAATAGTAAGCCCAAAATAACTTGAGCCCATATAATAAGTTATATAAAAAAATAGGATTTCTCACTATCTTTTAAGTTGTAGCCACCAATAAGTTATTAGAAACACAATAGTAGGAGAAAAAAAGAAAACAAAAAATGTGGGATTTGGGGATCATCAGAAAATGTGAGGTTTGGGGATCGGTTTGATTTACATCAAGTTAGTATCGGAAGTCGATTCGTGGTCCAATTGAGTTAAAAATTTGTCAGCATGTTCATGGTGCAATATTCTAAAATTTGAATGGTTTGATTTTCGTTTGAAGCTCCATACACTAGGTTTTTTGTTTGTTGATCAAAACTAGCATTTTTTTTTTCAAATTTTTTCTTGATCTCTGGTGAAATTTTTGCGTATCGCCAAGAATGATGTTCTTGAGATATTTGCTGCTATGTACCTCTAGTATTTACTAGAGAAGAATTTTGTTTACCTAATTTTGTTGATAATGGAGATTTTTCAGTGAACTCCGATCCCATGATTTTTTATCTCCTCACATCGAGGAGATTTTCCACTTAAAAAATCACCTTGTGTTTGCATACTTCACATTTATTTTTCTCTACTATATCGATTTCGATTAGGTTCTTATTCTATTCCGCTATGTTAATCCGATATTATTCAATCAAGGATGGGATTTTGGCCTGAATGCAAGAACCTGACTTAAAATACCATATTAGTATGTTGGAGAAAATATTGGTGGGCAAATCTTACCACTGAGACAGTAAGATACTCAATTCAACGCTTGTCTTGTGTCCAAGTGGGCTCCACTAGTCATGCTTTGTCTTTTTCTTCGTTTCTTTCCTTTACTTTTCCTCTTTTTCATTTCTTTCCCTTTGACTGTGGCCGATCGCCGGCTATAGGCATGGGCCAGCAAGGGTGGCATGGCCCTCGCCAACCATAGCAAGGGTCGCTTTTGCTGAACTGGTGAGGGTCGAGTTTTTGCAAGGGCAAGGACGAAAAATCAATGAGTGGAGGAAGATCTGCCAATGAAGAAGCGATTGGATAGTCAGGTGGTGTTGAAGGTGCCGGTGGAGTTGATGGTAGAGCCACAGCCAATGGGAAAGTAGCCATTGCCTGCGTGGAGAAGAAGAAGAAGAAGTGAATAGTAGGAGGAGGAGGAGGAGGCTAAAGGGAGAGAGAAAGGAAGAAAGAGATCAAGACACGGTCTAAAATGTGAGCTTCCATCTAGACACATGGCGATCAGTGAGCGGAATATCTTTTTATGTGATAAGATGGGCTTATTTGATATTTTCTGATGTTTCTGCATTCAGAAAAAGTAAATATAGCGGTCCAAGGCACATACCTCGAAAATAGCTCTTGACACTTGGTCCTCACGTATAGGTATGAGCCCTACCCATGAATTATTGAATAAATAGACAATATCAACCCCCGGTACCCCCAGGCGCAACGATCGCCCATGCATATCATTGACTCATTTTCACCCCCATTTGGCCGAAACCTAATCCTCTTGGTGAGATGAATTTGACAACTCATGCGTGGTCTCGATTTGTGGGTGGCGGACCAGTGGTAATAGCTGGACCTTGTCTCCCTACACTCGCCCTTAGCTTCGTAGGTTCAAGACCCATCTGTGGAGTCCCGCGAAGAAACCCTAGCTCTGCTGCAAACTGGACAAATTCATAGGTGGTCTCGATTTCCAGTTGGGTGGGATTTACATCAATCCCTCCGTAGATCACGAGGGCGTTGAGGAATTTATGTCTTGTCCATACGGATAGGGAGATCGTGCAATCTCTGGCAGAAGCGAAATTATTGGATGTACCATGTAGAGCAGGTGGGAGAGAGATTTGGCGTCGTGGTGCTCATCCAATGTCGTTGCTGCTATGAAAATCTTTGTTCTAGTTAAATATAAAGTAGAAAAGGGAATTAAGAAATTTTCCGTATAATTATATATATATCATAATAAGGAACATCAATCTATTTATAGGCTTTATAAAAAATTATCAAAGGTAACGTATATCAATTAAGATATACACAATCAAATGAAATATTTGTGCAATCTTAAGAGATATAAAAAATTCATAGAAATATTCTAATTATTTTTAATATAAAAAAATATCTTAATTATCTCTAACAGGTTAATGACAATAATAATTTCTAGCAACCTATGAAAGTGCAGCTCCCCGCCAGCACCGAACGGAGGAACAATGATTGTGAGTGTGATTGGAGCTAACATGACAACGAACGTAATTAGATACAAGTTCTTCCACTAAACAGTCATGAGAAAGATGTGAAATATAAGATTAATTTCCAGCCCGCAAAGTTTACCCAGCTTCTATTTTCGTTTATCGTTATTCTAATTTTACAGGGATAATTACAAACATCATCTGCGATTTTACTTTACATATCGATTACCTTCCTCGCAAAAAAAACCTATGTTTTGCATCTTCGCAATTTTAAAAAGATTCATCTGCCCTCAAGCACACCTAATGATTAGGCCCCGCCCATATATGCTACTCTCCTCTCCTTGCATGCAGCAGCATAGCAGAGCAACGATCGAGAGCTCAACACCAGCATCGACGGTGACTTCCTCGCCCTCGCCCTCGCCCGTGCCATTGTCCCTACATCCCTACTGTGGCAAGATCGTTCGCGACAATGAGAACATGCGAACTTGGCTTGAGAACACGGTTCACAGTCGCCGAGGCATGTGAGGTCGGCCTTGAGCCTTCGACGATAGGCTCTCGAGCCACACTAGCTCTGTAGTAGAGCTCAGCCATGACCTCCATGTCGATCGACCTCAATTTGGCCTTAAGCCAGACACAACAAATGTCGTTGGCCTATGGAGAAGCAATGGCAGTGCGTGTAGTCAAGAGGGGGAGATGCGTTGGTTTGTGGACAGACTAAGCAAGTCTCACATAATCGGGGAGAGAAGAGCGTGGGTGGGTGTTGAAATACTTGGTTGGGTATCGAAAAATAAAATGGTAGTTTGAATCAAACCATGTATAGGTGAAAAATATAACTTGAAATCTATAGTGAAATACAGTCATGATAACTATGAATTTTGAAATGTGATAAAAGGATATTTGACCTGAGAAGGAAAATTGTGGATGTTATTCATTCTTTTCAATTGATAATCACCTTCTGAATACGACATGATAAACAGCTAATGCATTCCCTTCCAAAAATTCTGCATGGGGGTGATGAATGATTGATGATGATGATGATGTGCGTACGGCATCTCGAGGAGGCAGGATACATCACCATCAGAAAAGAGCTGCAGGCCAAGCCAATTCAAGATCTGACGGCTAATAATGCCGCACGAGCCACGTGTCTTCACGGCCTGGTTTTCGCGTTGGACCCACACTGCGCTGTAGCTAATTCGAGAGCTCTCTCCTCAGATAAACTTTCCTGCCATTTGAGTAGGCACATGATACCCTTTCATCGTTTCCTTCCACCTTTGCATCATTTTCCTGTCCAGCGATTCATTTAGGTTTTGCTTGGAAAATATAGATGACCTCTTATTCTTTAAGTAAACCTAATTTTATTTTTTAAATATAAATATTAGAAATATCATAATCTTCGTACAATACTCACTTTAATTTTAAAATTTTTTGTTTGATTACACACCATAAAAAATTATGACATTCTAGTGTCATTTTCCCTAAGTATTTCAAAGAAGCTAATTATCGGCGTGCCGAATAGGGGAAGAGCGGATGATCTACAAAATATATTATATCTACATGAAAATATTGAATTTAGCCGGTTTAGGTTTGGCTGTAAAATCAATATGATTATATCAATCCAAAGCAAAGTGTAGTTCTTTCGTTTTCTTATCTAGAAAGTTTGACTTACAAGAAGCCTATTCTGTTTGCTGATTTGAGTAATTCCAATTTTTTCTTTATATAAGGTTTAGTGACACTGAAACAATTATCTAGGTTAACAGTTTAGCAAATTTCATTATCAAAAATAGATTTTCATATCTGTCATAACACAACCACTTCATCAGAATAAATAATGCAACTCGTGGATTAAAGCTGTTTGATTTTAAAATATAGGAAATTGCAAACTGTCTTTCTGTAATTTTAAACAATTAAAAGATATTATCGTAATTTTCTTTCGGCATGCTTGGGTATTCTTTATAATAAAATTTCGTCTTCCTTCTTGTAAGCAACGTTAGCGGGTGAGCAGCAAGGAAAATGACAGGGATTGAAGAGACCAAGAAACATAACACGTACGCTTTCACAAATCGTGTTGGATAAACATAAGGAGACAGCAGGCTTCGTCACTGCTAACCCACCAAATTTCTTCATCAATCATTCCTTAAAAGAAAGCAGCCTAAGGTCATTTGATGTGCAATTTGATGTGTTTGTCCAACCCAAATGCTGCTTAGCTCTCTAGCTGCTAGCTAGGAAAGTGACCACATAAGAAAGGGTATCCGAAGGAGGAGTGCTTCAAGTGGGCCACTCGTGTGAACTTCTTGTTATTTCATTCAGATATTTTGGCTTCCTCCCTTTGGATGCCTAAAATTGAGAAGTTTCCATCTAGGGTTCAAAACTCGAAACAACTCGCTCTTTTTTCAAATATAACCACGTGACAACTCACACCGTCCTTGATGGGGCCCATTATAGTCGATGAGCCCCCCACGGAGATGGAGCAGGGCCCCCACCACTGTATCATGATAAATCTGAAGCGAAAACAAAAGGATGGATGTGAAGTCGACCCTCATAAATAGATCTATCAACTCATATTTGATGAGTTAGATTGTTGTATGAATTAGTAGTATTCAGTAAGTGAATCATGGGTTAAGAATTGTACTTAAATTAATAAGGATGTTAAATAGATCCACAAATTATTTAAACTCAACATACATTTATGATTTAACTCTTTACACTCTCTCAACCTCACTCGATCTTGCACTCACTCTCTCAAGCCTTTATCTCAGTATGGGTATAATTTTTTTAAATTTTAGTTAAATATGGAGGTGTTTCGGTAATATGAGTTAGGTCACCATGTTTATATTAGATATAAATGAGTCAAAATGAGTTAAATTGGTCAATGTTGATCGGATCACATTTTCTAGAGAGTGTGAAGAGATAAGTCATATAGATGTTGGTAAACAACTCAAATGAGAGTTAGTTACCCAAATTTTATTGGAAATCAGGTAATTGGTGACTTTTCTTTTACTAACACTTTCTCAACGCTCATCAACTCTTTAAAAAATTTACCAACAGAGAAAAAACTCAGATTTTTACAAATAAAATACTAGAATCGTCCCTCACACAGAGATCATCGCCAAAAAAAAAGGAAAAGGAAAAGAAGAAAACGCCATGTCCTAAACCGATAAAACATAGATTATCAAAAATATGAACTATAAACATTGTAAAATATTCATGCTCTTCTATTTCCCAAACTTGGACATTTAGGGGTTACTGATTCCTCTAACCCATTAGTTCTAACCATGTCTAGTTTCTACTCTTAAACCTTTGAATTCTAGATTGGTCACCTATAGACTTCTAAGTTCCAACTTGCACTAAAGAGCTCGTTTTGGCTCCCTAGCTATTAACGTCGCGCTCTAGCTCATTAGCTCCTCACTTTTCCACTCACGATAAGTACACTAATACCTTTCTTAATTAACACCTTTCATGGATTCGGTGCTCCATCACCAAAAATCATTTGGTGAGTGCATATAACTTAGCCAGCTTTATAGCATGATCCTTCATTCATAGAGGATAAAACCAACTCTCTCCCTAAACCCTAAGGAGGCTTCCCTATAAACCACTTAGATATATACAAGGAGGAAAGATAATGTTGCATATATTCGATTCCCCTAGTCAATTACAACTATCATGAGAGAGGGGAATCGTCACTACCACGTCCTTGTCTTTCACGAACTAATTGTAATTTTTACTTTTTTCATTATCAATGAAAACGTAAAAATTTTCGCACATGGCACAAAGTTATTGACTTTATACTCACCAGACGCCTATCAATCGAGACATTGACTTTACGTGCGATTTAGATCTACAAAATGTACAATCATTCTCTAAACAATTTTCACGACACGTTAAGTCAATATCCTTATACCAATAGTGGGTGTTGATTTCTTTTTTTCCACTAAGGGGATATACAAAATGAAAATCGATGGATGCAATAATGTTTCTTTATTCAAAATAAAGATTCCTCTTACTATGACTTTTTCATTTTCCTCTTTACAATAATCCAGTTAAATTCTTCCACAACTATAGTTATCATTTGTTGTGGAAATATGTGTATTTAGAATAGAATCGACTAGGTCATCCTTTTCAATTGTTAATAACTGAGAAGTACACGTATACATTTCGTCCTTATTCATAATTAACGTTGATTTTTTTATTTTATTTTTTTGCAGCAATTACCTTATGATAATCACAGGGACATTCATTTCATCCAACTACATATCCTTTCTTTTCTAAGTTACATTTGTCAAAATTACAATTCAAAATGCATATATTTCGGTGCACTCTCGCTGCGATCCTCGCAACATCTAACGAAATCACAATTTGCACCAGGCCTTCCCAGAGAAAAATCACTATAAAATCTCAATACAAATGACAAATCTGTGCATTTCTTAGATCGAATATAAATGAAGAAATGTGGTTTTATATTATTTATTACGTAATAAGCATGTTTTCAAACTGTATATTTAATGTGGCGGTGGGGTTTCCTAATGATATTCATCTTGACGTGAAGTTCTTACAAATTGAAAATCTGACCAGATCATCAGAATCTTTTTCTTGGGGTTGCCCTAGCGTCAATGGGGTAGGCCATTATCATAATGATTACTTGCCCTAAGCTGGGTCATCATCTGTTCTTGAATTCTTTTCGATGTAGAACTTTCCTGCTGACAAAATGCATGTGAATCCATTCAATAATAGGGCTTATAAAGCTTTTAAATTCAATAGAACGTTCCTGCGACGTGTCGAAACTTAGTCCTTTCGTACACTCAGTTTTCTAATGATAATCTCTCTCTCTCTCTCTCTCTCTCTCTCTCTCTCTCTCTGCCCGCACGCGCGCAAGAACAGGTCTGCATTGGCATCTTGCAGTTAATTTAATGCGTAGGTTGTGTTTCATTAATTTTCCCTTCTTTTCATATTTTGGACATGAGAGAAACTGCTTCCCTTCATGGTGTTCTTCATCTCTCACGTGTTTGTGAAAGAATGTACTTTTGCGGGCATGTCTAATGGGGGACCCTAACATTTTCTGGAGCACATTAATCAGAATCGGGATGATAATTACATCAAATGACCCATCAAATGAGGTCAATTCACAACGCCTGTACTTCCTTGTAGAATAAAGAAAGAGGTGGAGACTTGAGATTCTTACTTGTTGAGGTCATGTTCATGATTTTGCCTTGGAAAAGATCTGTAGTTTTTGAAAGCTTCGGTTTTCACACTATCGACAGAATGCACATCAAGTATTCGTCGAGTAGCTCTTTTTCTAAGCAACTTTCTACCTTCATACATTATGAATTCTATCTAAATCATTTCAGGTTTGAAAAGATTACGAGAAATAATTATATAAAATCCTACAGACCGATACTCATGAGTTTTGAATGATTCAGATGCTGCTTGTAAAATAAATATAAAAAATGCAGGAGTCACAAGATTTAAAAAGAAAATATTCAAGGTCATGCCTAACAAACCTTTAGAAATGAAATAGATAAAAGCACATAGCTTTAGATTCTATAATCTCTTGTTGATAACTGATTAATGTTGCCACACTCCGTATCGAATGAAAGCTCTAAAGAATGTTATTGATAAATACTAGTACAAAGGCTATTTATAGAGGATGAGACTTTGCAAAATCACACGATTATTAACTAAGTTTAATATAGAGAAGAAAGTTCATCCGATAAGAGTGAAATTATTGACAGACGCAGATATCTAACTTAAATAAAAATAGGTTCATGATAGTTCATTATCATGGATATTAAGAGCAGGAATGAGCATTAGAAATTGTTTGGATTTGTTTTTTTATCCTTAAAATTTGAAAACGATAAGGTACTTGAAGAAGACTTACGAAAAACTTTATGCAGATTTATATTTGATATATTTATCTCTTTTGAAAAATTTCTGACGTTGTAAAATAAAAATCAAACAATTGGAGCTGTCGAACAAATAGAATAACAACAGAAATTGTTTGGATTCGCCTTCCCAAAAAAAAAAAAAAACGAACCAATAATTGAATTTTGAAAAATTTATGCGAATCCACAAATCAATATTCGTATCATTTTGCATGGTTAAATAAACGTCAGATTAACTAAACCACTAAATTTAAAAAGAAAAAAAAAAGGTGCGTAAAAACAAATACACCGCCATTCTTTAATCTACGGTCACAAAATAAAATATATGGAAAAGAAAAGGGAAAATAATAAAATATGAGTATTAGTGTTAGATATCTGGTACCTAATATAATACAACCGATTGTACGGGAATTGAAGAAATTAATTCGATAATGATAGATAAATTAATCGACTAAAGTCGTCAAGTGGGATTATAGTTGGAATATACGTGGCATTAAGTGCGGATGCCGACAATCGTTATCAGCCCTCACCATCGGTTTTCTTTCATTTTATTACCTCCCAAGATAAGACAAGACACCGACCGAAAAAAGAAGAGATAAGACGAGAAGAAGATTGTACTATCGTCGACCCGACCTGCTTCCATGTTCGCCCGATCCGTTTATCCGACCCATCCAACAATGTCAATTAGGGTGCGCGTGATAAAATTTCTACTTTTTATTTCTCTATTTCTCGTTTTAAATAGTGTTTGGAATAGAAATCGATTGGTAACACGAATTTGATTTTTCTATTTTTAGAACAAATTTATATTTTAAAAATAGATTTGAAGAATAAATCATAAGTTAAAATTTTTAACTTTTCAATTTCTAAAATAGAAATTAATTTCTCAATTTCTCGACCAGAAATCAATTTCTATTTCAGAAATTTTATCATGCGCACCCTTAAATAATTCAATGGGCATACAAAGATCGCTGGATCTTCTTGTCCATAAAATGTATACATGACATATTGTCAAGACCCAATGCATATTGCCCGCAATTCTCTAACGCTACACAGTGCTTGCCGTGTTAAGACCATTCACACCTATTTAAGTTTTTATGAAATGTGTGATAGATAGAATTATGAAGAGCCTACATGCTCGATTTCGCGATGATACCAAAGTCGGGATTAATCACATCGGTCGGTTTGTGCGCCAACTTTTCTTCATGTTCTTCTTGAACTTTTTAGAGAAATCACCCGACCTCTCAACTTTAAGATTATAGTCATGCTAATCGTCATGAACATGAGTACATATACATTCATTGAGGACTAAATATACTATAGCTTTGAAGAAATGGTTAGCAATTATTTATTGTCGCAGTAGTAATGGCACCTAATTCAATTTAGTTCAATATTAAATTTATACTTTCAAATGATGAACTTACAACGTCACATGTGTTAATTGTGTTTAACAAACTTCAAACAACTTTATCATAAAAATTTATAATATATAACGTGCACATCTATTACTAACTCCAACTTTAAGAGAATTCAGCTGCACACTCGATTTTATCATGATATGGGAACACTAAACTTTATTATTCATTGGGTTGTAATTTCAAAATCCTTTTCAATTTTCGTGAGATAATATTGAAACAATATCTTGCTCCGAAAATGAAATACATAGATATAAATGAGAATAATTAAAAAATTTCTCTTCCTTCAAATATTTTGTCCCTCGAATAACGATGTCACGAAAGGGAAAAAAAAAAAAAAGTAAAAATTGCGCAATAATTACGCTTTAATTACATGCTTTGATGGCATCTAATCAAAGCCCCCGCAACTCAACTTTCCATGCCACTCGAAAAAGCAATATTCACATCAAAATTGTCAAATGAGAATCTTTATCACTGTGACAAAAAGACGAGGTACCTAAGGACACGATGACTTTGCCAGATTCTCCGTTTTTTTGGGAGGAAAAGAAAATGGAAATTTGTACTTTGAATTATACTTTTTCCACAATGAATTCCACATGGTTGGGACACACAACCAATAAAGGGGCAAATCAAGAACACCCATAATTAGTTACATAGTTAAATGAATAAGTTTTTTTGGCATGCGTAGAGCCCTAGAGGGAGGTTCGCTAGGGTTTAGATAATTTGGGGTTGTCTAATGTATAAAGGAGCGAGGCTTGCTAATTCCCACCCGGCTCCGTTTCGTGCAGAAGGGACTAAAGGTCATATTTTCTTCGACCATATTTATAAGGTTGAAAAAGGGTGAAAGAAGCATATGCGTCGCTTTCGTCAAATAATTCATCACTCTTTTGATATTTGTTTTCTATTTAGATGAATTCATGTTCGTCCTATTTCTCATTTTTTTCCGACCGTACAAACCGTCGTTCTCCGTCTAGTTTGCACGCCAGAGACGGACTATAAATATACTTTTGATTGAATGTGAACAGGGACCACCCTATTCAGAGTCAACAGATCAATCTATCTTTCAATGGCTTTAAGTTTTTATCATGAGGACCGATCGAGCGACGTGCGAACAGCTAGGGGCAAAAAATGAACACAGCTGTGTGTTGGTACCGGCCAATGTACGTTTGCACATCAATAAATGGAAGAAACTTGCGTGTACATTACCAAGGCTTGAATGCATTGAATCCATTGAGAAGAAAGAAGGGATACAATAATGGGGATTCTCAAGCCTTCTATTCAGACTGATCTTTTTCAGCTTTCTTTGATTTGGAAATCAACTTCAATCTCTTTACTTTGGTGACACGCTTATTTCCCAAATTATAAAAATGCTTAAATATCTTCAACGGGTCGAGATTCTCCAAAAATTCAAGGAGAAAATGTATGTGCAAATTGGCTAGCTAATTGGACCCTTCATGTCACTAATGCATGTAATAATCTTGCATTAGATAGGCCACCTAGAGATTTACTCTCTTTAGTGTTGGGGGATGAGGTTAGATCATGTTTTCTTAAAAGAGTAAGGATGTAATTTTCGGATTTTGTCCCTTTTTCTTACTCAAAGGAAAAAAACAGTTTTCGGTTTCATTATCAATTTTTTTTTCAGAAGAAACCCGATATATGAAGATGATAAATTTATTTGATAGTTACTTAGATGCTGCGAAGTTGAGTCTTGAGTGCGCAGTTTTTTCATCTAAAAACTTAGGTTATTAGAAAATAGAACATAATACATGCTTAAATCATGATGGTATACCCTAGATATGTCATTGATAAAGAGCGAAAAAATCTTCTCCAACAGTAAGCATACATTAGCCACTCCTAATTCATGAAGTCATCGCGTGTGACGAGAGAAGCTTAAATTTAATTATAAATTGTGACACAAATCTATATATCATTTACTTGTTTTTTGGTGTATCAATGACACATGATGTCACTGTAGAATAAATATAAAGATATATAGATACCATGATCTCTGGTTCAATTTATTTTTTGACATTTCATGATGCACATAATAACCATTCTAGATCTTATCATATTTATTTTTTTGTTCCTAGGAATAGGGTTGGAATAAAAATCCGTTTGGTAATCTAATTCGATTTTTCTATATTTGAAACAATTTTTTAATTTAGATATAAGTTTGGAATAGAAATGAGAAATAAAAACTCTTTTTATTGTTTGCCATTGGTACTAGTAGGGCGCCCACCCATCATAGCTTGCCGTCCACTGCTGCCTATTGCCATCCGCCATCTTCTATCACCCCCCACAGGCTGCAGTCCTCCGCTTGCCCTCGCTACGAGCCAACTACCCATCCACTAGTGGCCGCCTCCCCTTGCCAGCCGCTATCCTTCACCATCCATTGCCCTCCGTCGCAACTCGCTAGCCACTACTTGGGAGTAAGAAATTTAATATTATTATCAAACGAGCATTTTACTCAGAAACTTGTTCAATGAATAGAAATAAAAAAATCTATTTCTAATTAGAAATTGTGTCTAGAAAGAGCACGTTCTCAATGTGCCAATAGTTTGTTTTATTAACTTTCACCGTTTGTTTACTTTTTATTTCTTTTCTTCGACTTTCAAAATGTTATGCTTGTTTAACATGGAAATACCCAAATCATTTTTTTAAAAGAATATTGACATGTAAAATTGCATAAAATTATTTCGTAAGTTTTAAAAACTTAAAATTCTTTTATCCTTTTTCAGTTTATTTCTAAAATCCTCGTATTGATACTTTAATTGATGCATGGAGTGGTTGCACATTCAAGAGCGTCTGTACCGTCACTTTTCCTTGTTGTCTAAAGGGCCCCCTTGCTAATTCATTATAATGGTCCTTTGATGTTATCTAGAACTTAAGGATATTTATGTTGATTGATTTCTCTTATCGAGATTTACTTTCCAATTACAACTCACTATTTTAGTTGGCCACAAATTTAGGCCTTGACCATTATTTTGGTAGCTCGGACGATGATTTAATTATTGAATATTGTCTACTAAACATTTCTCTATTCTTATCTGTGTTAGAATATCGCTTTTTCGCCTCTACTTAAATTACTATTTTTCCTATCCTTTCTATGCTTTAAATATATACTTATTATATATTTCCGCTCTTCATCAATCATCAGTCTTTTGTTAATATAGTTTTTCTTTTTCATTTGGACTATCTCTTTCCCAACTTTTTCCTTCTTTGTTTGAGTCGATCTGATAAGCTAAAAAGGCTTTCGTCTTCAACCTTTCTTGGTTAAGTGCCTGCCGAAACGGAGGATAAAATCCCAGTTTGGACTTTTCTTATTCATGAATACAGCTTCTTCAAAATGACCAGATCGTGCAAAGGGCATTCCATCTAGGGAAAATACCCATCTACCCAAAAAAAATGGAAAAAAAAAAATGTACAAGAAAAACATATCATATCCCATCCACCACTTACGCACTTCTACTTTTAAAAATGCCAAATACGTTGGTTAGTTTTAGTTTTGGATACCATTTTGCACCTTCACATCAATTGTCCTCGTTTTTTTATTTATCAAAAAATTGTATTCTTTCCAAAATTGTCTATCTTCAAACCCTAAATTTTTGCACCTACCCAAGGCATCAAAGTCAAACCACCTAAACCTTATACAAGATGCTAAAATGCATTTCCAGAACCGGTCAATTTGGTCGATTTCATGTGCAATTTTACTTATGGGTATGTGAATGTTACCCACAATAATGGAGGTATCTAATTGATCATCGAGTCAACTTTTCCCTTCCAGACCACCAGTTCTAGTGGTTTAAAAAAAAGACGACGTCCAGTCCACCTAGATCAATTAGATTCGGATTAGGATAGACCGGATTGCGGTGGGAGAAACTTTTAAGGTGATTACGACGAGTGTGGAGTTCGCAGAGGCTGTGGTATATTTAGCCCGCAGTTTTTACAAAACAAGATTTGACAGTCAACATAGATAATGCCACTACCTTACTATAGTTGTTTTCGTTTCTCTTCTCCAAGACAAAAAAGAAAACTTTTAGAGCCATGTGATGGATAATATTCTTTCTAAGCTTCAATGTTATTATTCACTGGCATGATAATTAATCCCACTATTCTCATATTTTAATTATTTCCCAATCAAACCAAAATACTAGTTCATTCAAATCATTGGCCAGGGCTAACTAAAACACTTTGGTCACTAACTAAGACAAGATTGATCGGTCCCGTTGTCTCCATACAACACATCGTTATTCACGAGTTGTCTTCTTTAATCATATCTCTTTGGGGAAGCTTTGTCAGATTTCGATTTCTCAAGCACCCTGACATGACAGTTTTCGAGATTTAATAGTCGAGGTGCCAGACTTCATGTGATTTTGAGGCTTAATTAGGAGTTAAATCAACGGGGCTAATCATTCGAAATCCCAACAATTGAGCGTACCTTTTGAGGCCAGAATCATGCATTATCTCGTGGGATCCATCGCCCCACTTAGGGCAACCAAGCTGTCAAAATGGAATTTATTTGTTAATCCAGAATGACACTAATTTGTCACTGATTGGGGTTAGTTTAATTAATGAAGAAAGGAGATGTGATGCCACACATGTTTAATTAATTAACTAGTGATTATGGTTTCTTGGTGTATTGATTAAAGGATCCTAATTTAGGCATATGCTCTTCTTAATTAACCCAGCATGTGCTCTAATAGGCCATCACAAAGAATCTTTCCATGGCAACTCGCCAATTTGAACTTACGTAAAGAGAAGCAGCTTGTCAGCGTGTCTCATTTGCCCACATAAAAAGGTGAACCTCCTTTTAATGATTATGTTTTGGATAGTATTTAGTTAAGAAATAATTAGCTGCATTGAGGATTGCGTAGTAACCTGATGATAGTATTATCGTCTAGTGATACAATCTAATGTGGAATGCCTTTCCGAGGATAGGATGTATAATCAGAACAGTGTCATGTCAATTTATCAAGTAAATCAAACCAATTATGTTTTGAAGAATGACAAGATTGGCAATGGATTTCTATTCGAGAAAACATTCTTATATATTCGCGCAAGATGATGAGACCATGATGTTGACTCGCCCTCTATACTAGCATGCGTGAGCAGATTTAACTCATTTTAATAATTAGATGATCCATAATTAAGAAAAAAAAATCGAACTCAATTATGGATTCTTGATAGTTGCTTTCTTAACAGTGGTAAGAAAATATGAAATGCATTTCAAAAAAAATTAGTATTTGATTTGATTTGCAGAGACAACTGTCAAGGCCTAATCTTTCTGGGCATTAAAGAAAAGAATCCAAAAGAAAGGCGACTTCCTTCAACTGAGGACATCCACATTCGAAAATAAGAGATCGCAGCCAAGCTATCATGATTTAAGCATGTATTCCGTTTAATTTTCTAATAACTTAAGTTTTTAAATAAAAAAAAAACTCAACACTCAACACTCAGCTTCGCAATATCTAAGTAGCTATCAAAGAAAATTGTTATCTTCCTATATCAGGTTTGCTCTATAAATAATTGATAACGAAATCGAAAACTGTTTTTCTTTCTTCTTTTTCTTTTTCTTTTTTTGGGGTAAGGAAAATGGGCAAAGCATGAAAAATACGTTCTTACTTTCCTAACAAAATACGATCCAACTTGATCACCTAAACAACAAAGAGAGTAAACCTCTAGATGGCCTATCTAATGCCAAATTAATACATGCATTAGTGGCCTGAGGTTCCAATTCGCTTTTTATCATTGACATGTCTAGAGATTAGAAGATCAATGAGAAAGCAAAAAGAAAAGAAAATGAAAGATAAGGATGGGAAGATCACATATGGGGTCAAGAAGGAGAGATTTCTCGTACAAATGGATCTCAACAGGAGCAAAAATACCGACGTTCAACATGGAGAGAGATAACAAAGGTGGGCTCCGAAATCTTCTGGTGTACATGATTCATCTCGTATCCATTTTTGTCTCAAGGTTATGATATGTGGAGGGGGTCACAGAAGATTCACCTGTACAATGTTGTCGTCTATAACTCGAGTTGGAAATCTCAATGTGCTCTCATGGTGGATTGTTTGTTCGTTTGTTTATAATAGTGAAATATTTTTGTTATGTATTTACATTATATTTATTTCCATGTATGAGTAAAAGTGTTACTCTTCTGAATTAACTTACTCGAGATATTGGCTGCTCTACCTTGTCCTATATTAAATCTCACGATTTTGTTTTTTGGCGTGTAGTTGGGCACTTTCCTAGAGACCACCCATTTTGGTGGTGGTCTCACTTGAACATGCTTAACATTACAATTCCAACGCTAAACGTCATCATTACGTTGAAATGTGCCTTTAATGAGTTCATTCCAATTTCACAAATATATCACAGGAGTGCCCTCCTCCTATTTAGTGCACAATTCCGTTTATTCTTATCTCTTTTGCCGTCTTAAAAGCTTATCAGGAGGCATTCCTTATTCAGGTCCTCTGACGCCATCACTTACTTTTAGTCCTCGCCGGATAGGGTTGCTATAAAAAGCTTCCAAGCGAATACTTGGCCATTGCTAGATTGCCTCATACAATTATAGTCAACCCTTCTTATATACCCGGTAGTTTTAGGGTTGCCCTAGTTCCTAAGGTGCCCACCAAATCAAAGATTAAGAGCCCCACTAAAGCAAACGGAGACATTAAATTATGTTTTGGCATTTGTTGTCATCCATTGCACCAGCCCCCAAATCTGATTTTCTCTTTCATCAAATGAAGGAAAGAAAAAAAGAATGGTATTATACATACTACATTTAGTCATGCACCCACAAAAGGTAACGGCAATATTTAACTTCCGATAAATTCATTTTAGAAACCTTGGGTTATGATTAATCAAGAAAGATCGTATACTATTCTGTTTCATAAAAGTGAATCATCTACTCATTACTGATTCTCTACATTCATAATCTTGGATTAGTTTAGTCAACACTATAGAATAGAAAATGCACCAATTTGCATAATACATGTAGTTTCTTATGTGGGGAGAATTTCATAGCTAAATAATTGCCAAACCCATTTTATTTTTTCTTTAGCTACCAAACAATGCGTGGATATGCTGTCACATCTCGAAGCTTTTTGTGTGGTGCTACTGCTGGTGTTGCAGAAACGGCCAACCGCAAAAAATCAATTTCTGTTAATTGTCATGCGCTCATTAAATATTTAATCAAACAATAAGACGAGGAGAAGATCTTGAGGGACACCCAAATACCCAGATTATAAATTCCATTAGAAAAATCGAAGGTGGAGATTATGATATAAAGTAGAGATGAGAGAGATCTAGAAGAGGCCGTGCTGTCCCTTTCTCAACCATACTCTTACACTCTATGACCAGATGCTCAGCGGTCCAATTGATTGCCAACGAGATGTACCACTCATATGCATTATAAAGAATCCATCACGATGCTCATATTATATTGATGAGCTCTGCTAACTTACATTTGAATTTCGAAAGAGTCTAATTTGCTTCTTCCTGCATCGTTACCATGTGGCGATGCATGAATTATCAAATCTCGTAGCCATAACTCCAAATGTAAAATTGGAGAAGAATGAATCAACCAATAATTGACAAGTTATTCGATAAAAGTGAAATTAGGGTTCAACACAAATACATTGGCAGCAAATCCCGATCGACAACATGCGATATAGCGATCATATAAGAGGAAATTTCTCATTCTTCTATCAGAAGATTACCGATTCATTACATAAACTGCATTGCGCCATGACCCCCGATCACTTCGTTTTTAAATCAATAAAGGGTGACAAAGAAGGATGCCTTTCTAGAGAGCTTTTGCGTGTGGAAAGTGAAGCAAGAGAAAAAAGAGCACGAGAGGTCGTAAAGCAAGAAAAGGAGATCAAAAGGGGGCCATATCTTCGTTCCAAAGCTTCTTTTTGTTGGATAAATGAAGAAGATGATTGAACAAGTGGACGCCCTAGAAGAAATGGCCTATGATCTCTTCTCCTTGTCTATTCCAATCGAACTTTTTCCCCCATTTCTCAGTTGGGTAAAGACACGACATTTTCGTTTTCTTTTCTTTGTTTGTATTTCAATTCCATAAGTTAGCACCAAAATGAGAATGGCGATATACGCACTCACATAATTCAGCCTTCAGTCGCAACTTGCTGCCTCTTTGTCCTCATTAAAAGGGTCGCTGTCAATAGCTTAACTTTTTGGAAACAAATAAATAGAACTCTTTAATATTTTCCATTTCGCACATATATTTATACTTCTCTTTGGAATCATCGAAATTTTCGTACGAGACCCAAAGAATTTTAGCGAAAAAAAAATTCGGGACAGGTGCTTTCGAGGACATTTGACAAACACTTCAAAATATAGCGAAGGCTGAAACATTGAGAAGATGATGCTTGGGAAAGGTTAGTAAACCGAAGTTTTGTTTTAGGTGAGGTGAGGGTGAACATACAAGCGGGGGAATTTTGTTTCGTAATTGCGGAAAAGTTTCCTCAGATGTTTGCAATTTTTGAAAACCTATCCCAATTTTTCTTGTCGAATGGACAACTCTAAATGATTTGAAACCTATCCCAATTTTTCTTTGCTTAGCAGCTTGCAGGCCAAGTCAACTAAGTCCTCATTTTCTCTCGTGTGTCCAAACTCATTTGCGAAGGACGAAGATCCAGAATAGAACACCAAAAAGTAGATAAAATAGAAAATAAAATTAAGAACCAAGTCAATCTTAAAGGGTACATTTTCAAATTTAAATTTAAAATTTGTCGAGATGCACATGACATGAGTAATAAATTATGAAATTTCGAGAGAAACCAAAGTGATGAACATATATTTCTGGGACTATTTCTTAATTTTGCGAATAGGAAAGGCAAAAAAAAAAAAAAGAGAACAAAATGAGAAAATGTTGTAGATGAATAAAAAAAATGAACATATTTTTCCCCAAAAGTCACATGAACACAGAGAATCTGTAAACAGCAGATATTTATCCAAACGCGTTAGTGGATCGAGCGTGCGAGAGGGAAACCACACCTTTGACCGGCCCTTTCAAAGAAAATACCAAAAGGACTCGGTAAAACTTATTAAAAAAAAATGAAAAGGACAACAACAACAACAACAATAATAATAATAATAAAAGCACCATAATTCATTAAAAAAGGGGAAAAAATTCATTTTCTTTTCACACAAATTCACAAACTCTCTCACCAACAGTAAATCCACTCGCTCAGTCATAATCCCACAACAGCGACCCACCGCTCCCGGGCAGCGCCGCCGTCTGGTGGCCGCAGTCGTACGGCCCGCAGTCCTCGAGGTGCTCCGGCCACGTCGGCTGGTAGTCGTCGTAGTAGCAGTAGCCCCACTCGGCGCCGACGGAGTCGACGAAGGCGAACTCGCTGCCCCCAGCTCGTCGCAGCTGGCCCCGAGGCTCGGCAGCTCCACGATCTCGCTCAGCTCCACCGTCGCCGATATGTCCATCGCCGACACCATGGACGACAGCGACCTCGAGGGCAATGACGAGTGCTGAGAGTCGAGCTCCGCTGTCGGCCGCAAGGTCTCGACCGTTCCTGTCAATTCATGCTTGCGCGTCAAATTCCGGGAACATACGGACAAAGCTGAGAAATCGACATGGCCGAGCGTGACTCGAAATAAGCATCGAGCTGAGGCCGAGCCCGGAACTTTGATGAGCATTGGCGAAGTGATCCGTACCTTGGTGTTCGGGCATGTGGGCGGCGAGGGAGGCCGCGGCCTGGACGTCTCGTGGGGAGAGGGAGGAGGGGCGGGGGAGGGAGGCGGCGAGGTGGGGGAAGTTGAGGAAGGCGGAGGAGCCCTTAATGTGGAGGGCGGCGACGTCGTGGGCGCGGGCGGCCATCTCCGGGGTGGGGAAGGTGCCGAGCCAGATGCGGGACTTCTTGCGGGGCTCCCGGATCTCCGACACCCACTTGCCCCAGTTCCTCATCCGGACCCCGCGGTACACCGGGTGCTTGCTGCGCTTGGAGGATCTCGACGGGTCGCGGGCCGCGGCGGGCGAGCTGGCCCGGCGGCGCGGGTCGGGCGAGGACGAGCAAGAAGACGAGGAGGAGGAGGAGGGTGAGTTCGAGGGGCTTGTTTCCGGGTCCGACGAGTTCGATCTTTCCGCCATTTTCCTCAATCCCAGAAGAGTCGGGAGAAAGCAAGAGAGACAGAGACAGAGACAGAGACAGAGAGTTCTTAGTCACCGCAAACGGAAAGAATAAGTGATCTTTGAATGGCAGACAGAGGAGAAGACGAGAGACAACATTCGTGACCGCGAGATGAGGGCGATCAAGACGATGAAGATGAAGAGATAGAGAAGAGATAGAGTGAGAGAGAGAGAGAGAGAGAGGCAGAGAGCTAGGACTATCTCTTTCAATCTGCTTCCATCCTTTCCCTGTGAGCGGCTCAACGCTTTTATAACAAGGGTCGAGAGGGTCGCTATGGCAGACACTGTTCAAAAGAGTGCCGAGCAAACCACGCAGTCAACACGCCTCCAACACAGGGCTTCACCTGTCTTTGTTTACCCCCCTTTCTATCAAGTTCATTGCCCACTGTTCATTAGCACACCCGATAAAAAAAAATAAAAATTACTGCACATTTACTAAACTGTGTATCTATTGCATGATTCGACGTCGGACGTCAATCATTATCATCCCGACACATCTTAATTAGTACAAGAGAGGGAAGGGACGACTCCTAATAATCGAGCTCATGCGATCGATATTCAGAAAAATCTAGAGTTGTTTTATTCACGCATCATCCGAACTTGTCTTATATATGTGAAGTCAAACTTTCTAGGCCAGAATTTCTAAGGGCTATGATAATCGGATTCAAAATATTTAGTTCTTAATTTCGTGCCATAGGTCTTAGAGATATGATGATACGTAGTTTTCCTATCCATAGATGGTTACTTACTAGTTCGTGGATGTGGGGCGAAGTTGATAAACCATACATACAAAAGGAGTCTCATTTCATAGGGAAAGGGTAAAATAGTAAAACATAAATAAATTATTAGTTTAATACCACGAAAAATCCAAAATGGGTATATTTGTGATAAATTTATCCAAAACTGATTTCTTGAACACTAAAAATGCCAAACTGGTACACTTGTGACAAATTTACACTAGATTAGTTTATTTTAAATTTGACATGCAAATTACTAAATTAAATGACATATAATAGTTGATAAATATACCAGTTTAGGGTTTTACTGTCTATTTGTTATAAGTTAATTAGTTTGTGATTTTTTCTACTATTAATCAAATTCAACAAAAATTAATAAAAAATAAATTTGTCACAAATATACTAATTTTGAGTTTTTTTGGTTAAAAAATTAAAGGAATAAATTTGTTACAAATATGTTACAAATATATCGGTTTAGGATTTTTCAAGATGTTAACCCTAAGTTATTTATATAGTTGGTAATTATATTCATTCTGTAAGGCTCTGTTTGTTTCACAGAAAACATTCTTCTAATATTTCAACATTTCTATCGCTTAGGAAAATGAGTTAAGCGAAAATGTTTTCCTTGTCAACAACCTGAAAAATGATTTCCAAAAGTGACTAAATATCGACATTTTAACCAAATACTCTACATTTAGGCACGAGAACTCCAATGCTTGCTTTTGTGCCCTTGACAGTGGCCTTGGGTTGGGGCCAGGTTCGATGGGGTCCATTGAGGCCAAGCTCGGGGCCACATAAGTTGGGCTTGAGACACTAGCACTCAAGGCAAGGCCTAGGAGTCCAATACCATTGCTTGGCTCCTCGACGCCCTAGCTTGAGTCCACAAAGGCTAGGCCCGAGACCTTGGTGCTCATACCTCGATCTCTAACACCCTAGCTCAGGTTTATTGAGGCCAGGCTCAAATCCACATTGCTTGGGCTCGAGACCCCATGCTCAAGATCCGATCCATCAAGGCTGGCACTATGACCTCCGTGTCAGTGCCCCAAACCCCAGCACTTGGGTTCTGTCCATCAAGACCAAGCTTGAGACCTAAGCACGTGTGTCGAGGACCTCTATGCCCAAGCCATGCCTTGGTTTCCGTTGCTTGGGCTCGGGCTACGAGTCCATCAAGGCTGGGTCCAAGATGTCGGCACTCACATGAGTCAACCAAGGCCAAGCTCAAGACATCAAAATCCACACCTAGGTCCATCAAGGTCGGGCCTAGGACCTCGATGCCCAAGCCTAGGTCTTCGAGACTTGCGCCTAGGTCCATCGAGGCTAGATTAGGGTCCATTGAGGTTGCACTTGGAACCTTCATTCCCACACCTGGTTCTCCGATTACCGATGTGTAGTCATTAGCGTCCGAATAATGTATGTTTATTTTGAAAAATCAAATCATATTCTTCTTACTAAATAATGAAAAATATTTTTTAGTTTATTTTTAGATTTCTACCATATATAAAAAAATATATCATTTTCTTGAATAATAACTTCTTGAAAAATGTTCTTCGAGAATGTCACATTTTTCTCGAAATAAATGAGGATGGTTTGTGGAGAATCAGTCTATTTCTTAAAGAAAATGGCTATACTCTTTAGATTGATTTCATGAACAAAATAGAGTTTACTTCTTGGAGCAAGAAGTCGAGAGCCCCGGCATAAAATATTTGTGAGGTAGGTATATATAATGATTTATATTTGCATTTTTTGCACGATTTGTTTCTAGCAAGGTTTTAAATAAATTGGGATTTAGGTGGAACTTGAGGCCCGTACTCGTCCTGTCCCATCTCGAGAAGTTAGATATTTCCTTGAGGACCCAATCTTCCATTATCAAATTTAAAGCATAGTAACATTTTCTTTTTCTTTTTTTTTTTTTAGGAATTGTTTTTTTCCCTGAGAGCGTACCATTAGAAGATTCTGTTTTACCTTGAATTCATTTTGTAAATTATGAATTTTGGTCGATTTGCTCTTCGCAAGCGACCCCATCCAAATTCAACCTTGAAAGTACGGGCCATCCCGAGCCGATTCCTATTGTTGAAAGGAAAATTGAGGAGAATAGAAACAAATAATTGAAAAAGATACAAGAATCTTCCCGAGCATATGCTGCCTCGGGTGTACCTATAACAAAATTTGGTGATAATTCAATTTTTTTGGGATAAACTTGATCATGATTAGTTGGGACATAAATGCATATCATTTCCTTACTTCAAATCAGAAAATAACGATTTATGTATAGTTTTTTTTTTTTTTACCAACTTTTACGGAGCCCTGGTATCCCTTTGGCTTCGGTTTCTCAGCCACCCAAAAAGCCTACAAAGAAACAATTTAATTTATAGGTTGCTATAAAAAGAATTATAATTAATATGAGGATCTTGCTTTAAAAAAATCATAAAAAATCTCAAATTATGTGCACTAATCAAAAACTTCAAACTATATCCACTATAATGTTTTTACTCTAAAATTTTTTTTTATAATAATAAAAACCCCAAACTCGTATTTATGTGACACATTAATTCTTATCAAGGCGGTGTATATTTTTTAATCAAAACGTCATTTTTATTTCACTTAAACCATGTGGGTGTCATGTTAATACTACGATTTTCATTGACAAGTATACGACAAAGGTATAAATTTGAAATTTTTGATGCCATAGAAATTATTTAAGGGTATTTTTCATATCTTTTAACCTTTTAAAAATTATTAAAAAAATAAAAGCCACATCAAAAAAATCGGCCCAATCTTTTCACCAGATTGTCTCGAGAAACCCTTTTTTACTTTTTTCTCTCACTCGATTTGTATTTTTCTCCGAACGTGTGGTTGCAATCGAAAACCCAAAGCGCACATAAAAACGTCATCGATGCTCATTCTAGCTGTCTATTTCTCCATTTTCATGAAATTCGTACCCTGTTCAATCTTTCATTCCCTCATTGGTAATTTCAACCACCTCGTTCTCGTACCAAATCGATAATGGAGCCTCTTCGCCTAGAGAGGCAGCTGGCCACTCTTTTATACAAGCGTTACCTCTTGTCATATTATATGGGGTCCAATTCTATATGCTCCATGAGCTTCCCTCTCATATTTAGCTGCCACGTCTGAAAGTTACAAAAAATCGTCAATATTAGCATCAGTCGTCGCAATTGTCATTTTGAAAATTACAAAAATCATTCATGTCAGTATCGATCATCACAGTTAGGGATGATCGGTTCCCAAGCAATCCAACTTCCACCTAAGAATCGAGAACCAAACTAGTGGGATTGCTTCCTCATTCTCTAGTATTAGGAACCAAACTAGACTTCCTTCTCAGGTCCAGTTCAATTCTTGGGTGGGTAATTTTGTTCTGTAGGTGCCTAAAAAATCATTAAACAAAGGGTTGAGAGATACAAAAAAATATATCATTCAGGCATAAGTTATGATCATTAGACGTAAATTATGATCAAACAGAGCGATGAGATAGGAAAACGGAGCACGATATTTGCCTCGATGAGGGTGGGCTAGCTGTGAGCAACTCAAGGCCAAGAATAAAGCGAAGGGGACGCGAGAGGAACTAAGGCTAGATGGTTGAGTGAGAGTCCAGACTCCAGCAAGAGGGACGCGAAGTGCGAGTGACTTAGGGCTTGAGGTGTGATTAGGGCTTGGAGTTGGAGGTGCAAGCAACTCAGGTCGAGCGAGAAGACTAAATAGAAACTCAGGCGAGGCCGCATGGCCATGAGGCGCAACTAGGGCATGGAGTTGCCCAGTAGGAGGTGCGATTACTGAACTAAAGAGCGTGCATGAGGTTACGGCTTGGAGGTGGAGCAAGAAAATTGAAGTGCGTCAGAGACGCATAGAGTCGAGCTTTGCTACTTAACTAAGTTAGGTTAGGTTTAGTTTTTATTTCTAGAATTTTACATATTTGTAAAAATTAAAATATATATATTTATATATTTATAATGAGTACAGTCCAAATGGCCAATCCCACATTAAGAACTGAGAACTAATTCGAAATAAATTGGTTCCATTTTTATGGAGCTAGGATCCAGATCAGTGACCTTGAGAATTGCCTGAACTTGCGTGCCCAATTCGGTTATGAGCAGTTCCTTCTGCTAATTCCTAGTTGCAGTTGCCATGTAAGAGGTTTGGCATTCATGATAGTAATTTCCAATGAAAATTGGTTGCAAAATGTCTAAAATTAATTTAGTATAATTGAAAGATTTAACTAAATTGGTAAACGAATAGTAAGATTGTTTAGATAATTTTTCGTCATATACTCCATGAGCTTTCCCTTTCCACGTTTCAAGTACTGGCTGTAAATATTATGATTTGAATATTGCTCCATCAGCTTCATCTCATTTTCTGGTAGTAGTTGCAAATATTATGATCTATGCTCTCACTCTCGTACCAAACTCTGATCTCACAACTCATCAATGGGGTCCAATCTTGTTGGTGGCCCCAAAACCCTAGTCCTTCAATTTGTATTTCAAAATCGAATTTTCATTAGACCTTATGCTCGTGCGTTGATAGAATTACATGATCGTCATCTCACAAGCGAGGCATATTCGAATTTAACTTCGCTCATTTAATAGTGGTTGAATATCGATGGAAATTCGACCCCGCAGCATAAAAAAAAAGTAAATGATAGATGTAAGTTGACTCTCGGATATTGAAGGACCCGACTTTAATGGCTTCCCGTGGCCGACCTGAAACAAAGGGGACTTCTGGGATCTTCAGAAATCACATCACGATCATCGTTGTACTTTGAATTGACATTGTAACTGATGGAGGACCATTTCAATCCCTGAAAGGCTGACGACGGCTGAATGGGAGATTTTTCACTAAAAAAGCTGGGGTATGAGGCGGAGTCAAACTTCGTGCAAAATCTACAAACGGGGTAGAATTCGTCCTTCGTCCGATCGACGATCTCAAGAGAGAAAAAAGAAAAAGATCAACTCAACTGTAAATCTTTGCAATAATCCCCACATGAGAGGTACCGTCGTCCTTGTCTAGGGTTTTATTCCTAGAACTCTCTTTTAGTAAATGAAAGGAAAATAGAAATTGGGAAAAGAAGTATATTACTTGGTCATGCCCTGTCCTAAATGTATTTCCCGAAGGCGAAGGAAGAGCGAGGAACTCTTCCAAACCTTGGCCTCCAAGACACTCGAATCCTCAGACAGTTTCTAAATTGTCACCAATAAAGGTTTTATTGCAAAACCCTAATAGGGAATATGAAGTAAATCGACCAAATAAATCATGGTCTCGCTAAAATTTCTCGAGTTATTTCAAGCTGTCTCAAAATTTATCAAGTGGGGTCACGAGCCAAACTGGTGGAAAAAGAAACTTCAAATTAGAATTAGCCCATTGAAGTGTACAAGAGAAGCCGAGACAATCGGCTCAAAAGCTTCTTTCAATGTAGGGTTACGTTTTGCTCTATTTTTTATAGGTGGCAATTTTCTGCAATCCAATCTTTTAATTAGTAGGCGCTAAACATAGACATCGCTCATACTAAAGGGCTAGTTTAGAAGAATCCAAGACGAAAGGAAACACAACCTTTTAATATGATACATACCAAGGAAATTTTTTTTTTTTTAAAAGGTTAGTTTATAACATCCGCATAACTCCAAATAATGGTTCAACTTCAAGAACTAGACTTTTCAATTTTTATCAAAAATTGCTTGGCCTTTTTCCCTGGACGAATACGTCGATTTTGAGACTTGCCAGATTACTGAATCACCAGAAAAATAATATAATTTGAGGGAGTGGGGACCTTCTTGTGAGGTCGAAACTAGTCGTCGTACCAATCATTTTTTTCCCTCTCTTCTTAATTGTCTCTTTCACAGTTTCGTGAGTAGATCGAGCTTGCCATCCGGAAGAGTCGCCGTTTTCAACTTTTTTGATTGGTCCAGGTCGATCGGAAAGGACACGAACGCTCCAGAATCAGAGAGCTTGGTGGATAAATAAAGTGAAATCGATTGGTACTTCTTTTTTTTTTTTTTTTGAATCGATTGGTACTTCACATGCATGTTTCGCTGTAAGGACAATATTTCATTTTCCGAGCGCTAACGCGAAACAGCCAGCACCAAATGAGGTACGAAAATATATTTCGGAAACGTGATTACTTGATCCATTCTGTTGACATGTCGCGTGCTTGACTAGGACAGGTGAAATCTCACGTGTTTAAGCCAGCTTGATCTCTGATACTCTCCATCTAATTGTCGTTGAGATGGAAATGTCGAAGTAAATGAGATATTGTTGCTCTTGATGTGGTATCTTGATTGACTAGCGGCAAAGTTGTAATTAGCAATTACCGCATCTCTATAGATCTGTTTCAATTTCTCTAATATTTTGCTTAGATTCTTCAGTTCGTTAGATCCATAGCAACTTAAGGTGCTTAATTTGGAATTACAATTAGTGAGATATGAATTTCTTTTCCGAACATTCTAGTGAACACTTATGCACAAAACCATTCATGACTAACATTAACCAATTTCTGACCTTTTCATTGTGTCCGGTATGTCGTCTTATCTTTTCAATGAGACCGACCTCAATTGAATTGGTAATTTATATTGGGCAAATACCACAAAAAATTCTAAATCATGTCTATTGTGACATAGATATCTAAAGCTTTTTTTGTGTTGCTAAAAATCCTAAACTTGTGCACCGTGACACAAATGTCTACAACATTTTTTTATGTCATGAAAAAACTTAAACTCATGCATATATGACATATATATCAAGGTTATATTTGTCAATATATATGTCACACTAGAATTAGTTTGGGATTTTTAATGATAAATTTTTTTTTTTGTATTTGTGTCATAATGGGCAATTTTAGGAATTTAGTAAAAGAGTTTGGAGTATTTATGTCACAGTAAGCATAGTTTGGAGATTTTGTGATATTAACCCTTTATGTTATGACAATGAAGCAAATTGAGAATTGTACGAGTGCATTTGGATTATATGTATATGGCGGGGGTTGTATTGTGTTTATAAAATTAACAAGAACATACATATCTATATCATTGATCGGATGTAAATGCATATCATATGACCTGATATGACATGGTCCTTATTTGTATATGATACGAGCTCCGGTGATGGCCTATGTTGCTCTTTGGAGTGATGCCCCTTTATCAAGACTATGGAGTCATGATACTACACGCTATATGTTCTCCGCATTTGGGATGCCAAGCTAGTCGGATCAGGTCGCTTGTTAGTCGACACGCATGTATGGTATAATTATGGTTTTTGTGTAATGGGTTTTGGGCTGTGTTAGAAGGATATAGTAATGTCAAATAGATCTTTGATTCAAATGACTCAAAACCCACTAGTGGTTACGTATTCATCTTTATGGTAATGTCGTATCTTAAATATTAGCCAAACAGAACTATTCCTTCAAACTCCACTTTTGACGCAGGGTTTAAAACTCTTGAGTGCGGTAGTAGTGAGGTTGAGAAATTTCTGCTAAGAAATTCCATTGGGCATGAAACCCAGAGTCCTCAAAGTCTATGCATTGTGATTAAGAATAAAAAAAAAAAGAAAGCAACATCAATCGTTGCGAAGCTGAAAACTTAAAATGGCAGGAAAAAAAATCATTTGAAATATAATAACTTGATCTAGCTATAGAAACATGGAATTATATCGATCGATTATGCGAAGTCAGTGGATTTAGCCAATCATCTCACTAAACCTTTGAGAAGGAAGCAAATAATTGAAGCATCAATGGGAATGTGACTTATGCCAATTTGAGATACTGATGAGGATATAGCCAAATCTATGTGATTGGAGATCTCATCAAGTAGGTTTATATGAATAATAACAAGCTATTTTGTTGATTCTGTTGCACCAAAGAGGAGATTGAGTTTCCTCCCGGTGCATGTGATTGCTGCATATTAAGTGAGGTGAATTAAGCTTTTAACAAGTTCCATATTTCTTATGAATGGTATATTTATCTAAAATATACACTTGATGAAATCGCCTACATGAATATGGAGTAGAGCCACTCCTATGAAATTCGTCACCGAATCTCTATAGCACTCGTGAATGACTAGGCGTGGGCATGGCTTACTAGCGCAAACCTGCTCTTAACAGCCGAAACTATGGAAGGGCAATGAGATTATTGAGAACTCTAACTTACATTAACAATCCTTGGTGCATTGGAAGCTACAAACTTCATCATTCCTTTTTGAAGTTATGTTTTGTTTTTTTCTAGGTCTAATAGTCCAAAATAGGACTGATTGGTTCTCGGTCTAGTCCAGTTCCGAGGTGGAACCGGGAACCGAACCGAGAGGACCAGTTCCACAATTCTAGGACCAGGAACCAGATCGATCGGCCGGTTCGGTCTGGTCCAGACGTTTTTCTTTTACAACAGATATTTATCCAGAGATGATAATTACCGAAGAAGATTTTACTTAGAAGAAACTTCAGAAGTACAATTGGCAAGGGGCATATGCAGGTGTGCACACCAGAGCCCTTCGCTGTAGATGTCGCAAGGTTTGCTCCATGCTTACTTGCACCATCTCACTTGCACCATCTCAGCAAGCACTTTCTTCGCCTTATCAGACTGGTCCTCTCCATTGATTTGAGAGGAAAGCAAAAAGGGAAGGAGGGGAAAGCAAAAACTAAAAAGGGCAGGAGGGTTTTCTCTCTCTTTTTTTTTTTTTTTTTTTTTTTAATTTTCATATCAATCGGTCCAATCCAGTCGATCTAGTTGGTCCAGTTAGTCTGGTTCCCGCTTTGGAACCAGGAATCCGACCGATCGGCCACCGATTCCAAAAATGGGAACCGTGAACCAAACCACTCTCTCTGGGAACCGCCTAGAGCTGGCCGGTCTGGTCCGGTCCGGTCCCGGCTATTCTTGGTTCGGGCGGTTCTTGTTACACACTCCTAGTCCAAATGACATCAGACTCGATGCATTGCACTTCACAGTAAAACCTGCCTCGTTCTTTCTCTTCTTTAATTAGCTTTTTGAAACATGTCAAGATCGTCATATAAAGTGTATTTCAAAAGGTCTAATTTACAATAAAATCAGCTATCCACACGTGACATTCGACCATTACTGACTTTCTAGTTTCTACTAGCCGAACGTGCAAGCCCTTGCTTAGCTACTTCACTGGCCCTTCTGATATGTGCTCTTAGTTGAACTAGTCATTGCCTATATACTCGGTCTTTCTTCTATCAATACTAACCAACTTTGTGCATTCTTCGACATACACAAATCTATGCACCCAAAAATCTTTACAAATGAAATAGTTTTCGCGCTTGCTCTCTACTACTTTCACTTTTCACGTTGTTCCGGCGTTACCTAAATAGAGGGATGTACACTAGAAGGTCACTTAAATCTTTGAGGAAAATCGCACTTTGAGAACCAACGCTCGCATAATTCAGATCTTTTAAATTTCTATATTTTTCGGTTTGCAATTCTCAAAGTTCCATAACAGTTATTCCGAGCAGGTAGTTGGGGATTTATAGAGATTAAAGAAGGCCGAGGGTGGTTATTGTTTGGTAATTACTTCAAGAACATACGATTTTTTTTTCTGAAAATTTGGGGTAAAGCTTCATATCCTTAAAGTTATTCTTTGCGACATGTAAATGTGAGGTCGAAGTAGAAAAGAATCCTATGCATATAGAATATAGAAGACAAGGCTCCTGCAGCCACATAACCATTACTTTCCTTCTCATTCTCAATTGATGGTGGAACCCAAGAAGATCCAATATTTTCTTTCGGTAAAACGAGTTGCTTTCTAAAACTAAATTTTTGTGGAAGAAAACTAAAGCAGTAAAGCATCACAGTCATTTCAATCAGAAAAGGAGAATGGTACGGTAAAAGATGGGGCTGCCTGAACATTTTCGGGGCAGTCGAATACGTGTAAGTGCACTGCACGCAGACGGAAAAAGAGACACTTCTCGAGCAAATAATTTTCACAGGGACAGCTGGCTGTCTTTGACTGTGACTGAAAGGACACTGTGAAAATTTTATCTTTGCCAGGTGTAGAATCTCTCCCCGGGTCACCCGTTATCCATAGTAAGATGCAATGGCACTGCGCCCAATTGAGGACAGATCGTGCCCGTACGAGCAATCAGTACAAATTTACTACTGTTCTCTCTGTTTTTGGGCAGGAGCGAGTTGTAGAATCAGCTCTTTCTTTTTTTTTAACTCTCTGATGAGTGATATTTTGTATTTTTTTTAGAAGGTACAAGTTTATGACGATGATGATGATGATGATCAGCGAATAAAAGATTCAGCTACAGACACGTGATGGAGCCAGGAGGGATGAATTTATCAGCATTGACTGCATGGTGTCTGCTTTTGTAATCACTTTCCCATTGGAAAGCAGAGCAGTATCAAGGGAGCTCTATAATATAATAGAATTTTCTTCGAGACCTGAGATGATGTAGATAGTAAATTCATTCCGAATCATGGGTCTATTTCAGAGTTTTTCATTTCCTTTTCTTCTGCTATGGCATTTGAAATTTGGCTTTTACCCACCAAGCAATACTTAAGGTATTTTCAGAACACGCAAAAACCAAGTGAAGATCATTTAGAACTTAGTCATGTCTTACTTCAATTTGCAAAAGTTCGAAAGGAAAGTAAAAGATAATTTTCCTAAGAGGTGATCGATGGAAGTTGAGTTTTGAGTGAGACTAATGCAAGTCGTTGACGAACACATCATTTTGGAAGTTCATGCTATAAAAAGTTCATGTTCCGTCCATGGCCATCCTTTGGAACTTTCCCTTTTTCCAAACATGATTGGCAGTTACACGAAAGTCTTCAAAGGTCCCTTGTTCAAGTTTGGATAAGATGTTTTCCAATGGACTTGCATTTGCAGGAGCGTCCACTGTAATCCAAATCATCCGAATTCATCTGAGATCTATTGAAATGTGCTTCTCTAGCATGTTTTCCGAAGAAAAAATCAGTCGGCCAACCTCTTTTGGATCTCAAATGACATTGTGTTATAAGCAGAACAAAATGTATAACTTTTTTCGCCTTCTTTTTGCATTAAAAGTTGGTTTGTCCGGAAGAAGTAATTGGGCTTTCATCACTTCAGTTCACATGATCCAACCAACCTAACATTGTCCCATCCTTGACAGTCTTCAACAGGTAAAATTGGTTACGAGAGATCAACTGAGGTCATTATGATAGGCTCAGCAAACGCCGAAACTGGGTCCCCAAAGTGTAATAAATTAGGTTGACCATCCCCATGTTGTGTTTTCTGCACATCATTTGTCCTGGATATTCAATGCACGGTCAAGCTTCGACATACTCCACCCCTTGATTAAATTTGACCAAACCCACATGAAAAAGGAAAAGGGGGGAACAAAAATTGCTAGCACACACCCACAGTTTGAGCAGTCACAACCATCTGATGTAAACATGTATCATTGAGCTTTCTTGAATTCCATCCCTCATTATGTACTCTGCATATGACTTCTCCTGAACATTCAATGCACTGTCGAGCTTGAAGAAGGCCCATCCCTAGACCAATGTGAACAAACCCACATGAAAAAGAAAAATGGAAAATAAAAAAAGAATTTGTAACAGACGCAACTTGAGTAGTCACAACCATCTGATGTAGACATGTTTCATTGAGCTATCTTGAATTTAAGATGGACATGGAGGTGTTGAGAGATGGTTCCACTGAATCATGCGGATTCACCGCTTGTGTCTGTCACATGGGTTGCCCATACAATGGAGGGAAAACAACATGAGAGAGCTCGAGTAAATCTTCACATTAATCTGGTGCATATAAACATGAGGTGGGTCCAAAGAAGGTATAGCCTCTTTTTTGTTACCGTGCCCTCATTTAATGAGCATGCGTAGTTTTTTCTTCTGTCTATTCACATGTAATTTCACGTGGCAGACCCTGCTCTTGTTGTTTTCACTGTATTATGTTCCTGCTCTTGAAGGGGGTGTGTAACATTCAAGTAAACATGGCATGATAAGATATGGTAATTGGAATGAACAGACTTGCACCCGTGAAATTTTCCGCAAATCAGTTCTCTCCTCTTGGGCAATTGCTGAAATCTCATCTATCTTGTCGATGTCAGTCAATGTACTATAGCTAACGATCGTATATAGTAAATTCTTCTGTGATTCTGGACCATGTATATGCGCGTGACAGTGAGCATGTGCATAAGGATGTGAATGAACATCTGAGATTATAGATGATAATGTTGGGTTCAGAAGCTCATGTCTTTTTCCTTTTCCTGCAAGAGCTACACAAGGATGTTTCTCGATAGAAGATTAATTCCTCCCTTTGAATGTGGTTGCCACTAGTTCTTCTGAATTATTAAGGCACATATAGGCTGAATTTTGCAGTCACATCGTCAGAAAATAATATTCTGCTGGGACCTATCATTAAATGACTCGTCCATTTGAGAAGATTACAAATCCGATTCTCTGTTTCTCACCAAGGGGTAACATACTCCCTTACTGCATCACTCTCTGATGGTCTAGCACCCCTTGAAGAAACAAGATATAACTCAGTGATCTTACCCTAGAGTTTGGTCAGGAGCAACATTTACAGCTTTATCTTTGTCTGATGCATCATGTGCATGAGGTGCCTTGTCGTGCAAAGACGTGTTCTAAATGATACCATAAAAATTTCAGCGATCAGAAACACAGAGAGAGAGGGAGAGAGAGGCAAAAGATGATTTAATCATGGAGAAAAAAAGATTAATATTATGGGATGAGATTTGTGTGCATTGCCATCTTCCTAAGAACCATTAAGGCAGTGTGTTCCCTAGCCCGAGTTCCTGAAGAGCGTTGTGGAGGACCAACTCCGATCGGCCCTCCAGCTTTGTCAATATTGCCTTACATATAAACTTTCTGCAACAAGATCTTAGGTAGTGTGGGGATAGTTCTGTGTGACTATATAAGTCATGATAAGGACGTGCATGGTCTCTAATAAGGCAACATATAAACCATATGTAAGCAGTGGTATAAACAGGGACAGGATGCGCTTGATAGGGACTCGACTAGGGTCTACAGTCCTATAGGATTCAGGCTTTTTTTCCCCCGTCCCACTAACCATAATGGGGTTAGCACTGTTTAGAGGATCCACCTAATCCCCACTGGGTGCGACGCTTGGCGACCGGCGCATATATAATTATGGGAGAGCACACATTCAAGCTCTTGAGGCCGCAATAACAAGTCCATGTCTTGACAAGCCCATCACTGTTGATGCCACGATAACGGGCTCTTCGGCTTAATCCATCACAGCACCCTAACGCATGGAGAGTCACCAAATGTTTGTACATCTGATAGATAACAAATCCTTATCTTCTGTCGAATTTTCCCCTGCTATGATTGGATTTTCCATGCACATCAATTCTTCATGTTTCCTCTCTTACCTTCGTTTTGCTTATTAATCAGGGTATCGCCACAAAAATATCATTACCCAGCAATCTACCTCATACATCAGGTGATGCATCTGATAACTCTTCTAAACAGGAAAAGTAGAAGAAAAGAAATATAGAAGATGGCATCGACAGCATATCGCAAGGCATTGGTTTCACACCGACATTGACGATTCTATGAGACTTGAAGATTCGCTCTATAAACTTCAGCAGCTTATGAATAAAGATTAGACATACGTCAAGGGAAGCAGAAACCACAATGTATGGTAATCCTCAGTTAAAAAGATGTGGGCATGATGCATGATGCCACGGTGCAATATTCGCTCTATAAACTTCGGCAGCTTATGAATAAAGATTAGAAATACCTTAAGTGAAGCAGAAAGCACAATGTACGGTAATCCTCAGTTAAAAAGATGTGGGCATGATGCATGATGCCACAGTGCACTTGGCGCCTGTGTTTGTGTTCTGTTAAAGCTTTCAAGGTTTTTGCTCATTTGAGCTCCGGAATTCTAAAGATAAAGATTTTACCTGCAGACGAATCACAAATTTGCCTGAGAGTTATAATTTCCCTGTCAACAGTTATAGCATCCAATAACCGGAAATTCCTGGTCGTATCCAAGTTTTCATTTTATTGTTTATTGTCCTCATAAGTTGAAAAAGAATGTATTTTTTCTTGCAACATTGATTGCTTCACTACCCTTGCCTTGCAGTGCAATGTTCTTAAAAGTAAATGAAGCAATGTCTAAATAATCATTTTATGGTATCTCCTACACTTTTCTTCTCTTATGACTTAAACTGAAATCACGGTTGTCATGGCTGTCCTGGATGATTTTTTTCTTGGCCCTTAAGTCGCCATTTTTTGAGGCTTGCTGTTTCTGTGAACTCTCAGGTTTGCTAGGTGTATATGGTGACTTAACAGGGGTTCCTGTGCGTATTTGCTTTTGTTTCTTCTGTTTCTTCTCATATGCTCTTTTTGCTCTTTCAGGGGACAACAAGCCATGTTCCATCATCCTGTACATTATAAGTATGAGAAACCTTTTGAGTTATCGCCAAATTAAAATTCAAACATGCTTAACAAGACTAGTAGTACATAGCATCATTAATTAACCAAGGATAAGAAATAATGACCTTCTGCAATATGACAATAGCGTTAATTATAGTACTGCAGCAAAATCCAAGCTTGTTTCTTAATAGAATGCCTCATTGCTCAGTGATTGCTAATAGTTGGCCAGTTCCAAGCTAGTTCAGATCAACACAATGCTATTAAAATCCTGGTATAGCTAAAAAAAAAAAAGAGAATCCTTTCTCCTGAGTTTCTTCTCTGTGAAGATTCTATAAGGACATTCATTCCTTGACATCTTAGTTCTGTCAATTATCTTAACATTCTCACCTAGCTGTCCCCAAATTAATCCTCATGGCCACCAACTCAGTAAATTTTCTCAAGATAATCGAGCATCAAAGCCAGGATAGAATGCATCATGTCCTCAATTTGAGCAGTCAAAGTTCAGGTCTGTTATGACAACAAAAAATGTTTCTATGCAGTACATTTGTCCCTCTAAAAAATCTTCAAAAGTTATATCCAAAGTAACCCGGCTATATCCAAAGTAACCCGGCTTTATCAGACTCGATAGTTGGATTATGGGTACACATTCCAGTTCAGGAAAAGAATCATGAGTTCTCTGGGTCCATCAAGTTCAGGGAAAATTGGCCGGTGCAGGAATTCTACTCACCACTTAAGTACAACCAGTCATAACAATTATATGAAATATCATGCCTCCCTCTTACTTTCTCAATTGAAAGGGGGGAGGGGTATTTGAATGGAAGATGGAAGGTTATCCATTGAAGTTTTCCTGCATGTCATCTATCCCAGCCACTGCTCCAGTTCCCTGGTTAGCCACTCAAAACAAACTCCATGAACTCTTCTTTGACAAACTCCACCTAGTTTGTAAACAGGAACCTTTTGGAACTACATGTGTACTGATTGCTGATAAGCATTATCTCTGGCAATTAAACAAAAAAGAAACACGATTCTTCCTTGTTCACCTCTTTCAAAGTCACCTCCAGCTGGCTAATATAAGCGTAAGACCATGAACTCTTTACCAGAAGTCACCAAATATAGCCTACATTTCAATTAAATTACTAGTGGCAACAAGTGGGTAATTACACAACACAAGTCCTGACACAAAATAAATCCAAATTTACTCAAATCACGGTTGATAATTAGAAATAACTAGAAAAAATGACCATCTCGACCACCAAACAAGGATCATAAGGAGATGGAACAAGCCTGATACTAATCCTCATTGGAAAAAATCAGAATCCTATCTAAAAGGGATGTTCTTAGGTAAAACTGGTTCATCTACTTCTAGCTACGGATGGCTTTTGTTGTCTCGACTGGTCATCAAGTTAAAAGTCTTCTTTCTTGAGTAATTAGAAGTAAGTTTATCGACAAATAATTTACTCTTTGACGAGGAAGTTGTATCCAGAACATAAAACATCGAATGGCAATTATCAATGTGTTTGCTCATATCTAATATAGCAATTTACAATTGAACTCCAGCAGTTAGTGCCCAAAGCATTGATAAGAAAAACACCAGCCACAACCATTCTATTCAAATTCCTGAAACATATGACCGTCGCAACTAAAGAAGGTCGACAATACTCACCAGAACTCTGCCATTTCGCTCGTGGGGATTTGCTTCGACAACGACTCGTAAAATATCCTCAAGGGCTCCCTCTGAAAATAGGGAACAAAGCAAGAAACAAGAAATGAAATTTCATCCCAACACCAGATGATTTTTATGCAACAAGAATCGCTCGGCAGTAGATGAGGAACCTCTTCAGGAGGATCGTGTTTCTGGCCAGGCAAATTGAACACTTTCTTCTCCCTCACTTTAGTAGCCGTCGTCGTCGTCGTTCTCGCCGCGGTCTTCGACGAGCTCGGCGTCGCCTTCGACTTCACCTACAAACATCGACCAAGCCCCGTCAATCTCAAATTCGTTCGCATTTCGAGTGACCAGATAAACTCGATTTCACTTCGATTTCATCCCTAGAAATCTCCAATCCCATCGAAACGAGCTCAGCTCAATCGATCAATCGGAGCACAAACCAAAAACGCGTTTCAGCTGCAAATCCAGCTCGAACCGCGATCCCACGCGGCGCCGACTCCCCGATTTCGTTTCTCGCGCAAGTACCTCGGTTTTCACCACGGCCGACGTGGATCTGTGCTTCGGGGTGACGGAATCGCGGCTCGAGGAGCTCTCCATCTTCCTGCCGAGAGCCGGGCCGTCGAGCCTCACCTTCATCACTCCCGGTCTCCTGCTGTCCATCGCCGGCGATCGGCCGCGAATCGATCCCCCTCCGAGCGGACCTCCCTTCGGAATCCGGTCGAATCGAGATCGGAATTCGAGAGCGCGGCGTCCGGAGAAGAAGAAGACGACGATCGAAGTTGCATTCGGAAGTTAAAAGTCCGTTTTTTTTTTTTTTAACTCAGTTGGTGGACTGGGCGCGGCCGGAAATGACTCGAATGCCCCTCGCCATCCGCCACGTGGGCGGCGGCGGCGGCGGCGGCGGGGGCAGCGGCGGCTGTCCCCGTCGCTCGCCATCGGGCGACCGGAGGAAGCCTTGCCCCTGGCAGCGACGAATCTCGTCCGTGCGATGCGGCGGCCGGGATTGGATTTCCGGCCGGAGGCGGACGTCGCCGATGCACACGCCGGGAAGGAATCTGATTGGTTCCTGAGGATTCCTATCAGCGAAAGGGTAATTTTCTTCTGACAAATATCGTTAATTACAAATGAAGTTATATTTTGAGATGATAAATTTTTTTATTATTATCAAAAACGAGAAACATGTGAATAACTTTCGATTTTCTTAATATGTGTGGCTGGTGCAAATTTACTCATATTCCCACCGACAAATTTTAAGGAAGAGAGACTCTTCTAGTGATTTTGCAAAACCATTAATTTAATTAGGGAAGAGCTCCAAGAGAGAAAAAAAATATATAATTTTTTAAGTATCTATTACTATGCCAACCCAAAAAAAAAAGTATCTATTATTATGATTTGGAGAACGATTTTCCTTCTTTCAATTTCAGGGACGCTTTTCAAAATTTAACCTAATACTTTCTTGAAATTGTCTGAAAGTCAAGAAATTACACAATTTCATGAACCAGACATGCCTGAACTCTTTTCTTTTTTTCGCCTTGCATTAAACTTCTATGAAAGTATTAACGGTCTCTTTATGAAATTTCATGAAATTTAAATGTTTTGTGGAGGATTTTCTGAGGAGGCGTAGCATTACAAACCTACCTCAAAGGTGCAATTTGCATCTTTACGGATTATTTAAAAGATGCAACATCGGTCAGGAATCTTTGCTAGTGGGTCGGCGCAAAGTAGGCGTGGAACATTTCTTTTTTGCATGAGAATGGGAGCAAAGCAAAAATAGACAGGTTGAAAAGCACAGAATAAAGATTTGACCCAAAAATCAAAGCACAGAATAAAGCATTCATCCTCCATTGCCTTTCCTCCCATGCTTTTCTCTAAGGAACAGATCACCGGCTTGGTACTAAAGCCACACCGCTTCTTTTGCTCTTGCAACATAACACATGACCAGAATGCTCCTTCTGTACATTTCCTTGTATGGTTCTGTTTCGGTTTTCGCCGACGTGCGGTTCATTCATCATTAAACTAGGTCCAACACGCGCACGGGCATGTGTCGACAAGAGAACCCTTCGGTGTTTAAATCGACCGGGCATGAAAATGAATGATCTTTATTTGTGGATACTCCCACCGGCAGCGGCAACTCTTGCTGCACATGAATGGTTCTCAGATGTGCAAGTATGGTTCTCAGATGTGCAAGTATACTTGGGCGCAAATGCAGCTGATGACTGAACAACTGGTAAACAATGGAGAAGGAAATAGAGGACGGGTGTCTGTACAGTGAACATTCTCACGAAAAGCCACTACCTGAACCACTTATCTACATCTTCCTATTCACCATATCTACCTGGGGTTAATTTGAAATACCCTGTTGAACCAAATCGAGTGGAGTATCATGTGAAAGATGTCGTACTTAACCGGCTTCCTGTGCCAAAGGAAATGCTGCTGTACCTTCTTGACCCGCAACTGCATCTGCCGGAATCTTCTCTCCGGGATGGAGAGGAGTATGTCCTTCAAGTTTGGGATGTCCTTCTCCAGTACAAAAACAGCAAAGGATTCCCAGTTCAGAGTCTCAAAAAATGGGGGCACAAAATTGTCGGATATGATCACGGGCACGCACTCGTGGAAGATGGCTTCCACAACTCGAGGACTGTTTACTTCGTAACCTTTCGCACATATGCAGTATTTGCTGCTTCTCATGTGCTGAATGTAGTTCATATTACCCTTGCTGTGGGGCATGGGACCGAATATCCTCATGTCTGGATCTTTGTTGCCCCAATGCTGTAATAGAATCGGCCTAACATATCCGTGCATGTTCCCAGCAAAGAAAGCTAGGATTGACCTCTGAGATGGTGGTTTGCCTCCAACATTTCTGAGAGGTTTCTGAGCTGACCGCACATAGGTTTCTGGTAGTGAGACATCCTTACCGAAAACGAAGCCTTCTTTAACATCAGCATTGCAGAGCGCCCTTATGCAACTGGCCATAATTCTCCTTGTTTCAGATGGGGCCTGAGGAAGGTTTTGAAGTAACTCAGAAGATGGTGGCAATAAAAACAGCATAGACTTACAGTAAACAAACTAATGTGATTTGCATACATATGAATGTGCTGAGTAAAACTTAAAGCATACCCAGTCGTGGCAAGCAACAAGGAAATGGTCTGCTCCTCCAGTTCTATTCCAGAATGGGTGCTTTCCCTTGATAACATCCAAATAATTTCTCAAAAATTGTATAAGGTTCTTATTACTGTGGGAATTGGGGACGTACAAGGTTTCCTCGAGCATCCGAGAACTGAATGGCAAGTAAAAGAGGTGGGCCTTTCTAGCATTCTTAGTGACAAAATTCTTGTTTGCCTCCAGTAGCTTCATAAACCATCCCTCAGAAGCATATATTCCTTGGAGCACTGGTTGATGTAAAATTGGTTTTTGTCCTTCTTTGTAAATATATACTTTGAGCATCTCTTCCATTAATTCATAGCTCCTGCAATTTTCAGTTATGATTTCAGAGTAGAGTAGTGAGACATCCTCTTTCCAGACATCATCTAGGTGTGTGAACAGACTTGCATTTCTTTTATGGACATAGAATAAGTTGTGAACCTACTGTCTCTTCTTATCCAGAGTAATCTACCGTATGAACAGTAAACATGCTGCCCAAACTGGAATTAAGCTGACTAGCTGAGCCACTGATTTAACTCAAGAGGTTCTCGAACCTCATAAGGAGCACTTCCAACTCATGTATACAACTTTTATGCCTACTCACAAAGATAAAGCTATAAGAAATCCTGCACCGGCGCTCGATTCATATGCTATATTAAATTCACTCAGCTTGATCCCCACTGTAATGACTAGAACGTTTTTAATAGAAACAGTGCTGGTAAAAGAAAAGAGAAATTAATGAAGCAGGCTCTCATGTATAAAGGAAAAAAACCAAAACAAGAAAGAAAAGAAATAGGATCTAATGCATATAAGTGGTTATCAATCCGAGTATTACCTTTTGAACATGGAAACATTTCGATAAAGAGGGGCGTAAAGGCTCAGGTCACTCATGATGGGAGCATTCTCAATTTGCAATTTTGCTTTTAACAATTCTTGATCAACTACTGAAGACCACCGTGGCTTCTGCAACCACAATGCAAACATGTGAATTTCTAAAAAAGGAGTTCATGATACCACAGTCAAATAAATAAATAGTCCAGCCCTCACCATTGACCGGTACGCAACACGGCTCTGAAGCAACAAAGCATTCATCTCTGCTATTGTAATCACTGCTGATTTTTGTGCCTGAGGTGTTTCATGCCTATCATGGGTGGTGGCGGTAGGAGAACTGTGATTTAATGAGGAGACATCGCCCTGCATTTGGTTAGACTTGTCATCTGGCTTATGAACTGGGGGTGAGTATATTACTGTTGAGGAAGTATCAAAAACAGGTGATGGAATGGAAATCATCAAATTTGGGTCTTCTTTTATTGATGAGGTTGAGTTCGGAGATGAATCTACAGGTGGAATTGCAGGTGAGGGAGGTTTGTAAATGACTGAGTTGTCACCATGTTCAGGTATTCCGACATTGTTCTTCTTGTTGGCAGCTGATGAGTCGCTGTACATAGCTGAACTATTTAGAGAAAGCTTCTCATTACTCTCAGGCACCATAGCTTCCTCTGATGCATATCCACCAATTGATTTATTGGCACCTGGAGGCGCGGTAGTTCCATTTACCTCCACTAGATTCTCCATTGTTGACTTTTCATCACCAGTTGTATAGTTATTTACACCATAAGATTCATTGGAAACTGTATTACTCTTTGGTACAGTGCCATCATCCAAAATTGAGCCTCTCTCTTTAAAGCCATTGTCATCCACTCTTTCATGAATGCTAGAGGCAGTAGTTGTGTCCGAGTCATTTGAAAGTGTCTTGTTACCTGATATATCCGATATAATTGGCGATTCTTCCGCATTGACAATATCCCCTTCTAACGGAACCTTGCTTGCAGAAAATAGAGATGCCAGGACATTCCCACGTGGAAGTTCGACAGACTGAAGAAATAGAACAACAGCAAATAATACTCCCAGAAGCCATAGCAACTTTCTTGTTTCCAACTGACACATTGAATGAAATTTATGATCCATTGGGAAACAACTCATCAGTTTGTAGCCTCTAAGCTTGATATAAAACCGTGCGTGCCCTCAACCTGCACATTTTTCCAACTGCAAAAGTCAGCATTCCCAAGAAACTGAACCAAAAAACATACAACATTGCCAGTAGTTCTACGGAACCTCTAAGTACATGTCACTGAAATTGCTAACTAGACTTTCAGATGCAGGAGAACAGAGCAACTCCAGCTCCACAGAGTTAATGATACACAAAACATCACCGATATTTGCTCTGCAGCAACTCTGTTTCCCCGGTCCTTCTATTGAAATAAAAGAGCGAAAAGAACTGACTTAATCAAAAAATTGAAGCAGTCCAAGCAATTTGAATAAGGAAAGCATAAAAATTTTGCAGCTGCACCTGCATGCTCAACCACCCACCAAGACAGTTCACAAGAATGCAAAAGGGTCCTCTCTATCACATCATGAGTCGGCACAGCCAACTTGCCATGCATCTACACAAACGAACAAAGTAAAATAGCATGCTCGTTGGGAGAACTCAAGCCAATAGATCCTTCACCCACGTTTCGCGCCAGTCTCGTAATTGCTAACACATGCATAATGAGAACAGGGTCAGAGCGGGCAACAATATGGTGGAGTCTTCTCAGTTCACAACACCCCTACCCATCTACATTTTCTTAGAAAACAGAGAAAGGGAGTCGCGAACTACGCTTTCCAGTTCAAGAACAGCGTACGGTTTCATATCGTGAGCGCTGGCGACACACACTGATTATTCCATCTTGAAGCAAATTTGAGATTGAATAGGAATATGAAACAAAAGCTCCGGCCTCATGCAAGCCACTAGATGAAATTCGAACCGGAAATGATGATTCACAATCTCCTCCCGTCGAGCTTTTCTGCCGCCGACGAGGGAGATCCGTCCGCGCTAAAGGAGGTCAAATTTCGAACTCCCATTTGACCGCGTCCAACTCCCTGCTAAAACCCACGACTCCATTCACGACCCCTTCGCGTTCCCCAAAGCTAACGCGACTCAACTCGCCGCCCCGCAGCAAGCGCCAAACGACGCCAACCGACACGGCGATCACCCGCCGTCAACGAAGCTGAAGAACCGGGACTCAGCTTCCGACTAGAAAAATCCCTCACGCCCCCCGCACCAACCCCACCGGATCACGCGAAGAGACGCGGACGAACAAGAGCCCGTCGCCGGCGGAAAACCAGCAGGCACAGAAAAGAAACGGCGATCGGGACGCGACCACTCACCGGCGCTCGATTCCGCCGCCGCCGGAGCCAAAAAAGGGTCAACGCCGGCGGTCGCGGAGGAGCAGCGGCGAGATTCCCCGGAGCCGCTCGAGCACGCAAGGCATCGTCGTCTTCCCCGCCGGATGGTTTCGGGATTCCGAGGAGATTTTCTCCGCTGTCGTGACGAAAGCAGCGACTGCGAGCAGTATTAAAAACGAGGAGAGAGAGAGAGAGAGAGAGAGGTGCTGCGTCTGTCTGACTGCTGAGGTGGCCGGCGTCCGGAAATGGGGCTTGGTTCGGCGTGGTATTTACGGCGGATGCCACCAATCATTTTCGGTTTCATTACACACCGCGGGGAGGGGAGGGAGTCCTGCGGTTCATTTGCCCACGCGCGTTGCGGCGCGTGCCGCGAGGTCTTGTCCGAGCGGTGAGCGTGCCGTACTAGACTACTAGTGGTCAAAAAAGTGGAGCCGGAAAAAAAAAAAAAAAAAAAAAAGAGAGAAGAGAATTTGGCCCAAATATAGGGAAACAGATAGACAGTGCGTCTTTTACTTTTACGTCTTTTAAAGAAAAGTTTGAAAAGGGTGGGGGTTTCACTTTCCACCATTAATCATTTGTTCAAATTTACTTTTACAGTCGTTAATTAGCCAATTCTATGTTTTATATCTTCAAAACTAAATTGCATTACTATACTAAAGGTAGAGAAATGTGGTTGCATTTAGTAAAGCTTTTGGGGAAAGCAACTTTGATTAAAATATTGTTTGAACAAAACTATACTTGTAAATAACTTTTGCTATTTTTTTTAAAAAAAAAAAAAAAAAACTCAAAGCTTCACGAATGAGCCAAATTTAGCACCTTCCAGTCTCACGTGGGTTCACGATTCACTGATCGCTAGATTTGGACTTACCGATGATTTCCCAAAATGAGGGCCTTTTCGAAATTTCGAAAGTTTAGTGAGAATAAAATTGTAATTAATATTCCAAGAATACTAAACTCAAAACTCTCATGGATGGATCTGCCTTAAGGAATTTAAGAGAATCTTAGTATTGTAGTAACTTTCCCAAAGCTCTCTATAAAAGTTTATCAAGCGGCTTAAATCAGTTGCTAGACACAATCTATGTAAAATGATAGAGTGATGCCTAACTGAAAAATATATATATTAATGAAAATTCATATAATGCTCGGCTAAACGGAAGAAACGATCCTCCTAAAATTTAATATTGGGTCTTGTCCAAAAAAAAATAATATTGGGTAGTTTTATACCAAAAAAAAAAAAAAAGCGTGGCCATCACGCGCCTTCAAGGAGCATGAACATAAAGTCCCCGTGAATTGCTGGCTTGGGCTGCTTTGGTGGGCCACAAGGGCAGGGCCCAGATGCAGATGTGACTTTCGTGGTTTCATTTCCGAATCAGCAAGTCCTTCCACGTGCCGTCGCTATCATATAATCTCATCACCACCATCCTCGCCGTGAAGACTTGCATGCATGCTAGCTAAGAATATAGACTCATGCTAAACCCGTGCAAGTCCACCAACCCCACCCCCATTTTATGCATTCCCAACACATGATGTGAATATTAACTTATGCTTTAATTGAACATCGACGTACTAGAAAGAACCAAATCGAGGAGATAGCTTTCACGTCATTCTCCTACCAACAAAATATATGGAAAATACTCGTAAAGTTTCAACATCAGGCAACTATCATGATTTCTCATAATTCTAATTAAGAAATGTGTAAAGGAAGATATTTTGTATCTCTTTGATTTTCATATCCAATTTATTAGAATCTGTGAGTACTGATATAGTATTTTGTTTTAGATGTGGAATTATCCATCCTCTAATTTAGACCGTATTGGCACATATATTTTCATATCAAAACCATAATTTCCTCTTCATCTCTCTTCCGTCTTTCGCCTCACACGTCTTGTGGTCCCCGCGTCTCTCTCTCCCTCTCGCTCTCAATGATCTTTGGTCTTGTCAATCCCTCTCTCACTCTTGCTTTTGATTGCCTCTAACCTCATCGCTTCCTCTATTACTCTCGCTTTTCGATTGCCTCCAGCCTTCAATCTCATCACCCACTCTTACGTCTCATGCCTCTTCTGAAATGGGGATATGTTTTATAAAACCTTCAGTCTGGTTCTTAAGTGGGTCAATAGAACTAACGAGTGGTTCTCAATTCTAATTCTTTAAAATCGATCCTTAGTAAGTAATTCTTAGTTCTCAGTTCCAGGTAGGAACTGTCCACCCTTAAACTGATTAACACTAATCCTTATGGCAAGTGGAATTAAAATTCACTTATCTTTCGCCATTTTAGCTAATAGAAACTGTTTTTTGTTTTTGCTTATTCTTCTAAATTAAGCGGATCTTAAAAACATTTAGGGAAAAGACCACCAAAAACCCAAAACTTTACCCAAAGTAACAAATTTACCCTAAACTTTTTTTTATAACATGAAAAACCCAAACTTTGCAAACTGTGACACATTTACCCCATTAAGGGCATTTCTGTCTTATTCTTTCTTTTTTTTTTTTTTTTCCTTCTTCTCTCTTCCCTTCGTCAACCATGGCGGAACCGGCGGAGGGAAGCCGGTGTCTGGCGAGGGTTGCCCTCGCTGGCGTCAAGCGAGGGCTACCCTCGCTTGGGCGGCTAGGGCGGCCCTTGCCCGACGCAGCGAGGGCGGCCCTTGTTGGCGTCGGCAAGGGGTGCCCTCGCAAATTTGGCGAGGGAGGCCCTCACCGACGTCGACGAGGGCCGCCCTCGCCGAACTCGTGCGGGGGTGCCATCGCCGGATCTAGCGAGGAGGCCCTCGCCCGACGTCGCCCGCCCTCGCCCGTGTCATGCCGGCAAGGGCACCCTCGCTCGACGCCGGCGAGGGCGGCCCTAGCCAACCCAAGCGAGGGCGACCCTCACTTAACGTCGACGAGGGCAGCCCTCCCCGGACGCTGGCTTCCCTCCGCCAGCTCCACCATGCCCGGCGAAGGGAAGAAAGAAGAAGAAGAAGAAGAAAAAGAAAAAAAATTTAAAAAGTAAAAAGACCAAAATGCTCCATGATTGAGGGTAAATGTGTCACACAAATGAAAGTTAAGGATTTTTTGTGTCACAAAAAAAAGTTTTGGGTAAATGTGTCACGGTTAGCAAATTTCGGGGTTTTTCATATCACAAAAAAAAAATTTGAGCTAAATTTGTCACTTTGGGCAAAGTTTGGGGTTTTTACTAGTTTTTTCCCAAACATTTATTGTTATCTTGTTATTTCCCTTATAGAGTGCGAGATTTTTTTCTAGTAATTTAAGAGGGTGAATATAGATTTTACTTCACATTATTACTATCTCGTACTTTTTTTTACTATATTTCTCATCCTCGAAGTAATTATTTCTATGAAGAAATAAGCTAAAATCTAAGCTCCATACCAATAGCGCCTCACAAATCAAATAATAAATTTTCCTTGTCTCTCTCTTTTTTTTAAAAAAAAAAAAAAAAAAAAAAAAGGAAGCTGGGGTTTTAGCTGCGAACCGCCGCGCAAACGGCCATCTTCGTCTTGCTTCCGGCGAAAGCTCTAAAACCCTAATTCCGAAAACTCGTGCAGAACGGAAATGGAGATGGATCGAGCCGACGGCCGTAACCCTAACCAGCTGAGGCCTCTCTCTTGCTCCCGGGGCGTCCTCAACCGGGCTCACGGCTCCGCGAGCTGGGCTCAAGGTACTCCTCTGCTCCTTTTGCATTGCGTTCTTTCGCATGATCGTTCTGATGATCGAGGCATCCGGCTCGTTTCGCGAGCTGTTCGATAAAGGTGCTTCTTTTCGGCTCAAATGGTCTGAAATCGAAGTGGGTTTTGTTTATTTTTTTGGGGGGATTTTGGTTTTGTTGTTCAGGGAATACGCAGGTTCTTGCCGCGGTTTATGGGCCGAAGGCGGGGACGAAGAAGAACGAGAACCCGGAGAAGGCTTCCGTCGAGGTCATCTGGAAGCCCAAAACAGGGCAGATTGGTGAGAATTCTTTTGCCCTTTTTTGGGCGTATGTTGCCGCGGAGGAGTGCGCACGCATTGTGTTGATTCTCGTGTGATTGCAGGAAAGCAGGAGAGGGAATATGAGATGGTGCTCAAGAGGACGTTGCAGAGCATCTGCATCATGACTATACACCCAAATACCACGACCTCGGTGATTGTTCAGGTTAGCGGCTCGCTTTATGCATGAGTCTCTGTAAATTCAATGCGCGGACGCATTGCTTTACTTCAATGAGCAGAGAGCATGGTAGATGCTAGATGTTGGTTGTTGTCCTTCAGTTGAGCTTCCCGCCTACTGTATGAGTTTAGGTGTCCCTAACTGGTCTATTGATCCTCACCTTATTTTGGCAGCTAGATGTAACCCGTAGGCCAACATTTTTTCAGAGTTAGTACTGCGTTTAATCAGCACTACACCTATTGGCTTCTTTATTGGTCTTGAACTTTGACAGTCACTTTTGCCGAATTCTGGTGGAATGAATCTACAATGGCTCATCTGGAAAATTTTGGTGGCTTGAGAGTTCTAGAATCTGAGACAAACACCCACCGTGATTTCTTTAATGCGTTGTGCACGCCTCTGGAACTTCAAAGGTTCCTTTTAGCTGGATTTTGCTTGATTTCTTGTCCAGCTGCTATTTATGACGCAAGACAAGTTTGCTATTCATGATGTGAGGTGGTCAGATACAATGATTTGAGCCTGTTACCTTTTTTTCCTTATGCTGGGCGATCTATTCTATTTTGCAGGTTGTCCATGATGACGGTGCTGTATCCATGATGACTAAAATTATATATGCAAGTGATTTCTGCAGTCTTTCAAAATGCGTCATCATTTGGGGGTTACATAGGTAGATAATTTAACGAAGGCAGAGATGCCTAAGATGAAGAATTAGTTAGAGGTCGTTCACATGGAGATAGGTCTTGTAAACTTTGTCTGTAGTGTGGTGTATGACCCATTAAAGTACCTTTTTCTGTTTGTTGTCAGACTTTTTATCGCTAATTAGAGGCTATTTGATGATCGAAATATTTTAGATGGCGGTTGGCCTTAGATGCTTGTGATGGCTGAGATCAATCTTAAAGGATGTTGTTTGATCTGGGAAAATATTAGATCAGATATTGTTTTTGGGAACTAATAGTGGATGGAAAGAACAGAATCAGCTTTGAGAGTTTCTTGGGTATGAATTCGTCCACTTCTGGATTTTTACCATATTTTGGACAGTGTGTCATAGCTTGAATGGTGGTTTAGATTTCGTTGTGAGCTCTTCTTGCCTAGGAAAACAACTATTACTAAGAAAGGACAATGTGTGTCACACTTCACTCTCAAGTACTACAATAAAGGCTTTATTAGTTGTGACTGTTCTCAACATTGGATTTATCAGCTATTGACAAATGGACCAATAGAGCATCTTCGACTTTCTCGGCACGCATATTTTAGCAAATATTGCATGCAAAATTTCAATTCTGTTATGAGTTGTTACGATGAAGCTTCCTTGACTGAATCTTGGTAGCTTCTCCCTTGTGCCATAAATGCATCATGTGCTGCTCTTGTAGATGCTGGCATTCCTCTGAAGCATCTTGCTGGTAATTGAAGCTCATTGTTCTTTGTATAGCTTTTCATGTCTTGTAACAACACGAAATGAAATTTCTACTCATACAATTGTTGGTTTATGCAGTTGCAATATGTTGTTGTTTGGCTGACAGTGGACTCGTGATGTTGGACCCCACTAAGTTAGAGGAAGAGGTGACTTTTTCATCATGGAGTTTTATCTCTACGGTGAACAATTGCATTAATTGATAAGTGCAACCCTTTCTTTTGGCCATTAAACGTCTAGATGTATGTGATGAATAGCTTTATTCATAGAGATACTTTATGATTCATGGATGGTGAAACAAGGTTCTATTTGTTTAACCTAACACTGATGAGATACCATTGCTTGAGGTTTCATTGATGTGGGCAGTTTATTTAAACAGTGAACAGGTTTTTTCTCGACAATCTTTCTTTGTTTTCTAAAGAATAATTGGAAAATATGCTTTTTTGTTGGAGTCTGAAGTATTTATTCTTTCCCTGGAATAGCTATGACACGGAATGCATATTTGCATATAGTCAGGGAGCCAATGACGTATGTTTTCTGTTGAATTTTTTGGCAGAAAATGAAGGCATTCGTGTATCTAGTTTTACCAAATTCGATCCTATCCGTCCTTCCTGAAGAATCATCATCAGTAAAAGGTGAACAAATGGAACAGGGGCTCATTACATCTGTCACTCATGGTGTCATGTCAGGTATTAAGTCCGGATGATTAAATTTATCATCAAATGTTTCCTATGGGAAACAGACTTTTTCAATGCATGAATTTAAGATAGCTAAAGCTTTTGGTTTCACGTATCTTTATGCAACCTAATTCTGAAATTTTGTTCGCTTCTCTTTTTTCAAGTGGACGATTATCTTCATTGCTTAGAACGTGGTCGTGCGGCAACCTCAAAAATGTCTGATTTCCTCCGGAGAAATTTACAACCACAGCTTTCTGGTGATTCATCCAAGGCAGGATGAATTCACCGCTGCAATTCGTATTTTGTATTTGATATTTACCCCTTGTAATTGTCTTTCTGTGAAAATTTCATTAACTTTAGGGTAGATCTTTCAATGATGCTGCACATAGCGGGTATATATGTGGCTGACTTCCACAGAGTTGTTTTAGACATCTATTGATAAGCAGTTACACATATATAATATACGTATGTTGGCGATCTTGCCGTGATCTTTCTTTTGGAGTGCATGTTTGGTTGCAAACAAGAAATTTCAGGTAATGAATAACCTATAATTCCTCTCATCCACTCGAGCTAATAAACACGCATGCTCATTTATACAAGGTAGTTTCAACTTAGTTTTGATCCCCAGGCGCACTCCTTTCCTTCTTACTGAGGTTTTGGTCACGAGTGGATGGCTACATGCTCGTACATGTTAACCTGTGTAGATATTTTATATTTTTGGTGCATGTGCCCCTTTCTGCTATAAACATTGTCTTGGCCAGTGGACATTTGACTATCCCTCTTCTGTTAGCCACATGAATTGCAAAATTACTGTAGGATTGTTCTTCACTGGCATTTACAGATGACATGCTATTATCAGCTTTTTTTTTTCTTTTTCCTTTTTAATAAAGAAAAGTGGGTGAGGAATTTACCTTGGCTGGGTTTTCACCTTGAATTCGAGATGGCAAGAGATTGAGGACAAGTAATTTGAATCAGCTATAGGTTTATGATTGTGGATGAGAGTTGCCATCCGCGCGTCTTCTGACTATTGAAAATGGAAGTTTAAGCTTTGAAGCTCTTTTTCCAGCATTCCTTTCAATTCTTTCAACCGATTTGGCAACTTTCAGCTATACAAAGTTTAGGTTATTTACTGGGTCGACTTGCATCTTGATTTCGGCCTTTCCTTTTTTCCTTTGAAACGATTGAGTGGCTTTAAACTTGATTCGATTATCTAAGGAAGCCCAGTTGGCATTCAAAGCCAGCCCATTGAAACTTAATTTTTTCAAACGAAGACTCGTCTTCTTATGGTTAATAACACGTCAATGGAAGATTCTCACAGAAGTAAGAGATTACCTGTTTGAGAATGTGATTACCTGTTTGAGAATGTGAGTGAGTCAATTCAAAAGAAGCATGGTCCTTGGACCGTCCAGTCTAGTAATTAAAGCTAAATGGCCTCCCCAACACAATTTCTGTCAGGTAGCAACTCCACCTGTGGCTGAGAATGGAAGCATATCTACACAAAAGATTCTCTGAGAAAACAATGAATAGCTTCCAGCCTACGCCAGCCGAAAACGAAAGTTCTCTTTTTCCCCAATAATTCTCAACCCAGTGGGCTTAAACGTATTGATATTAAATCATCAGTCAACTAATTAGAATTTTTCACTGTTATCATTGTCTCGTGAAAGCGATTGATGCCAAACCGACATTCTCAATAAAATAATCCATTATTATGAGTCTCGTATCGTAAGGAATCATGGATTGATGGGTATGCAACAACCAACTAGAGCATGCCAAACATGATGCTAGTTTCGACCCATTTTAGAGATCATAGAGAGAGTGGAGGTAAATACTGTAATGACTATTAGCATGTCACATCAATTAATGACGTGGTGTGTGATGATCGATATAATATATTGTCATCCTTGGTAAATTGAGACGTCTTTGTCCAATAAGGACCAGCCTAATTTAATGTCCTCTTTCATTGTATGCAAATTAAGCAATGACATTGGCTGGATAGATCTTCAAATGACAAAATAATCCTTGATTTTATGTGGATAATTAAAATACATAATTGCATTGCATTGACACAATAATTATGAGTATATAAACTGTGTTAACCCCTTAGGTAGAAGGAGAGACAGAGAGATGTTATCTTCACATATGGCGCTTCAAGTGAACTTCTCTGTGCAGAGGCCCTCCATTTTCATCAACTTTGATCACTTCAAAAGCAGCATCTCTCATGTTCTTAGACCACGACGATCGATATAATATTGTGTCATCCTTGGTAAATTCAGACATCTTTGTCCAATATGGACCAGTTTAATTTAATGTCCTCTTTCATTGTATGCAAACTAAGCAATGACGTTGGCTGGATAGATCTTCAAATGACAAAATAATCCTTGATTTTATGTGGATAATTAAAATACATAATTGCATTGCATTGACATAATAATTATGAGTATATAAACCCTGTGTTAACCCCTTAGGTAGAAGGAGAGACAGAGAGATGTTATCTTCACATATGGCGCTTCAAGTGAACTGCTCTGTGCAGAGGCCCACCATTTTCATCAACTTTGATCACTTCAAAAGCAACATCTCTCATGTTCTTAAAGTAGCTCTCTCTCTCTCTCTCTCTGCTTGCACGCACGCGCGCACGCACACGCACACTCATATCAGAGTTGACAAGGTTGATCCTTCTCTTTGGTTGAGCTCCCCATTAGAGTTGACACTAATATGTAGTCATGTCTATAAGGTGATCAATTAGATTTTCCTTTGAATGGCAATGGTTATATCACTTCTCCTTCAATTACAAGTTTCTTAAATCATGATATGCTCATCTAAATTAGAGTCCATCATAAGGAGAAATGGAGTTAATAATTCGAATCTTGTAGTAATAATTGATATTCATAAACAATGACTCGAACGGAAATATGATATGCTAAACTGAATGAATGTTGCAACTCCATGAGCAGCCATTGTCGAAGAATTTGCAGCAAGCCCCTATTCGACTTGATTTTCCTAGCGCAATCAAGAATGTGTGTGTGAACACGTTGGATGTATTTGTGAGTTCAGTGTTTGAGTTCATGGACCAACCATTGCTACCATCTCAGGTAAACTTATCCAAACTACATTTCATCTTAGACTAGTCACTAGGGGTGTGCAAAAGAATTGGGAACCGCTTAGATCAGATTGGATTGGACCGAAATCGGCAATTCCCATGAAAACTAGTATGATTCCTAGTTCCAATTTAATGGAACCGATGAGTACTAGTCCACTTCCTGGTTTTAGCCGTGGAACCGTCTGCCTAGCCATTTGGACGGGACCGTGTATATATATTAAAAAAAGACATTCCATCTCAATTACTTAATTATTTTGTAGTTTTTCAATCAAATATATATGAACATACATGTATAGTTGTAGTTATAGAACATTATTGACTAATTTTTTTTTCTCTTGGGTGTGAAATAGGATTAACCCTCTATTTTTTTTTTTCATTCTAATAATCCATTTACTTGCTTTCTCAACCAAAACAAAATAAACAAATGTAGAGAAAGGAGAGAATCGATTGGAGATGTCCATAAATGAATTTAAGAGCCAACGGCTCATTTTAATAGTATAATTACGTCTATCCTAGGTCATTTCCATGATTAAATTAGGTCGACGTTGAAAAAAGATGGATAAAGAGATTAATATGTTAGGAGTCTAACTCTCCACATGTTTCTAGTGCCGGAAAACTGTAAGAGGATCACACTATGACCTTAGAAGAAATTAAGTGTTTAGCTAACAAGTATTGTTTATTCGTTTCACCCTATAGTTCTCAATCTTTAATCAAAATTAATGGCTTGTAATTTTATCCAAATATAAGGCCAAATAAACTTTGGTGCTCTAAATAGAAAATAGGTTCATCGTGATATTAATCGATGAATCCAATTTTGTAGGGATTGAGGACGGATTCCATGGACCCACTTAGGATTCGGACCGAACTGACGGTTTGGTTCCCGGGTGGATCCATGAAACCAATGGATGGGTCTTGGTTCCAATTTTTTAGAATCGGTTCTTAGTTGGCGGTTCCCGATTCTAAAGTGGGAACTATCCACCCAGCCATGCTCACCCCTATAGTAGTCACAACACCGTAGTTTTATTGAAAATCTTGTGAGAAGACGATTGGTTTCTCCTTGAATCATTTGAGTTGTGCAGGGAAATTTCGCTCCAGTCACTGAATTAGGAGAAGCTGTTAACGTCGACGGCATTGAAGGGACAATTCCGGATGATTTTCCGTCGGGCGTTTACATTAGAAACGGTAAGGACACGCACCATGCCAAAATTGTGTCTTGTAGTGAATGGTTTATCTCAAATTTTAACACAAGAGCCAGACATTCAAATGATAGGCCTATGAAAAAAAACAGAAAAACGAGACATGACATAGTGAGCTATGCTATACTTTTTATGAATAGTCGAATGCAATGCAAGTGCTCGACATAAATCATCGTACAACAATACAATATGCAAAACAAAATGGCCTAGTCGTACAAATTTGCCTATGGCCATGGAAAATGAAAGAACAACAACATACGACACTCGTTCTTCTGTTGATCTAAACTTCCTACCCGATAATCCAAAAAAGGGTAATGTCCACATGAGATAAGGAAAATTCAAATATGATTCCCTATGTGACTAATTCCAAGATGTCTGGCTTTCACGAATGCTTTTCATATAAATAAAATTTCGTTTAGCCAGCAATGTTGATTTATTTCTGTTTCTCACGGATCGCAGGGCCAAATCCTCTCTTTGGAGGGCTATAATCAACCAAATCCGTATTTGGACAGTCGAGTCACACTTGGATTGATGGAGAAGGGATGCTTCATGCCGTGTACATCGACAAAGATAGTGATGGGAGACGGACTGTCCACTACAACAACAGACATGTCGAAACTGAAACATACCAACTAGAAAAACGAAGGAGCAGACCCTCCTTTTTACCAGCCATAGAGGGTGATCCACCGGCCATTTTGTCAGCTTATCTACTAAATTTGGTGCGTTCACTGATCTACTTAAGTTCCTCTTTCATACTTAGCTTATTTATTGACACATGCAGTCTCGGCAATTTAATTCTGCAGTGCTGTAAGAGCAGTACATCATGAACATCTCACATAAAGCATTACTGACCAAGAATTCTGCCCCATTTTAAACTTCTTTCCAGTTGAGATTTGGGACAGTGAACAAACTGATTAGCAACACTAATGTATTTGAGCACGGAGGGAAATTTTACTCGATTGCAGAAAATCACATGCCTCAAGAGATCGACATTTTTACTCTAGAGACTCTTGGCAATTGGAATGTAGATAGAGATTGGAATCGACCATTCACGAGCCATCCAAAGGTGTGTTTTCATGAACCTGCACAGACATAAGCATTGTGCATTTCTTGAATATGACAAATAAAAACCAAACTCCCTAGTGTTTTTCTTCATGTGGCAGAGAGCTCCAGGTACAGGAGAGTTAGTTATAATTGGGGTTGATGCAGTAAAGCCTTTCATGAAACTCGGCGTCATCTCAGGTATTTTTCAAAGAACTTATTAAGGTGAGCTTCATCCAATTTCATTGTCAAAATTGGTAGTATCTTGATGGCCTTTTGATTCTAATTCAGCTGATGGGAAGAAATTACTTCATAAAGCTGATCTCAAACTCGACCGATGTGGCCTCTGCCACGAGATTGGTGTTCCTCAGAGGTTAGCAATATATTTGAGAAGTGCACATCATGGTTCCGGCATCTATATAAGCTTGCAATTATAAATGTAGACACTGGCTCTTCAGGTACAATGTGATCATGGATTTTCCACTTACAATAGACATAAACCGACTTGTCAGAGGAGGACCGTGAGTTTCCCGCTGTCCTTATTAGAACATTCATTTTCTTGCCAATTCCCATCCTTTCATACAGGCGAAAAACTAAGACAATGTTTGACTAGCGGCAATATTTTCATTCATCGTGTAGATTGATACGATTCAACAAGAAAGAGTACGTGAGGATTGGGATAATGCCTCGCTATGGTGATGGAAACTCCATGCAATGGTTTGATGTCGAAACAAACTGCACGTTTCACATTCTGAACTGTTTTGAGGACGGCGATGAGGTAAAATAATCTAGAGTTAAGCATTTTTTTTTTCCGAGGGTCATTTTTCGAAAAGCTACGGACTTATTTCATGAAGCTGAATTACAGGTTGTAGTGTGGGCGTGCAGGGCTCTGGAATCAATCATCCCGGGCCCTGATTTTGGGTTGGACAAATTCCAATGGTTCTCTAAGAGATTCAAGCCAATTAAATCAAGTGAAGAAAATGTCTCTGCAACAGTTGAAGAAGAAGAGGGTCATTTTTTTCGAGTGCATATGAATGGAGATTAAACATGAAAACCAGAGAAGTTAAGGAAAGAAATCTCACTGGGACAAAATATTCGATGGACTTCCCTATGATCAGCAGTAACTTCACAGGCCTTAAAAGCAGATATGGATACACCCAAGTTGTAGATTCCTCAGCAAGCTCAATCTCAGGTGACTATAATATAGAATACCATCTTCCTCCGAATTTACAGGTCTCTTTCGCCAATCGTTCTCGATATCTATTCTGATATGTAATTGTGATGAGCTCAGGCATGCCCAAGTATGGTGGCCTAGCCAAGTTATATCTTGACCAACCGAGAACTGGAGTTTCCTTAGTAAACAAAGGCTTTCCCCCACTTTGATCTTGTCACCTTTTCTTTGATCATAGTAAGGTCATTAACGTGCCATTTGTTCTTCTATGCACCAGAAAGAGAACCGGTTCGAAGATGCGATCATGTTAGATTATCATGAATTCGGAGAGAACATCTTCTGCACTGGTGCTGCATTTGTTCCTAAAGAAAACGGATTTGAAGAGGACGATGGCTGGATAATCACTTTCGTTCACAATGAATCAAGTGATACCTCCCAAGTACATGAATAATCGCAGCACTTACAATCTTTATGGATGATTTTTTGTGTTGCATCTAGATTGAGGCATTTCTGTTACTGGATTGCAGGCACATCTAATCGACTGCAAGAATTTTTCTGGCACGCCCGTTGCCAAGATTACACTGCCCTGCCGAGTTCCATATGGTTTCCATGGAACTTTTATTTCCCAAATGAAGCATATCGATCCGCAGGCATAGTCAGTAAACTATGCACGTATATATGAGAAGTTGCAAATCAGACCAATTAAGTGTCTATCTACGATGGATGTAAATTTTGCCAGCCTATAAATGAAATTTTGCAATCTATGTTGTCTCCAACTATAAAATCAATTGGTATTGGTGGGTGCCAATCATTTTTCACTCTATCTTCATGATTGAGAATCTTACCAAATATATAATGAAGGCTTAACTGGGCTTCCACAATAGAACAGAAACAAGCAACGGCTATTGCATTGTGGCCTCTGAATACCACATATTTTAAGACCTGGAGTATTCACAATCGACATAACACAGTTGACTCCATCACGTTGGAAACATGAGTTTTGAATGACATGTTTCCTTTTGATTACTCTTTGTCAACTAGAAGAAGCATCGTCCAATAGCCTACAATCTCTCGACAAAAAGCCAAAATAAGACAGCACTCAAACAAATGTCAACTTTCTATCGGCACAACGGGCGAGCGAAGTTTCCAATTCAATCAAACCATCTCTAACACACACAATAAAAAAGAGGGCTTTACTAGCATAATGGTCTTAAGGGTACTGTGAAAATAATAGTATGTTGTGGGCCACGAATTTTTGAAGAAGTAGGTCTTACAACAATTTATAATTATTTGTAATTTGGTTTTTTATGGTTCAAAATAGACTGTTATTCTTACAGTAGATTAAATACTGTCACATGATTATTTCTCTAAAAAAGAATTGTCTGTTTTCATAATACTGAAGGCTTAGAAACTAATCCCCCTACTCACACCAGCAATCAACAAAAATGAATAATATTGTTGTGATGTCTTTTTCTAATATGAGTACATCGCTGTGATTTCATCGTACCTCTAGTATAGTTTTCATAAATGGGTCATGCCAAGTCCAACAAGCTTAGCTACGTTTGATACAAACGAGTCATGTCATGGACAAATTCAGTTAGTATGAATGCAATTAGAATTAGAAAATTGACAAATCGTTATGCAACTAAATCCCATGTAAACAAAAGTAAATGCTGGACCATTTGAAGAAGTTTGAAGATACGTTTAAGGTCGAGTACCAAAATTCGGAAAAAAACATCTTAGTAGCGGAGTAGCCTTTAGTCCTGAAGAAAATGGATTCGAAGAGGACGATGTAGAAATTATCCACATAAACAACCAATTAACCAAGAACAATCAAATCCATATATGATTGTGAAACACCAAAATCAATATGTACAAAGAAATTAAAATGTACTTATTTGAGTCATTCCTTCACTCGAAAAAGAAGAAGAAGATCAATCTGATTATAATTAGGGATCTATTGAATTGCTTGATCTTCCTCTCTATGACCTATTTCAGTATAGTAGCTTTTAATGAGATTAAGTGACTAATAAGTATACCTACCATTTTATAGGCTAGAGATGGGACTTAGTAAACCTTAATCAATAGTGTGTTAACTAGGCCCCTTCCATTACGGGTTTCAGTTAAATACAATTGCATATGCTTTGTTGCTCAACTAGGCGCGTTATTAATAGATACCAAAACCCAATTCAATAAGATCACTTAAGGGTTCAACATATATTGGAATATCCATTAATCCGATTATTTAAAATAGAAAATCAATTAATTAATATAAGCCTATATTATAGGAAATTTCCAACATTCTCCCACTTGGGCTACATTAATTAACTTATCTTTATTTTGAAAACGATTTTATATTGAAAACGACACTCTCAGGTTAATAACTGAAAATTTGTTTTATGTTGCCACAATTCAAAAAAAAAAAAATTCCACTAACGACATTTCAAAACCAATTCAATCCTATATAACCTCAGTATAGGACTATGAGGATCAATGTATTAAAAAAAATACCACAACACAAAACCTTCCATAATCACATATAATAAATATTATATTTTCATGGATCATGAGCCTAGTAGTGTAGTAAGAAATAGTGCCAACATGTGATCAAAATATACACTATTTCTTATCGATCCTCAATACAATTTCTCAACAACATGAAACTGCATTAGTGCAATTTCTAAACAACATGAAATTGCCTTAGTGTGATTTCTAAACTACATGAAATTGCACAACTATGTGACAATCCAACATGAGATCTCATAATTAGTGACATCCAATCGTCTTTAAATTAAAATTTGTTTAAAGATACTGTTTTATACTTCTATTTCTTAGTTGACAAGAGAAATGATAACAATAGAATCAACGATAATGATCATCAAAAGTAAATGCTTTAATAGACATCATAAAAGCATGGAAATGTATAATTTAAATGATTTGTCTACCTAGAATCTTCTTAGATTTGTCATGATGAATCTCAATGCCTAGAATAAAAGAGGCTTCTCCAAAGTCTTTCATATCAAACTTTGTAGATAGAAAACTTTTTGTATCATTCAATAGATTAACATCTCTACTAGCAAGTAAAATGTCATTTACATAAAGTACTAAGAAAATATATTTACTCCAACTTACTTTCATGTAGATGCATTGATCAAACTTGTTTTCTTCAAAGCTAAATGATCTTACAACCTTGTCAAATTTCAAGTACCACTGACGTAATGCTTGTTTGAGACCATAAATAGACCTCTAAAGTTTGCACACCATATGCTCCTTTTTGGCTTTCTTAAACCCTTCAGGTTGCTGCATATATACTTCTTCATCCAGATCTCCATTTAGAAAGGCTGTCTTGACATCCATTTGGTGAAGTTTTAAGTCAAAATGAGCCACCAATGCAATGATTATCCGAAAGGAGTTTTTAGTAGACATTGGAGAAAAGATTTCAGTATAATCAATGCACTCTCTACGCATGTAACCCTTTGTGACTAACCTTGCCTTGAATCTCTCTATATTGCCTTTATTGTTTTTCTTGGTTTTGAATACCCCTTTGTAGCCGATCGGTTTATGCCCATTAGGTAAATCAACAATTTCCCATATTTGATTATTTGACATGGAAATCATCTCGTCCTTCATCGCTCTTAACCATTTATCTACTTGATCACTATTAAGAGCTTCTTTGAAGGTCGCTAGATTAACTATGGGCCCGTTTGGTTCAGTTTTGGGGAAATGCCCTTGGGAGAATGCAAATACCTTTAAGATAAAGGGATTTTCCGAAATGCTAGACTGTTTGGTAAACTAAACCTGAAAAGTGTTTTAGGGAAATGCAAAACTGTTTGGTAAACTTGTATTTGAAAAGCCCTTTGGTGTGACCAAATTAAGTGTTTTAGTTTTAGTATTTTTAAAATTGCAAAAAGAAACAATGAGTATATAACATTTTACATTTTCATGTTGAGAGTAATATAAAAGATACATATTAGTAAATTTATTTAAAAATTATATTAAAAGAATTTGATTATAGATTAAATGCAAAGCTTAACTTTTAGCCTAAGGTTCTTTTAGGTTTGTTTTTAACTTTGAATATATTTTTTTAATAATTGTAGTATTAATCATCTTCGTTAATTAATGATCATTCTAGTGTATTGATAAAAAGTTGGGCTATTGATTGTCAAAAGATAAAAATGATATAAAAAAAAGTGAACTTATTCGGTGGATGGTGAAGCGACCGATTGTAGATGCTAATTTTTTTGAGTAAGAACCGCATATAAAAATGGAGGTCCTAATTAAGAGAAATAAAACCAAGTTCTTCTCATACAAATTTGATTAGAAAGAGTCATTTCATGATAGTAAACATGGTCATATATGTCCGGAAAAAAGAAATACGTTATACTTAGTATTATAAACCTCAACGACTTTGTAAACTTATGGCTATTTCATCACGTAAAAGTGCCATGTCCGGAGATGCATACGAATTTAAAGCACCCAACCTTTCATTTGCATCATCATGGTCAACTGAATATCCATAATCGGGATCCAATTCTACTTGTTCAAAATCCGTATCAGTCATGTTATTTCTCCGTATATAATTGTGCAAAGTCATTGCCGCTACCACAATTTGCACTTGCTTTTCATATGGATAACTTGGCATATGAGTTAAAATCCTCCACTTCTGTTTTAATACACCAAAGGCTCGCTCAATTGTCAAGCGTAGCGAGGAATGGGCACGGTTGAACACTTCTTGATATCCCGTAGGTGAAGGACCTTCTTGAAACTCTGGCAAATGATATCTAACTTCTTTATATGGCCCCAAATAACCAGTAGGATTTGGATTTCCAGCATCTACTAAGTAATATTTACCTACATATATATATATATATATATATATATTGTAAATTTAATCAACATATGCCAATTAGATATATGGATGTTTCTAAATCATTTACTAACATACCTGGAGGAGGATGGGGAAAATTTGCGTCACGTCTTCTAATAGCTTCATAAAAGATACGGGTATCATGAGCTTGTCCCTCCCAACCGGCCTAAACATAGACAAATTCCATATTAAAATTACATATGGCTAACACGTTTTGAGTTGTTGTTCCTTTTCGACCAATAAAACGAATTTGATCATACTTAGGTACAACCGCTGGAATATGTGCCGTCAATAGCTCCAATGCAATCCTTAAAATATGGATAAAATCGTCGATCTTTCTTGATCTTCTCTGGAACTTTTCTATATTGTGGATTAGTTGGTTGGATCAAATCTTTTCCCATATCACATACTTTATCTAAAACTAAGTTGAAGTGCCTACTTATGGTTTCCCCAGAGCGTTGAAAACACTCTTGTGCTAATCTATTACCTATACCATGTCCTAGAATATGAAGAAACATACCAACCATTTCTCTAACATCAGTATTCCTAGATTCTTGAAGGCCATAACGTGTTACTAAATCATGCGTTAAATTGTCATATATAATCTTATGCATTCTAAACATATTGTAGCACCTTATCGGATTAGCATCTTCGCCAATCAACTCTTTTAACCATACATAACCTGTATATGTTGAGGTCACGCAAGGTTGTTTGCAAAGGTTGGTCGCTTGATAAAGAATTGCAGCTTGAGTGACTGAGATAAGATTCCATAATTCATTTTCCTCTTGCTCATGATTTTCCCTTGTATGTGAATCATCCATAACTATTTCAAGTAACAAAATATAAAAAGAAACAATGTATTATTCATCGCATAAATCATCCATAACTGTTTCAAGTAACAAAATATAAAGAGAAACAATATATTAACCATCGCATATATGCAAACTATCACATTAAGAGAACACCAAATGAAAACAATTCTAACATCAAACAAGTAATTGAAATTAGGTTCACAAAGGCTGCAAATAAAGATCCATAGATGGAAACAAAGTGGAATGACTAAGCTTTAAACATGAAAACAATAAGATGCTAACATCCTCCTATCTACGAAGACTTGATTCTTTTCTCATCTCATATTTGAGATACTTTACTTTCTTTGCATCATCCTTTAAGCTCATGAAAACTTGCATATTGTCTATCTTTTCCTTTAAATGAGAAATTGAAAAAAAGTACAAGTCTTCGTCTTCCACAATCTCGGGTATGGAATCCAATATCTCTATGAGGTCCTCATAAGGACCGACTAAACTGTTGCGTTGGATGCAAAGACCGGTAGTGCTCCTACTCTCAACAACCGTAAGTAACCTGTTAATTTGTGTTCGAGCTCCTCTCTTGTGCTCAATTTCTTATCTTTCTTTCCTCGAGCTTGCATCTTTGAAGTCTCAGTGTGGCTCTCTTACGAGTTTGAGTTCCAGTTGGTTCATCCACATGATCATCCAAGTTTTCATCAGTAGACCCTACAACATCATCGATACCAGATTGTGTGGTCTCCACATCATTATCAACACATAAACCTTGTCCAGGATTCCATGTGATTCCTCCAGTAGCAACTGTATCTCTGAACATCATATCTAACTTTACTTCAAAATCAGGATGTATGCCTTTCATCCTAAAAGCCTTAAACTTTGGATTAGCCTGTTATAATGAAGCATTTGCATAAGTTGTATCATTAAAGGTGAACTTAACATGAAAATAAAAAAAGAATTGAGGAAAACCTGAATTTTACGCTCCCACCATTCGTCACTCGCATCAATGGTTTTTTTTTCCTTGAATCCCATCCTAATCCAGTTTCCTTGTAAAGCAATGACTTCCATCTTTTCCAGTCTTCCTTGAGGTTATCCCACTTACTCTTCATTTTTTGTTTATCATATTTTTTACCCGTTAGCTCCTCAAACTTACTAATTATGACTGTCCATCCATCTCTTTTGTTGTTTGCAGGACGATTGCCTTTTTCAATTTGTTTGATGCACAAATTACAAAAGATTTCTACATCTTCCGAGCTCCAAAATGCCTTTTCCTTTGATGAACTAATCTACTAGTAAAGTGACATGAACAAATTTAAGAGACAAACAAACAAGATCAACCACTCAGGCCCTCTCTTATTAAAAAACTAGAAGATATTCACTTAAAGAAAAGAAAACTAACATTGAGAAAAAATAAGGACACGCAAAAAGATTATACTTGCATAAAAAAATCCTTGATTATACTAGGTCATCCAAAACCTAAAACAACAGTGAATGTGCAAACTAAACATATCCATCATTGGGCAAAGATAGGCTTAAACTCCGCATGAGATGATTACATGATGAACATGGCTCATCATTAAAAAGGTAAACTCATGCCACCTTGGCAATGATGAGTATTTCTTAATAACCGAAGCGCGCAACATAGATTCACCATCTAAGCATTGGATTTTTTGTTTGTCCATCTTGCCTGGTCATTCGATATATTATCACAAAGACAAATATGAAGACCCCACAAAGTATGCAAAAGTTTATTCTACTTTATCTTCCAGACAATAGTTTATATATATAAGGCATCGATAGCCACAATGAAGAACCTCGAAAAAGTTAAGACCAGCCTATAATCACTCTCATGCTTGTAGCTGCTGCAATAGTAAAGTGCAGAAGAGCAAAAAAAAAAAAAACATAAAAGTTGGGCGTGCAGGACACTAGAGTGACCAAATCACAAGGAACAATAAGTACAATGAACGTAGCAAGCGAACAGGATGGAAGAAAAGTGATGTCAAATTATAACAACAGCGGGACAATCAATTTCAAAAGCCATAAGTGCTGGTCACGCATGAAAAAAGAAAGGCAGAAACTTGAAAGGTTCCCATTCTTGATCTAAGAATGTGCAAAGTGCAATCAAAGCAATGTCAGGAGGCCATATAGCTCATGGTTTATCAATTTTCACTTCTACGCACTGTTAATATTTTCTCTAGTTCCTAGCAGCACATATTTCCAAAACGACCTACAGGTGGTTCCCTCACAAAGTTGATATATAATCAACTACACATAAAGTCCCAATTGCCAACCCTTGGCATGTTTCACATATCACTTCAGATAGCTTCGCACAGACATTCAGAAACCAGTCTATAGGAACGATTACCCCATCCATCTTCCTACTAAGTTCTAATCCAAAGTTGGCCAAGATAAATAAGATTATTAGGTAGTTAATTGAATTCCTAACCAATCATCTCCAAGAAACACTCAGCCATTAACAAGATCCTCAGAGGAGCTACTATTTGTAGTAATTTGGCACCAATCGACCTATTTGAGACTCCCCTTCGTCTCGAATCCTCATACAAGAAAGCAAAAAAAAAGAGAACAACTGCGACCATTTTCTTTTCTCGCGATTACAAGGTGCCCTCATCTCACACCGACCTCAACCATCTACGCCTTTCTTGAATACCCTGCAAATTACAGGGACGCCGAACCAAAACCCAACAAGATTACGACCCAAAAAGGGAAAAAAAGGAGAGGAGGGCAAAGGAGCGAACCCAAGAAGATAAATTCAAACCACGATCAAACACAGGACTCAAAACCCATCATCAGAGCCCTGGAACCCCAAATCTTGCCTCGTTCGAGAACGAATTCTAGAGACAATCATCAACGAAACCGAGCAATACCCTCGACAGAATAGAAGAGAGAGAGAGAGAGAGAGAGAGAGAGAGAGAGAGAGAGAGTGCTGCGAAGGGAAGTGGAAGGACAGGAGAGTACCCGGCCGGAGGGAGCAGCGAGCGAAGTGGAGTGAAGAGAAAGCGAAGCAGCCGAAGAAGAGGAAGAGAGCTCCGTCGAGGTAACGAGAGTTTACAGGGATCCAAAACCGAGAACGACCACTGTCGACGAGTTGCAGGGAGAGAGAGAGATGGAGAAGAAAGCCGTCGAGTTGCAGGGAGAGAGAGCGACGAGGAAGAGAGCGTCGTGTGAGAGAACGTCGCGTGAGAAAAGCCCCGAAAGAGTTAGGGTTTGTTTTGTATAGGATAAAATTGGACTTTTAATAAAATTTTGAGGGTAAAATGGGTAATAAGCAAAAATTCATTAATCCTCTCACCAGCATGCCGAAAATGCTGAAATGCCCAAAGCAGGTCCCCACCTGCTTTGGGCTTTCAGCATTCCAAAGGCAAACATTTTGCCAAAGAGCCTTCGAAAGTTGAACCAAACACCCTTTATATGTCCAATGTCAAAATCAACTTATCCAAGATAGACATGATAATCATTTAGAGGCATTGGTCTTCTTTGTCGCTATGATCTTTGCACAGGTATTTCTAGAGCCACATCATTCGTCAGGAGAATTTCATTTGTAATAGGAGGATCTACCGTCATATCTCTAGTCTCTTTCTTGCTAAATTTCCACTCTACAAGGCTCTCGCATGGAATCATCATTCAAGATGGACAATTGAATAAAGACCATTTTGTTTGGTTATTCCCTTTCGAAAGATTTAGAAGAAATCTTTTCAACAATATCTAATTTCAAGAATTTGGCCGTTTGGGATTCAACGATTCTAGTGTCATGAGTATGACAATAGAACCTATACCCTTTGGAATAGTGATGGTATCCAATAAAGTAACATATAGTAGTCTTGGGTTCGGTCTTCTTCTAAGAAGAATCATAAATTTTTACCTCTGTAGGACACTCCCAAACTCGAAAGTGATTCAAGCTTGGTTTCCATTAGTTCTCCAGCTCTAAAGGTACGTACGTGAAGCCACATTACATAGTTTCTGTAACTGCGCTGCAGCAAGAACTCATCCTATGTAAACATGTAAATCTTGTTGCTCTTGACGTTAATATTCGAAAATTTCATCCTATGTAAATTGAGTCTGTGATCAGGCGAATTAGAGTTTAAAATGCATTCAAATCTTGAAGCTCTAACTCGGATGGAGATATCATCTGTTCTGACTAGATGGTGCAAATCTGTGAGCAGCGATTGTCGAAATATTTGCAGCAAGCCCCTCTTCGAGGTGATTTTCCAAGCATAATCAAGAGCTCATGCTTGAATGCATTGGACGAATTTGTAAGTTCGGTTTTTGAGTTCATGGACCAACTACTGCTTCCATCTCAGGTAAAACTTATCAAGACTGGCTTTTAAGACAATATTCACAACACGGTGAAGTTCACATATTGAAGATCCTGTGAGACGCTAATTGTGCAGAGAAATTTTCCTCCAGTTAGTGAATTAGGAGAAGCCATTAACGTCAACAGCATCGAAGGGGAAATCCTGGATGATTTTCCGGCGGGTGTTTACATTAGAAACGGTAATGACATGCACTATGCCAAATATATGTCTCGTAGCCAGTGTTTTATCTCAACCTTTTTCACACGAGCCAGACATTCACATGATAGGCCTATATAAAAATATTGCGAGTGCTTAGCTTTGGATTGTTGTAATTGTCGGACAAGATCCAAGTGCTCGAAACCATCTTACAACAATGCAATATGCAAAACAAGATTGCCTAATCATACAAATTAGACCATTACCTTGGACAATGAAAAAATAGCAAAATAACACTTGTTCTTCAGCCATATTTATCGGAAATTCCTACCCTATTATTATATGAGACAAGAATGTGTGTATTGATTGTGAAAGGTAATATATGATTTGGTTTATGACTAATTCAAACATGTCTGGTTTTCATTGATGTTTTCCATAATAATGAAATTTCAATTAGCCGGCAACGTAATTTCATTTTCTGCTTTTTACTGATCGCAGGGCCAAATCCTCTCTTTGGGGGGCTAAAATCGGCCAAATCAATATTTGGACGGTCAAGTCACACTTGGATCAAAGGAGAAGGGATGCTACATGCCATGTACATCGACAAAGATAGTGATGGGAGATGGATTGCCCGATACAACAACGGACATGTTGAAACCGAGACATACAAGCAAGAAAAACAAAGGAACAGGCCATCCTTTTTACCTGCCATAGAGGGTGATCTGCCGGCCATTTTGTCAGCGTATCTGCTAAATGCGGTACTTTCACAGGCCTGCTTACGTTCCTCTTTCATAATTCGACTCCTCCTTTTTAAAGGATCGTGCATTTAGCTTATCCATTGATGCATACAGTCTTGTCTAGATATGGCAAATAAGTTCTGCTGTACAGCAAGAACTGTAGCATATTATGAACATGTCATATGAAGCATTACTAATTTTTGCCCACATTAAACTTCTTTTTTCCAGTTGAGGTTTGGGGCAGTGAACAAACTGATTAGTAACACTAATGTTTTTGAGCATGGAGGAAAACTCTACTCGATTGTGGAAAATCACATGCCTCAAGAGATCGACATTTTTACACTGGAGACTCTAGGCAATTGGAATGTAGATAGAGATTGGAATCGACCATTCACGAGCCATCCAAAGGTCTGTCTTCGTGAACCTGCAAAGACATAAAGATTGTGCATTAATCACATGCAAACAATAAAAACCAACATCTGTTGTTTTTTGTTTTTCCTTTCATCTGGCAGAGAGCTCCAGGTACAGGGGAGTTAGTTATAATGGGGGTTGATGCAGTGAAGCCTTTCATGGAACTCGGTATCATCTCAGGTATTTCTCAAAAAATTTGTTGAGGTGAGCTTTATGCTGATTTATAGTCCAAATAAGCAGTATCTTGATGGCCTTTTGATTCAGATTCAGCTGATATGAAGATATTAATTCATAAAGCTGATCTCAGACTTGACCGATGTAGCCTCTGCCACAAGATCAGGGTCACTCAGAGGTTAGCAATATATAGAGTGATCATTTTATGTAATCTTACTAGGATATGTGACTAGTACGCATCATGGTTACAAAAACTATTTGAGCTTGCAATTATAAACGCACGCACTGGCCCTGCAGGTACAATGTGATCATGGATTTTCCCCTTACAATAGGCATAAACCGACTGATTCGATGAGGACCGTGAGTTACCTGCTGTCCTTATCAGAACATTCTTCCCAGAAAGTTTAACTTTTTCCTTTTTTTCCCCAATTCCCACTCTTTCATACGGGGAAAGTACTAAAACAATGTTGACTAGTTGCAATCCTTTTTTTCGTTGTGCAGGTTGATACAATTCAATAAGAAAGACTATGCTAGGATCGGGACAATGCCTCGCTATGGTGATGGTAACTCGATGCGATGGTTTGACGTCAAAACAGGCTGCACATTTCACATTCTGAACTGTTTTGAGGATGGTGATGAGGTAACAGATGATCTGGAACCAAGTAAATTTTTTTTTTTCTTTTCGGAGGATCATTTCTCAAAAGCAATGGACCTATTCACGAAACTGGATCACAGGTTGTAATGCGGGGGTGCAGGACTCTTGAATCGATCATCCCGGGCCCTGATTTTGGCTTGGACAAATTCCAGTGGTTCTCTAAGACACTCAAGCTGATTAGTTAGATCAAGCCAAGAAAATGTCGCCCCGATGATGGAGGAACAAATAGGGTCATTATTTTCGCGTGCATATGAGTGGAGACTAAACATGAATACTGGAGAAACTAAGGAGAGAAATCTCATAGGGACAGAATTTTCGATGGACTTCCCCATTATAAATAGTAACTTCACATTCCTCAAAAACAGATACGGATACACCCAAGTTGTAGATTCCTCAGCAAGCTCAATCTCAGGTGACTATCGAATACCGTCTTCCTCCAGATTTACAGGTCTCTTCTGCATAATTATTCTCGATCTTTTCTATTATTGTGATGAGTTCAGGCATGCCCAAGTATGGTGGCCTAGCCAAGTTATATCTCGACCAACCGAGAACTCGAATTTCCTCGGTAACAAAAGGCTTCCCAGCCCCTCTTCCTTTATCATGTCGCCTTTTCTTTGACCACAGTAGGGTTAATTAACTTGCACTTTATTCTTCTCTGCATGATAAAGAAAACCAGTTTGAAGATGCGATTGAATTGGAGTATCATGAATTTGGAGAGAACATCTTCTGCAGTGGTGCTGCATTTGTCCCTAGTGAGAATGGATGGGAAGAGGACGATCGCTGCATAATCACTTTTGTCCACAATGAATCAACTGATACCTCGCAAGTACGTGAATAACCGCGGCACTTCTAATCGTTATCGATGATTTCTTTCATCTTGCATCTAGATTGAGCCATTTTCGTTATTGAATTGCAGGTATACATAATCGACTGCAAGAATTTTTCTGGTAAGCCCGTTGCCAAGATTACTCTACCCTGCCGAGTTCCATATGGTTTCCATGGAGCTTTTGTTTCCCAATCAGCCTATAGGCATAGTCAGTATACTTTGCACACTCCCCCTCACATCTAGTCTAGTCTTTTTGCCGTAGACAAATTTAATTGAAGAGGCAAATAGGGCCTGTAAATATATGAATTTAGGACCTCCAACTTTGATACCATGTTAAATCTTATGGGACTGCAACTAACTAGCTTAGTTTAATAAAATGAAGTTGTTGTTTATATTTAATTATACTAATAGTGATATTCTACGGTCTATGTTGTCCCTAGCTATGGAATTAATTGGCCCATTTGTGAGTGCATTGTTGCTTTTGAATACCCTATTAAGTGTTAGAGCTGAAATCTTCACAATCAATGAAAGCGGAACGCCCTCTCGGCTACGCCCAAGGGAATGTGTGCATTGTTGCTTTTGAATACCCTATTAAGTGTTACTTGTCACAGTGACAACAACATCATGTAATTGTTGATGAAACAAAGTTGTCTTTATCATGTTGTAAACAAGAGTTTTGCATGACATGTTTCCCTTTGTTTCCTTTTGTACGACATCTTCCAGTAGCCAACAATCTCTCAATAAAGCCAAAATAAGACCTCACTTAACAAATGATAACTTAGATCAACTCAACCGGCCAGCAGAGGCATTTGCAGACGGAAGATGCCATTTTCAAGGAGGAAGAAGAAGAAAAAGGGAGAAGAAAAAAAAAAAAAAGTTATCTGTTTTCTGATACTAAAGACTTATAATATGATTTCCTTGCTCACACCAGTAATCAACAAGACTTGAGTTATATCTTTGTGATGTTTTTCTTTATGAGTAATTAGTTGTGATGTAAATCATCCCTTGAATTAATAGGAAGGCAATGATCGAAAAGCAAATAGGCAGGAAGATCATGTGACCAACATGGGTTTGGAGTTATTCCTGGTAGAGTCTGATCAATTTTCTTCTTCTTCTTGTCTTTTTTTTTTTTTCTCCGGTAGAGAATGGCACAATGAAATATCACATTTGTAACAATTGGGCCGGAGAAATAAAATAAAAATGAGGAGCCTAAAGCCTAAATATTTCTTCAGTAAGGCCTCAGCCATCTCCTCAGTCCAAGAAGTCTCCTTCTTCTTCTCACAGCACCATTCATGACTTTAAAAAGGAAGAGGGAGAATGGAGAAGACAAGAGAGAGAAAAAGAAGAAAGGGCTTCCTTGCATGCACACTCTAGGAGGTTCCAACAAGTCAGATTAATTCCGTTTCGTAGCACTCGTCAATGATCCGTAGCCTTTACTTAATTTTTCGTAGTTGAACTTTAAATCTAGAGTCATTATAATTTAAAGTTGCCGGGTTCAATCTAGGAGTTTTTTAGCTGCAAAACTATGTAATAACGAAATTTTAGGGTGTCATGGAGCTGTAAAATTTTAAAAAAGTCAATTTGAAGTTACCTATCGAATGGGTTAAACTTTTGAAATTTCGCACTTGTGTTAACATTTTGAACTACTATGTTTGGCATTACTTTTGCCCCTTTTCGGCCTTCTTTTGAGTTGGCGAAATTCAAGATCTTTTATTACTTAAAAAATGCTTTCTTTTGATTGTAAACTCACTAGAATTGGAGTTTGGTAGAAAGAGATATGATGTGATCAAATGCGGTCGCGAGTTACCCCTTTACAGTGGACGACAATTAATGGTCTGCTTTGGGCGAGTTTTTTTTCGTGCATCGGAGTAACTTTGCCACTAGGTAAGCTTAGTTAGTTGAGTCTAAATTAAGGTAGTTATCTACTTGATTTTCCTATCCCTTAATTGATAGGATTTTGATTGGTCGGCTCAAGGTAGTATGCTCAACTTAGATGGCTCCAATGAAGGGGCAAGCCACCATTGAATGCCTTTCTTTAAAGTTGATCTAACGGTGGAGATCAATAGGAATCTTCTAGAAGATAAGTGTATATTCCCATATTACCTCCCTTAGTGTCCTAGAGTCTCGTAAAAAAACTTAGATGCAAGAATGTTCTAGATGATATGGCTCACTTGGCCAACTAGGGCTGTGCAACTGGATCGATTCTACCTAGTTACTAGACCAAACCATCCTAAAAATTGGCCCGGTTCCTAGTTCTGAGTGAAGAAATTGGACAAATCGGATCAAGTTTGGAACCGATTTCATAAAGCCCAATAATCCTAATTTCTCTCTCTCTCTCTCCAAGTCACCCTACCCTTGCTCGCTCGCGGCTTGCCCTTGCTCATTCCTAACTCGCCCTTACTTGCTTGTCTTTGTTCATCTTTTCTTTTGAATTATGTTGTTACTCATATTATTTTACCATAAAAATTAAACCAAAAAAAGGAACCAAAGAAAAATAGATTCTCAGTTAGACATTGAAATCAAATTGGAAAGACTTGGTAGGTCCTACGCTAAACAGGGTAACTTTTAGGTTTCGAAAAATGAAACCGGTTCTAATAGGATTGATTCCAAATTCCAAATGTGAAACCTATCCAGCTTGAAATCGATCACCCATATGTCTATCCTCACTCTTTTACTAGATGCGGACACAAAACCCCGTGTACTTGTAGTTGCGGATGACAAATGATCTACTCTTATGAAATCGGAAGAAATTAGATTCGCATAACATGTCTCCTTTGGATCACTCTTTGTCAATATTAAACTAAGCATCTTCCAAAGGCCTCCAATCTCTAAGTAACGCCAGAACAAGAGTTAAGCACTCAACAGATGTTAACTCATATCAACTCAGAAAAAGCCAAATCGAAGCATCTTCCGATGGCCAGCCAATTGGAGGCGTTCTCTGACGCAACAACCCATTTTCACAAATCAGAGAGTTTCCATTTCAACCAAACCATTTCCGACTCACAAAGAAAACGAAAGGTCCTCTGCTTTTCTTAATACTAAAGGCGTAGAATCTAATGTCCCAGCTCACGACAGCAATCGACAAAACTAAATTATATTGTCGCATTGTCTTTTCTCGTAAGTATGTTGCTGTGACGTTATCGTACCTCGTACAAAGTTTTTATGTAAATGGGTCATGCTGGGCCAATCTCGAATGAGCTTTGAATATGTGTCGTGAAAACGAGCCATGTTGTGTTCCGGTTTTATCTAAGGTGAATCCTGACAAAGTCTATTCATGGACTAATTCAATTACATTACATTTGATTGAAGTCATGTCGGCTTTCCCTCGAATTATTTACTCCGGGTGTCTGCGCATCTAATTGCGCAGAATTTGCAAAAGTTAATCTTTTTCACTAAGGGTAGACAAATTAATTACTCATTGGCAGTATACATAATTGAATGAAGGGCCGGGCTGGCATACATCCCCAACCTTCAACCCTGTAGCAGAGACTTAGAGAGAGCAGAGATGGCTGCTTCTTCACTTATGGCGTTTCAAGTGAACTGCTCTGTTCAGAGGTCCTCGGATTTACTCAGTTCTGATCACTTCAAGCCTAACCTCTCCTCTGCTGTCAAAGTAACTCTCTCTCTCTCTCTCTGTCTCTCTCTGTCTCTCTCTCTCTCTCATATTATGATATCATTCCTTCAGCCATATCTAACTTGAGTTTAGTTTAGTGAAGTTATTACACTATTAGAATAACGTAGCTCCAAGTGTCATTGAAGTGCCCGATTAGTCTCTCCACAAGAGACGTGTTGACTCGAGTTGATCAGCACATAAAAATCTGCCAAACTGACTGCAAATTTTGCAACTTTCTGAGCAGCCATTCGGGAAAGATTTGCAGCAATCTTCTCTTCGAGTTGATTTTCCAGATGTGATAAAAAATGTGTGTGTGAATATATTGGACACATTTGTCAACTTGGTGTTCCAGTTCGAGGACCAACCATTACTCCCCCCTCAGGTTAGCTATTTAGACTGCATTCGGTTAAGACAATAGTTCACAAGATGAGGGAAATCAAGATCACCTTTTTGAAGATATTACAGGTGAAGGACCAACTGGGTTTCATTTATTCATCTGTTCAATTCATCTGATATGTGCAGAGAAATTTTGGGCCAGTTGGTGAATTGGGAAGAGCCATTAACATCAGCGACAATATTGAAGGGCAGATACCGGAGGATTTTCCTGAGGGTGTTTACATTAGAAACGGTCAGGACATGCATGATTCTGATTACATCTTGTAACAAAATGAGTTTTATCTTATGATGTCGCATATAGAAGCTAAAGCATGCGTGCTGCTCACTTTAGGACCTAGTTTTCCTCTGATGTGTGAATTCGTATTTACTTCATCTTTATTGTGTTACGACAATTGCAGGGTCAAACCCACTATTTGGAGGTCTAAAATCAACCAAATCCGTGTTCGGACGGTCGAGTCATGCTTGGATTGAAGGAGAAGGAATGCTTCATGCTGTGTACTTCAACAAAGATAGCGACGGAATATGGGCTGTACGATACAACAACAGATATGTCGAAACAGAAACGTACAAGCTAGAAAAACAAAGGAACAAACCATCCTTTCTACCTGCAATTGAAGGCGACTCCTTGGCCATTTTGTCTGCTCATCTGCTAAATATGGTGCGTCCACTGACCTAATCATGTCAGTCCTACCATAAGTTGATACAATAGGCGTAAGTTTGTCTTTGAAGAGAAACATCAGGACATTTCAGGAATTAACTGAGGATTCTGAGTACAAACTTTGGCATTTAGTTTGATATAAAAAAAAAAAATTAATTGAGGATTCTGAGTACAAACTTTGGCAATTTTAAAACTAGATGGTAGAAAATTCTGCGGATAATAAGCTAACCAGTTCTGACCGGCGCTGTTTCTCCACTGAAAAATTTCAGTTGAGATTTGGGAAGTCGAACAAACTATTCAGCAATACTAACATCCTCGAACATGGAGGGAGGTTCTACTCGATCGCGGAAAATTACTTGCCTCAAGAGGTCGACATTTTCACACTCGAAACTCTGGGCGATTGGAATGTGAATGGAGGATGGAATCGACCATTTACAAGCCACCCAAAGGTGCGTCGCAATGAATCTGTACATTACCTGAACATCATGCACCATCTTATGCAACTGTAAAAATCCATTCTCTCTCATTTTGCACATGCCAGAGAGCACCAGAGACCGCAGAATTAGTTACGGTCGGGGTAGATGCGGTAAAGCCATTCATGGAACTTGGAGTGATCTCTGGTAACTCTTCTTAATCTTTATGACACTGTTGTCACCTCGGTAACGGCCTTTTTAATGGATTTCTGATCCAAATATTCAGCTGATGGCAATGAACTAGTTCATAAAGCTGATCTCAATCTCGATAGATGTCCCCTCTGTCATGAAATCGGGGTCACGCAGAGGTTAGTATATATGTATGCCATATTAATAAAGTATGTGACCTGCTGCAATCTAATATCTATCAAAGCAAGTGAATTTGTTGATGAGACCAAGGATTATGTGCAGGTACAATGTAATCATGGATTTCCCAACCACGATAGACATAAATCGACTCATCAGAGGAGGAACGTGAGTAATGCAGTCCTATAACTTCAAACCTAGCATGTAATTGTAACTCATGTTGATTGGTGTTCAACTTTTCATTGACAATGTAGATTGATAAAATACAATAAGGGAGAGTATGCGAGGATCGGGGTAATGCCTCGCTATGGTGACGCTAGCTCAGTCCGCTGGTTCTATGTGGAACCCAACAGCGCACTGCATATTCTGAATTGCTTCGAGGATGGTCACGAGGTGACTATCATCTAAACTGCGGTTTTGCCTTTCAGGGATCGATTCTTGACATCGTTAACCGCTTGTAAAATCGAACGCAGGTTGTAGTGTGGAGCTGCAGGTCTCTTGAATCAATCATTCCGGGCCCGGATTATGGTCTGCATAAATACGAATGGTTCTCAGAGAGATTGAAGCCAATCAGATCGAGTGATGGAAGCGTTGCCACCTCGACAGAAGAGGAAACATCGTTCTTCTCGCGTGTGTACGAATGGCGATTGAACATGAAGACTGGAGAAGTTAAGGAAAGAAATCTCACTGGAACTGAATACTCCATGGACTTCCCTATGATTAATGGCAACTTCACAGGCCTTAAAAATAAATTTGGATACACCCAAGTTGCAGACTTGCCAGCAAGCTCTACCTCAGGTGATGATCATACATAAAACTGCCACCCTCCGACATTATAAAACCTGCCGCAAATCTTTTCGATCTCAAGATTAGTTTCTTTTTTCTCTTTTATGAGTGATTCAGGCATGCCCAAGTTTGGAGGCCTAGCAAAATTATATTTTGACGAACCGGTAGCTGCAGTTTCATCGGTAAAAGGAAGGCTCTTGAACAATTTTTTTTTTTTTATTTCCTTTTTACCTTGTTTTCTTCCCTTTGATGCAATCAAATGCGTAATTTATGGAGACATTCGTCAGTCCTTTTCTTTTCTGTAGAAAGAGAAACCGTCTGAGGACACGATTAAGGTTAAGTACCATAGGTTTGGAGAGAACATCTTCTGCAGCGGAGCTGCCTTTGTTCCTAAAGAAAATGGATTTGAAGAGGACGACGGTTGGATAATCACTTTCGTTCACGATGAATCTACCGACATCTCCCAAGTTCGTGAATAATCATGACAACTATAATTTTTTATGGTCTTCTTTCATGTATATTCAAATTTCACTGATTCTTTCTACTTGATTGCAGGTTCAGATAGTTGACACCAGGAGCTTTTGTGGCGAACCGGTTGCGAAAATTACGCTTCCCTCTCGAGTTCCATATGGTTTCCACGGAGCTTTCTTTAGTCAAACACCAAGTGGTAGATCGTTCGCAGCTCGTGAGAGCGAGGCCAAACAAGCTCGGCGTGAGCCTGCGACTTGAGGCCAATGAGGCCGTGAGAGGTCGGCACCGAGCTCGACCATGGCAGGAGTTCAATCTCGATCGGGCCTTGAGCTGAGGTCAGCCATGGCCTCCGAAGGAGCAACGGCGGCGTGCCCGGTGGAGACGTAGAGACATGGTGGTGTTTGTGTCGAATTGAGCAAGCCTCTCTATTGGGATGAGAAAGTATGGGCGGATGTTGCTGTCTTTGTTTTTTAACTTTTGGGATTGGGGTGTTTTGAGAAATAAAATGGCAATATGTTACGTCATGTAAGTACAATGATTGCAATATTCTGAAATATGAAAAGGGTATTTGATAGGATCTGAAGTTGAAGACGATTTTCGTAATTTTTCCTCATAATTACGCCCTTCACCGCAAGAATTGATGTAAAATGGGATGCTAAACGCTCATTTTAATAAGTTCTTACCAATTTTTCTGCAAGCTTTTGAAACAATTAGCAGCTTCCACATTTAGATACAGCAGTGACCAACATTGAAACGTTTGCATCAACATGATGCCTACCTGAGCATGCGAGAGAAAATTCCAAAGAGGCATATTCCTCTGATCCCTCAGCCCAGCGATAAAGGCCAAAACTACCTCACCAACCCATTTTTGTCATATAGCAACTCCACCAGCTAGCCACTAGAAATTGGAAGCATATGTACACAAAAAGATACTTCTCTTTTTCCCCAAAAAATTCTTCAACCCAGCGGGCTTAGGACAACTGGCATTGCACCATCTTCGACAAATCAGAAAATTTCACTGTTGTCGTTTTTTTCATTAAAGCGATTGATTCCTGATCATCCATGCTGTTAAAACGATAATTGCAAGAAAGCAATCCATGGCTATGAGTCTCGTGACGCATGACATCATCATTGATGTGGTAGGTGACAACCAATCGAAGCATACTAAACACGCATGAAATTTCGACCCAATTTAGAGATCACTGAGATAGGTGGAGGGAAATGGAGTGGGTAAATACTAGGGGTGAACATGGTCCAAGTGGGAGGTTCCCACCTTAGATCCGGAATTGCCCACTAAAGATCGTTACGAAAAAATTGGAACTAGGAACCGCTACCACTTGGAAACTGGATTGGTCGGTTCAATCCTAGGTTCTCGGGTGGTTCTATAGAATTGGTCCTACCAAACTTCACGCATTAGCACTATAATATGCAACAAAGAATTACACAACAGAATCATCTCATCAAAGACACTCTGAGTAAGAGTCAATGAACCAACAATATTAGTATGTTAGGAAGTACGTAAGTAAGAGAGTATGCTCACCAAAATTATCATAAGCTGGCAAAAGTAGACAACTATCTAACATAAATATCTAACATAAATACTAGTAAGTAGCTTAGGGATTTAGAATTTTTCTTTTTTAATAAAAAATTAGATATATATATATATATATATTATATATTATCGATGCCCTGCGGATGGGCGGTTCCCACATTTGGAACCAGGGTGGATCGATTCCTTTAGGAAGCATCGGTTTTTGGGCGGTTCAGGCGATTCCTGGTTCCTTTTCACACCCCTACTAAATACTTCATTGAGCATTAACATTTGCGGTCGACTAATGATGTGCTATGTGTGATGATGGATCTAATACTTTGTCATCCCTAGCAAGCGATACATCCTTATCCAATTTGGACCAGCCTAACAAAGTGTCCTCTTTCATTGCATGCACACTAAGCCCATATGTTGGCAGAATAAATTTTCAAATGATGCAATAATTGATTCTATGTGGAATTATTAAATTACATAATAGTAATGCGTGTTCTCAATAAGTAGGAGTACGTAATATACCTTATCGACCCTTCAGAAAGGAGAGACAGATGTTATCTTCACATATGACACTTCAAGTTAACTGCTGTGTGCTTCATTTGATCAACTTTGACCACTTCAAATGCAATCTCCTCTCTCTCTCTCTCTCTCTCTCAATAAAAGTTGACAAAAATAATCTCTCTTTAGTCGAGATTCCCATAAAATTTGATACTTATATGTAGTCATGTCTATACGGTGATTGTTTTGATTTTCCGTTAAATGGTAATGGTTACCGAACGCTAATGTGAGTTACGATGGATGTCTATTTATTGGCTATTTTAACATTGCCAGCTCTTTGTATCGCTTGTATATTTTTATTTGCATTTTTTAGCAACAAATTGACCAACTTTTTGAAGAAATTACTAAACTTAACTAGTGTAACTTACCAACTTTTTTCTGATCAAGTTACTAACTAATTTTGATTTATCAACTTTCATTTGAATTACTTATCAAGTCTATTTTATTTAGTTATCAACTTTTCGTATCTTTCGCCAACTTTTACTTGTATATATTTTTAATTAGACTTTACATTTTGCAAACTCTTATATGAATTTACTAATTTTAATACGAATGATTTATCAAATTTTCTCTAATCAAGTTAGGTTACCAACTCTTATTTGAGTTAGTTGATTAGTTTATTAACTTTTCTATTGGGTAATATTATCAAGAACAAAGTTGGTAAGTCACCAAATAAAGTTCAGTAATTTCATATAATAGTTGCAAATTTGAAGTTTTGGTAAGAAAGTTCAAGTAAAAGTTGCTAATGATAAGATAAGCTTTTCTTTTTATTTGTTTTCGTTTTTGGCCGAATGGAGAAGCTTTTTTTGTTAGAAATAAGAGAAATTGGCCAATTAGAAATACCAAATAATGTTGGTAAAATGTGACCCAACAACATATGTCATAACTAAGTCACGTGTGACTCTAACTTAGTGGATGATAGAGAAAGTTCACCTTCTTTCCTACTGTTATAGGCACATCAAGAGATATTAAGTACTTGACCTTTAATAAAATCCTCGTCATTGAGTGTTTTCAGAAAAATAAGGTTCTTTTTAAGCTCTGGCACATGTCTTGTGACGAGCTTTGAATTTTCGATTTCGTTTTTGATTAAATAAATTGGGCATTTTGTCGACGCACCGATAGTGCTATTCTCTGCTCGATCACTCACGAGATAACCTGGACTATCTGGGGAAACAATTAAGGAATCTAACTGCAATAGGCTTGAGAATTCGACCAGGAATCGACTGCTCGACTGTGTTGGTCTGCAAGGGTCATTACGGCACTGTCGAAGTCGATCATAGATCAGAAATAGGTTGATTCGACGAGATATGTGATCAAAATGTGGGTGATTCCACTTCATTGCAAAATTCTTATCGATTGGCACTAAATTGATTTTCTATCGTTTTGGTACCCAGTGCTCGTAGTTGAAATCTCGAGATTTTCACGACAACTGAGAGTTGCCAATGTGTCGAAGATGTATAGTGTGACTCGAGATAAATCGATCACGGGTCAATTGCACCAAAAATTCTTAAAAGTTACCCAATAGACTAGGTCACGCTAAAAGCGCACCGGATTGAAATTAACAGTGAATTTGAACCCGATTTCAGAAATTGGAAGTTCTGTGGTGTCACGAGCTATTTTATGAATGTCGACTCATCCTCCGAAAAATTTTCAGAGATTCCGGGATTTTTTTGCTGAAAATCGTTCGGACGTCGTGGAAAATTAACGGAAATTCGGTTTAGCTCATTTGAAGGGAATTTTGACTTTTAAGCCAAGCTACTGGGTGATGGGAATTTTGTGGAAATGTGTGGGATTTTTTTAGACGAAATTGGACTTTGAGCTTGAGAAATTGAGAATGAAATTGAAGTCTAAATTAAGAGAAATTCGGATCAAAATAGGAGGGTTGCATTTTGGCACCAAAATTGGATTATTTGGTGGAAATTAAACAAGAAAGTATTAGGGGGAAACATTGAGATATTTATGCAAGCCTAAGGGGGAACCAAGCCTTTAATTTGTTGGAGAAGTCTTGACTTTTGGCCTTGTTTCTTTTAATCTTCTTAACCATCCAAGCTGGCTCCCTCTTCTCGCGCGAACGACTCATGCTTCAACTGAAGACTTGCCATCTCTGTTCTTCTTTCCCATTCCCGAAACGTCGAAGCCCTAGTCAATCACGTGCCAACCTCCACCGAATGGAGCAACCTCTGACACCAGCTCCTTCGTCTCTCTTTTTCACGGCTTCAAGCTGCCCACGAACGCCAGCTCCTGCTTTGCCCCTGCCACCTGCCTTCAGCTTCTTCGGTCAGTCTTCAACAACCGAAGCCACAAAGCTGCAGCGCCACACGTCCTCAGCGTCGTCGCCCTCGGTCAGCAAACGAACCAGCAGAAGCCCTCCGTTGACCCGCGCTTCTCCCTCACGCTGGCAGCACCGAACGAAGCAGCTCTCCACGGTTCTCCGTCGCCAGCTGCCACGTTGAAGCTCATTTCCCCCAGCTCGAGCATCGCCAGCACCGTCTTCAGTCGCGTACGTCTCAACCCAGCGAAGCCCAGCATCTTCGGCCCATCTCCAGTCGCAAGTCCAGCCCGTTCTCTGCATCAGTCAGCCCGCAACTTCAGTCCATTGGGCCCTTGCTGTTTCTCTCGCCAGGCCCAAGCTGCAGTCCACGAACCAACAAATTGAACCCGTGTAATCTAGCAATTTGGGCCTAACAGCTGGGCCTGTTTTCAGCCTGTTGAGTTCAGCGAAGCCCAGCGAAATTTTGAGGCCCGATTCCAGCTCACTTGAAGTCAGCCCGCGATTTTGAGGCCCAAGTCCAGCATCTGCAGCGAGCCCAGTCCAACGCAAAAACAAATCTCAGTTGGGCTGAGATTTATTAGGCCGAGTTTAGGCCTGGTCCAAGCCTGTGGGTGTTGTCGCGAGCCCAAGTTCGGCCACTGTCGAGCCGTCATCGCGGTGATCCGGTCTCTGCTTTTAATCAAGTGAGTTTTTCTCACTAATCCCTTATTAGTCGGTTAATGATGCTTAGGGGTTGTTTAGATTTAATTAAGTACAATTAGGTGGATAGATTAGATTATAATAATTAAATTAGGGATTTACCTATGCATGTTAGGCAAATGAATAGTGTAGTTAGCAAGGAAATAGGTCCTGGTATTTATTGAACGAGTCTCGGTAATTTTTGGGTCCGTTTCGGCGTCCAATCAAGCATTACTGGCCTAAATTGGATTTATTGCATTTATTTAATAATTTTCGTAATTATTTAATTATTTATTTATTTTCCAGAAAACTCAATCGGGATGGCCGATGACCGGAATTTCGTGCTGAGTTCAGTGATGCTTTCTGTTTATTTACTTGAACAATGGATTGTGATAATTGTGTGAAATTAGTGATTATGAGGAATTATCCCAAAAATTGGATAATGTGGATATAAATCTAAGAATTGCTGAGTGGGGCCGTGATACCACTAAATCTCATCAATTATAAGAAATTTGCCGAGTGGGGCCGTGATGCCACTAAGTTTAAGATTGCCGAGTGCGGTTGTGATGCCACTAAGTCTAAATTTGCCGAGTGGGACCGTGATGCCACTAAATATTGAAAGTTGCCGAGTGGGGCCGTGATGCCACTAAATCTAAGAAAATTGCTCGGTGGGGTCGTGATTACCACCTATAAATAAGTTGTGTCCTAAGGACCGTGATTCATAACTGGAAATTGAGTTGGAATAGTTGAAATGACCGGGAGTGGTCTTGTTGACATGTATCGACTGAGTCGATTGATCGATAACTCGATCTTATTGATTGGATGACATGGTTGTCAGTATTTTTACATTGAACTGACTTGCAGGAAGGAACTGAGGCCAAGGTAAGCCATCTGACTTGTGATTGTGCTTAGGCAGCCCTAAGGCATATTTTCTTCCTAATTGGGTCTTAGGGAGTAGAACTCGCTGAGACATTGTCTCACTGATTATTGTATAACCATTTCAGGTCTTTAGACGATGTTGGTGGAGGACCAGAAGTTTAGGAGTTTGGGGAAGTGAAGGAAACAGAATCGGCAAACCTGTTTGACTTGCTAGTCATAGGACAGTCCCTTTTTGATTAAGCCGATATTTTTGTAAGCGACCTGATGTTGTAAATAAGCTTGTGTGTTTATAAAAGTTTGGTTTTGGTTTGAAAAATTTATGGCCATACTTTCTTATCCCATTGTTTTATTGTCTGGGGGTTTGTTTATATGCTTTCACATGCATATTAAAAATGAAAGGGTTGGCGATGCGTTCTGGGACGTCGCTATTAATTGACCAGGTAAGAGATGGGTGCATGCCCGAGGTTCGGGGTGTGACATGCCTCACGTCTATTGTGTGCGCTTTAACCCACATGAATCAATATGGTTCTTATAACCACAACCTTACATGTAACGACCCGGACCCCACTGTGTAATATTGTCCGCTTTGGACACTGAGTCCTCACGACTTTAAAACACGTCACACAGGTTAGAGGGACCAAAGCCTTATAAAATAGCCCTAGAACTCCCCCCTAAGCGATGTGGGACTAGAGAGGACCCCTTCCCCTTTCTTGGGCTGTCACTCTCCACCCCTTAAGAGCACAGCGCTCTCGCTGTAGCCCCCCCACCCGGTCGGGAGTCGGCTCTGATACCATTTGTAATGACCGAGCCCCACTGTATAATATTGTCCGCTTTGGACACTGAGTCCTCACGGCTTTAAAACGTGTCACACAGGTTAGAGGAACCAAAGCCTTATAAACTAGCCCCATGACTCCCCCCTAAACGATGTGGGACTAGAGAAGACCCCTTCCCCTTCCTTGGGCTGTCACATTACAGGCTAGGGGTGATCGGGTCTAGGGTGGATAGGGTCTAGATCTAGACCATGTACCCGACCCTGTTTGTATTATACCATGTAGCCGACCCACCTTGTTTTTCAATTCGGTTCCTAGGGTCAACCTTATTTCCACTAGAACTTGTTTTGCAATCTCCCGATATCCTATACGACTTCGAATTTTATATTAATACGCGAGAAAATAACGTAATCCTTATAATTTGTATTAAGACATTAAGCACTTGTAATAAATAAATACATGAAATTTTTTACTAAACAAAAAATTGAGGATCCACAAGGCTAATTATAATAAATAAAATCATAAGGCAAAGAATTAGCCAAAAACATGGGTCTAATATTAGTCTTATTTCTATAACTACTACATGAAGCTACTCATTTATGCAAGCATAACTCCTCCTACAAAAGAGAAATTAGGCAAGCCAATTCACGTGATAGACAAGAATTTGTTGGTGACAAACACCGTCCGTTTGTCGGATGATGCAGAGGGAGCCCATGAGGGAGGGAAGTAAGTGAGGAAGAGGAACAACGATGGAGGAGTGCCATGCGTGTTTGAGAGAGTTAAGAGAAAAAACGCCGTGTGATTGCGGGAGTAAGAGTAGAAATAAGGGGAAAAATTAAAGTTTTGGACCTATACTTACAAAACCGATTCCCAAATCGGTTCCAAAACCGATCCGGGAACTGGTTCCTAGGTCGGTAATCAATCGGAACCGGTTTCGAATTTTGGGAACCAGATTCCCAGACCGGTTTCAATGGGAACCGATTCTCAATCCTTGTTTTCCGGATGGGTCGGTCCGGTTCCCAAGTATACCCGGTCCGGTTGCACACTACTATTACATGCTACGTTATTCCCCATTACAACTCTACTACCATATTTAGTTTGGTAATTAGTAAACAAGTTCTCATGAGGTGAAATATGAAAATAATACCTTGTATCTAGCACCCATTCGTCTTCTGACCAATTGGTGGTCACACACAAGATGGGCTTCGCAACATTGATGCTATCCTCGGCAACGTTTTCCACACTCTTTGTGGCATTCTACCACCTTTATGTCCTAGTTTTGGCAATCTTACTAATGTGCCATCCTCATAACACTCTAAACTCTTCACACAACCATCGGACTTCCATTGGTATGATTTCAGTCTACTTTTACCTTTGTTGCTGGACTCCAATATACATCTTTACCTCAAATCATCAATCTCTTTGCAACATCCCGCCCTAGACCGTCATCTCATGAGTTTCTCTACCACTCCTAAAAGAACAAGATGGATTTTACATTTTCTGAGGTAATCGTAATATGCCTCGATAACAGTAATCAATATGGTACTCTCGTAACTTTGGTGGAGATGCCAACACCATTATATCCTATTTTCATCAATTAGGGCCTCATCAAATCCACTAACTCCATCATGAATTTGTTAAACTCATCTAAATGGGCTTTGATAGAAGTACTTTAAGCAAATTGAATTTGAAACATCCTCTTTAACATGTATAAATAATTATTTAGATCCTTCGTTATTGTCGTGACCTTCCCGATGGTGAATCACCCAAAAGAAAGCTAATTGATTACTAAGTCCGAACACTTAGCACGGACCCTCTCAAGTCCTACCCATTGCAACTTGACACTAAAAAAATAATCCATTTAAACATGCGATTTCACTCAATTTGGAGCTGCCGCTAATCAATTAGAGTTTATTAGAAACCCGAGTAAAGTAGGAAGAATACTTTACTTTTACAAACTAGAGATTTAATAAATCCGGGGACATGGTTACGCTAGATTAATCTAATGCCATTTCGGTACATTTTCATTCTAATTTCAAAAATACTTTGCAAGCAGTCTTGATTAATTTTAATCTAAGCCACTAATATGCAAAGGATGGTCATGCGGGTGCACAATAAAATAACATACAATAAACCCAAGTGATAAAATGTAAAAAAAAATAAAAAATATTATGACTAACCTTAAGTAGAACAAACTACGACTTTATTGAGGTTTATTCTCTCTAATATATATGTTAATTAAAAATGCATGCCCTAAACATGATTACTAAATGATATGACACTTTATTTTTTTTTATTTTTTAATGTTCATTATGTGCAGTCTAAATCTAAATTTAATATGCATGATTTTCACTCTAATGACATGTGAGAGTAATTCATATGACATAACTTAAACCATCATAATATGTGCGCAATTTGATTTACATGATCCTAAATATGCATGAGCTACATAATGAATGATGTGGCAATTCTATGTGCATGCATGTTCTTTTTATGATTTTTCTTTTTAAAAATAATGCAACTCCGATAATTTCTCTTTTTTTTTTTTTTTTTTTTTTATGTGCAACCTACACAAAATAATAATGGCATGAAATGGGATTAATTATGAATTAACCCTATTAACTAACCAAGCAAATGACCTTTGAGTTTTCCTTTTAAATAAATAAAAAAATAACACGACTTATTAATTTTTATTGAAAAGAAAGTGACCGAATAATGTAACGCTAATCTTTTGGCATTTTCTTCTTCTTCTTTTGAGAAAAAACTGAACTGCATAAATCATTAATAATGCATGAAACACAATAATTAATTATGGCCCGATTGCATTACAGGTGTATTAAGACAATGAACGTGGGACTCATTAACTAATGTGCAACATATGACATGAATATTATGAAATCTATATGACCTAAATAATATTTTTTTTTTATTAAAGGAAAATTATCCTAATTCCATATGAATCTTAGAAATCAACATGCATTGCTTTAAACATCAAATATGTATGGACCTAAGTTCTAGATTTGACGTATGATGTGTGATATGCGATATGTATGTAACAATTAAATATCAAATGACGCATAGAAATATATGTCCCATTTATAATTCAGAGTACAGTTTAATGACATATTATCTTAATGCGAGTCAATTACGCAAAACAATCCATAAATTTGCCAAGAAAAGTCGGAATAATAAAAAATGTAACCCGACGTCTTGCGGCTCAATATTCTTGATTGTTATGACTTCACATGACAAACTTTCTTAATTAGATAGTGATGAAATATATCAAAACAAATCAAGTCAGAATCACAAACTAGGAAGCCGAATATTTGAACTGAATTTAGTCTAAAGAGATTACCTAGTCTAGGGCATGGCTTTTTTGAGGGGGCGGCGGCAAGGCTTGCGGATCGACAAGTGAGGTATGATCGAGAATTCACCGGTGCTTGGTGAGTAACCGGTGATTTAAAAGTTGGGGGTCTAACGACGATTCCACCACCATGAGGCCTGGTCAATAAATCAAAAACCTGCATAGAAAAAAATCAACCTCCGCGTTAATGGACTGATTTAGATGAAGGATGGCGATGCTTGATTGGGAGTGAGCTATGGTTGAACAACGTCAGCAAGGCTATATGGCGTCGGTTGGCAAGACTGGGCTGCCGCCGTGAATGTAGAGATGCCAGAAAAGGACCACCTGGTGACAACAATTTTACAGAAGCGTCAGAAAAGGATTGCTGGTCGTCTGTGATATGAGCGATGCCGTGGTGATCGCTGGAGATCGTGCTCGTCTGGTGAGGCGAAGGTCCACAATTGGCTGGTCTTGCTGATAAGGTAGCTAGTATTGAGTATGTGAGATGTGAAAAGAAGAACCTAAAGGATGACACTGTGTTGTCCACTCTTTTGACCCACGCACTGTCACTTTCCCTCTTTCTTTTTTGCTTGTGAAAATCTTCTTCTCCCACTCTTTATTCTCTGCAAGTGGCGGCTTCTTCCATCAAAACGGATAGACTCTCTCCTCTCTCCTACTTTCCACCCCCCCCCCGGTGTCACTCATGAACGCTCTGCAAGTTTCTCTCTCTCACCTTTTCTCATTCCTCTTAAACGAAACCTCACGAGCCCTTGCAAATTTCTCTCCCCCCTTAAACGAAGCCTTGCAGTCTCTATTTATAGAAAAAAAAAAAGGTATTATTTTGCAAGTAAAGATTTTTTAAGATAATTGTAGATATTCACTCACAATCATCTTTTGAAAAGATGGGATACATTTAATAAAAAAATGGCTCATTGTAAAGATTTTCAAAGATAATTCACTCAATCACTAACGATCATCTTTTGAAACGAGAGGATACACTCAACAAGAAAAATGCTCTATTATCCAAAATCCAAATTCTTTCAAAATCTCCCTCCACAACCAAATGTTTTATTTTATAAATTATTTCTTATCCTCTCTTTTTCTGTTTTCTATTTTTTAGAACAATTTTTCTTTTAAAGATAAGTTTGGTCCTAAATGTTATTGTTACCTAAATGCGATGTTATGAAATGTTTAATGAATTTTTATATGACGAAAAGTAAGTAACATAGTCAAAATTTAGATGTCACCAGTTATTAAACAAAGGGCCAAATGTTTTGCTCACAACGTTGTGGCGTCTTTCTCCTTTGCTATTTCTATTAACATTTCATCTAATAAGTTCAATAGGGTTACACTTTTGCCTTCTCCATTAACTAATCCTTATTAGCCTTAGTAATCATTTCCGACAACTTACCTTTCATCTAATACCTTATTCAGACTCTGGGTTGTTAATGCTTCACAACCCAATGCCATTTATCCTACTAAACTTCTTAATTTCTATTTTTTCTGTAGACATAATGTAACAACAACATTTCCGAACAATGATCAAACAAGCAAATGTCCAAATCAATTCCTTTAATAGCACACCTGTCTTAATGCTCCATAACCATAGATTATTCTTTCTTTCTTCGAAAATTTCACAATTTCTACTTTCACTCCATACGTAAGTGTAGCAACAATATTTCCAGGCAGTGATTAGACAAGCAAGGACGCAAGTCAAATCTAGAAAGGTCTAGTCTTAGCTCTGATGGCAATTGTTAGGAAATATTGCAAAAAGTAATGGATTTTGCAATTCAAATTTAATGTGAGATGATGAAATTAGCAAAGGAATCAATGAGGAAAATTAAGAACAAAAGAGATTTATTTGGTTCAATCCAAGTATAAATAGCTACTCCTACGGGAGAATCGGCTCGCAAAGAATCCACTATTCTATAGGAGAATTACGAAATTATAATTGCTCAATCACTCAAGTATTGGCCAGCCCTAAATTACGCTAAAACCCATGGCATTTAACTTCATGCAATTATACGATAAAACAAATGACGGAAAATTGTTTCGCGGTTTCGAAAGACTTCTTAAATAATTTCAGAATGTAATTGCACGAATGTCGCAGCCACTCCTTGAAGTCCCGGCACAAGCACATCAATCGACAGCACTCAAAGCCAGGTGTAAAGCCCTCTCGCCCAAAAACAAAGATCCCTCAAACGCAATATTTATATAATGAATATGCGAGTGCCATTTTTGATGCAATCAAGGAAACTTTTCTTTTTTATTTCCTTTTTTTTTCTACTTTTCTTCTTCTTCCTCTTTGCTGATGGCCAGCTGGCCATCGGCGATGCCACATAGGGCCGGGCAAGGGTCGGCCTTGGCCACCCACGCCGACCACAGGCGAGGCGACCCTTGCCTAGGGCCATCCGAAAAGAATTGGCCGACTGTAATAGGAAGTTAACTCCCTTGTTTTTTTCACTCGATAAAATCGGTAACAATCCGGCCTTTCCTAGTTACGGACGCCACGTTTGGTTACCCAGATAACATATGCCAAGCTTTCTATATATAAATATCGGGTCGTCTTTTGTCAAACATGGTCAAACATGGTCAAATTCGAAACAAATTCTAACAAAATTATTGACAACACCATACATATAAGGCCAAATTAAAGTATTCGTAGAGCACATCAAAATACGTTTAGACCTCCACAAACACACACTAGTCGATGAACACATCCCAATGAGAAAATCTTGAAGTTATATAATTAACATAGACATAAGAGATGCTAAAACTTATTAAGCCCACAGAAACTTGATGACAGACATGAATTATAGTCTAATTACTGTTTATTAGGTGTGGCCATGAAAGTTCCATGAAATCCATACGGCACTCTCTGTGGCAACTTTATCTTCGTCACCGGCTCGCCTTCGAAATCCTTCACATCGATGATGTGAACCTGCAAGCATAGACCACGTCCAACATTAACCTTATCTACTCTTTTAGGGACGAGTCAAGAAAAAGTGCAATATGGAGAATTGAGGTAGATAATAACTTACTTGAGTCTCATCGGACACTTCATTGTGGACAAAAGTTGCAATCCAACCATTATCTTCACCTTCTCCTTTGCCACCATCATTTTAAACGAATGAACACACTTCCACTACAAAAGTTGCTCTCCCCAAACATGTGATATTTAACCTTGACTGCCTGCTTATTCTCTCCTTCCTGGTCCAACAATAATGGACCATTCATTAGAATCGAATTATGATTTAGTCCTAAAACAATGAAATAACAGATGTGGAGAACCTTAGGTAGTTGCACGTATGAAGAAGAAGAAGAAATGCAATTGCTTGTGACAAAACTTACTGTTGGGTGAAGACGGTATAGACTCTATAATTCATGGCCTTAGTCAAAAGGAGCATTTGCCATTTAGGAGGTGTTAGTAAGAGACATGTCTAAAGTTTTACAATTGTTCACTTTCTGACTCATAGTACTTAAATTTGTACCTCCTAGAAACCTTTGCTATAATATCGCCATAGCATTCTATCATTTTGTGCCAAAAAATAAGGATTTCTATTTTCGTCTGGTAAATTTTAAGAAGTGATGGTAAGTGTAAAAATTATTGATAAAAAATGATTGGTAACTTTTAAAAAAAAATAATTTATTGATAACTTACTAATATTTTTAATTTACTAATTCTTAGATGAATTTATTAACTTAAATTAGAGTGATTGAACAACTTTTGTTTGATTAAAATTTAAATTACCAATTAGTTTTGAGTTATCAACTCTCCTTTGAATTTCCCATCAATGTGATTGGATTTTTTAATTGATCAACTTTTATTTGCCTCAACAGTCCCTTATAATTACTAACTTCTTTGAGGATTATAAATGTAAATTAATGTGATTTACCAAATTTTCTATCTTTAAATTACTATCTAGGATTGTGTTGCCAACTCTCGTTTGAGTTATTTATTGATGTTTATCTAGTCTTCTATTTTGCTTCCTATCATTGAAAAATATTCTATTTGCATTTAGTACCAGCAACTTACTTTTATCCTCTTTTTAGAGATTATCAACCTTAATTAGAGTGGCTTATCAACTTTTCTCAAATTAAAATACCAAGGGATTCTCAACTCTCATTAGAGTTACTTACAAATTTTTTCTTTTAATTTGTATTTTCTTATCTTATCAAATTTTATTTACCTTTCTTAATGACACCTTAAATTTATCGACTCTGATAGGAAGTTACTAACTTTAATTTAAATGATTTATCAAATTTCTTTTGATTAAGTTATTGACTAGTTCTCCGTTACCAATTCTTATTTGAGTCAATTTTACCCATGTTTACTCAATATTAAAATATCAGGTCACTTTGAGCAAAAAGTCGTTTAGTTGCTCAAATAAAGGTTGGTAATATTCATATTAATAGTTGGTAAATCTAAGACATAGGTATGAAAGGTAAATAAAATTTTGTGAAATATATAAATAATTTTTTTTTGGCACAGATAAGAGACGTGAGTAATTTGAAAAACACCAAATAAAGGTTGAATGCAAGAAGAATTAGTAGCGCCCAACTGAGTTGGTAAATTTTAAAAATAGTATATAATGGCGGGCAATTAGAACAGCAACTGGTAATCTACACCTAGGTAGTAAATGCATATGAAAGTTGATAAATTTAAGGCATTGATAAAAAAGATGGATGAAAGTTGGTAAAACATAAAAAAGCTTAGTTATTTGCAAAATAAAAAAGAGTAAGTAATTTTATAATAGTGTTGGTAAGTCGACAAATTACTGGTAGATCTAGTGACCCATTATTTTCTTTTACCAACAGTTTTTGGAAACTTACCAACTCTTTCAGAAATTCAGTGACATGGAGAAAAATCAGTTTCATTGAAAAGGCAACAGTAGAATCATCCAATTATCCTCGCATGAATGTAAAGACATTGCAAAACTCATTTTACGTATATTAATACAACAATTTTGTATGTCATATAATACAGCTGGGTAGATGAAACAAATTATTCTGATCGTTAAATTGTTCTAGCTTACGTTTAAGGTTATCGTGTAATAAATGTAGAATGGTTCAAAACCATAAGAGTACTTTATTGAGATTAGAGAGATATAACTATTGATACCGTAGACTGCTCCACATGTGGTTCATCCAAGTATAATTTGGCCAAACCCCCATATTTAGCTAGCCCTGTGATTTAAAAGGATGAAAAATTAGTATGGACAATACATATTGTAGACGATAGTAATCATAAACACTAGCTATTTTTTTTTTTTTTTTGAGCAAGCATAAACACTAGCTATTTCACCGAGATAAAATCCATCATTGTTCATTACCACAACTAGAACTCGCCGCCGAATCCACGACTTGGGCGAAGCCGAATTTGTTCTTCAATCCAATGAAATTCTCATTGATGAATGGAAACTCCATGGAGTGAGTGCCACTGAGATTTCTCTCCTTGACATCTCCCGTTTCCATGTTCAATCTCCACTCATACACACAATAAAAAAGAAAACCTTCTTCTTCATTTCCATTTTCCCCATCTTTTGAAGGTAATTTGTATCCTCGTGTGTACCAATCAAACTTGTCCTCACCCCAATCTGGACCCGGGAATATGGATGTCACGGCCCTACAAGCCCTTACCACAACCTGTTTTTGTCAATCATTGGTGAGAAATAGAGGAAATGAAGGATTATGCTTGTAAGTCCACGTGATAAATCACATGACCATCAGTCTTTCATAGCTAAGAAAGTGCTAAAAAATGGACTTTTTACTATTACGATGTGAAGGCAATTAGTACCTCAGCTCTATCCTCAAATGTGTTGAGGATGTGAAATGTGCTGCATGTTTCTACTTCGAACCACTGGACCGAATTGGCATCGCCCTATCGTGGCATCACCCCAAACCTCGATGTTCCTTCTTTCTCATACTTCAACAATCTATTTTGTGGACACATTTTAAGGAACTCGTTGATCTTAGCGTGCAGGATTAGTCATTTGGGAACACTATTTTTGAATGGGATTTATACTCACTGGCCTCCCTTGGCGAGTCTGGATATGTCCACTGAAAGAGGTTGATCCACTATGATATTGTACCTAAGTGAGGAAGACATGATTTCATCCCAAATTTGGACGTCAGGAAGCGATAATAGTATCGACATTGGGAGAAAATAGTGTGATCTAATCCTTCACAATGTCAAGTCAAGTGGAATGGTAATTAAAGTACTATGGTTCGAATAACATGTATTTATCGGACGTGCATTTATGTATTTGTATGCACCATCATATATTTTGAAGGTTGTTAAGGAAAATGCTAAAACCTTTCTGTGACCCCACCTCGTGGCTAAAGACACCTTTGTCCAACTGGACATCCACCTTATGAAGAAGCTCCTTTCCATCAGCTGAAAACAGGTCAAACTAGGAGCAATTACAAGCTACTAATCTTCAATCGAGAATTAGATATAGCTATGTCGATTCATTCCCAGAGGCAAGACTGCCTTACAATTTATAAACAAAGACATCCGCTAAAACCCTAGTTGAAAGTTAGTATCGGAAGATGTTATTCATTTAAGGGTCCGTTCGTTCGGCGGAAAATGTGGCATATTTCTGGTGTTCAAGTGAACTTGAAAATGAAATGGAAAATATTTTTCACTATTCGGTAAGGAAAATCTTTTCCTCCATATACTCTTTTCAATAATTTATTATTATTATTATTATTATTATTATTATTATTATTATTATTATTATTATTATTATTATTATTATTATTATTATTATTATTATTATTATTATTTTTATCGATTTTTAATTTTTTAAATTAATTATTCAATTATTTTAAATTATTTTGTTTTGTTTCTTTGTTTTTGTCTTCTTCAACCGGTTGCCGTCCATGGCATCCGGCCACAAGTGATCCCGAACTCATCGGCGAGCACATGGCTTGCCCAACTTTAGAGAACTTAGGCTTGCCGCTCGCCAGATCGATAAATGCAAGCTAGAGCCTCTACTCATTAGCCTCGAGCCTCACAAGCTCGCTAGAGGAGGGTGAGCCTCGAGCTCGCTTGTGGCCAGTCGCCGGCCATGCTATGGCCGTTGATTGGCTGAGAAAGAAGAAGAGGAAAACAAAGAAAAGAAAACCAAAAAAAAAAAAAAAGAAAAAGAGAAATAAAAATAATTCAATTTTTTGAAATATATATAAAAAAAAAAAAGAAAGAAGCGGAGGCTTGTAGGGGTGTGAGATACGAGAAAGCAAGTGAGGAAAATGTTTTCCACTTTTCAAAAGTGGAAAATAATTTTTTTCCTATTTTAGAAGACTGTTTTTTTCCTTTATGGAAAATTTTTTCCCCAAGTAAAACGAACAACGGAAAATCTGGAAATTTTTTTCTTGGAAATTGTTTTCTGTAAAACGAATGGAGAGAGAGAAATCAATTTTATTTCCATTCTAGTAGACTTCTAAAGATTTCTTACATGTCAAAAATCTGTAATAAAAAAGAATCATCAGTAACCTGATTTTCTAGAAACTTGTCAGTACTTACGGATAGTTATACTTTTTTTTTTCTACTGTTCGCAAAATTATAAATGAAGTCAGTAAATAATGAGAGTTGGTAATCAAAAACTAATCAGTAACTTAATCTGATAAAAGTTGGTGATTCATCTAATTTAGGTTGATAATTCCATATAAGAGTTGATACTTTCAAAAGGTTAGTAAGTTATGTAAATAAAATTGGTAAATCAATGCAAAAGTTGGTAAGCTACAAACTACTAAGAAAGTTCATAACTTTTTTATATTTCCTAAAAGTCACCCGTCTCTTCCTTTGTTACCGACAGTTCTACTCTTACAAACACATATTAAAATTTACTGGCACAGAATAGAGATCATACTTGGGCATAAAATAGTAGATTTCTTCTTAAAACCCTAGAGAAATGAAAGAAGAAAGAAAACCCTGTTGAAATTTTGGTTTTCGAATCATCAACTTTTGCATTAGATGTTGCCATTAATGCTATTAAGATGTCATTCGTGTACTTTAAAAGTTTTTATGAGAATCATATGAGGCTTCTTCAAATAGACATGGAATGACTAAGAAGAGAAGAGATATTACCAGATACCACTCCGACCATGAGGAAAGGTTTCTTGACATCAATCCCCATTATCACGAGTTCGCCACTTTCCGGAGCTTTTTGTTCAATACGTATAATTTTGGCAAATAAACCTCGAAAAAGATCCAGCAATACTACAAACATGAATTATTTAATAACACATTAAGGTAAAAGAGTGATAGAATATAGAACCTTGGGATGGCTAGTGCAAGGTCGATCCCAATCTCCATTGAAGTCCCAAACACCAAATGTTTCCAGGGTTTGTGAATCGATCTCGTGAGGCAAGTAATTCTCCGATATCGCATATAGCTTCCCTGAGTTCTCGAACACGCTTGTATTGCACAAGAACTTGTTATCAGCGTTGAGTCTAATCTGTTGAAGTACCAAATCTTAAATTTCAGGTTATAAACACTTCAACTACCTTAACAAAAAAATATTCAAAGAAAATGTGCAGGATTTTGTTTAAATCAACTTAACTTTTTATTTCACAAATTCATAAAAAAACGATAAGAGAGATCTGACCTATTTCGGAGACAGTATTGCCCCTAGTGATACTAGAAAAGAAAAGTGTAATCCTAATTTACATAGTGAGAGTTTCTTGGGGAGCTTCCAATGTCATTTTTCTCCGGTTGGGGTTTCCCACGTCAAATTCTTGGTTATTGCTGATTGTCATTTTGTGCTCCAGTTCTAAATTATCTAGTTGATTGTCTGTGCTTATTGTTGTATTCACTGGGCTACATGAAGAGGGGACAAGCGAGTCACATAATTTAAATCCTTGTGGACTATTCTCTGTAACAAGATGAACTTTTCAATAAAACCCTAAAAGGCATACCAAAGAGTATCTCGCAAATTACCCGATTCAGAGAAAATGCAGCTATGACAGCCAGTGGATCTCCTTCAATGGCAGGGATGAAGGATGGTCTGTTTCTTTGCTTTTCAAGCTTGAATGTCTCAGACTCGACGTACTTGTTCTTGTAGAAGATGCTCCAATCTGATTCACCCGTCCTTTTGAAGAACAATGCATGAAGCATCCCTTCTCCTTCTACCCAAGTTTCATTCGTTATTCCTAAAGGCGACACTGTGGATTGCAGAAATCCAAATAGAGGATTTGGACCTGAAATTGAGGATATTTTTATAATCAAGTTTGATAAATGAAAATTGCCATCAACTTATTTTCTATTTAAGAAGGTAAATAAGTATGATCTTGATATATGAAATTGCATGAGACATCAGTACCTACACAACTATATCTAATGCAAAGATCAATATCTATCTTATTTTATTACGGCTGCTCCTATTTGTAAAAGCCTAAATCTTGACGCCCAACATGCATCATACACGCAAACCTAACTGGTGAAATCTTATACTTATGGAACTTAAACGGCACATAAATTAAGAATAGATCTGTACCATTTCTAACAAAAACTCCTTCAGGGAAACCAGCTGGTAATTCCCCTTCCAAGCAAGCAACTTCAACAGCTTCTCCAATTTCTTGAACCGGTGCAAAGTTCTTTGTTCAAGTCAATATTTCAGAAAATTCAGATGTGTGTGTGTGTGTGTCTGTGTGGTAACATAATGATGCACATGGAAGTACTACATACATATATATATATATTTATATATATATATATATATATATATTTATTTATATGAAAATATGAGGATGCACATGGACATGTGCATCCTTATGTTTTCGTATGCAGTGCTAATATATTATTGGGAGCACTACGCCGTGGTCCAATTGGAATCCCGCTTGCAGTCGTATTGGACCTCAAAATCATTGTTCAGGCGTTTTCAGGGCACTTTTCCATTTTTATGTCATTTTTCCCCTTATTTTAAGCATTTATTCATTTTTCCAAAAATTTACTGCTTAAAGATATTTTTTGGTTTGCTAGTGTCATCTAGGGGTAGCACGATATTTATTCCATCTGTTCTGCGAATCAGATAGCTATCATTATACTTTACAAACTACCAAAAAGATATTTCTCTCTATTGTTGCCCGTGAGCATGTGCGCCTGAGTAGGTGTTTGCGGAGTAACGAATCCGTGTTTACGTATTGGTTGCTGCATGATATGGTGGTGTTATCAACCACGCCAAAATCGGGGGAAAAAAAAAGAAAAACTGTCCATGTTTAGCTTATCGGCATCAGAAAAGTTTTTGATTAAATAAGCATAAGATTTTCTGGGGAGAAGTGCCAAAAAAGTCCTAAACCTTTGTGTTTGTGCTAGTTTAGTCCTAAATCTTTTTTGGTGCCAATTTAGTCCTAAACCTTTTTATTTAGTGCCGATTCAGTCCTTTTTTGCCTGATTTTACTGACGGGCCGCCCGGCTGACGTGGACAATTTTTAATATTTTTAAATATGTTTTCTATTTTTTATTTTTCTCTTTTTTTCTTTTTCTTCTCTCCACCTCCCTCCGCTGCCGGCCGGACCACGGCGACCAGCCGGAGGAGCCTCGCCGGCCACCTCGCCCGGTGGCGCGAGGGCTGCCTCGCGCCGGGCGGCGAGGCTCACCCTCGCCGGATCCGGCGAGGTCGGCCGGGCGAGGCTCGACCTCGCCGGATCCCGGCCGCGATTCGGCGAGGTCGAGCCTTGCCGACCATGGGCGAGGCTTGACCCTCGCCGGATCCGGCGCGAGGCGGCCTCTGCCGGGCTAGCGAGGCTCGCCTCGCGCCGAATCTGGCGAGGGTCGAGCCTCGCCCATGGCCGGCAAGGCTTGACCTCGCCGAATCGCGGCCTCGGCGGCGCGGCGAGGCTCGCCCTCGCCGATCCGGCGAGGCGAGCCTCGGCGGGCGCCGCCTGGCCACGAGCCGCCCTCGCGGCCATCGGCGAGGTGGCCGGCGAGCCTCGCCGGCCGTCTCCTTTGGCCGGTCGCCATGGTCCGGCCAGCGGCGGGGAGGGAGGAGGAGAGAAAAAAAAAGAGAAAAAAGAGAAAATAGAAAAAATTTTAAAATATTTTTAAAAAATATTAAAAAGAATAAAAATATTAAAAAATATTAAAAATTGTCCACGCGCAGCCAACCGGCGTCCAGTCAGCAAAATCCGGCCAAAAGGACTTAATCGGCAATAAGTAAAAAGGTTTAGGACTAAATTGGCACCAAAAAAAAAGGTTTAGGACTAAACTGGTACAAACACAAAAAGTTTATGACTTTTTGGCACTTCTCCCAAATTTTCTGGGTTTTGTGTCACTTCCTCCACACGCCGATCCTGAAACTGGAAATTTTCAGATGGAGCAAATGAGTCAAGAGAGAACCTCGTTCATAAGTACCTGAGATGGCAGATAAGGTTGATCCACAAACCGGTACAAGCCATCGACTAAGACATCCAACACCATCCCTGAAGCTTTCTTGACCGTGTTGAATACATCAATCTTCTTCAACGGCAGTTGTTGCTGCAACTCCTTCCAAATAGGCTGGCCATGCAATTTTTCAAATCAAAATCAAACCGGTAATTATTTGAATTAAAAAAAAAAGATATAAAAAGACACATGCTCAAGATCTCTTGTGTGTTCCTTAAGAAAAAATTTTAACCATAAGAATCTGGATTTCGTGGAACGTACCTTTAGAGCTGGGGAAATGGACTTTTTAAGGTGATCAAAGGTAGGAGAAATGGGGTGCCTGTTGGTGGATGCATGCACATGCAAAACGAAAGAAGAGACTGCCATCTTTTGATTCTCTCTTACATGGTTTCATTTTCTTTATATAGACAACAAAGGCATGTGAATGAATCAAACCAATGTCTTAATCAATGACCTTGGTTCTTGAAATTAGAGATCATCGTAAATATGTACGAGGTATCATCAAAACCCTTGCTCTTGGCTTGTTCATCTACACATTAAAGAATGACTAAAAACGTCGGCGGTCCACGATATAATATTTGGAATTGCACGATATCTTTACCTTGCAATTGGCTTGCCTTCTGTCTATAGTATCATTAACTACATCCACTTTGTCACTGCACACTTTTTATATGAAACTTTCTCTAATTGGTTTTGATCTCCGTCCACATAATCCATTTTTAGTAGGATTTATGTAAGGTACACAATCATTGTATATTTTTCTTACACAATCATCCATGGGATGGAAACTCTCATCTGCTAGTGGAATGAGTTCATTAACCAAAATTAAAAACTGTACGTGCGTCAATACCGGAACCTCGCTTATGAAAGAGAAACAACTCTCGCATTGCTAACTAAGCAAAATAGCTAAAAAGTTGTGCAATACCTTAAGATTGCTCCATTTGCGATACCTTTATGAAAGATACATAGATTTTAGATACACAGATGCATGGCTAAGTTTCTTAAGTGGAATACTCAAATTTAACCTTGTATATGTGATTACGATGACAGACACTGACAGATGCTCTATCCAATAAAGAACTGACCAATAGAAGACGACAAAACCCTGCTTGCCCTCCATTGGCGTTGGAATATGCTCTATGCAATAAATCCATGAAGTCTTGCACATAAGAGACAAAAAAAAAAAAAAAAAAAACCGAAAGCCCGAATATGTGTGCTTCACTACAAAGTGTTATGCCAGCAGAATAATCTGCAATAGCCCTGAGAATCTTCAAGTTGCCTCTTAGCGGAACTGATTATTCTTTTAATAAAGATCTACTTGTAAGGCACATCTTTGGCTGACTAAAGAGGAAACTCTTTCGACCAAAAAAGAACAGGAGGAAACTCGATGGGCAGATAGATAGTTAGGCAGATTTTGACAAGGATCTGACAGAGTGAGACTAGGGAGGTCGAGAGGACATATATACAAAAATCCGAACGCCCGCATCTCATGTGAAGATTGACATGCTACTTCCCTTTGGAGCTTTTAACGATGAAACTGCAAGTTTCACAGCGGCTATTAGTAGCGAACTCCGTGTTTTCGTCGCTAAAGGATCTAGATCTTCAGTTTTTGGAAAAGCTGTCACCTTTCCTTTCTTGTTTTCTAAATATTTTCATATGGGACTTTGCTCTCATAGTTCTTAGGGCACTGTAAGAGTAACAATATATTGTGAGCTATAAATTTTTAAAAAAGTGCATCGTGAAATAATTTCCATTTATCTGTTATTTATTTATTTATTACTAAAAATAGATTGTTGATATCACAATAAATTAAAGACAATCACATAAACATTTCTCTTGTATATGTTATGAGTTTTATTTGTGTCGGTGTCGGCTGGTAAGGTGACAACTAATTATAGGTATATTCCTCCAGCAATGGCAAGTATAAGTTCTATGGAGACCTGATAGCACGAAGTCGAGGCCTGCAATTATTTTACCTCCCATTTGGCAATAATTTATTATTGCCTGCAAGTCAAGTCTTCTTTACAGATGGTCAGATGAACGGTGGTAATTAAGGCTGCGCATGGTAACCTTCCCCAGCCCAAAATTTCTATTCTTTTGTTCCCCGGAACAAAAAAAGAATAGAAACCCGTTTGATAACAGCATATTATTTTTTTGTTCCCGGGGAATAGAAACTTAGCTCGGGAATGGTTTCGGAAGAGAAACGAGAAGTAAAAAAGTTACTTCTGTTCCCGGCCAAGAATTCCCAGAACAAAAATAAGAAACAAATTGGGCTAAACCTAATTTCACTTTCACGATCTTCCATTTTCACCTCTCCCTTCGTCCGCTTGCCTCTCCCCGATCTCATCTCCGGTCGCCTCTCTCCGGTCTCGTCACCGCCGGTCCCGCGTCGCCGGTCCCCGTCGCCGGTCTCGTACTCCGGTTGGGTCGCCTCTCCGAGCCGGTTGCGCCCAGCCCCGTCGCCTCCGCCTCTCTTCGGTGCCGTCAATCCCGTCGTCGGCGGTCTCGTACATCACCCACTCCACCGCCCGAACCGCCTCCAAATTTCCGTGAGTCCCGTCGCCTCCTCCTCCGCCGCCGCCGCCGCGGTTTCGGTTCTTTCTTTCTTTTCCCGTTTTGCGCGCTCTCGGATGGTGCGGTCATCCTCTCCGTTCGCGTCGTCTCTCGCGGCTGGATTTTCGTTCGATTGTGCCTCGGTGCTTGTCCGCATGCGTTTGCTCGGTTGGGATTGTCCGGTGCGCGCTCTCCGAGTGCCGCTTCATCGGAGCGTGTCGCGCAAAGGCGAAGCGTTGTTTTAGCGGACGTTAGGTCAATGAGATTTGAGCCTGCCGAATCGGCGGATAGGAGATGTTGAAGAGGTTTTTCTCCGTTCGACGTTTGCTGTCCGTTTCTGAATCGCATCTACTGATTAGAGCTTTTCCTATTATCGTCTGTTTGTGGTATTGGCAGTTGAGGATTACAACGCGACACTCCGGTTGGGTCGCCTCTCCGAGCCGGTTGCGTCCCGAGTCCCCGTCGCCTCTGGTCACCTTTATCCGGCTCGCATCGCCTCTCGGTTGCGTCGCCTCGTGGTCGTCTTGCCCTAAATCAGGTTTGTTGCTTTGATTCCTTCTCATTGTACTGTTCTAGTGGTGATTCTCACTTTTCCGAAGTTGAATCGTGTCGCCTCTGTCGCGTTGCCTCTGTTTGTGCTCGCTTCTCTCACGTTGCTTCCCCCGTGCTTGTGTCGCCCTTGATCAATGGAGGTAGAGTGGATACCTGGACCTAATGGTTCGGGATATGCATGTTAAATGAAGGAAAGCTTCATTTCTTGGATGTAGATAAGCATGTTGCGCCTTGTGCACATATATTTACTGAATTTTATGGTTGATTTAGATTGAATAAGGCCTATGCGATCTGTCTCTCTCTCTTTCGATATGACGCTCGCTCTTTCTCTATTTTCCCCTATCAATTGCATACCTGAAACTCTGCTGTAATCTGTCAATGCTGCTGAAGTATTGATTACTAGAACAACATGTTCAGTTTATTATTTTTATATGCCTGATTCTAGTTGTCATTGATGCTTGTGTGAAGCTTTGGGTATGTACTTCATCAAACTTTTTGTGGCAATTTTCTGTTCAAGAAATATCTCATAGATTCAAAGTTATATCTATCTCGATTCGTTCATGAACTAGCAAGGGATGCCCAACCTTACAAAACTATAAAGCAAAGGGGATGAATGCTTATAAATGAGAGCACCTTAATGAGGATGCCGCCTTATGTGCTGATAATTGCTTTGATTTTTTATTTAACTGCAAGTTTGCAATGCTCACTTGTCTTTCTTGTTGGAGTATCTCATGTAGGAATTAGAAAGTATTTCTGAGATTCTTTTTCCTATCTCATGTAGGAATTAGAAAGTATTTCTGAGATTCTTTTTCCTAACATCTAGTCTCGCATCAAGTAGGAAAGCAAAGAGGTAGTTAGTCTGTCATATGTAGACAACCTTTTGCTCATCAGTGTAATCATGTTTTCGTTAATTTGAAGCTCATTCCGAGTTGATTCCTTTCTTGTACCTGATCCTTGGTTATTGCTGTTAGTAATGAGTAAAGTGAATCACTGCTGTGATTTGTTGTTATCATGTGTGATTAGTTTGCCTATTAAAGCTTATTGTTGTATCACTTCCGTCCTCACTAATGGCTTTGTGGTTCAATTATCTGGTACTTTTTTGTTTGAATCTTGGTTATGAGTCTAGAGATATTGGTTGTCTTCTGCTGTGATGTTGTATTAAGCTTTCCCTGCTTGTCCTTCTCTTGAATTGTGCTTTCGTATGGTGAGGATTCAAGTAATACAGAAAGCTGGTTATCTTGATATGATGTTGCTGGTGCAAACAAATGATTTAGTCATGCTTGGTGAGGAACTGATTTTCTGCTAGATGTTATGTTTAGATTCACGGATCGAGCTTAGGATTCGACTTTAGATTCACATAATATGCTTAGATCTGGTGATTGATGATGTTATTGGATGATTTTTGTGGATTGACGATCAATGATCATGAACTTGAGGTTGATTGAGCTTGATTTGTGTTACTCTGCAATTTCGTATATTTGTGATGGACTTACTGTTTTGGCTGAAACGAAGTGCTAGATGAATTTTTTTGACCTCGAGCCCTTCTAGACATAAAAAATACACTTCTAGAGCTTCGATTTGATATGTCGTACGCCCATAATGGATGTCGTTTGGTTGCTGAAAAACACATTTGAAATCTGTCAATTCTGCAGTAGTTTCAGCTTGATTTGTGTTTACTGATTTTGCTGTTTTCCTGTTTTGCTAGTTCTGTTTTGCTGATTTTGTTGGTTCTTTGTTTACTGATCTTGCTGGTTCTTTGTCTTGAGGAGCAAATTGTCTTGAAAAAATATACAATAATGGAATGAAACATTTGAGAATTCAAACATTGCACTGAATAGCTACCCAATGTTTATGCACTGAATAGCTATCCAATGTTTAGAGCTATAAAGACATTTTGATGCTTGTGTCTTTCTTTAGTCTAAAAGATGGTGATGAGAAAAAAGGCAGCAGCATGTTGCACTTTCTTTTTAATTGTCTTGAACTCATATGATGTTCAACTAGTGAAGGTTACATGGCATCCCAAAAAGAGGCATTCATCGCAAAGTGGACTGAGCCTTTAACGAATTTGTTCGTCGCCTTTGTTGGTAGAAGAGGTCAAAAAAGGAAATCACACCTCTTCTACTTTCAACAAAGCAGGGTGGAATAACATACGGATAGAATTCAACAAACAAGCAGAACTTCAATATACTGCAGTACAGTTGAAGAATAAGGTGAACAAATTGAGAAAGCAGTATGCTAGTTTCAAGAAGCTTCTTTCACAATCCGGATTTGGCTGGGATAATGTGAACAAAAAGTTGTTGTTGATGATCCAAGCATATGGGAATCTCATATCAAGGTATGATTTAACCTTTGACCATTTTCATAGCACTATATATGTACATCCAATATGTTTAATTATATTGCTGATATATGTCATCATTGTGAAAATTGCAGGATAATAGTGAGTGGGTGAAATTCAAGAAGGATGGGTTTCCTCAATATCCTGACTTGTGTATTGTATTTGGTGATACATATGCTACTGGGGACTATGCAGTAGGAAATGCCGAAGATTTGGTGATGTCGGATGAACTTAACATTGGTGGTGATGATGCAGACAATGGACCAGAGGACTTTGGTGCACAGCATGTTAATGAGGAAGATGTTACGTCTGACAAAACTCCTACTCCAGTTCATGACAAACATAGGATGGATAAAACTCCAAATACTAAGAGGAGAAGGAAGAGTCAATCATTTGATGTTGGTAGCACTTGCAAAGCCTTGCAAGAGATGATCAAAAGTAGGGTTAATCAATCTGTGAGTGGTTCTATCAACTCACAAGTGACATCACCACCTATAGACCCATTCTCCATATCTGTGGTGATTGATACCCTACTTGCCATGCCTATGTTGGACCCGATCTCTATAGCAAAGCAAAGGGAGCGAGCCTGCGATAATGCCACGTGGAGGGAGGCTTTTATCAAAACCCCAACTGAAATGAGATATGGACTTCTCCAACGTCTTTAGTGGATGTTAGGAAATGTGTCGTGGATTGCATGGAGTTTTATTAGACTATGTTTTTTATGTTGTTGGTTGTTATTTTGTTGTTCAAGATATTGATGTTGAGACTTTTGCATTTGTGTTGTGGTTTGGATATGATGGATTGTGCTGAATTTTTATAATTGGTTTGCCTTTTCACTCTATTACTTACGTTATTGGTTTCTATTATTTTTTATTTTTATTTTTACATATATCTATATTGATTTTCTTTTATTTGTGTAATGGCATAGGTACTATGGAAGATGAATCAAATAGTGTGTCTAATGAAGAGGTAGCAGCAGTTGAATGGTATTTGGATGACTTTGATATTGACATAATAATAGCATGGTTAACTCTTGTTGATTTGGACATGTCTTTGCATACGAAAGAGCCTATTAGGGACAGTAAATTATCGGAGCCGAATGGGTAAGGGAAATTGTTTATGGACATTCAGATAGGATATATGAAGCATTCAGGTTAGAGAGACATGTTTTTCTTAACCTATGTGATCTAATGAAGGCAAGAGGCTGGCTGAAAGATACTCGATATGTAAAGGTAGATGAACAAGTTGGGATTTTTTTATCTATGGTTGGTCACAAAAACACAAATAGAGATTTATGTGAGAGATTTCAACGTTCGGGACAAACAATCAGTAAGTTCTTCACTCTGGTATTAAAAGCGTTTATCAAATTATCAAAAGAGATTATCGGGCCGCCTTCTTTTGATATTGTTCCAGAGGAGATTCTTATCGATCCTAACCATGCACGTTACTTCAAGGTATGATTTTAATATCAATTTTACATTATTAAAATATATATAGTTGATAATATTGTCTAACGCTATAATTTCATAAAATCACAGGGCTGCATTGGTGCTATTGATGGCACCCACATTAATGCATCCGTCCCTATATTAAAACAAATCCCATTTAGAGGCAGGAAAGGGACTACCACTCAAAATGTGATGTGTGCTTGTTCATTTGATATGAAATTTACTTTCGTATATGCTGGGTGGGAAGGATCTGCCAATGATTGTCGGGTTCTCTCGGCAGCACTCGAGACTCCTCGATTGCAATTTCCTCGACCACCACCAGGTATTTGTTTTGTCTATATTAAGTGATTTTCTTTATGATTGTATAGCTATTGCATATCATAACAAATTTATGTATATATTCTTGTAGGGAAATACTATGTAGTAGATTCTGGTTATGCATCACTTCCAGGATTTTTAACTCCATTTAAAGGTGAACGGTATCATTTGAATGAGTATAGGGGTAGAACGAGACGGCCCAGAACAGCAAAAGAATTGTTCAACCATAAGCATTCTTCATTGAGAAATGTTATCGAGAGGTCATTTGGGGCATTAAAAATCGCTTCTCCATTTTGAGACACATGCCTCCATTTTCAATTCGAAAGCAAGCATATATTGTAATCGCATGTTGTACTCTTCATAATTATATTCGCGACCAAGACAAGATGGACAGGAACTTTGCCCTTTATGGAGATCCGGATTATCCACTTGGATCTACAGAAGACGAGGTTGTAGATGATGCATCACGTGATGAGGCGGCTGAGATAAACATGATCAGGAAAAATATTGCAAATATGATGGCAAGGGATCACAATATGCAAGAGATTCCATGACTTTTTATTTCCGACTTTTGCGACGTGTTTTTTGTTTTTTGGTGAAAACTTTTGCGATGTGTTTGTAAACTATTATGAATACATTTCTATTAATAGTATTAAGGTCATCCAATTCTATCTCCATGAGCATAAATGCCATTGAATGTATCATAAATATGGACAAATAGAAGAGAAGCAAATGGTAAGCTATTGTATAGTTGACACTTCAAGACCTACAAACCGCCGTCCGAAGCTTGTATGCTAGTCAAGAAAGAAAAAAAGCAAAAGAGGAGAAGAAAAACACCTCCCTTTATCAAAATTAGCCAAAACCTTATAACGACAGCAATGTAATTCGGAAGAAGCAAGGTAAAAGGTAACATCAAGATGGGATGCATCGACGGTTCAAAATGCAAGAGACCGAGGTCTTTACTAAGTGTTTTAGGAGCATACTATGAACTAAATGCATAATGACAATAAAGCCACACCATGCATGCACCATTCCAACAGTTGGAAATTTCCAACCCCAACCCGACATCTATGTCAAGATTAGAAGAGACTAAAATCCCTAAACCACGCATGTACTAGAATTACAATTTTTTTTTTTTTAAAGAGTAAAAACTTAGTCCCAAGGAAATGAGCATAAATTAATTTGGCTGACAATATCACGTGTGCTTTTTTTGCAATATTTGCTATACCAAACATTAAAATTCGCAAAAAGAAAATATATTATTAAGAATTATAATTCAAAACATCAGTTTGTGAATACTGATTCCAACAAAGCGCTACATAAATTCAATACGCTATAAAACATAAGTAAAGATCCTCACACATAGATATAAAATAATAGCTCACGTTCCATTACAATACCACCTATGTTACAAGCATATTCGACTATAATGCTTACACCTAATCAAATGTATTATTAATCTAATAATATTTTGATCTTGTCAATTTTTATGTAATATCTAATTTATTCATTTTTCTTATTTTTAATTTTTTTAAAAATAAAATCTAGAATAGAAATTTTGTGCAGCTACCAAACGTGTTTCGTTCTTTTTCTATTCCAGAAATAGAAATTTTGTGCAGCTTATCAAACGTGTTTCTGTTATTTTTTTGTTCCAGAAATAGAAATTTTGTACGCTTATCAAACGGGTTTTTTTGCTCAAAATTGTTCCCCAGAATAGAAATAGAAAAGAACTATTTCTGAAAAAAAATTGTTCCCCAGCCAAGAAATGTTGCCATGCGCAGCCTAAATTAGCCCAGAATAGTTCAGAAAGATTTATTTTCCTTTCTTTTCTTTTTTTTTGGTTAGTTTAGAAAGATTGCACGCTGTACAAACGACCATAATCATAATTTTTTTCAATGTACTATTTGGCTCTTTCCTCAACCAAACAGGAGCTACTCAAAACGAATAATAAAGCCTTTCTGTGGTGGAGGAAAGATTATCTAAATGCCAATTACTAATTAGGAAATGATCCGAAATTATGAAAATGAGTTAAACAGTCTCAATTGAATTCCTTTCTCGTACTCGCAAGTGTCGTGACTAATTAGTTTATTGCTGATGCAAATGATTTGACTTTATATGATTGATGTGATCATAACATATGAGATAAAAAATGAGAAGCAATTGGTTTTCCATATGCATTGATTACTCATGTTGGAAATAAATCATTTTCAACCATACATCTTAAGACAATGAAGTCTAAGACGACGGTCAATTTTTTACTTGGGTCTCACGTTATCGAGCAAACATTTGCATATACGAGAAAAGTATGACCAGTTCTTCAAACAGGAAAATAGTTTCCGGCGCTCAATTATATATGAGTATGTAGGAGATACACGATGTTGGTAATAATATCGTCGATTTTATCCATCCGTCCACTCTTCGCACCATAGCCTTCCTACGCATGTGTCTGGGACACGCGAAGAGGATTGAAGAAGCTATAAATACAAGTGGATTGGGATTGGCCGTCATGAAACCCTGACTGCAAATGCTGAAAATTTTTTATTTGTATGGAGTGCTCATGAGCCCCACTCAATTCTAGCCCTCCAACATAGCGAATTGAGTGGCTGAGATTAAAGTGGGTTCATGGACACTCATAGCAGATAGAAATTAAATAATGACTCATAAATGCTGCCCTAAAGCACCTTTCAAGGGGTGAGCGATTCTAGGATTGGTCCAGGTTCTACTTGGAACTTATCTATTGGAACTAGTTCCCAAATTGTTAGAACTTAGAGTTCACCCTACATATGTAGGAACTTGGAACCTACCCTGTCACAAGATCCATGATTGGTTCCAAGGCCTATTAGGTTCCACCTACATTATTAAATGAACAATTATAATGAATTATCATCTTTAATGACTACCATTAAGGGTGGGCATTGGTCCAGGGTTAACTTTGGACTTATCTTGGACCTGCCCGATTCAACCTGTCCTGGTCTAGTTTCTAGGGTGACTAGAGTAGTCCTTAGTCCTAAGACCCTTGACCTTGCACTATAAGGGTTATTCCTCAATCATGGGAGTTTAAAGTTGGTCAAACCCGAACCAACCATGTACATAATATATTATATATTATATATCATATATCTAATATATCATATATTATATATTTTTGTCTATTGTTCTTTTCACAGTTTAGTTTGTCATGTAAATTAGGGTGTACAAAAGAACCGGGACCCACCTGGACTGCTCGGAACCGGACCGGAACTGCTCGGAACCGGTGGTTCTTAAGGGAACCGGTGGGTGCGGTTCCCGGTTCCATGGGCAGATCCGCCCACCCACCCACCCGGACCGAACCGGTGTTGCGGTGTAAAGAGGGTTCCTTCCATATTTGTCACGGTGTAGCACATATCCGCATTTACGTTCGACAATTAACCTTTTGTTGTTACGAGGTGTAGGGGTGAAAGTTTCCGAGAATCCAACTCTCCTACAAGCTCGGGTTTCTGATTTGGAATCTCATCAACGAATTTTTCATGTCGAAGCATCGCTACCACATGTAATGTCTCATCAAGCAGAGAATCCGCATCTCCTTCAGCTGCTGCTTTGTAAAGCATCCACTCCATTTTTGCTCCTCAAGCTCAAACGAATCTGGGCTTCACGATTGTGTTTGGCTCATAGCATTTTGCTATAAAATGGCCAAGAAAGTCAACTCCGGGAGACGGCGGAGGCGGTGGGGAAGATGGTGGTGGTGGTTGGGACGGAAGCGACGCGAGGGTTGGACCACCGTCGCCGCGGCGCTAGTACTTGAGAAGAATAAAGCTACCATGGTCGGGAGAGCTAGAATAAGTAGATATGGGGAGGGCCAAAAGGGGAAGGCGCGGAGGTTGGACCGGCTCTATGGATCCACTCGGGAATCGGACCGGACTGGCGGTCCGGTTCCCGGGTGGATCCATGCAACTAGAGGGCGGTTCCCGGTTCCAATTTTTCGGAACTGGTTCTTAGTGAGCGGTTCCCGATTCTAGGTCGGGAACCGCCCACTCGGACCATGCACACCCCTAATGTAAATTAGAAAGAAACTCAGCCCTAATTCGACAAGAAAGAAAAAGAATCCATTTTCACTCTGGCCTTGCCACACGCCTTGGCCTTGCTTTCCTACTCACCTCATGGCTCACCTCGTTGCTTACCTCTGTTCACTTGCCTCACTGCTTGCCTCTGTTCCTTCGCTCTTGCGTGTTTATTTTATGGTTTGTTGCTTTTAGTAATGTAAATTTATGTTGTTACCTAATTTTCATGTTTGATATGTATTGTTATTCATAGTTTGGTTATTCAATGTTGTATTATAGATGGATATACAACTTGAAATAATATGTTTGTCCTTTTAAGTAATACAAAAAATGAAAAAAAAAAATAATCGATTGGTCCCGAAAGGATCTTGGAATTGGATTGGACCCATAGGGTCAATCTGGTCCTTAGTCCCAATCTCAACAAGGTCAGTCTTCCGTTCCAAAAATTGGGGACCGATAATGTAAGGGTTGATCCAGGGGTTAGGTGTAGGACTGGCTGAACCTGGACCATGCTCACCCTTAACCACTATCTAATGACCACAACTCACATTTGACATATGAAGGATATGAAATATTAATAAAGTAAAATTTTTAGTCATGGGTATCGTTAGAAATGGAAGCTCAAACTAGTGATTCCAAATTACATACTCATTATTATTATTATTATTTTGAACAAAACATACTCATTATTTGATGTCATGGAATATGACAGGGTTGCACAAAATATAGAACAAGAAAAACACAAAAACATGTTCCAAGTTCCAGATTCCAATCACCTATGAGTATCGATTTCCGAAATTTTAGAACTTGGAACCTATTCTGCATGTCTTAAAACTTGGAACCAAACCGGTTTCCATTGTTGATCTAATTTTCTGATTCCCAATTCTACTTTGAAATTATGCTCATCGTTACCTCCCAAAGTTTTGTGCTATGTATTTGTTTGCCCCCAGACATTTAATTTTTGAAAGATACCAAAAAACGAACCTCCCTTTCACCCAAAATAGTTCTACCTTTCAAAATACGATATACAGATTTGATTTTTGCCTTTAAAGACCACTTGGCTCCTTTGCATCAACTATCATTATATGCCTATCTATGACAATGTCATTTTCTTTAAAAAAAAAAAAAAGGTCTATTTTCAAATCTTAAATTCTCAAACCCACCTAAAACTCAACAAAAAACCAAACCACCCAAACCTTAAGCAAGATGCTAAAATAAGTTTGCAAAGAGGGGTAGCTTGGTCATTTCAATGTGAGGTTTCTTGCCTAGAGGTTTTTTTTTTTGGGAAAATTCTTGCCTAGAGGTTAAATGCCAACAAGAGTTGAATAAGGTACAAGTATCTCCCAATGGTTGTACATGAGCCTACTCAATCCCAACCCTCCAAAGTTGTGGGCCCCACATATAAGTATCTCCCAGTGATTGAGTATTTGGGATTAAGAGGGTTCATGAACACTCGGTGTAGGCAATAATTAACAACTCATAAATGTTGTACCTCATAGAGGCTCGTGCTACGCATTGTTTGGCCCTTAAAATCTATTTTTTAGGAATTGGGTGTAATTTGACATTTATATTGTGAAATTGATAAGATAAAAGAGATGATATAAATAAAAGTTGTTTTCCTGGTTAGGTTTAAAAAAAAGGAAATAATAAATAAGGGTATTTCGATTAGTTGATTGGAAAAAAGAGTGTCCTAGACAAAATGTGAGTGGAAATAACAATGGCCGACTTGTCTCTTGTCCCTTTCTTTAGGAAAAAGTACTTCTATGCTGCGTTTGATTGTCAAGATAAAATTTGAGATAGGATAAATTTTATCCTATCATGCGTTTGAAGCCTACTTAAGACAAAATAAAGTCAGATAAAATTATTTCATAAGGGAGGTGGAATAAAGGTAGATAGGAAAGTTATTTTTCTCAAATAATAAAATTATTAAATTAACAAAATTGATATTATTTTTTAATATAAATATATTTGAATTCTAAGATAAGAAATTCAAAACAACAAAAAAAAAAAGACTCTAATATAATCTTATAATATAAAATCAATGTATAAATTATATTTCTACTTATGACATATTTTACATATTTCTATATTTTAGGTACATTGGTATAGTTTACTATTTAATAAAATTGTATCATAGAATGATGGAAAGGTAAAAAAGAAATAATAAAGACAACAATAAAAAAAAAAAAGAGAGGGAAAAAATAAGATAAAAAGCAAATAAAAATAAATTAGGGAATAGTGTCCCAAGAAATTTGGACAATTTCCATTTGTAAATAGGTTTATTAACATTGATATGCCGTTTATATATATATATATATATATATATATATAAATAATGTATATGATATGATGTGAATATATTTGCTTTAATTATTGCAATTCACCAAACAATAGACGTGATATAGTAAAATTTTTGGATTTTCACATTCATTTTATCTATTCCTATCTTAATTAAAAAATCCGGATGACCCAACGTAGCCTAAGTCTTACATACAGAAAAGTACAATTTGCAATGTATTAAGATCACCAAAATACATATAAAACCGACAACAAGAACAGATGCAGAAAGGAGGAAGAACGTAGGAAAACAAATCGATATGCTAATTATAAATATTAGGACTAGGATCATTACTGGAACTATAAATTTATATCCCTCTTTTTGTCTTAATTTATTGTTATCTCGAGTATAGAGATTTGCACCTTCACATGACTGCACAGTCAGGCTGTTTTCGATTGGAGTGTCACGGGCATATTTTCCCTTCCTTATTGGACTTTTATAATAAACATCCCATAATAATTTTAAACTATTGAAAGTGTGACTTACATTAGCTTTGAGTACCACTCTCAGGCCTAAAAATGCCATAAGAAACGGAATGTGATATGTAATATTCTGAACATTATCAAATAAACAGTACATGAGCCTATTTAAAGGCTTTATGGGATAATTATTTACAGTAACAAAACATAATTAAAATCAATAAGAATCAATTAAGAGAAATATAGAGAATCTCCTAAATAAGTCTCTGACGTGTAGATTTCCATTTTTTCACACTTGACTTATCGGCTAGTTGCATGGAGACAAAGCATAGTAAATTTGATGCATCTTACGACCTCTTCATTTTCTTAATTTGACGAAATGCATTATAATGCCGCATGATGTAGTGGGAATCTTTCAATTTAGGGAACAAAATTGCCTTTATTCAGATTTGGAAATCAAGACACGTTAAGACTCCGTTTGTTTTGTGAAGATGGACGATTTGAAAAACATTTTCTTAAAAATAGTAGCTTGCTTCGCTAACAAAAATGAATAAACTAAAAATGTTTTCATCATTTATGAATATATTTAGGCATAAATTGTAATTGATAATGAAAACAATTTTTATTAACTAATTACGTTAAACAATATAAGTAATGATTTTTGGAAGAATATTTTTTAAATAATTTATTTTTTGTGAAAAAAAGGGAGACTAAAAGTAAGAATTTTATATTATAGAAACCTGTTTCATAAATCCATCTGTCCAGCATTTATTTCCAGTTACTGGGTCATGATCTCACGAGAACAAAATAGATTGATCTGTTAAGGCCCTTTAGAGGGCTCCAAGTGTTTTTACTGTACATGTATCATGCAAAATGCAAGTCCGTGTCCTGCCCATCATTTCAAGTGAATATATTCGTTGGTATGATGAAAAGAAAGGGGGAAAAGACATTGCGGAATCTTAGGCATTGTGGGGACATGATTGGCTTATTTCTTCGTAACTCTCGAACAAAAATCTATGTTTTCAATTCATTTTAATAAGATGAAAATAATTCGATCGAAGAAGCTTAAGAAAGATAAGAAGTTGAGCTATTCATAAGAGCAAAAAGAGTTCAAAACGAAAAGTACGAGTTTGAGTTTCGGTACTACTTGATGAGTTGGAGAGTGTTATTGACTTTGATATGTGTAAAAATGTAAGGTCATATCACCACTAGCCACTCAATCTGATCGGTGTGGAAGGGATCTCAGGTTGAGGGTTTGAAGAATTTTTTTTAATAAAGTAATGTGTATTTATCTATTTCAAATTTTAATCGGCATTTGCAATTGATAGATGTAACTGTACATGGCACTTTAATTATTTTTCTCATTAAAACAAATAGAGAGAATTATAAAATTATTGTACGACTGTCAATTTAATCATAACTTCTTCAATTTGCCAATATAGTTCTAAATCATTTGACCACACACTCCATCTAGCCAATTTAGACTGGGAATTCTGATATGGAGATCTAGTCAGTGCCGGCCGTTCTATATGGCATGACTGAAGATTTGACATGAATGACCCTGAGTGAAACAACGTAACCTCCACCGTTTCTTCATCCTCCCTGCCTTGACCCTGAGTGAAACAACGTAACCCTCACCGTTTCTTCATCCTCCCTGCCTTCTTATTCGCCAGCTTGAACAATGGAGGAGGAGGAAGAAGAGGTGGACAGCGCTCACAACCAATGACCCTTCCGTCTCGCTTGCCTAGCATCGCATGGCCCACACAAATCTAGGACCCAACGGACTCTGTGACGACCCCCATAACTTGATCCGCCCGATTCTGCATTTATTTGCGTCTCACAAATCTGTGATGACCGGCATCATTCGGCTTAAATAAAAACAGAATCGACCAACAAATTGAGACGGAATTACACATAATCCAGCTCGACAAACCATAAAAAATGACATTGACTGCAACCAAACCACAAAAGGAAAAAAAGACAAAACTGTGAGAATCGATGCTCGCATTTCTCGAACCGTTCGATCAAAAAATCTTCATAAAATCCACGACAGATCTACATCAACCAAAGGAAGAACGCGAAAGTGAGAAAACAATCATTGCGACAAACAGATCTTTGAAGTTGTTGAGTCCATCGGTGTGACATCTTGATTTTCAGGTTATGATTTCGATCAGATAAGTTGGGCTTTTCATCGACGCAACTATAGTGTTTTTCTCTGAGATGGTTACTCACAAGATAACTAGACGGTCTAGGAAAGCCATTAGGGATTTTAATGTAATAGACTTGAGAATTCGACTAGAACCGACTCCTCGACTATGTTCGCCTACCGAGATCATTACGGCACAATAAGATCAATTGAAAATCAGAGATAGGCCAGTTCAACTGAGATATGTGGTTAAACGTGGGTGATTCCACTAAATTGCAAAATTCTCGATGACAGGCACTAGATTGATTTTTCTGTCGTTTTGGTACCTTGTGTCAATATTTGAAATCTCGAGATTTTCACGACCACCAAGAGTCGCTAATGTGCCGAAGGGGTTCATTGTGGTTTGAAGAAAATCGACCATGGGTCATTTGCACTAAAAATTCCTGAAAGCTACCGGGTCGCCTAGGTCACGCTAAAATCGCGCCAGATCGAAATTAATTGCAAATTTGAATCCAATTTCATAAATTGCAAATTTGCAAATTAATTGAAGGTTCATCTCACAAATCATTTTAGGAACGTTGACTCAATCTCCGAGGATTTTTCTGCAACCCGAGACTTTTTGGGAAAAAGTCGTCCTAGGGCCTTTTTTGTTCAGAAAATGCCGGAATTCGTTTTTTTATCATGAAATTGGGATGCAAGATGGTTCAAGTGGTGAGGAAAAAAAAATACTAATTTGGGTATTGACTCAACAAAGGAATTTATCGAGGCCGAATTGAGTTGATTTGAGGACTAGTAAGTGATCAATTGGAGGAAAAATGTAACAAATTCATATGCCCCCTTCCCCTAGCCATTTTGGACCATTGTCCTAGGATGAGTCAAATGGGACAAAGACTTGGAAAAACAAGGCATGTGGAGCCCTTGTCTCCTTATCCTCTCCTCTCCTTGCTCCTTAAGCCAACCGGCCAGCCATTCTCTCTCCATCCTCTCCATTTTCGCACACTAGCATCCAAGGAAGACCAGCTGGAGCAGCAACACCACCGTCGAACCATTTTCCCTCCCCGTTTTTACTTCGCGTTTATGCTCCAACCGACCCTTCGCCAGAGATCCAAGTGAAAAGTCGACTTCTCATGCGAATCGCCAACGATCCACCCATCACCGTGGCCGGGAGAGACAGCCCGCCCCAACAAGCTCGACCTTGCCCCGAACGGAGCCGCCGATCGCCGGTTTGCCCGGGCAGCCTTCACGGTTTCGCTTGTTTCGCATTTTCTTCGTGTTTTCTCCCATTCCGGCCCTTCCTCCACCCATACCAACCACCAATAGGTCCCCCTTGACCCTAGGGTGCCGCCGGTTGCCGACCACCCGCTTGTCGAAGCTCCGATCAGCCCGTTTCCTCGCCGTTCAGCCGTTGGTTCTCCTCTATCCATCAAGTAGAAGTAGAAACCAAACCAGCTTTGTTTCTCTCTTTTGCAGCCAAGAATAGAAGCTTTCTTGGTGGGTTTCTAGCAGGCTTGTAGGCCTGTTTTGAGGTGGTTCCGAGCCTCGGTTGCTAGGCTCGCCTTGAGGAAAGTCGAGCCCCGTCGAGTCCCCGACGATTTGATCCAATCGGATCTCAAAATAAGTGAGTTTTACTCACTAATCCTTGCTTAGTAGACTAATGATGCTTAGAGGTTGATTAGATTTAATTAAGTGCAATTATGTGGATAAATTAGATTAGAATAATTAAATTAGGGATTTATATATGCATGTTAGGCAAATGGTTAGTGCAATTAGCAAGTAGACAAGTCATATTATTTATTGAATGAATCTCAGAACTTTTTCGGGTTCGTTTCGGCTTCCAATTAGACATTATGGGCCTAAGTTGGATTTATTGGCATTTATTTAATATTTTCCGTAATTATTTAATTAATTAATTATTTTCCGAAAATTAGACCGGGATAGCCGGTGACCGGAATTTTATGCTGATTACTGTGGTGCAATCCGTTTATTTATTCGAGCTTTAATTTGTGATGAATTGATTTAATTGTGATTTTAGGATTATTTTCCTAAATTAATTAATTTTGATAATTAATTGAAAAATAATTGGGTGTCGGTTGATAGTGCCAAAAATGTTTTGGTAGACTACAAAACTGGTGGATTTTGTGGAAAGAAAATTATAGTATTTTGGCTAAGGTCGGCCGTATACCCACACACGTATATTTTTATCAGACATGATAAAACTGAAGAATTTGTTTGAATGATTGGGTGTGGTATACTATATTGACCTATGGGCAATATGTCAGCTTAGATTGCGAGCAATAATACTATATCATCCTACGGGCTTTGATATGTCAGCTTAGATTGTGAGCAGTATACCTCATCAGCTTAGAGAGAGTATTAACAGTATAGCTCTAATATGTCAGCTTAGATTGCGAGTAGTATACTTTATCAGCTTTGAGGGAGCACTATTAGTGTACTATATCAACCTACGGACTCTAATATGTCAGCTTAGATTGCGAGCAGTACTCTGTTTATCAGCTTAGCGCAAGCTATAGTATCTACTATCAACTTAGGGTCCTGATTTGATGGGACATCATAGATAGTATTGAATGTACCGATTGGAAGAAGGTCGTGGTGACATATAATCGACTAGGTCGATTGATCAATGATTTGATCTATTGTGGTGACTTGATTGATTGGGTGCCTATTTGAATTGACTTGCAAGTGGAGGCCAAGGTAAGTCCTTTAACCTGTGTTGTGCTTAGCCAGCCCTTATGATGTATTGGTCTTCTAATCAAGTCTTAGGGAGTAGAACCCGCTGAGACATCGTTTCACTAGTTATTGTATAACCATTTGCAGGCCCGTAGAAGGTGTTGGTGGGGGATCGGATGCCCCGGAGTCTGTAAAGATGGAGACCGAAGAATTGGCGAACGTGTTCGACCAGTGGGTCATAGGACAGTTCCCTTTTGTTATTAAGCCGATGTTTTGTAAACAGCCTGATATTGTTTATAAACCTGTCTGTTTATAAAAGGCCGTTTTGGTTGAAAAATTTGTGGTTCTACTTTTCTATCCCATTGTTTTATTGTCTTGGGATTTATTTATATGCTTCCGCATGCGTATTAAAATGAATGGGTCGGCGATGCGTCCTGAGACGTCGCTATTTAATCGACCAAGCAGGGATGGGTGCGCGTTCGAGGATCGAGGCGTGACAATCGGACCCTCTAGATCTGTGGGGGCCTGTGCAATGCTGTGCAACCACGGTGGGGGTCGTCTTGGAGTGCAACGGTGGCTTCAAGCGCGCCAAGGTGACGGGCGAAGGAACGAACTAGAGATGGGATAGAATTTTATATGTCCTAAGTTCCATCACTAATCACTAATCTAAGCTCCAAATCAACAAACAAGTATTTTATCCGATTGGTTATTTGATTCGTTAAGTCGGATTGGATGATGGCCGCCCACAAATGTCATTAAAGTCCAGTATGGAGACGAATGGGAATTCTGCTTGGCGAACTTTCATGCTATACAAGCTGTAATCTTTCTTTGTTTTTTGAAAGATGTGATATGGCCATCGCACATTGGAGGACCCAATCGTTTCTGCAACAATAGTCGACACAGATTGAATTATTATCATTTTTTAGCTGTTATATAGTGGGAGGAGGAGGAGGAGGGGAATGGTTTTTTTCCGGTGTTTCATTCATGAGGGAAATCTGCAAGAAGAAGGGGCGCAGACCGGTGCCTAGCTGCCGGGTGCGTGAGGCCGATGGAGGGGACGCTGAACCGCCACATGACCTCGATGGTGGCGATCCTGGTGCAATTCCAGAGGGAGTTCTTGCTGAGTTCCTTGGCATTGTCCCTAAAGACGTCCAAGAGGTCGCCCGAATGGACGCTGTAGTCGACACGGGCGGAAAAGTGGTCACTGGGGCCGTCAATGGCGCTGGTGAGGAAGTCGAAGCTGGGGCTGACGTTGGCTACGTCGAGGTTAAATTGGTCGGAGAGGTTGTCACCGGCAGTGAGGGCTTTCCCTTCCCGCCATGCATCTTTTACCAACACTTTTTCCCTTTGCCTTCTCGGGTATTTTTCCTTTTACGTACCATTTGCTTTTTCATGCTCTTCACTTTGACTTTTCAAATTTTTTTCAACTCTCTATCTTTGACGCTTCTCTTTTTTCACCTCTTTTGAGCCCATCGTTCCTGACTTTTGTGGCCTTCAGACTGCCGTCTTTCGATGCTGTTCCGGATTACAATATCTTCTCCCGGTAAATCACTTGCCTTGCCATAGTGAGAAGATTTGGGTTTGAGAAATGTATTAAAAACCCCAAAGCGGCTAAGCAAGGGATAATCAATGTATGGAATAGAGAAATGAATGCCCGTTGTCTTTTTTAGGATGTTTCCAGCTCCCATTTGAGCTCACTTGAAAAGAATCCAAAAGAAGAATAATTCAAGTGAAGGAAAAAATATTTACTCACTTATTTACTTCTATGTTGCCCTAATGAGGAATGATTCTTGACAGGGTTACTTTTAAGAAAGATTCTCCAAACGGCCCCGACAAAAAACGACGAAAACTTGAGTTGGTCGCTGACGGTCCTATATTTTACTATGAAACTAGTTGCGTCGCTGAAAAGCTCCAGACGGCAGCACATCGACCTTCACACGAGAGGCGGCCGTTCGAATCTGCACATCCGTGTCCTCTCGACCTCCCTAGTGTCCCTTTGACCCCATCTGGGACTTTCGTTTCTCTGTCTCTGGGGAAGGCTTCCTGCATGTGTTTGCAAGAATATTCCAACAACACAGGAGGCATGTTGGGTTTTGTCGTATTTTATCGATCAGATCTTTATTGGATAAAGCATTCGTCACTTTGCCATCTTAATCACTTGTACAAGCTTATATTTGAGTATTACACTTAATATGTCTGAATTCTACATAGGTATTCTACAAGTTTTTAGCCATAATGCTTAGTAACAAATGCCAGAAAGTTATGCTCTAGCAATACTTAGAAGAACCACTCGAAAAACACATGTTGAGGTTAGATAGATAGAGATTCGAATACATCAAAAGTAGTAATGAACTTTTTGAACTTGACTAGATTAGCTATTGGAATTACTCTTGATTAATTAAACACCATGCCGCCTTCATATCGCTTCGAAGGAGCAGATGTCAAAGTGCAGTAATAAACTTTTGCTTGTTTAAATAACTCTCTGTACACTCCATAAAGGATGTTGTCGTATTAAAAGTGTGCAATGAGCCGGCGCCAATTGTAAAGTACACTTCAAATTCTTTATCGTGGACCACCTAGCTCTAAGTCATTCTTTAATATGTAGATGAACATGCTGACAGAAAAGTGCATAAGAACAAATGCTTTGAGATGCCGTCAAGAGAGGATTGTGAGGATTCCTCGTACAAGAGTACAATTTTAACATTTGTTCTCTAATGTAATGTATAACATATGAAGATTGATTAATTATTGATCATGTTTGTGAAATGAGCCTGTGGACGTATCTAACATATGAAGATTACTTGTTCTCGTAACTCTTGTCTCTATAAACTTGCATAAATTTATCTGCACGTAAATGTCCCACAAAGGTGCACCGAAAAAGTAAGCTATCTTTCATATTTTGAGGAGAAAATGTTATTTGAGGATTTATTTTATGCATGATGCTCTACACCAAATCAATACGGCATGTATGTATGTATGTATGTATGTATGTATGTATGTATGTATGTATGTATGTATGTATGTATGTATGTATGTATGTATCAAGCTTGTATTTTGTTCGTACTGTGTTTCTTGATACGTAATGAACTTGGTCTAACAAAATATGAATCTAAACAACATATTAAAGACCGCCCAATCTGTGATTTAGTCACATGCCTAGGGTGTCTATATAAAGGACATGAAAACATGCAACTTGTGCATAGAGAGTAAAAAATGGCACTCTCTCCTTTTGCTTTGCATGTGAATGCATCCACCCATAGTTATTCTCTTTCTCCTACCTTCGATCACCTCAGAAGGTCCATTTCTCCAGCTCTGAAGGTACTCTACACGAAATCTAAATCCCAATATATATAAAAGATATTCATTGTTAATTATTTTCTCAAGGCACGCAGAAGACAACTTGAGCATCTGTTATTCGTTTTGTATTAAACCTAATAATTACCAGTTTGATTTTAAATTCGAAAAATTGCATGGCCAGCCTATTTGGAAGAAGTTGCAGCAACAACTGCCGTTGAAGAAGATTAATTTATCCAACACAGTCAAGAAGGCTTCAGGGATGGTGTTGGATGTCTTAGTGGATGGCTTGTACCGGTTTGTGGATCAACCTTATCTACCCTCTCAGGTACTTAGAAAGGAGGCTCTTTCTTAGCTCATTTGGTCCGTCTGAAAATTTCCAGCTTCAGGATCTTTAAAAACCATTTACCAAAAATAATTTGTGAAAGGAAAGTACCAGATGAATATCTTGCTAATCTAACATAACTTAGGAGTTAGTAAGATAATTGTCATACATAAAGAAATATCTACTAAAGTATATTACAATTATAGTGAATTTGGGAAGGAACAAAATTTGATATGCACAGCTTTCACCTATTCTCGCAAAAGTGGAGGTGTTTATGGCAGAGCTCATAGTAGCGGTGACCATAAGGCAGGTTGGAAGAGGTGAGACACAATCTAGAAAATTTCATTATTACTTCATCAACAAATTCTCTGATGCTATGATAAGCTGAAAATGAACAGTTTTTTTCCCATCTTCGTGTGGTTGATAACACCGCTATTTGACACAGCAAGCGATAGGTAACCATGGTTTCATCGATCTGCAAAGGCACACAAGGAGCACACGCTCACAGGCACCACAATAGAGAAAAAATATTTTATCTGGTATAAAATATAACATGATGAAAGCTATCTGATCCATAGAAAAGAAAAGATCAAATAAGTACCCTACGAACCTAGGTGACATGGAAAACCCAAGTATGACCTTAAGCAGTAAAGAATCGCAAAAATAAATAAAAGCCTTGAATAACGGAAAAAAAATTGACATAAATATAGAAAAGAGCCCCGAAACATGCTTAAATAATGGATTTTGAGGACCAAAACAGCTACAAATAGGGATCCCAATTCGCCCACCGCTGCGTGCTCTGAACGAGCTTTCTGGATTAGTAATATGGGGTCCATTACTTTCTTAGATCAGAAGTTATAGCCATTCTTTCAAGCTGCCCATATTGTTGTCCCAAAGCCGCCTATTGGATTTATGTCTGTCTAAACGTTCTAAAAAGTTATCAGTAGCCGCGTCCACGTCACAATAAAAAGGCAGGAACGAATATATTAGAAAATTAATTCTTATACTGGTAGCAATAGGTGACTCCAAGGATACTTCTTTTTCAATCATTCATGAACCCTAGATAGAAAATAGCTGCCAACAAGTTCTCAAAATGTAACTTTATTCAATTATTCGAGATTTTATCGAATCATGAAATAATCAGTGGAGTTTCTAACTAGATATCAAACTAAAATTCTAATTGATGTCTTCCAAATCAGTAATGGTCAATATCCTAGCTAGAGACGTACAAATATGAAATGACGGTAATATTTCAAAAACCACCTACTTAATCGGAATATCTTAAATATTGGCTATATCAAGAAGAAAGCACCATAATCTAATTGAAATTGTAAGTCTAGAAATTTAAATCAATTGGGCAGTAGCTCTTTAGCACACTTGATTTTGCCTCGATTGTCACCCGTGTCATTTTCGCTGCACACATTATCAACGTTCTATTGCTACATATGAAAAAACTATAAGGATGCTCAAGGAAATACAACATACTTTTACGTAAGTATGATTTTTCTGAAATAATGACTTGAACAGAAGAACTTTGCACCGGTTCAAGAAATTGGAGAAGCTGTAGAAGTTCCTTGCTTGGAAGGGGAACTACCGGCCGATTTCCCCCAAGGAGTATTTGTTAGAAATGGTAGGCATCTAGTCTGTATTTTTACGTGAAATTTAAGTTTCATTGATGTAAGCTTTCAAATCTTAGCTACGTACGATGCACATATTGTGTCGAAACTGCAATAAAATAGGTCAGGAGATAGAGTTGCATAGGTATTGAGGTCCCATGCAACATGCGAGTTGTGCACATGGCGCCTGGCGGTCCTATATGCAAGATCGTGCTTATTCATCTTCTTAACAATTAAAAAAAAGATTCGATTTTCATTTATCAAATGGTTTTATGAAACTTTCTCAATTTCAGGTCCAAATCCTCAATTTGGATGTCTCATATCCACGGCGAGCCCCTTTGGAATAACGAATGAGACATGGGTAGAAGGAGAAGGAATGCTTCATGCATTGTTCTTCAAAAAGACCGGCGATTCAGATTGGACCATCTCCTACAAGAACAAGTACGTCGAGTCCCAGACATTCAAGCTTGAAAAGCAAAGAAACAAACCCTCCTTCATCCCCACCATTGAAGGAGATTCATTAGCTATCTTAGCTGCAGTTTCTCTGAATCAGGTAATTTGCACGATGGCTTTTGGCATGCAAGTGCATCTTCGTAATTAGTCTACGATTTGATCAATCCGCCACCTACATGCTTCAACATGAAGAAGCACCGTTAACCGCCTGACTCTTTTTGTTACTTATAAGATTTTCTGCCACGTGGGTCCCACTCCAACTGAAAAGGAACCCGCCAACATTCTATACAAAGCATATGCAATATGAGATATAAGAACCTTTTGTTAAGGGAGCCAGAGTGCCTAAGGAGCTGCAAATTAAAATTCGGTGCTTTGACAGATTAGACTCAATGCTGATACCAAGTTCATGTGCAACACAAGTGTGTTCGAGCACTCAGGGAAGCTGTATGCGACAGCAGAGAATTACTTGCCTCATGAGATCGACTCAAGAACCCTAGAAACATACGGCGAGTGGGACTTCAATGGGGATTGGGATCGATCTTGCACTAGCCATCCGAAGGTTCCTATACTATATTAATGTTTTACCTGAGTGTGTTATTAAAGCTTTCGTGTTTACGGTACTGGTGGATCTTTTTGAGGTTTGTTTGCAAAAACTATGCTTCTCAAACAGAAAGCTCCGGGGAGTGGCGAGCTTGTGATAATGGGGATTGATGTCAAGAAACCTTTCCTTCTTGTAGGAGTGGTATCCGGTAATATTTCTTCTCTTCTTAGTCACTTGGAAGCAGTAAAACAATTGGTATTGCATGTATGTTTGAAGAAGGTACATTTGATGCAAGCTAAGCCAATTAAATTTGTTAAATGATAAGAAAAGTTGCTAAATTACTAAAGACCAAATAAAAGCTGGTAAATAATTTAAATGAAAGTTGGTAACTCAAATCTAGTTGATAACTTAATCGGAGAAGAATTGATAAGTCCCTCAAATAAATGTTGGTATTTTCATACAATAGTCGGTAAATTTAAGGTGTTGATAAGAACAATAGGAACATCTGAGTTTTAGGTTGTATCCTTTAATTGCTCGGGGGATGAATCAACCTAGCTATAGCTAAATCTTGATTGAAAATTAGTAGCTCCTAATTGTTCCTAATTTGACCTGTTTTCAGCCGATGGAAAGGAGCTTCGTCACAAGGTGGATGCCAAATTAGACAAAAGTGTCCTCAGCCACGAGATTGGGGTCACAGAGAGGTTTTAGCATTTTCTTTACCAACCTTCAAAATATATGGCGACACATCAATGCATGTCCGATATACACAAGTTTTTTCCCCTTATTATTATTATTATTATTATTATTATTATTATTATTATTATTATTATTATTATTATTATGGAGTTTAACCCATATTTTCTTCATTCAGGTACAATATCATAGTAGATCGTCCTGTTGTATTGGATACCCAGAGACTGGCCAAGGGAGGCCCGTGAGTATACATCTCAATCAAAAAATAATGTCCCCAAACCATAATAGTTCATGCTAAGAGCAACTAGTTCCTAAAATTTCTGTCCTTATTTTCGCAAAATAGATTGCTGAAGTATGATGAAGAAGGAACGACGAGGTTTGGAGTAATGCCGCGATACGGCGATGCCAATTCTATCCGCTGGTTTGAAGTAGAGACATGCTGCGCATTTCACCTTCTCAATACATTTGAGGATGGAGATGAGGTACTAAATGCCTTCACATCATAACAGTAAAGACTCCTTTTTTTTCTTTTTTCTTTTGGCATTTTCTTTGCAATTATGAATGAATGACGATCATGGGTGATTTATCACTTGGACTTATGGGCACAATCCTTCATTTTATTTATTTCTCACCAATTAATTGGGAAGTACAGGTTGTGGTAAGGGGCTGTAGGGCCATGGCGTCCATATTGCCAGGTCCAGATTGGGGTGTGAACAAGTTTGATTGGTTCTCAAGAGGATACAAATTACCTCCGAAAAATAGGGGAAATGGCAATGAAGAAGAAGGTTTTCTTTTTCATTGTGTGTATGAGTGGAGATTGAACATGGAAACTGGAGATATCGGCGAGAGAAATCTCAGTGGCACTCACTTCTCCATGGATTTTCCATTCATCAATGGGAATTTCATAGGTTTGAAGAACAAGTTTGGCTTCACTCAAGTCGTCGATTCATCAGCAAGTTCTAGCTGCGGTAACGAATAATAATGGATTTATCCAGTGAAATGGCTAGCTTTTACGATAAATACTGTGTGCAATACGTATTATTCTTACTAATTTTTCATCCTTTTAAATCTCAGGGCTGCCTAAGTTTGGAAGTCTGGCCAAATTATGCTTTGATGAACCACAGGCTGAGCAATTTATGGTATAAACAGTTATATCTCTCTAATCTCAATGAATCACTCTTGTTGCTGTCGAATCATTCTATATTCGTCACGTAATTATTTTAGACATATGCTAGAATAAGCTGATGATGAGACTAATTTATTTCGTCTACTGAGTGGTGCAAGAAAAGATCTATAAGTTATTGTGTTGATGTACGTATGATTTGTTTTGTAGTGTCTTATATTCATGTGAGAAGAATAAAAGAATGATTCTACTGTTTATAAAAAAATGATCGGTCAATAGATGTAGCGGTAACTTATTAGTAAGTTACCAACAATTTATGAGATTTCCAACTCTTGATAGTTTATAAGTGACTAGCTTTTCTCATCTTTTACCAAATTTTATTTGTCTTTCTTATCAATGCTTTAAATGAACACGCGGACCCCTGAGTCTTGCCATAACTTAAATGCGCCATAACTTACGAAATGTACACTTAAATGCCATAACTTACGAAAGGTACACTTAAATGCCAAAATCGGAGCAAAATAGATCACTTGAGTGCCAATCCGGCCAAAATCCGACCAAAACACTGACTTGTCAATTTTCCGGCGAAGCGAGTCTGCAAAACGGCGTCGTTTTGGTCTTTGAAGTGGTAAAAATTTAATATAAAATTTAATTTAATTTAATTTAAAACTAAATTTATTTAAAAATATTAAAAATATTAAAGAAATTTTAAAAATTAAAAAATCTAAAATTAAAATTTTAAAATTTTAAAAAATATTTAAAATTTTTTAAAAATTAAAAAAATTAAAAAAAAAAAAAAGGGAGGTGGCCCCAGCCGACCCTCCCCCACCTTTCGGCGATGGCGGGAGGCGGCAGCAGTGAGGGCTCTACCCTAAGCCTCCGGCTGCCTTCCTCCTCCTCCTCCTCCATTTTTTTTAAATAAATATAAATTATATTATTATTTTGTTTTAAATTTAATTTATTTAATTTTTATATTATATTAAAATTCAAATTATGCCAAAACAACATCGTTTTGGCCGATTTAAGGGTCTATTTTGGCCAACACCCGAAACGACGTCGTTTTGGTGCTGACGTGGTAAAAATTTAATATAAAAATTAATTAAAATTAATTTAAAACTAAATTTATTTAAAACATTTAAAAATAAAATTTTAAAATTTTAAAAATTACAAAAAATTACAAAAATTTACAAAAAAAATAAAAAATAAAAAATAAAAAAAAGGAGGCGGCTAAGGGCTGAATTTTTTTGTAAATTTTTAAAATTTTCTGTAAATTTTTAAAAATTTTAAAATTTTTTAAAGTTTTTTAATTTTTTTAATTTTTTTAATTTATTTTTTAAATGATTTAAATAAATTTATTTTTAAATTTAATTTAAATAATTTTTATATTATATTAAAATTCAAATTATGCCAAAACGACGTTGTTTTGGCCGATTTAAGAGTTCTATTTTGGCCAACACCCGAAACGACGTCGTTTTGGGTGAATTCGAGCCGACTCGGCTCTCCTAAGTGAGGCACATCGGCGAGAAATATTAATATTTTAATGCCACTATGATTTCCGGCCAACTTCGCCTGAGATGGCACTCAAGTGTCCCACTTTTCTTAAAATGTGGCACTTAAGTGTACCTTTCGTAAGTTATGGCACTTAAGTGTCCATTTCGCAAGTTATGGCACTTGAAAGGTTCTTTTGCCGCTTTAAATGTACCGACTCTCGTATAAACTTATGCATCTTTATTTGAGTGATTTCCAACCTTTTTTGGATTGATAACCCTAATAAAGAATTAGTAAATATAAGGGGTTGTTGACCAAGACAAATGAAATTTGGTAAGTCAGAAAAATATTAAACATTGATATGAAACTCATATAAGAGTTAATAACCTAATTGGTAATTTAAATTTTAATCCGACAAAAGTTAGTGATCCACTCTGATTTAGTTGATAATTTTATAAAAAAAATTAGTAAATTTGAAGCACCAGTAAGCTATGCGATTGAAGTTGGTAAGTTAGTACAAAATTGATATATCTATAAACTATCACAAAAACTTAGTAATTTCATTTAATAAAAATTAACATCCCTACAAGTTACCTAAAAAAAAGCCAATGGTCATTTTCTTTATCAACAAGTTCTTACACTTATCAACGATTATTGAAATTTACCGGCATGGAAAAAGAACTCTTTATTTTTTGGCACAAAACAGTAGAATTCTGCAAGGATAATTATAGCACAGATTTCTAACATTATTAGGAGCTACAAATCCAAGTAATATAAGGTATAAATATAACATTGTTGTAAAAGTTTAGACATGTCTCTTGTTAACACCACCTGAATAGCAAATTCTCCTTTCGACTGGGGTCCGGGATCACGGGTCAATAGCATCTTGACCCACATCAAGTTTTCTTTCATGCAATTGCATTTTTTTTCTTCTTTTTTTGGGCATACGTGCAGCTACATTATGTTGTCCACAATTATTATTTCGTTGTTTTTAGGACTTAAGCATTATTAGTTTTGATTGGGACAGGAGGGAGAGTATGAACAGGCTGTGAAGGTTGAATATCACAAGTTTGGGGAGAGCAACTTTTGTAGCGGAAGTGTATTCGTCGCTAAAAATGGTAGTGTCAAAGATGAAGATGAAGATGATGGTTGGATTGTAACTTTTGTTCACAATGAAGTGTCTGATGAGACTCATGTAAGTCCTTAACTACCTTTATACTCCATATTGCAGTTTCTCTTTGTCTTGCCCATAAAAGCATAGATCTATATCGCCAATGACCGTGAGATACAATGAGGATTAATTAGGTAGTAGAACATACAAGGTTTCCTATCTTCAAAGGTTAAAATGTGAAACAACACCTCATCATCTTCTATATATGATTATTTTTTTAAAAAAGAAAAACTTGAAATGATCATGAAAGACCATGAAATCCAAATTCCCACAAATGATGTTAAATCTCTTTGAGCAAATCCATAGTAAAAATTTATGGGGATGCATTAATACATACTCAGCTTGCCATTTATCAATTTGTTTGAAATGCTCTATGCTCGCAGGTTCACATAATTGATGTGAAGGATTTCGAAGGCGAGCCGGTGGCGAAGATAAGTTTGCCTCAGAGAGTGCCATATGGATTTCATGGCACTTTCATGGCCACACCTTTAAACAATAATTAGGCCACGAGATGTCGACAACTTAATGCTATCATTAAGTTTCTCTTGGCTTGATAAGTATTAGCATGTCTTATGTCTATGTAATTATGACTCGCTATGATTATGCCATGGGGATGTACTTGGTCAACTTCTGCGTGTTTATGGAAGTCTAGACATATTTGATGTGCTCTTCAATTATTGAATTTGGCAATATATGTATGTGAGTTGCGAATGGTTCATTCTATAAAATTAAAAAAATTAAAAAAATTCAAAGTACGAACGGATACATCAATTTATAAGAGAGAGATAGCATGAGAGTTCGTGGACTGAACACGCCAGTCTGCCATTGTCTAGATACGCCACTTAATGGCATTAAAATTCATTATGTATATATGTTTCATAGCCTCCAAAATATAAGGTTAATCTATTCCTAATGTGATTTTGAAACACTTCGCGCCCATCTATGTGACTTCAGTTTGGTCACATCAACAAAGTAAAGGAAGCCCGTACTATGCTTGTCACTAGTATTCTACTTCAGATTTTGCCCATCAGTATCATTTGATAGGAAATCCGCATTGTATGCACAAGGAGACAAGTTAGTTCGTTAATGACTTTTTATCCTCTATACATGCTAACTATGATCAATCAGCATTATTTAACCCATAATGTGATGCGGATTTTGATATTTGAATATTTGCGGAATGTCGCGATCATACGCTTGTGCTTGTGTTTGCAATTTCTCATGGCATTTCCCAATGAGTTTAAATTTGTGAGAGCTTCACTTATCCAAAAAGATTCTTTATCTTGTCCTCAGGAAGTTGTCTTGGAGTTGTTGCCTGATAAGATTCGATTTACTTCTTTGAAAGCATATTGCACTACCTTGTCTGTCTCGGAGTTGTTCTAGACAAAAGGCTAAAATTTGAAGAGTGCGTATAATGTCTAGGTATGCCTATGTTTATGGCATGCTTGATCATTTTATTGGTAAGTTTCAGGACAAGAACCGTGAAGAATATTATCATTTTGAGATTGGAATCTAAGAAACTCTTTTTATCAATATTTCATAATATTATCGATACAAAACATTTCGATATCTTGTGAACATTGTACATTTATCTTGCAAACAATATTACGGTGGATATGAGCAAGTTCGGTAGATTTTTTTTTGTAAGATGAAACCGTATATAAATAGCTCTTTTAATCTCTCTGAAACTTCTTCGATTGAATGACATTGATGTTATTAAAATGTACTGAACAACTAGATTTTTTTTCAGGAGTTACAAAATGGAGTTCGTCCGCCAATATTTCGTCCTCTTGCGAATATCGTCAAGTAAACAAGCCGGTCATGACCCAAAATGTCTAAGATTCCACAATCTGTTTTTCTCTCCTGTCCCTTTTTGCTAATGTCTCCGCAAGAGAGAGATTAATTTAAACCGAAGTAAGTTAAAATCCATCCGCGTCGACAAACGACAGCTGGGTGTCTTTTTTTAGACGGGCCAAAGTCGATGAAGATCGTCTATTGTCTCTTTCTCTCTCTCTTTTCTATTTTAATTCTTTTCCCTCAATTTTTTGCTGTTTTTGAATATCTGAGAATTATAAAGTTACTATATGTCCCCAATGTTTAGGTGTTATTTAACAATAGCTTAACAGTCTCATCAGTGTAAACATGATCTTTTTGTAGCGAATGATATGTTTCGGTGTCGTAAAAAGCTCTCTCTCTCTTTCTCTCTCTCTCTCTCTAGTAATTTAATCTTTGTCTTTGGCTTCAATTTTCATCGTAGATATCCACCAAACGGGGACCACTTTGTAGATAACATTTGCAGCTCTCAAGGTTCTGTTTTTTATTTCTCGTGGCGAAAATATACAAGCGATTTTGGCGCTCTCAACATGAAAAGAAAGGAACTCGTCCTTTCTAGGTCAAGTATGGCATTGGTTTCTAGCAACAATTTGATGACGCGGACATCATCAAATTGAAATTAGAGAGAGACACTTTTGATATTACCTCGTTAACAAGTATATATGACGTCTCAAATTAAATTCAAAGACATCATCAAATTGAAAATAGAGAGAGACACTTTTGATATTACCTCATTGACAAGTATATATGACGTCTCAAATTAAATTCAAATTGCTCGGTGTAGTATATTTGTGACAAATTATGCAATTCCTCTTTGACCTTCGATCTCAAAAGGTTATGTTGAGTTATAAGTGAACTTTATGATGTGACACTCCCCAAGTGTACCTTTTCAAATATTTTGGTCAAGTTGAGGATACTTGATAGGTATTTATCTTATTTGAAGGGAAAAAAGAAATTATTAAAAGGAGAAATCGAGATGTGAGAGAGAGCGGTCACCGTCAAATTTGTCCACAATTTTTGTCCAAGCCCGTTTCTGCTCACACGCATCATGCGCAAGCGAGCATTTGGGGTGCCTCTTAATGGATATAGTCATTCATTAACATGATCTAGTATATGAGAATCCTACAAGTTTCCTGCATGATCTCATCATGTGTTATATTAAATATGCCTCGTCTAAATAATAAATGGTGGTTCTGACCAAAAAAAATAAAAATAATAAATGGTGGTATCATCATGGCCAACGAGGGTCGCCAGCCACTGGATGAAGGCCAAAACTTCTAGAATCTACAGTTGAGTTAAGAAAAGAACTCTTTTCTTACAGCTCTATCAGGTTCTTTTGCTGTAAACTATTCTGTCCTCGTGTTTGATCATGCAAAGTTGCTAGCAAGAACAGATAACATGATAAAAATTGCCAATTTAAAGTGCAAACATTAGCTAGATATCCACATCAGTACCCATTGATGATTGATTCAGCAGCAGTCATCGTTGCTTTCCCTCACTTACCAAATTTGAAGGTATATCATGGTGATAAAGAATGAACTACGACCGGTAGAGACTGGACAATTAGAAGAACTGCTGAGAAAGAAGCCATCAATTTTTTTATCAAAACTGAAGACTCAAATAATACCCAATTTCCACAGAGAGGATGGTCCTATTTATTGTGGATAACATTCCTAGTTGGAGCGTTAGAGTCCGTTATCTTCTTCATTGTCTCACTGGGCTAGAGTCTCTACTAGATGTAAGAGATAGATAATGTAGATGATCAACACGAAACTATCTGAGTAGACATCGCTTTTAGGTCCAGATGAAGACAATATTATGCTTTTCTTGTAGTACACTAATAAGTAGTAGTAATGTAAGAAATCCATTTCCATTAATTTTTACACAGACAAAGGGAAATTAGACAACATATCCACGTTCTTTATAATCACAGGACCGTGGTCAGACGAAAGTACCGGCCATCAAGCTAATTATCACTTTATTTCTGCTCACAACTGCTTCTTAATTGAACTTAACCGAAATTGGACTCCTGACAGAGTGCTTCTTGGAATCCCACCTCAGAAATCCTTGGGTGAATTTGGCAACCTCCTGAGTGGGATTGGCACGGCTGAGTGTGATTGAATACGTTGCTTTCTGGTTCAATTTTGAGAAGTTGAGTTTGTTGGGCTTCACGGTGACATGCACACCCTGTGGAGGAACTACCGTGACAACATAAGGCGAGTAGTCCGTTCCAACATTAGTCACAGTCCTAGTAAAAGTCTGTGGAGGTCCGAGGGTGACCGAAAATGAGGGGTAGTTCAGCTCTCCCTCGGGAATGCTAGATACTCCCGAACATTTGACTGGTTTGTGAGCAATTGTAGCCACCTGCTTGTCGGTGTATCCCAGACCACAGAGATAAGGAATGTAATCGTTGGGATGAATGTCGTAAATGAATCCTGGGTCGATGGCCTTTACAGGATCGACATGGCCTGCTCCGATGGCAAAGACATCCGCAGGTTGAAGCCTTTCGTCCAAGATTGGGTTTTGTTTGATGTTCAGCTGCTTAGCCGTCGTCATGATAGCCGATTTGATTGCTGCTGGAGACCAGTCTGGATGAATGCCCTTTATCAAAGCCGCGATGCCACTGAGGTGGGGGCAAGACATGGAAGTGCCAGAAATAATATTGAAGTAATACTTTGCTTTTGTGTCATTTCTGATGGGAAACGGCCATGCTGCTAATATGTTCACGCCGGGACCAATAATGTCTGGCTTTAGAATTCCCGGGCTAACCAAGCTCGGGCCTCTCGAAGAGAAAGAAGTGAGCGCAGGAGCGGTCGGGTTTCCAAACACGGTTCCTTTGAACATGGTGGTAGCAGTAGGAGTTCTAGTCGCATTGATGTAGGCTTTGATCTTGTTACCAGCGAAGTAGCTAACATGAGACGCAGGGAGGACATAAGCATCGGCCAAGGTACTGAATCCATCGATTTCTTGGTTCATCATAATCATACCGACCCCACCGGCTCTTTTCACCTCAATCGCTTTGAAATAACTGCCGACGAACCCTCTTTCACACAAGACAATTTTCCCTTCTACTTGACTGCTTTTTAATTGTCCGGGGACACAGTAAGTGGACTCTTCCGTACCATCGATTCCAGGATACACAAGTGGCAGTAAGGTTGAAGGGAAGGAGGGTTGATATATTGTCTCACCTTCATATTCCGCTCCATTTCCGAGTTTTACATTGGAGACAATGTTTCTATCGATGGTGCTCGCCCCGACGGTGAGAATCCACGGAGCCACGTTCGATAGCAAGCCTGAGAAAGGACCGGAATTCCCAGCAGAGCAGCTCACGAAGATACCTCTCTGAACGGCTGCAAAAGTGGCTACCGCCATGCCATCCATATGAAATGGAGCAGAGCCACCACCAAGCGAGATGGAGATTACGTCGACACCATCTGCAAGGGCCGCATCGAGTCCAGCAAGTATGTCGCCCAGAAAACAATTTGTAGAGCACACTTTATAGATCGCCAAGTGAGCATATGGAGCCATGCCACCCGCCGTGCCTTCAGCCATCCTGAGTGTATTGGCTTGTTGCACAGAAGCGCCAGCTGCAGTGCTGGCCGTGTGAGTGCCATGTCCAACATCGTCAGTCGGAGGCATGGTCACATTTTTCTTAGCCGAGCTGTCGAAGGTCTTGGCACCTATTAACTTGTTATTACATTGGGAAGGCTTGAAGTCACACCTCCCTTTCCATTTGGCTGGCGGGGGCGGCATTCCATCTCCGCTGAATGAAGGATGGTCCGGGGTTACACCCGTATCCATGATTCCAATGATAATTCCTTTTCCCATAGTGGAACTACTGAAAGATCCCTGATTCAGTGGCAAGCCCAAAAACTGGGGGCTGTGCGTTGTCTGGAGGCTATATATTTCCTCAGGGTGAGCTGCCACATATCCAGGCTTATCCTGCATTGTAGCGACTTCATCAGGAGTCAGCCTTGCTGCAAAGCCGGTCATCACATTCTGGTAAGAGTAAAGCAGGCGCCTCTCGTTCTTTGAGGTGGTAGAATTTGTGGGCAAAAACGAGTCATACCAGGATTCGAGATCCTTCAACTCAGAAAGGCGCTGGCCGTCAGGGGGGGTCACGTGGACAATGTAGGTTTGCAAGTCATTGCTCTGTGATGGAGTTGGAGATGATTGGCCATTGGCAAGAGAAAACTGCACACTGGAAAGCAAGACAATTAGGCAGAGGAGATGAACGAAAGCCATCGTGGTGTTATTCTAGAATGCGGATTCGAGTATATTGGAAATGGTGAGATTTGTGTTTGGCGACAAAACGGGAGCGTCTATTTATACAGAAGCTGGGATGGAGATATGGCCAGCTTGGGCATATCCGATCAGTCTCTGTGTCTAATTCTTGCAGTTCCTTTAAGAGCATTATCATTTGACCATCTAAACGTAGGGGTTGCGGGAAAAGTTGGCTTGAAGGATTCTCTTCTAATAGGATGATCTTAATTCTTCGTGTTCCTCTCCTCTTGATAGCTTGCATATGGTGGAGGTTGTTGCGCTGATGAGCATACGCGGAGTAGGACCATCATATTACTTGTAGCTTTGAACCTGTTCTCGTGATTATTTTGTCATCAGATTCTGCCTTCTAAATCAGGATTTTAAACAGAACGGTCTGAAAATCCGGCAAAGATAGATCAAAGTGAAGATTATCACTTGCTCGCCCATTGTTAACTAATCCCTTGTACTAGTTACAGCGCTCACTCGACATTTCTTTAATCAGAACAATTAGTTGTTACCAATCAGCATCAAGAGCAAATTCAGCTATGAGTCAAGAAGACATCAGTTGATGTTTCAAATGCTTAAGCGTAGTCATTTGAATATCGAGGTCTTGTCTGGGGAAGGAGAATTGACTAAAACTCAACCAAATTGGGCATTTCTCAATAATCAATGCTTAATCAACGAGAAGACCCGAAACAAATGGCAAGAACTTTAACAATTGGATATCTCAACATGACGAATCATCATCGTTGATGTTTTAAATTTTTAATCCTAGTTATATAAATATCGCAGTCTTGTTTGGGGAAGGAGAATTGACTAGAACTCCACCAAAATGGACATTTCGCAAAAATCAATTCTTAATCAACAAGAAGACCCGAAAGCAAATGGGAAGAGCTTCAACAATTGGACATCTCAACACGCCGAATCAAAATCTTTAATGTTTTAAATGCTCAATCCACCGACCCAAAAAAAAAATGCTTAATCCCAGTCATGTGAATATCATGGTCTTGTTTGGGGAGCAAAAATTGACTAGAACTTAACCAAAATGGACATTTCCCAAAAAAACAATGCATGATCAATAAGAAGAACCGGAAACAAATCGCAAGAACTTTAACAATTGGACATCTCACCATGCCGAACCAACGTTGTTGATGTTTTAAATGCTTAATCCTAGTCATATGAATATCTTGGCATTGTTTGGGCAAGGAGAATTGACTAAAATTCAACCAGGATGGACATTTCCCAAAAAATCAATTCTTAATCATAGACAAGACCTGGAAACGAATGGCAAGAACTTCAACAATTGGACATCTCAATATGTTGAATCAACGTCTCTTTGAAGTGCTTAGTAAGAATTCCAAACCTTGATTCTTTTAATCGGAGAAAAATTTCTATGTGAAACTGTAATTTAAGATTGTGTCGGATATGAGTTGCCGGGTTAATTCTGAATGTTGTTGAGCTATAAAATCATGCTGTAAAAAACCTTTTTGACGTCCTGGAACTGTGGATTTTATAAAATCGATTTGGTACTTTGTTTAGTCCGAGTGAAATTTCGAAGTTTGTTATGCATTATTGCAGCCAGATTCAATCTATTGTGGATTTACTTACACTTATTAAAATTTACCAAGCTAGCACGGAAAAGGAACACCGCATTTTTAGGCACAGAGCAATCTACCCATGTATACACATTGACAAAATAAAGGCCGTTCTCTTGTGCTTATGAGAAAAAAAAAATTTCTTAAAAAGTTTAATACGTATAGAAATTTACATATATATGAAGATTCGAATAGTTTTAGGACGATGATCCATTGAAAACTCATATGGAACTTATCATCATAAATCTTCTCCTTTTCTTCCCCCAAATTAAAAGTATTTCCAACTTTTAACATTATCTTCACCAGCACAAGTGAGTGCCATTCCATTTTCATCCATATAGAGATACATGACAAGAAACCATTATAATCAGTCTCGAAATACTAAGACCAATGATAATCTTCACAATTATATCTGATTGATTATATTTGCCCACAACAACAGTCACATTCTTAATACTCACCACTTGAATTTCTTCTTTCATGCGATGATAGGTGATCAAATTTTTAATCCTTACACAACTCAATGAATTTTTACTTCCGGAATTGTCATTTTTGGATTGGTGATTGGGTAGAAATGTTGGAGCAAACAGCGAAAATGGACTATCATAAGTTCAATGGTGGTGGGGATGAGGATGATGGTTGGGTGGTAACTTTTGTCCACATTAAAGAGGCTCGTGCCACTCAAGTGAGTCTTATGTTTTTATTCTTTTAACTCCCTTTACATAGAAAATCTAACCAAATATAATCTTAATCTATAAATGTGCAAGGACTTTCTCCGTTTCTTGAATATTCTAAAATTCCAAGCTCATTTTTAGTACTCCACTTTTTTCATTAAAAAATTTACTTCCTTTTTTTTTTTCCCAATCCAATGAACACTTACATCGAATTTAGCTCCCAATAGTATAAATCTCTCTCCCCCCCCCGGTTCGAAAAAGAAGTGAATCAATCTACCACCTTTGCACATAATTATAGGTGTGACTTGTCATAATTCATTATTTTTTTTTATCATTATTAGCTTATTTATTTATTTATTTATTTTTTTGCAGGTGCATATAATTGATAGGAAGAATTTTGAAGTGAATCAATCTACCAGCTTTGCTCCCAAAATCGCATTGCCTCAGAGTGCCCCATGGATTTCATGCGACCCTTGTGCCCAAGCCAACTTAAAAATCTGTCCTGAGGGATATAAATATATAGTTCCAGTTAGGATCATAGTCTCAGGATCATCATTAGCATATCGAATTGTCTTCCTAAGTTTTCTCCCTTTTGCATATGTTTTTGTTTTGTTGGTTTTATACGTATTTTCGTGATTTTAATACATTTTAAATCGTGGTTTTTCCTAGGCAAGGCTAAGAGTGCTTTTTTTTTTTTTTTTTTTTTTTAAGAAAGGGGCAACAAAGAAGTCAGTCAGTGGGCAATGGGCATACGATTGGACAAAGGCGATCACCTATTTAGATCCATTTTAAAAAAAAGCATAAGCTTCCAGATTATTCACTACCCTCATCTTTAAAGGATGTGAACATAGGGTCAATCTTCAACTTTCTATGTCACGTGTATCCTGGCGAAAATATAGGCAGTAAGAACTCAGAGCTTTTGAAATTCTAGGGGAACAGTGGAGGAATAAAATAAAGGAAACTACAAAAAAAAAAAAAACTCATTTTTTTAATCTAATAACAACTTACGTCTATTTTTGCAAATATCATTATTTAACCTCAAAGCAAAATTTTACATTGAAAATACCAAATGGCCCCTCTTTACAAACTCATTTTAGCATTTTACTTAGGATTTTGGTGATTTGATTTCTAGTTGGTTTTAGGTATTCATGATGGGTGTGAAAATTTGGCACATAGGAATTGGTATTTTTGGAAAGAAAATGACATTGTTGTAAATGGGATATAATGATAATTAATGTGAAGGTATAAAGTGATTACCAAGGTAAATTCAAGTATATATTTGATTTTTTTAAAAGCACAAATATGTAAATGGTGAAAGACAAGATATGTCTTTTGGTATTTTCCCAAAAATAAATTTGGAGGGGCAAGGAAACGTCTAGCACAAACCTCGAGGAGGTACAAACTGAGTAATATTTACCAGTCATTAAGTAATGCTTGCACTTAGTGTTCATAAATCGCTTAGGCTTTGCTTATTTGGAGGAAAATGTGACATTTCTGAAAATATTTTTCAAGGACTCTTTTTTTAATGATAATATTTTTTTATTTGGTTAAAAGCTGAAAATGTACTGAAAATATTTTCTATCATTTGATAGAAAAATTTCATTTGATTTTTATGAAGAAACCAAAAATTTTGAATTTTTGATTAGTTATTTTTATTATTTCTATTCTTTTTTATTACTTCTTCCTTAGCCAATCACCAGCCACTAAGATAACCAACAACAGGCTATAGGCAAGGCATGAGCTCACCCATGGTTGGCAAGGCTCCCCCTCACCATATTACAATGAGCTCAAGCCTCACCAGCTTTGAGCAGGTCCACCTTGACGAGGCTTGACCTTGCCCGAGACTGATGAGGTCGAGTTCCTAAAGCACAAGCCTCATCGGCCTTAGGCAAGGTTGTCTCTCACTTGTGGTTGGTCATAGGAAGAAGGAAAGGAAAAAGAAAGAAAATAAAAATTATAAAATTTTGATTTATTTTTTAAAAATTTATAAGAACTAATGTTTCAGTATCCAAGGACTCGAACTTGAGTGCTGAGGACTTGGGCATGACCTTTGTGGACCCAAGCCTAAGTACTGGGCACCCAAGCACAACCTTTTTGGACTTGGGCTTGGTGTCAAGGCATCAGGCATGGGTACTAGGGCTTTGAGCCCAGCCCCAATGGACCTGGCCTAAATGTCGGAGACCTAGTTTTGAACACTGGAAACTAGCATTAAGGTTTTTGTATCCAAACATAGAGTTTTGGGTCCAAGTGTCCATACTTAGTTATATTTTGAGAATTTTTTTTTTAATTTTTCAAAAAGAAAATCATTTTCCTAAATTTAAGCATGAGTTTTCTATTGATTTATATGAACAAAATGCCGAAATGTAAGAAAAATATTTTTTGCAAAACAAACGGGCCTCAGCTGCAACTACTCAATTTTATAGGGCCCACGTGGGACTAAAAACTTTGGGGAGCTGGGATTAAGTGGGCTCATGAACAACCGACATAGAATTAAAAAAAAAAAAAAATCAGCATTTACAGTCGAAGAAATTCATGACGGTCAATCACAATCTACTAGAAATAATTATAGCTTCTTTTAGGGCTTGGCTACCATAACAGTGCCGCAATTTAAACTTTCAAGCCATCTAATACCAGCCCCAATTTTTAGTGGAGGAAATTGGGACAATGTCTCGATCGGTTTCATTTGTTTGTTCCATCGTTTCCTTTTTCTTTTCTCTCGATCGGTTTCATTTGTTTGTTCCATCGTTTCCTTTTTCTTTTCGCTCTTGATAGGGGCGTTACGCAGGATCAGACTGTAGATCGGACAGCTAGTGATTTCTCAAGCGCCGCAGGGAAGAAGGGGGTTGTGGCGGGAGGAGTGGGAGGAGGAGCCAAAGACGTTTAAGTTTTTTTAATTTTTTTTAACATTTTTGCAGGTTTATTTAAAGGACAAGAAAGAATTTTAAGATCTAATAGGTCATTGTTTTTTGTTTTTCGGATGTGTTAAATGGGTGATTTTGGATTGGAGTGGATTTGGTTGGATATCGCTCATCTAAATTGTTAAGGAAATAAATGAGTCAATATAAGTCTAATGAGTGGATTTGGATCAAATCCATTTATGGCCCACCGAAGCTCAATCCGATTCACCTATTCGTTACCCAAAACAAGGGTATAGTTAGGAAAAATAGGCGACGAGTATCGCAAAAAGTAATTTGCAGCCACGTGACATTCATCGCTGAAGATAAAGAATATAGAAAAGATGATGACACCTTCGATCCTCAATGAGAACCGACTTGCTTTGCCAGAGTAACCGCTTTAGGAATGAATTTAAAATCGGTAACTAAACAAGAACCTTGTAGCGATGAACTTAAAATAAATAAATAAATAAATAAATAATAAAAAAATAAAAAAAATCACGACTAAATCTCGTGCATTCTGCGGAGCAAAATGAAAATCATCATCAGAGATCCAGCTCCTTTAGCGACGAAAACTTGAGTTTGTCTCTGATGACGGCCCTATATTTTACTATAAAACTGTTATTCCAACGCCAAAGGCTCCAAAAGGCAGCATGCCGACCTTGACATCAGATGCTAGGCGTTTGTCCTCTCGACCTCCCTCGTCTCGCTCTCACTCCATCAGATATTATCAAATATGTCTACCTTTCTACCTGCGCATCAAATTTCCTTTCAAGTCGCCCCGAAAACGTGCCTAGCACATGAAGTGGATTCTTCTTTGGTCTACTTTGGAGGGCCTTGAAGATTCTCATGGCAATTGCAGATTATTTTGTGGTTTTCGTGAGACATAACACGTACGCATGGATCGCGTTTGGCGGACACTGTGTTCTCATGAATTGAAGAGAACCTAACAGTGAAAAGCATATCTGGGGCTTTCGTTTCTCTTTGACTCTTATGGGGAAGGCTTCATGCATGTACTTGCGAGAATATTCCAGCAACGCTCGAGGGCAACTTGGGTTTTGTCGTGTTTTATCATTCAGTTCTTTAGTGATTGGAGCGAATGTCATTGTCTATGTCATCATAGTCACTTGTGCAAGGTTATGTTTGAGTAGTACGCTTGAAATCTTAGCCACATATTCTTGTATCTGAAATCTATATTGGTATTATACAACTTTTTAGCCATTTTGCTTACTTGGCACCGTAAGAAAGTTACACTCGAGCAATGCTCAGTAGAATCGCTCAGGAAAAAAAAAAAAATCTATTGAGGTTATATAGGCAGCGATTTGAATGCATCAAGCGTGGTTATAAACTTCTTCAACATGACTAGGCTAGCTATCCCAATTACTCTTGAACTAATTAAACAACATATCTATCACCTTGATATCGCTGCGAAGGAGGTGATGTTGGTAATGAATATCTAGTATAACTCTCTCTTTCTCCACCCTCCTGCGAAGGATGTCCGACATAACAAGAGTGAAATGAGAAAGTGCATTTCAATTTCTTTTTCGTGGACTGCCAACTCTTTTAGTCATTCTTTTGTTAACGATATATAGACGTTAATGGACGAGACGCTTGCAAGGTAGATGTATCGTGTGATTTCAAATTCTTTTTTGTGGACCACTATTCTTTTGGTCTTTCTCTAATACATAGATGAGCATGGCGACAGAAAAGTGCCTCCGGACAGACGCTTTGAGATGTCGCCGAGAGAGGGTTGGTGAGGATTCCTCGTACAAGACTACAAGATTATAGCTAATTAAATTCAAAATTAGCCAGCTCTTGCTCGTTCTCGTAAGTCTTGCCTCTCTAAACTCGCACAAATTTAGCTGCACGTAAATGTCCCACAAAGGTGCACCGAAAAAGTAAACTATATTTCATAATTTGAGGAGAAGATGTTATTGGAGGATTTATTTATTTAATGCATGACGCTGTAGCCCAAATCATTACATTATTATATGTATGCATTTATCGAGCTTGTATTTTGCCCTTAATGCGTAATGAAGTTGGTCTGACGAAATATGAATGTAAACAATGTCTTTTTTCCAATTCAAGATTCTATATTAAGGACCACCCTGATTTGTTGGAATTTTTTTTTTTGTCACTAAATGGGACGGCATAGAGTGTATACTATAGATGCATGAGCAGTTGGAGAAAGGGTTCTAATGCTACCTCACATATAACAATAGTTATATCGAATGTGAGGGGCCAAGAGATCAATTACGTCACTGGATTTGATTTAGTCTGGAAAAATTACCAAAAAAGTCATAAACCTATTACAATTGTGCCGATTCAGTCTTAAATTATTTTTTAGGCCAATTGAGTCCTAAACCTTTGTAATTATGCTAATTTATTCCATCCACCCAAATTTGACCAACCAGGTCGACGTAGACATCGTTAGTGCCATCATATAATATTTTGATAATATTTTATTTTTTTGAATTTTTATTAATTTTTATCTTCTTTTTTTCCTTTTTCTTTCTTTTTATTTTTTTTTTTCCTTCTCCCTCCTTCCAACAATTGGCTAGAGGGGAGGGCCGGTCACTAGACTAAGGCGATCAGCAAGCAAGACTAAGCAAGGGCGAACTTGCTTGGCCACTAGTGAGGCTCACCCTTGCTCAATCCAGCCCTTCCCTTTGGCCAGTCATCAAAAGAAGGAGAGAGAAGGGGGAAAAAAAAAGAGAGAAAGAAAAAAAAAAGGAAAAAAAGAAGATAAAAAATTAATAAAAAAATTCAAAGAAATAAATATTATTAAAAAATTATCTGTTGGCATCAACCGGCATTCACATTAGCGTCAATTGGCTATATTTGGTCAAATTGACTAAATTTGTACAAATGTAAAATGTTTAGGACTAAATTGAAAAAAATATGATAGGTTTAGGATTACTTTGGTAAATTCCCCAATTTGGTCATGTGCCTACATTGTCTATATAAATGACACGAGACCATGCAACTTGTGCACAGAGAATCAAAAGATGGCAGTCTCTCCTTTCGCTTTGCACGTGAATGCATCCACCCGCAGGCATTCTCTTTCTCCCACCTTTGATCACCTCAAAAGGTCCATTTCTCCAGCTCTAAAGGTACGTTACACGAAATGTAAATCCCATCTGTAAAGAAAAGATATTTGTGGTCAATCTTTTTCTTAAGGCACGCAGAAGAGAACTTAAGCATCTGTTTGTTTTTCTTGTATGAATTCAAAAAATTAATGGTTTGAATTTGATTTTTTGAGCCAGCCTGTTTGGAAGGAGTTGCAGCAACAGCTGCCGTTGAAGAAGATTGATGTATCCAACACAGTCAAGAAAGCTTCAGGGATGGTGTTGGATGTCTTGGTTAATGGCTTGTACCGGTTTGTGGATCAACCTTATCTGCCATCTCAGGTACTCAGCAACGAGTTTCTGTCCTATCTTATTTTATCCATCTGAGAAATTCCAGCTTCAGGATCGGCGTGCAGATCAGGTGACACAAAATCCAGAAAATTTGCTCGAACGATAAGCTGAACACAAACAGTTTTTTCTGATCTTGACCTAATCGATAGAACCAATATGTGACAGAGTAAGGGATAAGTGAAGATGGATTCGTTCGTCCATAAACAAGTTAGGAATGAGAAATGTAAAACAGAAGAAATTTAAATCAGAAAGGTGAAACTACGGTGTCGCACTACGTAATTTTTTTCACTTCCAGTATGGAGTTACAATTACAAGAGAGATCGCATCATCATATAATTGGAATCTAGGGTGTACGTTGTACAATAGAAATTGCATGTATACCCTTTAACAAGTTTTGGGCTTCGGCTTTAGCGTTCTTTCTCTACTAGACTCGGCGACTCCATCAAAACACGTGCTCAGGCGCAACAATTAAGAAAAATCTCGCTTGTGTTCTGTAAAGTATGACAAAGTGTCTAATATATATAGAAAACACCAAACAAATGCCTTGCGGTTCTAAAGATAACCTTATGCAGTAAAGAGTTCAGACAAATAAATAAAAGCCTAAAATAACGTGATAAAAGGACGTAAAAATAGCAAAGTACCCGAAACAGGCTTAAACAATGAATTTTGAGGGCGAAAACAACTAGAGACGCTAATGTCGATTTGATCATAGCATAGCGCTCGGAATGAGCTTTCCAGATCGGTATTACGTGCCCCTTTACTCTTTCTAGATCAATACTCATAGTTGCTTTTTGGGGCGTTGCGCAAATTGTTCTCCCAAGTCCATTTTTTGGATTTAGGTCCATCCGAACACTATAAAAAGTCATCAATAGCCGCGTTAGCATCACTATGGAAGGTAGTTACAAATATATCAGATAATTTTATTTCAGAAATTTGGTAGCAATAGGCCAATCCAAGCATACTACCATTTCAATAGTTCATGAACCCTAGATAGAAATATTACTAGGAACGAGCTCTCAGGCAGTAATTTTATTCAATAATTCAAAGTACTGTCGTACGATGAAATAATCAATGGAAATTATCAAATCCAAGTTATACTCTTCCAAATTCGTGATGGTAAATATCCTAAATGGAAACATTATATTTGGCATGACAATGATATTTTCAAAAACACCTACTTTATCTAAATATCTTATATATTCACTATATCGAGAAGGGAAATACCATAATCTAATTTGAATTTTAACTCTAGAAGTTTAAATAAATTGAGCAGTGGCTCTACGGCAAACTTGATGGTGTCTTGATTGTCTCCCGCGTCATTTTCGCTGAAGATTCCAGCATGTGAAATCTATAAGGACTACATATGTGTATGTATGTATGATTTTTCTGAAACAATGACTTGAACAGAAGAACTTTGCGCCGGTTCAAGAACTTGGAGAAGCTGTTGAAGTTGCATGCTTGGAAGGGGAATTACCAGCTGATTTCCCGGAAGGAGTATTCGTCAGAAATGGTATGTATCTAGTCTAAGTTTATGTGAAATTTAAGTTTCATATTTATAAAATTTCAAATCTTGGGTATGCGTGTATGATGCATATTGCAAGTCAAAATCCAAGATTTTACAGGTAGAAGCAGCCGTAATAAACATAGGTCGGAAAGAGATCTTGGCAAGCGATTTATAGTCAATTTGCATTAGAAAAAGAGTTACATAAGTACTGATGTCTCATGCAATAGTTGTGCACATCATCGCAATATATCCAAGATCGTGCTTATTCATCTTTTTTAATAATAAAAAAATTGGTGCAATTTCATTTATCAAATTGGCTTATGAAATTTTCTCAATTTCAGGTCCAAATCCTCAATTTGGGTGTCTAAAATCCGCGGTGTCCCCAATTGGAATAACGAATGAAACATGGGTAGAAGGAGAAGGGATGCTTCATGCATTGTGCTTCAAAAAGGCTGGTGATTCAGACTGGAGCATCTCCTACAAGAACAAGTACATCGAGTCCGAGACACTCAAGCTTGAAAAGCAAAGAAACAAACCCTCCTTCATCCCTGCCATCGAAGGAGATCCCTTAGCTGTCTTAGCTGCATTCATTCTGAATCGGGTAATTTGCGAGATGCTTTTTGGTATGCAAGTCTATCAACGTAATTTGATCTACGATTCACAAGTTTATCAACTGCATGATGCAAAACTGGAGTTACCCAAGATTTAACGAGAAAAATCCTACTGAGAAAAACTCACGGAGCAAACTCGTCCAAAACTTTTACTATGTAAATCAGGATCACCGTGGGTCTTCTAGCTACAAAATATCACCAAAATTTAGAGATGATCAGGGAACCGAACTGTTTTAAAACCTGAAAATTAATATCCAATACTTTGACAGATTAGACTCAACGCCGGAAACAAGTTCTTGTGCAACACAAGTGTGTTCGAGCATTCGGGGAAGCTATACGCAATAGCAGAAAATTATTTGCCTCACGAGATCAATTTGCAAACCCTAGAAACCTTTGGTGTTTGGGACTTCAATGGAGATTGGAATCGACCTTGCACTAGCCATCCAAAGGTTCCACCTTATATAAAATGTTTTTACCGTCATATGTTATTAAACCGTACATGTTTATAGTGCTGACGAATCTTTTTGAGGTTTGTTTGCAAAATTTATACTTGCTCGACAGAAAGCTCCGGGGAGTGGCGAACTTGTAATAATGGGGGTTGATGTCAAGAAACCTTTCTATGTGGTAGGAGTGGTATCTGGTAAGACTTCTTCTCTTTTTAGTCACTTTAAAGTGGTAAAATAATAGGCAATGCATGTCTGTTTGAAGAAGTTTCATAAGATTCCCGTCAATTACAGAAATGACATTTTGATTAGCATTAGCGACAACCGTTGATGCAAATTGACTATCCAAGTGGTTGACAGGACTTTCGTTATTTTCTCATCTCTTCAGTGTTTTAGTTAGAATTCTACTCGTCTGTGCCCAAAGCACAATTTTTTTTTTTTTCCGTTACAGTAAATTTTGATAAGTGCCGATAAGTGTAAAAAAACACTCTTGCTAACAAAAGAAAAGACCAGTGACATTTATCAAACATAAGAAATTATTGACTTTCCTTGATAGTTTACAAATTACCAGCATTTGTATCGACTTACCAACTGCCATACGCATAGCTTACTAACCCTTTTAATGTACCGACTCATGTAAAATTACCAATTTTTATTAGATTAAGTTACCAACAAGTTTTAGATTACCAATTCTTATTTGAGTTAATTTTTTTTTTTCATTTTTTAAATTTGCCAGCTATTCTATGAAGTTACCCATTTTCTTAATTTTCCTTGGCTAGCAAATCTTTAATTTACTAACTCTTTTTAGAGAAGAACCCCCAAATTGACGTGACTATCTAACTTTTCTTCTAATAAGTTACCATCTAATATCGGTTACTAGCTAATTCTTGACTGAAAATTAGTGGTAGCTTCTAATTGTTCCTAATTTGACCTGTTTGCAGCTGATGGAAAGGAGTTTCTTCATAAGGTGGATGTCAAATTAGACAAAAGTGTCCTCAGCCATGAGATTGGGGTCACAGAAAGGTAATAGCATTATCTTTAACCGCCTTAATAAAATATAACATATTTCCGCATGCAAATTTCTACTTTACAATGGAAATTTGGAAGGACTAATGAAACTATATCTTTCATTTAATCCTTCCGAGTACATTATTATTATTCCCTGACGTGCAAATTAGAGATCAAATCATCTTATCCTCATTCAGGTACAACATCATAGTGGATCATCCTCTCTTATTGGACGTTTCAAATCTCGTCAGGGGAGGCCCGTGAGTATACATCTAATTCAAAAATTATGCTCAGCAAATGATAGGCATTCATGCTAAGATCGACAAATTCCTGAGACTGCATCATTATTTCCATGAAATAGATTGTTGAAGTATGATAAAGAAGGAACTACAAGGTTCAGAGTGATGCCGCGATACGGTGATGCTGATTCTGTCCAGTGGTTCGAAGCAGAAAGATGCTGCGCATTCCATATCCTCAATACATTTGAGGATGGAGATGAGGTAATACTTGCCTCAAATAATAATAGTTAAGAGCCCATCTTTTTAGCATTTTCTTTGCAATTATAACAGGCTGCCGATCATGTGTGATTCTGGCTTTGACTTAAGAGCATAATCCTTCATTTTTCCCATTTCTCACCAAGAAAAACAGGTTGTGGTAAGGGGTTGTAGGGCCACGACATCCATACTGCCAGGTCCAGATTGGGGTGTGGACAAGTTTGATTGGTACTCCAGAGGATACAAATTTTCTCCAAAAAATAGGGAAAATGGCAATGAAGAAGAAGGTTTTCTTTTCCACTGTGTGTACGAGTGGAGATTGAACATGGAAACTGGAGAGGTCAAGGAGAGAAATCTCAGTGGCACTCACACCTCCATGGATTTTCCATTCATCAATGGGAATTTCACAGGATTGAAGAACAAGTTCGGCTTCACTCAATTCGTTGATTCAGCGGCAAGCTCGAGCTGTGGTAACAAATAAAGATGGATTTATCCAGTGGAATCGCCAGTGTTCGAGATTCATACCTTTTACAATATCTATTTTGCTAACTAATTTTTCCATCCTTTAAATCTCAGGAATAGTCAAATATGGAGGTCTGGCCAAACTACACTTTGACAAGCCACAGGTTTGAATCATTCTGTATTTCTTCTGTAGTAATCTTAGGCGTCTACTGGAATAAGCTAAGATGGCAATGATTTGTTTCTTCTACCAGGCCGTACCAAAAAGAGTAAGTTCTACAAGATTATTACATTAATGTGCGTGGGATGAGTTTTGTAGGATCTTTTTATTCATTTGTTTGTCCAATTAACGTAAGGATAAGTGCATTCAAAATCTTAAAACTTGTCATGAGAGTGCAATTAAGTCATAAAATTTATAAAAATTGTAATCAATTAATAAAACTTGTCAAATTGGTATAATCAAATCCTCCTGTTAATCCCATCGAATTTGGCTAATGGAAAATGCTGATTTGGTTTTTGTTCTTGCTCTCCTACATGCCATTCAACTTACTAAAACGTGAAACATAAAACTAAAACAACATCATTTTGCTCCAAATCTTAAGTTTTTAACCAAAATCTTAGTTGAATTATATTAACAATGAGAGTAAAGCTAATTGTTTTTTTTTTAATAAAAAGAACCCCAAAAAGAAAAGAAAAAAAAAACCAAGAAGAGGCAGGCCCTCGCCACTATAGCCCCATCATCGCCGGAAAGGGCTAACAAGGCCCCACCTCCTTTGTTTTCTTTCTTTTTTTTTTTTTCTTGTTTATGTTCTTTTTTTTTAAAAAAATAGCCTTTTGTTTTATCTAAATTAACTAAGATTTTGATTTAAAAAGTTAGGATTCAAACCAAAATGATTTTATTTGTCTTATGTTTCATGTTTTAGTAACGTCCACCATGTTGAAGAGAGCAAATGATTTAAAAAAAAAAAAAAAAAAAAGGAGGTCACAACAAAGATTTCCCATTAGCCTAATTAGATGGAGTTAACAGAAAGACTTGGGTAAACCAATTTGATAAGTTTTAGGATTTAACTACACATTTTAGAAGTTTTAGAACTCAATCGTCATTTCGTGACAAATTTTAGGATTTTGATGCACTTATTTCATTAATTTATTAACTTGTTTTGTGTTGCCGAAGTTTTTTATTTTATTTTAAATTTACAAACTTTTTGATTGAGTTATTACTTTCATTTGTCTAACTTACCAACCTTTTAAATTTATCCACTCCTATTAGAAATTGCAGTTTTGCATTACCAACTATTTTTTGACTTAGTTAACAATATTATTTGGTTTTTCTTTTAATTACTAGTTTCTCTTATCTTTGACCAAAAAAACTCAGAAGTGTCTAGCAACTTTTATTTACCTTTCTCACCAATGAATTAAATTCACTAGCTAGTGTATGAAATTACCAACTTTTATTTGTGTGGCTTATCAACTATTCTCCTATTGATGTATTCACTAGTTGTGGGTTACCACTACTTTTTAAAATTGTTTATAAATGTTCATTTGTATTTCCTTAACAAAGAATCTATTGAGTTACCATTTTCACTTTCCTTTCTTTCCAACTTTTTAAATTCACCAACTCTTCGTATAAATTGCCAAACTCAATTAGAGAGAATGCCGATTTTTTTATTTTATTTTTTTCGAATTAAGTTATCTACTAGTTTTACCTTACCAATTCTTATTTGAATTAGTTACCATCATTTAATTGTTTTTATTTTCAAGTTCTTTTATCTATGGACAAACAAAAACTTCTCTAATTTTTTACACAGCTCTATGTGCTTCTCTTACTAAAGACTTAAATTTACGAACCACTATATGAAATTAATCATCTCTTTTGTGTGAGATATAAACTCTTCCCCCATTATATAGCTCATCAGTTTTGCATAATCAATTCTGATTTGCGTTGTTTACCATTATTTATTATCTCTTTTTTTTAATTCGCCTACTAGCTACGCTTTTGTTTTCCTTGCTTACTTTTTACTTTTTACTGTTAAACTTTTGACCAAATTTGCATTACCAACTTTTACTTGAGATTGTTGCCAATGTTTATTTAGTGTTTTTCAAATTACTAACGCCTCTTATCTCTGACAATAAAAAGCCTTTTGTATATTGCAAAATTTTTTAGTTACCTTTCTTACCAAGGTCATAAATTTACCAACCTTTTATTTAAGCAACTTAATAACTTTTTCCCTGGTTAAGTGACCAAATATTATTAAAAAAATTAGCATTTGTAAATGACTCAAATGAGAGTTGGAAACTTAGAATTATTTGATAACTTAATCAGAGAAATATTAATAAATCTCTTTAGTAATTTTATATAAAAGTTGGTAAATTCAAGGTGTAGTTAAGAAGGGTAAATAAATATTGATAAAAAAAACAGTAACTAAAAGAAATATAAACTTGATAAGTAACTCAAATTATACTAGTAACCAAAAATTAGTTGATAATTTACTTGGAGAAAAGTTGATAAGTGACTCTAATTAAGATTAGTAATTTCTAAAAAGAATAAATTTAAGGTGTTGCTAGAATGCACATATAAGATTGTCAACCAATGATATTACAACAAATTACAAAACCAAATAAATATTGGTTGATAACTCAAAAGAAACTTGATATACTAGATAGTAATATAACGGGAGAAAAGTTGATGAGTCATGTTAATTTAGTTTGTAATCGTAAAAAGAGTAAGTAAAAGTAAGCGATTGCTGACCAAGGCAAATAAAAGTTGATAAATTAAAAAAAAAATACAACTAAATATTGATAAGAAACTCACATGATTGTTAATAACCCAAAACAAGTTGGTAATTCAGTTTTTAATCTGATAGTAGTTGGTAAATCATTCTAATTTAAGTTAAGAATTTCATATAAGAGTTAGTAAATTCAAAGCATCAGTATTTTATATTAATAAAGCTAGTAATTTAGTACAAAATTGGTAATTTGCAAACTATAGCAAAAAGTCGGTAATTTCATGAAAATCTTAGTAACTTATCAATAAGTTACCTGGGAAAAAAAAGTCATCAGTCATTTTACTTATCAAGAAATTTTTTACATCTACCAATACTTATTACAATTTAATAGTAAAGAAAAAGAAATCCTTATTTTTCGACATGAAATGAGAGAATTCTGTGAGGATAATCAACACCAACATTATTAGGAGTTCCAAATCTATGTGATATAAGTCGGAAAACGGAAGTTATTGTAAAAGTTTGGCGTGTCTCTTATTAACAACATTTAAATGGCAAATGCTCCTTTCGACTGTGGGACCCAACATTGCATTTGCTCTCAAGCAATTGTGTTGTAAAGTAATAGAATGCCTATTTCCACCAATAGAGAAAACACCTTGTAAGCATTCTTCGTTTAGTTTCTAATGGATACAGTCTACTATTGTTGGACCAGGAGGGAGAGTACGAGCAGGCAGTAAAGCTTGAATATCACAAATTTGAGGAGAACAGCTTTTGTAGCGGAACAGTGTTCATCGCTAAAAATGGTAGTGCCGAAGGAGAAGATGAAGATGATGGTTGGATTGCAACTTTTGTTCACAATGAAGTGTCTGATGAGACTCAAGTAAGTTCTTTCCCACCTAAATGGTCCCTATTACACTTTCCCTAGACTCGTCCCGAAAAAACATTGAGATCTTTATCTCAAGTGATCACGAGTTTCAAAAAGGATTAATTGGGTATCAAAACATCCAAAATATCATATTTTGGGAAAAGTGTCGAAAAGGTCCGGAATCTATTGTATTTGTGTCAATTTAATTATAAACATTTTTAATGGTGTCAATTTAATTCTAAATCTTTTGAGTTAGTGCCAATTCAATCATAGACCTTTTAACGATTCTAATTTAGTCCTAAACTTTTTGAGCTAATGCCAAATTAATCCTAAAATTTTTTACTTAATCCCATTTTGGTCCTTTAAACTAATTTTGGCCCGATATTACAAATATGGATGCCAGCCGGTTTATATGGCACTATTAGTATTGAAGTAGAAATTTTTTAATAATATTTTAATAACTTGTCAATATTTTATTACCATTTTCTTTCTTTTTCTTCTCTCCTTTCTTCTTCTTCTTTATTTTGGTGGTGATTAGCCAGTAGGCATAGGCAATGCCTGGCCACCAACCACGACCATGGCGAGGCCAAGCCCTGACGAGGTTCGACCTTATCGGATCTTGCTTGGGCGAGGGCAACCCCGCCAAATCCAATGAAGCTGGCCCTCGGCCGGGCGAAGGCGATGCCCGATGAGATCACCCTAGCCTGGGTGAGGGCCAACCTCATTAGATCTGGCTAGGGGAGCCTCGCCCAAGCAAGGGTTAGCCTCACCCAAACTAGATCTAGTGAGGTCAGCCTCACCATGGCTAGGTGAGGCCAACCTACCTAGTCACTAGCAAAAAAAAGAAGAAAAAATGAGAAAAATCAAAATAAAATTAAAATATTATTAAGATTTTATTTAAAAAAAACTGTCCACATCGACACTAGCAGTGTTATGTAAATCGACCAACGTTCATATCAATAATATGTAATCAAAATTAGCCTGAATGGCATCAAGGCATAAGGTTTATGACTAAATTAACACTAGTTCAAAAGGTCTAGGACTAAATTGATAGTATTAAAAGGTTTAGGATTGAATTGGCACTAAATCAAGAGATTTAGGACTAAATTGGAGCCATTAAAAAAGTTTAGAACTAAATTGGCACTAATGCAATAGGTTTAGAACTTTTTTGACACTTTTCCCATCATATTTTTCAAGGAAAATAAGGCAAAACACCACCACATCATCTTTTATAAGATTATTTCACCAAAAAAAGAGAACATTAGAGGGTTATTAATCTATATCGTTTCTACCCTTCAATTATCGAATTTCGAATTCACGTCAAGAAGAAACGGAAGGTGACGATAGCTCCTTTTGCAAATTTTCGCCTTTTATATGGGAATTAAGTCCTTTTTTTTTTCTTGCAGTGATTGATAAGGTACTTGCCGTTAATTGACATGTTGGACATGTTCTACGCTTGCAGGTTCACATAATCGATGTGAAAGATTTCGAAGGCGACCCGGTGGCAAAGATAAGGTTACCGCAAAGAGTGCCCTATGGATTTCATGGCCATTTCATGGCCACACCTAATAAAAACTAATTAGCCCACGTGATGCAAACAACTTATGTCTGTCGTCAAGCTTCTGTGGGCTTAATTAGTATAAGCGTGTCTTATATCTATGTGATTGTATGGCTTGTTGTGACTTTCTCGATGGGATGTACTTGTCAAACTTGTGCATGTTTATATGGAAGTCTAGACATATATGAATGTGCTCTGCAAATAAAAGCTCTCTCGCTCTATGAGCAGAGGACTTGGTTTCACATTGATTTATTTTCTGCAGCTTTGGTCTCACATTTTGTTCACACCTTTTCTTGCATTTTGGCCATCCGAAAAGTGAAAATTCATGGCTGGTACAATAACCCGTCATGACTTTCTCATTGTACACCTTTTCATGCGTACTAGTGTCTATCTAAAAGTAAATTCCACATTGTTCCAGGAAAAATGAAAAAAAAAAATATTAAAAGACGTTATGTACCACCCTTTCTCCACTTTAACATTGTATATTTTGAAAGATCTCAAATATTTCATCGACCTGCCAAAAATTGAATGAACCCTAATATTTGAAGTCTTCTTGCTATCGTCTCTACCAATTGATGGTCTCTTCAATATGAATGTTGCAAATGCATTCGTCAATGGTATCTTTATTAGGAAGTTTATATGGAGCCTCCTCATTGATACACTGATCCTCCTAATAAAGTGTTTCAATAATGTTGAGTATTATATGGATCAAAAGAAGCTATTTGTTGTAATATTCCAAGTTTAGAGTACTAGAACATACAAGGTTTCCTATCTTCGAAGGTTAAAATGTGAAACGACACCCCATCATCTTCTTTATATGATTATTTTTTTTAAAAAGAAAAACTTGAAATGATCATGAAAGACCATGAAATCCAAATTCTCACAAATGATGTTAAATCTCTTTGAGCAAATCCATAGTGAAAATTTATGGGGATGCATTAACACATACTCAGCTTGCCATTTATCGATTTGTTTGAAATGCTCTGTGCTCGCAGGTTCACATAATTGATGTGAAGGATTTCGAAGGCGAGCCAGTGGCGAAGATAAGGTTGCCTCAGAGATTGCCATATGGATTTCATGGCACCTTCATGGCCACACCTAATAAACAATAATTAGGCCACAAGATAATGCTATCATTAAGTTTCTCTTGGCTTAATAAGTATTAGCATGTCTTATGTCTATGTAATTATGACTCGCTATGATTATGCCATGGGGATGTACTTAGTCAACTTCTGCGTGTTTATGGAAGTCTAGACATATTTGGATGTGCTCTTCAATTATTTGAATTTGGCAATATATGTATGTGAGTTGCGAATGGTTCATTCTATAAAATACATCGAATTTATAATTTGTCAAATTCAGAGTACGTCTTGACTCAAAAAAAAAAAATTCAAAGTGGGAAAAGTACCAAAAAAGTCCTAAACCTTTTTCAATAGTACCAATTCAGTCCTAAACTTTTCAATTGGACCAATTTAGTCCTAAACATTTTAATATTGGTACCAATTTTGGCCGGCGGGCACTAACGTGGCAATTTTTATGATTTTTTCTTTTTTTTTATTTATTTTTTTCCTCCTTTTTTCCTTTTTCTTTTCTTTTCTGGCGGTGGCCGGCGAGCCTCCGGTGATGCTCGCCGGCCACCGGGCGAGGGCTACGAAGCCCTTGCCTACCGTCGGCGGGGTCGGAGCCCTCGCCCGACCTCTCCTTGGGCCGCAAAGCCCTCACCAGCGGTCGACGAGGGTCGCGACCCTCGCTCAGCTTCACCCAGGGCCGCGGGCGAGGCGGCTTAGCCCAATCTAGGCAAGGCCATCCTCACCCTAGCCTTGCCACGGGCAAAGGCGACGAGCGAAGGCAGCCATCGCTACCACGACGGCCCGGCAATGGCCGCCTTCGCCCGCAGTAAGGCTAGGGCGAGGCTAGCCTCGCCTAGATCTGGGCTAAGCCGCCTCGCCCGCGGCCCCGGGCGAGGCCGAGCGAGGGCCGTGACCCTCGCCAGCGGCTAACGAGGGCTTTGCGGCCCTCGCCTCCGCCCTAGCGATGGCTGCCATGGCCTCACCAGCCGCAGGCAAGGCCACCTTCGCTCAACAAGGCCAAGGCGAGGCTGGCCTCGCCTAGATCTGGGTGAAGCCGCCTCACCGGCAGCCTTGGGAGAGACCGAGCGAGGGCTATGACCCTTGCCGGCGGCAAGCGAGGGCTTCGCGGCCCTCGCCGGCCACCGCCAAAAAAAAAAAGGAAAAGCTAAAAAATAAGGAAAAATAATTAAAAATTTTAAAAATCATAAAAATTGCCACATCAGCGTCCAGCCATCGACCAACGTCCAAGTCAACACCGGCTGGCAAAAATTGGTCAGATAGACTAAATTGATACCAATATTAAAAGGTTTAGGACTAAATTGATCCAGCTGAAAAGTTTATGATTGAATTGGTACCAATGCAATAGATTTAGGACTTTTTTGGAATACTTTTCCCTCAATTTTTATAAGAGAGAGATAGCATGAGAGTTCGTGGACTGAACATGCCAGTTTGCCATTGTTTAGATACGCCACTATTCCTAATGTGATTTTGAAACACTTCGCACCCATCTATGTGACTTTAGTTTGGTCACATCAACAAAGTAAAGGAAGCCCGTAATATGCTTGTCGCTGGTATTCTACTTCAGATTTTGCCCATCAGTATCATTTGATAGGAAATCCGCATGGTATGCACAAGGAGACAAGTTAGTTCGTTAATGACTTTTTATCCTCTATACATGCTAACTATGATCAATCAGCATTATTTAAGCCATAATGTGATGCGGATTTTGATATTTGAATATTTGCAGAATGTCGCGATCATACGGTTGTGTTTGTAATTTCTCATGGCATTTCCCAATGAGTTTAAATTTGTGCGAGCTTCACTTATCCAAAAAAATTCTTTATCTTGTCCTCAGGAAGTTGTCTTGGAGTTGTTGCCTGATAAGATTCGATTTACTACTTTGAAAGCATATTGCACTACCTTGTCTGTCTCGGAGTTGTTCTAGACAAAAGGCTAAAATTTGAAGAGTGCATATAATGTCTAGGTATGCCTACGTTTACGGCCTGCTTGACCATTTTGTTGGTAAGTTTCAGGACAAGAACTGTGAAGAATATTATCATTATCAATATTTCATAATATTGTTAATACAAAACATCTCGATATCTTATGAATGTTGGATATTTATCTTGCAAACAACATTACGGTGGATATGAGCAAGTTCAGATAAAAAAATTTCGTAAGATGAAACCGTATATAAATAGCTCTTTTAATCTCTCTGAAACTTCTTCGATGGAATGACATTGATGTTATTAAAATATACTGAACAAATAGATTTTTTTTCAGGAGTTACAAAATGGAGTTCGTCCGCCAATATTTCGTCCTCTTGCGAATATTGTCAAATAAACAAGCCGGTCGTCACCCAAAATGTCTAAGATTCCACAATCTGTTTTTCTCTCCTTTCCCTTTTTGCTAATGTCTCCGCAAGAGAGAGATTAATTTAAACCAAAGTAAGTTAAAATCCATCCGCGTCGACAAACGACAGCTGGGTGTCTTTTTTTAGACGGGCAAAGTCGATGAAGATGGTCTATTGTCTCTTTCTCTCTCTCTTTTCTATTTTAATTTTTTTCCCTCAAATTTTTGCTGTTTTTGAATATATGAGAATTATAAAATTACTATATGTCCCCAATGTTTAGGTGTAATTTTACAATAGCTTAACACTCTCATCAATGTAAACATGATCTTTTTGTAGCGAATGATATGTTTCGGTGTCGTAAAAAGCTCTCTCTCTCTCTCTAGTAATTTAATCTTCGTCTTTGGCTTCAATTTTCATCGTAGATATCCACCAAACGGTGACCACTTTGTAGATAACATTTGCAGCTCTCAAGGTTCTGTTTTTTGTTTCTCGTGGCGAAAATATACAAGCGATTTTGGCGCTCTCAACATGAAAAAGAAAGGAACTCGTCCTCTCTAGATTAAGTATGGCATTGGTTTCTAGCAACAATTTGATGATGCGGACATCATCAAATTGAAGAGAGACACTTTTGATATTACCTTGTTGACAAGTATATATGACATCTCAAATTAAATTCAAATTGCTCGGTGTAGTATATTTGTGACAAATTATGTGATTCCTGTTTGACCTTCGATCTCAAAAGGTTATGTTGAGTTATAAGTGAACTTTATGACATGACACTCCCCAAGTGTACCTTTCAAATATTTGGTCAAGTTGAGGATACTTGATAGGTATTTATCTTATTTGAAGGGATAAAGGAAATTATTAAAAGGAGAAATCGAGATGTGAGAGAAAGCGGTCACCGTCAAATTTGTCCGCAATTTTTGTCCAAGCCCGTTTCTGCTCACACGCATCATGCGCAAGCGAGCATTTGGGGTGCCTCTTAATGGATATAGTCATTCATTAACATGATCTAGTATATGAGAATCCTACGGGTTTCCTGCATGATCTTGTCATGTGTTATATTAAATATGCCTCATCTAATAATAAATGGTGGTTTCATCATGGTCGAGGGTCGCCAGCCACTGGATGAAGGTCAAAACTTCTAGAATCTACAGTTGAGTTAAGAAAAGAACTCTTTTCTTATAGCTCTATCAAGTTCTTTTGCTGTAAACTATTCTGTCCTCTTGTTTGACCATGCAAAGTTGCTAGCAAGAACAGATAACCATGATAAAAATTGCCAATTTAAAGTGCAAACATTATCTAGATAGTCCACATCAGTACCCATTGATGATTGATTCAGCAGCAGTCATCGTTGCTTTCCCTCACTTACCAAATTTGAAGGTATATCATGGTGATAAAGAATCAACTACAACCGGTAGAGACCGGACAATTAAAAGAACACCTGAGAAAGAAGCCATCAATTTTTTTATCAAAACTGAAGACTCAAATAATACCCAATTTCCACCCTATTTATTGAATAACATTCCTAGTTGGAGCGTTAGGATGGTCCTCCATTTATTGTGATGATAACATTCTTAGACAAGTTGGAGCATTAACCACCTAGGGTTTGGCGTTATCTTCTTCATTGTCTCACTGGGCCTAGAGTCTTCTTTTATTTTCTGCTTTTGCACTAGATGTAAACCACCAATTTAACACTCAAGTAGATAGATACTTTTTAAAACGAGAACATAGTCCATATGCAATGCAATGAATCTAATATGAAATGATATGGTATGGCAACATGTCCTAAACTATATGAAAAAACTAATGATTTCTTAATGAACATGCAATAATTAAACATGTAATCTAAATTAACCAAGATGACCTAATTCTAATGACGTGCAATTTCTAATTAAATGAACCTAATAACAATTACTAAAATGACATGCATTTCATGGGTCTAATTCTATATGACGTGCACATGATTTTTCTATTCTAAAAAATGCGATCTATCCTAGAAATTGCAACTAGTTTATCCTAAGACAACATTATGTTTTTAAGATTCTATCAAGTTTATATAGTACACTAATAAGATGCAAAAATCAATCTAAACTTAAAATAAACATGCAATTTATTCTAATATGCCATGACGTGCAAAATATGCCCTAACTCTACATGACATATGCATGATGAGTTTTTGTTGGTTTTCATTTTTTAAAAATTCGAAATTAAAATTGCCGAATAATTAAACATGCAATTCAGATTAATGAAGGAAAATCCATTTCCATCAATATTTAAATATTTTTTGGGTTTTTCACAGACAAAGGATATCATCCATGTCCATTTAATTTCAGGAAATAAATAGAAATTAGATAACATATCCACGTTATTTATAATCACAGGACCGTGGTCAGACTGAAAGGTGATCGAAAGTACCGTGTTCTCCCTAAAATTGCCATCAAGCTAATCATCACTTTATTTCTGCTCACAACTGCTTTTTTCTAATGTCTTTGAACTTAACCGAAATTGGACTCTCACCAAAGATGACAGAAACTTCCTTGTACTTCTTGGAATCCCAAAATGAGCCTTATCTCCTCGAAAATACTGAAAAATCCCTGGGTGAATTTGGCAACCTCCATCCATTTAAGTCCATCCGTGAAATGCAATAAAAATAAAAATGGAATTGGCAATTTTTTAATGCAATAAATGCTGGGTCGTGTGATCGAATACGTTGCTTTCTGGTTCAATCAAGCTTGACAACTGCTTCTTAATTGAACTTAACCGAAATTGAGTTTGTTGAAATCCCTGGCTTCACGGTGAGTGTGATCGAATACGTTGCTTTCTGGTTCACGGTGACATGCACACCCTGTGGAGGAACGACCGTGACAACATAAGGGGAATAGTCCGTTCCAACATTAGTCACGGTCCTAGTAAAAGTCTGTGGATGTCCGAGGGTGACCGAAAATGAGGGGTAGTTCAGCTCTCCCTCGGGAATGCTAGATACTCCCGAACATTTGACTGGTTTGTGAGCAATTGTAGCCACCTGCTTGTCGGTGTATCCCAGACCACAGAGGTAAGGAATGTAATCGTTGGGATGAATGTCGTAAATGAATCCTGGGTCGATGGCCTTTACAGGATCGACATGGCCTGCTCCGATGGCAAAGACATCCGCAGGTTGAAGCCTTTCGTCCAAGATTGGGTTTTGCCTGATGTTCAGCTGCTTAGCCGTCGTCATGATAGCCGATTTGATTGCTGCTGGAGACCAGTCTGGATGAATGCCTTTTATCAAAGCCGCGATGCCACTGAGGTGGGGGCAAGACATGGAAGTGCCAGAAATAATATTGAAGTAATACTTTGCTTTTGTGTCATTTCTGATGGGAAACGGCCATGCTGCTAATATGTTCACGCCGGGACCAATAATGTCTGGCTTTAGAATGCCCGGGCTAACCAAGCTCGGGCCTCTCGAAGAGAAAGAAGTGAGCGCAGGAGCGGTCGGGTTTCCAAACACAGTTCCTTTGAACATGATGGTAGCAGTAGGAGTTCTAGTCGCATTGATGTAGGCTTTGATCTTGTTACCAGCGAAGTAGCTAACATGAGACGCAGGGAGGACATAAGCATCGGCCAAGGTACTGAATCCATCGATTTCTTGGTTCATCATAATCATACCGACCCCACCGGCTCTTTTCACCTCAATCGCTTTGAAATTCCCGCTGACGAACCCACTTTCACACAAGACAATCTTCCCTTCTACTTGACTGCTTTTTAATTGTCCGGGGACACAGTAAGTGGACTCTTCCGTACCATCGATTCCAGGATACACAAGTGGCAGTAAATTTGAAGGGAAGGAGGGTTGATATATTGTCTCACCGTCATATTCCGCTCCATTTCCGAGTTTTACATTGGAGACAATGTTTCTATCGATGGTGCTCGCCCCAACGGTGAGAATCCATGGAGCCACGTTCGATAGCGAGCCTGAGAAAGGACCGGAATTCCCAGCAGAGCAGCTCACGAAGATACCTCTCTGAATGGCTGCAAAAGTGGCTACCGCGATGCCATCCATATGAAAGGGAGCAGAGCCACCACCAATTGAGATGGAGATTACATCGACGCCATCTGCGAGGGCCGCATCAAGTCCAGCAAGTATGTCGCCCAGATTACAAAATCTCGTAAAGCACACTTTATAGATCGCCAAGTGAGCATATGGAGACATGCCACCTGCCGTGCCTTCAGCCATCCCGAGCGTATTGGCTTGTTGCACAGAAGCGCCAGCTGCAGTGCTGGCTGTGTGAGTGCCATGTCCGACATCGTCAATCGGAGGCATGGTCACGTTTTTCTTAGCCGAGCTGTCGAAGGCCTTGGCACCTATTAACTTGTTATTACATTGGGAAGGCTTGAAGTCACACCTCCCTTTCCATTTGGCTGGCGGGGGCGGCATTCCATCTCCGCTGAATGAAGGATGGTCCGGGGTTACACCCGTATCCATGATTCCAATGATAATTCCCTTTCCCATAGTGGAACTATTGAAAGATCCCAGATTCAGTGGCAAGCCCAAAAACTGGGGGCTGTGCGTTGTCTGGAGGCTATATATTTGCTCAGGGTGAGCTGCCACAAATCCGGGCTTATCCTGCAGTGTGGCGACTTCATCAGGAGTCAGCCTTGCTGCAAAGCCGGTCATCACATTCTGGTAAGAGTAAAGCAGGCGCCTCTCGTTCGTTGAGGTGGTGGAATTTGTCGGCAAAAACGAGCAATACCAGGATTCGAGATCCTTCAACTCAGAAAGGCGCTGGCCGTCAGGGGGAGTCACGTGGACAATGTAGGTTTGTAAGTCACTGCTCTGTGATGGAGTTGGAGATGATTGGCCATTGGCAAGAGAAAACTGCACACTGGAAAGCAAGACAATTAGGCAGAGGAGATGAACGAAAGCCATCGGTGGTGTTATTCTAGAATGCGGATTCGAGTATATTGGAAATGGTGAGATTTGTGTTTGGCGACTAACGGGAGCGTCTATTTATACAGACTGGGATGGAGATATGGCCAGCTTGGGCATATCCGATCAGTCTCTGTGTCTAATTCTTGCAGTTCCTTTAAGAGCATTATCATTTGACCATCTAAACGTAGGAGTTGCGGGAAAAGTTGGCTTGAAGGATTCTCTTTTAATAGGATGATCTTAATTCTTCGTGTTCCTCTCCTCTTGATAGCTTGCATATGATGGAGGTCGTTGCACTGATGAGCATACGCGGAGTTGGACCATCATACTACTTGTAGCTTTGAACCTGTTCTCGTGATTATTTTGTCATCAGATTCTGCCTTCTAAATCAGGATTTTAAACAGAACGGCCTGAAAAACCGGCAAAGATAGATCAAAGTGAAGATTATCACTTGCTCGCCCATTGTTAACTAATCCTTTGTACTAGTTACAGCGGTCACTTGACATTTCTTCAATGATACCACCAAGCACGTTTTCGATGTGAATTTGCAAAATCTGCAGATGGTGCAAGAAATTACCACAATAAATTACCCCAATAAATCTAATTGATGAAGGAATATCAGCTCAATGCCGTCATCTGCCTCATGAGATTGGAGCAATATATTTTATGTTTTGATGCAGATAAGTTTCTCAGATATGATTGTTGCGTGCCAATTCGCCTTTAATCTAGTAATAGGCAGTTTTGAAGAAGGACATGTGCAGTGCATAATCAGAACAATTAGTTGTTACCAATCAGCATCAAGAGCAAATTCAGCTATGAATCAAGAAGACATCAGTTGACGTTTCAAATGCTTGAGCGTAGTCATATGAATATCGAGGTCTTGTCTAGGGAAGGAGAATTGACTAAAACTCAACCAAATTGGGCATTTCTCAATAATCAATGCTTAATCAACAAGAAGACCCGGAAACGAATGGCAAGAACTTTAACAATTGGACATCTCAATATGCCGAATCATCATCGTTGATTTTTTAAATTTTTAATCCTAGTCATATGAATATCGCAGTCTTGTTTGGGAAGGAGAATTGACTAGAACTCCACCAAAATGGACATTTCACAAAAATCAATTCTTAATCAACAAGAAGACCCAAAACAAATGGGAAGAACTTCAACAATTGGACATCTCAACACGCTGAATCAAAATCTTTAATGTTTTAAATGCTCAATCCACCGACCGAAAAAAAAAATGCTTAATCCCAGTCATATGAATATCGTGGTCTTGTTTGGAAAGCGAAAATTGACTAAAACTCAACCAAAATGGACATTTCCCAAAAATCAATACTTAATCAACAAGAAGACCTGGAAACAAATGGCAAGAACTTTAACAATTGACATCTCAACATGCCGAATCAACGTTGTTGATGTTTTAAATGCTTAATCCTAGTCATTTGAATATCTTGGCCTTGTTTGGGCAAGGAGAATTGACTAAAATTCAACCAGAATGGACATTTCCCAAAAATCAATTCTTAATCAACGAGAAGACCTGGAAACAACGAATGGCAAGAACTTCAACAATTGGACATCTCAATATGTCGAATCAATGTCTCTTTGAAGTGCTTTGTAAGAATTCCAAACCTTGATTCTTTTAATCAGAGAAAAATTTCTTTGTGAAACTGTAATCTAAAATTGTGTCAGTTATGAGTTGCTGGGTTAATTCTGAATGTTGTTGAGCTATAAAATCATGCTGTAAAAAAAAAAAAAAATCTTTTTGACGTCCTGGAACTGTGGATTTTATAAAATCGATTTGGTATTTTGTTTAGTCCGAGTGAAATTTCGAAGTTTGCTGTGCATTATTGCAGCCAGATTCAATCTACTGTGGATTTATTTACACTTATTAAAATTTACCAAGCCAGCACGGAAAAGGAACACCGCAGTTTTAGGCACAGAACAATCTGCCCATGTATACACATTGACAAAATAAAGGCCGTTCGCTTGTGCTTGTGAGAAAAAAAAATCTTAAAAAGTTTAATACGTATAGAATTTTTTTTTTTTTGAACAGAAAATACGTATAGAAATTTAAATGTATATGAAGATTCGAATAGTTTTAGGACGATGATCCATTGGAAACTCCATATGTAACTTATCATCATAAATTTTATCCTTTTTTTTCCCAAATTAATAGCATTTCCAACTTCTAACATTATCTTCACCAGCACAAGTGACTGCCATTCCTTTTTTGTCTATATAGAGATGCATGACAAGAAACCATTATAATCAGTCTCAAAATACTAAGACTAATGATAATCTTCACAATTATCTCTGATTGATTTTATTTACCCACAAAAACAGTCACATTCTTAATACTCACCACTTGAATTTCTTCTTTCATGCGATGATGGGTGATCAAATTTTTAACCCTTCCGCAACTCAATGAATTTTTACTTCCGGAATTGTCATTCTTGGATCGGTGATTGGGTAGAAATGTTGGAGCAAACAGCAAAAATGGACTATCGTAAGTTCAATGGTGGTGGGGATGAGGATGATGGTTGGGTGGCAATTTTTGTCCACATTGAAGAGTCTCATGCCACTCAAGTGAGTTTTACATATCTATTCTTTTAACTCCCCTTACATAGAAAATCTAACCAAATATAATCTTAATTTATAAATGTGCAAGGACTTTCTCCGTTTCTTGAATATTATGAAATTCCTAGCTCATTTTTAGTTCTCCACTTTTTCTTTAAAAAATTTACTTTTTTTTTTCAATCCAATGAACGCTTACATCGAATTGTTATTGCTTTTAGCTCCCAGTAGTATAAATCTCCTCAACACCTCCCCCCCTCTCCAACGGAAAAAGAAGTGAAACAATTTACCAGCTTTGCACATAATCATAGGTGTGACTTGTCATAATTCATTTTTTTTTATCATTATTTTTTTTTTTTTGCAGGTGCACATAATTGATGGGAAGAATTTTGAAGGTGAGCTATTCTCCAAAATCGCATTGCCTCAAAGAGTGCCCCAATTTCATGGGACCCTTATGCCCAAGCCAACTCAAAATTTGTCCTGAGGGATATAAATATATAGTTCCAGTCAGGATCATAGTCTCAGGATCATCATTAGCATATCGAATTGTCTTCCTAAGTTTTCTCCATTTTGCATATGTTTTTGTTTCGTTGGTTTTATATGTATTTTCGTGATTTTAATATATTTTAAATCGTAGTTTTTCCTAGGTAAGGCTAAGAGTGCTTTTTTTTTCAAAGAAAGGGACAAGAAAGAAGTCAGTCAGTGGGCAATGGGCATACTATTAGACTAAGGCAATCACCTATTTAGACCCATTTTTAAAAAAGCTTAAGCTCCCATATTATTCACTACCCTCATCTTTAAAGGATGTGAAAATAAGATTTTGGGTCAATCTTCAACTTTCTATGTCACGTGTATCCTAGCGAAAATGTAGGCAGTAAGAACTCAGAGCCAAATTAATGCAGCTTTTGAAATTCTAGGGGAAGAGTGGATGAATAAAACAAAAGAAACTACAAACAAAAACCTCTTTTTTTTTTAATTTAATAACAACTTACGTCTATTTTTGCAAATATCATTATTTAACCTCAAAGCAAAATTTTACATTGAAAATACCAAATGGTCCAACTTTACAAACTCATTTTAGCATCTTACTTAGGATTTTGGTGATTTGATTTCTAGTTGGTTTTAAGTATTCATGATGGGTGTGAAAATTTGGCACATAGGAATTAAAATCATTTGCATTGAAGTAAAACTCAAACTAAAGTTGTTGCAGAACTAAAAGAAGTGATGCAAAATCTTCCTCCATTGCAAATACTTTCAACTAGGAAGAGAATCCTCCGGACCGATGCTAGTCACAAATATTGGGTAGCCATATTGTTTGAAGAAATTGAAGGTAAGCGAAACCTTTGTGCTTACAAGAGTGGAAAGTTTTCTCAGGTTAAAATGCATTATCATTCTACTTTCAATTAAACATTGACGATAAAAAATGGAATAAAAAAATTTTTTTATGGTAAAAAATAGAATAAAAAAGTTTGAATGCCATCTTATTGGCCAAAATTTCCAAGTGGAATTAGATATGACATTTTTTCCCCTGATGACCAAATTCAAACAGAAGTAGATTCTCCATTTTCAGCTGCTTTGATGGGCTAAATGGTTTTTCAAAATATTCTTTTGAAACCAAGCATATTGTAGGAAAGAAAAATGTTCTTGCTGATTTTCTCTCCCGACCAAAGGCACCAACAAAAATCAACATGTACATTTTTAGGCATGTGTTTCCTCAAAAAGAAAAGTACAATTTGAAAGAATATGAAATTGGTCAAGCATGGAATATCCTTATGAAATCATTAATAGATCCAAAATGATGGCCTCACAAAAAAATCTTGATAACCTCATGTGGCAACACCATATAGATCTATTTAAATTCCATGGAGGCTTAATTCTTTATCCTTTCAGATTGAATTTCAAGTACCCATTTATTTATCCATTAATCTGGAAAGAAGATGATTTTCCTGATCAACTTCGATAATTGTTTTAGTACTTAACTAATAGTACTCAATAGCCATTGAGTTTCCCCACTAGAAAATTCATTGTCAAGTTAACAAAACTGATTGTGCTTCGGCATAATAAAGAGAGTGAAAGTGGCAGGAACCTCTTGACTATGCTTAATTATTTTATCTTCCTATTTAATGGAAATGCCTCTTTCTATAAGAACTGAGAACTACTCCCCCAATCAAAACCAAAAACACATAAAGTTGTGTTTTTCGGCCACCATGGACTTTAGTGCGACATAATAGTACTCTTACCAATGCACCGGAAGGAATAGAGACCACCACCTATAAGCCTTTATCACATCATCAAGAAGCCCGTATTTACATATCATTTCCTAACCACGTCGGATTTCTCAAATATAACTACAGAGAACTGCAAAAAGTCATATGCCAAGAAAATCAAACCATTCTTGAAGAAGTATGAGACTACTTTACACCTATCCCATGAGACCACTAATGGTCTTGTCTTTGAAGCTAGACAAGCACTTAAGGAATTCAATTAAGCATAGAATCAAGTAAGGACACCTCCATCACAAGAATAGGAAATGGCAGACATGGATCATCCCGCACAATCCTCTCAAGAATCCTATGCTCAGGCATTCTATGCCCCATGGTGAGGTTCTTTTTGTCAAGATCCCTATGATTAAAGACCTTTATCCTTATCTCTCGAAATGGATCCTAGCACAATCTCCCATTATGCCTAAACAATAAACTGGCCCCAACCAATCATGCTTGCTGACACTCCAAGACCCTCCAAGATTCATGAAGAACCCTACTTCATGCAATCAAAGTATGTGGGAATACCATGATCTCACAAAAGGGATCCTCTCACAATACAAATAGTCCTCTTGATGATATTGGAATGGAACAACGCTATGAGGAGGAATAGCTGACAAGACATAACTTTGAAATTTAGACTATGACTCTAACTCTCAAGATGGTAGATAGACTGTAACAAAAGTTATTATAGCACTAGTTAATGTAACAAAGTACCGTAACAATATGCTAGGGAAATTACTGTTTATAGTCATTGTTTATATCATTTAGAATAATTCTCGACCGAGAATTCCAGAACCTCTATGTGTTCCAAGACTCGTGAGCTTGGTCTTTATTTTTTGTAACATGCTAATGCCTATAAAAAAAAAAAACAAAAAACAAAGAGGATGTAATGTTTGGGATAGAGTCTTTTGAAGTAAAGTGTGTGCTTCTGCAAATTCTCTCCATGTCTCTCTAAATACTTTTTCTTCTCCAGTCTCTCATCATGTCTCTTAAGTTAAATATTACTATTCTTTGAGCATCCCTATGCTCTAATCCAAGTTTCCGAGTAATTAACAAAAAAGGCAAAGAAAGTTTGATGTAATGTTTATATCTACCGCAACTAATCTGGTATTCTTTGGTTCTAAGCATTTATTGGAATGAATACATTAAAATTTCACATAAATATTTAGAATTAAATTGATAAAATTAAAAAAATTGGGACGAAATTGATATTTGTAAATAAATTTAGGATTGATTGGGCGGGTACCTAATACACGCACCTTATCTTGCATTTTAGCCATCCGAAAAGTGAAAATCCATGGCTCCTTGGATGATATGTCAGGCTGTTTTTTAGGGAGAAAATGACACGTCCTCTGTACTTGTATCGATCAGAAAGATTCATCTCTTTTTCAGGAAAAAGTTGAAACTGAGAAAAATATTTAAAAATTTATTACATCCGATCGAAGGGTTTTGAATGTTTCGCTTTGAGTAAAATCGAAATTTAATGAACCATGATGTTTGGGAAAACAAGAAGCCTCAGCAGTTGTCTATTTCGTGGAAAATCAGTGACTTTGTAAATAGGTTTTCTGATTTTAATCGAGTTTATCTCGTAAAAAAAAGAATTGAAATCTTTTCGTTATTAAAAACAATCTATGCCTAAATGTTTTTGTTGACTAGTATCTACACGCAGCATTTCTCTCTTCTGTCGGCCCATCGGAATGATTCCAATTTTCAAAAGCTGAAATCATAATAAACACAAGGATTGACACTTAAAAAATATGAGAAATGCTTGTCCTAAAATGTGCTGCACAATTAGTAGATATCCATATACGGAATGAGAGGTACTTTGAAATCCCAAATTCCAGCATCAAGGACAAAAAAATGAGCTTTGGTGGATCGCAATAAACTAATGTGCGGAAAATAAACGAACAATAAAAAAGTACTATAGATTAGATTAAACTTAATGGAGGAAAGCACTAGAGTTCAATATTAAAATGAGGAAAAGTAAGCAAGCGAAAAATATGTAAGAAAATTAAAATGAACAAGATAATTGATCTGGACACGAAATGTTTTGGGTGTATATCAAATGCTCTTTCCATCTTGTCTATTAGAAAATTTAACCCAAATGAAGGGAGGTCACATGTATATAAGAGCACACAATCACTCATTGAAATGGCACATATTCTATTTAATGTTATTAGATAATCCAAAAACTTAAATTAATAGGTAAAAGGAGACCACACATATGCAAAAAAAAACATATAAACCTTACAGTCAAAAAACGTGGAATATCTTGACAACCATTCTTAGGTGTAAGCCATGTGAGCTGGATAAAGAATGATACATAAAATAGAATAATTGTCCCAAAAATCCTAGACCTTTATATAGTGACTGATTTATTCCAAAAATTTCCAATGCCAATATAATATAACCACCGATTTTAGTCGAAAATTGATGACATTGACGTCAACCATCTTACATGGTATAGCCGACATTGACGTAAACATTTTTGTAATTTAATTTTTTCCTTTTTCTTTTATTCCTACAACTTTTTTTTTTTTGCCAATTTCCCTCCACCAACCATCACTGTGATCGATGGAGGTCGCCAGCCTCGCCTAGATCTAGTGGACATCACAACCTTCACTAGATCTAGGCTAGGGTGTCTCACTTCATGTTGCTTCACCTCATGTTACCTCACCTTACCTTGCCTTGTTGTCTTGCACTGTGGCCCTCATCTCATCAAATCTAGATGAGGCCACAAGGCCAGCAATTGGTGAAGGGATATACAAAAGGAAAAAAGAAAATGAAAAAAGAAAGGAAAAAGTTTTACAAAAAATTAATAAAATAATTGCAAAATTATCTATATTAGTGCCAAGCATACCACGTAAAATGGTTGTCGCTGACTTGATTGCTTTGTTAACGATTTTCAATCAAAATTAGTCAAAAGAATTACTTTGGCAAATCCTTAAAATGATTGTGGCTAAATTGATTGAAGTGAAAAGTTTCAAATTGAATTCACTATCATACAATAGATTTAAGAATTTTTGGATAATTTTCTCCTCCAATGTCCAAGGTCTTCATATTCCATTGAGTTTTGTTTTAACACCATCTCTTCTTTTGGCAATTTTTATTTCAACTCCACCTTTAGAGGATCCTAAACCCTACTTTTGTTCCTAACTAATAACTACTATAAATGCTTTCCTTTGGGATCTCACGCACACGTTTCTATTTTAGCAGTTCGATTAATATATTTTAGCGATTTTGTTACAACTATCTAATTATTGATGGAGAGAGTAGAATAAATGAAATATCAATCTATCTTTCAGCTTGTCGCAACCTCCCTTTTCTGGCACCCTACACGTGGGCACATGTAGATGCTAATAGCTCGCTAAATGTTAGACTTAGCCCAAACTCTCTCAAGTTCACTAATTCATGACTTTTGGTCCGAGTTTTTTTTTACTTGCAAATTAATTTTAAATATGAGTCACTACGAATTAATTTGAGATTGATTGATTAAAAATCCAAGTAAAGTATTAGGAGAAATTTTTACTCCTACTCAATTAGAAAAATAGGATCAATGACTTGATTACCTAGTTAATCAATTAATGCCATTCCAATAAATAATTTTGTTTAGACCATGAGGTTTTTTTAAAATTTTCAAGGATTTTTCATGTATTTGTGAAGAATGAAAACCATCTTTTGAGCTTTTTCTGATTTTTTTTTAAAGTAAATTTTTTGGGATTTTTCTGATTTTTAGAAGAAAAAAAAATCGGATTTTTAATTAAAATAACAAGGGATATGTTCAAAGTCAAAAACTTTTGCAATTGAGTTCTAAAACTTACAAAAAGTGCAATCAAATCCTAAAACTTGTCAAGTTGGTTCAATTAAGTCCTGAAATTAACACCGTTAGTCTTTTCCGTTAAAAATGCTGACGTGACGCTGACGTCATATTTGAAATGAATTTTTTATTTTTTAAATGGCTTTTTAAATTAATTTTTATTCAAAATCTTTAAAAATTAGATTAAAAACTAAAAAGGAAAATCTAAATTTATTTAAAAAAAAAAAACTGTAAAAAAAAAAAAAAAAAAGGCAACTTCCGCCGCCCCCATCGCCGAAGGGGCAAAAGGCCTCGTCGGCCCTCGCTCGGGCCGGCGAGGCTCGCCGATCCGGCACCTGGTCGGCGGGGGCCAACCGGCCACGCCTTGGGATCCGGCCCGGGCGGCCCCGCCCCGGGAGAGGCCTCGGGCCCTCGCTCGGGCCGAGCCTCCGAAGGCTAGAGAACGAGGGGGGGCCTTTTTTTTTTTTTAAAACAATTTTTAAAAATAATTTTTTTAACTTTTCTTTTTAGCTTTTGGTGAAAAAAAGATAAAATGAATAAATATAATTTTTAGTTTTTAAATCTAAATTTTTTTTTAAAATGAATAAAAAATAATTTAAAAAATCCCTGGAAAATAAAAAATTATTTAAAATGCCACGTCAGCATTTTTAACGCCACCACCGCCACATTTTAACCTCGCCGGCCAAGAACCAGCCAAAAGCCCTAGTCGAGAACCATGGGATCCGCCCAGAACCAGCCGCTAGTGAAACCATGATGCATGCCGATAATAACCATGAAACGAGGCAGATCGAACAAAAGATGTATGTGGAAATCTACCGAAACGTATTCGACAAACCACGAAAACCAAGAACGGATAGGAAACCAAGAATGAATGCATACATCTCAACCAGGCATTTCATCAAACACATAGGGTGCATTGGCAGATGGGGGTTAGAGATGAAGACAACGCGCTCGAATTTAGGCCGTGATTCAAAGCCGACGACACCCGAAACCTTGCGACCGCATTTCGCACATAAATGAGGTCGGGCCTCGCTCGAACTGGGCAACGGGAGCCCCGTCCGGCGGGCCCGAAACGGAGAACAAAAGGTAAGGAAAGGAAAGGAAAGGAGGGGCCGTCGACGGCGTTCCCTACCTGGCTCGAAGACGTCGGACGGCGGACGAGCTAGATAGATCCTGCTGCGTCCGTCCGCCTCGTTCGTTCCCGAGCCGGGATCCTCGGGGAACCGACACCAACTCAACAAAAGCGGGACCTACCGCAGCTTCGACGGGATCAAGGCATGCTAACAACCGGCGACTTCACCTTGTCACTCACTCTCAGTCTCTGCTCGAGCTCCCTCTCCCTCAGATCTCAAGCTTCTCTCTTTGTGTGCTCACTCTCAGGCCTCCCCTGATGTCGTTCCGGGGAAGTCCTCTGAGCTTGCTGCGTTTTTGTAGCCCTTTGTTTGGTTCTCGAATGCCCTATTTATAGGCCAAGGAGGTCGGTCAACGGAGGTGGTCCGGCAGCCGGTCCTCGGCGCGCCGACCGGCCTTGGTTCGGCCGAACCGGCGTCCCCTTAGCCGCGAAGGCCTGCTCCGTATTAAAAATGCGTCCCATCAGTCCAAGTTTCTCGCCGGATTTCACGCTGCTCCGTCCGGCGGCATTGATGACGCGCTCCCTCCCTCGTCGGTCTACCCTGTTCTGCCTCGGTAGGTTGTCCTGCGCGCGAGTTGCATGGAAGAGGAAAGAAGGAACGAGGGAGTAGAGGAAGAGGGAGGCCGGGCCGGGACGGGCCGAAAGGAAAAAAAGGCTGGGCCTTGGGCCCGCATGGGGGAAAAGAAGAAGAAGAAGGGGGCTGGGCGCAAAGGCCCAGCCCCCATGGGCTTTTTTTTTTTTTTTATAGATATTTGCAAATAGGATAAGATAAGGGAAAATCAAATAGAAATACAACTTAGTATATGCAAATGATGTTAATACCGAGATGATGCAAAAAGTATTTTTTTTAGGGCCAAATTGATCCTTAATTTTCTATGCAATTTTAACCCTAAATATTTAGCCAAAATTTAAGTGTCGACACAAATCAATTTAGCCATTTAAAAATCTTGTTGAGACTTGAAAGTTCATTTTCTTTCATTTGTCTAAACTATTGTCAATTTCATCCTATGATTTGAACAAGGATGAAAATGTATACTAAACATAGTTCTGATGCGTATTACACCTCATTCGATTCTTAATATTCTCCTTTCAAACTTTTGCCAAGTATTGTATTGTCTCCTTTATATTAGAGTTTGAACATCAATATTATGTTCCTTTTATTGAGTTTATTCGTGTGTGTGTGTGTGTGTTCCTAGATAATAAAAGTTTATTTTTCCTTTTACATATTTACATTCCCACAAACACTACCGATAAATAAATACTTCAATTTTTATCATTTGCTTCTTTTTTCTAATAAATGCCGGTCAATGTCTAGTTGCTTATAAAACATGAGATACATTTACCAATATTAAGATTTATATACATTTGACGTGACCTAAATATGATTGATTTAATACACTCAAGATGTCGTGAAGGGAGCATCCATTACATGCAGTCATCCATTTCCAGAGACATTGAATAATAAATTTCTTTGTTTTTTCCTTGTAATTTCTTATTGTTATTTTAACCTTGTATTTTGTCAAGAGCCTAAGAGATGTATTAGACTGCTGATAAGGACTAAAGCATTATCATCTCTTGTTGTCTTGGCATTTAAATGCTGAAGCTATGGGCATCTTTCAACGACAAGAGTCTTGGGTATTGTATTTGACCACCAATCAATTGAGAAATACAAAATGTTCTAAATCATGTAGAAACAAATCAAAGAAGGCCAGAATCCTAAAAGGTTAAGGAACTTCAGGTTCTCTACTTAGGACAAAAATTGCATTTTCCAAAAGCCCTGTTCAAGTGCATACCAAAAGTAAGATGGAAAAAGGACGACGGATCAAGACATGACATTAACTACAAAACTAATGAGACCAATAAATAAATAAATTAAATTGAGTCGTACATGACAAAACTCATACCTATAATAGCTACTTTTGAGCATAAACTGAAATCTAATTAGGTTCTGTACATATGCTCTAATTTTTTGAAGCTGAAACAGAGGAATATCCAAGAAAAACACATCTTCCATGAAGAACTTGGGAGCTTTTTTGGGTATTTTTCTCTTGTTGCAACATGCCAGAGCTCAAAACAGAACAAGCTCTGACCCAGACCCAGCTATGATCCATCCTGTACATCCTAGCATGGTAGTCATCGTCGGTATGCTTGCTATGATGTTTTCTCTGACATTCCTCGTCCTCGCATATGCAAAATTCTGTCACCGAACCCTGCTCGGTCCTTCGTTTCTCGACAGCCAAAACGACCCAGGCCTAAATGGGTCGATGCCCCGGTTCTCCGGGATCGACCAGAAAGCCATTGACTCGCTCCCTCTCTTCAGGTTCTCCTCGCTGAGGGGCTCTAAAGAAGGCCTGGAGTGTGCAGTTTGCATCAACAGATTCGAGGACTCGGAGACCCTACGCCTGTTGCCGCGGTGCAAGCATGCGTTCCACTCGAACTGCATAGACCAGTGGCTCAAGAGCCACTCTAGCTGCCCGCTCTGCCGATACAAGTTCAATCCTGGGGACCTCACAAGCTTCGCTTACTCGTTGAGCCTGAGATTCCCACAGCGTATTCCCTCAAATTTGTTGGAGGATGCAAATCTTGAGCTCAGCGTGCAGAGAGAAGCAGATAACGACCACGGGTCCTCTCGATACGGTGATAGAATCAGCTTCCGGTATTCAGAAAGGGAACTGAATTATGGAGAAGAATGCCTGAATGAGGAGAGTGGAGACTGTGGGAGCGATCAGAAGCTACTCCACAAGTTCAAGCACAAGATCATCGTCTCTGATGTAGTTACCAAGAACCGGTGGAGCGACGTCAATTCTTCAGACTTGCTCTTCTTGAACTCCGAAATGATTAATGTCTTTTCAAGCAGCAGATTCGCAGACTCAGAATCTCGGAGCGGAAAATTCAATGGCGACTTTACGGCAAACAAAAACTTGGCCAAGATTAAAAATGACATAGAGAGGAAGAGGTTGTTTCAGTCCAAGGTCGGTGCAACCGCTAGTTCAAGCAATGTGCTTGCCAATCCTGGAGAGAATTCATCAAAGCTGATGAACAGTCCTACTGAGAAACGATCCATGTCCGAAATCGTTAACCTTTCAAGGTTCGCATTCAGTTCGAATCACAGAAACAGAGAAGTTCTAGGAAATAATAATGGAAGGGAAGAGAGAATGAGACGGCTTTGGTTGCCGATGGTACGCCGAACGGTTCAATGGTTCGCTGGTCAAGAAAGAGACTCGCGAGAGGCAGAGGAGAAAGCTCACAGATCCAACGTCGAAAATATTTTGTAAATTCTTATTGCCAATTTGTCAGTTGTTATGCATTATCAAGCATTTGTGACTCGTACATCAGATCATCCTGAAATTCAAGCTATAAACTGCGCATGGTTTCATAGATTATCTACATTTTGCATTTCTACCAAAATCCCAAATGTTACATTATCATAAAAACCTCCAACTAGATACTATTCCTGGGCTGTACTTCTGCACATGAAAATGGAATATGATGGTTTTTTCATCCTTTTTCTTGTTATATTTAAACGCTATAGTTGCAAATAGACTAAAGTTTCGTTTTTGACCAAGACGGCCAGGCCTAGAACCGACTTGATAAAACAAATGCAAGTTTCAAACAAGACAAAATTAGGTGATGCAATAGGCGGTCCATGCAACATTAGAAAAGAGAGAGATCCGACAACTTCATAGCTTTCGAGATAATTAAGTTGTTGTCACTGTCTGACAAAGAACGGCAATAGGAAATCGCGTGCCTAAAGACATGAGATTACAAGATAGTAATATATTCTTGCACACATATACATCATTGAAGTTGACTTTTTGCAGAGTGACTGCATCTGATGTTTGTGATATGTAATGATTCTTGTGCGTATGTTATGTCTGCCGTGCTTGTTTATCATTAAGAACATTCATAACCAACATTCAAGCCAATTTACTTTGATCAAATAGGGTCTGTAATCCAATCATTTTTCTGGTTCCGAAATAGATGTCTGACGATGGGCTCAGATTGCGACATCTTAGTAGGTCTTTGCAGTTTAACCTAAGTCGACCAATGCTTGATCAGTCTGATCAATAATAAAGATGATTCGACACGACTAACGCAGAGGCATGAACAAATGAAACCACTGATCAAAAATATTATTAAAATTGCTCGTTACACTTACTCACGAGTATTTTTCAATCCTAGATTAAATTCAAACGGATAAGAATCGATCACGAGAAATGAGTTTTCTCATACTCTGAACTGTCTTGGATGATGGCTCTCCATGCTTTCTGCATCTCTCGCGAAGTTCACGCACATCGAAAGCGCACCCACAATGTGCTAGATATCAAAATTGACCACTGGATATTTATATCTAGAAAACCATGAGCTCTTCTTTGACGCCCACGTGGAGACTTTAACTTTGATAAGGGAAAGAAATCTTAAGGGGAATTAATTGCCTTTCTACGCATCACCGGCGATCCTGTTGACAAGGAGTTCAAATTGGACTTTCCTACTAAGGGTTGGGTTTCCTTGCAATTAAAATTAACTTCGAGCCATTAATCAACACAATGGTAATAATAATATTGCGTCTTTCAACTAATATCACCGTTATGTTAGTACCTGAGGTTATCTATTTCATTTTCATATAGTTTACAAAATCTAACTTCTATCACTTCCACCGACAATTAAAAGTTTGATGACCAAATAAGCTAACATTGGCCTAATGAGATTGAGTTTATCAACCTAACCTAATTTTTATGAGATTGAGTTTCTTAACCTAACCTAAGGTCCCTTCACAACTAACAACATCAAGAGCTCCAATCGCATAATACTTATTAAAAGCTTTGTCTGTACCCTCCAGAGCTTGAATCTATCTCAAAAAGAGCATTGTGGTAGATGTAAACTATACAATAAGCTCTAAAATAGGCAGGACCTTATTAAACTAACACATAAATCCAAGAAGTACATTATATTGTAAAGTCTTAATTAATATGAGCTTGTAATTACTAAAATCTTGCAGTAGCCTGCATTAACAATGAAAGAAACCCCACTATGGTTGTCAAATATATAGCACTACTGTGAAAAGTGGCATTTATGAAACTTCACATTCCTTCACCCAATTCGCATTACACAATTTTAGAATGCATTCATTCTTCGTTCAAATTTAAGTTACAAAAATAAAAGGAAAAAATTAAATTAAAAAAAAAGGGGAAAAGGACAACCAAGGGAAAAAGGGAGAAAGAAAGCAAAAATTAAAGAAGAGAAAAGGGGGAAAGAGGGAAAAGAGAAGAAAAGGAAAAAAAGGAAAAAAATTAAAATATTATTTAAAATTATCCACGTTAGTATAGATCATGCTAGGTAGAATGGCTAATGTCCACGTCAACAATTTTCGGCTAAAATTGGCCAAATAAACTCAATTTATAAAATGTGAAAAGATTTAAGACTCAATTGGCAATATTGAAAAGTTTAAAATTGAATTGATAAAAATCCAATAAATTTTGGACTTTTTAGATAATATTGCCAAGACCTTTTGGACTCCAAAAGGAGACCAACACTTGAAATTAATAGCCTTCAAGAGAGAAGCTTAATCTCAATCAACGGGAAGTTAATCTAAGATTTAAAACAAAAAAAAAAAAAATTACCCTTATTCATGTACGAAGTGATACTATATGGCTAGGGTAATTGGCGAAAAGGGGAGATTCCAAAGAAGGGTCATGTTGTTCATGTACAATTAAGTGTACTATCAGATGCCATATTGTACCAGCAATCACGTCGGATACAACCACAATGAAGAGAAAGAGGAAGGTGGCAAGGTACTCTGACGTGCCAATGGCCTTAATATAGTTTGGCAACTGACCTCTCGGCTGGTTCCTAAAGTAATTTTTGCCATAACCAAAAACCCAAAAGAAAAAAATAATCGTTTCTTTTTAATTACTTTGCTTAGAAAAGATTTATAAAAAAAACCTCCCTCTACTTTCTCCTTATCATTTCTCATCCTTCATATTCTTCTGTCTCCCATCTTATGCTGCTTTTTATCTAATTATTCATTAAGCTCACGTTGGTACGTCTATGATGGGCTTTCATTTTCATTGAAAGCCGATGGCATTGTACGTAGAAACAATATCTGTTAACAAAAATCGTCCGTGTTAAATCAATGGGGGATGTTAGGTTTTTTTCTTATCTTAACCAAGGTCTTCTTTCGGCCAAACGAATAGCTGATTGCAAATGGATCTCACGACATAACTTTCATTCAGCAGCATAGCAACATGGGATTCTTACATAGACTGGGTTGGACTACCAGAGTAATATTCAAAGCCCATCATTCATACGTCCGATTACAAACATCACTTCGAATTAGAAAGGCTAAGCAGTCGGAAGGAGGGCGTGAGATCGGCAGATGAAGAAGTTCTCGTAAACCAACCCGGCTAGGCCACCACCAACGAGGGGTCCGACCCAGTAGACCCAGTGGTCGGTCCAGTCCCAGCTCGCCAGGGCAGGCCCGAAGGAGCGGGCCGGGTTCATCGAGGCCCCTGAGAAGGCTCCGCCGGCCAGGATGTTGGCACCGACGACAAGCCCAACGAGGATCGGGCCTTGGGCCCCCTGTGAGCTCTTCCTGGGGTCCACGATGGTGGCGTAGACGGCGAACAGCAGGGAAAACGTCAGGACAATCTCCCATATTATCCCTTGGAGGTAGGTCATTCCACTTGCAAGGGTATGTACTGGTGTAGCCTGCACAAGAAAAAGAAGTCATAAAAGTTTTGTAAAAAAGTGAAGTGAGGACAAGCATAGACAGCTTGGAGACCCATCATTTGATTGTCGTTTTCTTACTTTTCTCTCTCTATCTTTTAGCTTAAGAAAAGAAATAACGCCCATTTCAGAGAAAACGTGCTACAACGTGAAGCTCCTTCGCAAAAGTGTCATTAAAAAATTGATTAGATCATTAACTTTGCGATTGTTATGGAAAAAAACAGATGATAATACACTATGCTTGTCGCAATGGGCGAAGCTAGTGTAGTAATAGAATCTCAGATTGCTTGAACACGGGATAAAGATCGATCTATTTTGTACATATAATCTTGCTATCTAAAATACTTCAGCTCTTAGTGTACTGCGTACTTTGTGATCTACCGTATGCGATCATTGTGTATTGATCTTTTCGTTCGTGCCTGACAAGACTAGCCTGAAGAGCGAATGTCTTACCAGTCCTCCAGTGAGATACTGCAAAAGAAAAGAAGCTGCAGCGGAGGCGAGCAACTGGTCGATCATATACAGGATCGATCGGACGACGGTGATGTGACCGCCGAAAAGGAGGCCGAGTGTGACGGCAGGGTTGAGGTGGCCGCCGGAGATGTGGCCGGCGGATATCATCACGGCCACCACGAGCGCATGCGCCATGGCCACGCCAAACAGCCCCACGAAAGCATCTGACGCTAGCCTCTCTGATGATATAGATTCACCAAAATTCTTGTTATTGATACGGTCTAACCCTAACGTCATGACCAGAGAGAGAAATATATTCCCAGAATTCTGAAGTTCAAACTCTAAACTATATGCAAAATCTTGTTATTGACATCTTCATGATAAGACGTGCTCTATAATGACTAAGACGACAATAACCATCAATTCTTTTATCAAGACGACCGAGAGATATTACCGGCGGCCATGGCAGATCCAACTCCGGCGAAGACGAAAAGGAAGGTGGCGACGAACTCGATGACAAGGGCCTTGAGGCAGTCCGGCTGAGTGGCCTCACGGCTGTTTCCCAATGCGATTTTCGCCATTTTTGCGGCCGATTGGGAGGATGAAGACCTCTCTCTCTCTCTCTCTCTCTTCTCTCTCTCTCTCGTTTAGAAGGACGATGAGGATAAGAGGCCTCCCGGAAACATTTAAAGGAGAACTGGCCTTTTCAAGTACAATGACACTCCATTTTATAACGCTCGTAGAGTTTTCCTTTTGTTCAATGCGCCAAGAATTATGACGGCATGCCTGCAATTGCATGTGCATTATCTCTGTAAGGAAATTACGTGAACACCCAAATAACATTATCATATTTTTCCCATCTCTTGCCACTTCTTCTTTTCCCTAATAATTTGGACCTTTCTATGGGATAAATATTAATACTTTCTTTAAGGATAAACAATAATATCGAAATTCAAATTCAAACTCATGCAACAAGTCAGATCCTCGAGAAAATAGATTAAGGAAAGTTATTATTGTGATCTCGGCGTGAATATTTTGCCTTTTAATGGACTGAAGAGGCAGATAACTGTATATGGAATCTAGTATGAAGTTTAAATCAAAGAAAGCTATAAAGAAAATAAATTTGTCGAAGCACTCGCAAAGCAACTAACAAACAAAAATTTGTAGTTTCCATTGCTTCAACTTCATCGTGTAGATGTAACATTTATTACACTTTTTAAGTGCTCTTGAGACACTTATTGATAAGATTCTAAAGAAAATCTCATTACCTTTACATTGTCCGTAGAGTTATCGGCGAATATAAATCCCTGCCCATGAAAGTGGCCTAAATAAAAGTGCAGAAATGACTTGATCCAAATTCAAGAATGAGAAGACAATCCACCTACCATTTGATCGATCCGAATAATACATTAAACTTATAATGTGCTTCTAGAATTTTCCCTTAAACTTCCAACACCGGTTACACGACCAATGCCAATGTCCAGACAGGGGGGCATATTTGTCACTAACGAGGTGATTCCCGAGTAGAAATTGCTCTCGATAATATATCGTCTTCATTCGACTGCCATCTGTTCAAAAGGTTCATAATACACATTGATCCACCCACCAACGCAAAAGCCGAGATGCGAGTGCTAGCCGCTCCTTGGCTGCTTAAGGAATTGTCTTAATCCACTCGATTAGGTTACTTTACATTTATTATTTATGTTAAAGCTTCTTTTTCTTTATTTATTACGGCTATGAGAGTGTTTCCCGGTGTGGAGTTTGGTGCCGTCTTCCTCATCGTACCCTTTTCACTATGCTTTTGCCTGTGTGGCTTTGACTTTAAAATAGTGAAAACCCCAATCAATCAATCAATCTAATGCTTCATGGGTTCAAGACCCAGATTCAACTTTCCACATAGAAAATATTGATCATGATTATACATAAAGCTAGTCACCCATTTAAGTTAAACATATAAAGAGAAATGGCGAATCGCCAATTGAACATCGGACATCGAGACAAACCTTGTTCTCCAGTGCCGATCAAAGACGGGGCAATTCTTGTCATGGCCTAAAAGATTTGTGAGGACGAGACCTCATGTTCCTCGCTGATTCAGACAACTATGCCATCGACCCTTTTGAGCTCAAACTCTTTTCTTTTCTTTCTTCCCTCTTTTATTCATGTCAAAGCATCCGCATGTATTCCAAGGAGATATCTCGCTTTCATCAGAGCCTCCAACTGGTGGAAGAACGTACAGTAGTGGGGCCAGAAATGACGGCCACTAAATTTGCATTATTGAAAAGAGGTAGGGAGGGGCAATTGATGAATTTGTCATCTTGTTCATGATGACTCCCCATTGCCCGTGGAGCAATAATTGAAGCGGGGGAAAAATGAATCTCTTTTCGCGAGTCAATGAACAGACTGAAGAGCTTAGCTGTGCCACACATGCAACTGCAAAAGATTCCCCTACATTAATCGAAGGAACTTTGTAGGTAGGATATATTATGGACCCAGATGGGGTTGTTGGAGACATTTTTTTTTCATTTTTGGTCCTTAAGAAGATAAGCCGCTGACAGATGCGACCTTTCAATTTGCTAAAATTATGAGTTTGTCGAGACGATATAAGTTGTAATTGGTTTTGAGCATCAATTCATGTGAATTTGATACATATGTCGTACAGATCTTTAAAGTTACTGAACTGTTGATGGATTAGGCCTAACCACATGAACTTTGCTGGATCCAAATATTTGATATATGCATCAATTATTACGGGTGGATACATGTTGTGGGTAACTTTCAATCGTAAATAATTTAATTAACTGATCTAATAATCTCGAGCAATCCTCAAAATGTTGCAATTTAAATAGTTGATACCATTCGACATGCAGCAGCATTATGGTGTGGTATTGGTGAATGGTGGTTAATAATGCTGCCAAAATGTTCATGAGTTGCTTTCTAAAAGCACTTGACCAACTGCTTTTTGGACTCTTGCACTGTAAATTAGGCCATTCATCTCTAATTGAATGGGCCTAACCCATCATGATGTCCTGACCTTATCTCTCGCTCTATGATTGGAAAGAGCCCTACCTATAGGCCCACGACTTCCATTGAGAATGCCTGGTTTTTAAATAAGTTCTAGCAAAAAATCCATAAATGAAATAAAAGGAGAAGAAGAAGAAAAGCGATAACATTTCTGTTCCGGAAAATAATTTTTTATCAGAAATGATTTTTTCTGATTTTATTATCGAGCAATTATATGAACAAGAGACTTTATACAAGCTGTCTCTATGTCTCTTAAATATCAACCACTTTCGAATGAAATACCATGAAAAAGATGTCTTGTTATGGCGTGCCTCTCGAAGGTAGACAATAGCATGTCTTTTTACTAAAGCAGCTTTTCTAAAATTCCACCAACGTGTTCTAAGGCAAGAACACAAATTTTGCATGATGGACCTATGTTTTTTTTTAATTATTTTGTGATCTTAGTTTGCAAATTCAACCTTTCTATTCAATGCAATCTCTCACATGCTTATGTTGTTTTCGAGTAATGAGTCATGTGGACTGTGAAATTCTAAACAAATACAATAAATTGATTCATTTTTATTGGTTGATATTCCTGAGATCTAACAATTTTTGCAGAGACGAATTTTAAATGAATGTCCAAAATTATGCTTCTCATGCTTTTGATGAGTAATATAAAGTATTTGGACTGTTCGACTTAAACAAATGTCACGAACATACACAGTTCACCTATTAAACTATATTTAGTAAAGCTTCTTCACAATGTGGTTAACAAGATTTATTTTGAAGGTGAGACGTTATGATGAGATTTACAGCATATAAATTAAACTTTTAATCATTAAGCCAATAATTCAAGATTGCAAAACAAAATGATTTGACCGGAAGTTATCATCAAATGGTTTTGATCATAGAGGCCTTTCTAAACCGTCTTTTCTTATATTTATGCGAAGTCCATCACGCCCCTCTTTTAACCAAAGTAAAGTAACGCGTGTCACACAACAAAAATTAAGAATAGAAAAGTACCTGGTATTAATCCATGGGAGACCTTTATCTTTTTATACTGGTTTTAGACACAGTTGGCCCACCCCTGGACTCAAGGAAAAAAAAAAAGTTAAGAGCATGCTTCGCATATGAACGAGCCTAGTCGATCACCAACGTTGATTTATGTGGACTCCATATAAGATTTACCTCATCCAACATTTGAAATTTACTGAGATCTTGTGCACCCGGCTCATGCAAGTGCGGCTTGGATCCGCACTAAAACCGCTGGGCCCAACGCCTAGCGACTAACGGGGGAGACTTGGCGACAATGACACAAGACTCGCAACGCTCTCCTGGTGCATGAAGACTTCAAGTCGTCTCAAAGTCGGAGAACAGGACAACGTGCCAGACAAAAAGCATACAAAAGAGACGAGACGTTGTGGGGTTCTCTCTGTCATCCATCCGGAGGATGACAAAATGTGGAATAACGCAAATTGAGGACATCACACGGGAGATTCCACAGCGACAAAGTGTGTATCACGCGAGCGGGTCGTCGCTCGGTCCATTGTCTATAGCTATGGAGGAGCAGCAGGAGTATAGTAGGGGTCCACCCAAAGCATTTCTCGTTCTCATTGCATGTGAATTCGAAAAGGCAAGGAAACGCTACAATAAAAAGAGAAATGAAAACACCGCACGTGCTGGGAGCTGATTTGACCTCTCCACCAATTTTCTTCTATATGAGGTCATTAAGTTCACTGTCCACGACAATTTTCTTCTATATGAGGTCATTAAGTTCACTGTCCACGATAATTAGACCAGGCAATTTTCCTACACCGTTGCTTAATGAGCGGTATACAGTCTTCTTTTTTTCCCAAAATGAAATGTTGACAACATGACATAGACTTAAAAAGGTTACATTGCTTGAGCGTAATAGCAATGAGACAATTATTATATGCACTCAATATATTAAGACCTAGTGAATATGATCTATTATATTATATAAATTTCATGTGAGATCCATGCACTTAACCTACTACTTTGTGTGGAAGCAATAATGTCGCATTGTAGTAAATATCTACTTTAAAAGGACCTCGGTAGGGGAAAAAACATAATCCTCCCTTGTCAAAATGTATATAATAAGGAAACAATAAAAGGAAAAGTAAGAGGGCGTGATGGTAAGGGGGCGTGATGGTGTGCACTAAAACAGATTTCAGTAACGTGGTTATCAACAAGCTTGAAGGACGGGCCAATCAAGTTTCTTGATAACCAAGTGAGAAAATGCATTTAGGGGTGTCCAAGAACCCGACCTAACCCGATCCGAACATGACCCAAACACGATCCGAACGTGAAATAAGTATAATATATGTTTTGGGTCTTAATATTGTTCTGAAAATAATTATAAAATGAGCGCGGTACATGTTTCTTGTCAGGTTAGGGTCGAAACATTGTTCGACCCAAACCAAACACGTTACTTACATTAAAGGAAAACCCAAACAAGCATAACACAATTTCCCTTCACAAAGAGAGACTGAAAGCAAAACTTCAAAGCCGGAACCCTTCTGTTGACTCTGCCGCCGTCGACACCGTTGCTGTCAGCTCCGCCGTTGTTAGCTCCGCCCCCATTGATGGCCTTTCCTTCTCCTTGTAGAAGAAACTCTGGCACTAGCTCACCCTCAAGCTCGAGTAGTCCGTCGCTCTCGCCGTCTCTTAGGTCACCCTCTCTCTCTCTCTCTCTCTCTCTCTCTCTCTCTCTCTTGTGGAGGCCCTGGGTTCCGGTTTGTTTGTTTTGACATCTCGCAAATGAGAAATTATGGTCTTGTAGCTTATGGATTTAGCAATTAGGGTCGTGGGAGAGGCTTTTTGGCTGCATTTGGGAGTGGCTTTGAGAAGCTACTTTGAACCCCCAAAGATCCTTGGGCCAATGTAGGGGTGTTTGGTAAAAAAATTTCAAATCCCATTTGGCAAATGCCAGCCTTCACAAAACCAAAAGCCCAAGGCAGGTTGGGGGCTGAAAAGGCTGCCTTGGGCTTTTAGCCTTCTCAGCATGCTAAGCTGCGGGAGTAAATAAAAAAAAATATTCCCAAATTACCTCGTTGGTTTTTCGTTTTCCAATTTTGCCCTCACTATTCATCTTCTTCTTCTTCTCCGTGAGTTGTTGCCGGCGAAGGGCAAGCATGGTTGTAGTGGCCTAGATGACCGTTGCTAAGGGGTGGCGCCACCGTCGCCGGGGGGTGGCGCGATTGCCGTGCCATCTAGGTTGCGGCGAGGTCTGGGTTGCCGACCTCACCGCAACCCAGATCTGGGGCGATGGGAGGACCTTGCTGCCCTCGATCTCGCGCGACCTCGCCGCCGCCGAATTTGGGGTGGCGAGGTTGCCCCAGCGACCCAAATATGGGGTGGCGAGGTCACAGGAGAACCTCACCGCCCCCGATCCAAGTCGCGATGTTGGAGAAAATTCCTATGATGTTTTGAAGCTAACAAAACTTATCCAAGTTCTATTCTGAAGAATGCCAGACTTCTGTGTCAAAGTCTATCTTACATCAGAATTCTTCCCACTCTGACAAGTTCTAGACTGAATGCAAGAATAAAGACTTAATCAAACTCAAGATTATTTTCTTCAAGGTATCAATGCATATAGGATATATCAAGCTTTCTAGTTGGAAATATCACTTACCATATTGGTTGTCTTAATTGGAATCAATTTTGAAGAAGCAAATCATTTTAAGAAGGCAAGCTTCTTTGGAAAGAATCTACTTATGGAAACCAAGATCCTAATTGTATGAGCGAATAGGATTGATGAACTTTCATCTTAATCTTCAAACGGCTCGAGATCTCTTTGATTGATTCTGTCTAACAAGTTGATTGGAAGAATTCCTCTGGAAAGTGCCAACGGTCGAAAATGCATAAATAATTTTTAAGCAAAAGAATGTATTTGGTAACTTCCCAAAATTTTTATTCCCGAATATAAATACGTTTGGTAAGATTCTTATATATTTTTATTTCTTTTAATTTTTTAATTTTTAATTTCTTTTTCTTTTTTTTTCTTTTTCTTTTCTCTTTGGCTGGTTGCCGCCCACCGTCGTGGCCGGCGAGTGGCTGGGCGAGGTCCGGTGAGCTCGCCGGATGCTCGCCGGAGGCCAACCTGGCCACGGCAAGACTTGGCCTTGCCCAGGCAGCGCGAGGTTGGCCTTGCCCTGGCTTTCCGAGGCTAAGCCTCGCGCCGACTGGGTCGGCCTCTCCTTGGCTAGGCAAGGTCGACCTCGTCCAGCCAAGGCAAGGCCGAGGCTTGCCCAACCACGGCGAGACTTGGTTGATGAGCCTCACCCAGCCACGGCGAGGCTCAGGCCGACAAGCCTCACCATGGCTCGGCGTCTCCGGGGGCCGATGAGATCACCGGGGAGGAAGAGATCGCGAAGAAGAAGAAGAGAGAAAGAAGAAGAAAAAAAAATAGATTCTAAAAATTGTTCTTGGGAATAATAAGCTATTTTTTTCTACTTTTTGTTTTTATTCCAAATCTATTCCCGAAACAAAAACAAAAACAAAAAATAGATTTTTCATTCCCTGAGTCAAAATTTTACCAAACAGGTTTCTATACTTTTTTCGTTCCTCGGAATAAAAGAACAGAAATAATTGTTCTAGGGAACATAAACAAATTTTACCAAACAAAGCCGAAGAGTCCAAACCCAATAATACTTGGACCTGAAAAGTTCAAACAAACTCAACGAAAATGTCAGAATAACATAAGATCTGACTTTCTTTTTTCATGGATGAAATGTTCTCTTTTTTTCCAATAGAAATAAAGAAACGTTGCTTATATTAAGATTTAAATAAAGTTAGGTACTATCTTCTGTTTAAGTAGATCAACATACAATCCGTGCTGAAGTAGACCTAAATGTTACCTTTAGTTCTTGACTTTGAGTCCAATCTCAAACATGATTGAGTAAAGTCAAATCTATGAATATCCAGTGTATAATTCAACCACAGTTAAGTGTGAGGAAAGCATTTGGAATCGTCAAACCCTCGTGACTTTGATCTTTTATTACTATGAGAGGATTTAAAGTTAGGAAAATAATATGGGAAATTTTTCAGGCAGCTGGTCACTGGTGAAGTTTCTTCCCCAGCTATGCCAAAGTCCAAGGCTCATTAGGGTTCATGTCGCTACACAAACAGACACAGACGCAATTGATCATTGCATTATTATTGACAATAGGAGATTATATTAGGCGGCCAATCTTGCCATTAGAGCATGCTGGAGGAAAGCTGCTTTATAAACTCCACGACGGCCGTGACCGCATTGTCTGCGGCGAGGTCGCTGAAAGTGTCGGCCTCATTCAACTCGGTGGACCCGCCGCTGGCCAAGTCGGAGAGCGCCCTGATGGCGATGAAAGACGTATTCTGCTGGTAACAGATTAGGGCAACCGACGTGCTCTCCATGTCCACGGGGCTTGCATTGAACTTGCCGTAGATGAAGCTCCGGTAAGCAGCGTTGTCAAGGTAGATACTGGCACTGACGCCTCTTTCGATGGTGCTTACACTTGGCCTGTATTTTAAGCATGTGGTCACGTTCACACAAGCTTTCAATTTCAAGCCCTAGCGAGCAACATATATCAAAAATATGCTCAAATTAGACCCTTCATCATAAATGATTAATTTGGATAGATAAGAAAGGTGACCAAAATTTGTCTCTTTTCAAATTTTAGAAATACCCCTATCTGCTCTTCATCGCAAAATGAAGTATTGACTCGTGAAACTCCACGATCGTAATAATTTCCAAATAACGGTTCAAAGTATTTGAAGCGGTATTATTCAAGTGATAGCAAGAATGATATTTTTGCTGAAGTCATTTAGTTACTCTCCATGTAAATAATGTCTTTCCATGTATTGATCTCATCTGAGTTTCTTTTGGTTGAGTAAAACTCGTCCGAAAACCCTAGAGATCTCAGTACACCCTTTTTCCTGAGATTCGCCATATATTCACTCTATAAATCAGTATCAATAAAGTTTTCCCAACGTGTATAGATACGACAGCAAACCCTAGAAAGCATCGACCAGGATACCTCAAGCTTCTTGGCCACTCAAGTGCCCAAGCTTTCTCGTGGAGTCTCCGTTTGATTCCAATGCGAGATCATCTTCTGGACCTTGCCCATATCTCTGTGTGCACACCATTGTGTTGATCTTATCAGTGTGGATGACCGTGTAATGTATAACCATTTCTAATAGGGAAACGATGAAATACTTTACACATGACTAGGTCACAAAAGGATAAACAAACATTCTGGATCTCTTTCTTTTTTTTCCCCCCTTTTCTTTTTTTTTTCTTTTATGTTTCTTTTCCTCTTCTCCTGTATCCAGTCTTGATGGCCCGCGATCAGCCTAGATCTAGGTGAGGGATAGTTGCCAGCCATCATTGACATAGGCACAAGAGAAAATGAAAAATAAAATAATATATATATACACACATCAGTGTGAGTCATGCCACATAAGAAAGTTGAGATCTTAATTAGCAATTTCCAACTAAAGTAAGCATGATGGACTATATTGAAAATCATCAAAAGATTTAGAATTAAATTGATCAAATTAAAAAACTTGAGACTCAAATGACCGTTGCACTATAGGCCTAAAGCATTTTGGTCAATTTGCCCCGCTATGCACAAGGTATGAAAGCCACCCTCCTGCTACTATTTTCTTAGAGTATACCCAAGAGCGTGCTAGAGTGCCCTACCTTTTGTACCTTTGTCACTAGCACCACAATAGTGCATGGTAGGCTTATGTACGTATTTAAGAGCCATTCTCTCTCTAAGTGGGACCATCTCCATAAAAGAAGTCAATCCAATAAAAACCTCTTTCAACTTAAGAGGCAAAAACAAAGAATGACGAAACGCATCGAAGTTTTCATTCTCATTTACTTTGAGAACGACTCTAGAGTCTCCCCGCGATTTCAAGGCCAAAAAATAAATAAATAGATAAAATGATCTTCTTAGAATCATACAATTTTTTAACCATTCTTGTCAGATTTCAATAAAAACTAAAAATTGGGTTGATAAGTCAAAGACCTGCCAATTCCAAAGACCCGTATGCGCCCAATACTGGGGAATAGCGACGTCTCCGGCGTGCAAAGCAGGGTTTGCATTCCCAGCAATTCCGTAATGAATCACTCCCTCGACATAGAAGAAGCTCAGCAGAAGCTGCGTGGTGATGGCTGCGTTTATCTGCACCAGTTCACACGTACTTTCCCTCGATATTGCGACGCACAAGCGCGTTAGTCGCAACCAAATTAAGCCATCGTTGAAAGATATTTTGAAAATTTTTACAAAAAGGGCACCAAATATAAGAAAATTCAGAGGAAAAGAAAAGGGGTAGAGAGATACATATCACGCTTAGTCCAGTCATGACCAGTATGACTTTCCTCTCTTCGACTTTCCCGAATCGAAATGTCCTACCTTGGAGTCCGTCAAGGGATGGAGAGATGTTAGGGATGGAGTGATGGATTATTTCCTGAACGCTATTTAGGAAACTAACCATTTTACACTTCATTTTCAATCTACTTCTCCTTGCCCCAATCCTTCCTTGTTACTGCATTTTCAGTGAAATTTTGTGGCCACACATGCCCAAAAAAATTACTGGGCAGCGTCTACTTTTTCCCACGTGTCATTAAGAGTTATTAATTAACTAATCGTATGCAAAATCCTACACAAAATTAAAGTATTTAGACTTCGTTTGTTTCGCGGAATAAATTTTCCTCATTTTTCGGTATTTGGTTCACTTAAGAAAATGAGTCAACGGAAAATTTATAATTAAATTCAACAAAATGATTTCCTCTTTGAAAATTTTAATTTTTTTTTAAATATGACTAAATAACAGCACTTAAATCCAAAACTCTACATTTGAACACAAAACCCCAATGCTAATTCTTGAATCTCTAGCATTTAGGACCACGTTTCCGACACCCTGGCTCGAGCCCGGATCCATTGAGGTTAGGCCCAAGCCCCGACGCCCACACCCGGGTCCATCAAGGCTAGGCCCAAAGCCCGACATCGATCCTAGGTACATAAAGGCAGTGTTCGAGTCCTCGACACTCAGGCTTAGTCCACAAAGGCCGTGCCCGAATCTTCAACATTCAAGCTCGAGGCCTTAGTTAATCAATCTTGCGCATGTCCCCATCCTATGGGACAACTTGCTAGGATGTATTCCTTGTTTTAACGTGCCAGTACTTCCTCTCCTCGCATCTCTAATTGACACGGCATCTAGATGTTTTACGTCTCAAGGATCCTAAGATTCAAACGTAACAAGAGATGAAGCCTTTTAAGGTCATGCTTAAGATTGTAAAACGTTGGTTCTTATAAAAATGTTCTTTTTAAAAAAATCTTTTTTTATTCTTTCTTTTCTTTTTCTTTATTTGTCTTTTCTTTTCTTTTTCTTTTTAATTTTTTTTCTTCTTCTTTGGCTAGTTAGCGACCATGGTGAGGGCTGGCAACCGGCCACAGGTGAGGGACAAGCTCACCTAAGGCCATTAAGGCTTGAGCTCGAAGCTTGCCGGCCTCGGTAGAGCTAGAACTCGTCAACCTTCTGCATGGCTCAAGCCTCACCGACCTTAAGAAGCTCGACTTCGCTGGATCTAACTAAGGCTCAGCTACTCGGAAGCTGGCAAGCTTGAGCCTTGGCGGCCTTGGGCGAGCTCATTCCTTTTTTGTGGCTAACCATTGGCCAAGCAAGAAGGAAAAGGAAGAGTTCATGTCCAAGTCCGACCAAGAAAGCATTTTACATGTTATCTAGGAAACTTTGCAAGTCAAGACATAAGACAGTTGTTACATGTAAAATCTATGATTTCAACAGCGCTATCGGCGGCCTGTCGCTCGATGAATTAAGAAGCGGACCCACCTCGTAAAGGTTTAGAATCACGATGCCAATGTAAGGGCCATTCCCGTTAGCTTTCACAATTGCTTTTAAGGTTGCAGTTGGTAATGTGCCATTCGCATCTGGGGCATTGCTCACCATAATACCGTAACAAAAAGAACCAGCCAGTAAGCAACCGCCTCGTCATATGGACTCCTTGAGTTCTTGGAGGAAGAGAACAGGCGGAGATAATGGATCAAAGCTTTGAGGGTCTTGAATGCCTTGAGAATCTAGCAGCTTGATATGTATAGAACATAGAAGAACTATTCTATGTGGATCAGATGATTGCAATATATGTGTATGTTGACACCTAAATTTTGATTAGGTTATTAATTAGGCCTTAATTTCTTTTGTTTTTCCTTTTTTTGGATAATAAATAACAAACAATAAAAAAAATAAAAACAAAAAGAAAACAAAAAAACAAATGCAGCCCGTCGGGCTGGGCCTTCGAGCTTAGCCCCTCCTTTTTTCTCTCGCGCAGGCCCCCCATGGCCCGGCCCGCGCGACTCAGCCCGGCCCCCCTTTTTACCTCTTTGTCTTCTTCCTCATCTGTCTTCTTCCCCAACCGGATAAGCAACACGCGCCGGAGACGAGGACGCGCGAGACGCCGGAGTGGAGAGGGAGACAGCAACGTACGATGGAGTGGACTGCGTCTTCAATGCAAGGTGGCCTAGCTAGAGCCACCTCGGCGGATGGGATGCCGGTTCGGCCGGTGGAGGCCGTTCGGCGTGCGAGGACCAGCGGTCGAAGCTCCGTCGACCGGCCACCTCGTCGCCTATAAATAGCGGAGCACCACCTCCGTCGAACAACACAACACAAGCCAGCAAGCTCAGAGGGCTCCCTAAGAGACTTCAGGGAGCTCAAAGAGCGAGCAAGGCAGAAATCGGGTCGCGAGCTCAAACCACCTCCCTCCGAGACTTCGGGGGCGGCGAGCGAGCCCGAGGGTGAGGGTCTCGAAAGCCCAAATCGATCGGATCCGGGAGACGGCGCTGCTTCGCCGTCACCTACCGAGCCACCACCGCCATCCCCGACGCTGTTGACCGCCCACGCCGAAGATCCAGTCCCGCCGTCACTGCCCAGTCATTGTCACCCAGTCGCCATCGACGAGGCCACCTGCGCCCACAGCCCCGACGTCGACCAGCAACGCCCCCGTGCCGTTCTCTCTCTGCAGACAGGTATCAGCCACCGCTCGCCGTTGCTTTGCCGTCCGAAACCTAACCGCCGCCTCTGCCTACCGCGTCGCGGCCGTCGTCGACGCGTGCCGCCGCCCCCTAGCCTCACCTTTGGCGCCGCGGGGTAGAGAGAAAGAGGGAAACTAGGTCGGAAGCCGGGTCGTGGGTCTCACTCGGGTAGGGTTCCGCCTTGGCCGAGTTGTGTGCATGGGCCGATTTGCTGTTGGGCTGCACCTTTTTGTAAAGTAGGCCAATTCCGGCATGTGGGCCGAGACTTTTTAGAAAAAAAAAAAAAATCCCTACGTTGCGGTGCTCACCGGGTCTAGGAAAGATGGCCCGGTCGGCCCCAACCCGAAATCCGACCCGGGTCGTTTCTATATTATTTTAATATAAAATAGTATTTTAATAAATAAATAAAATAAAAAATATTTTATTTTCCAAAAATCAAAAAAAAAATCAAAAGTATCTCATATTTTCCCAAAAAAAGCCAAAAAGTCAAGAAAAGTCAAAAATGATTTATATTTTCCAAAAAAAATGCTTTTTTGTCAAAAATGAAAATGACCAAAAAATGTTTTTCCTTCACAAAATACATGGAAAAATCTCTCAAAAATTCAAAAAGCCTTAGGGTTTAAACAAGATTAGGTACCGAAAGGGCATTAGTGACTAACTAGTGTAATCAAGTCCCCGATTCTAATTTCTCTGGTTGCGCAGGAGCGAGTATTTCTCCTGATACTTCGCTTGGGTTTCTAATCGACCCACCCAAAACGATTAGTGGCGACTCCTTTTTAAAATTAACTCACAGGTTAAAAAACTTGGACCATTAAGTCGTGAATTAGTGGACTTGGGAGAGTCCAGGCTAAGCCTAATAGACCTATCCGAACCATTAGCCTCCGCAAGGCGCCCGCCCGATCGGGCGCAAGGAAAAAGAGGTCGCGGCAGCTTGGCAACTCCACCGGGACATTTGAGGACTTAGGCCTTTTTTATCTAGTTTAAACGCTTTGTTGACTTGGGTTTTTTGTTTTTGTTTTTTATGCAGGGTTAGTAGCTTAGAAGTTTATTTTAATTTTGGTTAAAATAAAATGTTTTGTGATTATAAACTGTTGTGCATGTTTTGCTATTTTAGCACTACACATGGCACACACAACCCGACCACCGAACTTGGGCCGCCATAGGATATTTAGGATGGTGTTAAGAAAGATACGGCCTCGAACGTGAGACTATGATGTAGAGGTTGCCTTTCTTTTCCCCGAATTTCTTTAGGTAGAGCCGAGGTTAAAAGGGTATGCTGCCAAAGTGAGACTGCGACAGGTGGACACCCTTTTAATTTCAACAAACCTTCTCAGTTAGAAATCGAGCCGCACATATCATGCGCATGTTTGTGTAATTGTCATCAATTTTATCGCATGAAGTAAGTATTTTTCCATGCACCTTGTGATTTACTTACCTTCCTATATATATTGAGCGGTCCATGATTGGTTTAGGATTTAATACCACGGTCATTTAAATTTGGAAGTAATTGTCGTAAAGTTAAAAAAAAAAAAAGAGAGAGAGAGAAAAAAAAACTTTTGAAATTACTTTCAGTTTGAGTTCTTGTTTTTTTCACAAGCATGTTACAAAATTATTTTTGCAAGGATTTTTGTTTGCTTCAAAAAGGGATAGAAGTCTTTTTCGAAATTTGTTGCACTTCATGCTTTCTTCACCTTTCGAATTGAATATCTTTTTAGGCCATGCTAACATATCACATACCCTTTTTTCAATCCATGCTTAGGAAATCCTCTACCTTTTCATGAATAAACAAAAAGAGTAGGATTAGATCGTCATCATAGACTGACTCTCTATTTACACCTTGTCTTCACACATGCTTGTTTATTCATGGGAAGGTAATCGCAGAGCGTCAATGTTCGCCAATCCAGACTCGCTCAAAAGCAAGAGCAAGAATGGCCAAAGAAAATGTACCACGCCGTATTGCGATCATGGAAAGCGAAATGAAGCAAGTCTTCAATGTGCTTCAACAACTTTCAAAGCAAATAGACTCCATCCAGGGCAAACTCAATCCCACCCCGGTCTCAATCGAGGTATTGTTGCCACAATCATCTACTAGGGGTGATCAAGGTGGAGATACCGACAATAACATGCCCAAATTGGAGGATGATCTGCACCAAACCGCGATTGAGAAAGCAAAGCTAGACAGTTTGTCTAAAACTGAGCATGACAAACGCCTCGAAAAGCTTGAGGGGAGGCTGAAACAACTGCAAGGCCTCCAAGATCCTACTTTAACAGACCTCTCCATTTATTCCAAGGTCAAAATGCCGGAAAAATTCAAAATGCTTGAATTTGAAAAGTACGATGGCACGACTTGCCCGAAGGCTCATTTGCAAATGTACTTGTTCGAATGACCCAATACGTTAATAATGCACCATTAATGATTCAGCTGTTCCAATCAAGTCTCGTAGGCCCGGCCCTGAGATGGTACATCACGAAGAACATGAACCTCCTCGAAACATGGAGCGAAGTGAGTGAGGCATTCCTCAAGCAGTATAATTTATAATGGACATTACCCCTTCTCATAGGATCTTGAGCGTACCGAAAAGAAAAAGCACGAATCATTCAAAGAATATACTATTAGATGGAGGAATCTAGCCGCCCAAATTAGTCCTGAACCAACCAATTTCCAGCTGAGAAAGATGTTTATCAAAACCCTCCCCTACGAGTACCACAATCGAATGGTAACCATGATCGTCGAATCGTTTAATCAACTCATTCTAGTAGGGGAGCAAATCGAGATAGGGTTGAGGGATGATTGGTTCACTGAACCTGCACCCACAGGCAGGTTCAGCATGAAGAAAAATAAAGAACCTCTAGTAGATGTCAATGTGACCTACAATCATCCTCCAACAATTCTGACAAGTGCAGGACAGCAACAAACCACCAGCCATCAGCCGTCCCAACGTTACAACAACAAGAGACAATTTACTCCTCTTCCTGGATCTCCATCACAGGTACTAGCAATCCTCCGGAAGAAGAACCTCCTTTCGATTGAGCCAAAACGACCCAACGCTGAAAGCTTTTCCAACTACGACCAGTCAAAGATATGCGACTATCACATGGGAGAAATAGGGCACTCAACTGATGAGTGCTTCGCCCTCAAGAGTCGAATCCAGAACCTGTTAGACACTAAAGCTTTCTCATTCCAGAGCAATCCGCTCCCTGATCACACCGACAAAGTAAATGCGGTATTCAGTTCCAATGACAGTCGGGCAGAAATGTCGAAGCACATACCGCTAACATTTATCAAGGGCTGGTAGAGGCCGAGTATTATTCAAGCAATGAAGTACCACCCTTAACAACAAAGAAAGAAGGGCCAGATGACATGACCACCATGTTTGGAGACCTTTTTATGGGCGCCATCAATGAAGGACCGTCAGGGGAAATGGGTGCAGGCTCGCTCAAGTAGAACCCTTTTTAATTTTCTTGCGTACTCCCTTATATGGGAACTTGTACATCTTTCTTAAGTCTAGCTTATTTTATTTTCAACATCAGTTCCGCTTGAGGAGCTAACTTTTGAAAACATTTTTCCAAAATGTAAATCCACCTATTAAATAAAGTTGAAAATATTTTGAGAGCATGAGGCGATATCCCAAACCGGCCTAGTGATGCTATCCAACCATGAAAAGAAAATATCATCCAAGGAGAATACTGAGGGCTGGGCTTCCTCATGCTTTCTTCCCCCCAAAGATATATACTTTTGAAAACAAAAAACATTTCATTATCTAAAGCTTTTGTCAAAACAATCCTATTATTTTCTGACTCATCCATTTCGTGTCTCAAAATATCATCCCCATTCGACTTAGCATGATAGGAGGCATTTGAAGCTAACACATCATGTGAACTCGCCAAGTTCAAAAACACTCTTTCAAGAAAGCAAGGGCAAACCAAAAAGGATCATCCTGTTTCAAAGAGGGTAAGTCTTATTCCTGAACATAATTTTGAAAATGACATCCCCTCTCTCCTATGTACAGGAAACAAAAGATAGGATGTAATAGGCATAGGCATACGGTTAAATTCGACGCATGCACACCATGGTAGCTCAAGGCAAGATAGCCTCCTCCATGCTGCCTTCAGCCTTCACCCTTGCTTCGACGAGCCAAGAAGCACAAGGAAGAAATTTCTTCAATCCCTTTGAATTGACTACTGTCAACAGGGAGAAAATCCAAACAGTCAAGGCAATCTATAGCCCCCTACTCCAGACAACGACTTTAGAATCTGGAAACTTCACTCCGTGTTCTAGACACATATTCTTCCAAGAAATAATTGCCTTCAGGAGACTGGAGATTTTGATTGTCCATCTCAGATTCCATGGAAGCTTGAGGTACATGACTTTGCCCAATACTGTAATAGTTAAAGACAGAAGGAGAAATTCCACAGAAGGAAGGCGTTGAAGATGAATCAACGACCAGCAATCATGCATATACGGTCACAAATGAGAAAGGTCAATTGAAAGAGACGTTGAACTGTGTCGAGACAAAGAGGCCGTCATCGACATTCAAATATCCCTAGGAGCCAGCACATACAAACTTTGGGGAAGGGTAATTTGGTATCGTTTCCAACACTCACTCTCTGAACTCACTTTTGACATATTTTCTCCTATTGACAAGAAGCATAGGATTCAAGAAACAAGTTTAATGGTTAATTTAGGCAAATCAAGTGACCCATATCGATTTGCCTAACTTAGTATGAAAGGACGTGTCGTCTAGGAGCCGGTTCAGTTAAATGAAAAAAGAAGCGCCCTACGGACACCGTCAGCGCCTCTTGCCGAGTGGTACCCAGGAAGAAGCAAAATGGTCCGAAATCGGGGGTTCGAATCCCCGACGCAGCAGTTAGCCGCTTGGTAGGAAAAAAAAAAAAAGAAAAATAAAAAATTTTGCTTCTCTTGCGCTTGCAAATTACGAGAGAGCAGGTGACCTAATGGAGTGAAAATTATAGGACTTCATATCCTCCTCGTACTTCAGATCTATCCAATCATTTGCAAACCAATGAAGGGTAATGTTGTATCGCTCCCAGTTGTTTAAACTCCTGAGAGAAATCGTGATTGACACGTTCTTTCCTATCTTTTGCAAGATCACCTAACTGTCAAAAACACTGATAACAAATCAATGAGAGGCATGACAAACTCTCCTAAGCGAAATGGCATCCTAAGTAATCACTAAAGCAAATGACAAAAACTCTTCAGGCCTCAACTCACATTTGATTTTTGGCCAGACTAATTGAGCTACTTGTACATCTTCTCTTCTACAGGGGCAAAAGCAAAGATGCCTGATCAGATGATCATTCATGTGTCATATCCCTAATTAATAGGGACGATCCATCGACACCCCTTTGTGAATAACTCTTTTGATGTTCAAAATTCAACACATTTGTAAATACAATTCCACCAAGTAAACACCCCTAAAGTTGTCAATAGAGTTTCTTGAGTAAAAACCATTCATTTGTTTTGAGAGTACAAACTCTCTCATACTTAAAAATGCCGCATGCCTTCTCCAAATGGATTTTTGCATGATGATTTTGTCTGTCTAAATCACCAATTCCATTGAGGATTATTAGAATAGACAGCTAAGTGAAGAATACAAGATTGATTGAGCATGCTAGATGAGGCACGTCAGAATGATGACAGGCAACCCATATCCTACACACAATCCTCCATCTATACACTTGTGAGATGAGTGCAGAAGATTCCATGACTGTAGGGTAAAGAGTTCTCTCGCAAATGGTACGATAACCAAAACAATGAGAGGCATTCCATCGCTCACTCATTTGAGCCCCATACACTGGTGAAATTTCTGTTCTACCCCCCTCAAAGAACCACCCCACACTCGGGCAGGTCGGAGGCAAATCAGCATCACAAGGTGAGAAAAGGGATATAAATTTTCTTACTCGCACTTGCATCAATCTTCGGGTGTCTTTATTGCATATGGACACTCGCATTAATTCAAGTGCCCTAGAAGGACGAAGAGCAAATTTTCTACGCACTTGTATTCATTATACAACTCAATTGAGTATGTAATTTCACCCTCACATTGAGGCAAAATAGAAGTTACTGACATTCGAGCAGCATAATCAGGAGCGCCAACAAAAGATGAAGACTTAACAGTGTAACAATGGCGTTTGCTTGAACTTGCCTAGATTAGTTCCTCAAGCAACAAAGAACAAAAAAATTAGGGGCATAAAAAAGCAGTGTAAAAGCAAGGTCAATGCCCATAAATGAAAAATTAGAATAAAAACTAGGGGCATGAAAAAAACAGTGTGCCTGGTAAAAGCAAGGCCGATGCCTCAAACAAAAAATATAGCCATTTGTATTCCCAAGAGAAGTTGCTTTTGTGGTTCAATTAATAGAGCCTCCATCTGACGAGAAGAAAGATTAAAGATCGGCCATGCCAAGGCAATCACCAACTCTCACCTTTTTACGTATGAGTCAAGTCTACATTGCATCCCATTGTAAAAGTCTCTTCAGACTAGGGGCACTTCAATTAGCGCAAGATTTCATATGTTTATAAGCATCGCTCGAAGAAGTACGAACAAGATTATTCTATCTCTTTTCGTAGGATTCTTAACTTGCAAACCCGGAGATGATCGTGCAGCGTTCCATTCATAAGCCTTGACCGTGATGGACCTCGTTGATGAGCCAACAACCAAGCTTATATTACGGTCTCAACAAAGACCTCTCATACTGGTAAAGTCATACCACTTGCGAGAATACTCGGATCCCTGCTGACATGATGATAATGAGATGGTGTGGTCCTTATAAATCCAGCATCAATGGTCAGGATAAAACAACATTTTCCATGAGAGTGAGTGAAAAGTCTTTTCAAACTGAAAGTCCCTCATCTGGCATGCTCAAGACATTTACATTCTAAATGAAGGTTGTCTTTCAAAATCTTCCCTAGTGGAATTCAAATGATGCAAAACTAACAAAATTGTCATGCATGAATCACATTTAAATTCATGAAATTACAGCATATATAATCATGTGTGCATATTGTACAAATAACAGACATACTTCCTGAAATCAGAGATATTGCCAGGTAAGCATATCCCTATCCCCATTTGTCTTAAAGTACCTATCACTATCTAGGTACTCCCTCTTTTCTTGACACTCAACCTGTTCGGGTTGTCTTTAAAGTTTGGATGATTTTGATTGTCTAAGTATCCCATTGTCTTTGAGTACCCACCACTTGTCGGGTACTCCTTATCGACACTCGACCTGTTCGAGTTGTCCCTAGAGTATTGATATTTGCGACTGTCCAGATATCCCCTTGTTTTGAGTGCATGTCGCTACTCAGGTGCTCCTTCTGTTGATACTCAACCTGTTCAAGTTGTTTTTAAAGTTTGGATGCTTGTGACTGTCCAAGTATCCCATTGTCTTTGAGTACTGGCCACCGTTCGGATACTCCCTCTTCTTGACACTCGACCTGTTCGGGTTATCCCCATAGTATGGATACTCGTGACTGCTCAAGTATCCCATTGTTTTCAAGTACCTGCTGCTGTCCAGATGTTCCAACCCTTCTGAGTGCCTACAGCCATCCAGGTAAGTCTCGCGCTGCATTCAAAGTTATATTACCAGGAGGTGAGAGACCTTCATGAATATGTGGGGCATGTCCTCGATATTCCAATTGCTAGGAGGTGGGAGACCTTCATGAATATGCGAGGCACGCCCACGATATTCCCAATTACCAAGAGGTGAGAGACCTTCACGAATATTCAAGATACGTCCTCGATATTCCCTTTACCAGGAGGTGAGAGACCTTCACGAATATCCCAGTACGTCCTTGATATTCCCTATTACCAGGAGGTGAGAGACCTTCATGAATATCCAAGGTATGTCCTTGATATTCCATTTACCAGGAGGTGGGAGACCTTCATGAATATGCAGGCCACGTCCTCGATATTCCCATTACCAGGAGATGAGAGACCTTCACGAATATCCTAGGTACGTCCTCGATATTCCCAATTACCAGGAGGTGAGAGACCTTCATGAATATCCAAGGTACGTCCTCGATATTCCCTTTACCAGGAGATGGGAGACCTTCACGAATATGCGGGGCACATCCTCGATATTCCCATTACCGAGAGGTGAGAGACCTTCACGAATATCCCAGGTACATCCTCGATATTTCCACTACCAGGAGGTGAGAGACCTTCATGAATACTCGAGGCAAGCCCTCGATATTCCCAATTACCAGGAGATGAGAGACCTTCATGAATATCCAAGGTACGTCCTCGATATTCCCAATTACTAGGAGGTGAGAGACCTTCATGAATATGCGAGGTGGGTCCTCGATATTCCCAATTACCAAGAGGTGAGAGACCTTCATAAATATTCAAGGTACGTTCTCGAGATTCCCATTTACCCGGAGGTGAGAGACCTTCACGAATATGCGAGGCATGTCCTCGATATTCCCAATTACCAGGAGGTGAGAGACCTTCATGAATATCCAAGGTACGTCCTCGATATTCCCAATTACCAGGAGGTGAGGTGAATATTCACCTTCATGAATTCCCATTTATCAAGAGGTGAGAGACCTTGACGAATATGCGAGACACGTCCTCGATATTCCCAATTACCAGGAGGTGAGAGACCTTCATGAATATGCAAGGCAAGTCCTCGATATTCCCAATTACCAGGAGGTGAGAGACCTTTATGAATATCCAAGGTACGTCCTCGAGATTCCCATTTACCAAGAGGTGAGAGACCTTCATGAATATGCGAGGCACGCCCTCGATATTCACATCATCTTTATGAATATATTCCCACATATTCTCATTACCGGAGGTGAGAAACTTTCATGAATATCCAAGGTACGTCCTCGATATTCCAACTACCAGGAGGTGAGAGACCTTCACAAATATCCAAGGTACATCCCCGATATTCCCAATTGCCTGGAGGTGGGAGACCTTCACAAATATCCAAGGTACATCCCCGATATTCCCAATTGCCTGGAGGTGGGAGACCTTCACAAATATGCGAGACCCATCCTCGATATTCCCACATACCAGGAGGTGAGAAACATTCACAAATATCTCAAGTACGTCCTTGTTATGCCATCTACCAAGTACTCCTTCAACGCCTACAAACATCTAGGCACCTTCTAGAGTTCGTACTTGTGATTATCCAAGTACCCCTTTGATGCCTGTGAACAATCAGGTATCCTCCAGGTTAGTACTTGTGAATATCCAAGTACTTTTTCAATGCCTGTGAATGTTCAGGCACCCCCCAACCGATGTCCTTGACAGAGGATCAGGCACCCCACAAACAAATGCGCTGAGAAAGGTCGGGTAAACACTTATTACTTCAACAGGCGACCGAAGGATGGTTCGGGTCCTGAGTAGGCAATTCCCCCTCACGGCGACCAAAGAAAGGTTCGGGTCCAAGACAAACCACTTATTACTCTAATAGGCGACCGAAGAATGGTTCGGGTCCTGGGAAGGCAATTCCCCATCAAGGTAACCGAAGAAAGATTCGGGTCTTAAACAAACTACTTATTACTCTAACAGGCGACCGAAGAATGGCTCGGATCCTAGACAAACCACTTATTGCTCTAAGAGGTAACTGAATAATGGTTCGGGTCTTGGGACCAAAGAATGAAAGGTTCGGGTCCTAGACAAACTATTGATTGCTCTAACAGGCGACTGAAGAATGGTTCGGGTCCTAGAGAAGCAACCTCCTCATGTCACCAGGTAAGATGATGCCCTGATACTTGCCAAACTCGGGGTTCACACCCTATCTCACTCACTCCCAATAAGTAACTACATGTATCTTCTTATCTATCTTAGTATGTATAATGTCATATTGCTCTTTTTCTGCATAGGACAATAGGTTCCAAATAAATTATAATCTGCTGCACATGCATGGATAAAATTTAGGCATCAGTTTGTCTTTGAATGCAACCTCTGCGAACTCACCTTCAAAGAGGGGCAGCTGTTGACACCTAAATTTTGATTAGATTATTAATTAGGCCTTAATTTCTTTTGTTTTTCCTTTTTTTGGATAATAAATAACAAACAAAAAAAAAAAAAACAAAAAGAAAACAGAAAAATCAAATGCAGCCCGTGGGCTGGGCCTTCGAGCCCAGCCCCTCCTTTTTTCTCTCACGCAGGCCCCCCATGGCTCGGCCCGTGCGACTCAGCCCGGCCCCCCTTTTTGCCCCTTTGTCTTCTTCCTTATCTGTCTTCTTCCCCAACCGGATAAGCGGCACGCGCCGGAGACAACGACGCGCGACGCCGAAGTGGAGAGGGAAACGGCAATGTACGATGGAGTGGACGTGTCTTCAATGCAAGGCGGCCTAGCTAGAACCACCTCGGCAAATGGGATGCCGGTTCGACCGGTGGAGGCTGTTCGGCGTACGAGCACCGGCGGTCGAAGCACCGTCAACCGACCACCTCATTGCCTATAAATAGCGGAGCACCACCTCCGTCGAACAACACAACACAAGCCAGCAAGCTCAGAGGGCTCCCTAAGAGACTTCAGGGAGCTCAAAGAGCGAGCAAGGCAAAAATCAGGTCGCGAGCTCAAACCACCTCCCTCCGAGAGACTTCGGGGGAGGCCGGCGGCGAGCGAGCCCGAGGGCGAGGGTCTGCAGAAGGCCCAAATCTGATCAGATCTGGGAGATGACGCTGCTTCGCCGTCACCTACCAAGCCACCACCGCCATCCCCGACGTTGTTGACCGCCCGCGCCGAAGATCCAGTCCCGCCGTCGCTGCCCAGTCGTTGTCACCCAGTCGCCATCGACGAGGCCGCCTGCGACCACAACCCCGACGTCGACCAGCAATGCCCCCGTGCCATTCTCTCTCTGCAAACGGTATCGCCCACCACTCGCCGTTGCTTTGCCGTTCGAAACCTAACCGCCGCCTCTGCCTACCGCGTCGCGACCATCGTCGACGCGTGCCACCGCCCCAACCTCACCTTCGGCGCCACGGGTAGACAGAAAGAGGGAAATTGGGTCGGAAGCCGAGTCGTGGGTCTCACTCGGGTAGGGTTCCGCCTGGGCCGAGTTGTGCGCATGGGCCGGTTTGTGTTGAGCTACACCTTTTTGTGAAGTAGGCCAATTCCGGCGTGTGGGCTAAGACTTTTTAGAAAAAAAAAAAATCCCGGGCCGAGCTTGCGTTATGGGCAAAAAATATCTCATATTTTCCCAAAAAAATAGTGTGTTAAAAATAAAATAAAAAATATTTTATTTTCCAGAAAATCAAAAAAAATCAAAAGTATCTCATATTTTCCCAAAAAAAGCCGAAAAAGTCAAAAATGATTTATATTTTCCAAAAAAATGCTTTTTTCATGTCCAAAAAATGAAAATGACCCAAAAAATGTTTTTCCTTCATAAAATATATGGAAAAATCTCTCAAAAATTCAAAAAGCTTTAGGGTTTAAACAAGATTAGGTACCGAAAGGGCATTAGTGATTAACTAGTGTAATCAAGTCTCCGATTCTAATTTCTTTGGTTGCGCAGGAGCGAGTATTTCTCCCGATACTTCGCTTGGGTTTCTAACCGGCGCACCCAAAACGATTAGTGGCGACTCCTTTTTGAAATTAACTCACAGGTTAAAAAACTTGGACCATTAAGTCGTGAATTGGTGGACTTGGGAGAGTCCAGGCTAGGCCTAATAGACCTAGCCGAACCATTAGCCTCCGCAAGGCGCCCGCCCCCGATCGGGCGCAAGGAAAAAGAGGTCGCGACAGTGTATAATGCACGTTAAATGGATGCGGTATCTCTGAACTCAGCAACTACATGAGGGAAATGAAGATCAGGACGTGGGGACACATACCGATAGACTTGAGATTTTAGTGATTAGATGATGGACAAAAACCTGTGTAATGATGTAATGACTACGTAGAACTAAATAGAGGTAAGTAATTTCAGGTTCCTCATTTTTTGAAATATGAAAACTACCCTACATAGTCTGGAACCTGGAATATACCCTATCACAGGTTCCATGGTCTATCCATATTTCATTTGTATTGTTAATTGAACGATTAGAGTAAATTATAACATTTGATTACTACTACTTACTGTTACAACTCACTTACTATAACTTATATTTAGACACAATAAAAATATGAAAATTAATAAAATAAAAGTTTCAATCATAAAATGAAAACTTAGATTAAATAGTTCCAGATTATGTATCCATTATCAAACAATATGGAATAATGCAAGATTGCACAAAAACATAGATCAAGAAAAATCCAAAAACTTGTTCCAACTTCTAGATTATAAGTTATAAATTTCAAGTTCCAGGTTTGACCAGCCTAAAACCTAAAATCTACCCATCATAAAAGGTTTTTCAATTTTAGAAACCTGAAACTTACCCTGCATATATTGAACCTGGAACTAGACAGATTCTCACGAGTTCGATTCTTAAATTTTAAGTTTTACTCTTGAATCATTTTGACCCTAAAATCAACTGCAAAAAATATGCGGGAGAGTATGCTTTTTGTTATAAGCTTTTGGCAGTATTTTCCCGTCCGAGATTGTCTTCAAGTAGGCCCGTAAATCATCATGCACGTGTTTCGTGCCCGGTGAAGTAGGGCAACAGGCAACATGCAGGCGTTTCATTGGGTTTTCACATCGTTCTGCCTTGCTGTCTGATAGTGCTGAGCTTTTCCTTCGTTTGCTTTTTTTTTTATTTCTTGTGAGTTTTGATAGTGGTTCGACGTGTTTCTGGTGAAGTTTTTGTCAGTTTATCATGCCCTTGTTTCGTACTCGGTGAAGTGGGGCAACGCAACGGAGGATTTATCAAAGGAAGAAAGTTGCCACCTTTCAATTTGCTAAAATTATAGATTTATCGGCATGATATGAGTTGTGATTGGCTTTGAGTATCAATTCATGTGAATTTGATACATATGTTGTACAGATCTTTACAGTTGGTAAACTATTGATGGATCAGGCCTAAACACGTGAACTTTGCCGGATCCATATATGTAAGGATTACCACGAATGGATATATATTATGGGGTAACTTTTAATTTATGGATAATCAAGTCAACTGATGAGATTTTGATGAATAATTCTCTAAATGTTGCAATTTAAATAGTTGAGACTATAAACCATTTGACATGCAGCATTTCCAACGGTGTGGTATTGGTGAATGGTGGTTGACAATGCTGCCAAAATGTTCATGACTTGCTTCCTTGAAGCATTTGACCAACTGCTTTTTGGACTTTGCTCCGCAAATTAGGCAATTCATCTCTAATTGAATGGGCCTAACCCATCATAATATTCTGACCTTATCTCTCACTATATGATTGGAACGACCCCTAGCTAGGCCCACGACTTCCATTCGGCCTGCCTGGTTTTTAAATAAGTTCTAGCACAAAATCTGTAAGAGAAATAAAGAAGAAAGGAGAAGAAGAGTCCAGGCCCAATAATACTTGGACCTGAAAAGTTTCAACAAACTCACCAACAATGTCAAAATAAGATCTGACTTTCTTTTTTCATGGATTTAGCTTGAATAATGAAATGTTCTTTCTTTACTTTCAATAGAAATAAGGAAATGTTGTTAATATTTAGACACTATCTTCTCTTTTACTAGACCGCCACACAGTTCATGTTGAAGTAGACCTATATATTACCTCTAGTTTTTGATTTTGAGTCCAATCTCGAACATAATTGAGTAAAGTCAAATCTATGAATATCCAGTGTATAATTCAAGCAAAGTTAAGTGTGAGGAAGAATTTCAAATAATCAAACCCTCGTGACTTGATCTTTTATTACTATGGGAGGATTTAAAGTAAGGAAAATGATATGGGAAATATTTCAGGCAGTCTGTCACTGCTGAAGTTTCTTCCCCAGCCATGCCAAGGTCCAAGGCTCATCAGGGTTCATGTTGCTACGCAAATGGAAACAAACGCAATGGATCATTGCATTATTATTGACAATAGAATACTATATTAGGCTGCCAATCTCGCCATTAGAGAGTACTGGAGGAAAGCTGCTTAATAAACTCCACCACGACCACGACCGCATTGTCGGCGGCAAGGTCACTAAAAGTGTCGGCTTCGTTCGACTCAGCGGACCCGCCGCCGGCTAAGTCGGAGAGCGCCCTGATGGCGATGAAAGACGTATTCTGCTGGTAACAGACTAGGGCAACCGATGCGCTCTCCATGTCCACGGGGCTCACGTTGAACTTGTTGTAGATGAAGCTCCGGTAAGCGGCATTATCGACGTAGATGCCGGCACTGACGCCTCTTTCAACAGTGCTTACACTTGGTGTGTAGTTTAAGCACGTGGTCGCGTTCACACAAGATTCCAATTTCAAGCCCTGACGAGTGACATACATAAAAAATATGCACGAATTAAACCCTTCATTGTAAATGATTAAGTTGGATATACAAAAAAGGTGGCCAAAATTTCTCTCTATTGAAGTATTGACTCATGAAACTCCACATGATGGTGATACTTTCCAAATAATGGTTCAAAGTATCTAAAGCAGTATTATTCAAGTGATAGCAAGAATGATATTTTTGCTGAAGTCATTTAGTTCCTTTCCATGTAAATAAAGTCTTTCCATGTACTTATCTCATCTAAGTTTCTTTTGGTTGAGTAAAACTCTTCCGGAAACCCTAGAGGTCCCGGCACACTTTTTCCTGAGATTCGCTACATATTCACTTTATAAATCAGTTCTAGTAAAGTTTTCCCAACATATATAGATAACGACAGCAAATCCTAGAAAGCATCGGGCAGTAGTACCTCGAGCTTCTTGGCCACTGCGAAGTAGGTGGAACCGACGGGGACCCAGAACTCGTGCTGTCTTTCCTCAGGAGTTCCAGTGACGGGAAACACTTCCTCCGGTTGATACCATATGTTGTTCAAGAGATTGTCGTGTGAAGCACAACCCGTGACGTTTGTAGTGTAATTCGCAAAACTCAAGTACCCAAGCGTTCTCGTGTAGTCTCCGTCTGATTCCAATGCGAGTTCATCTTCTGGACCCTGCCCGTATCTCTGTGCGCAGATCATTGTATTGATCTTTGTCAGTGTGGATGACCGAATAAAGTACAACCATTGTTTATAAGGAAACGATGAAATATATTATACACGACTAAAGTGACAAAAAGAAAAACAACTATTGTGCCAGACTGTCGCCGTAGAAAACACGTTAAAGAATAGTTTTTTCTGTAAGACCCAGCGTTCTTGAAATGTCATCGATTTGATACATTCCTATTAATATCTCACTAGTCACTAGTAACATATATTTTGTATGTTTATATACTTTGGTTGGACTTGTGTAGGTTATGTGAGGAAAATTGTCCAAAAAGTCCTAAACCTATTGCATTGCGGCTAATTTAGTTATGAACTTTTTAATTTGGTTAATTTAGTCCTAAATCTTATTTATATTTTTCAATGCAATCATTCCGACCAGTTTTGTCTGAAAATCGCTGACGTGATGGTCCAATTAACATCGACCATCTATTTGACACAACCAGTGCAAATGTTGACATCTTTAAAAAAAAAATTAACAATTTTGAATTGTTTTCTTTTTTCCTTTTTCTTGTCTTTATTTTCTTTTGTCTTTTTGTTTCTTTTCCTTTTTGCCTACAGCCAATCTTGACAACGACCGGCAACAACCATAGGCAAGGGCTATGCTTACTTAGATCTGGGCAAGGGATAGTCGCGGACCATGACTGAAATAGGCCATAGGGGAAAAGGAAAAAAAATTAAAAAATGAAAAGCAAAAAACATACATGTTTGCACTAGCCATATCATATAGGACAGTTGGGATCTATATCAATAATTTGTAGTTACAATTAACTGAATGGACCACATTTGAAAATTGTCAAAAGATTTAGTGTTAATTGCATAATCAAAAAGTTTTGGACTCAACCGATCGCCGCACAATAACTTTAAATATTTTTGGATAATTTTCCCTAGTACACGCATGTTATGAAAGCCACCCCATTGCTATTATTTTCTTAGAATATAAAAAGCGTGCATGGTAGGCTTATGTACGTAATAGGAAAAAAAAAAAAAACAGTCTCTCTCCTAAGTGTGAACGTCTCCATAAAAATTGTCAATCTAATAAAACCACTTGCAACTTAGGAGGAAAAAAACAAAGAATAACGAATCGCATTGACAGTTTCTTTCTCATGTACTTCGAGAACCACTGTAGAGTTTCCCCCATAATTTCAAGGCAAAGAAAAAGAAAAGTCAAGTTTTACTCCCTTCACATCGAAGAATTGGGTGGACGAATCTAAAAATCAGGTTGAGGGTTGATAAGTCGAAAACCTGCCAATTCCAAAGACCGGTGTGTGCCCAATACTGGGGAATAGCGACGTCTCCGATGTGCAAATCGGGGTTAGCATTCCCTGCAATTCCGTAATGAATTACTCCCTCCACATCGAAGAAGCTCAGCAGAAGCTGCGTGGTGATGGCTGCGTTTATCTGCACCAGTTCATACGTACTTTCCCTCAATATCACGACGCACGAGCGCGTTAGTCGCAACCAAATTAAGATGTTCGAAATATATTTTGAAAATTTGACAAGACAGGCACAAGATTTTGAAGAAAACAGCAGCGGAACACATACCACACTCAGTCCTGTCATGACCAGTATGACTTTCCTCTCTTCGACTGTCCCGAATCGAAATCTTCTGCCTTGGAGTCCGTCAAGGGATGGAGAAATGTCAGGGATAAAGTGAGAGATTATTTCCTGAACGTTATTAGGGAAACTAACCATTTTACAGTTCATTGTCAATCTACATCTCTTTGCTTTAATCCTTCCTTGTTACTTCGTTTTCGGTGAAATTTTGTGGCCACACGTGCCCCAAAAAATTTGCGGGCAGCGTCTACTTTTTTCCCATATGTCATTAAGAGTTATTAATTAAATAATGATATCTATGACGAAAAAAAAAAAAAAAACCAATCATATGCAAAATGCTTACACAAAATTTGTGAATCACTAATTTACTTAGGAAAATGAATTGATGGAAACCTATGTTTAGATTCAGGAAAATGATTTTTCTATAAAAATTTGAAAAATATTTTTAAAATATAATTAGGTATTGGCACTTAAGTCAATTGCCAGCCACAATGCGGCCAACAACCGACACAAGCAAGGGACGAGCTCACCCAAGGCCTGCAAGGCTCGAGCCTCGCCGACCTCTAGTGAGCTTGAAGCTCTAGATCTAGTGGGGCTTGAGCTTGCCAAATCTGGCAAGGTAAAGCCTTGCCCAAGGTTGGCAAAGCTCGACTAGTTAGAATTTTGCAAGCTCGAGCCTCATCGGCCTTGGGTGAGCTTGGCCCTCACATGCGGGTGACGATCGGTCAAGGAAGAAGGGGGGAAAAAGAAAAAATAAATAAATAAATTTGAATATTCTGGTAGGTTTCCCTTGGAAAATCAAATCATATTTTTTATATCAAACAGCGAAAAATATTTTCTAAGTCATTTTCAACTTTCACAAATAATTAAAAATATTGTCGTTTTCTTAAAAAAAGACTTCCCAAAAAGTATTTTCCAATATAACGTTTTCCACTAAACAAACGAGACCTCAATAAACTATACTTACTAATTTGACAATAGTGAAAGAACTTTATCAAACTCTTGATATGTCTAACATTGTCCCTTCAAACCTTATGATCATTGATCGATTAGAGGTGAGCATGTTAAACCGCCCAAACCAAGAATTGCCCCAATCGGACCAAACCGGCCGATTTGATCTAGATCCCGAAAGGATCAATCTAGTTCCCAATTCCATAAAAATGTAACCAATGATTGTTGATCCGGTTCCCGATTCCAAGGGGGGATCGGACCAAACTGACCAACTCTTTTTTTTTAAAATATATATTTTTTAAAATTTCTTAAAAATAGCAATAAACCCTAAAAATAGTAACAACTCTAGTATTTTTTAATTATTTATTATTTTTGCTAAATGATCGGTTCCATGGGACCGAACCTCGATCCTAGGACTCGTGGTCCAGTTCTAGTCCCAAAATTGGGAACCGATCATCCCAATCCGGTTCTCGATTCCTAGTTAGAATCAAACCGGACCAAAACCGATCACCCCCATAACCGATCCACACATTCATATTGGTAAACAAAGAGTCAATGTCCAAGTCCGACCAAGAAAGCATTTTCCATGTTTTCTGGGGAACTCTATAAGTCAAGACAAAATGCAATTGTTACCTGAGAAATCTATGACTTCAACAGCGCTGTAGCTCAACAAATTAAGAAGTGGACCCATCTCGTAAAGATTAGGGATCACGATGCCAATGTAAGGGCCGTTCGCGTTAGCTTTCGCTATCGCTTCCAGGGTCGTTGCTGATAACGCGCCATTCGCATCCCGCGCATTGCTCACCATGATTATCGTAACAAAAAGAACCAGCCAGTGAGCAACCGCCATTTGCTTCTCTATATGGACTTGCTGAGTTCTTGGAGAAAATGAAATCCAAGCTTTGAGTGTCTTGAATGCTTGAGAATCCAGCAGCTTTATATATATAGAACACAAGAGAACTGTTCTATGTGGATCAGCACGTGAGGAAAGGAAGATCAGCACGTGGAGACCCATATGGATAGACTTGAGATTTTACTGATGAGGTGACGGACAAAAGCATGCGTAATGATCGATGGCCACGTGGAACCGATTGCAAGAAATATGCGGGCGAATACGCTTTTCGTCATAAGCTCTCGGCAGTATTTTAACAATATCCGTCCGACATCGTCTGAAAAATAAGCCGGTAAATCATCATGCACGTGTTTCATTTGGTTTTCACATCGTGCTGCTTGCTTGCCGTCTGATGGTGCCGGGCTTTTCCTTGTTTTGTCTTTTTTGTTTCCTGTGAGTTTTGCTAGTGTTTTGACGCGTTTCTGGTGAAGGTTTTGGCGGTTTATCATGCACGAGTTTCATGCTTGGTGAAGTGGCGATAGAGCGAAGGATTTTTTTATGGAAGAAAGGCCGACATGTTTAAATTATGCAGTTGTATAAGAAACTTGTATAAGAAACTTCAATCGGAGGTTCTAAATTATTGCTATTAGAAAAATGAACCCTTGAAGAGAAGCGATTGTAGGATATGTTTCATGACTTCATTCACCGGCGAACCACGTGAAATGCGTCCAGCGGGAGATCAAAACCTTATGTTGCACATGGTAAAAAAATGGGAATTGAGAGGCATAGAATATTGTGACCTATACCCTAATTGCTCACCGCCAACCATACATCCGATCGGGCTATACGAAATGGACACTCAAATATATCTAAATATAAATGCGGGTGATGTTTATACTTGTAACCCTTTAATCAAACACTCCCTCCAATCCGAGATGAAGGAAAACACGATTGAGTCGTGAAAAAATTAAAACTCGACTATGACATTGTTTAGGGTACTTTCAAGGAAAAGAAAATACAATCTAACACATATATATAATTAGTCGACGCAATCTTAGAGAATTGAACAATCCTGGTGGAGAATATGGAAGGGAAACCCGGATAATCCTTAGTACATATGTAGGTAAAGGCTGAAGTGAATGGAAGATTTGATCACACAACTTTTGTGGCCGTTCAACTTTTAATTTCTCTACTTTTCGCAAAGCTGGCCGCAGTTCTCGGAAAGTGGTCAGGGATGGAAAGTGAATTGCATTCCCTATTTACGTCTTTTTAACATTTCAAAACCACTCCATGTCGTTAGCGCTACGAACTATGAGATTAGTCTGCAAAATAACTTTGCCATATAGCAAGTGTTTAGATGGACAGGTCATATCGGATTGCTGAAAAGGAGGAATCCACATCGTCCACAAACTGACTTTGTAGATTAATTCTTCGATCTCCGCCATTATCAATGTATGGAAGGAACCCTGTATGCTTAAAAATTAATCGTAGGGAAAGAAACGGTACGGCTGTTAGGCAAGGATCGGAGAAACGGGAAAGGAAGGAAGGAAGGCCAGTCTTGCTTTTCTTTGGAACGTGGATTAATCCAAAGGGAACTCCGATGTCGATCACAAATCCCCCCTTTGAAAGGAGAGATTCCTGCATGGCGGGGTGACCACGGATCAGGACAGGAAGCCTACCCGCCGTGTTTTCCCCTTTATTTTTCTTTTAGACCAACAACCTAGTAACAAATACTGTGAATCAAAGCAACTAAGGTGGACGTCAACTAAAAGGGGGAAAGGCCTCCGATGTCCTTTCACTCCCTTCAAGCTTTGTCCCGAACATTATCAATCGATAATGTCTCCACCAGGTGAATAGCACATGGCGTATTCTGCAATAAAAGCTTGAGTTGGGACCATGAGAGGCCTTTAACTGCGAGCTTGTTCCCTATGGAAAGAGATTCCTAACCACCAATTTCCGCCGTGCAAAAGACGCCAATCCCCATTATTTTTGTACTATGCAGACCCACCTAAACCAGCCACGGCGCCACTCAAATTTGATCCGGTCCGTGGCCCTGTCTGTTCGAAAGGATCGATTTTCCACAGGATCAATTAATTACCATCGGTGCTTCGTGACAAAAATCGTGCAGGAATCGTCCTTGTGTCACGACGTAGCTATGTTATGACCCATGTGTCAGGTAAAAGACACGGGAAAGAAGTTTTGGAGGCTTCCATATGAGAGGAGGTTTCAGAACCAGTTAGTAACGCCACATTCATCTTCTAGCACAAAGTAAGAAGTTAATCACCATTGCTACGCAGTAGAGGATAATCGGTCCAAAATATGGAACTCACCTTCCCTCGATTCCATCATATCTCCATTCCCGTATGTGCAGTTTTAGATCACAAAGACCAGTATCATTACAAGCTGGAGCAAGGCCAGCCTCTGCAGTCGGAGCACACAATGTTGTACCAGGATCCTTGATTGTTGCCTCCACTACAACCTGCAAAGAATCAACAAATTCTGCTCACCTCACTTTACTGATCAAAATCACATACTTTGTTCTTGCTGAAAGGACTAAATCCTATTTACAAAATACACACATACTGTTAAACAGCATTGTGCTGCTGGAGAATACAAACAAATTTCTGCATGAGGTATATAACTTCACGTTGAGGTAGCAATAGCAGCAATCCACACACCTTCTGCCCTCTTAAGTGGCTTAGTCACAGTTGTGCCGAGGGACTCTCCATTACCATTATGTTAAAGTTATAACAGGAAACTATGCGTCTCATTTTCTGACTCCATACACCAGACACCCCCTAAAGCAACTTCCCAATGACAACACCATTCCAAGGCACAAATTCATAGATAATCCCATCATAGTGAACTCCAACCTGCACGAGGAGATAGAAGGATGATACGTCAGAGAACAAATCTCTCATTTGAAGTTGACTCCCAAACAACACCCATATCTAAAAACATATTATTGCAATAGACGAATGAAAGAAGCTCCAAATCAAAACAATTAGGCAGGCCCAAACGACAATGGCACGATGTCATCACTTCAGTGCCAGGATAAGCAGCAGCATCTAGTCAAAGCCTCAGATGGAAGGCCCCCTTTTTTTAGAAGCTTAGAATATTAGTGAACGCAGATCCATTTTGTCAATTAGCTCAGTGAGGAAGAGAGTTTTATCACCAAGAGAGTTTATACAGCACTATTTATGTTCATACAACTGGCTGGCAGATATTTTTTTTCTGCGTCTTTTTTCTACTTCCAGCTATAAATTTCATAAGAGGGATGCTCCCAAAGCAGTTCCATGATTAGGAAAGTGAAGCCTAAGCCTAACTTACGCACACGTTCCATCTATGCAATGGAAACAGGAACAGTTCTCAACTAAATGAGCTGACCTGCCCTCTCTTTTTGGAGGAGATAAATCCTGATAAAGAACATGGAAGGAAAACCTGGATCAGAGAATTATCTTAAGGTCTCCGAGTTGGCAAAGCTGGCCGCAGTTCTCAGAAGTGGTCAGGGATGGAAAGGGAATTGCATGCCGGGATTACGTCCGTCTAACATTCCAAGAACCAACTCGATATAGGCTTGAGTAGATGTTAGGGCTACAAAAACTATAAGACTAGTGAAATGCAGCGAGGGTGTACATGAACAGGTCATCTGATTGCTCAAATGGAGGAATTGAGATCGTTCATAGATTAATCAACGGAAATTTGTACGCTCGAAAAATATTATAAGGAATGAAACGGTGAGGTTGTCATGCAAAGACTGGAGAGACGATAAAGTAAGAAAGGACGCTCTCGTTCTTTATTCTCTCGCTGCACGCGAGGGTTAACTGAACTTAGAGAAACTCCACTCCCTTGTGAGACAAGAATCGAACCTTCGAAGGATAAGGCTTCCTACACAGTAAAAGCTAGGAAAAGCAACGCACTTTTAGAGTTTCGTTTTTTAGTGAAAAATTGAATGATTTTCTTGAAGGTGATTGCTTGAATCATTTACTAAAATAAATAAATAAATAAATAAATTTCATCATCCACAAAAATGTTTAAATATAAACTGTCATTGATAATAAAAATAATTTTCATTAACTTAATTATTTCAAGTATTATAAATTATTATTTTTAAGGAAATATTTTTCAAATCATTTATTTTTTCCAAAACTAATAAAGTCTAAGAATCACCGCACCGGATCATAAGCTTCCCTAAAGGAAGGGCAACTCCGATTTCCTTTGGCTTCTTTCCGCGATGGATTCGCCACTAATCGAATCATGTCTCCAGCAGATTGAATAGGACATGGCGTACCCATCAATAAAAGCTTGAATCGGTACCAAAGGTCTTAAGCCGCGAGCGTGGTCATCTGAGCACATATTAAGCAACGAAAGCCACGTGCGAATTCCCCCATCACAGTTGCACCACTGTGGAACTGCCGAAACCAGCGCCGGCACCACTCAAATCTAATCCATCTTGAGGCCCCACCCTTTCCACGGCATCAATTAATCTTCGCCGACGATTCTCAACAATCTCCAACGGTGTCGAGTAAAAGACAGTGCGCCAGGTAAAAGACCCGAGAAAGAAGTTGTCTATGTGCATTATTTCAGATGATGCTCCATAACAACGACAGGAAAGTCTAGAGAAGTATTGTTTATAGATTGTCTTTAATCTCAACCTGTCCTTCCAAATTGGAGAAAATGCTCTCCTCAAAAGCGAAAAGTTTGTGACAGCTCTTCCTGCGAACCTCAATGGCATTCATTGATCAGTTTGCTCCACAGAGTGAAAAGAAGCCATCAACTATAGACCAGGGGGTTTGAGGAATGGAACCAAACCGAAAAACCCATCGACATCAACGGGGATGCGTAAAGCACGACTCAGAAGCTCCGGCGTGGAGGTCTTGCCTTTCCAAGTGTTGAACCACGGCCCTCCTCCAATTTCCACCGCCGCCATATTGCTCGTCACGTCCAAGATCAACTGCAGATCATATCTTCCGACTTAGAAAAAAGATAACAAACCATATGGTTACCAGAACAAGAGCTGGAATGCCTGAAGTTGACATTAATAAATTTTAAGCAAGGGAATATAGGAATGATTAAAATGACCATCCAAACCATTGATTTTAATTGAATTGGTCCCACATTTCATTTTCCTCATAGTTTGGCATAACTTACTTTTCTGCTGGACATTGAACTCAGACAAATGTCATTTTCTGGGCGTTTTTGTTGCTCTTTGCCTTACCGAGTTGGTAAAAAGCACACCCAAAACAAGGACCCTACCAACAGTTATTGCCAAGAGTTCATAAATTAACATCTCTTATTTTCCCATAGCGAGGCAATCAAATAGGAGGAAGACAACCCTAGCCCCGTTAACTCTTAGGATAATGAAATTGCAAGACATATTACTTGGATAAAGTACTTAACTAATATACAACAGGATTTATCTTTGATCCTTTCCGTACTGCGATGCCAAAAAATCTCTTATGACACTTCCATTATATATTTCAGCTAAACAAAAAATTTTGCACATAACTGCCCATAAGTATTGGTGTTGGAGGCTTTCATATAAGAGGAGGTTCTAGAATCAGCTAATGATGCAAAATTCATTTTATAGCACAAAGTAAAAGGTTAACTCCATTGCTACTTCAGTTTAGGATGATCAGCCCAAAATATGAAACATACCTTCCCCTTACTTCCATTGTATCTCCGTTCCCATATCTGCAGCTTTAGATCACCAAAACAAGTATCATTGCAAGCTGGAGCAAGGCCAGCCTCTGAAGTCGGAGCACGCAAGGTCGTACCATGATCCTTTGTCGTTGCCTCCACTACAACCTGCAAAGAATCAACAAATTCTGCTCACTTTACTTTACTGATCAAAATCAGATACTTTGTTTTTGCCAAGAAGGTCTAAAGCCAATTACAACATATGCACATACTGTTAAACAGGCTTGTGCGGGCGGACAATACAAAAAAATTTCTGCATAAAGTTTAGGACTTTAAACGATGAAAACTATAGTAGCCTTCAACACATCATTGGCCCTCTTAGATGGCTTAGTCATGGCTGTGGCGAGAGACTCTACTTTACAATTGCATAAGCTATATAACAGAAAGCTATATTTACCTTGTGAGTCTCATTATCTGCTTCCATGTACCAGGAGCCCCATCGAGCAACTTCCCAGCTGACAACACCATTCCAAGGCACAAATTCATAGAAAATCCCATCATAGTGAACTCCAATCTGCAACCGGATAAAGAAGATGATACATCATGAGAAAGATCTCTCATTTTGAAGTTAACTCCCTCACAGAACCCATATCCAAAAACATATTGTGGGACAACACTTAAAGGAGAAAATGGGTATTGATAAAACCAAATTTTGCCATCACCATCCCAACTCTCCTATGTGTAGGTCCAAGAAAGCTATAGTGAAAATAGAATCTAAGAGATTGAAAGATGCCATTACCATGGGTTTATTGCTAACAGCATCCCCTGATCTTTTGCCAACTAAAAGGCCATTAGAGTAACACATTTATCAGGTCCAGTTTCCCAAGACTGCTGTTCTTTGTTATTTTCATTATAGTCAAAGATTCCTCCTCTCTCTTTTTTTTTTTTTTTTTTTTCTGATTAAACATACAGACATTTAAACAGATTCCAGATTTTAGGAGAAAAGTACCAGTGCGGCATTTTCAAATGTCTCGGTTAGTCCGGGTAGCTGTCTCAAACCACCAGCAGCCGTCAGAGCAACTTCTCCTTTTGCACCTTCAAAGACGTTACATTGAACCTGTATTAAGAGGCCAATAAAAAAGCTCCAAATTAAAACAATTACAAAGACCACATGATGACATCATTCAGTGCTAGGATAAGAAGCAGCATCTAGTCAAAGCCTAAGATGGAAGGCCCTTACTTAGAAGCTTACAATATTAGTTAAATTCAAATCAATACCGCCAATTAGCTAAATGAGGAAGTTAGTTTTTCACCAAGAGAGTTTCTACAGCGCTATTTATTGACATACAACTACCAGCAGATATTCTTTCTGCATCTTGTTTTTCCTTGCAGCTGTAAACTTCATAAGAAAAGAGGGAGGCTCCCAAAGCCAGTTCCCGTATTAGGAAAATACAGCCTAAGCCTAACTTACCTATATAGTCCATCTGTGCAACTGAGACAGGAAAATAATCAACTAAATGAGCTGACCTCTCCTCTCTTTTTGGCTCCAGTCAAAAGGAGGATGTGCAACACTTACCCAAAACCACTTCCTTGGGAAGGCCCCACCCCAATTCTTTTCTGAATAAGAGGGCGCATCTTGGAACTCAAATCTTTCTCCTTCCCATTCTATCCAACCTAGAAATACAAAAGGAAAGGTTCGAAGGAAAATTTAAGTGAAACACCTGAGAATACTGAACACATTCCAAACACATACTAAAATAATAGCCAAATCAATTTTATTTTTTTCAATCGGAAATAGCCAAATCAGATTAAGTGCTATGACATGCTTATGAGCCAGGGGTAATCAAGGAGAAAGTAACATATTATAAATGAATCTACCATTCCAACGCTACTACATGCAAAATTAAAATAATATATGCAGAAAAGAGATCTATTTGATTGCTATAGTTAGTTACAGTTTATAGTGCAACATAATGAAGAACGTCCCATGGATAAAGAATCACATTATGCACAGTCAAAAGATTGTTCAACCCTTCATATATACCTCTAATAACCAAGGAAGGGTTCAGATTTTTATGACAAGGAACAGCTTCAACACCATGAACAAGTTAAAAAATCGAATAAACATATAATGAGGATAGCATGATAATCACATCCATTTGACTTTTTATCATTAAGTTTCTAGAAGCTCTTCTTTGTCATAGTTATCGATCCTTCTACTTAAAGGATCAACCACCAATGATTAAATTAGGAAATTGTGTTTTGTCAGAACAACAGAAAGTAAAGCTCTTTCTAAACTTGCTGGTTCTGTTACTCAACACTGTTCCTACAACTTTCCATATGCCTATCAGAAAAGAAATAGTTCTTGAATCAGATTCGTAGTCAAGGTACATATAAAGCCTGTTCCTTTCTGACAAGAGTTTAACATGACAATCCCTCATTGTTGAAGCTACAGATTCGAGAGTCCTAAATTAAGGATAGGATGGATGAATATAGCCACAAAACATGACTTCTGATTCAGTCAGTGTAAACAGAAAAGCATTAAACCGACACTTGAGTTTAAACATTTATTAAAACAAAAGACAACATCAGAGAATGGGCCAATCTATCTAACAAATCAACTTTAAAAGGTAAGAGAGTAGATTCTAACCAGTTGACAGCCCGCCTGCCATGCAAATTTGCCAATGGGGTTCGAATACAGGAAAAGCTGCTAACCAACCCGCGGTTGACTTCTGTTGTGATCCAACATTGCCCCATCCATAGACAGGGCGGGTACTATACTCCCAACGTGCAGTTTTCACAGTTTCCACGTAGTCTGACCTGTCATTAGAATCTAGGTCCTGTGAGAAAGACAGATATTAGGCAAACAGCGAAATTAATAAAGAAGAGAGACTAAAGTACTATCTAGCAGATTGAACCCCTCAATTTTCTTTTTGTTTTTGAACAATAGACCCACATCAGTAAAAGCATAGAAAGATACCAATGAAAAAGTCGAGAACAAATTGCTATATAGAACATGGAATGTTACAAAACTGCTACAACCATAGGCTAGCCATTTCCTTTGATCATTCTATAATTCCTCCATCCCTTACTGATAGCTATAACCATCACTAGCTATCAATGGCCAGAATGATGGAAAGCTCATGGGAATTCTGTTTGGGAACTCCAAAAATGTAAAATGTATTCTGCGCCATATGAGGGTATTGTGCCCATGCATGTTGGAAGATCTAACAAGCAGCTGGAATTAAACCAGGAAACATCAAGACAAAATGGGAAAAGCATGATAACGACCTGCCATCATCTCGTATGAAACCTTGATGCCAAAGTGGGCTGACTTGAAAACCTTCCGCTACACTTTTATTAAATTCCTGTGCAAAGCGAAAATATTAAGAGCCCTACATATTATGAAGACATCCATTTAACTCAACTTGTCATCAGCAATTTTTCTCTAGGATCATTACTCATCAGAGCCAGAAAAGAGGGGAGCTAGACAGAAGACGATATTAGAGAAATAGAGAAAAGGGCAAAGATAAGAGATGGTCCGCTTGACATTCATCCTTTTTTTTTTTTTTCTAATTCTTGTTTCTTTTTTTGTATCTACAAGTGGCCTTCTAATCAAATTAATAACAAAAGTGAAATAAATAATTGAAAAGAGAAAAGGTAAAAGAAAGATGAGATGAAAAAATTTACTTCCAGCATCCTCTTTTCAGTTGTAGCTACAAATTAAGCGAGTGTTAAAAGAATTAATTAAACTTTTGCAAACTTGAGAAAATTACTTTAGCGGGAACCTCCTACAAGACTAAAAAGTCATAGTACAATGGCAAAGTCAATATGATAATCTGACCTTCAACTTAATTGGAAGAAAAGAACACCAAATAAGGAAGAAAGTACTGACATCGTCTTTTAACTTGTCATAAAACCTCAAAGCGAGAATAAATCACAAATGATAGAAGTTCTGCAAAATCAATGAACCCCAATGACAAAAAACTACCTGAGGAGGAACCTCCTTGTTCGGAGGCTTTGCATCTTTTTCAGCCATAAAAGTATTCCCCAATATAAGCTCATGCCTACCTGAGCATTGAAAGCAAGCCATTAGAAAACAGTTTGTATGACACATGACTTGATTGCCTGAAGAGTTAAGAAGATAATCAATTCAACCCAAAAAAATAAGACAATCCCAAACAGAGAATTAGAATAGACCTGAAATATAACGGAATAAAAATAACAGCAATGGTTCAAAGAAGACAATGAGATATAATAGATGACAGTGCACACAGACCATGTGTGAGATACAGAAAATCCAAATTTAAAGAAAGACAACTTAAAATTCTAATCTTTGTCTTCCTAGGTGGAAAAGCCAAGCATGGGATTATCCTTGAAGCAACAGCAAAGGTCCAGAGTGTGATTCCTTTCCTCAAGTATTCACATACTTTGTGTGTTATTAAGAAGCTAACGGCCAGTTCAAGCAGAGTGCTGCTCACATGTTATTGCGCATGGGTTTTGACTATGTGTTAAGGCGGCAGGAGATCATAGCCAGATTTTCTGCAAAAGACCCCAAATTTACAGGCAAAGAGCACGTCCGACAGGCTCTACCTAGGTGAGTTATGGGTTATCACAACAGGATTTGCTTTGGATAATATCCGATTGACAGAAATATATATTGTAATGGCCAAGGTTGTTTCCTATAGTAAACCATAAATCACACTATTATTTATCCAAAAATCATGATGAGAGCTTAAATAGCTCCCCATCTAGTAGCTGAAAAAAGCACAGTTTACTACCTCACCAATTTCCACTCTTTACTGAGTATAAGATGTCTCTGTTTTAAGAGCATCTACTTCAAAGACAGATCTTAACAAAGTCAACTGCAAAATTACTGCTTTTGATGGGTAAGCGTACACTATTTGCACATACTTCATATCAAGTATTACTGTACAAAACGTCAAAGCCTTACTTCCCCAAAAGTTGGCAGATTCCTCAGAGAATTGGCAAATATACTTGTCATCAGCACCAAGAATTTGTGCACCAACACCAGTATATCGAGGCCCATACTGTGCCACTTCCAAAGCACTTGGCTTCTTGGGAAATGCAGGATTTTCCACAGAGTACATGAAGCAGAAGCTCTGTCTACTCTCCGGAATAGACACTTTAAAGTACCATCCTTCAAAAAATTTCCGACTAGTTCCATCAAAATGGTACCTAATTCAACAAGTGACAGATTCATCAAACAGCATCTCGACAAAGCAATGCTTATGATGTAATAAAATACATTTGCGAAAATCCTGAAAACCAATATACCAGAGCTCTACGACAGAAACAGATGCTCTCTGATTATCAAACGATTGAGATCGAGAAAGAAAAGCATACTACGATATCTACGACATCGAAATGCTACTTCAATCAAACGCAGCATCTAAAGCAGAGAAAAACGTCAGCCAGATTTTACCGAATCTCCTTGAGCGCAATCAAGTACCCTACACTCCCAACTACAACTTCAATCCCGAAATGCAACCACAAAAGACACTGACGTCACACGATTTACCCGCTGTGAGGAGTTCGCGACTCCCGATTCGGCGGTGTGGGCACGTAAACGGGACTCGCGGAGGGAGACGAAGGCGCGGACGAAGCCGCCTTCTTGTCGCCGCTTTCCGCCTCCCTCCGATCGATCGTTGACGAACCGTAAGCATCGCCCCCGGAAGCAGACGCCAGGGCGACGCCTCTGGAGCCCCTCCGCGGTCCAAGCTTGAGCGAGCCCCGTCCCGGCGACCGGCATCGGCTCCTGCCGAAATTAGGGCTGGTCAACGCCCGCAGGCCGCGCTTCGGCGCGAAACGGTGGACCTCGCAGAGCGCGACCGAGCTCGCTTCCATCGGAGGCCGGTCGAGGAGTGCGATCGGCCGGAGAGAAACGCGGCGGCGGCGGCGGCGGGGGCGCCGGAGAATCCGCGGTCGTTCCCGAGCTTCCGGTGCCGTGTGCGGGCGGCGTTCCCGGCTGCGGAGCAACAAGTGGACGGGGACGGGGCGTCGTGGCGGTAAAATTGAGGAGGAAGAAGACGACTGAAATTTCGGTTTCGTCTCGTGCGCGCCCGATCCCTTGTCCACCGTTGGATCATGCGGGTCCCCCACGTGAAAAGCCTACTCATCCAACGGTGTACGCGAATTAGGCACATAAATACCTATATTCGCAAAAGATCCTAAATTGATACCTCAAATAATTACTCAAAAGGTCATAAAAAATGCTAAATTAAACCTACAAACATGTGTCTAAATGTGGATAAACTTGCCATGTTGATATAAATTACAATACTTATGTTTGATTAAATGTGTGACGTGCTTAAATTGCTAGAAAGGTCAAATGTTTATTATTCTTATAAACAAGGTGCCTAAAAGGTTTTAATTTTTTAATGGGATGAACATGATTCTAGCCAAAAAAAAAAAAAAAAAAAACAATCGGAACTCTCGTATTTATGTGCTATGTCTTGTGGTGATCCTCCCAGAGGTAGGAAGAGGGATTTAGGGATAATGGTGAGTTGAGGACAAATGGTCCTTAATCAACGCGGGTTCTTTCAAATTCCTACACTTTAGAAAATTCATTTTAATTGATTAATCTTTGAAAATTCCATCATGTGAATGAGTGATTACTAGTCCATTGGACCGAGTAGGAATTAAGTGAGACACGAGAATATATTTCACTTTCTATACAACTAGATATCTTAAAACAAGAACTTAATTTGACTAGTTATTCATGAACTTGATTTGGAAACACTATTCTAATGCCTTTTGCCATGACTTAATCTTGTTAGTGAATATATATTTCAAAAATACATCAAATAATCAAATAAACGAATTTATAGTCTCGTCCAACAAAAATGCATAGCCGAGCAAAGTATTCTTCCAATGGTGATTAACTTTAATAAACAGTGCACATAACATGTTATATTTGTTGGTACGATACGTGGTATCAAACCCCAACACATCACCAATAGTTGTAATCAAAGTTAGACTAATTATCTTTTCAAAATAAATTTGTTAATGAACTATCTTAATATACCTGTACATCATAGGAAAAATATTGAATTTTGCATTGCATGTAATGAAAATGATTTAAAACTTAAATAATCTTCCCCACTTATACCATTAGATTTTTCCATCTACAAAAAATTTTGACAATCATGTAAAATAAAACCTAAGTTTTTGCTTCCTCATGCTTCGTTTACTAAGAACTTATATGTCATAATCCCCCAATGTTGACTTTAATCATGTCAATTATAACACCCTTACAAGTATCATATATCATTCTTATATATCTTATCAAATGTTTTTGATCTTATGGTATAAATGCATGATTACACTCACAAACATACGTTATGACTTCATAAACACCATAATCAACCTTAAATTTAATACGAGCAAGATATCCACATCTATTTTCAAACCTCTCATATTTCTTTTCTTGATTAGATAAGCTAATAGAATGCCCCTCATTATTATACACAAAAATCCGTCGGAATATTTTCCCTTTGGTATTTTTAACTCTCTTAACCTTCCTCACTTCAAATCACTTTCTAGTTGCATAGGCTGCATATTTATGATATGTTTTAGGTTCATTAGAAAAAACTATTTCCACTGCAAATTCAAAATCATTTTCCATATCAAATATTACATGTGTAAGATGGGAAGTTTCATACTACAACCAAAAGAACAAAAAGTATTGAACATAGTACTTTTACAAGTAAAACAACATCTCATCCATTCCTTAATAAAGCAAAATATGTTTCACATAGTATGAGTGAAGATTACTTCTTATTCAGCTATCTAATAACTTTATACATGTGATGTAATAAAACAATTATCTTGGCAAAACCCAAGTTCAACGAAGCAAAATTCACAAATGATGGATGCTCTAATGACTTCCTTTAATTGTTCAAAACTAGGTGTTGAAAATTTACACCCACCCTGCAATAGTTTTGGTTGTTCAAAATTAGTATTGAGAAATTTAAATACAAAACAAGTATTATAAGATATTTAATCATACTTAAAGAGCACCATCAAAAGTGTTCACAGCCACGCATCTTGCACAAATGTCCTCTTGTACATGCACATCTTTATTCTAAGCAATTATAAAGTATAATCACAAGAAATAAATAACAAAGCATTCCAAACTTGTTGAAGATCACATTTAGCAAAATATAAAATAGCAAAATGTTCATTACTATAACACATCTCTATTTTTGCTCTGTATGCCTCTCAACAACTCTTCACTGTTATTTTAATTTCAAAAAAAGTGAAACATCTCGAGGTAAAGCCAAATTGAGATCACAACATGACTAAGGAAATGCACCACTAACAAACAAAAATCTCAATCCAATAAAAATAACTAGTCAGATGCCAATTAAATAAACACATATCCATTTTATCAAACAAATACAAATCGATTCTTGCAAACCCACACAAAATTCAGCACATGCAAAACTTTGAATTTGATGCTATTAAAGCGAGCGTCCTCCTTTCTCAATTTTTGAGCTCGTTGGAAGATAATCGTAAAAGAGGGGTAAAACGCTTCATCATATCTTAAGCATTTCCGATTCATTCTTCAAGCTAACATTTTTATCAATGAACCACAACTTCATCTAATCTCAAACAATCTGACTATATTCGAGCAATCATAGGCTAGTCCACTTGAATAAGTATAGTCACTTTTCGGACTGATCTAATTTCCACTACTTACCACAGCTTCCACCACCTAATTTTGCACACATCAACAACCAATGTTGGGGAAACTAATCACCTGCCGCCACATTCTTGTATGCAGACACTACCACAATCCACACGCAAGTTATCTTCATCAAAGCAGTCCATTAACCAAACAAAATTGGCATGCCAAAAGGTTTACTTCATACAATGCTAGACAATGATGGGTATGAAACAACTGCATTGAAGAAGCCAAAATAAGGTAAAAAGAACAACAAAATGAGCCAAATGAAGTCAAAAGAAGGATTCAAACGAAGCCAAAACAAAATCATTAATGCCAAAAATCCAACACTAGCGCCCAACAGAAAACCTCACGTCGATGGATGGATTAAGATTGTTTGGCCCTAAAGGCAAAAACCCTCAACGACCAAAAAAAAAAAACCAAACAAAAGCACTCAGCGAAAAAGTCAATTTCTCATCTTCCTCATGGCTTTTGCCGATAAACGTGAACGTGGACGTAAAGACAATCATATGGACAAAACTAGGACATGCCAAAAATCCAACACTGCGATTGTTGTCACCGTGTTGGTAGCCATGGTGGCGCTCCAGACAGGCTGAATGTAATTCAAGGAATGCCCACTCTCCCGCCGCATATAATTTTTTTATTACGTATAACACAATTAATCTAGTAGTTAATGTAGTGGCATCAATCTTAATTCTCATTAGCGGACTCCGGCAACAATATATGGTCCTCATTCATTGATTGAGGAGTAGATCTTCAACTATCTCAAGTTCAGATTCCAACCTAGGTTCAAGCTAAACCAGCCCCAGATGCTCGCAATCAGAGAAACAAACTCAAATAAATCGCGTCAACAGAGGATTCAAATTCTGAGCTGCATTAAAGGGTAGAGAATCGGACTCGGAACCTGCGGAAGAGGCTTCACAACTGGATCTCGGCGCCTCGGGATCCCCCGGGGTCTCGGAAACAAAGGGCACGCGCGGCCTCGGAATGGTGGAAAATGGCGGCGTCGGGAGGGCAATGGGGAAGTCCTCTCAGAGTGATGACACGGGGTTTTTCGAACCAGTGGAAGAGGCGGCGAGGAAAAACGACTCCCGACTCTCTCTTCCGGTATCAGCGACCGAGAAGAGAGGCGAAAGAAGTGACGCCGGCGACGACGGTGGTAGAGATGAACTTGCAGCGACGATGGGCGGCGTCCGACGGGCGAAGGAGGAAGAAAGAAGAAAAGTTGTCGGATCGCTTTTCTAGAACGACGGTTTTTTTCTTGGGAGTGGCTAGCATAACTGCCCTTTGCAAAGTAACTGTCTCACGGTTTCAAGTTTTGACCGTATGTTTTCTATTTTTCTTTCCACTTTGTACTTTTAAGGGTCTGCATGGTAACGTTTCTGTTTCTTCCAATTTCTGTTCTTTTGTTCCTCGGAACAAAAAAAGAACAGAAATCCGTTTGGTAAAACATTTGTTCCCAGGAACAATTTCTCTACTTTTTTGTTCCCGAAAACAGTTTTGGAATAGAAATGAGAAACAAAAAAAACTTACTTCTCCCTAGGAACGTAAATAAGAAACAACTTTTGTTCTCCCCTAAAATAGAAAACCCTAACTTCTCTTTCGATCCCTTCTCAGCTCACGCCCCTTTCTCAACTCATCTCTCCCTTCGTCCACTTGCCTCTCTGCGATCTCATCACCTCTCGGTTGCCTCTCTCCGGTCCCGTCGCCACCGGTGCCGTCGCCGCCCCCCATCGTCACCGATCCCGTGGCCTCCCGGCCCCGTGGCCTCCGATCGACTCTCTCCGGTCCCCGTGCTCGTAGCCTTTAGTCGCCTCTCTCCGGTCCCGTCGCCGCCGGTGCTGTCGCCGGGTCCCCGTTGTCACCGGTCCCATGGCCTCCGGGCCCCGTAGCCTCCGATCGACTCTCTCCTGGTCCCGTGCTCGTAGCCTTTGGTCGCCTCTCTTCAAGCCGGTCCGTCGTCTTGGTCGCAGCTCTTTGGTGGCGTCGCCTCCGGTTGGGTCGCCTCTCCGAGCCGGTTGCCTCCGCCCCGTCGCCTCCGCCTCTCTTCGCCGTCATCTCTAATCCCGTTGTCTCGGTCGCTTCACTTTGGTCGCGTCGCTCGGTTGGGTCGCCTCTCCGATCTCGCCGCCCGCAATCCCGTCGCCTCCGATCGCCTCTTTCCGATCCCGTTGCCTCTAGTCCTGTCGCCTCCGGTCACCTTTCTCTAGTCGCATCGCCTCTGGTCGTGTCGCCTCGTGGTCATCTTTCCCTAAATCAGGTTTGTTGCTTTGATTCCTTCTCATTGTACTTGTTCCAAAGTGGTGATTCTCACTTTTTCCGAAGTTGAATCATGTCGCCTCCGTCGTGTTGCCTCTGTTTGTGCTCGCCTCTCTCATGTTGCTTCCCTCATGCTTGTGTCGCCCTTGATTCTCACATGTATTAGCTAGGCTGACTAAAACAAACCAAAGCTGATATTGATGAACAGCACCAAACTTGATTCTCACGTTTACTTTTTGAGTGTTTAACTGCGGTGCATAATTCTAGATATAAATGAGTGACGGGTCTAGACTTGAACCACTCAAAATTGTGTTTTTGTTCTTCAAAATGCTTAACTTGCTTAAACTAGTTCAGTTACTAAAACCTTTAATCAACCATAGAGGCTTAGATTGCTTTGGCAGAATTCAATATCTGACCAAGTGCATTTCGCTAATGGCACCTTATGGAATCACTACTTCGGCTCCTGTTCTCGAATCAGGTTCTGAGGGATCAATCGCCCATCTCGCCGCTAGGGTGAACATGCAATAGCTGGTCAGGTGGAATCGCTATCTAGTCCTTTACACAGCAATTGTGCTACTGACATTAGACAGAGAGAAAGGAGGATCGTTAAGCAATCAGATGGGAATAGTTCAGGGGTTTCATGAAGTTGTCGATGCTCTCTATGCATACTTGTTTTAGCACATAATTGATCAGACCATGATAACGTATCTCTAAGAAAAGAAGGTTCCTTTTTTCTCTCTATGTAGTAGCATTTCTCATATTGTTTTCTGTATCGCAAGCACATCATGCATTGGATGAAGAGAGCATATTAAACACAGTAAACATATGTGTCTTTCATTACGAATGTCGAGAGAGTAAGATCAGAATCTACAAAGCTATCGAGAACTTTCTGGCTAAACCATAATTACCCAGTGGGGCAAAGAGAGCAGATTGAGCACATCAAGCATTGTTTTCTCCGATGCATCATAAATCCTTATGTTGAGAATGCTTCATACCTCAGTCTGATCACAACAAGACCAGGGGTTGTATAGGGCAAGCGTAGTATGTTTGGATGGCAATGTACGACCTACACAGAAGCTGCAATGACTGAAGGTATAGCGGCATTTACACATTGAAAGGCAAAAAGTAACTCAAAGTGAAAAGGGCATTCCTCCGAGTGCACTAAGGAAAATTTCAGGTTCTAGATTATGACACAAAAGGACAAAGATACTGACATTTTTAGGAACTTTTATGCATTGGGTAGCTGTCCAAGGTTTAGAGTTGGATCCATTGATTCTGGTTTGATACTTATAGCTGCTATAATGACATTTTTATGCACTGAATATCTATCCAAGGTTTAGAGATAATATCATCCTATAACTGGATTTGTTACTTGTGTCTTTCTTTAGTTAAAAAAATGGTGATGAGAAAATAAGGAAGCAGCATGTTGCACTCTCTTTTTAATTGTCTTGAACTCATATGATGCTCAAATAGTGAAGGTTACATGGCATCCTAAAAAGAGGCATTCACCGCAAAGTGGACCAAGCCTTTAACCAACTTGTACGTCAGTTTATTGGTAGAAGAGGTCAAAAAGGGAAATCGCACCTCTTCTACTTTCAACAAAGCAGGGTGGAATAACATACGGACAGAATTCAATAAACGAACAGAACTTCAATATACTCAAGTACAGTTGAAGAACAAGGTGAACAAATTGAAAAAGCAGTATGGTAGTTTCAAGAAGCTTCTTTCACAATCCGGATTTGGCTAGGATAATGTGAACAAAACAGTTGTCATTGATGATCCAAGTATATGGGAATCTCATGTCAAGGTATGATTTAACCTTTGATCATTTTGAGATCACTATAGATGTACATGGCAAGATATTTAATTGTATTGCTGATATATGTCATCATTGTGAAAATTGCAGGATAATATTGAGTGGGCAAAATTCAAGAAGGATGGGTTTCCTCAATATCCTGACTTGTGTATTATATGTGGTGATACATATGCTACAGGGGAGTATGCAGTAGGAAATGCCGAAAATTTAGTGATGTCGGATGAACTTGGCATTGGTGGTGATGATGCAGACAATGGACTAGAGGACTTTAGTAAACATCATATTGATGAGGAAGTTTTTATGTCTGACAAAACTCCTACTCCAGTTCATGACAAATATAGGATGGATAAAACTCCAAATAGTAAGAGAAAAAGGAAGAGTCGCTCATCGGGTGTTGCTAGCACCTACAAAGCCTTAGAAGAGATGCTCAAAAGTAGGGCTAGTCAATTTGTGAGTGGTTCTGTCAACTCACAAATCACATCACCACCTATAGATCCATTCTCCATATCTGTTGTGATTGATATCCTACTTGTCATACCTACGTTGGAGCCGGATCTTTACAACAAAGTAGTGGAACGAGCCTGCGTTAATGCCACGTGGAGGGAGGCTTTTATCAAAACTCCAACTGAAATGAGATATGGACTTCTCAAATGTCTTTAGTAGATGTTAGGAAATGTATCGTGGATTATATGGAGTTTTATTAGACTATGTTTTTTATGTTGTTGGTTGTTATTTTGTTGTTCAAGATATTGATGTTGAGACTTTTGCATTTGTGTTGTGGTTTGGATATGATGGATTGGATTGAATTTTTATATTTGGTTTGCTTTCACTCTATTACTTACATTATTGGTTTCTATTGTTTTTTTTTTTTACATATATCTATATTGATGTTCTTGTATTTATGTGATGGCATAGGTACTATGGAAGATGAATCAAATAGTGTGTCTAATGGAGAGGTAGCAACAGTTGAATGGGATTTGGATGAGTTTGATATTGACATGATAATAGCATGGTTATTTCTTGTTACTTTGGACATGCCATTGCATACGAAAGAACCTATTAGGGACAGTAAATTATCAGGAGCCGAATGGGTAAGAGAAATTGTTTACGGACATTCAAATAGGATATATGAAGCATTCAGGTTAGAGAGACATGTTTTTCTTAACCTATGTGATCTAATGAAGGCAAGAGGCTGGCTGAAAGATAGTCGATATGTAAGAATAGATGGACAAGTTGGGATTTTCTTATCTATGGTTGGTCACAATAACTCCAATAGAGACTTATGTGAGAGATTTCAACGTTTGGGACAAACAATAAGTAAGTATTTCGTTTTAGTATTAAAAGCATTTATCGAATTATCAAAAGAGATTATAAGGCCGCCTTCTTTTGATATTGTTCCAGAGGAGATTCTTATCGATCCTAACGATAGTCGTTACTTCAAGGTCTGATTTTTATATCAATTTTACATTATTAAAATATATATATAGCTGATAATATTGTCTAATGCTATACTTTCATAAAATCACAAGGCTGCATTGGTGCTATTGATGGCACCCACATCAATGCATTTGTTCCTATAGTGAAGCAAATCCCATTTAGAGGCAGGAAAGGGACTACCACTCAAAATGTGATGTGTGCTTGTTCGTTTGATATGAAATTTACTTTTGTATATGCTGGGTGGGAAGGATCTGCCAATGATTGTCGGATTCTCTCGGCAAAAAGACTCGAGACTCCTCGATTGCAATTTCCTCAAGCACCACCAGGTATTTGCTTTGTCTATATCAAGTGATTTTCTTTATGATTGAATAGCTATTACATATCATAACAAATTTATGTATATATTATTGTAGGAAAATACTATGTAGTAGATTCTGGTTATGCAGCACTTCCAGGATTTTTAACTCCATTTAAAGGTGAACGGTATCATTTGAATGATTATAGGGGTAGAATGAGACGACCCAAAACAGCAAAAGCATTGTTCAACCATAAGCATTCTTCATTGAGAAATGTCATCGAGAGGTCATTTGGGGCATTAAAAAATCACTTCTCTATTTTGAGACACATGTCTCCATTTTCAATTCGAAAGCAAGCATTTATTGTAATCGCATGTTGTACTCTCCATAATTATATTCGTGACCAAGACAAGATGGACAGGAACTTTGCCTTATATGGAGATCCGGATTATCCATTTGGACCTACATAAGACGAGGTTGTAGATACATCAGATGATGAGGCGGCTGAGATAAACATGATCAGGAAAAATATTGCAAATATGATGGCAAGGAATCACAATATGCAAGAGATTCCATGACTTTTTATTTCCGACTTTTGCGATGTGTTTTTGTTTTTTGGTGAAAACTTTTGCGGTGTGTTTGTAAACTATTATGAATACATTTCTATTAATAGTATTAAGGTTATCCAATTCTATCTCCATGAGCACAAATGCCATTGAATGCATCATAAATGTGGACAAACAGAAGATAAACAGATTGTAAGCTATTGTATAGTTAACACTTCAAGACCTACAAACTGCCATCCGAAGCTTGCATCCTAGTCAAGAAAGAAAAAAAGCAAAAGATGAGAGGAAAAACACCTCCCTTCATTAAAATTAGCCAAAACCTTTTAAGCTTATGTGAAACACGAAAATAAAATAGTTTGTAATTCAGAAGAAGTAAGGCAAAAAGTAGCATCAAGATGGGATGCATCAACGACTCAAAATGCAAGAGACCGAGGTTTTTACTAAGTGTTTTAGGAGCATATTATGAACTAAATGCATAATGATAGCAAAGCCACGCCATGCATGCACCATTCCGATAGTTGGAAATTTCCAACCCTAACCCGGCATCCATGTCGAGATTAGAAGACTAAAATCCCCAAGCCACACGTGCACTAGAATTACAATTTTTTTTTTTAAAGATCCACTATAAACTTAGTCCCAAGGAAATCACTATAAATTAATTTGGCTGACAATATCCTTTGTGCTTTTTTCGCAATATTTGCTATACAAAACATTATAATTCGCAAAAAATAATATATATATATATATATATATATATATATATATATATATATATAGAATTATAGTTCAAAACTTCAGTTTCTGAATACTAATTCCAACAAAGCGCTACCTAAATTCAATAGGCTATAAACTATATGAGTAAAGATCCTCAAACACAGATATAAGATAATAGCTCATGTTCCAAGACACTACCACTCATGTTACAGGTTCATCTTCGACTAGAATTCTTACACCTTAGCAAATGTATTATTAATGTAATAATATTTTTATCTTGTCAATTTTATGTAATCTCTAATCTATTCCTTTTTCTTATTTTTAATTTTTTTTTTTAAAATTAAAATTTGAAATAGAAATTTTGTGCAGTTACCAAACGTGTTTCTGTTCTTTTTTGTTCCGAAATAGAAATTTTGTGCGTTACCAAACGCGTTTTTTGCTCAGAAATTGTTCCCTGGAATAGAAATAGAAAAGAACTATTTTTGAAAAAAACTCTTCCCTAGCCAAGAAGCGTTGTCATGCGCACCCTAAGTTTCCTTTGACAAGCTCAATTGAGACACAAAATTACAAGAGAATTTACTAGAATCAATTTTCGAATATGAAAAAAATTAAAAGATAAAATAGCTACCACAATATGAATAATTACAAGTAGCATATTGTTATCACTTCTAAAGAGAAATTGTCAATGTTGTTATATAGATCTATTAAATTTAAAAGTTGAATAAAAAAATTTCCTGTTCCATGGTGTCTTGACACTTTCATCATTATCATCTTTGTTTGCATTGTTCATCTTGTCTTCATCGCTGCCAAATTTTTTATTAGTGAAATTATTTTTAATACCAACTCCATCCATCGGAACAAAATTAGAAGAAAAACATAAGCATCATATTTCTCAAATATATAGATATAAACTAAAATTCGATGAAAATGAATACCTCTCGCTTTCTTGCAATCAATAAGCAGAATTAATGAACCTTTATCTATAGTTTTGACTTATTGCATTACAAAATCATACAATAATCGGGAGTTCAAATTATACAAGATAATTACATTCTTTTTTTTTTGAATTATTAAGTTATTTTATTTTATTTGGAAACGATAATCTTATTCTTTGGCTGGAGTATAATATCCATTATTTTAAAAGCTACTACCAAGTTCTTCTTATATTTTTTTATTGTGTAAATATTATCACTTTGATTTGTTTTTATAATGATTCTAGACAATCGGAACCTTGTTTGAATATTTCCTCAACAGATTGATCGTGACCTGTTTTGGAAAATGTATTTCTATATAATAAAAACGGAAACCTGTTGAGTAATTATCCCATTTTGAAGATGGAAAACGTGTGGCTAAGTTATGGCCATTCCTATTCAAACTAACGGCACGATTATATCAGCATTTTCCAATTTTTCTTTAAGTTCCTTTGCTACATAGATTGCTACGTTAATAATTACCGATAGCCACTGATTGGAGGATTGCATTAGAATTCCGTGCAAAATGACAAAATTAAAAATCGTACAATATATTCAAGACCGATTAGATAATTTTCTTCTAACATATGAAAAAAATTTGATTTATGTGATCACTATTTAGATTCACGACATATTGCTGCTATTAATCGGAAATTTGCACTTAAAAGGAAATAAGAGAGAAAACATTTGAAAGATCAAAACTATTTGAGAATAAACGAAAGGGAGAGATCACGAGTCATGACCTTATGAAACCTAATTTTGTAAAATTTCGTGAAATTATTATTAACTATTCTAAAAATTTGAAGTGTTAGATGAAAGTATTGTCTAGTATTTTAATAATGCAACAAGTTTAGTTTAAAGTTAATTGCAATAATTTTTTTTGAAATACCATATGTTCTATAGGTTTTGACGGCATGCAAGTCATTGGTTTTGTTGTCTTCATTATGAATTTGAATATGCTTTTGGTTTCTTTTCAAATAAAAATAATTTGACTTATTTTATGATGTGACGTTCACTTAACATCATATTTTCTCAATTTCTATTAAAAAAAATCACATTAGATTTCTGGCATATCACATCGGTAAATATCCCAACGAAAGGATAAAATTGCACTTTTTTCAAAATATATAGAATCCGCTTGTACTTTTTTTCTAATATTTAGCAATTGATTGTATTTTGGACCAAAATTACGACTTTTAGGCTCCGTTCATTTCGTAAAAATAATTTTTGGGAAAATGTTTTCCGGATTTTCCGGCGTTCGTTTCATGGAAAATGAATTCCTTGGGGAAAACGTTTTCCATGAAAGGCAAAAAAATCTTCTAAATTAAGAGAAAATGTTTTTCACTTTTGAAAAGTGGAAAACATTTTCCTTACTTGATCTCTCTTATCTCACACCTCTACAAATCATCACTTCTTCCTCCCCTTTCTTTTTCTTCTTTTCTTTTTTTGTTCGAATTATTTTTTAATTCGAGTTATTTTTAATTTTCTTTTTCTTTTGTATTTCTTTTCTTTTCTTTTCTTTTTCTTTTTCTTTTCTTTGTTTCCCATCTTCTTCTTGCTTGGCTAGTCGTCGACCGTTGCCGGGCGAACCTTGAGCTCATTAATCTCAAGCTCGCTCTCTGCACTTTTGCTTATCATTTTCTTTATTTATTCTACCATGCAGTTGTACATTACTTAAGCAAATGGCTCTACATGCTTTGCTTCTTTTCTCTTTTGCTTCTTTTTAAAATACATACAAACATTTTTTTAGAGTAGATGAGCGTTTGACAACAATGATGGAACAAATATATGAAGTAAGTTTGCCTGAATTTAAATGCAAGTTCATATTTGATGAATTTATAGGTCGGTAAGTAATGCATGCTTAAGTGGTAAAGTCTTAGAAAATATTTTCCTTACCGAACACCGGAAAATATTTTCCAAAACATTTTCAAGTTTTAGCCGAACACCAGAAAATATTGTCATTTTCCTGAAAAATGACTTCTGGGAAAATATTTTCTGGAAATGTCCCATTTTTTGCGAAATGAATAGACCTTTTGTGTAATTTGCCCATTCATATCAATACTACAATATTAATGTTTTCGTTGCAATATGGGGCAACCACACAAGTCCATATATAGAGGAGAAGAACTTGATAGAGAAAAAAAAAATAATGCCAGCAGAATGCACAAGCGCATAAATAATGAAATCCATAAACTTGAACGATGCAGCAACATAGAAGTCACTGCTGAAGATTGTGGTCCACAAGAACAAAATGTTTAAGCATTGGATTTTATAAGATGTCAGCAATTTAAGGATCGGTTTCCTGCTGTTGATCTGTAGTTATTTCAAAATTTAATCATCAAAAAGAAAGAAAATAACTTTTCAAAGGCATTGAGAAATTATCTAAATTAGAAACCATGATCACAATGTGCCTATAGAAGAGCTCCATCTGATAGTGATTCATTGATTATGCTCAACACTGGCATAATCCCGTTAGCATATGCACATGAAAACTTGTGTGCGCTAAACCTTTTGGTAGGCTTCTATATGGACAAAAATACGTATCATCATTGTTGAAAAGCACTATGCAGATGAATAAGGTGAAACCCATAAGATTAAACAAAATAATTTTTTTTTTAAATGACAAGGAGATAAATATGTAAAAGTGGTTGCGAAGTTTTGCCATTAGCTCTACTTGCCAAAGTACGTTAAAAAAAGGCAGTAAATCTGGAAAACAGATCCCGGACAGAAGTCTCAATGGAAATAAAACTGGAAAATCTGAAATTAATTATATGCAACCCAAATTAAAAATCCAAGACATAAGATACAATTGCAGCCAAGCACAACTGTCTTTGTTCAAAATATAAGATTAACTTAGATCAGAACATTAAAACATTTCTAACATAGCGTTTTGAAGTAGAATACATCTCAGGTCAAGACTATTCCAAGGATGTATTAACGCATTAACGCCTCTGGAATTAGCAGATGATTATGTAACTAAACATGTTGCACAAACTATGGCACTTATCAATGAGATTCCCATCCGATTGACAAGAAAATATGGAAAAATGAACACGCTTGCCAATGAATGTTATGTGTAAAGTCACCCTCTAACTATTTGCACATATTTGAATCTCACATGAAAGATTGAACTGAATGCCCATCCGTTTCTTCAACAAAGGCACAGACGTCTCGGCGTATCAACAAACATATCACACCCCAAATTTTTTTGCTGGCTTAACGATTGCTTCCTTAAGATTTGCAAGCCAACCCTTACTGCAGTCACCTCTTTCATTTTAATCTGTTTTACTCTCACTGACTTCCTCTTTCTTTCTCTATTATGTGACGATCTGTGTACGAAATCTGTTGTCGCTAAATGTGCTAATCCACCAGTAATAGTAAAGTGCAACTGGATCCACTAATTAATTGTGTTCAAACATTACCTTCAAATCATCCTCTAGTCGTTTGCACACTAGCACATATCCCAATCTTTTCACGGTTCCACCCGATACTTCAAGCTTAACATTAAATCGTAAATTGAAGGAGGGAAGGAGGGAGTAGAGTGGTCACAAAAAAGGACAATGTGAGAGAGAGATTTTCTCAATAAATGCTTTCGGATTATAAATGAGGAGAGAGAAGGGAGGGAGTTTCAAAGAATGTGATAGGTGAGACCGTTGTCATGAGTTAAGTGGACTGTCTCAATAACATGAAAAGTGTATCTCATGCAATATTTTCTTGGTTAAATCTAGTTACATCATCATATCCAATCTAATCACAGCCCCAAAAAATAATTTAAAAAAAAAAAAAAGCAACATTTCTTGCTCCACTTGTAGCAACAATTAGGATTTCCGCGTCGAACAAGGATGCGTTTTAATTAGATTTTACACACATATACAGACATCATTCACAATCAACATAAAAATATATGACGACATCATAATAATATTTTCACGCCTGGAAGAAACTGTCCGCTATAAAAACCTCAAGCCTCCCAACAGAGGCACGACACAAGTTTGAATAACTAGCAGGAATGGATCGCAAAATTATCTTGACGCGGGCAAAGCAATATGCATGCACTTCCCAAGACGAAATACGTCCCCAGAATTCACGAAAAGAGGATTCGAGCCAGCCGCGCGGCTTCCATCGATGCCCGAACCCCGCGCTCCACCCACGGCTTCGACGCCGAAGAAGCAGAAACGCCCCATCGCAGGACCGTGCAGAGAAGGAGGAGCAGGCCGAGCTCGACGTCGGCCTTCACCAAGTCGAAACGCGAGGACAGCAGCCGGAAAACGATGCACGAATCCATGGCGACGATCGAGAACAGCCCTGCGGCGAATCCTAGCACGAGGCCGGCGAGGACGACGAGGACCACCGCGATCAGGATGCCGGCGACGAGCGTGCCGTAGAGGAGCGCGACGAGGATGAGGTCTAAGTTGGGTAGCATGTCGGCGAGACTGGTGTAGAGAGCCGGAAAGAATGGAGATTTACGAAGGCTCGGAAGCCAAGAAAAGGGGGGAAGAGAATGGAGTGAGCTGCACTCATTCTTTACTGGGTTCGTCTGCAAGATTGAAGCAAAAGTCTTGTGCCGAAGCCATGGAGGTCGGTCAATCTTTTAATTTCCCAAATATAAAAGGGAATTAAAAGATTTTCTTAAATTCTCGCAAGAAATTGAAATCAAAAGATTAAAAATAGTAAAAATAAAAGAAAAAGAAGAAATACTTCGGTCAACCTTGAGATTTGTAGTTGTCGCTCTCGAGCAAGATAAGCATTGATAACCAAAAACATAAAAGGGAATTAAAAAGATTTTCGAAGCTTAAATTCTTGCAAGAAACGGAGAAAAGAAAAAAGAAGGAATCGTCGACAGCAGGATTCGAACCTGCGCAGGCAAAGCCCAACAGATTTCGAGTCTGTCTCCTTAACCACTCGGACATATCGACGCTTTGATAGTAGGAGCTCTAATTTATTTTATATATATTCAAATATATTTTACCCAATTGGTCCCCCCTACCGTGTTACCTATGATTCGATAATACTAATTCGGTGAAATCAAGGCGATGCCATCTGCCTGATCAAATGTCCTTTGATCCATGGTGATTCAAATATAAATCACATCTATAATAAACTAAATAGATGACATTCGAATGTATCAAGAAAACGATTCATCAACAATGGAAAAACTATGCTTGAATTTAGAAAAAAATAATTTCTGATTTAAAAAATCAAAAGTCATTTTTTTTAAAATATAGCTAAATATTAATGTTTGGATTAGGAACTTTACACTTAATGTTTGAGCTCGATTCCCCGATACTCAAACTTGGGTCCACAAAGGCTTAGCGATTGGACTTGGAATGCCAGCCACACTCGAGCTGGGGATTGACTTTTCAACACAATTTTAAACTTACACTGTTTTCCAAAATATCGAAACATACATCCATCACCATATAATTTATTTCATTTATCCGGCTTTCGTAGAGCTGCGTTTTCTCGACGACATCCCACGTCGTCGTTTAAAGTACACAGGGTCGAAAGCGATATTCAGTCAAAACCCAAGGCCCCGTTTATAATTTCAAATTTCACCGTGTCAGCTGTACTTTTTCCGTCCAACTCCTTCTAACTGAAGCCTCAGTGCGCTTCGCTTCGACTTCTCAGATCCGTCCCTTCGTCACAGAAAAAGAGAGAGAGAGAGAGAGAGGAGAGCTCGAGCGAGGTCGCCTCAGCGTAGCCATGGCGGCGATCGGGACTCGCGTCCTCTCCGTCCTGCTCTTCATGTCGTTATCGAATCTCGCCTCCTCGCTCTACGAGGATCAGGTCGGCCTCATGGATTGGTAAGGAATCTGCGTATTTCGATTCCTCCGAATCGCCGCCGCCTCGTCTCGTCTCGTCTCGTGCTAGCTCGTTGACTTCCGGGCCTGCTTGAAATCGCCTCGGTTCTTCCGCCCCCGTGCCGTCGCGGCTCCTAGACTCCGGCGGCGGAGGCGCTTCTCGCTCGGTCGATCCGCTGCCTGAATTTCTGCGGCGTAGGGGGTGCTTAGGATCGATTCTGTGAATTAGGTCGGGTTTGGGATGGTGTCGAGGTCGGTTCTGATCGGTATGCCTAACGTGTGAAATTCGCAATCTGCCTATCGCAGGCCGTTTTCGCATTGTCTACCCGTGGAAACGTCGCGATGCTGACTTTTACAGGCGGTTTTGATCAAAGTTTTCGCGTGTTGTTTGATGAAGTTTATGTGCAAGACACTATTTTTTTCAGTTAAACTGGCTGACGATGTGGCTTTTGATTGATAACTAGATATGCGAAGTCGATAGTGGTGGTTGGTGATGTTTTCAGTGTTGAGTAGGTGATGCGAAAGTGGATGCAAGTTCGTAGTTTTATCTTACCTTTGTTGGTGATCTGTGGTCTAACTATGCAGTTTGCCATACGTGATTAGCGCCTGGCTTATTGGTTTGATTTAATTTACTTGCGAATTGATAACCTTAGGCATCAAAAGTACATTGGGAAAGTGAAGCACGCCGTTTTTCACACTCAGAAGGCTGGTCGAAAGCGCGTCGTGGTGTCCACGCAGCAGAATGTCATAGCATCGCTTGATCTCCGCCATGGTGATATATGTGAGTACTCCTCATCATGGACAAAATCCAAAATCATTTATTCATGGGGAGGGGCTATCTGTAATTTGACACGGTTTGTAATTTCTATTGACAAAAGAAGAGCAACTGTTGTTCAATAAGAATTCTAGTTCTGACGCCCTTACTCTGGTCTACTACTTAGATTGTATTTTGTGAAACTCATGTCTCTTGCACATGTTTGCTTGCAGATTGGAGACATGTTCTTGGTGCTGATGATGCCATTGATGGAATTGATATTGCTCTTGGAAAATGTACAAATGGCTATGTCTTTTGCCCTTTATGTCGTTTTGTCATCATGTTCTCTAACCTTCATTCTAGACAAGTCAATTCCTATATCTGCTTGTGGTATTTTTATTTGAGCTAACTGACTTTCTCCTTGTTTTGGGTTTTCTGATTTTTCTATACATAGCTCGTCTGCTTGTTTTGTTATGTGTCGCAGTTTAGCATGTCACATCCAGTAATACGAATTCATTGTTCTTCATTGTTTCATTTATTTTTAATGAAGAAAGCAATTTATTCAAAGAGAACAAGACCAGGAGGACCCATTTCAATCAGAAATCATGCACCATGAAGTATCAACAACTTAATTTGTATACTTTAACATTCGCCTTGTGTGGAGTGGGTATAATTATTTTCCTCCTCCTTTTCAGGGTACTAGCTTTTTGTCAAATATGTATTCTGGTCTAGTAGAAACATATAACTGTCCATGAAATTATTTAAAATTAAGATTATGTCCTTCTGTATCAAATTCATGAGTAAAGAAATTAGTTATTTATCCAAGCCATTGCGAGCTGTACATCTGGTGATTTGAAAGATCTTGTCGGTTGAATAAGCCTGTTTCTGCCGTGGAGCTTATTTTCGGGAGCCAAAAACAACAGCTATTTTCTAATCACTTAAGTTGACTGATGCCATAGAAGTTTATAATTCTTTGCCGCTTGTAGTTTTTCATGGTAAGTCCGCCGTGTCATAGGATACTCTGGTTAGCAGGGTCATCAATTCCATTGCTAAATAGAAATAGTTCTACCTTAGTGTGGCTAGAACTTGAAAAAAAAATTCTGGACTTCAAGGGCGGAATCCTGTTTCTTGTTTGACAGAGTAGCCTTCTTCAAATATGATAATGGCATGCAAAAGTTACTCATCTAATCATTTTGACAGCTGTATTGCTATTGATACAAATGTATCTCTTCATTTCAGTTTTTCTTTCTCATTGTCCATAGCTCGTGTTCAACCATTTTCCATTACAGGGTAATGCCTGCTGGCTTCACTTTATGGTAGTGTGTACTTACGATAGTTCTGTCTCTTTTTCTCTATGGCAGATGTCATTACCCTATCGTCAGGTGGAAGTATTCTGAGAGCTTGGAATCTTCCTGATGGACAATTAGTTTGGGAGTCCATTTTGAAGGGCTCAAACCCCTCAAAGATTATGCTAATCGTGCCAGTATGTGACTATCATCTTAACACAGCAGAATTTCCATTAACTTCTTCAATTGCTATTTCATTTTCTGTTTGAATCAAAGATGTACCTGCCTTTGCAGTTAAGCTGTTCATGCTTACAATTTAGTTATTGGTATGCTATGTTCAATATGGTCCTATGGGCTTTTCAGCCATTATCATTATGAAAGAAGATGCTAAAAAACAGAAAGTCTATATGTCTGTTATCTAGCATACCCTTTCAAAGATGGTTATGGTGCCACATATTAGCCCTGTTGCTGTCTATCTATCTTCCAAATAGTCATATTGATAACATTGTAATGTGAATGCCTTTACACTTGGCTGAAATAGAGAGTGCCATACTAGTAACCATAAATTTATAATAATGATATTAATGTTAATATACCCAGCGTCACTGCTTTCATCTTATACTGTTCCGATGCTTTTTTGTTCATTACTGATATAGAGCCCTTTTATGCAGACGAGTTTCAGAGTTGATAGGGAAAATTTAATTTTTGCTTTTGCCGAAGGGTGTCTCCATGCTGTTTCTAGCATTGATGGTGAAATTATTTGGAGAAAGGATTTTGCTGCTAAAAGGTTCGGGTTATTGCTCTTTTCTGTATGTTCTTTTCACTGAATTGAACAAATGGATGATCTTTTTTTCTTTCTCTGTTCCTCTTTACAGCCTAGAGGTTCAGCAGGTTATCCAGGCTCCTGCAGAGGAGACTGTACGTGTTCTAGGATATGTCGAATCTTCCAAGTTTCATGCATATGAAATCAATCCCAGAAAGGGAGACGAGATAAAGCATGTAAATGTTGATTTTCCTGGTGGCCTTTCTGGGGATACAGTGCTAGTTTCAGATGATGTTCTTGTGGCGTTGGATGCCACTAGATCGGTTTTACTAACAATATTCTTCCAAGATGGAGAAATCAACTTCCTAAAGACACAGATCTCGAGTTTAGTTGATGATTCTCATGGGGTGGTAGAGATATTACCTTGCAAGCTTCCTGATATGTTTGCTCTGAAAAAAAATAAGTTCCTAGTCCTTGCGAGAGTGATGGATGGAGGTCAAGTGGAGTTTGTTGAAAAAATTAAGGAAGCAGCAGCTCTCAGTGATGCTATTTCATTATCAGAGAGCCAACAGGCTATCGCACTTGCTCGACATGAAAATGAGAAGCTCCACATTGTCGTGAAACCTGTTCATGACTGGAATATGGATTTGCTGAAGGAGACCATTAAGATCGACAACCATAGAGGTCTGGTCCATAAGGTCTTCATAAACAACTATGTTAAGACAGACAGGTCTTATGGGTTTAGGGCCTTAATTGTCATGGAAGATCATTCATTGTTATTGATCCAACAGGGTGAGATAGTTTGGTGTAGGGAGGATGCCCTTGCATCGGTGATAGATGTAACAACCTCTGAGCTACCTGTGGAAAAAGATGGCGTCTCAGTATCAAAAGTGGAACAAAGTCTCTTCGAATGGCTTAAGGTATGTATATTATGTCAAAGATGAAATGTTTGCCCCATTGTTAGATGCATCAAAACTCATTTGCAAATTTGTGTCGGAAAAATCAAATCTCAATATTACCCTACTTGTAGATTCTCTTTATAGAAAGGGGGTTTTGATGGAGGAACCAAGGATCGGCCCAATGGTCATCCTTCCTGACCTAAACCATCTTGGGTTCTATTCCTACCTTATGGCATTCCTCCTTCTCTTGCTTGTTTATCAAAAAGGGAAAAAAGGAAAGGAGAAAAAGACACAAATAATCCTTAAACTTTATCCTAATGTGCAGTATGGTCCTTGAACTTTAAATTTGTTTAATGTGATTCTTGTAGTTTTGGTATATATGCAACTTAGTCCTTGAATTATGTGAAAATGTTCAATATTGTCCTTGAGCTTGAATTAATGGAAAGACAACATTGAACATCTTCACATAGTTTGAGGACTAAGTTAAACATGTACCAAATATTTAAACCACATTGAGCCAATTAAAAGTTTAGAAACTATATTGCACATTCAGCTAAAGTTCAGGGACCACATTAAACAAATTAAACATTCGGGGACCATATTACAAATTGGGTCAAAGTTAAGAGACCATTTGATGCATTATCTCAAAAAAAGAAAAGATGGCTGACTTTCAAATTATCTTGAGAACATATCTTTTTGTGTATTCTCTCTCTAATGGTCTTCGTTTCTCCCAAAACCCAAAGGGGCACATTCTGAAGCTCAAGGGGACTTTAATGCTTGCAAGCCCTGAGGATGTAGCGGCAATACAAAACATGAGGTTGAAGAGCTCCGAGAAAAGCAAAATGACCAGAGACCACAATGGTTTCCGCAAGTTGCTCATAGTGCTTACTGGGTCTGGCAAAGTCTTTGCATTGCACACAGGAGATGGAAGGATCGTTTGGTCTCTCTTGGTACAATCACTACGTAAATCTGAAAAGTGTGATTATCCAACTGGGCTCCGTATTTATCCATGGCAGGTTCCTCATCATCATGCGATGGATGAGAATCCATCTGTTCTCATTGTTGGTCGGTGTGGACCAAGTGATGATGCACCAGGCCTTCTTTCTTTCATTGATGCCTACAAGGGCGAGGAGCTCGATTCTTTGGTTCCTGTACATTCTATAGTGCAAGTTATTCCTCTGCCATTTACAGATTCAACAGAACAGCGTCTTCATTTACTTGTAGATGCTAACCAGCGAGCCCACCTGTACCCTAGATCTCCAAAGGCTTTAAGTATCTTCCGTCCTGAAATCTCGAATATATACTGGTATTCAGTTGAAGCTGATAATGGCATCATCAGGGGGCACGTATCTAAGGGTTCTTGTAGTCATGATGAGGATGAATACTGTTTTGATCCCAAAGACTTATGGTCAGTTGTACTCCCTGCAGAATCAGAAAAGATTGTCGCAACTGGGACGCATAAAATAAACGAGGTAAGACAGCTTTAATTACTCATAATTGAGAATTAGCAAGAATATTAGTGTGGATATCTTACCCTATTTATTGGAGTTGTGGGAACTGATATATGTGGCTGACTCAAGAAAATGTGTTTTAGCTTAGCTGGTTGAATTATTTTTCACATTCTGTTAAGATGACTCTGGTGTTTATATCATTCATGGAAGCATTGGCATTCTGGATTTTTCTATGCCTTGTATTTCTGCCCGATACTTTGTTTACAAGTGATCTTTGATCAAAAACATAAACAAAAACTAGGCGTTATTCCGGGAAGGGGGGCTGTCATGCATACATGTTTGCAGAAACAGAAATGCAAACATACACATTGTATATCCCACTGTTGGACCTGGTCATTTCCTAACCATCTTTTTCCGTGGCCTTATTTGTGGCTCATTTTCTCTTTATTTTCTGTGTTTCTTGTTGAGGGTGGTTCTCTGCTGCTGACTGTTTATCATTTGACTTCTTTAAATGGGTTATCTAGGTGGTTCACACTCAGGCAAAGGTGATAGCTGATCAAGATGTGATGTACAAGTATATATCAAGAAATCTACTGTTTCTGGCAACAACTGCACCAAAAGGTAGTGGTGAAATTGGCTCAGCTACCCCCGAGGAGTCATGGCTGGTTGTATATCTTATTGATACCATTACTGGTCGTATATTGCACCGCATGACTCATCAAGGTGCACAAGCTCCAGTCCATGCTGTAAGCTTTCTATCATTTTTTTAGTTGGTTCCATCATTAAAAAATATGGCTCCTTACGTATGTATTTTTGTTCCAGGTTTTTAGTGAGAACTGGGTTGTCTACCACTATTTCAATCTTAGAGCGCACAGATATGAAATGTCAGTTGTTGAGATTTATGATCAGTCTCGGGCGGTAATTTCCTGAACATGTTCTGTGCAAATATTTTATTGTTCCTCATGCGAACTTAACTTTATATTTTACTGATATATGCTACAGGATAACAAAGATGTTTTGAAGCTAGTTCTGGGGAAACATAATCTTACTTCACCTGTATCTTCTTATTCTCGGCTAGAGGTTACAGCAAAATCACAGTCGTACTTTTTTACTCACTCAGTGAAAGCTATAACTGTAACATCAACTGCCAAAGGCATTACTTCAAAGCAGCTTCTAATCGGTACAATTGGCGATCAGGTGGGCTAAAAGAGTTCCTGAAAACCTTTTTTTTTTTTTTTTTTTTCACACACTAAAAGGTCTTCACACATGTACACATCTGAAGGTGAATATGCTTATATGGCTTTGTATCAAATGCTTGTTGTACCTGTTCAGGTATTGGCTTTGGATAAGCGATATCTAGATCCTCGCCGTACTGTTAATCCTACACAAGCTGAGAAAGAAGAAGGAATGATACCCCTCACGGATTCTCTGCCAATTATGCCTCAGGTGCTGTATGTTAGCTGTTATTGTATTGAACTATAGTTGATTATTTCTGATGCATGAATGAGAGAACTTTCTTCTTGTGTATGTATTGCATTAATTATGAGCATAACCATTAGCATAAGTAGAGAGTACAGCGATCTTCAGCTTGTGGTAAAGTACAGTACTAGTTACATGCTACTCAAAGTGATGATCCGGAATTTCACACAGGGCAACCGGGCTGAGTGATGAAGCTCTTGGAAAGGTTAAATCAATTTTTTGTTTGATGAACAGAAGACGACATCAGATAGTTTGTATAGCTATGTTCTTATGTACTGACAGACTAACATCTAAATCATTTTGGCTTTCTTCTTTGCTTATTTCCATGCATGTTATTTGGGGTCAATTTTGAGCTTCTTTGCATAGGGTATAATTCTCGAGAGAGGTCAACATGGCGGAGAGGAATGGGAGGGTTACAACTTAGATATTGACGGCATTCTAGGCACTGGAAGTATTAGTATCCTCATTCTTGTTTAGTAAATACTTGATGCTAAGTTCTGGTTCTTCGAACTCTTATTTATCTTCCCTCGCTCTGGCACTCAATTTCTGTGCGCCTGAGGACTTACTGAGTACTCTTTCTGCAGTCTTATGTGACACATGCCCTTAAAGTTGAAGGTCTTCGAGGCATAGTAACGGTTCCTGCAAAGCTGGAGTCAACGACCCTTGTCTTTACATACGGTGTTGATCTCTTTTTCACCCGGCTTGCACCATCAAGGACCTATGATTCACTCACTGAGGACTTCAGCTACGCTTTACTTCTCATTACAATAGCCGCACTCATAGTGGCGATCTTCGTAACATGGATCTGGTCCGAGAGGAAAGATTTGCAAGAGAAATGGAGGTGACGGGAGTCTCCATCTTATTTATTCTCTCCTTTCACTTGTACTAGGGTTTTTGCAATTTCTTCCCCGATCTCATTAGGAGACTCTGCTGCTAATTTGTAATTTACATTTATCAGTTTTGTAGCATGGTCTTAGTGAATTTTTCCCTCGGGCAATGTGATTGGCCGAAAATAGATATAAACTGTGAATTTCCACTACGATCAGTTTGAGTACTTTGCTACTTGATTCGGGAAGTTTTTTTCCTTGCCAAAATCGTCTGATTGGATGGACATACTAGTGTCGCTGACACGAAATTCAGGTTGGACGGTTGTACCCGAGCTTTTTTCCTTTTGGGGCGCAACCGCAATGATCGCGCCATCCGGATTCGTCTTGGAACATAGTCATCTCATATGGATGGGAGTAAGAACACTGTCGAAATCGAAACCTAAAGCTGGAATCCTGAATTTGCAGATGATATCAGTCGTTAAGGCGATTGGTAATTGGAACGGTATCCAAATGGGAAGCTAACCGCGTCCCTTCGATTCGGATTTTTGTTATTGAATTGTGGTGAGGGGGTTTCATTTGAAGAAAACTGGTGATGGTGGGAAAGGGTAATCGATTGGTTTTCCGAGAGAGAGAGAGAGAGAGAGGTGTGAGCCAATGGCATATAAAACTTGGCCTAGTTTGCAAATCTCCAAATTGCATCTTTTTCTTGAAAGAACATGATGTTTTCTTACGCAGCATCGGCCCGGTCAAGAGCGCGATGCGTCGTCATGTGACCGTGGAGCTGGGCTTACTGTTTCTTCCTCTGTTCCCTTTTCAGCAATTTTTCTTTTGTACGAATGAATAAACTCTGCTAACGTAGCTGGAGCTGCTGCCAAAGCACCAAAAACGTACGTGCACGGTCGTCTTTTTCGCGGGTGTTCCAGCGTGCAGTGATGAGTAGTGGGGACCTCCTCTTCTGACCCTTCGACTCTCTTCAGCCTAATTTGACCCTGTTTGCACTCCTCTCTCTCTCTCCCCCGCTGCATGGTCTTTTCTTATACAGTCAAGAGTCCTTTCGTTAATAATATCTAAATTTTAATCTAAAATATAATTCAGTCTGAATTTTTAATTTATTTAATATAATTAATATAATTTATGAATATTAATTCATCTATAAATTCTTAATATATTTAATTAAATAGCTGAACTTTTGATATATATTCAATTTAATCTTTAAACTATATAAAGATATTTAATGTTATCGTGAGATGTTGCTCATAAATATTTAATTTGTTAATATTTTAATTGAACTTTTTATATATATATAATTTAGTCATGAACTATATGAAAATGCCCAACATTATTCTTCTGTTGATTCAGACTTAACAATGATATTGAATAATTTCATATAATTTATGAATTAAAATTAAATATGTACCAACGGTCCAATTACGTTAAATAAATTAATAATTTAGGGTTAATATTAAGTTAAAATTTAAAAATTATATTAAATAAATTTAATATCTAAAGATTATATCACACATCAAATCAAAATTCGAGTATAATTTACGTCGTTTACCGTTTCTATTTCTTGGAACGGCAACGGTCTCTCTCTCTCTCTCTATGAAGTCTTGCCAGCCAATGCTTCTTCTTCCTCTCCCTCTCCTCCATTCTCTAATTGGAGAACTCCTCACTTCCTTCCTCACTCTCCCCTCTAACAACATCAACTCTCTCTCTCTCTCTCTCTCTCTCTCCAACTTCTTGATATTGTCTGAATTTCATGTTCAGCCATTAAAGAACAGAGCAAGAGCATGAAGACTCACCCCCAGAAGCTCAAAACCCAACCCTCCCCCCGCCCCATCTTCTCTTGCTCCTTCTTCCGCCACTGCACCCAAACCTCCCTCAGCCCCACTGCCCCCACCCCTCCTCCCCTCCCTCTCTCCCCTTCCGACCCCCCTCCTCCTCCCCCCCTCCTCCGCCTCCTCCGCCGCCCCCACCTCCGCCCCCTCCGCCCCCTCCTCCTCCTCCTCCGCCACCTCCGCCACCACCCGCCACCCACCCTCCCAGGAAAGCCGAGACCTCCTCCTCTTCCTCCTCTTCCTCCACTTCCCAGAGCTTCACCCTCTGGAAATTCCCACTGAATTCACCTATCCACCACCACGCCCCCCTCCGCCGTCTCAGCAGCCGTCGCCGCCGCCGCCTCCCCCGCCCCCGTTTCGCCCGCCGTCCTCCAGGACCTCTTCCACTCGGCCGAGCTCCGGCTGACCACCGGCTCCGGCCCAGACCAGCTCTCGGCCCTCCAGCTCCTGGAGCGCTCCCTGGTGCCGAACCCGCCGCTCGAGCCCGCCTGCCCGTCCGGGCTCATGCGCGCAGTCGTGAGCTGCATGCAGGCCCACGTGGGCCCCAAGTCGGCCACCAAGATCCTCTTCGCCCTCTGCCTGGCGGAGGGCAACCGCCGCGTGGCGGTGGAGGCCGGGGCCGCCGCGGCGGTCGTGGAGTCCCTGATGGAGATGGAGGTGGCGGCCGCGGAGAGGGCGCTCGCGGCGCTGGAGCTGATGTGCACAGTGGCCGAGGGGGCGGCGGAGGTGCGGGCCCACGCCCTGGCGGTCCCCGTGATGGTGGAGATGATGGGGAGGATGGAGGGCCGCGGGAGGGAGCACGCGATCGGCGTGCTCGCCGTGATATTCTGCGCCGGCGCCGGCGGCGCCGAAGGGGAGGCGGCGGGGGTGGCGCCGCCGGAGGAGGTGGCGCGCGCGGTGATGCTGGCGCTGCAGGGGGACTGCAGCGCCCGGGGGAGGAGGAAGGGGGCCCAGCTGCTGAAGGCGCTCCAGGAGACCGTCGGATACGACTCGGGCGGGAGGATGAACGGCTGCGATCTGTCCGCCGTGGGAGTCTAGACGGGGGGAAATATAATGCGAGCTGCTATTAGTAAGTGCTAGAGTGATGATGTAGCGTAGTGTAGGAAACGTAGCAAACGCTTTTTCGCTCTTTTTATCAAAAGAAACGGTTCGAATTACAGCCGTCTTGCGTAGAAATTAGTCATTTCGTATAAAGATTCGTATACTTAAAAAAGGGTCATTATTTCTAACTTATGATAGTTAAAATGAAAATATAAGTAAGGAAATCGAAGTAGGAAAATGCATCCAACATTACCCATTTCCCACTTTTCACCTCAATTTTTTCGAGTTTGAAATCGAGTCCGCCACGATACATGAATTGACGACGACAAGTAGTGTGACGTTACAACATCGAAGATTGTCGCGTGCACACGTGGTTTCTGTACCGACCGCTGGATATGCTGTACGGGGAGGGGCCATGTTGCGGCAGACCAGTCAATCGATGGGAAGGAACGACCCTTGCCCTGCGAGTTGGGGGTGTCAGATTCACATGGAGTGGTGGGGGTCCAAGAGTCAAATCATGTCCTTTGGGCAAAGAAATTTTTACTTTCGATTTTCCCCTCCCACAGCGTTTTTGCCAGCGAGGTTTTATAAATTATGATGGATGAAATTTGCATTTCGAGAGTTATGTATTTTTAATATTTTTTTGTTGGTTCAATACTAACTACCAATCGACTTTTCATGTGTATAAAAAAGATAAAAACTTATGGAGTAGAATAGTTGACGAGAATCGCATGATACCCGCCTTCTGATACTTAAATCTGATAATGCCACTGCTTATAGTTACTCAACTGTAAGACTTCAAAAGAGGAAACACATCATGGCGGTCTTTATAAATCGGTCTTTTATAAATGAAATGTAGTGCGTTTTACATTCTCATTTTTCGATTAGTGTTGTGGCATGTTTGATTTGAACCGCAACCATGCAGTTGATTCGAAATTCGGATGGAATATGGAGTGAAAAAACAAAGGAATCAGCATTGGATGGCAAAATTGACATTTAAATATTGCTATATTCGATTGGGAAGCAAGGAAAAGATGAAAACAAATTGGGCTTGTTGGACTTTCAGACTTTCAGGTTAAAGCAACAAATTCCTTTTCTTCCACTTTGTTAATTTCTTTAGTGAACCCAAAGTTCCCAGGAAACCCATGTTTGGTGCAAGATAAATTAATAATGTATATTAACAAACAATAGACAAATTGGTGACTCAAAAGTATCAGAACAACTCACATCTTATCTCCTAAACTCTAAATTCTAAAATAAGGGTGCATTTTTCCCACGCTCCAATCAGCCAAACCTGTTTCCGAATAGACTCAAACGGCACCTTCTTTCTTCATTAGCTAGTTTCCTAGAATTCGTGAAAGATGAGCAGAGCTGTAAATTGTAAAGGGTTTGCAAAGTGCATTATACTTTTTAATGATACTAGGTACTCTGACTATTTAATTCGATTAATGACTAAAATCTACACAAATGTATCAAGTAGACGACGGGGTGATGAACATGACCTCATAGCAATTCTTAGTGGATGACATTGTGATTTTACCTAAGATTCTATACATAAATAATTAAATTAATTCTAATTAATTCTAATTGTCTTCTCACCCCATATATAAGGGGCTTGTGCACTTCATCTAGGTGTAGGTATTATTACATTTTTGTCTATTTCATCAAAAATCTCCAACTTAAACAATTATTTGGGCATTAAATTATCTTTGGGATTTGGTCAAAACCAAGAGCTGGGAGTTTTTTTTTTTTTTTTTGGTCGGTACTATATTTCTACTCTAATTCTCACTTTCAGACTTTCGCCCTACCTCATTACGCGGTGTGTGGTGAAACCCACTTCGAAACAAAATCGTCCTTATCCTGCCCCCCGAGAATGTGGGGATTCGAACCCCCACCCCCTTCCATGTTGGAAGGGTGGCCACTGAAGAGTTGGGAGTTAGATAGGTGGATGTTGTGACTAAATAGAGAGGATAGGAGACAATGAATACCAGCTGGTGGATAAGGTGGAGCATTAAAGGTATTGCCATTGATTATTTTCCTATTGAAGTAGGCCATCTTTCTTACATTAATAAGCTCTCTGGTCCCCGCCCACTATATACTAGGTTAGCTTAGTGATCTTCGGGTAACATGTGTCAACTAAAGAAAAGCCCAAAATATATGTCAACTAAAGAAAAGTCGAAGCCTCAGCTGTCATGGCTCCCGAAAGAGCGAGATTTCTTGAATAAAAAACCTAATCCCCTATACTTTTTACGGGGAAATTGTAGAAAATATCTTGAGCTTATTACGTCATGATTAATTTAGTTTTAAACCTTTCAATTATGTCAATTTAGTAATAAATTTTTTACAATTTGCTTGAATAGTCTCTTTGATTAATTTGGATAGGAAATTACGGAGAAGAAAATCACTTGAAAAATATATATTATTTGGAAGATAATTAAATATTATAGGCTCATTTGCCTCACACATAAATTCACATTATATTTCCCAAACATCTGCTACGTCATATTTTATAAATATTAAAATTTATCAAGAACTATTTCTATTTAATTCAAGTCATTTCTTTAACAGTAATCATTAATTGTTAATTAATTTTAATTCTAACATTATATTTATGGTGCATTAAATTGCAATTTTGAAAATCGATTTTACTTCTTCAGATTATTATATAGACATGTGAGCATATTTTTAAATACTGTATATTATGCATGATATATAGTCAATTTTATATTTTAACTACTTTTTCATTATCATAACTAATTTTAATACTTTAAAAAATACTTTAAAAACATCCTAAATTTTTTTTTTTTTTTTTGTAAAGTTAATGTTTTTTTTTAAATCCTCAAAGGTCAATTTCACTACTCAATCTCAATATATCTTTCTCTAAACTCTTACATTTTATTGAAAACATTTAAAGCTTTCATTTGAAGAAGAAAGGACCCTCTTCATTAAAATTTAATACACGTAACATGCAAAGTCACTTTCAGCACAGTATATAATATTACGTGTGTCATCAAAACGGGCATCTCAAGTTACTCCTTAACCAAAACAGTAATTACACGTCACGAGAATGGTTGGTATTTTGGAAATTTACAGAATTTTCTCAATTAGTTGTTTTTACAAGTGCTCGTGCATGGGACACTTGCTAACAAAATCTTCCTATCTTCTAGAATCATCAATTCAGAATTAGATCAACATAATTGTTAAAACTACTACTAATAATAAATCCAATATTCTTAAACATTTGCGTCGCTCAGGCATGCCAAACACCAACCGATGAAATATGTCTCGGACATTCAAGCCATTCAAGCTGATTGAATTAAGGAAAAACTCACATCCAAAGATTTACAACTGAATTTACCGGAAAACGAATTACATCCTTCTATATTGATAGGATTTCATTAACAATGCCTTTAAGATACCCGTCCAACATTTAAATGAGGGAATTTTCGAATTTCAAACCAACAATTTTTCTTGTGATCACTACTCAATTTTTAGCCTAAACTTTCTAATTTTGCAAATACGATCTTAAATTTTTGTGCAAAATTCTAATGCAATATTTTTGACCAATTACTATCAGAAGACATAACAATCCACAGGTCATCCATGTCAACATGCCATGTAAGACGGCCGAAGTCACATAAGCGATTTCTGGCAACTATTCGCTAGAAGGATTGCATTAAAATTCTATACTTTATTCATGAATTTAAAAAATTTAGGATTGAAATGGTATCCATCCAATAGATTTAAAAATTTTCGGACAATTTTCTCCATAAATATTGATTCTTTCATGATCCTGCATTTTCGTCAATTTGACTTCACCAAGTGGATGACTCTGCGAAATGCATGATTCATTACCACACTTAGAAAGTCATTAACGCAAAGTGTAAAAAGTATGCCACATCGCTTGTTTACGGAGCTTATATGATTTTTATGTACACGCGATCTCCCTCCACCTATCAATTTAATCTCCTCATCAGTCGGACATTCTTACATCTCATCAAAGTCAGGCTCTATCTTAGTTTGTTTCACGTGTGCGGCCTTAAGAAACTGAATTACGACAATAAGAGAGCAGCATCAATGTAACTAATATATTCCAAAACCTACCGCTGTCCCTTGAGAATTATCGGCCGCATTTAGGAAAGCTCGTCGTTTTAGAGCTTCCGTTGACCAGAGAGCATTAATTCGATGATTAACAGGCATTATAATCAACGGTTCTTGAAGATAAGATTCTCATACTTTCACTTATTTTATGCATAAGAAATCATCCAAGAATCGGTCACCCGACATCCCCCCGATAGGCGAGAATATTTGAGAAAGGGATGCGTTGTCCTTGCGTCGTGGGGCGGCGGCTTTCTCACGTCGTTCTGGATTTTGTCCAGCCGGCGAATTTCCACGGCTGGCTAACGATGCATTTGGAGTCAAACTCCCTAGACGTGGCGTTGTTTAGAAGATGCTTGTCCCCTACTTTTCATAAGAAAAATCAAGTTGACGGTCTGAAAACAGGAAAAGAATTACCACCTTCCTTTTGTTTATTTTATTTCATGATTTATTTTCGATTTTTTCTAGTGTTTTTTGGTTGTTGTCGTTGTCTCTCTTTCTGTCCGTTCCTTTCTGCTGGAAAGCCCTTCAAAAAGTGTCCCGCGTGTTAAAAATACATGGTCTCTTCGGATGCAATGCAAGAAAACCTGCCCCTTTTGTCTTGGTTTGTCTTCGAAGCATTGCCTTCTCAATTCAGACGAGGTCGACCCTCTCATCACTAGCGTTCCAAGAACAGGACGCTCTCAGGTCTTTCTCCAATGGCCAGCTCTAGATGGCTCCTCCATGCCCTCCTCCTCGTTCTCATCCTTCACATGGACTCCATCTTGCTCAAAACTGCTTCCATGCCGCCGCCTTCCCCTGTCGTGTGCAGCGGTCCTGAAGGCGGCGATGGCTGCATCCTCCGCAACTCGTACGGCGCGTGGAACGACAGGTTGGACTGCCGTGTCCAGAATGTCACGTACCCTTCGACCGAGGAAGAGCTCCGTTCGGCCGTGGCCTACGCGGCCCGCCACAGGCTGAACGTCAAGGTCGTGAGCAAGTTCTCCCACACCATCCCGAAGCTGGCCTGCCCCGGGAGGGCTGGATCCGCCGGCTCCTTCTTGATAAGCACGGCGAACTATGCCTCTGGTATTGACATTGACGTGACCAGTCTGGTGGTCACGGCCGATGCGGGGGTTCCGCTGCGGGAGCTGATCGACAGAGTCGAGGGACAAGGACTGAGCCTGGTGGCCGCGCCGTACTGGGAGGGCGTGAGCGTGGCCGGGTTGATAAGCACGGGGGCGCACGGTAGCTCGTGGTGGGGGAAGGGCGGGGCGGTGCACGACCACGTGGTCGGGATTAGTCTCGTGGTCCCGGCCAAGGAATCGGAAGGTTTCGCCAAAGTCATCAGGATTGAGGCACAGGATCAGCTTCTTAATGCCGCTAGAGTCTCTTTGGGCATGTTGGGTGTGATCTCCAAGGTATGTCGATTTGTTTGTTGCACTAGGTACATCTTGAGTTCTTGAAATTTGAATTTTTGATCCGTCACATTGCCTTTATCGCGCTTTAGACTAAAATGACTACATTGAACTTCCGTGCCGTCGTAAATTTCTTCACCTTTGTCCCTAGAAATAATGTCTTTCTGAAGGAAACGATGAAGGAGAAGTGAAACGTGGCTGAGGATTTCATTCATTAGCTTGTTACTGAATCGTTGTAGAATAAAATCTATCTCAGGTGAAGTTTTCTCTCGAGAAAGGGTTCAAGAGAAGCATAACTTATGATTTCACGGACGATGCTCGGATCGAAGAGATATACACAGATCACGCCATGAAGTACGAATTCGCCGACATCACTTGGTACCCATCTAAACACACTGCCGTCTACAGACACGATAATCGAGTTCCTCTGAACACATCGGGCGACGGTCTTTATGACTTCCTAGGATTTCAATCCAACTCAGTTGTCGTCTCTAAATCCGTACGAGCGACCGGTAATGCTTCCCTTCTTCTCTCTAACTTTTATACTGTTTTTGAAGTCATGTCATTGGAATATCATCCTCGTCAAAAACAGAATGACTGAAGAAAACTGATGTATGCAGAGAAGTTACTGGAGAATGCAAGGAACGTGGATGGGAAGTGTGCGTTGGCGTCTACCACGGTGGAATACAAGAAGCTGATCGCCAACGGTTTGAGGAATGGCCTGATCTTCACTGGTTATCCGGTCATCGGTCGCCAGGGGAAAATGCAGACTTCCGGTTCGTGCTTATACTCACCTCCCTCGAGAACTGACCTTACTTGTGCTTGGGATCCAAGAATCGATGGGCTCTTTTTTTACGAGTCGACCGCGATATTCCCTGCCCAAAGATTCGCAGATTTCGTTCAAGATGTGAAGAAGCTCAGGGACATGAATCCGAAGAACTTCTGCGGAGTGGATATCTATAATGGGTTCCTGATACGTTTCATCAAGGCCTCCAAGGCGTACTTGGGCCAATCCGAGGACTCGATCGTGGTGGATTTCAACTATTACCGAGCCGACGACCCCTCGACCCCGAGGCTGAATCAAGACGTGTGGGAGGAAGTCGAGCAAATGGCGTTCTTCAAGCATGGGGCCAAGCCGCATTGGGCTAAAAACAGGAACTTGGCATTCTTGAATGTCCGAAACACGTATCCCAACTTTGGCAAATTCATGGCAGCTAAGAAACAATTGGACCCACAAAACCAGTTCTCAAGTGAATGGTCAGATGAGATATTGTTTCGGAATGAAGCAGCAAAAGGTGATGGGTGTGCCCTAGAAGGACAGTGCATATGCTCAGAAGACAGGCATTGTAGTCCAGCAAAAGGTTATCTTTGCAAAGCAGGGCTTGTTTATCAGGAAGCTAGAGTTTGTAGGTATACACAATCTTCAATGGCATAAGATGTCATATCGCTTTGTTTGTCTCGTTCAAAACCTGTAGATTGGCTATATTTGTTCGAATCATGTACCGCTCATAATCTTTATTGAGGTTTCCATTGCTACATATGAGTTCTTGCACGCAAATTATCAAGCTTATGCAATCCTTTCGTCATTCAGACAGAGGACAACATTAGCACAATGGGCAAATCTCAACAGGTTCCGCACTCGAGACATGTTTATTCCTATTGTCCTACAAGCAAGCAACAAACAGGTTATGGATCCCGTTAGCCAATATCTTCAACCGAGAAGATAGCTAAGACTTAATTGTCTTGAAAGCTAAATATCAATTATGCTTTAAGCTTCAACCAACACCACTCTACATGGAAAAAGCAAGCCAAACAAAACTAGACAAGCTCGTTGTCAGAGTATTTCTGCATCAGAACAATGCTTAAACTGGAAATAGGACGCTATAGAGAATGTACAAGTATCACGTATCCGAGTGGAATGGAGTATAGAGCTGGAAATGTAGTATCCCTACTCAAATAGCTGATTGACTGTCTAAAGTTGATCTTAAGATGGTAAGCATGTCGATTAAATTTTTCTTGTACATCAAGCAATTCTGACGAATTCCATATCCAAAATATAATGTTTTCAGTTTGCTTTTCCTTTTGCTTTTTTCCTTTTGCTTTATTTCAACCGAACCACATTTCCAGGTCCTCACTTTCACCGTAGCCAAACACCCTTATTACAACTGCTGAAATGAAAGATAAACAAGAAAAAAAAACAAAAGAAAAGCACAAACTTGTCATGTGTCCCACTTGGCCAAATAGTTGTGTCGATGCCCTGCTATTGTTCCTAAACAAATTCATTGCCAGGGTAAATCACAAAACAAAACATGGAGGTACTCTCATAGAGTCAAGCATCTATAACTGCATAACCTCTGAAGTCTTGTGCTTGAGAACTCTGAGAGGGTCAAACTTCCCACAAATTTACAGGCCTTACCTGGTTGTATTTTCATGAAGTCAGCTTAGAGATGGATCCGGAGTCAGGACTAACAGCAAATTTCCGGACCACAAATCAGCTTGCACATTCTGTACACTAGAGCCCCAAAAACCCCTGTCCAAGATGCTCTTTTTTGCGGCAACTAAGCAAGAAAACCAAGATGCTCACCTGTCGGAACTAGAAAAATAAAACCTCGACTTAATAAAAGTATCATGAACATGGCAAGAAACTGCAGGCAAGGCAGCCTTAAAATCTAGCTGGTTGAAGAGAACATAAGGATGCCTGAACCTAAAGAACATACTGAACTTTGAAAGAACTACCTTGTGAATATTGGGAGGGATTCAACCAAGTTGCTGCTGGGGAATTCTAAATCCAGCAGTGAGCTTCATGCTACTCTTTTCTTTCAAACCATCCAGATTAGCTAGGCCAGACTTCTTCGGAAATCGGACTTTCTTTTCAAAATTTAGGTCATTACTTCCAATTGTGTAGATATTTCCTGCTTCTGGCAAGCTAAAGTCCGCAGGGTTCCGATTAGTTGTGCAAATTCCGGGCTCGGAACTGCATCTCAGAGGCCAAATGGTTTCACTTCTATTATGGATGTCCATTTTGGCCTTTTCAGAGGTTTCCTCATGCAGTGAGAAATTCCTAGGATTTGGCATGCCGAAGAAATTCCCTGATTTATGATAGAGATTGCCTCCATTACTCATTCCTGAATAGGCACTTCTGGCTAGAGGGTTAGAGAATGTAGAGCCTCCAGTTGGTCCAGCTAGATCAGAACATTTTCTCTTCCCTTTATCACGGACCTTGAGAGGGAGACGCAAATTACCTTCATTATCCCCCCCAAAAAATTTATCAGGTTGAACAAAGGAAGCAGATGCACTCACAATCGGAACAGCAGAATGTTCATGGTATCTTCCTGGAAGGAAATTTGTAGGACAGTAACCTGAAGATGTGCATTTCAATGGATCAGATGGCTTGTGTAGACTCAATGCCCGCCCAGGAATTTCCTTTGAATGATACCCACATGGAAAGGAAGGATATTTCGAGAACCTATCATCTCCACCTACATCAATGTTTTGACCAGAACTAGGTCCCGCATGCATGAGACTGAGTAAATGCATAGCAGGTATAGTTTCATTAGAACGAAAATCAAATGAGTCATATCCATTTTCAACCTCGATTCCCTTATGCCTCGATGCATATGGGTTCTCCACACATGTTCTGCTGAAAGCATCAAAATGGAAATCCTTACTTGGCTTCTCAAGGTTTGTAGCACTGAAGCTAAATAATCTGGGATCCCGACTCCAGTTCATCTCCACCTTGGGTGGCGTTTTGGGGCGATATGATTGAACATCCATATGGTTAGAGTGAAGTCCCCCGTTAGGAGGGAGACTGTACACAAAGGGCATGTGGGTTGGTATCATGGATGACGACAGACGAACCTGTTCGTCACCTTGTCGGGGAATATGGATTCTGCTACGTGCTTGTAAACGCTCGGAATTAGTATCAGAGGGCTTGTTTCTACATATATCCTCGTTCATTGTGCCATTCAAAATAGTACCCTGCCTTGAAGGATCTGTAACACATACTCGGACCTTAACTGACTTTTCTTGGTCCTGGGAAAACATAACATGCCTTGCAGTGTTAGGAGTACCTTCTACTTGGCCAACACTTGCATAATTTGTGATTGGGCAAGAAGAGTTCTGAACAATCTTTTGCATGGGCGATCTGAAATCTTTTCCAACCACAACACTTCGAGGATTTCCAGAGTGAATTTGCCTCTTTGGAATGCTTTCCTTTTGCGATAAGTTCAGCTCCCTGTTTCTGCATTCCTTGACAATCCTTGAACTGCCAGAATCCATTGACTTAATTGTTCTCGGCAGGAGTTTATTTCTTCCTGCACCATCTAAAGACCTTTCATATTGATTTTTTGCCATGAGTTCAACAATTTCCATTGGTATGTCATCTACAGTTGTCTGCTCAGAAGCTTTACCATATTTTTCGTCATGATATTGCTTCATAGTTGCAGAGGACTCCTGAGATTTAGTGGCTCTCTCTCTGCTACTTGCCCCAGAAATATCTTGCTGTAAAAGCAAAAAAGCAATTGTTGAATTCTGAAAATCACTGAGGAATTCACCTAATATTACAAGAGCTCAAATGTAAATTATACCGAGAGTGTTTCATAACATCTAATGACTTTGCAAAAGCATATAGTTGTAACAAGATGAAGAGAAGAATCCAAACATAATATATGAACAACCAACATGAGGAAATGCAACACTGTAAGACCAAGCCTAACATTCATATCAAATTCATTAAAGAAAAATCAAATCTTCACGCTAGGATACATGAGAAAAGCATTGCATTTCTCTGAAATTGATGTGAATCTTGCTACATACATACACCAGCATAGAGAGAATGCAGTGTGTCATCCAAGGTAATAGCTTGGGTATGACGTCATACTCCCAACCCTAGATTTTCTACTACACCACGACTTATGATGGGTATGATGTGGTCATCTCAGCAAAGGGGCGAGTAGTACTACAATTGACCGAGCACATGACTGCTCATTTAGAAAATGCAAATCAAGTAACTCTATGAACTAATGACAAGATTGCATACCATTTGTGGCTTCATATAAGAAAATGGATTCTCTGAATTCAAGGCGTGACTTTGCTTCTCAGTCTGAACTTTAGCAATCTTACGGGTGGATCCCTTGCTAATGACATCACAATCCCCTTTACCCAGAAAAGCATCAGATCCACAACTAGAAGGACGCTTTGGCTCTACGGGTCTGGCTTCCCGCTTTCTGAGCATAAGAGAATCTTCTCGAGCACCTTCCGGCCAATTGAAAGAAGAAGCCAAACCGAATTGAGTGGGAGTGGCATATGCTTTGTCGACTTTGGGAGGAAGCAAACAGCTTTTGGAAGAAACATGGGATCTATTTTCCACAGAAGCATCACTGGTGGGTATGAACCAGAAAGGTGGAGGACTGGAGTGCATGACTCTGGAGTCTGTCCTCATAAACATCCCTCCTGAAGGATTGGGGTTACTGATTGGATGAGTAACTGAAACCTGGCCACAATTTTCTTGAGGCATTTCTGTCTTGTCATTGCAAAGCAAACTTCTGTCATTCTTCGATGCAGGGATAAGGAAAGAGTTCGTTTCTCTGGCTGCACCTGCAGATATCTCATGTCTAAATGAAAACATGACATCAGCTGGTTTGGTACCAATCTGTCCAGATTTATAGTGGAAAATATCTTCATTAACATGGTTCTTCTTTTTCTTCTTAACGGTTGCACATATTACTGCATCCTCCTTGTGTTTAGCCCAATGATTCTTTCTGATAGTTTGTGAATCCATTCTAGCAAGTTCATCGTCTTCAATTTGAGACTCATTAACAGCACTGGAATTCCCAGCACCATCTTTGAAAACAATTTCTTTCCCGCTTTCCTGTCTAGGAGTCATAGAATCCTTCTGCTTGCTGTCCTGATCAAAAGGCGAACTTCTCTTCCTTTTCTTGAAAACCTTTTTAACATTGTCAGGGACCACAATAGGGCGATCTGTCACAGATGCTATGCCTATCTTCGCAGACTCATTGCATGTAGCAAGACAAGGAGCATTTACTTTCTGGGTTTGATCTGGATGCGTACTTTCATCCTTACCCAACAAGTCAGTTAGCAGACGTACCTTCCGATTTCTTCTACGGCGTAAATTAACGTTTTTAGCATGTAAATTATCCTCAGAGAGGTCACCACTGTCAGACGATGGGCAGTCATGTTCATCCAGTACTTCTGAAGGATATTTCTTCTCTTGAACCGTCATTGCATCATCCACCCCATCAATCAAAACAACCCCAGCACACTCAGAGCCGTTGGCTGCCTTCACAGAATCGGGATTAGATGGTTGTTTCCCCAATTGAATGATTTCAGAAGAACTTCCACGGCCAAAAACTTCATGAACTCCACAGTCTAGCATAGACAAATGAAGAGATCCATAGCCATTTGGCTGGTTAAGTACTGATTCAGCATCCGTATGTAAAAAGAGTGTCATGTTGCACCAATCTAACATCAACTTTATGTAGGTAATTAAACTTGTAGTTAGAAGCCATATTGGAAATGAACATACCTGTGTCATCAGCATCCTTTCCCTTTCCCTGGCTGACGCCAACTTCTGTAGAAAGAAAAACAAAAGTATTGAGAGTTCCTAACTTGGATTATGGTCCCATACTTATCATCAAGAAATATCAAAGCTTTCAGATATAAATGAATAGCAGATATATGAAAATTTACCTTTGGAGATCAGAATACAAGTTTGATCCTCTTTGTCTTTTTTCTCATTAGAATATAATGAAGCTCGAACATCACCGTCATTAACTTGAGGTAATATAGTAGCATCAGACTTTCCTGTGCTGGCAATGCCTAGACTCCTTATCTGCCGAAGATCAGAGGCAACAGTTGCAGTTTGACTTTGGTTCAACAGATTGATACTGGTGCTCTCACATTTGCATTTAAAAACAGAATTATCAATGACTTTTTCAGCAGGGGTAGATTCAATGCACAAGTCTGGAACGCAAGTTTGGCATCTCCACCATCTGAACTTTGGAACATCTAGTGGTGGAAGCATGTCTTTTGGCACTTCTGAGGTGTCTTTCTCCAATTTGAACGGCCAACATAGCTTGCTTTCTTTTTGCCGCATCCCAGAAACATATTTACTGATGGAAGGATGAGTCAGATTATGTTTAAGGAACAATAGTGCAAGGTATTACAAGAAGCAGCAAGGAAACTACATTAGACATGTGTAAAGTCCAACACAGTTCATCTTTATTACCATTGGGCACTTCATTTCCAGCAATACCAGTAAAGAGTCATAAAAAGAATTAATGAAACTAATTCTTTGAAAGATTGGAGAGACAACAATTGGTCTCCACACCAAATTTATCAAACACACACACACACACACATATATATATAAGCAAATTCTTCCAGCGATACTTTGGCCACTCATTAACATGAGGACAAAGCTGAACTTTTCATTTGGTTCACACATTTGAACAAATAAATTATGGATGAATGATGCAAAAAGAGTGAAGCCTAGTGGATGCGGACTAGATCCAGCAAAGAAGAAGCTCAAGGAGCGTCAGACACAGGCCTCCTGCAACTAATTATTCTGGTACCAGAGATTATAATGCAGGAATACAAACATACATACATATATTTATATATATTTATATATACACAGCAATTGCAGCATAAATGAGGAACAGCAAGTGTTAAATATATGCAGAAAATTTAAACCTTACCGGATTGAGAAGTGCTCACACTTGGTATTACTTTTTCCAGCAACCCCGAGAAGATCTATTGATATTGAGTCGATTTGGGTGAATGATTCCATTGATGTTGAGATGCGAATGACAACGCGCCACGTTGGCTGTTCGTGCAGTCATGCGATCATTTCACTTCAAAGCAAGCTGCCTAGGACAAGCCATGTGCATTCTTAAGAGTTTTGAATGTCATACATAGAACTAAATTGCAATTGGAACCAGATGATCGTACAAAAACTCACTAAACAACTAATCCTAGAAAAGTTTTTAAAGGATCAATGTAAATTATAGTATTCAAGAGAACAGATTAACACAGTAACCTCATATGCAACATCAGGCAATTACAAAACAGAAGAAAAATGCTATAAGTTTATTGCTAACATGCCATTGTATAAACCATAAGAAATCGAGCTTACATGGAAAGTGCACATAAAATAACAACGTTTTTCTCGGGTATACTCATAAAATGCTAGTAGAAACCCTAGCAAACGAGCAGGAAGTTGTATCTTGCAACGTTCTACCCATGAACGAACAAAATCTCTCAGGCAGAAAGAACCAACCAAGTTAAGATGTGAGGAAGTGACGATGAAATATCAGCTACAAGACAAAGGCCAGATTAGGGTTTTGCCCATGAACTGGACATAGGCCCCACCAAGAAGGAAAAGGTTGTATTCAAGCCTTGGGTTATTGATTATGAGCATAAACCCACTAAGATATCACCTCAAACACCCCATTCACGCCATTATATTATACCCATTAACCCGGAAAAATAAAATGATTCCTAGGGTTTATTTTACTCACTAAATCGCTACTGTGACAGCAATAATCGAACCCCGACTCTAGAAGAGCAAGAAAAATGATCAAACCGAATCAAGAAAACCACCAAGAGTTAATATTCCTGACAGTCGAGAAAGATTCAGATCGAGAAAAACAGTTGAAACCCCACTCCACGAGCAAAAGACGAATTTCAAGCACCCCCCGCAAATCAAGATTCGAAACCCAGCTCGCGGCCAGCTTTATTTTTAGAAACAGATCCCCCATCAAGAAAAGACCCCAACTCAAGAACCGCCCGACCCAGAAGAGAAGGCACCGATTCGAGCTCAAAGAACGAACCTCGATCCCTCAGAGGCCCGAGTCAAAACTGTGCCCTACCCGCACTCGACTTGGAATCCCCCCGCCCGCGGCCTCCTCGGATGAAGACCCTCCCCGAGTGGAGTGGCCGCCCGCGACGGAGCGGACGGTGGCGGATTCAAGAACGGATCGAGCTCAGGCCGCGCGGAATTTGGGCGCGCGGATCGAGAGAAACCCTAGCGCCTTCGATGTCGGGCGTGTGCGCGCGGGGCTTTCGATTCTTTACTCCGAGAGAGAGAGAGAGAGAGAGAGAAATGAGTTCTTTTTTTTTTCGCCTTATAGTCATGAGACGTTTCTTGTTTCTTGCCACATGACACCCCTCTCTCTCTCTCTCTCTCTCTACTTCTTGGACACCTTTCTCTCTCTACCTACACAAACACACAAGCCCACTCACATCGGTAGGATAAAAAAATGCGGAAAAACTGATAGAAAAAAAAGAGGAAAGAAGAAGAAATCCCTTTAGCGTTGGTGTGCGAGGGTTTCGCGAAGTGGGGAGGGACAGATTCGAGGCGGGAGGGCCAGTGGGGCGGCGACACGTGGCGGGTTTGTGCGGATCTTATCACTTTCCATTACCCCCCCCCTTGCCTAAGAGGAGGAGGGGGAAAAAAAACCCTAGGCGGAGGGAGCGACAGCGCTGGTGCGTCTCTCGGTTTCTGTCTCTCTCTCTCCCCATGTTTCCCTGTCCGCGCGCGTCGCCCCACGCGCCGCGGCGGGCCTCGGAGGGCCGGTCCGAAGATGCCTTCGCATGAAGGCGGGACGCGATTGGCGCGTGCCGCTCGCGGCGTCCCGGGGCGAGTCGGGGTTGGTCGGCCGCAAAAGCCCTAGCTTTAAATGGTAAAAGAGCGGTTGAAGGGGGTGGTGTAGGAGAACCCTTAGCCGGCACTTAAGTATGGATTTAGATTTTAGGTTTAGGCGGAATGCTAACCCCATCTTTCTTTTTGTATCTATATTTTGATCGTCATCCAAGTTGATATTTTATGTCGTGATTGGGCCTATTTCATCGCGTACTTGTATGTTACTGCTGTATATCTATGTGAGTATACCTAGCAGTATTCTTTGTGTGAAATTAATGAGCAAAAGAATTCGATTAGATTAGTTACAAATTGCGAAGTAAAGATTATTGAAAGTTGTTTGTTCGAATCTACATCAAAAGAAATCTAGTTGCTGGAACGTGCACCTCGGAAGAGAAAGAAGCTGAGTTGTAGAAGCCTTGTCTGAATTTGAGAACTGTGAAACATGTTCTTTGGAATTGTAGTGGAATTCTGAAATCCTTTAATTCCCATGTTTGGCTAAAAGAGGTCTGTATACAGAGTAACTTGAATGATGATTCTAAAGGTCCAATGACAAGCTTAGAGTTAGGCGACTAGCTAGTTTTACAATCAATGAGGCTGTTTATAGGAAAGACTAATAGGTACAATTACATCCATTAATTATTCAACGTGCTAGTCACATGTGACCTTTTGCGACACCACTAATTCAAGCCATCCGCGATGTCACTAAATCAAGCCAAGTCGTGAGCAAACTTTTCATTGGCTTGCGTGGCTCGTGCCTTGACTATTTGATATCTCACATGAAGAGATTCCAAGGTTTCTAAAAGACTAGTGGGCACCGTGATGATAAGCTCGTTTAACCACAAACCTTTATGTCATGGATGCATAACTAGTTATGCCTTGAACGATACACTGCATGATAAGTATGAGACCCTTATGAAAACACATCAGAGGGGTAGCTGTAATAATTGATCCTCCCACCCTTTCCCTAGAAAGACATTGCTTTCATCAATTTAGCAGTTCAATGTGCATGAGCCCATTGATAATGTGTGTCCCACAAGAAATATAGAGTTTTAGATGAAAGAAATACTCCCAAACTAACTACTGATTCAGAATTTGAAGTTGAGAGGAAGTTGACTTGCAGCATACTTGCAAGGAGGGAAAAGCTTGTGTCAGCTGGCTTGCTAATTTTGCTTTTCACTTTAGCTCAACAGTATAATTCCTAAATGTTCCGCCAATTGGGATTAATGTTTTGTCAGCAGAAGACTTTAGGGCCTGGCTACTAAGGATTGCGGTAGCTTTTGATGAAATTCTCTTTTTTTATCTCTTGTACCAAGAAAGAATTCTCAGGGTTAGTTAATATAAAATAATTTCTTACCTATATTATTGCAAGCGATGAATCCCACGTATAGATTGAGAGGGTTCTATTTTTAGGTTTTTTTTTAAAAAAAAAAATTGCAGTGCAAGTATTTTTTATGATAAATAAGTTGCACAGTTATAAATATTATTGCGCGGTATGCCACGTAAAATCCCCTCATCAAATTTATTGTGCTCCTGCAGGGAAAAGGACTTATTGGGGTATTCCCAAATATCCAAAACCAAAAGAAAGTCTTCTAGGTTCCTTTTGATTTTGGGATCTTGTAGGGAAACTTTCCGACTTTCTGCAGTAGGTTTCTGGTAACTTTTCAGCTCTCTTGTCGTTTTTACTTCCCTATTGCTAGTTTGAGATTACAATTTAATGTTAAAATGTTTGATGACTTTCGTTTAAAAATATAACTTATATTTTTTATGAATTAAGGATTTGTTTGGGGTGATTTTTTACTTTTAATTTTCATAAATATTTTCTAGTATTGCTTTGAAATTGGGCTTTGGTCTAATATTGGATATCCAAATCTTTTAAGATGTTTAAGTGCTAACGTGTAAAGTTATATAGAATTCCCACACACACAAAAAAAAATAGAATTTTTTGTTAATTTTTTAGATTTTAAAATGAGTTATTAAAATTTTCATGATTTTTGGAGAGAAATATGGAAAGGCCCTTTTAAGATGAGACTAAAACGCTTGATGAGGTAATAATCATTTCCTTTTTACCAAACTAATAAGGCAATAATTGCTTCACTTGCTTGTCAAACTTACTCTAATTAATTGAGAGCTAGCGCCAAATGGGATTGAGTGTACCCAAGCCTCTTGTGTAACATGCTTGAGGTAGAAAATATTCAATTTTCAAGGCATTAATTGTCATAACTGTTTAAGATAAGTTTCGTGAATCGAAATTTTAAATTTACAAATTATGAATCAAGAATCAAATAGAATTGTAAGTTTCGGTTACACATCTAAGATTAGCATTTTGTGTCACAATCTATAAACTTCGTAAGAGATAATATAGATATGAAATATTAAGCTAGTTTAATGATCTACGAAGAAGAACTCTTAATTTTGAGTATATATGACGATTACTATGCGTAAGAAGATATTATTTCACATTTTTTATTGACATAAAAGTTACATTCAAATATGAATTACAAATCTGTATCCTTCATTTCATTTATAATTGTTTTGTAAGAGCGCAAACTTTACTTTCAATTATTTAGAAACTATCAAATGTAGCATATTATCACAAAATACAACAAAAAATTACATTATTTGATAGGTAAGCATGCAAACAAGTGAATCCTTGAATCAACATATCTGTGTCCGATCGTGATTTAATAGATTTACGTGTACTTTAGGAGATTAACCATTTACCTATATATGTTTTTATATGTATTATATATACGTATTGCTTAGAATTGCCTTTTAATGAACAGTACAACAAGAATATGGAATTGATCGATTATGATAATTATGTTGATTTCATTTATCGGGAGACCAGTCCATGTATTACAAATTGTGATCATTTTTATTTAGTTACTTAACAAAAGCTTGAGAGACTCTTTTTGATAAAATATGATTAAAAGAAAATCATTTCATTGTAAGAGTATGAGGAATTTAAACAAATTTGATTTTTTGTCTGAGAGGGAAAGGAGGAGAAGAAAATGTGAGGCGGATGTTAAAAATTCAAGCTTGATTAGCTTTGATTACCAAAATTACAAAGTGATTAACTTTAATAAGTATAACTCACTTCAGAAACACACTAAAAATTTCACTTGTTCAAAGCAAAAAGAAACCAAAAAACACACTGGTTCTTAAAGTCTTCAGTCGTCTTTGCTTATTATTAAGATAATTGATAATGATTATGTTTTGTCAACTTTGCCATGCAATTCCCGGTTTTACTCATTTTTTCAAAACCACTCTCATTAAGTAGTTATCACTATTTCCTCCACTACTCTCTCTCTCTCTCTCCTTCTACTTTGCAGGTCACTTACAATTACGATTACATGACATTACGATAAGTTTGACATATAAAATAAAATTACGTCGCAAATTAAAGTACTTCCATAACGCGTTTCCTCTTATTAAGATAAGAGAAAATCAAAACGTGTAAATTATCTTTTTCTTTGATTATTTTTACCATACATAATATGGGTCCTTTTTAGTAGGATGAGCAATTAAATCGGAGTATAAATAATTAAGGAATGAGATATTATAAGGACGCATATATGTAAAACATAATAAGTAGGGAAGGAATATATCTCTGCTTGCCAATGAATAATTTGCCGAATAAGAACAAACAAGAAAGCAATGGTACGGGAGTTTTTCACTGAGATGTGCCCCCATGGAATTGATTGAACATGACAGAACTCAACAATTCACATCACCTCGGAAATAGACCCCTTTCATTTCTAAATGTAATGGCTGAAAGTAATGCTTTACCTCCATCTTAATTAGAAGCAGACCGATAAGCAGAACTTTTTTTTTTTAATTCTCTAATATTTATTATTGTTGAATTTCGATGTAGATGAAGTCTTTAACCAATAAACTCAATTTGACCATTATTATTCTTTTTTGTAAACAATCCTTTGCACCAATAGGAAACGAAAAGAAAAGAAATGTGTAGGCCTTTGCCGATGGCCGTATTTCCCTGAAAATGTGCACGAGTTGACAGGAAAGAAACCCTTACAAAGAGAGGTGACATGGTCGATTGTTCTATGATTTGGTCCCAGGATTTTAAGGTCCCTATTGTTCTTGTGCTCAACATTGTAAATTCTCTAGCAGCTCTTTTCTATCAATAAGTTTTCGCATTCTAATAAATTCACTTTGATCTCAGTGGTGCTTTTTGTAAATATTCGCTTGTTAATTTTTTTTAATTATTATATCCTTTTGTATTTTCACTTGAGAAAAATAGGGTGCAGAATGTCCTCGAAAGAGATACCGAGTAGTAGCGTAGTGTACAGTAGGTATTGAATCCATGAAATGCATAATTTTCTCTATGTGGGATAATAGATAAAAAAAGAGAAAAGTAAATGATAGTTGAACATAAAATTAGACGAGTCGTGTAATTATTGAGCTTTTTCTTCTTTTTGTTTTCTTCTTTCAAAAGTTGAGAAAGTCCATCTTAATAAACAAACCCTAAACCTATTTAACACTCAATCAATTTTATAGATCAGAAAAAACTCGGGCGATGGTGCAAACGTTGAACTGTTTATCCAGTGCCAAAAAAGGCTTTCGTGAAGCCTTGTTAAATTAAGAGAAATGGTTGTTTTAGAGATGAAATTGGATGTTGTCGAAAGTGCACTTGAGCAATGGCGTTGTTCGCCGAGTAAGTTAAGGAAACAAAAGTTCTCCATTCGATTATGAGTCTTCTAAAAGGAGCTTTATCTACCATGTTAAGCTGTCTACTTTTTCTTTTCTTTTTTTGTCCTCGACCTTAATTAGATCTCGGGAGATGCCCTTTTTCTTTTTTGCTGTCAGATCTCAAAAGGGTACCTGTTAATTTAACAAAGGATCCAAATTTATGGAAAAATTATTTTATCCAATCTTTTGCAGTAAAATAGATGTAGGGCTTTTATATGTTACGGAATACGTTACATCAATACATGTCATTAGATCTGCTTTATTTAGTAATATAAAGTGTCCTAAGAGCATGTCAATAGATGTAGGGTACCTTTAGGCTTTGATCATATTTGATATGTGAAGAGATTGCATGAGACAACAACCCATAAATCCTCTTGGTTTTGTGATCCGGGGCCCTTTGCTGAAAAAGACCTAAACAGATGGGGCTATTGCTTCCCATAGCTATTTATCATTTAAAAGCCCTAGTATCTACGTGAGTAATGACAAAAATGGGCTTATCCTGAGAGGTGTATGGTACAGACAAATGAAATTCCAAGACAGCTATGATATACCCTTAACACGGCCCTTCTCTCGACTTTATAAGGGACCGCCTCTTACTTTTCAAAATACCATTAATTTACACCATAAGGTTTTTAGGTCTCAAAAATTTTCTAATATACAGGTTTATAGAGTGGTAAATGGAGAGCCTACTCACAAAATTAACTTATTATAAGCCGAGCATTTAACCTAATCGAGTGAGAGCATACTCTCGTTTGTTTGACCTAATCGAACAAGAGTTGGAAGAGAAGATACTCATGCGTCTCGATACGGCGTACCATTTATTCAGCACGCTTTTGCAAGTTCTTCCATGTCACCCAACTGGCCTCGGGGTTGATGTATTGCAAAATTAGCAAAAGAGGGCATGGTTGGTCGTCGGCAGAGATGCCCTAAATGGAGGGCAATGGAAAAAATAAATAAAATAAAAACAAGGTGAGTCGTGCAAAGAATTATTTAAAATCACCAGCAATAATTACATTTAATCAAGAAATTTGCTTCGGTGCGATAATTTTATGACTCCAAAGATTTGGGAAAAATTGGGAAAATTTAATAGTATACGAACAGCTCAAAAAGCTAATCCATGAGAACCACATCTCATGTTCATATCGGTAGGTGAAATATTATTTTGAAAAAAAGAAATTTTAGCCGAACGGTCAATTCGTTTCGGTTCATCTCAATTTGATTTTGGCACGGGGGTTTTTATTTTTCAGGCTCTATTTGTTCCATGGAAAATAAATTATTTAGATAACATAATATTTTATTGCAAATTTATCGCTTATATCATTAACAAAATGAACAAACGAAAAAGTATTTTCATCATCTATAAGCATGTTTAGATATAAATTGCTGTTGATGATGGGGAAAAAAAACTTTTCTTTAGCTAATTATTTTAAGGAATATGAGGGATCATTCATAAGAATATATTTTTCAAATTATTTTATCTTTTGCAAAACGGATGAATCCTAAATGATGCCCGTACTCTCTCTTTATATACTAAGCGAGAATTTATGGTGCATTCATGGGGTTTTGTATTTTTTACTTTATGGTCTAAACGAGCTTTAAAAAGTGGGTTTGCTATTGATTGGCCATGCCCGAAATATTTCGATCACGTTTTGATCAGCGAGTCGTCCGAGGATGGCAGAAGGGTGAGAATGAAGCGCTGCGAATGCTTTGATAAAAGCCGAGGAATCTCCCCATCCTCCATCTAGCGACGGAGGAAGTAAGCAGGAAAAGGGGGGAATCTGATGTTCGAATGATGGCAACCGGACATGTGTGGAGTTGTCCCACGAGGTTGACGGTGTGTCCCCAGGACCAAGAGGTCCTTTTTAGCTTGTACGATCCTCATCATGGTCCACGCCATGCCATGCATCTTTTGATTCTTTTGTTCGCACTAAACACTTTGAACCTTTAACCTAATTTCGTTCTTTCAATGCTTCTGGGGGGAAAAAAGAAAGATGTAATAAGAGGGAGGAGAAGGAAGAAACCCTCGAGCCCTCGATGGGTCTTGACACTTTTTGTTTTTATTTTTTATTTATTTTTTGAGGAGGACGGCTCGACTATTGAATTGATGGTGTGTAAATTAAACTTGGAGTGGATGGTCTTAGTGACGATGTATGAATCGCAGTAGCAAAGAAACTCAATTGCAGATCGCAAGTATATGACAGGAAATGGCCCTCTAAACCACTCCCCTCTCTCTTCATCCAATGGTGGGTATGCTCATGCACCGTTCCTTTCCAATCGATACACTATTGGGCGACGCATTTGATCATCATTGAATAGATAGAATATCAAGGTCAACTTATATCTAGGGTTAGCTTTCTCGTACCACACACTACGTCCACTTTTTCCAGTTTAATCAAGGACAAATCGTCGATGCATCGAGATTAGCGAATTCACTATGGATTGGTGCCTTAACCCCAAGTAGGTGTCAAATACAAGACGTCATGTTTCCTTAAATGCACAAGGTTTGTTATTACTAACTTATGTAGCTAACCCATAAGAGCTATATTTGGCACCTACATCTTAAGCTAATCTTCATTTAAGACATCAATGAACTAGACGCATGAGTCAATCTAAAGGAGTTGGCCATGCTTAAAAGAAAGGACTTCTACTTGTTAGCTCCACTATCAATGCATCTAAACATAGTGTACACATTGGATGATTGACATGTAGAAATACTCCGCCCTAAAATCAATTTGAAACAAACATATTGATGATCTAACGGTGAGTTGGTTACAATTTCATATTGGCTTTGGGGCTAGTAACAATTCTAAAAAGAGTTTCATTTTCGGCATAAAAAAATCGATTACCCATTTACAGTTAGATCAAATGCTCAGCAGACTCAAAACGTATAGTACCCTCGATTTTATGCCACCTGGATTAGTTTCTATCACCTTCAATGTAGATCGGCAAAAAGTTAGACAGGATGGAATGGACACCTTTCTCTAATGGTAGTCAATTAGATGCACCAAGTGCATTAATCCCTGTCCATCTTAGTTCTTAAGTCACTGGTGCAGTGCACCTTATGCTATCTTAGCTCCACTCATTCAGAAATACTCAAAAACAATGCACTAGAGGGAGAAATTAGATTTTTTTTTTTTAACACACAAATGATTCATGATTATCCTGATTTGTGCATAACATTTTGTGAAAGAGTGCCCTAGGCACACTATGTTAGCAACTAACTAAAGAAGTTTTATGGCTTTTCACGTTGATCACGTTACATGTGACCATAACCTTGGAATGTGAATTATGTTCCAAATCCAATATGTTTAATAAGGTCTTCAAAGCACTAATCAAATATAATCTTTGTCACCACTCGCATAATTTGGTACAAGAACATAGAGAGCGAAAGGAAGATGAGTTAAATGGGTTTTGCAATGAGGCAGTGGGTAGCTAGTAATTGGGTAAGAAGTTGCCATAACTGCTCATATCAAATTACTACATCGATTTGCTGATGGAGCAACTTCCATGAACAAATTGAATTACTGTGAAGGGCAACCAGAAGAATTTCATATTTAAATTTTGATGAATTATGATCAGAGAAGCAATTCTTTCTAATTAAGAGTAGTAAAATTTAAAGTTCAGACTAATCCTACACAACAACACGTGAGTCAAACCATATTCTTGAAAATCAAGTATGTCATGATGCTTCAAAACACTCATTCATCTCCCATGTGACTTGTAGATCACGTGCAAAAATGATTGGCTGTCAATTACATAGTGACACATCAAAATTTTAAGGTCTTTATAAGGAAAAGGATTATGCAAAAGCTATACCTAAGCACTCTTTTTTTTTTTTTTTTTTTTTATATATGCCCTCAAAATTTCTCCAAAAGGATACCGATAAATCTATTCACTTCACAATTCTAACAAGAAAAGTTCAAAATTTCTTTATGAGAAAAGATACTGGTAAATCTATCGTCTTCGTAATTTTGACGAAAAAATTCAAAATTTCTTCCTAAGAATGGACCCAAAAAATCAAGAAAAATTCAAAATTTTTTTCTCTACTTCTTACAAAAAAATTCAAAATTACACAATTTTACTTAGATGAGATATGCGATTACGCAGTAAATAAAATCAACGCTACTTAATTCTTTACTTTGGTATCGATAAAACTCCTTACCAAAATAAATATTTTCGAACTCTTTCAAATGTTATTTAATTTTTGTTATCTCAGTAATGGGCATCTCAATGATAGGGACCACTTAATTAAATCTTAAACTTGATTTATTAAATTAATCGCTAGCTGTTTTACAATATTTAAAGCCATTTCAGTTTCAAATGCCCCAAGCTCCAATCCCAGCCAAAAAAGGTCAGCGTCTTGTTCCTAATTGGAGTTCGAGTTTCAAATTGCGACCGTCCATTCAGGGCCATCTCGATTCTCCCGTAGGATCCGCCGTACACGTGTCTCCACGCCAAAATGCCACCGACCCCTTGCCGCCAAACTCGACCCCCGTCGCTTTACCCATTTTCCCAGCAAAAAGGGCAAACCTAAAGAGCCGGAGCTGATCCGACGGCTCTACATCGCTCGCCTCGCGCCTCCCGCGATCTCTCCCGTCCAGCGGAACTTTCAATCTGATCCGCACGATCGTCCACATCGCCAATCGCACCGTCCGATCGCGACAGGATCACAAAATTCAAAACCATTAGAGGGAGATGAACACACGCACTCGCAAGCTTCGATACAGAATCGCAGCACCATCAGTCCCAACTCTCTCTCTCTCTCTCTCTCTCTCTCTCTCTCTCTCTCTAAACCCAAAACCTCTCCGCCGTCCGTACGGCCCGCCGCTCGCCGCCGACGGCCGGACGACCTCAATTCGCCGGAGCTTCGGTAACGCGCTCGGTCGGCGGCGAACCGTAACGCCTCGTCGCCCTCGCAATGCCGTTTTGCTTCGTCGCCGTTACGGCAGAGAACGAACCTCCGGCAATCGTCCCTTCCGTTCGCGCCGACGTCCTCGTCCTTCGGATCTCGGAGGAAACGCGGTCCCGCCATTGGTGACGTCGTCCGTCGTTGACGACTGCATGTGGCCTTCTATCTGATTGCCGTCAATTGAGTTTCATCTTGCGGAGTCCGAGGTAATCTCGAGGACTCGATCGAGCGGTCGACAGGGAAATCGTTTGGACTAGCGTAGGCTGATTGCGGAATGATGGACAAGAGCGAGGCGGTGTCCGATTTCGCGCCACAGAAGCCGGCGAGACAGTTGGATTTCACGGCAATCTGTAGATCGTCGGCGGCGGCGAGTGTGGCGTTGACGGAGCATCAAGAGCCCCCGCCCAGCCACAGCCGCCCCCGCAGTTCGGCACGCAGCTCGAGCTTCGGTTGCCGTCTGAATCAGAATCGCGGCAACAATCGCACTCGGAGAAGGCGGTTCAGTGGCAGCCTCGGCAAATTCAGCCGCGTCTTTTCCGCCCAGTGCAACTTCAGTCGCCATTGCAGCCGCCGCAGGTTCAGTATCAGTTGAAGCTCTGTGTGCCGCAAGGGAAACCGCCACAAGTACAGGTTCAGTCTCCACCACCACGGATAATGATCTTGAATTCGAATTTGCAGCCGCAGCCGCAGCCGCAGCTGCAGCTGATTCCGTCAACACAGCAGACATATCCTCTGCATAAGGTTCCAGTTCCAGCAGTGGAAGTTGGGTAAAGTTTCTTTTAACGATCACTGCACTTCTATGGACAAATAGAGGTCATTTGCTGCTAATTATTTGTGTTGCAAAGCCGTTAGAAATTTCTATGGAAAAAAAAAAGGATCGAGAATTTGAATCTTGGGTGTCAATGGTTTCTCTTTACAATGGAATTGAGTTTTGTCATCATTATTTGGGTGTGTATATACCCGCACCCACATACACAGACTCGCACATAATAATATCGTAAGTTCGAGAATTTTTTTATATCTGTCTAAACTAAATTGAATCACTTACATTGCAGCAAGCCAGAATCTCCCATTTCACGGCCACAGATTGCTACTGAAGCAAAATATTATACTCCTACGAAGCCAAAGCTTTGTAATTGCAAGAGTTCTCGATGTCTGAAACTGTAAGCTTATCCTTGTCCATACTTACTTTTGGAATATACAAACTCTGCTCCAAATATTTTGGACATCTTTTATTAGGGTGATGCCTTTCTCTTGTTTCTCCGAGCATGGAGAATTCCGCTGCATGATGAGAGATAACATGAAAACTATGCGTGTGGGGGCTCACCGTGCGGGCGTCTTTGATCACTAGCAGTTGTAAAGTACAATTAGGACTCTGTTTCTTTCCACTACTATGTTTAATCCATATTTGTGCCATGATACATAACAGTAGAGTCTCTGGATCTGAGAGTGTCCTTGCATTCATGCCAGAAAAGATTAAATTGATCAAATGGATAGCCGGATTTTCATTTTATCAGTTCTGGGTAGTGTCAAGATGGTGAGAGCAACGCATTCATTTGTCTCCTGCACTATTATTCTCAATGAGGAAACTGACCTTGAAGCTTTTAGGTACTGTGAATGTTTTTCAGCTGGAGTTTATTGTGATGGTTGCAACTGCATGAACTGTCAGAATAATGAAGAAAATGAGCCTACAAGGAAATTTGCTGTTAGAGCAATCTTAGAAAGAAATCCGGAGGCATTTAGACCAAAGATTGCTACTAGTCCTCATGGATTACAAGATAATGGGGTATGTGTCTTTTTGTGAATACTCTGTCTTTATTATGTCTCTGTGTGTTGATTACATAGCTACTTCATCTAAAAGTTTTGCTGGGTAATAAACATGTTGAAAACAAAACACAGGATGTGGGGGGAATTCAAATGGTGGGAAAGCACAACAAAGGATGTCAGTGCAAGAAATCTGGGTGCCTCAAGAAATACTGTGAATGTTTTCAGGCTGGTGTTTTGTGCTCTGAAAATTGTAAATGCAAGGATTGCAAGAACTTTGAAGGAAGTGAAGAAAGAATGACTCTCTTCCATGGTACCCATGATGCTATGGCCTACATCCAACGAGCAGCCAATGCCGCAATCAATGGAGCGGTTGGTTCCTCAGGGTATGGGGTCCCCCCAGCTATGAAGAAGATAAAACTTGACAATTTTTCCAGTATGCCCCGTAATGGTAGATCCAGCCGAGCAACAGCCCGGTATCAGCAGGTCTTTTCTCTTTTGCAACCTCGGCTGTACAAGTATATTTCAAAGCGACATCTGCTTGGATAATTGTGTATACTTTTCTAAGATGTATGTGTCATAATTGAGACTAACTGGGAAATATAGTCTTTGCAACTATGTGCACTTTCATACACATACACACACAATGTGAGATATGTATGTTTTAAAACTGTTGAAATTATGAAACATGGGTTTGATAGACACGTCCTTAACCATAGTGTATTGTTGAAGGGACGGGGTGGGCAATTTCAGTGATAATTTGAAAAGGAGAAGGCTCACTCATTCAGTAAAAATTTTTCCTTTTTTTTGGTTGAACTACTTTAGCTATCTAATGAAATCACATAGATGGTACTGTGGAGCATATACCTGTTATTGATTGGATAAACATTTCTTATGATGCCCTTGTCACCCTTGGAGCTTAGTGGGGAAAAAGAAGGAGCAATAGAGGTGCTTAGTATTGGAAAAGATGAGTTATAGACTATCACATGATTATTTTGTGCAGTCCTGATACATTCCTTTTTGGGTTTAGACTAGTGTTTGGAACTATCCGGAATATACAAGAAGCGTATGCTTCAAGGATGTTGGAAGTATGAAACATGGTATCTGTAAACCAGTCCTTATCCATTTTCATCCATAAGGGACTTCCTGTACATCTTCTGGGGTACAATGGGAAAAAGAGAAGGCACAACTCTATCCCTGGATTTGTCTTTGTCAATTTATTTTAGCTATTTCTAAGTTTGTTATGAAGATTGGTGGGAAACAAAAGAGAGATTGAAGAAAAGATATTGACTGCCAAATTCATGTGCCTGTGCATGCACTCACATTAGACACGCATAAGCATTTACATTTACGATCATCTGCAATAGTGGCTTAATGCCTGATTCTGTTTGAAAAGCTCATGTTTGTGAAACAGTGACTCATCGTACACATTTCCATGCTTCTTGAGTTCTTAAGAGGACAAAGCTCTTAAAAAAGAACATTTCAGTCAATTGCCAGGATGAATTTAGATTCAAACTCTCTTTCTTTGCATTGAGTATCTCTCTTCCCACTGGCCTGTAATGGTGAGTTCTTGCAATCTCTTTAGGAAAGAAAGTCTGGAGCTTATGTTGCTGGTGTGGCTTCTTCCCCATCCACATCTATATTTTACCCGGCTAATGCAGCAATGCCAGGACCTTCCAAATTCACATACAGGTTCTACATTGTTTGTTGGAAATTGAGCATGCTATGGAATAGGGTGATTGTTTTTATCTAACCAAGCATTGGTGATTTTCGCTGAAGATCTCCGCTGGCAAACATGCTCCAACCAGAGGACATGAAGAAATTCTGCTCATTACTGGTTTCCATCTCTGCCGAAGCTAGGACTACATTTGCAGGTTTCCACTTTTACATGCAATTGAACTGTAATTTGGCTGTTTTTATGAACTTCATCTCACGTTTAAACTAATTAATAAGTATGAGGTTTTACAGTTGCCATTTGTTTAATTTTGTTTTCTTTACTAGTTAAATCAGAGCTTTTGAGGCTTTCAACATGCCAATGCTTAAATCTCTGGATGATTCTATATGTTCTTGGACATGTATATTTCGACTGTCTCATTTAGATGTCAATCAAAACTTAGGATGATGGATATAATAATAATAATAATAATAATAATAATAATAATAATAATAATAATAATAATAATAATAATAATAATAATAATAATATTTTCTTAACTTGATTGTGGAATATCTATTGAGAGTTGCATGAATTGGACCTGCCTTTATGCCATAGTTTGTTGTTATACATTTTGATGTTTATTTAGTTTTTTTTTTTTTTTGCCAGATTTTTTTTTTTTTAGTTATTCACCCTTATTTTGTATGAGTTGGACTCGGTTTTTTGATTTGGTATAGTTCTGTCATCTGAATTTGCCTTGTTGCTCTATCTAGAGAAGGAAGCCCGGACAGATCAGCAGAAAGAACAGGAAGACATTGAAGACTCACTTCCTCTGTTTGCTAAAGCATTAGAGCATGGTCAAAAGGATAGTGCTGTTCAGAAAGGCATGAATGATGACAACTTGAGTAGGAGTCTAGCAGAAAGAGAAGGAACAATTGATTGTGTGTCCAGTGGAGAGGCTTTGCAAAATGATCGGCCAGTTTCCCCTGAAACGCTTGCATTGATGTGTGAGGAAAAAGATGCTATGCACATGGTAGATAGACTTGAAAATGGAGTTTATGACCATACCTGTCCTACTAGTGCTAAATTTAATAGTGGAGGAGACCGTAGGGGGGTCTATGTGGAGCAGGAAAAGGCTGTCCTAACAACATTCTTGCACTCCCTCGACAATCTCATCACTCATGGAAGTAAAGGTAAGTACCTGGATATCCTTCCTTGCAACCTTTAGAGGTTGTTCCTAATCTGCAGTATTTTAGTCAGTCTGCACTCGATAGCTGCTTGTTCTGTAAATCGCCATGATGATTTGTTGGCATATTCAACTCCATTTGGCTCTTAATGAAAATAAGCATTTGCTTTCAAAAGGGGTCCCATAGATACAACTATTAATGGTCATGTACTTCTCGTTCTCAATATTTTCTTGCCGATGATCTCTTTCTGCATTGTTGGCATGGTTGTTGGCTTTCTTTAGTAATTACAATGTGGCATATTGTGGAAGTCCACTATTTCTATCAATTATGACAGATTTTCTTTGGACTATTATTCATCATTGAGAAGCTTTGCTCAGAAGATTCTACAATTTCTCTAATGTTAGATAACTTGGAAATTTGAAGATCTGGTTCAAAAGGACCATTTGTGGTTGACCTCAAAGTGTAGATACTCTTATTTGTGTCCTACCAATCTACTCTAAAGGATGATTATGTCCTCTCCACCATGCTGCAGACACATTGTTCGGTCCAGCGCTTCAAACTGAGACAAGAAAACAGCCGGAACTCCAAAATGACTGCACAAAAGCTGGAAGTGAGCCAGAGAATCGCCCTAACTGCAATGGGGTAAAGTTTCTACCTACAGAAACTATAGTGGAATCTCAGATAGACAGTGGAGTCTCCTGTTCTAAAGAAAATTCAACTTTAACTATGGGATTGGCTATTGATAACGCTCGTCTAACCTCCAAGATTGAAAATTTGCCGTGATTCGAAGAAAACAGCTGATGAGGCACATTTTGGCTTTTCATTACGCAGATGCAGCATTTTGTTAGGTCCAATAGATATCCTCTGTCAGAAACTAACTAGAGCTTCACTCATTTTTTTATTCGTTTTAATGATTGGAAAGTGGTTTTTCTAGTTTCCCCTTTCCCCATAATTAACATTCTATATTTAAATTTGGCTAATTATTTTTCTTAAGTTCATGCACGATTCATAAGTGTACAGACCCTGAGCAGTACATCTTTCTGGTGGAAAACTCATTATCAGGCTATAGACCACTAGGCTCAACAAAGAATTCAATTGCACGGGATCGTTTGTTAAAACCGTAGTAAATGGGTGGCCCATGAAAGGATAAAGCATCGAATTTTGCACTGCCGGAATATCATTGCGCTGATATTGAAATCTGTTCTTTGCCTCCATGCGGTGAAAGGAAACCGTAGCATACAATGTGGTTAAGCAGAGATAGTGAATACTCATACGTGAAGGTCAGTGCATCAAGCGAATAGTGCTTGAAAAGTTCTACAACTAGCATATGGAGTAGAGACGAGCTCAAATATTTTGAAATCATCCCAAATGCTTGATTGAATTATCATTATGAAAGCTATCTAGCTTTTATGAAATTCCATGCTTGTCCAGTTCCCTTGTTTTTGTGGATTTGGAATGAAGTAACACGGTTACAGGGTTTGAATTATGGGTCAGTGATCTGCAGAAACCATATACCGGAGATATACGAAAAGATCTATGCACTGTGCGATAGATTCGACTTACTGAGGATGATATGCCGACGGTATGTTGACTTGCTCATTCGCAACAGATGTTGCCTTTAGCTTTTCCCAAGGATCGTCGAAAATTATGCATACGTTGTCCGTGACTTTAATAAGTACAACGCTTGGGTTATGTTAGGCCAGTTCGTACGATAAAGGTCAAATTTCGTTGGCAGATTCTAAACACGAACTTCATATCTTCTTGTGGATTTGAGGAAGTTTCAACTTTGATCAACAACAATTACGTCGTGTTGCACGATGGAACGGAGGAGATGAGAAGGGGAGATCCGACCTGGTCAAATTCATTAGACGCACATTTCGATGTCGAGACTGGGAAGGATACCACAGTAGATTCGAATGTTTGCTTGCTAATTCACGCAAGAAGGTGTAACAGAGAGAAAATGGCAGAAACGCTCGCTGGTTCACAGCGTCTTTGAAGTTGCTTAGTAATAATAATACATTCGAGCTCGACTTTTTATCGACAAGGATGAGCATAACCTTTTACAAGACCAACGGAAGTGCGTAGCTGTACATTCAAATTGTATGATATGGCGTCGAGAGAAGTCATCCCGGCTCGGCTCGGCCCGGCTCGGCACTCAATACGGGACGGGAGTACGGACTGTCGAGGGTCCTGATTTCATGTCCTCGATGATGGCATTCAAGAGAAACTGAGTCACGGGACCTTCTTTACCTATCAAGGAGAAAATGCGAAACGCAACTATGAACTTGATGCGTGCGGTGCTACTAAGACGAGTTGATGCAGCTTACTAAACTCACCGTTGCCGATCACCTGCTTGTCCCACTGGACGACGGAGCGGACGAGAACTCCGCTGCCGATGAGCATCATCTCTTCTGCTGCTTTTCCTTCCTCTACCGTCACGTCCCGTAGCTTGATCCCCTGAAGTTTGCCCTCGTTCACCAGCGCCTCGGCCATGGTCAGGACCCTTTTCGCGGTGCACCCGCTGAGGATTTTGTCGAAATGCGGCATCACAAGTTCCTCCTCCTTCGTGACGAACGCCACGTTCATGTTCGGCCCTTCGGCGATGAATCCCTCGTTATCTAACCATATGGCGGCATAAGCGCCGTTTTCTTCGGCTTCCATCTTCGACAGCACGTTCGGGAGGTAGTTCACGCTTTTCATGGTGGCAAACTGAGGAGGCTTTATGGGAATCGACGAAGTAACGACTTTGATGCCGCTCGAATCAAATGGCGACTGATCCTGAATCACGATTGCGTACAAAGCGGGTTCGGCACAGCCGGAAGGAGAAAGCTGGAAATCACCGGGGCCGGCCGAAAGCCAGTACCTCAGAGACCCTTTTCGACACTTAGAAGCGCTCACGGTTCGGATGAGGATTCTCCTGATGCTTTCTCGATCGAACGGAAGACTGATCTTGGCCATGGATGCCGATCTTACGATGCGATCGAGGTGCTGTTCGAGCTCGTAGAGATGCCTGCGACAAGCGTAGAGAGTTACAATCAGCTATGAACTAAATTTCAGCTACTGCATCTGTATAATTAGAGACACCGTCTCTGTCAATCGACTTGAACATGATTTCTCGACCTCGAACTTGCTAGGGCCAGGCGTTCGACAAGCATCGGCATCATAAATGACTCTGAAAATTATGACAAAAACCATGGAGAGCAGTCGAAAAGAATCGCGCCGACATCGGTACATTGCCAATTCTTCTAGGTACGAGCTCTCAGTTTGCGGAGGCGAAACGCGAACTTACCCGTCCATTATCGCGGCGGTGTCGAAGACGCCGTGCCCCCTGTGGACCATGTGGTCGTCCATGGGGATCACCATGGCCGCCGGATCCGTGACGATGCCGCCGAAGACGCTCGAGTACATGGCGAGATACTGCTGCTTCCCTTTCCATCCCCGCCGCTTCGCCTGCAGCCTCTCGACGGCCTAGACACACCCGGAAAACGAATTCATCAACCCAAATAGCTACTGTGACTCCGGCCCTTTCGATCAAGCAGCAAGCCACTAGCAAAAGCACTCGAACGAGAGAGAGAGAGAATAGAGAGAAACTGACCTCCGAGAAAGTCAGGAGCGGCACGTCGGACGCTCGTTGACTGCCGTTATCTACAAAACGCATAGACATCACTCGAAAAATGATCGAATCACGAAACGCGGTCGAGCGAAAAGAGCGAAGAAGAGCAGTCTAAGGTCAAACGGAGAGGATCCAGCGTTCCGGAGAAGAAAACAGAACTCACTGACTAAAGTCTGCGCTCCGTGGCAGCTCCTGACGATCGCCGTCCGTCCGCGGGCCGCCGCCGCGCGCGGGACCGAGAGCTTGAGCAGAGCCGCGCGAGGACTTGAGTCGGGCGCGCGATCGGCGAGCTTCGCGGCGGATCGAGATGGGGAGAAGGTGAGGGAAGCCATGAGGGAGCGAAGCAGAGAGAGAGAGAGAGAGGTGTGGAAGGATGAAGACGAAGCTCGCCGGAATCGATGGGCGGAGGAGGAGAAGAGATGCTGCTGCGACGAGATTCGAGCGGGCGGCAGAGATTCTGGCGGCGCGAGTGGAGCCAAGGAGGTGGCGACGGGGACGATTCCCCGAGCTCCGTCGGAACAAATTTGCCGGCACGACGGGACGCTTCCACGTCAGCGGCCGGCATCTTGACAAATCAATTTGTTTTTTTTTTTTTTTTTTGTTTTTTTTTTTAATTTGGAATTTTATTTTATTTTATTCTCCGCGTGCGTGTGCAAAGCTGTTCGCTTTCTAGTTAATCAACTAGTGTTCGACAACGCACTTAGTTTAGTAAAAAGCATATTTTAAAGGACGCCGTCTTGAGTTTTCCAAAGTAATGGAAAAAAAAAATTAACATTGGTGGAAAGCTTTAGGCCGTGACATTATTTTATTTCGCCAATGCTTGACGAATGTTGCGAAGTATATTTAAGACTTTCTTTTTATATCAATTCAAATCATATCAAATATGTCATTTCAGGAATGAAAAGTGCTGCCCCTTCATCGTCAGAAAGCATATAACCTCTTTCGGTGATTGAGTAAGGGTGGTTGGCCTCTCACCGTCGACCAAAATGTTGTTTGAGTCATCATCACTCAATAGTCAACCGAATTGAAATTGATTACTCAAGGCAAAATCAATTAAGCTAAGTGGCTTGGTTGCACATTAAAAGTTTGAGAGTACCAATCCCATTGGATATGAATTGGGTGACGAAAAGTAGACTCAAACTTTAATTCCCTTGAATATAACTCGTTAGATAGATAAGATAAAAAAATTTAACGTTTATTACAAAGGACGAAAATCGAATTATGTAAGTCACAAAATTTGTCGATTGTAAGAAATTTAAAGTAGAAGTCATGCCAAACAGACTTAAGTACACTGGCAGTAGAGAGAACGATGTCCCACAATGCTCCATTTATGACATGGATGGTACATGGTTACTTACCTGTGCTGATCATGACTTATGAAAATGGATTTCTTTTTTTAACAATATATAATATATTTATTGATATTATATATATTCAATTAATTCATTATTGAATAAATTAAATTTTATGAATCATATTAAATAAATTAAAAAATTATGGATCAGTTATATATTAGATAAAAGTTCAATGGTTATTTTTGTCATCATTCCGAGATGAAAAAAAAAAAGAAAAGAAAAAGAGGCACTGTTCCAGAGCCCTCTCCCCATGGGCCCCAAATTCGCGATTCGAAAATTAGGGCTCGCTTTCTCCCCCAATTCAATACGACCCTGCAACCGATCTTCCCAAATAGTCCGATCGAATCCCACGCCGAGGAAAATCCTCTTCATTTTCTCCATTTCCGACCATCAATCCTCGAAAGCTCGAACATTGGAGCGATCTTCCTGCTCCGAATCGGAATTCGACCCGCCCGATCGGGCCCGCAGACCCCCCAGATGGCGATAATCGGCGACGCGCTGCGCCAGGCGTTCATGCCGAAGCGCGAGTACGAGAGCCTCCGCGACGAGGACAAGGCGTGGCTGAAGCTCCAGCGGCCCGGCCTGGTGCTCCTGACCTCCGCGATCTGCGGCCTGATCCTGGCGTGCACGATCGTCACCCTGAAGATAGTGTTCCCCGGGGACGACAGCCTGAAGAGGCCGTTCTGCGGCAACCGGAGGGTCCTGCCCCTGTCGATCGACGAGAAGGGCGGGGACGCCGACCCGCTCCCGGGCGCGTTCTACTTGACGGACGCGGAGACGGTGGATTATTATTGGATGGTCGTGTTCGTCCCGTCGGCGATCATTTTCGCGGTGTCCGCCGTGTACCTTGTTGCAGGTGAGCTTGAGTGAGCTCTTTCTGTGCTCGGGTTTTGTCCTCGAAGTTATTGCGAAAGTTGGCGGTTGTTAACGGAGAGAAGGAGAGCTGAAGAAATGAAGAAATGAGCTGTGTGAATTGAGTGGTTGTCTAGTTATGTCCCAAGACTTGATTTTAGGTTTAACCCATGTGTTGTCTTATGAGAGGTCTTTGGAAGGATAAGGTCTATCGGTGTTCGAAACTTGCTTTACTGTAGAGAGCCGACCGGAAAATAATTGAGGAAGAAATGGAATGGTAGGGTGGATGTGAAAGTCGTGGATGAGCGTCCGTGGCCAACGGAAGAAATGGGCTAAAACGGAAAATGCTGTTGGGAATTCCCGTAGGACTACCTTGCATTCTGTGCAGCAATATGGGAAAGAACAAGTTGAAGTTGAAACTTTGGTCATGGTGGTTTTGCCCGATCCTTCTATGGTCCTTTCGAAATATCGAGTGGACTGTGTACCTGAAGTGTTACCCTTGTTGGTTATCACTGCTAATGCACCCTGTTGGCCCAGGAGCTTTGACAAAGGAACGATTATCACACTTAACATGTTATGGATCGATAGTTCGATCCTTTCTCCGCCCTTGTATCATTTGGGTTGTTATATATTCATAGAGCTGGACTTAAAAATTGCGTAAATGTGAATGGAAATGTGATTTTGAGTATGGTTGATTAAATATCCACTGGCCAACTGTGCGTTATGAGTCTGCTCTCCATTTTTGGGATCTCCAATGTTGTGCCTTCTTGCTAGATGTCCCAATTTTATCTTGATTATAGTATGAATATGATCATCAAGATGCAAACAACACAATCATTTTTCAGTAGCTCATGGTTTTGAGTATTCTGCAGGATTCACCGTCGCTTACTCTGCTCCAACAAGGCATGGGTGCTTGAAAGTGGTCGAGAATAACTACTGTGCTTCGAGAAGGGGTAAGTGCTGTTTCTTCAATCTGGTGGACACAGTTTGCTCCACCAGCTCCTGCTAATTGAGAACTCAACAACTATTTGCAGTTGCTTTTGGTGGTTGTGTTGCTACAAGTTTTCTCCATTTGTTGTCTGGGACTTCAGAAAACTTCTTTATCAACTTAAATCGATTCTGCCTGGTGTGTGAAGTCTAAAAGAGAAGAAAATTTCCTCAGTGTGCACTGTTTTTAACATTCTTAATTCATATATGCAGGTGGTGTCCGCTGTCTTTCTATTCTCAATGTCGTCTTTGCTATCATATTTGGCCTTCTCGCGATATTTCTGGGTTCAAGCCTCCTCACATTGGGCAGCAGCTGTTCGGTGCCCCTGTTTTGGTGCTATGAAATATCAACTTGGGGACTCGTCATTTTGTACGGAGGGACTGCCTTTTTCCTGAGAAGGAAAGCTGCTGTAATCCTCGATGGAGGAGAATACGGTAGTCGAACCCTCGGTCTCGAAATGCTCGAAGCTAATCCATTGGAAGTCACTCCCGACATGGAAAGACGTGTCAATGAAGGGTTCAAAACATGGATGGGATCATCCCTCTTGTCCTCCGACGAAGAGGATGAGCCAGAAAGCTACGTGGAAGCGCCTCAGCCAAATCTCACTGACTTCAGCGGGCAAAGAGTGTGATTTCAGAAAGAAGAGGTGCCTGGATTCAGACTCGATAGCATTTGCATTTTGCCCTGGACCGTTGCAGAGCATTATCGGATTCGGATTTGCTGAAAGCAAATCTGCAACTGATGAACTGACACCATCTTAGATTAGATAAGTTTTGGCAATGCTGGGTCAACTTGTGGCCTGTCTCCGACGTCTGGCTATGACCTACTCCGCGGGCAATCCTCATAGCTTGTGAATAATAAGTGATTTTTAGGCCTCACATTCTGTAACAGTGTACTCACATGGTAAAGCAGTGAAGGAAGCAACTTTGCCTTGATGGCTTCTGCACTTAGTTCGTGTTGAGAGTTCTCTCAGTGACAGAAAATGAAACGCTGTGTAGTTTATGACCTTGTGTCACGGGCCTTGATTTCTCACGGGAAAATCACATAAATAGTATCTGAAATTTACCTCAATATATAATGTGTTTTTTAAACTTTTAATTTTTTAATATAATTCATAAACTTAACTTAATGTGTTTTTTAAACTTTTAATTTATTTAATATAATTCATAAACTTAACTTAATGTGTTTTTTAAACTTTTAATTTATTTAATATAATTCATAAACTTAACTTAATGTGTAATGTGATTTTTGAACTTCTAATTTATTTAATGTAGTCTCTAAACTTTTGTTGAATATTCAATGTCTCTAGACTAGATAATCCAAGAACTAGATTGAATCAAGTGATATAAAATTTTAAAGACTAAATTGAACATTTTTCAAAAGTTGAGGGATGATAACATTCTATATTGATGTAGAATTTAAAAATTATTTGAATAAATTAAAAATTCATAAATTATTTGTGTAATTATTTCATTTGTTATCTGTGGAAGGGTGCACCTGCCAATCTCAAGAAGAGCTAAACTTTGGAAATTGCAGAATTAAAGTGATGTCGTACCGACAAATTGAGTGGAAGTTGCAAAAGTAAATTGAGAAAATTTAAGAACACAATCAATGACATGACATATCGCATTTATGAGTCTACTGTGTGGAAATAGCGCAACCAAATAGTTCCAATAACTTAATGTCATAATTATTTTGTTGCTTTTTACATGGAAAGATGTTTTAAGCGCGAGACTCATCACATTAATGTGATGTGACAACTGTATTTATTTGGGATGAGTACAGTCTGGATTGAATCGATGCACCTCTTAACCCTAAAATTAATTCACACAGTATTGATTTTCAATTTTCGGTATCGAGAACCAATCCTATTGAACTTAAGACCAAAGATCGAACTGATCCAACGAGTTTGGTTCGTAACTAAGGTTAACCTAAGATTAATCAATAACTTTTTTGTTTCATTTTTTGTACTCCTTGAAAAGGAAAAACTACAATTTCAAATTATAGATCCATTGACAATGCAACATTTATAAATATTAATACATATTTAACAAATTTAAAATAAAGCAACAATAGAAATTTCATACCTGCTAAAAGCAATAATCATAAAAACGATTAAAACCACTTATAGAGATATGAGACAAGATGGGAAGTTCCTGTAATCATCTATTAACAATACTGGTAACACCATATGCAGAAGCATCATAAATAAATATTAAATATATAATATATATAATTATGATTGGTTTGGATTTAACCAACTCTAATCTTCCAAGATTGAAAACCAATTCGCACAATACTAGTCCAAGAATTTCAGGATTAAGGACCGACCCAATTCTCCTGGAAACCCAATTAAGACCAGTAGAGTTGGGTCGGTCCAGGGTCGGTCTAGGGTCGACTGACGCTCACCCCTAACATTTATAATAATTCAGTGTTTTATTTCATGTTGGTGTCAAAACATCATAGATTTTACATCCACGAATGAAGAAGTATGTTGATTATTATTTCGGATTTTCTCCTCATAAATCGTATTTCTGTTCCATACCATTTTTGTTTCTAGTCCAGCATAATTATCACTTTTCAAGCTGGGCTTTTTGGTCCTTTGACCCAAAATAATCTGGGCTTTTTGGTCCAAGAAACAAGCCCAATCTCCATCTCTCCTCCTCCTCCTCCTCCTCCGCCGATCCATCCCTCCCTAAACCCTACCCTCCCTCTTTCTCTCTCCGAGATCCATCCTCGGCTCTGTTTCTCTCGCGCTCGCAGCAGCTGAAGCTCGTCTCGTTGTCCGTTCGCCGACGACGATGGCCGCCGCCTACGAGTACGACGATGCCCCCGGCGGCTACGACGACGGGCACCGGCAGCCCCAGGCGGCGGCGGCGCCGTCGCAGGCGGACGCCGCCGGGTACGACCCGAACTTCGTGCCCGACTCCGTCAAGTCCTTCGTTGTCCACCTCTACCGCCACATCCGCGAGAAGAACGTGTACGAGATCCACCAGATGTACGAGACCTCGTTCCAGACCCTGTCCGACCGGCTTTTCAAGGACACGCCCTGGCCGTCCGTCGAGGCCGTCGCGCACTACGTCGACAACGATCACGTCTTCTGCCTGCTCTACCGCGAGATGTGGTACCGGCACCTGTACGCCAGGCTCTCGCCCACGCTGAAGCAGCGGATCGATTCGTGGGATAACTATTGCAGTCTCTTTCAGGTACGAGGGGCTTCGGATTTCTTGTTTCTGTGGCTAGAGATGTTAAATCAATTGCGCAGTCTATTGCTTCAAAAGGTTGATTTTAAAGAACGGGACGATGTATTGGTGCGTTTGTGTATATATATATGTAACGTATTGCATCACCTTAACAAGTTAAGTTGAGTGGCATTATCAATTGCGCCAACATTTTCATCTTTTGAGAATATTGCAGCACTGGTCTTACAAATGGTAGTTTGGAGGACCTTATTGGTGGGATTTTGCTGTATGAATGGGCGCAGATTATGGGTTTTTGGGAGGATACATTCTGCTCTTATTTGTAAGGCGTTAGTTTTGTGTTCATGATGGGCACCAGATTACTGTATGCATGCCCTTGAAAGTAGATTTCTTGTCCTAGTAAGAAATTTTATGGTCTTTGATGTGCAAAAGACTGGTGATTGGTGGATGCATATCTATCGGTGTGGGTATCTTTGTTGTCATTGAAGCTGAACCAGAGGAATGACGGTTTAAGGATTTCTGTTTTTCTGTGTCACATATCAGGTAGTCTTGCATGGAGTGGTGAATATGCAATTGCCAAACCAGTGGTTGTGGGACATGGTGGATGAGTTTGTTTACCAGTTTCAGAGCTTCTGCCAGTATAGGGCGAAGATGAAGAACAAGACTGAGCAGGAGATTGCATTATTGAGGCAGTATGATCAGGTAATTGTAATTGGGAAACATTATGACTCTCAGGACTTTCCTAATTTGCATGTTTTCTGCAGTTTTTCTAACACTAGTCTACATCAGTTGCTAAACGGGGAAGAATTCCTTGGTCCGGTTCATTTTTTCAAATAGATTGTTTAGATCAATAACCAGTCAAATGCAGTGTACTTGGTCAAACCGGCAGTTCAACTGGGAGAAGCCCAATTGGATTGGTTCATATAGACTTGCTCTTAAAAAAAAAAAAGTAGCAGCTTTCAAAAGATGGGATTGGATGCTTTCCACTTTATTGTGGAGCTCCAACCACTAAGCTACAGTCCATCTGTTTCTATTTTTTACCAGAACTTAATTTCAAGCTCTTTTGTGGTCTTAGAAACAAGTGACTGGCTTGATAGATGCGACTCAAAAGACCTGCACCTCTCAATTATGGCAAGTGTGTCTTTAACCTGCTGAACTAGACAACAAGTGCAGCATACGCCACCATGTTTTGCTTTTAATATATGAACAAGTAGATGAATTCAGCATCTAATGATCTGGCAACTCAACCAGTTGAAGTGGTTGACCTGTGAACTGCTTCCCTGACTGGTTCTAAAGACCAGCGCTGGGTTTATAAACGCTTGTATTCTGTTGTGAACTGTTAAAACTGGGTTCCACTTCCATGAAGCGTATCTCAAGTTTAATTCTACCAATGGATAGTTTCTCCTTAAGTCGATTGAAAGGCGTACACTCAAATGCAAGCTCATGTTCTCATAGTATGCCTTTGTTTCTGCAGATTTATTAAATGCTGCCGTTGCCTGTTTATGACATATGTCAGTAATATAGTACTCTGTTGCAGGCTTGGAATGTGTATGGTGTGCTCAATTTTTTGGAAGCACTTGTGGAGAAGTCTATGATCATTCAGATCTTGGATCAGGAAAAGGAAGGCCTTGAACAATTCACTGCCACTGATGGTTATGATTACGGTGGTGGGAGCAATGTGCTGAAGGTGCTCGGTTACTTCAGCATGGTGGGATTGCTGCGAGTTCACTGTCTCTTAGGTGATTATCAGACTGGCTTGAAGTGTTTACTCCCAATTGACATTAGTCAGCAAGGCGTTTATACTAGTGTCATTGGAAGCCACATTGCCACTATTTATCACTATGGGTTTGCCAATCTTATGCTACGGAGGTAAATTTCTCTTGTGATCTTTGATTTTGTTTGGTAGCTTTACTGTCTCTCTGTTTTGAGCCAACTATTTACACAATTTTTAATAGGTATGTTGATGCAATTCGAGAGTTCAATAAAATCCTCTTATACATCTATAAGACAAAGCAATACCATCAGAAGTCCCCACAGTATGAGCAGATACTCAAGAAGAATGAGCAGATGTATGCCTTGTTGGCTCTTTGTCTTTCACTTTGTCCCCAAGTGAAGCTTGTTGATGAGACTGTGAACTCTCAGTTGCGAGAGAAATATGGTGAAAAAATGCTCAGAATGCAGAGATATGATGATGAGGCTTTCGTCATCTATGATGAGCTTTTCTCATATGCCTGTCCTAAGTTCATCACACCCTCAGCTCCAAGCTTTGAGGAGCCTCTTGTCAACTACAATCAGGTACGTAACATTTAACTTTATCTCATGAGAAGCGGTATTCAGTGGTTATTTGGAGCTTTCCATTATGCTTTTATTGCATTTAATCTTGCTGAGAGTTAATTAGCTGATATCTGTTTGGCTGTCTATGGCATTGACAAAATTTATATGAGGCTGGATTGCATGGATAGGTCAATTGTCATTTCATTTCCTTTGGTAGTGCTCAAATGTACCTTGATATGAGGTGTTGGTATTCAGCTGGTTGAAATGGATTCCTGTCTGTCCAAATGATGGCATTAGAATGTCTATTCTCCTATTTAGTGTGCATTGCGCAAGGCTGCATGTGCGTTTGTATATGTTTACCTTTGGTCATAATGCCGATAATCCTATGCTAGGAAATACTGATTGTCTTTTTTGTGCGTATTTGTCTTGAAAGCAGCATTTTGTGCAATCTCGTCTGCTTTTTCAACATGACTGGTAACTTGCTATGTGCCTGATGCACCACTCATCAATTATTGCAGGATGCCTATAGGCTTCAGTTGAAGCTGTTCCTTTATGAAGTGAAGCAGCAGCAACTACTATCAGGTGTTAGGACTTTCTTGAAAGTGTATTCAACAATCTCACTTGCGAAGCTTGCAAATTATATGGAAGTCGATGAACCCACTCTGCGGTAAGGAGTAAGATAAATCTTGTTTTTGCTCTGTCCTATATAGTTGTCACTGCTTATTTATGCGTTGCATTTGTCTGCTGCAGAACCATATTGATTACATATAAGCACAAGACACATGCTATTGATACAGATGGAAAGGTCATCTCAAATGCCGATATCGATTTCTTTGTAGATGATGTAAGCCTGTCAGCTTTCTTCTGTCATGTTCTCCTCCTGATCGGCACACACGCTTTTTGTTTAATTCTACCTGCAACACATTTATTTTTTGGAACAACATGCTATTCCTTTCTGCTTAATTGTAGAAACTGTTAAGATTGCTTAGGCTAGCAATGTGATGCAAAATTATCCTTATTAAGAGTGACACTGGAGTTAACATCCAAAACATTTCAGTTTTTGGATGCATTTGCCAAATCAGCAGATACTAATGTCTACTCATATCTGTGAATATATATGAGTACAAGCCTTATGTTGGAAGTGTCACAATCAATTGTAGGTTCTTTAATATTGTATTGAGGTTGCGGATGATAGGGAAAAAATTAACCACATTTATACCTTGGGAAACTCTTCTTGGGTTGATATTTTGCTGTCAACGATTTCTTTTCTATGGATTGGGGGCTCATATGTCATGTTAATGCAGGACATGATTCATGTCGTTGAATCCAAACCAGCAAAGAGATATGGAGATTATTTCTTGCGCCAGATTGTCAAGGTATGTGGAACCAACCTCGTCTTCATGACAATTATTAGTTGTGTAGGTGGACGGTATTTCATGATTACATGTTTCTCTGACAGCTTGAAAGCATGATGAACGACATGGACAGAGTTAAGCTGGAATAACCGCACTGTCTTCTTGATTTGTCTGTCCCCTCTGCCGGCTGTCTTTCTCTGAAGGTCGGCATTTTTTTGGCACTATGATCAGCCCTTTTCTGTAGTTTCTAGTGTGACTGCATTGGGTCTCCGTGTGCTAAAAAGACACGAGAAGTATGGAGACCTCACTTAGTTGGTGTGCCCACTGGGTTTTAGAATCTTTTTTTTTTTTGGAAATGTATTTTTTTGGCATTAATCAATGAGCTTCCTACCGGTACAGTGGACCAAGCTAGTTGTTATCCTTTGCATCTGCTGTTACATCAGAAACTTATAGAATGGTAGCTAAACGCAGGAGCCAACTACGTGGCATTTACAGTATGGGTTATGGTTCATTGGCATGCACAGGTAGGAGTGTTATTGCATGTTCAACGGATAGGGCAGGGCCCCTTCGTGTGTGATGATGGTTCATCGGTGTGGAAGGAACATTAATCTGTGAATAGGATTGATGTAGATAGGGTTGGCTGTTCCTGACATCCTGTGGTGTTTGTGTTTTTTGTCATTTGTCCTCTTTTGGGTTGCGAAAGCGACGACAGACATGCTAAGCATCCTTTGTTGGTCGTGTTTGAGCAGTTCATCTCAAGCCAAAGCCTATTTGGTTTAAACCGATGAGCTGATGGTTTGATTGTTCTCCGATTTGGGTTAAGACATGCTATGTGACGACAACGATGGCGTTATGAATGGATGATTCACTGACGGAGGAAATAAAGTAAATATTGAACGTCCGAGTTAGAGCGCTAGAATTGCATACTAAACGAGAATGTTTATCACCTTCTTGTGAATTCATTTTTATGAAGTAATGATTGTAGTATATTCGGCTTTACTTTTCAAAGAAATTATAGCTGCAGCAGGTTCCGCTGTAGCGACAGAAAAGATCGATTACCCATTCGTCGTTCCGCTGCTTTTGTTTGCCTCCTTTCGGCTGGCGATCATTTGACCTGGGAGCTAAAAAGATCTTTGAACGACGGCTGGTTCAATTATATTGGCCTCACCTTTGCGTCCCTTCGTCGCTTGATTTTTTTCTTGTGGTCGAGGATTCGACGTGACCCATCGAACGCGTCGAATAATTGTCGTTTGTACTCGTTGTTCGGCCAAAATGAGACCCAACGCTACCAACAACGGTAAAACTGCGACTTCACGGGACCCAAAAAGAGAATGTTAAAAAAGTTTACTCCATAACGATTTTTTCTTTAAAAAATAAGAAGTTTCACTTTCGACAAGATTGTGATGACTCCCTTCCCCTCGATATGTGGCTGTTGATATTCACCGGAGTTACGTCCGACGACGGCCTATCTTTGCAATAATTGTGAGTTACTTCTTGGAGGGTCTGTCGGTGTAGGCACGTGAATTACCTTTTTTTTTTTTTTGACATTTACGTGGCTCTAGGATTTGTTTGACACGTGTGGGGGTACAAACGGTGATGGGTTAAGGTTTTGAAAAGTCCAAGGTACAACCGGTGATGATTTGTCTTTCCGTATTCCGTCATCCGAGTTGAAAGCATCGGGTAAAAGCAGACTGTTTTGAAGCTAAAAATTTCAATGTCTATGTATAGGACCAAAAGAAATATGGATAATAATGGGTATATCGGGGAGAAATTTGAAAAATCATCTGTACTTTTCATTCTCATGTCTATTTATTCTAAGTTTTGAAAATTTATAATTTGTATCTCCAAATGAAATCTTCAGATTGAAAAGACTAATCTATCCTTGAAACTCATCTAGACCTAAAATTGTTTGCCACCTCTCTCATTGCGGCCCCCGGGCCCCCCACCCCCTTCCCTTCTTCACGGGCATGGTTACACTTGACCAAAGACCGACTCATTTGCGACAGATCCGGCTCAATGGCTGCAGAGCTAGGCCAATTCTGGGACAAGAGGCCTACCTAGTCGATGGGTCGCAGCTCAATTGGGGTGGCAATTGGCAACGACATAGCAAGCATCATTGGCACCGAGAAGGGGAGGGGCAAAGGGGCGGGTGGGCGGATGGGTTAAGGTTTTGGACGAGTGATTTCATTGTGGGTGGATATGAAATTGTCGAGGGGAGTTGGGGGAGAGGGGGGGGAGCGGTGATGTTGGAAGAAGGAAAATAAAAGTCCATAGATAGAATGAAATGTTAGATGTAACTTAAAGGGGAGGAGCGGTGATGTTGGAAGAAGGGAAATAACAAGTCCATAGATAGGATGAAATGTTAGATGTAACTTAAAATGTGTGTGGGGGGGGGGGGGGTGTGATGTTGGAAGAAGGAAAATAATAGGTACATAGATATGATTAAATGTTAGATGTAACTTTAAATTGGGTTGGGGGGAGTGATGTAGGAAGAAGGAAAATAACAGGTACATAGATAGAATTAAATGTTAGATGTAACTTAAAATGGGGAGGGGGAGGGGTGATGTCAGAAGAAGGAAAATAACAGGTTCATAGATAAAATTAAATGTTAGATGTAACTTAAAATGTTGGGGGAGGGGGAGGGGGAGGAGTGATGTTGGAAGAAGGAAAATAACAGGTTCATAGATAAGATTAAATGTCAGATGTAACTTATAATGTCAATTGTAGATTTTCAAAACTCGAGATGTTAAGTTGGCATAAAGATGAAATGTAAAGATATTCTATTATCATTGTTATTGGCGTACACTTTTTTATATTCACGCAAATTTCGTTAGTAGGAAACCCTTTTTCTTGCAATAATATAGTGATAGAAAGGATTATAAATTATCAAAGAATCCTAATCACGTGATCTTGTCCGGAAACAAAGAGTGGTGGGGTGCACGGACATTCAATTCTATGGATCCCCCTCCCCTACAAAGATCATCGTAGGGAGAAAGCTGCGAGATGCCAATAGATTATAACACCAAAGCATCTTTCATGGCCAAAAAGAGACAGGTCGCTCCAATTCCTTCTCGCCATACGAATAAACAAACGCTGAAATGTGGACGCGAAAAGAAATCCGCCCGGGTTGAAAAGAAGAAGAAGTCTTCCTCCAAGATCGGGACACGCGACCTACCGTGGTCCTTCTGATCGTTAGGTGGGCGGGCGCGTCCCCGTCCCCGTCCCCTCGCTCCCCCACGTGATTCTCCGCCTGATGGCATCATCGCCTTGGACGATGCGTCGAAGGGTTTCTTGAAGCAGCGCGCAGGGTCGCCGGCCGAAGCAGGGCATCTTCCTCATAGGGAAATATCCGTCGTACTTGTGCAAACCGCGATGACGATCTTTCCGTTTTCGTGGCCAAAAGGGTTCCCCACCCGTGCGTCGCTGAGCTCTGTCTCTCCCAGCGTGGAAAAGAAACAATAAATTAACAGGGGAAGGAAGAAGAGTGAACAGAAGGGAGCTTCACCAGCTGAACCAAGTGAGTAGACGAATGCCACTTCCCCCACCTTCTCACTTACCATCCTCCCCAAATTCCCCCTTTCCACCCACCACCCGCTAACCCGATTCTTGATTTTCTTGGTCCCCTCTCCTCGCGTGGCTACAGAGTGCTTGATAAATCTTGGCGAGAGCTGAAGAAAGATAGGAAGCAGAGGCTGCTCTCTCTCTCTCTCTCTCTCGGTCTTTCTTCGCAGCGTGGCGGGGGCCTTATGGCGAGGTGCGCCAGGTGCTGCGTTCGCGGCTCGATGAGAGGGATGAATGTGATCGTGAACATCTGTGGGGTCGGCATGATCATATACTCCCTCTGGCTCCAGAAGATGTGGGACGATGGCGTTGCTATGCTTCCTACTGTCGCCAACCTGCCTCTGCCATGGTAAGCACTCGAGATAGCGGAAAAGAAAAGAAAACAATACTTCTTCATGTGTTTCTTTCCGAACGCTGATGCGGAAATTACCCAAATTTGCTACAGAGCTTACCGTACAGCATTGCTTGCGGATTCTTCCGTTTCGCGTTTGCTTCTTCTCTTTGAATGAAGAAGCCCATCGATTTGTTTATGATGGGTTGTCATCGTCAAATGTCAGTCAGTGTATCGGAGCTAGTTCGATTCCTTCTTTCCAGTTTCTAGAAAAATTCGATGAAATTCGATGTTTTCTCGTCTTGATAGCCGGTTAAATTTTCTTCTGTAACCAAGATATGTTAGACTTGGGCTATGAGTTTTGTTCCCTTTCCTTCTGTATCGGTATCGCAGTGGCTGTTAATACCATATTCTTTAGGCATGAACGAGGCAATATGCTAGATTGTATCTTAGTTCCGCATATAATCTTTTAACATGTTTTTCTAACTCCTAACACCAATTGGAGAGCAGTCCTCATTTTACCTGAAACTTACGGCATTGGTTGAAGCGCTAGAATGAAATTTTATCGCGAAAAGATATCTTAGCAAGTGATCTATGGATAAAGATGTCTCTCATCAATCAAGTTCATTTTCTTTATAACATAATGCTTACCCTGAGAAATAGGAACATTGCTTCATTCTTGTATTACGTTCTTTTGTTCAATGCTATTGAATTGTACAATGAGATGGTTCTTCCTTTTAACAGGTTTATATTCACATGTTTAGGCATCGGTATCGCTGTCTGCTTCAGCACGCTTTTCGGCCATATGGTTGCTAATTGTATTGGCAATTCTTCTTTGTGCATAGTATCCTTCTGAACTTTTTACTCTCTCCTTCACGGAGTAACTTTCATTGAAGCTCTAATACTTCTGTCAAGTTTGGTTATTCTTGTTATTCTTATTGGCCTTTGAGAGAACCCGAGCTTCTGTCAAGTGTCCTGTGTATTTGATCACTCACGGTAATCCTTAAACCGATTATTCAGTACATTTTCACTTTGATATCCCTTCTTTTTCTTGAAGCGACAGTTCTGGTCCTGATATTCTTCAAGATGGATTGGGCAGAGGTATGCTCTCTCAAAACTTTTCATGGTCTAGCTCGATTAGTAGTACCTTGTCAATAGCATTTCTCTTGCCTTATCTCTGAGATGGGGGAAATCTCATTGGGCATGTTATGGTTTTGGACTTGGTGGAAGCTAAAATCGAGAGGAATGGTCGATGGAACAGAAAAACTTAAACATTTGTGGCAGAAATAACTGTTGATTATGTGACATTCTTGGTTGAGTACAGATTGTATTTTTCATGATTTATGAGGCTAGTTCCACTTTTACTAGAATGTAAGATATCCTCAATCCGCTCTCGCAATTCACATGTCAAATGACTAGTTGGATGTGCTACATGAAAATAAATTCTTGATGAAATGCCCAGAAACTGTCCGTCCTTCACATCGTTGATGCTTGAGTTCATAAAGTTTGGCCATTTTGTAAACTGAAAGTCTAGAAGTATCTCGAAGCTGTTTTTCAATTCTAGTTCCTGTACTTTCATCATGGAGTCGCAACCATGAGCTTCCGCATCTCACTGAAAGCTGATTCTAGTTTTGCTTTCGATGATGGGCCCTGCTCCCTTTTAACTCCTCTTCTTTTTCTTTGGCAACACAGCTAATTTCGGAGTATATTGGTGAGAACCATGAGCAGTTCAAGGTTTTTGTGGTCTTCCACTGGAAAATGTGTCGCCTGATTGTAATCCTGATTTTGTTGCTACAGGTAACTGATTCTTCTCTGAATAAAAAGACTGTAGAGCTCTTACATCGTTTCTGATTATCGAAAGAAAACATCTACCGTTAATGTAAAAAGAATGAATATTTAACAATATCAAACAGAAACAGAAAATCATCTCTAATTTGATCTTTACTGCATTGAGATCATTTCTGTCAACTTTTGTGACCTTAAGAACAGCAGGTCACTACCAGAAAAATCCCTTTTTTTCCCCGGTTCTTTCATCTATAACAAGGTAAGGATAAGATGGTGATTGATCACATGCTTGACCAAGTACACCGAGTCCGTGCTGTGTGGTTGCATAGAAAATCTCACTAAAAAATGGAGTTTCCATCTCCTTCATTGTGCTCTCAATTCCTCTTGGACCAAATTTCCTGATAAAATCTGATTCTTTTGCTATTTTCTATGATGTCGGTCCTCTTTATTTTAGTCACTTGAAGAACTTTCTTTCTTGGCATTCTGTATGAATTTAGAATCTTTGCGAGCAAACTGTCCAAAAATGTGGTTTAGACTTCCGAGTATGCCGATTGTTTCTCGGCACTGCATTCCACCTACCATCTGTAACTCTAGCGCATCTGAAAGTGAGAGAGCATTTGGCGCTAGAACTCACTCCTTCACTCTCGATATCTCGCAGATCATCGTCATCGTGTTTGCGGTAATCCTCTGGGCTGTTGGTACAGGATCGAGTATCGATCAGACACCGGACGTCAGTAATTTGAGACAATCCTTTCTGGTCTGGCCCAGCACACCGGCGCTCATTGAAAATTCACAAACTTGCACAAGATGCGGAGAATTGCACAGTAGGAACCTGCTCCAAGGCTTCGCATCACGTCTTAAGGGCGCAATCACGACCAGATTTAACCGGACATCAGTGAATGACAATTGATTCTTTCTTCTTTAGATGAACTGATCAATCTGCAGCAAGCTCATCCTCCACAGCACGGGTTCAGAAGCAGTACAAGAGGTCGTGGAAGATCTGTGCATTCAACCCAGATGAGTAGAACGTTCGGAAATCGGTCCCGCTGCGATTACACCACAAAATAGAGGCCACCCGAGTTCTCATTTTTCAACCCGGGTTTCGCAATCGAAGAAAATGGGGTTCTCATAAGCCACAGGCTTATTGGCTCGGCAATGCAATACATCGTTTTGATCCTTCATGTCATCGGCGGTGGCAGGGGCCGCCCTATACGGTGGAACTACAGTGGGGAGAGGTTCCTAGTTCTTGTTGGTAGTTTGTTTATAAAACATATGAACAAGTGTCTTGTCCCACATCAAAAAGATATGAGTACGCATGTGGACAAGATTTGGGACGATTATCATTTTTTATTTATTGAAAATTTGGATTTATTTCTATAAAGTCTTGTTGAAACAGTGCGACTGTTTACAATACGGTCATTTTTTATTTTTTATTTAATTTTGATTTTTTTATGTCTTTTCAACATAACCTTTGAGACATATCTGTTCATTTTGCAACATTTCTCGAAAGGTTATCTTTGTTCTTTTTTGCAACATTTTGAAAAGTTGTCTTTATTGGAAAGACACATGTAAGTACATTTGTTTTGAGATCAAACTAACTTCGTCTGTCGCATCCTAAATATCAAACCAATTACATGACTTGCTTTCTAAACTAGGGGAGTTATACGGGATAGAATTTAGATAAAAATTGGAAGCATAACAAGAAATAACAATAGGCAAGGATATAAGAAACTGAGCCACCATTGACTCTATTTTACCATAATCCTTATCTCTGTACATATCGGGAAAGGAGACTATGGAGGGGGATTTATACAAAAAACACCAAGGACCATTGACACTAGGTATCCCGCCTCCTATTGGATCATGTACATGCTACCAAAAACAAAAAAAATGAAAACTCTCCCAAACGTCAAGCGCTCGTCGATAACCGCCTACATCGCTGGGCTACCACCACGGCCCGGACCGTCGTTGTATAGTGGCAGAGGCCCCATCAGCCGACCATCCACGCGTGCGTGGAGGTCTACAAAGGCCAGGTATGCTGGCCCTGTAGGTGCCCCGTGTCCACCGTCAAGCAAGATATACACTTGACGAAGATCATGTCTGGGAAGTGTCGATCGTGGATCTCCTCCTGTCGCCATACGAAATCGGATGGGCACCATAGAGGATAGTTGTGGTGGTAGCAGGCGGAGCGAAAGACATCTTTTAATCTGAAGAGAAAAATTTACAATAGACAAGTGTGAGTTTTTATATAAAAAACTTAGCAAGTGAGCTAGTAGTTTGAGTTTAGGGTTGGCTACTAACAAGGTAAGTAGTAAAGGTGCTAACAAATTACGGAGCCTATGGGAGTTTAGCTGCTTCAATCGCCCAGGGGAAGACGACACTCCGTCCTGTACCCCTCGCACCCAACCTGGCATCACGAGGTCCCCGGAGAAGTTATTCAACCCTTCTCAGTCTTCTGGAGAGAACACCGTTACCCCTCGTCACCCCTATCCAGGCATTTCGACACCTGGGGTCTCTCATAGATTTCTTAGCCAACTACACAACATCCGTAGTCTCGTCCGGCAGCAGCTCTAACAATCCCATCATATTAACAACTCTTATTCTCCTACGATAAGGTATCAGAGCTAGACCCGAATATCTTGGCGAGAAGGTGGTGACATTCGAGACTTCTCGAACCTTTATTTTATTTAATCTATCTCTTCAGCTGCTAAACTACTTAACTTAAGGCGCACATAATAAAGCATGAACGAAAACAACGCGGGCTGTCACTCATCTGAGAAAACATGGCTAAACCACATGGTTGCCTCCTACTCGGGTTTAATTCAACGTGCTGCAAATTAGTGTGGTTATAAATCACTAAGTCTCCAGCCTAACTAGAGTTATTTGGCTCACATAAGTCCACGGTTTCGAGGATAAAGGAGGCTAGAGATGACCTGGACATAATTCCGGCGTCTTCTTGGCCTCCATTCGGGCGGCATTCCAAAGCCTTGCTACTGCTAGGCTCATTCCGGGACACTAAGCCGTTCCTAGATTACTCCTAGTCATACCCGAGCTATCATGACCGAGAAATTGGTTCCATGAAGTCCGGATAAGGTCCCAATGTTTCTCGAACTTCTTAGTCTTCCCGAGACATGTGTAAACCTAACTCGAAACTTAGTCTAATTGCGGTCAATTGGGCAAAACCCCAACATCCACAACTCACTCGTGCTAGCTAACTGCCTAAAAGCCTACTCTGTCCAAAAACACCCTTGCTCTCTCTTCGAGCCTCAAATCGACAATCCTAACCCAAATTGAGATCGACTCACAGTCGCCTAAAACTAATGTGCAACTCACTTTAACGCTTAATCGGCATTCCTACACAACAACCCCAACGCCCATGGCTTCCTCTCGCCCTATCTTGCATCCCTCCAATCTCAATCCTCGCATGTAATCCATCAAGCTTTTATTCGGACTCTCAAGTAACCCATATACACCCAAAACAAAGACGTCAAGCTTGTTTTTGCCATTGTTCAACTTGCTCCGTGAATTCTCTTGGCAATCAATGAATAAATCGAGTTTAACACCCCCACCATTTCCTTTACTTGGTGGCTTGGTGTTGCTCGCGTGTTGCTCCTCTTCAAGAAACGGCCCTCACAAATTGAGCTCGAATAAGAAGAAGAAGCAGTTGGAGATGTCAAGGCTTTGTTCTGTTCAAGTCGAGGGAGGAAAAGAGAGAAGGGAGAATATGGGTTGGTGGGTTGCCCACTGGGTGGAGCGCGACACCCACAACCCACCAGCAATGGCTAGCCAAAACCCAAAACCTGTCCTACCTAAGAACAAACGTTTCAGCACTTAATTTCAAGTCTAGCGACCCCCCCCCCCTCACAATCTAACTACAAACGGCCTTAACTATTACCAATCCCAACCAAGGATAGACTCTATTGGCCGTCCCTTGCACCCTCATCGCACCCACCAAGCTTAAAATCGACATGCAAAGCTAGGCGAGACAAATCTGTGAACTCGAAGCCACAAGGACAACTCCACTTGCCTGGGTTTGTTCCCGCGGAGAGAGGAGGAGGCACCGCACGAGCTGGGTGGCTTCACGGCCGGTTGCGGTGGCTCCAAGCGGGGCAAGATGGCGATGGCCTCACTGCTAGAAGAAGGCGCAGGGCTGTGAGGGGCTGAAATTGGGTCGAACTTGGCGGGAAGGAACAAAAGTGGAAGGGAAAGGAGGTGGGTGTCTCGGCTAGGAGGGAAGGAGAAGAAAATGCAGGTGATGGAAATGGGTTGCTGTAGCTAAATATCTCCCGAAAGAAGAAAAGAGGGAGAGAATAAAATAATAAAAAAATATGATCTGCCTCTCCCCCGCCCCCTTTTTCTTTTTGCGTTTTACACTTGGCGGCCACGTGGGGGATAAAAGTTTCTTCTTGAATCGTCACCCCATGCACGAAGTGGGTCGTGATTTCACTACAAGAACATTTGGTGTTCTAATCTAATAAGTAACCTTAATCTATAACATATTTAACTTAACTGACGAGCAAAAAGAAAATTTGGGTGTCATAAATCTCCCCCTCTCTTAGAAAATTTCGTCCTCGAAATTGGACTTCAACTAAACAATTGGGGGTATCATTGACAAATTTCTTCTTCACTTTCCCACGTCGCTTCTTCAAGGCCATGATGTTGCCATAACACCTTAACTAATGGAATTACTTTTGTCCTTAACACTTGTTCTCTTCGGCTCAAAATTTGTATCGGCTCTTCGGTATAATTCACGTTTTGATCCACCTCGATGGTCTTGTAGTCTAACACATGTGAAGGGTCGGGATGATATTTTCTTAACATGGAAACGTGAAATACGTCATGTATGCCTGCTAATTTTGGGGGTAATGCTAATTTGTAGGCTACTTCCCCGATTCTATTAAGAATTTCAAAAGGTCCAATAAAACGTGGGCTCAATTTGCCCTTTTTACCAAATCTCAACATGCCTTTAACCGGCGAGACTTTCAGGAAAACCTTATCTCCCACGTTAAATTCCAAAGGTCTCATGCATTTGTCTACATAACTTTTCTGTCGACTTTGGGCAGTTCTTAGTCGATCCTTAATAGTTTTCACAGAGTCTACAGTAACTTGGACTAATTTGGGTCTAGTTATTTTTTGCTCGCCTACCTCATCCCAACACACTGGGGTTCTACAGGCTCTCCCGTACAGTGCCTCAAATGGGGCAACCCCAATACCTTGTTGAAAACTATTATTGTACGCAAATTCCACCAAATACAATTTTTCATCCTAGTTCCCTTTGATATCCAACACACAGGCTCTTAGCATGTCTTCCAATATTTGAATGACCTTTTCAGACTGTCCGTCAATTTGAGGATGAAAAGCCGTACTAAACTGGAGCTTAGTCCCTAGAGCGACCTGTAAGCTCCACCAAAATTTCGATGTAAACCTTAGGTGCCGGTCAGAAGTGATAGTCACGGGGACGCCATGTAGAGGGACAATTTGTCTCACATATATCTTTGCATACTTATCCATTGAGTAATCCATTCGAACTGCCATGAAGTGAGCAGACTTAGTCGACGATCCACTACTACACATATCGAATCATGCCCACTAGAGGTTCTTGGGAGTACTTGCACAAAATCCATAGTGACATGTTCCCATTTTTACTCTGGAATATCTAGGAATTTCAACAGCCTCGCAGGCTTTTGGTGCTTGGCTTTCACCTGTTGGCAAGTCAGGCACTAAGAAACATATCAAGCGATGTCAATTTTCATACCATTTCACCAGTAGTGTTGCCGTAGATTTCGGTACATTTTTGTACTTCCAGGGTGGATGCTATAAGCGCTTTTGTGTGCCTCCGACAATATCTCCTTCCTAAGATCCTCATCTTTTGGCACACAAAGGCATCCTAAATATCTAATAACTCCATTTTCCGATACTTGAAATTCTGCCCTCTTACCACTTTGCACCTCGTCGCGAATTTTTTACATTCCCGAGTCTGACTGTTGTAGGGTCCGTATTCTTTGGACCACTTGCGGCTCAATCCTCAAGGTTGCCAATACGCCGGAAAGGTGATGCACCTCTAATTTAAATTCGGAGTCAGCAATGGTTTTTAAAAGATTCCATTCTTTCATCCTCAAATTTGTCATACTAGCAGCCGACTTACAACTAAGGGCATCTACCACTTTATTAGCTTTCTCTGGATGGTACACTATTTCACAATTATAATCTTTAAATAACTTTATCCATCTTCTTTGCCTCATATTTAACTCATTTTGCGAAAGTAAATATTTCAAACTTTTATGGTCGGTATAAATTTCAAATTTTTCTCCATGTAAATAATGTCTCCAAGTTTTCAACGCGAGAATAATCGCGGCTAACTCAAGATCATGGGTAGGATAATTCTTTTCATAAGGTTTCAGTTGTCTCGAAGCATAAGCTATGACCTTTCCATGTTGCATCAAGACACAACCGAGTCCCTAGTAGGAGGCATCACTATACACTGTGAATCCACCAGACCCTAAAGGTAGAGTTAATATTGGTGCCGAGGTCAACATTCTTTTAAGCTCTTGAAAACTTTGTTCACACTCATCATTCCATTCAAATTTCACATTTTTCTTAGTCAAGTGAGGCAAGGGACTTGCGAGTCGTGCAAATCCTTCTATAAACCTTCGATAATACCCTGCAAGTCCTAAGAAGCTCCGAACCTCCGTCGGTGTAGTGGGTCTTGGCCATTCAACTACGGTTTCAATCTTTGTTGGGTACATCGACAACCCCTTTACCCAAAAATGCTATTTGGTCTAACCAGAATTCGCATTTACTAAATTTGGCATACAATTTGTGTTCTCTAAGGGTCTGAAGCACTATCCTTAAATGTTTCTTATGCTTTTCTGACCATTTTGAATATACCAAAATATCGTCTATGAAAACAATTACAAATTGATCCAAATAAGTTATGAATATCCTATTCATCATATCCATGAAAGTAACAGGCACATTGGTCAGACTGAAAAGGCATTACTAAAAATTCGTAATGTACATACCGAGTCCTAAATGCTGTTTTGGGAATGTCTTCCTCCTTAACTCTTAGTTGATGGTACCCAATAGGGGTGAGCGTGGTTCCCGGTTCTAAAGGGACCGGTTTCGATTCCCGGTTCCCGGTTCCAGTTCCCATAAGAACCGAACCGAAATCGGTCTGGTTAGGGCTCAAAAAAAGCCCCAAATCAGAAATTACTTTCACTCTTTCACTTTTAGTTTCACAATTCTCTCTTGGCCCGTTCTTCGCCTCTGCTCGACGCCACTGCCGGTCACCCTCGATGCCATTGCCAGTCGCCCTTGACGCCACCGCCAGTGACCTTTGGCTTGCTGACCTCCGCTCGATGCCACCGCCGGTGACCTCTGGCTCGCTGACCTCTGCTCGACGCGACAACTGCTCGCCATCGTTGCTCACCCTCGACGCCACCGCCGCTCGCCCAACCGCCCCCAATGCTACTAGCTTAGTCACCGCCGACATTGCTCACCCAACCTCCCCCGAAGCCGTTGGCCAGCTGCCGACGCTGCTTGTAGCTCTGCTCCACTCGAAGCCACCGCTGACCTCTGCTCGACGCCACCGCCGCTCGCCTAGCCGCCCCGATGCTGCTAGCCTAGTTGCCGCCGACATCAAATGCAACATGTGGGAAAAGGTTAGCATCCAACGGGTTGGACAATACTGAGGTCAATCGTCAAGCTTATAGACAACTTCCGTTGACCACGCCTGGTCTGGGTGAATACATCTCTGGTGCCATTTTGTTTGAGGAGATACTTTACCAATTGACAACAGATGAGAAGATATTTGTTGACTGCTTGCGTGAAGAGAAAATTATTCCAGGCATTAAAGTTGACAATGTTTGCTTTGAGGGGCCCTTCATGAATGCCTATGCTTCAAATAGAAACTGTCATTGTTAACGTGCTTATCATCAGTACACTCTCTTTGTCCAAAGGGTTTGGTTCCTCTTCCTGGATCCAATAATGAATCCTGGTGCCAACGCTTGGATGGATTGGCTTCAAGGTCCATTGAATACTAGAAGCAAGGTGCTCGTTTTGCCAAATGGTGAGTCAACTTGTGCTCCAATTTGTTCATTAAGATGTTACTTTTGGCCTTACCTTAATTTCTCTCTGTGAAAAAAAATTCCAGAAAATATCTTATTACATGACTTGTAACTAATCTATTTGCCATTGCTGAATATTCCCTTGCTATTTGAATGCTTTACATGTGTGCTCATTAGCCTTCAATGCTTAAATTATTATGAAGAGGACAGTAGTTAGCATTCCTTGTGGTCCCTCTGCTCTTATAGTAAAAGAAGCTGCATGGGGACTTGCACAATATGCTGCCATCTCTCTAGTAACTCATCAACTTAAGACGCCTTTGTTCTCATTTTACGAACTGTTTTTGGTGTAAGAACTAAATAATGAACTTCTCGACAACTGTTACTTCTTGATCACTGTTTTTATTTTGGAGCTGAAATTTGAACTAACTGACCATTCAACAATATGTCCAATTTTATGCCTGCTTGACTTGTCAGCTCAATTTGGTCCTTGAAAATGCCTTCTATTTAAAAATAGAGTAAATACTATTTTAGATGATTATTTTACTTAAATTTTCTGCTAGGTTGGAATTTTTCGATTCAGTAAACATCTGTCTGGAAGGTTTTAAATAGAATGCACTATTTTCATATCCGGTGTCCCTTAGTTGTTATATATTGTCTAATGTGCAGGATGATGGCCTTGTTTGTTGAACCTGAGATTCTTCTTGATGGAGACCACCCTATTGAGAGGACTCTTGAAGTGGCAAAGAAGGTTTGGTCTGAGGTCTTTTTCTATTTGGCTTAGAACAATGTTTTGTTTGAGGGTATCTTGCTTAAACCCAACATGGTAACTCCTGGAGCTGAGCATAAGGAGAAGGCTTCTCCTGAGACAATTGCCAAGTACACTCTTACAAAGTTGAGAAAGAGAGTTCCACTTGTTGTTCCAGGAATCATGGTATGTTTATGTTAATATTTATACATCTTTGTAGCCTATTGTAGTTACATATAAGCCTAATGATTTGGCGGGCTCGTTGTGTGTTGTCATTCATTCTTATTCTGATGTTAGATGGCTTTTCTTGTTGATTTCTTTTTGTGGTACATGATGCATATGGTATGTTTCTACTGAAATAAGCACCAATATATGAACCCGCGGGTAAGTTTGGGCATCTAGGTTTGACTACTATAGATATACTGATGTGGGAGGGATTCTTATGAATATATGATAGTAATCGCCATTGTTAGGGAGGTTAGCATGATGGTAGGTAATTGCATAGTTATGATCAGAGAGCATCAATTTCAATAGAACCTATTAGATAATTGGCATTTTTTTTTCTTTTTGTTTCCAGTTTTTGTCAGGAGGACAATCTGAAGTTGAAGCCACCCTGAACCTTAACGCGATGAACCAGAGCCCCAACCCTTGGCATGTGAGAGCACGCTTACAAGTACTTTGAAAAGACACTTTTGCTAAGAGATAGATAATGCACTTTGACATGAATTGTGACTTTCAAAATCAAAGGGGGTTGTAGTCCTGCTTGACTACTTCAAATTCTTTGCCTTGTTGCAGGTTCTGTTGTCCAGATTGAGCTTTTTTGGTGCTAATGATATGTCAAATTCCATAAAGAGTGGCCTTCAGAGTTACAGAAAAGCAGCAGAGGCTGTTATGTGCGGTCTCTTTCCAAATTCGCCAACAGCTACAACCAGCAGGACAGATAGTAATATGCTGCACTTGTGCTCCTCCACTGCTTAGATGCAATCATCTCATGCCACAAATTTTCTTTTTCCAAATCTATTTGAATCTGACAAAAGTATAGTCATTCAAAATTAAAATCATCTACTGGTCACATGCATTGTTCATCTAAGCCAAGCTCTAAGAAAGAAGTAGATTTTCTTATGCCATGCAACTTAGAGTCGCATGCTTTGCACTCAGAATGTGAAATGAGTACTGAGTTACTGGCCTCATTTTTCAATATAAAAGAGGATAAATATCTGGCACATCCCTTGATTAATAGGTGGCTAATACAGTAACCAAAAAGGAAGTGAACCACCTTTCTTCACACGCTTCTTCTCATGGGACTTCGCAAAATCTGCTGTAAGTAATTGTAATCATTATACATCTGAGTTTTTGTTGTCCTAGAATTCTGATTGATTTTTTTTTTCTGGTGAAGATGCATGGGAACTCATTCCAAAGGAAGCTTACAATTGTTAAGCATGGTGGTACACCAACTATTGATGTAAGACTTACGTACTTTGAAGCTTCTAAACATGCCTGCTTGAATGATTGTTAGCTGTTTAGGACTATCATGCATATCCACTTCTTCATGCATATCCACTTCTTATCAGCTTGTTTATGCCTGGATGTGGATATCTTGACTCTTTAAGGAACTCCCATAATTCTTTTCAACTTTCACTCATAACAGGCAAATATATGGAGAACTGATTTCTGAAGTGACTGAATTTCCAAAAGTTGATAACAAAATGTGGTTTTTTTTTTCTTCAAATAGTGAATGCACATCAAGATGCGCTTTTCATGGTGATATTTGCTGCTCGATATGGATAATTACCAGCTCACATCTCCACCTAGATTGTTCTCTATTTGTGCTCAATTCGATTTAATGCATATTGCATGATCAGAAACCCAGGCGTAGAGCGCCTATTTCCTATGAAGGAAGATCTAGTGTAGCGGACAAAAATTAGAGGTCGAGAAGCATGTCTTTTAGCCCAGACCGTGTTCGCGTCAGGGGCAAGTCTCCTGCTTTCAATGCACTAGCTGCTAATTTTGAGAACTCAAATGCAAGAAATCTCTCAACTCCACCACCAGTTGTCAGGAAGATCTTTCCAAAGTCTGTCACCCCTGATTCAGCAAAAGTAGCTTCCAAATCTTCAGCTATAGTAGCAATTAGTTCCACTTTTGAGAAATCACCACCAATACAAGAAGTCACCATACCCAAATCTATCAAAGGTACGTCATAACTTATAAATTAATGCTAAGGGAAATACACCAACAGCCGACTATTGTTTCTATAGAGTTTTATTTGATCATTTTGTTTTACCGGGCAGTGAGTCCTAAGACACCAAAACAAAATTCAGAGCCTAATAACAAAGAGAACTCATGCTTGATCGAAGTTTGTTGCTTGCATTAATGATTTTCTTATGTTTGTCACAACAAAAGTTGCTAAGTTGCCATCCTTTTTTTGATCTTGGCTTGAGTTGACATAGAAGCTTTGGTTTGTCTCTTTCCTTTTTTGTTATAGTTCAAATATGAGAATGAAAAAAAAAAAAAAAAAACCTATTGGAACTTGGAACCAACCCCGAAACCTGTGACAGGGTAGGTTCCAGGTTCTTGGTTCTTACGGGTAGGTTCCAAGTTCCAAAAAATGAGGAACATGTACCCGAGGGTAGGTTCCAGGTTCCAGATGGAACTTGTAAGGAACTGGGAACCGCTCACCCCTTGTGCCCAGACCTCAAATCAATTTTTGAAAAGACCGAACTACCAGCTAATTGATCAAATAGATCATCAATCCTTGGTAGAGGGTATTTATTTTTAACCGTTACTTGGTTCAATTTTCTGTAATCAATGCAAAGACGCATTGATTAGTCCTTTTTCTTTACAAACAGGATAGGTGCCCCCATGGAGATACACTCGATCTTATAAATCCTTTATCCAATAATTCTTATAACTGGATTTTTAATTCCTTCAATTCTGCTAACAACATCCGATATGGAGCTTTTGATATAGGTTTTGTTCTTGGAAGTAGTTCGATAGCAAACTCAACTCTAGGGGTAGTCCGGGGAGTTCTTCTGGAAATATATCAAGAAATTCACGTATTATACTAATTTCTTCCAGCTTCGCCTCTTTCTTTTTTTGGTCCTTAACCATCACTAAATATCCTTGACTTCCCCCATCTAAGAGCCTTTGTGCTTCCATTGCCGAAATGAGGGTCGTGGAGGAGGTCATTTCGTTCCCAAAGAATTCATAACTAGGTTCATTAGAGGAGTTGAACTGGATCCTTTTTCTATAATAATCTACATTGGCTCGCTGCTTACAGAGCCAATCCATACCTATAATGGCGTCATAGTCGTACATACTTATTTCTACCAAGTCAATAGAATGTGTCCTTCCTCCTATTGAGATTTTGCAATTCTCACAGACTAATGTGGATAATACTTCATTCCTTAATGGTGTGGAAACACTGAGAGGTATTACGAGAGGTGTCGCTTCTATCTTATGTAATCGCCTATATTTTTCAGAAATAAAAGAATGGTAGCGTCGGGATCAAATAGTGCATAAGCCTTTTTATCAGTTAAGGAAATCGTACGTGTAATAACGGTCTTGGAAGCTTCTGCTTCCTCCTGAGTCATTGCATACACCTTCCCTATTGCTATTGGTCTTTGCGTCTTTCCAGATGGAAGTGTTCCCCTCGAGTGTGGCAGTGCATGAGGCGTCTGATGATTGTCGGCTTGCTGTCTCCTTTGGGGGACAATCTCTTTTGAATTGACCCTTTGGTCCACACTTAAAACATCTCGAGGGATTGAGGCAAGGTCCTGGCCCATGTCGTCTGTTACAACGCTGACACAAGTCACTCTGAGACATAGTCCGACTCACGTATTGTCCTTTACTCATCCCTCAAGAATTTTCAAAATCGGGCCTCTTCCTGGAACTCCAAGACACATCTCGAGACGGAAAAGGTCGTTTGCCGCTATGCTATGCACATCCTTTGTGGCTCTTTGCGATCCTAATATGACCTTTTCCCTGTCCTCCATCTGCTCTCTAATGAGCTCTTACTCAACCCATTGGGCTTGAGCATACACTTCATTGTAGTCTCTTATACCTAAATGCACTAATTGCTTCCTAATATCAGTCTTTAGGCCCTTCAAAAACCTCTTAGCTTTATCCTCGGGGTCCTCAATTAATTTAGGAGTATACCTAGAAAGTTCTGAAAATTTCGCCTCATATTGATCCACAGAAAATTTCCCCTCATATTGATCCTCCTGATTGAGTTGGACAAATTTAGTAATCTTTCGATCCTTCGTACACTCGAAAAAATGTTTCTTGTAAAAAGCCTTCACAAACTCGTTCCATACTATTTCCGTGCCTGCCGGAAATATGGTATCATTCGATGCCCTCCACCAATATATGGCGTTCCCTTCCAACTAATACTCAGCAAATATTCTTGTTCACCCCGGATGATCGTGTTGGTTATCCTGTATTGGTCATTGCAACCTAATAGCTTAAAAATTCTTTCCATACTATCTATCCATTGTTCCGCTTCCTCGGGACATCCCATTCCCAAGAATTTAGGTGGCTTTAACTTCAAGAACTGCTCTACCAATCTCTGGGTGCAATGCTCCACTAGAGGCAGCTGTTCGGTTGGTGGCAGGCGTGGTTGTTGTGATAGGATTTGAGCCTGTCTCTCCACTAAATTTCCCTAGAAAACCAAGGCTCGCAACACATCCTCCATCCTCAGCCTTGCCCCCGACACAACCGCTTCTCTCTCGGCAAATATGAGCTCCTTGATCGCACCATCTTTCTCCTGACTTTCTGCACATTACCCTCATCAGGAGTTAAAGATTAATGCTATTAATTAAAAGTAACGTAATATTTCCACGTTACTCAAACCACACTAACCATAAAACTAATTGCCCTTATCAATAATTGACCCGAGTTACACGGACAGTTATGTCTAAACACTCAGGTATACCATCGTCCATCTAAAATCCCTACACCTTAATACTCCAACAAAACCGGGCTCTGATACCACTAAATGTCGCATCCTAAATCTCAAACCACTTACATGACTTGCTTTCTAAACTAGGAGAGTTATACTGGATAGAATTTAGATAAAAATTGGAAGCATGACAAGAAATAATAATGGGTAGGGATATAAGAAACTGAGCCACCCTTGACTCTATTTACCATAATCCTTATCTCTATACATATCGCGAAAGGAGAGTATGGAAGGGGATTTATACAAAAAAACACCAGGGACCACTGACACTAGGTATCCCACCTCCTATTGGATCATGTACATGCTGCTAAAAACAAAAAAACAAAAACTCTCCCAAACATCGAGCGCTCGTCGATAATCGCCTACACCATTGGGCTACCTCCATGGCCTGGACTGTCGTCGTATAGTGGCAGAGGCCCCATGGGCCGACCATTCACGCATCCGTAGAGGGCTACAAAGGCCAGGTATGCTGGCCGTGCAGATGCTTCCGTGTCTACCGTCAAGCACGATGTACACTTGACGAAAATCACGCTTGGGAAGTGTCGGCCGTGGATCTCCTCTTGTTGTCATACGAAATCGAATGGGGCACCATAAAGGATAGTTGTGGTGGTATCAGGCGGAGTGGAAGACATCTTCTAATTTGAAGAGAAAAATTTACAATAGACAAGTGTGAGTTTTTATATAAAAAACTCAGCAAGTGAGCCGGTAGTTTGAGCTTAGGGTTGGCTAAATTACAGAGCCTATAGGAGTTTAGCTGCTTCAATCACTCAGGGGAAGACGACACTCCGCCCTGTACCCCTCGCACCCAACCTGACATCACGAGGTCCCCTGAGAAGTTATTCAACCCTTCTCAGTCCTCTGGAGAGAACATCATTACCCCTCATCACCCCTCTCCAAGCATCTCGACACCCGGGGTCTCTCATAGATTTCTTAGCCAACTACACAACATCCGTAGTCTCGTCCGGTAGCAGCTTTAACAATCTCATCATATTAACAACTCTCATTCTCCAACGGTAAGGTATCAGAGCTAGACCCGGACATCATGGCGAGAAGGTGGTGACATCCGAGACTTCTCGAACCTTTATTTTATTTAATCTATCTATTCGGCTGCTAAACTACTTAACTTAAGGAGCACATAATAAAACATGAACTAAAACAACGCAGGCTGTCACTCATCCGAGAAAACATGGCTAAACCACGTGGTTGCCTCCTACTCGGGTTTAATTCGACATGCTATAAATTAGTGTGGTTATAAATCACTAAGTCTCCAGCCTAACCAAGGTTATTTGGCTCACGCAAGTCCACGGTTTTGAGGATAAAGGAGGCTAGAGATGACCTGGACATAATTCCGGTGTCTTCTCGGCCTCTATTCGGGCGGCATTCCAAAGCCTTGCGTAGGCTCATTCCGGGACATTAAGCCATTCCTAGATTACTCCTAGTCATACCCGAGCTATCATGACTGGAAATTGGTTCCATGAAGTCCGGATAAGTACCCAATATTTCCCGGACTTCTCAGTCTTCCCGAGACGTGTAAACCCAACTCGAAAATCAGCCTAATTGCGGTCAATTGGGCAAAACCCCAACATCCACAGCTCACTCATGCCTTAAAGCATACTCTGTCCAAAAACACCATTGCCCTCTCTTCGAGCCTCAAATCGACAGTCCCAACCCAAATCGAGATCGACTCATAGTCGCCTAAAACCAACGTGCAACTCACTTTATCGCTTAATCAGCATTTCTACACAACAACCCCAATGTCCACGGCTTCCTCTCGCCCTTTCTTGCATCCCTCCAACCTCAATCCTCGCATGTAATCCATCAAGCTCTTATTCGAACTCTTGACTAACCCGTATACGCCCAAAACAAAGACGTCAAGCCTATTTTTGCCATTGTTCAACTTGCTCCGTGAATTCTCTCAACAATCAACGTATAAATCGAGTTTAACACCCCCGCCATTTCCTTTACTTGGTGGCTTGGCGTTGCTTTCGTGTTGCTCCTCTTCAAGAAACGGCCCTCACAACTTGAGCTTGAATAAGAAGAAGAAGCAGTTGGAGATGTCAAGGCTTTGTTTTGTTCAAGCCGAGGGAGGAAAAGAGAGAAGGAAGAATATGGGCTGGTGGGTTGCCGACTGAGTGAAGTGCGACACCCACAACCCACCAACAATGGCCAGCCAAAACCCAGAACCTATCCTACCTAAGAACAAATGTTTCAGCACTTAATTTCAAGTCCAGTGACCCCACGTCACAATCGGACAGCAAACGGCCTTAACTATTACCGATCCCAACCAAGGATAGACTTTATCGGCCGTCCCATGCACCCTCATTACACCCACCAAGCCCAAAATCGACATGCAAAGCTAGGCAAGGCAAATCCGTGAACTCAAAGCCATAAGGACAACTCCACTTGCCTGGGTTTGTTCCCGAGAGGGAGGAGGCACCACACAAGCTGGGTGGCTTCACGGCCGGCTACGATGGCTCCAAGCAGGGCAAGACGGCGACGGCCTCACTGTTGGAAGAAGGTGCGGGGCTGTGAGGGGCTGAAATTGGGTCGGACTTGACGGGAAGGAACGGAAGTGGAAGGGAAAGAGGTGGGTGTCTCGGCTGGGAGGGAAGGAGAAGAAAACGCGGGTGAGCGAAATGGGTTGCTGTAGCTAAATATATCCCAAAAGAAGAAAAGAGGGAGAGAATAAAATAATAATAATAAAAATGTGGTTTGCCTCTTCCCCCCTCTCCTTTTTCTTTTTGCGTTTTACACTTGGCGGCCACATGGGGATAAAAGCTTCTTCTTGAATCGTCACCTCATGCACGAAGTGGGTTGTGACTTCACTACAAGAACATTTGGTGTTCTAATCTAATCAATAACCTTAATCTATAATATACTTAACTTAACTGGCAAGCAAAATGAAAATTTGGGTGTCACATCTTTTCTATTTTTTCGTTTTCTTTCGAAAGAAACTAGAGCCATTGTTTTCAATTATTTCTCATAAGAGACTCTAGAGAAATACTAGAATTGCTATCTAATATTCTCATTTAAGACTTTGTTGTATCTTGGAGAAAATTTGCCGATGACCATTAGCAACATTGTGAGGCAAATAAATTCTTAAAGAAAGTTATATCACGCCTTAAAGTCCAACTTGATTATTCTAAAGATCCGACTTCATTGTTCTACCCAATTCGAAGCAATATTTCCCAACAATTCTTTAGAGACATCCTTAATCTGAGCACAGGAATCAGTACGAGGAAAATGAGAGTTCTGGGTTTTTGCCTCTTCTGATCTTACGGACACTATAAGAAACTTCAGTTTAGGCCGAACATGGGAATTAGACAACGATCGCATTGTCGAAATTCATGTCCAAATGAGATCGTTATCGTCCCAAAAACAGCCAATGCCCAAGAGCGAGAGCGATATTTCATCTTGATTCTTGTGCCAAGTTTCGCATCTATTGAAGTTTATCTCTTGTATGGGTTGATCATATCTCATCCATTTTTAATCCGTAATTTCTATATTTATGGCTAATCTCCGCATTTCTTTTTAAGGTACGTTTATATCACAAAATGAATAGTTTAAAAAATATTTACTTAAGAATACTCGTTTGTATTGTTTATGAAGATGAATGGACGAAAAATATATTCACCATTTACGAAAATATTTAAGTACAAATTATTATTTGTGATAAAAATAATTTTTTATTGACTAATTATTTCAATCGACACAACCCATGACTTTTAAATCTCAATTTTTTTATATTGTTAAAAGAATAACAAAATGTCCATTCATTTGTTTGCTTTCTAGAGAGAATTCGTGTAGTGACAAAAAAGAAAACGATATCAACCCGTTTATTTCACGAAAATGAATAATATAATTTGTATAGTAATAAAAAAATAATATCGATTTATTTATCTCATGAAAAATAAATAACATGAAAAATTTTCTAAAAATAACTATTTATATCTCAATAAAAATATATTTATTATCAACAATAATTTATGACTAAAACTTTCGTGGACATTAAACATATTTTTCACTCATTCATTTTTATAAAAGTTAACATTTTTTTTCAAAGAGAGTATTTTTCACTTCGTTCATTTTCTGCACCTAATTGGATTTGCTAATCTTGCTATAAAATTTCATCTTGAAGTTGTGCAAAGGAAAGAAAGATCCAGCCGGGAACCCAGCAAACGGATTAATTACGTCATAATACAGCGTGGAATGAATAGCAAATCTTATCGAGATTTGAATTATTTCTGACGAAGTGGCAGTAAGCTCTTATCTGACCGAATAGGGATGCGTGCTCGAGGTGGGTCCCACCCGCGATCGCCGCCGCATTCCAGAAAGAAGGAAATGCGTAAAAGACGAAAATCTCCCCGAGCGTCCTCCATCGCTCGCCGCGTAACTCCCTTTTTAAACACGCAAGCCTCCTCCTCCTCCTCCTCCTCCACCAACCGCCCCGAGATCGCGCACGCCGCCGCAGCACCGCCGCCGATCGGATCCCCGAAGATGAACCCGCGCGACTCCTCCTCCTCTTCTCCGAGCGATCGCAGGCTGAGCGCGCTCGCTCGCCACCTGAGCTCCTCCTCCGCCGGCGGCGTCGGCGGCGGCGTCTCTCGCTCTCTCGCTTCCTCGTCCTCCCTCGCCGGCGGCGACTCCGTCTTCAGCCACGTCGCTCGCGCTCCTGAAGATCCTATTCTCGGCGTAACTCTCTCTCTCTCTCTCTCTCTCTCTCTCTCTCTCTCTCTCTGTGAATTTTTCTTTCGTTTCTTTTGTCGGCTGTTTCTGGTAGTGTCGCTGTGGTGATCTCTGCCGTGCGCAGAGCCTAGGGAGAATGTTCGTTAGGCCGTGTAAGTTCAGCGGCGTTTTAGGTTTTGCTCGGTGGAAAAGCGACGAAGAAGATGGGGACGGAGGATCGGTCGCGATCCGTTTTGATTTCTCGCTCTTTTTCTTCTTCTTCGGAGACGATGATGTATCCTGGCTAGCTGAAGTGGCTCGGATCTGTATCTGTTGTTCAGTCGTCGTATACGATTTCAGGAACTTGTCGTGGAACTCCTGTTCGTCGTTATCTAAGTTTAGGAATAATATTGGCCTAGGATGTTTCTGTGTGAATGTGTCTCTCAATCGCGCTCGCAATGAGTATGGCCTTTGTCTCCTTCGCTCCGTTGCTCGGAGAAATAGGAAATGGCTATCGCATTTTTGTTGCTGAACTGGGGAAAAAAGGTGAAGGTGGCGTTGAAATTGGACAGTAAACCAACAGTCTTTTCGATTTTGCTATTTGATGAAGAGAGCGCATTATTTGTAGAAGGAGCTATAGTTGTTGCGTATTAGCTGGATCATCCTTAAAGCTCTTCCTCTTACTCATTACTCCTTGTCTTCTGGTTCCGACTGGTTATCCTATCGTCATAGTTGGAGTGCATCATGCTGTATGGTGTCTGCACGTGTTTGTGTGAAGGTACACTGCCTCAATGTGCTTGTGTGATACCATAAGATCAGAGGGAGATGAATTTGTAATGATGCAATTTTGCTGCTGCTCTTGGAGTTGGATCCTTTTGCTCACTAAATGGCCATCGCTTACTGTGATTGTCATTCTGTGGAGTTCAATAGCAGCTCTGTTTCGTAGTTGAGTTTTTGGGAAGGAGACAAATAGGATTATACTTCCTATATTTGGCTGGAGGCTGTTCTGTTGCGAAGATGAAATTCTCTATATGGTGGTAGCTGAAAGAGCTTCATATGTGATTTATGGAGTGTTGGGGGGGGGGAGATTGAACTTCCTTTACAGTGGTGTCACTTACCACTTAATTTCTTCTGGAATTATGACTAATGTAAAACTTGTTCAGTCAGCTAACGTGTGTCAGTGCAAATGCTGTTTAAATGCTGTAATTCGTGTTCTCCGTCTCTGATGATTTCATTCTAATGTATGATGAATAGGTGACTGTTGCGTTCAACAAAGATCCAAGTCCTGTAAAGTTGAATTTGGGTGTTGGCGCTTATCGTACAGAGGTAATTTTTTAAACAAACTTGATTTCACTGTTTCAGTCAGTATTATACTGTACTTATGATGCTTCTGAGAAGATATTCTTTTTTTCTGTCCTACTCTAACTTTCCTCTCTCTCTCTCTCTCTCTCTCTCTCTCTTTCTACCTTGCCTCTTTGTGAGGGTCGAACCTCACACCCGAAACTAAATGTCCCCACCCCACCTAATCCTCTTACCACTGGGCCATGTGCCCGGTGCTCATACCTAGTGTTAGAGACAGATTCTTGTGTACACACTGACTGTATTTTCCTTTATGATTTTCATAGCAATATGTGAGTATCTACTGTGCTATGCATTATAAACAAACGATCACAGATAGTATGCATTCATTAATCCTTCTGGCCTGAAAAACCATTAATCTTTGGATCGTTTTCTTGTTTGGCTCTATATGCCTACAGGAAGGAAAACCTCTTGTTCTGAATGTTGTGAGACGGGCTGAGCAGCAGCTTATAAATGACAGGTTTGTTTGTGATGATATGATGGATGGTAACTTTAAATACAAATTTACTAATTTGTCTTGTCTGGTTTCAGGGCACGTGTTAAGGAATATCTTCCAATTGTTGGATTGGTAGAATTTAACAAATTGAGTGCCAAGCTTATTTTTGGTGCTGACAGGTAGAAAATTTATGTAATAAATGATTGCCAGTGAAATAATACCTGCAATTAATCTTCTTATGTACAACATTTTATTGGTGGCAATTTGTGTTTGACTTTTTTTTTTTCCTTGATTTCCCTGGGAATAGCCCTGCTATTCTCGAGAACAGGGTCACAACAGTGCAATGCTTGTCAGGCACTGGCTCACTAAGAGTTGGGGGTGAATTTTTGGCAAGGCATTATCATCAGGTACAGTGCATGTTTTACATGAGATGATTTCCTTGTCTTTGCAGGTCTAAGTGGGTGGTTGTATAATAAAACTAATGGCAAATATCTCTACCATGTGGTGCAGCACACAATATACATACCCAAACCAACCTGGGGGAACCACCCAAAAGTTTTCACTCTGGCTGGGTTATCTGTGAAATACTATCGTTATTATGATCCTGCCACTCGTGGACTGGACTTCCAAGGTAAGGAGCAGTGACTCGTGATTTTCTATCTCAGCTTATATTTCTCAGATCTAAACAGTGCCAATGATCCCACATTTAGTTGCACGCTTTCGCCCCTTTGTAAAGAATGATGCATGATTGTTGATGATGCAGTGCAAATTTGACAATTTAAATGATTGCAATAATGTTGTCTCTGAAACATAGGGCTGCTAGAAGACCTTGGTTCAGCCCCATTGGGAGCTGTTGTCCTTCTTCATGCATGTGCTCACAATCCAACTGGTGTTGATCCAACTATTCAGCAGTGGGAGCAGATCAGGCAATTGATACGATCGAGAAGACTGCTACCTTTCTTTGATAGTGCTTATCAGGTATCTTCTTGCAGCATAGCGGATACAAGAATTACACAGAAGCTCCATTTACTGGGATCGAATTAGCTGCAGATGACTGATGAGTTAATCCTTCATCATACCCATTTTGTCTGGGTCCAGGGTTTTGCAAGTGGAAGTCTGGATGCAGATGCTCAGTCTATTCGTTCATTTGTGGCTGATGGTGGCGAATGCCTTGTAGCGCAAAGTTATGCAAAGAATATGGGGCTCTATGGTGAGCGTGTTGGAGCCTTGAGCATTGTAAGACTCAATCCATGCTACTACTATTGATTACTGCCCATTCCTCATCTTTTGATAGGGTCTTTCTCATGATTCGCGACTTTAAGATTCAAGGACTATCTTCATCTAAGCCAGTCATGAAATTTTTTGAACTTTTCTAGAATATGAATTAATGTGAATTAAATAAATAGAAAATGGAAAACAATGATTTGCTTTTGGTCACTAGTATGGCCCTGTTTGCCAACATTTAATATAGTTGGTGGATCAGGCCCTCCCATCATATTTTCTTCCTTTCGCAAGTATTATGTGCAAATATGATTGAAGAACTAGTCTCTGGTCTTTTGCTGCATCACGCTTTGAGGAAAACTTTTTCCTCTTGAAGTTTTATTTGTGACAATTGAATTTCGCCAGGTCTGCAGGACGGCTGATGTCGCCGGTAGGGTAGAGAGTCAGCTAAAGCTCGTGATAAGGCCTATGTATTCAAACCCACCAATTCATGGAGCATCTATTGTGGCTGCCATCCTCAGAGACAGGTCAGATAAAAAACTTTCGCAGCCTGACATTGTTTCTTCTTTTCTTTTTTTCCCTATATCCATAGCCTATGCCCGTTGCTTGATGAATTCACACTTAAGCTGCTATTTAAGCAATTACTTAGTTTGATCTTCAATTCTTCTCCTGCAGGGAGATGTACAATGAATGGACTATAGAATTGAAAACAATGGCTGATCGTATTATCAGTATGCGCCATCAGCTTTTTGATGCCTTGCGTGGAAGAGGTAAGAACCCTGTTTCTCTAAGAATATTATCCATGCTCTCCCTTTGTTTGTTTCTCATCTTCGGGCCAGCGGCTTAGGGACATTTTTCGTCAATTGCACAAATAAACATGTCACAGCCTGCTGAGTCAAGGCTTACCCCAATTGGTTACCTCCGCTTATTGCACTTAATCTACAATACGTGAAAAGCTTACAGCTCATGTATAATTATCAGTTGGATAAATCTCTACTGTAGCAGCATCTTTGCCTTCATTCTGTTTGGTCATGCATGCATATTGCATATCATTTAGGTAGCTATTCATTCGACTTTTACCATGCTGTGTCGATTAATACATGTTTCGGTCAGGCACACCTGGTGATTGGAGCCACATTATCAAGCAGATTGGAATGTTCACTTTCACGGGGTTGAACTCGCAGCAAGTTGCTTTCATGACAAAGGAGTATCACATCTACATGACTTCTGATGGGTAATAAATTCTTGTTCTTTTGTGCCATTAACATCATGCGGTTTTTTGGCTCATATTGACTCGATTTGATATTATAATTATCTTGGGAATCTCCCTTCCTCCTTCAAAGATCATTTTTTCTTTCATTTAGCGCATGTTGTAGAATCGCAGGTGGAATAGAATGAATACTGGCAATTTTAGTTATTAAATCATGTTGCAACAGTTGAGAACTCTCACTTGTACTGAGCATATATAAGCTTTTCTAGTCGCCGCATCGGACACGCCTCCAAAAAAATTTGTCAAATGTTTGTCCTTTGTTTGCAACTTCATTTGTATATTTGATCAATTGTGCAATTGCGATGCTTATGGCATGCCCCGCCTTTTTATGCAGGAGAATTAGCATGGCTGGACTGAGCTCTAGGACAGTCCCTCATCTTGCGGATGCTATACATGCGGCCGTCACTCGTGCTGTTTAGAAAATGTCAGCGTCTTACCTCTATTTCTCCGTCCCGTTCTACGCATTAAAGGTTATGTTGTAATAATTATTGCCTCAGTGTATTTAGGCCCTTTTTATTTATTCATTAATTTTGGTAGAATAAACGGGGAGTCTGTCTTCTGCATGGTTATTTAATAACTGGGGAACACGTATCGCTCTGTCATTCCAAATTTTACCTAAAGTTGTGAAGTGGAAAAGTACAAATTGTCATTCAAAAAGCGTTATGTGCCGGGGCCTGGCTGAACCCGAACCAAATTTTAGGCCCAGACCAGTTTTTTGCGACAGCGACGAACTTCGTCGGATCTGTTCGGTTGGGTCTCGACTTAGTACCGCGATGGGGGGGGGCGAGGCCATGGGCCATGGCCATTTAAAAGGTTCTTGTCTGTGAAACGTCCAAGGCTGGGCGTGGACCACCCAGCTCAAGATCATCAGACTTTAAGATAGTCTTAAGGCCCAAGAAAACCGAAGGTTGAGCTTCCTGAAATATCTACCCAAATAGTAGGGAAGGAAAGGCCCCAGTGTTGAACTTAGAAGGTGAAAATTATGGTGCAATGGGCTGAGAACGTCTTAAGTTAAGGCCAATCACAAGAGTTGTTTTCCAGGACCAGCTCAGGCCTAATTGGTCGAGAAAGCGCAAGTTTATAAGCCCCTAATCCCAAAAGAGAGGGCCTCTAGGCCCAATTTAGAATGGGGCCAATGAGAAGATAAGGCCCAACAACTTGGTTAAGGGCCCAAGGCTTAGGTTAGGCCAATCCCAAGTTGGAGCGGAAAAATTGGGCTAGGCCTGGCCTATGTGAGGCCCAGAAATTAAAGCCAGCCGGGGGCCCTTTAGCCTGTAGATGACCCTCAATCGTTTTAGACGGCCAGTTCTTTTCTGTAAAGACAAGCCCAACCTACGTTTCACGAAATTCTAAATCGAACGGAAAGGCACCATAAATATGAAGGAGCACAAGCACCTGTCTCCAATAATTTAATTTGAGTTCGCAATCGACACTATGACTTGGCAGTTTGATGCTACATAGAATGACATGATACATGACGAACGCGTCCATATATACTGTATGAATTTTTATGAATAGTTAAAAAGGTGGGCCAACTTTCAGCACCTAGCCATTCCTATCTGCAACCTTTCAACAGATAGGAAGAGGGACTCGAGAAGCTCATGGCGATGGAGGATTTCCCATTCTCTTTCGGTTTTCCGGGGGTTCCGCATTCGCTGAAATCGAGCGTCCGGCGCTCCATCTGCGATGTTTCAAAATAAATCATCAAATTTTGATGTTCATTCCATGGTTCACGATGATTTTGCTCATTCAATGGGCTAAAGAAATAGCACAATCCCTCCCCTACAAAATAGTCTTGACCTCGTCTGGTATTGAAGCCTAATTATTTGCTGAACGGTTATATCGTGATGTTATTGAGGTACGTGTACCCTAAATAATGCCCGAAACCCCTTTCTTTTCTAAGATAAGTATTGCCGAATACTGCATAAGTCCAATTAATCAGATAAGATAGCCATCTAATGACAGACTTCATGTAGAAAGCAGGTCACATGTCCACCACGTGCAAGAGAAGAACTCGTACGGACTAGGAATTTCATAGTTCTGTTTAGTCTATGGGATTGATTTTTTTAAATTACACATGGTCTTTCTTCAATATATAAACAACTTATTATCCGAGAATGAAGAGAATCATACCGGAAGAGTTGAACCCATGGAAGAGCAATTCTCCATCTGCTGTTTTGATTTACAATTTTCTTGGTCGGGAATTTGGTGATTAAGGTTTTTCTTCTTGGATACTGTCTCCGGAGTGTCATTTCCGAGAACCTCCTGCGCTGTGGCAAATGCAGCAGCACTTTGTTCACTTAGATGTTTCATGAGCCCAAGAGCATCATAACTTCTGTCTCCAGGACTCATGAAATACCCTATATCCTGAAAACAGACCAGAAGACGAAAAAGACATCATGTTATATCATTCTCTTATTGCGTGCCAAGGACAATGTTATTAGCTGTATAATTGACACAACATACCTCGACCGTTATTTCAGTGCCAATCCTGGGCCCTGGAAGGAAAGAGTTTATAAACCAAGGCGACTTCCATGCTGAAGGAGATTCGATAATTCTTCTGAATGGAGTCCCTCCAAATCTGAAAAAGAATGTCATCAAGTCATCAATCCCCTTATATATAAGGAAAAGCAAATAAACAAGAAGAACCGAAGCAACGGATTTTAATATAAAGTTTGGAATCATAATCAAACTTCACCACTGTCAGTTTAAGTATATGGAGGTCATTTTAATACCCAAGGAACACCTCAAGCAACATAACAATCTAAAAGAACTACATACAATTTCTAGGAGAACACAAATACCCATACTATAATATTTTAGCACAATCTTACATGCTTGAGTTCTCAAAGCTGGCATCATTCAAAGCATTGTCGACGGCGATCTCCAAGGGACCTGAAGGAAGCGACAACATAGATTTAGCGACCTTGTGGCTTCCACGTTTTGCTTCACTAGCAGGAGAGCTGAGAGGATGGCATGAATTCCCAGACGAGGACTCTAAGGTAACTCCATGAGTCAAAGAAGGTGCCACGACTTGAGAGGACTGTCTTCTGGGAGTTTCATCTGTTGACCCAGTTGCTTTATGAGCTTGGTTACTAGTTTGATCAGGAGAAAACAACAGGAGGTCATTTATGTCATGTTCAGTAAGCACATCAGGAGGCTGTGGCACCTGCAAAGATAAGAGAAGGCCAAGGGTCACTGAGGAATAGAAAGAAAAAAGACAAATGATATGGCCAAGTCACTTCCAGCAAAGAGAAGAATTTGCAATATGATCTAACTGCTCCACATGGAAAGAAAAGAGATTTGAAGTGCTGCTAAATCCATGATATGAGACGTTGCATGTAAAACTCTGTAAAAGAGTAACCAGCAAACTAATAGGAAGGATAAAAATTTGTAGACTGTCCCATGTGTAATATACACAAGACCACAAATATGTTGATAACTTGATAGATTCATGCTCTCGCTTATTTTGGCTGGCATTCTCTTGCTGCAGAATCTTGTGCAGATGTATCGCCAAAAAAATAAAGGAATAAAATGAAATTACAAACTTACACTTTCGGTTGTGGCATCAGCTTCTGCACCAGTTTTAGCTTTAATATCATCATTGACTGTCTGTTGCTCTTCTTTCATATAATTGTCCCTACTGCAATCATCCTCTAAACTTTTATTGCCTGGAAGTCCAATTCTGTCATTCTTTTCCTGTCTGCATTCTAAACCAATACATGAATTTTCTTTGTCTTCACCACAGTTCATCGAGTTTCTTTCCACGCCGATCGGTGGAGACAGCATATATGCCCTTTGAGTGTCGGCCTCATCAAACATAACATCCAGACGAGAAAAGTCTCTAGTCAAGTCAGATGTTATATCTTTTTCCTGCTTTTTGTCAATTCTTCTATCTGACAAAGGGGACAACAAGTCGCGACATCTTTTCTTTAAGATAGAAGGGGTACTCGTGAATGTTTTGGCGGCACTTTTCAGTACAGCATCAGGACTTTTGTCACGTGAAGGAGAATCCCATAACCTAAACGGGGATATGCAGTTGATAGAAGACATCATCAGCTGTCGGATACCAAGGGGACTATATTCTTGCTGCATGTCATTAGTTGGTTGTATCAGATCACAGCTGAAAAAGGGAATATCCAAGCTAGGAAAACGTGGGGGCTCGTAGCACAGTGACCCTGGCTCTTGCTTGAATGCTCCAATTCCCGGCCCAGTTTTCGAAGGAGTAGTTTGCATGACATCTGATCCTGAACCAAAAGCATTTACAGGTACTAATTTCGATTGATCAGGTGGCAATTCTAATTGCTCTAGCATACTGGAGCTCATGCCATTATCACAAGGAGAATTGGCTGAATTGTCTGCAATAACAAAACAACTATGCACGCCAGTTTCAAAGTCTTCTTGAGTGTCAAAAGAGGGATACTGGCTGGTTTTGCTACCAGATACTGGTGCGTCACCATCACTCGAGAACAATAAAGGAGCAGAATTAGAAGGATGCGCACATGAAGTATCCACAGCAACAGCTCCTGAAGGATCATACAGCTGAGAAGATTCGGATAGTTGAAAATTTGATGATTGGCTTATTAGTGCATCTATACATCCACCAACATCAGTTCTGATTGATTCCTTGGCAATATTTTCAGAGGATAGAGATTCATCGGCCATAGCATCTGAGAATAAAAACCTGCAACATTCATCATCAGAAATCAAAATCTGATGCAATTGATCAGCTCCTATGCCCAAACTGCCAACAGAAGGAACCATCAGTGCCAAAGAAGTTTGAAAGGGAACATTAAGCCCCCCATGGCTCTCACTGGCACCTATGGACTCTGTTTTTACTCCTGATGATTCTGGCTCAAAATCCAAAAAGGAACTATTTGGTAGGTCATGTCCACTGAACTTGTAATCCTCGAGAGAAGTTTCATTGCCACATGAAAAATCATGATGCAACAAATTAGAAGAGCCACATATTTCAGGATGTACATCTGGAATAGCGAGATTGACATCATCCATAGATGGGTAATACTGCTCTGAACAGGAAACTGGACTGGAGTTGTGATCTCTTCCCAAGGCAGACTCTTCATTCTTAGGTATGCCTACAGCCATGTCATTAGTAGACTGAGAGCAACCCACGGTCGAACTTTGACTGCATTCTGAATTTTCCTCTGGCTCTACCCCACATTTAGGACCAGTGTCAACTCCACTGGTCTGCAACCTTGAGGAAGATGAAGCAATGAGCTGATTCTGGAATCCAACATTAGGCAAAGCTGGAAACTGTGCAAGTAAACCTGATGCCAAGTAAGTGTCCAGTTTCTTCTTTACAGAACTGTTCCAATGGTTTTTTATAGCATTGTCGGTCCTGTTCATGCAAGAACATAATTCTAATTTATCCACAGAACGAGAAACATTTCCTGTTGCACCTTAAGCTGCCAAAAAAAAATACAAACATGAAGAAACACCAAGGACACAAACCTGCCAGGCAAGAATTTGGTCAGCTCTGCCCATCTGTTTCCATAGATCTGGTGAGCCCGAATTAAGGCCAGCTCCTCTTCTTGGGTCCATGCCTCTTTATTTATAGCAGGATTAAGATGATTATGCCACCTGACATTATATATACATGAATGCGATTTCAGACATAGCAATTTCAATTTCAAATTGGACTCTCATCTACTTCAGCATGGCTAACCCAAACTTCAAAGTACCTTTACAATTAGCTTGAGGGCATAAACACTTCCGGTATAGGACATTAGGGTGAACAATCAAAATATAAAAGCAAATAAAATAAAAAACAATCAAAAGTATCTCTATTGTGGTATGAAGTGTGCAATTAGCAACAAGAGGAAGCTTGCAACACAGAAGAACTCGAACTTCATTGAAGGAGGAGAAGAAACAGAGACTGCCTGATTTAGTGTTTGAATATTACTAGAGAAGCCACGACAATTGTCGTTCAAGTTCAACTTTTCACTCAATTTTGTCCTGGTGACTTCCCCTCTACTCAGTTACATATTCAAGCCCCAAAATCAGCCTCAGTTCCCCCTAATACTTCCTCAATCTTCTTCATTCCACAATCCATAAGCTTTCTCCATTTCTCTTGGCTAAAAGAGCTCTTCAGTCGCCACATGCAGTGTCCTGGCCTAAATATGAGTCCCTGACCAGCCTATGTCAAAAAGCTGGACATGGCCGTAATATACAGCAATCACCTTCATTTGGCACATCCTTCCAGATTTCTTAGCTGTTGAACAACACATGTAAGCTGTAGTCTCGGTGGTTTTGCTCAAGTGGCCATTTCATACTCGTGGATTGTTACAGAAATTAGTAGACAAGCATGGCAATTTTGGTTTTGGCAATTAGTATCACCTTGATCAACCAATTTACAAATCAGCATCTGAAATGAGCAGAGGTGGAAAACAAGTCTCGGAGCAATTAAAATATAGAGGACAAATAAGTAAAAATTTGGTTTTAATTGGTTTCAGATTCAGACTCTGCTAGATTTTAGGTGGGTCCGTCGTTATAGAAAATGCAAAATGTTTTTCCTATCAAAGGGAGAAGGATGTTTTAACATAATTCAGTATGATGACATCACATGAAATGATGACTAGACATTCTCATCAGAAGGGCAACAGAGGACCAAAAGAGAAAATCATGAAACTTTCTGCCAAACCTTTCTCGACATTGCTTTCCAATTCGCCCAGGCAAATGTTGTGCAATCGTAGACCATTTTTTTGGACCATATTTGTTGACCAACTCAACGATGATTTCATCCTCCTATATCACATAAGCAAGTAATCATGTGATGTTATGGAAACGCTGTGTGAATTTACATGGTGAAAATGATAATCATGAGAATTATAAAAAAATTTGACACGAAAAAGGATATAAAGGAAAAATAATTTATTACCTCTTTAGACCAAGGACCTTTCACAAGTTCAGGATTCAAGACCTTTTGCCACCTATGTAGACATTGTACATCAGTCCGATCTTTGAAACACTCGGCTACAAAACCAGTATTATTCATCAAGGCCAAGAAACTGTTGTAGAAATTCCAGAAAACTAAAGTGAAGGAATATTACAAAAAAACAATTAGTTAAAAACAAACCAAATGTGGCCAGCACAAACAAAATCTATGCTCGAGAATATCGTTACAACATAATAATTCTATTTTTACAGAAGAAAATAGCAAATATATTTGTACTCAGAATAGAATTCACAAGCGACAAGCAAATGTTCATTGAAGACTCTGCATTCGTCTGGCTCATGTTCATACAACTTCAACTTTGATGATTGATAGTAAAAATTTTGCTTTCCTTCGAAGAAAAGCTACATATGATAATACAAACAACCAGCAACTTTGGGATAAGGAAAACATTGCTAAATTGCTCCATCAAAAACCGTACCTATCTTTTTCCAATTCTTTCCTTTGAAACGCTCAACTGCCTTGCGCAAAATCTCATCCTGACAACAACATAACCTCAAGTTATTATAGCATTATCTAATGCTCAGCCTATTGTCCCACTTGCAAATGGATGAACATCAGTTAATAAACCAAACTTAAGGTGAAAAATGATTTTCCAGGATATAACCATGAATAACCCATCAGCAGAACATCAAGAAAATCATGCCGAGAATTCACTTTCATGAAATGAAACCATCTTCCATCTAATCTATCATTTTGCATGAGTGCAGCTTAACTAGTCAGACATCCTAGTAAGTATTGAAGTGGAATTACTCAACAGAGAAAGAAAGTTTTGACGGTAGAACAAAGTACAAGCATTTACCTCTTCAGCTGTCCACTGTCCCTTTGTTGAACGTCTAGTTGGCCCACTAGTCCTCCTAAAAAACAAAAGCACCGTACAATGAGAGCTTGGCATTATGGTACACAGTTAAACCTTCTATAAATAATTATAAAGTAACGCAATCTGTGGAGGGTGAGCATCAAATATAATTAATCATGAACACTAACTGAGCACTTGAGCACACTAATAGCCATAAGAAACTGCAACAACCGATTTAAGAAATTGATAGCCTTTGCCTGATTTCACACTCAGCAGAACTGCAGCAGGGAATGATGAGAAAAAAAATCAGGTTCTTCTTCATAAATTTTTTTCCTCGCAAAGGTAAAAAAATAAAAATACCACATCACATCTCAAAGATGCCATTAAGTGAACCCTCATCCATCCAAACCACGTCTCTACTTCTGAGTAGCAGCCTAGTCACCAAGCATATTGATCAAAGCCATTTTGCATAACATGTATGTACAAAGGTTTCGAATGCAGTACCCATGCAATGGCCGCGCTCTCGGTACACCATCTCTGCTCCCGTCGGATGGAGCCGATGCTGTCCTTTCACTTTCCATAGTTCCTCGATAAGCATGAAATGCTACATATGCCGATTCCCACTCTGTGACTGTATCCAATATGTAACCTCCAAATCATCATAAACCGCCCGCCAAGATGTTTGGGCCCACGTCTTCAAACCCCAAATTCAAACAAACAAATAGCAAAATAAGCACCGGCATACAGAAACAATCCGAAGCAAGCAAGTGCTGATGATGGAATGCTAATTACGCAGCTTGAAATTGAAAGAGAAATGAATACGCAGACGATCTTCTCACGACTCACAAGTTACACGCACAATCCGAACCCTAGAATTAAACAAAAAACTCGCCAAATCGCTCAATTAAGTAGAAGATGGAGCGCTAAACAGCACCGAGAAACCAAATCTCCAACTCTAGCTAAACTCGTTGAGATCGAAGGAGTTCCGAATTCCTTCCAAACCGAAAGCATCGGACCGACCGAATCGAAACCTCCGCGAAGAGCGGCCGAATTCCGGCGAATCCGAATCGAACCGACTCCAACCTAGAACCGATCACCGGACGGAAAAAAAAAAAACCGCGCCGACGTGCGGCGACCGACGGAAACGGAGACGAGATCGAGGCTTACCAAGCTGGACTCCGACGAGCGGTGCGGACGGCGTCGAGCGGCGGCGGCGGGAGGGAGTCGGCGGCGCGGGCGCCTCGCGCATTTGCAGATCCGGCGGAGCAGCTCCGGAGCACCGCACGGAGGAGCGAATCTGCAGATGCTGATGCTGCTCCTGCTGCTCTGCGAACGAGAGAGAGAGAGAGAGAGAGAGAAGAGAGAGGAATTTGAATGTGGAGTGGAGTTTTTTTTCTCTCTCTTCTTTTTGGTTTTTTAAGTGAAACGGTCGTGAGGAGAGAGACCCTCCCTTCTGGTTATTCAAACGCGAAGGGGCGGACTACGATGATTCAAACCCTATGCTTAAAAGTCGAACACGTTCGGTGGGCGCGATGATGCAGATCCGGCGCATCTGGGCCGTCCGTCCGCGCTTAAGTCTTTTTCGGTCCTTTTTCTTAATGTTCTTTTCTTAAGTCCAACGGCACGCAAACATTTCCTCTTTCTTTCTTTTTTTCTTTTTTTTGGTTTGCTTTTAAAGCGAATAATTCAAATATGGAAGTTTCAAATTCAAAACATGTAAAATAATTAAACCGATGATAGCCTGCTTTGTTTCATATCTGACATGTTTGTTGGAGAGATATTTTCTTCTTTTTTCTTTCGTGCTTAATTAGATAAGACACAAATGGAAGATGTTTAACGGAAATCAAAAAATAATGATTCAAGTAGGCGAAAAGTTATAGAATATGGTAATCTGCCTACAAAACTTTTCTTTTTGTTTTTACAGTTTTATATTGGGTTTTTGATGCCTCAAATTAATGATCCTAGAATTTTGAACTTTTCGATTTTACCAAATTTACATAAAAATAGCTCAGGTGGAAAAAGGAATTCAAGTATGAAAGATAGCTTTAAGACTTGGGTTGAAAAAAAGTTATAAAAGTTGACTTTTTAAAGAGATGTCTAAAATTTGAATATGGTCGTTTGGTCGGGCATAGACATACTTTAAAGAATTGAATATTCAACGTGTTGAGCATTAAAAGAATATCAAATCCAATAGAAATTAGGGCATTTATTTAAGAATATCAAATCCAATATTAATTAGGGCATTTATTTTTCAAGATTTTAAGTCATGCTTTTTGTAGACCGTTTAGTATATGAGATTAGTTAAGCCAATTTTAATTTTATTTTGTGATTTATGATGTATCAATTCTTATTTTTACAAGAAAATATTACAAATATCACCGAATTTGAGAATCTTACTCATTTCATCACATCAAACCTACACTAATTTATTTTCTCTTTTCGCGTAATTTGTTGATTAAATATAAAGATGCCCTTATCAAGAACCGAATCATGATTGGCATCCATCAATAGCGATAGATAAGTAGGCATTCCATCGTCCCAGCGATATGAGTCAATTCACATAGGCTTAGTTCACGTGAACCGTGAAGCACTCATTTCTTCGTAAAAAAAAATGTTGATGCTGGATTGGCAATGGGGCTTTGTGAGTTAGTACCACTCCCTCTCAAATCATGTGATTGTCGCACGAGATTCATCTAATCAATCTTTTTTTTTTTTTATGACCGAGGATCCGCCGGAGCATACCCTTGTCGGCTTACGCCAATTTGGGGTCTCACGGGCCTCCGCGGTGGAAGACCTACAGTGACTATATCTCGGGGGAAATTGGCCCAGCAACCCACCACCGGGGCCCCCCACTTCAATCGCTAGCAACGTAGGGTTTTGAACCCTTGACCTCCATATGCTGAAATGAGAGATCTCAATCAACTGCGTTGCCCACAGGTGGGTATCTAAAAGTTAATCATTGAGAAAACAATTTTTTTTATAAACGATTGTTTGTATCATTTAGAATAATTAACCAATACAAATATTTTTATTATTAATAAGAATTTTATGTCTAAACATTTTTTAGATATTTTTCATTTATGTCTAAACACTTTTTTGGATATTTTTCATTTATTTATTTTTTAAGCGATAAAAGCAATAATTTAAAAAATACCTTTCAAATTATTTATTTTTCGCAAAGTCCAAAAATAAAATTTCACATTGGGCATATGATCATTATGTAATATTTTTTTTCAATTTTTATAAGGTACATTTTATGTTGTTCTTTATAAAGTATGTAAAAAGTTGCCTAGTAGAATGGTAGCTTCGTTTGGTTCGACTTTGAGGAAATAACTTTTAGAAAAATGCAAATATCTTTAAATTAAACAGGTTTTTCGAAAGTTATGGTGTTTGGCAAATCTTAACATGGGAAAATAACTTTTGCTTAAATACCACTTGAAAAGCTTCCATTTGCAAAGAGCTTTTGTTTTTTTGTTTTTTTTTTTTTTTTTTTAAGTCAAAATTAAGGACAACCCCCGGCTGCCAAATTTGGCCATGGAGATTAAAAGTAGGCAGCCAAACCTCCTAGCCACCAGATAGCCTCGCATGAGGTCGTGCGCCTCGGGCGATGCCTTGGGTTGCCGATCCAAGCGGCAATTGCTAGGGACATGCCTAAGGTTGCCCAGGACGCACCTAAGGTCACCCTAACCTCAGGCGGCGACATCACCTAGGTCAAGTGACCCCAAGGCAATTGTCGCTAGGGACACATGACCCCTCAGGCGACACCGTCGTTGACCTTCGATAGCTCCTCAATGCAAATCGTGAAAGATGAACAATGAATGTGAAATAAATAGTGAATGTGAACTTATATTCTCAAAATGTTGAAAGCACAAAACAAATCCCCACCTACTTTAGACTTTCAGCCTTCCCAATGTATTTGGTCAATGGGGTTCTAAAAACACTTGCCAAACACCTCATATTAAAAAAACATGATGTATTTGTTTTCTCAAAAAAAAAAAAAAAAAAAAAAAAAAACAGAACATAGGGCTAAGCAATTTCTATCTATGTACACGCCCAAGATAAAAGTAGCGCATTGACCATTCACTTGCGTTGCAATTATTCACTCTAGACCAGGTTGATAATGTCCTTAGGATAGGGCAAATCATGCATTGATGCTTTTACTTTCCAAAGCTTTTTGAGTAAGTTTGCAAGCCTAAATCAACTTAGAAAAATCTGTTTCAAGTAAAATTCAAAAGTCTGTCCATATTGCAGGATTCAAACCCAAGTCTGATTTATCTATTTCCAGTTGGTCCTGTCCGAAAGAGATTGCAAATTACAGAGTATTAGTAAGCATCATTGATTGAGATGTTAAAAACTATTGAGATGATGAAAAGGAGAGAAAAAATGGAAGAAAAAACAAAATTGTCTCAGAAGAGAAGAAACAAAGACAAAATTTTCAGTTGGTTGAAAGTAGTATCATACATTACATACACCAACAAAGAGAAAGAGATGAACACAGATGTCATCCGTCATACTTGCAGAGGTTCTCGAATCCCATATACTCGTGGCCCTCCATCTTTCCAACCATGTTCGATATGCCAACCCCACCTATTAAGCAGAAGCCGAGACACTCCTTAAATTTCTTTAATACCTCGAGAGGTTAATCGGCCAAAATCGAAAAGTCAAACCAACTGGGTTTGAACAAAGCTGTAAAGAAGTTGCATATAATCTCCTAAAGAAGAAGGAAATCTGAGAAAAGCTAACGTTCTCACCTAGCGAGATTGCGCTAACAAATATCGTGAAGGCTAGAATGAAGATGATGAGCGATGCCCTTCCAAACACAATGATCAGCTTCCTGACAATGTGTTGCCCGAAAAGAGCTGCCACCGTAGCCACAATAACAAAGTACAGTGCTGCAGAACATATTTGACAGCGTGTGAGAATTTCGAGAATTTTTTACTTTGTTCTTCGCGGAGATGAAGATAATGCATCAGTTCAGCATTGTAATGCCTATGGTTTTATGCATTCATGACAAAGTCGCCATCTATCGACTTACCATAAGGAACAGGAAATCGATTGAGAAGATAATACTCCACGACAGACATGGATGAGGAAAAGGTCATTGCAAATGTGGCTGTGGCACTTGAGACCTGCGAGTACCAAATGGTTGGCAACAAAAATTAAGCATGGGCTTATGTCTCTAGTAACATAAACAGACCTCCTTAACTGATAAAGTCAGTCTCACAGACAGGTTTTTCACTGGTACCATAAAATCGTAAGCAGTTTTTAAGCGATAATTTCTGCTAACATGGTGGAGCTACTGAAGTATAGATTTACTTCCAGGATGTAGCAGAAACTTTCTGAATTCAGTTAATTACCCGCAGGAAAGAGAAAGTACCAAACTCAATTTCACAAGAATATAACCACCCAGAGAAAAGATAAAGCACATAGTCATCGTCCATCAAGCTCTCAATAGCCGAAAAATGGTGCATCCCAACCATGCAAAAATAAATAAATAAATAAGAAAGAAAGAAAAATAAACATGGTAGTTTTTCATGAAAGCAAATTCAAAAGAAGGAAAGTTATGCTCATGGGCACCGATTTTTTTTACTGCCATAGCTTCCTTTGCCGTGAACTCACCTGTGGAGGGACGCCCAGCTCTAAAAACAGCGGACCCATGATGAATCCTCCACCTAATCCAAGAAGCCCTCCGACAATTCCAGCCAGGACTCCACAGGCACAATAAAACACAAGCTGATGCACTTGAAAGTAGTTTCATGATCTCCCTTAGACGAAATTACTCTCCTTCCCTTATACAAGCTAATTGCCTCATAAAGAGACACCGAAAATGAAATCGGAACCTGCAAATGATCACAAAAAAACGTGGAAACGCTGACTAAGAGGAACTGGTAGAATGTGCATTGTTGGGTTCAATCTGGCCTCTTGTGCCAGCGCCTATAGTCCAAAGCCTCAATATCTGAAGAGACATGCAGACATTCAATGATTTATCTATAAAGGGAAAAGTACCTGCAATAAGTTTAATACCCAGTAGCCAACTGAACAGGTAGCTGTATGATTCTGTCAGCAAAAGCAGAAAATACTAAAGTGAACACATGGACATCAGGAAAGAGGAAAGTGACACAGAGTGATCTATTGCATTTCCAGAATTGTTAGAAAGCTAAAGGGGAGAGAAACCTTGGCAATTTGAATTCCAAGAAATGCAACCCAAACAAGAACGAGGAGTCCAAGTTCCATCCAATAAACATTTTCGAGAATGGTCACCTGCAATGACATGCCAAATGAAATTAGGCATCCATCAGCGTCTCATGCAAACTACCAGGCAATACTAACCTCCAGTTCCCTGCTGTTCCTTTGAGAGACATTGCCTGGGCCACTAGGAAGAGGCTTGTATTCCACTTCTTGGTTTCCAGTGTCTGAGTAAAAGCCAGGAAGTGGCAATCAGAGAACAAAAGAGAGAGCACAGAGCAGGGCAGAGAACTGAAATTCGGCATGATGAAAGAAATAACATCATGACACACCATCAGACACCAAGCGCTTGGCAGCCTCCTGAAAACAAAAGCATGTAAAAATCAGATGGTGACATTAAGAAGGTAATGGTCACTCATGAAGAAGGTAAAAAAGAAAATCAAGCAATCCAACTTGAAACAAAGGTAAATAAGCATATCAATCACAGTTTGAAGGAATATCATTTTACTAAGCACGCTAAAAGCTTCTGTCTATGCCAGTTATAACAGATCGAGAGGCATTTGCTCCCAGGTAAAGTGGGGTTTAAAACCTGTTGTACGTTTTTAGACCAATAGAGAAGTGCACAGCCCACTTCATCAAAGATTTAACTATGGTTACTTAGTTTCTACATATATGAACAGAATCAAAGTGCCATTTTTAACACAACATACAAGTTATGTCAATGCAATGAAAGGGGGATGGTAAACTGAGGTAACAGATATTGAATAGTTTTCATTCCAAAAGAAGTATATGTTGTCGAATTATGATAATCTGTTTTAGTAATTAGTCCAAATGATAAGAGAGTCCTCATGCATAGAAGGCATTCATGTCAATAAAGACTAATTGTTGGCAACAATTTTCAGCAAATTCCTGGCAATGATATCCACACTGCTATCTTTTTCAAAGAATGTAGCAAGTTTCATTAGAATACTTTTGCCTCACACACTCCCTAGTCAATCTTTTTAGGTGTTGTACAGTGGTAATTTTTCAGAACTAGGAGGTGGCACTTTAGTTACGCAACATAATTTAATTTACTTCACAAACATAACAGACCTACCTTCTTCAATATGGTTTCTTTGTTCCATGTTTCAACCCCCTTAAAGAACGCCTTAGTCGATGTGCCTGCATGTGTAAATCAGGTCAGTTCCGTAGGCAAAACAGTGCTTTACCTGACAAAACTGGCAACAAACATTACCTATGAAGAGAATAATCAGCAAAACCGTGACCATCCAGTCAGCAAATATCACATTAAACGCAACGCCTATGCTTATGCCAAGCATGAGCATCGGTTGGATAAGCAGTGCCAAGTCATAGTCTATGATGGGCATATCCAGTGTGGGATGCTTAAGCTTAAGATTGTAGTAGACGGTTGACCCTGCAGCACCCATTATCATACCTGAAAAACAAACATGCTCAGAACTTCCTAAATATTAGTTCCAGAATACATGAATGACTGCTTTTTATGTTAAGTAATTCAGTCAAAAGAAAATATACATCAGTTTCCCTTCCTTCTTTTATAAATTCAATCTCGTCTTTCGACTTCATTGATTTAAAACATCTGCTAAAAGGCTTGTGAATTAACCAGTGTCCACTAAACTGGAGAATTTTATCAACTTACTTTGTATTTTGGAAACCAAAACTGTTCTGTAAAAAGTTTAACTTGTGCATACATTTTGAAATAGCTGTTGCTGACTTCGGATCGAACCCCATGATTAGGCTAAGCATGGGAACAAAAATCCCACCACCACCAACACCACCCACACTCCCGAATGCCGCTCCTAAGAACCCGATTACAGTGCCGACGACAATTTGCCAGCCAAATTTCATTTCCTGTTGATGAAAAATTAACACAAACAACATTCAGATTCATATATTTAAAAAAGTCGTTCATTTTTAACTTCATTCGGTAAAGAAAACAAAGGGACCCGTTCAGGGGAACAAAACCCATTATTTAAACAATTTCAGAGATACCTACAGAGGGAGATAAGACTAAAGAAGCTCTGGATCCCACACAAGTAATGCCAATGGGATCAAACCATGAATGCACAAAACAAATTCAGAACCCGAAACCCGGAAAAGCACGAGAAGTCATGAAGCAATGATTGACATGAAGCAGACAAACCCATTTTATGTAAGCCAGACAAGATATTAAATCACGCTTAACATAAGTATGACCGAGTCAAAAACAGATGCCCTTACCGGCCAGACATGTTGATAACCGGTCTGGTCAGATTGCCACAGGAAATCCACAGCCCTCGAAAGGAAGTTGGAAAGGGGTCCCTGCTCCGATCGACTAAGCGTTGGGACTTCATGCTTGAAGCTCCTCTGAGCTGAAGCAAAGAAGAAGGCGAGCAAGAGGTGGAACACAACCACGGCAATCCGCACGTGACCCATTTGACTCGAAACGGAGCCATCTCGCGGACAAGAACTCTCGCAAAAGATGATCGAATGGCGCGCTCTGGGGTGTCAAAAAAATCGCAACTTGAAGGTGGCGAGCACTGGAGGGACGCAGAAACAAGGACGGGCAGAGCTTCCCCTGGTTCTCCCTCGGCGGGATGGAGAGGAAAGGAAGCAGAGAAAGCGACAGGAGAACGAAAAAGACAAGGAAGAAGAAGGAAGGAGAAGGAATGCGGGAGCTTTACGGGCGTGATGTGATCCGCTCGAGCGGATCTGCTCGAAAAGCAAAACGAACGAGAGTGCACGCAGTGCGAGAGCGAAGAATCCAAAGGCGAGAGGGGAGATGGAGGATGGGAAAACGGGAAGTGAACTTGTGTGGGGCAAGAAAGAGAAGGAGTGTAAGAAGCGCGCGTGTGAATTTGAGGAGGAGAGGAAAAGGGAAAGGCTCTTGGAAAAAAGCTGGCGATGGCTCTTTCTCTTTGTCCATACGGGGGATGTTTTGTCGTAGAATCTTAAATAGGAAATGATAGGATTGTTGTGTCGTGTCGTGCCGTGTCAGACGATGGCGACGGCATCGCGGCATGGCGCGGATGGACGCACGACGCATTTCGCGAGTGTCGAGAAAAGAAGCGATGGGGTTCATACGCGATTGTCATTCGTCTTTCTCGATCGAATAGATGCGCGAGAGGAATGACTGTTGTAATTCGTTTCGCTCGGGGATCGTCGAGGTCCGCCACCCAGACAGGAATGCCGGACAATTGTATGAGTGAAATCATTAGCAACGGAACTTCTACTTCTTGAAATAATGGGTTTATAGATAAAGATGTTTCCTCCGATGCCCAGTGAACCTATTGACAACTCGTCCCTTCACTACTAGTGATTCGCACGATCGAAGTTGGTATGAATAGATGAGATATGTCGAGACACTAATAAGAATATTTTACGAAACAGGTCAACAAAATAGGTAATTTCACAATTCTTAGACACACAAATAAGGTTAGTACAAAGATATGAGATATGTCGAGATACCCATTAAATAATTCTAACAAGCAAATCAACAAAGTTGGTAATTTCACGAGAATGGGGCTTAGGCTATTTCCACTCCTCAAATTGTTTTAGACATGCCCTAAAATTTAAATGGTCCACAATAGCCCAGTAAGATCGATGAGAGAGAAAAATAAGTCTTTAGTGTAGATCGAATTATTACAACCTTTTTTTTTCTAAATAGTTGTCTCTTCTTCTTTTGTGTTCAAATCGATAAGTTTACATGTTTATTACTTTTTCTACAAGAATCATCTAAGGTTCGAGTACTTTAACAAATTTGAAGATCAGCAATTTGAAAGAATATTAATAAAGTACATTTATTTATAATGTCTCTCTAAAGTTCAATCTCTAATATTTCCTTGTGATATATAATTCTTTTATTCAAGCTCTTTTAGGAAAATTATTCGGTTAAAGTTGTGGACTCTTTATGATTATACTCTATGATTACCAGTAAGGTTCAAACTAATTAGAAAATATCTTTTATAGAAACCAACCTGAGCACATTAGTAAGCAGAAGAGAGGAAATTAAATATCTACAAAATGAATGGAAAAAAAAAAAATAATGGAATAAAATATCATTGTTTTGACTAATGCGGACATTCTTGTATTTTCATGACAATGTGCGGTTTTTGCATTTTCAATGTATATCAACTTTCACCGTTTCCATTAATGATTTTAAATAATTGCTTCTTTTGGGGTTATTTTCAGTAATCAATAAGTTAAGGAATATTATAGCCATTTAAAGGTTGGATACAGCGTGAACTTGAAAATGGACATGATATTAGAAAAGATAGTAATTTGGAATCGAACAAATAAACTTAAGTAAGTAGCTTCATGTAATAGTTAGTAAACTAAAACGAGTTGACAATTTTGTTAGGAAAAAATGCTAATGAACTACTCAAGCGGAGTTATAATTCAATATAAGAGAAAGTAGTTTCAATAAAAATCAATAACCTATTAGAAAAGCAGTCAAAATGAAATTGATCAAATATAGACATTCATAAGCAGTCTAAAGAGCCTGTGACTAATTGGTAATCTTATAGGAGAACCAAAAACGATAACCTAACCACCAGCCGTGATGACTCCACTGGATAAGAACTCCGTTGATCCTTCCCCAAAGGTGAGGGGTTCAAAACCCAGTGAAGACATTTGGTGTCTAGCTATACGAGGTTCCCTGGGTATCAAAAAAAAAAAAAAAAAACGATAACCTAAATCAAGGTTGATAATTTCATGTAAGAGTTGATAAGTAACAATCAAATAAACATCGATAAATTAACACAAGAATCAGTAATTTACTAAAAACAAGTTATCTAACAATCAAATTATTGATCCCTTCTGCTTACCTATAGCATCTGAAACCTACCAACCATCCTAGAAATTTGATCGAAACCCTCTTTTTCTTCCCAAACAACCTAAAGAACCGTCCACCAATTCTAATGAATGACTCACATCTCACGTGGAAAAAGCAAGAAAAGATAATTGGAGGGCTTCAATATAATTTGCAGCATGTGCTTGTGTCTTGAACTGTAATTTGTCTTCTCGAAGCATGTTGATTAGTGGATGTAATTGAATGTCTATTTTAATTAAAGTACACGTGGCCCTTCCTTAGTCATTTGGCTCACATCATCTTCCGTTTTTATTTATGCAATTCTTCTCCACCATCTTAATTGTTTATTTGTTTATTTACTTATTATAATTGTGGTGCACCCCTGGCCATGTTCTCGAATTAGTCAAGTAATGCACCTTCCTAGCATTGGTGGGGCGAGAAAGTGGGCAGGCAAGAAAATCGAAAGATGTGAAAAAAAAAAAAAAAAAAAAAGCTGAATATTCGCCCTAAAAACTCGATACTTCTTGCTAATTCATATGGTGATATAGTAAAATGTATAGAAAAAGAAATCAAATTTTCAAGAAGGGTCTAAAGAATCAGCTAATCGTCATAGTCAAATCAGATGCGAATTTGAATTTTCGGATAGAGCAAAGTGCGATATTAAACAAAATTAAAAGTATTTGTTAAAAAAATTATCAAAATACAATTACCAATCAATACGATCAAAACTGTAATTGCATTTCTCGTGCCATTATGTCAGAGTTTGATGAAACTTGCCTCTATCTTCAATAATTTCGAATTGTTAGAGTACTCGTGGTCCTTAAAACATTTATTTAAGAATCAAATAAGGGAATATATATGATACTTTTGTAACTTCATCACTCATATTCTTATAAAGCACGTTGAAAGCATCGTTGATATGCTCGCTGGCATAACTGTGGAAAGTAGGACATGGCTTTCAGGATAAGATGGGGCTCGAGACAATCATGGCAGCATCTCCCGGGGGGGCTCCATTTCTTTGCTAGTGGACGCCAAAACGTGATGAAATAAAGAGCAAAACGACGAAAAAGTTAGAATAAACCCAATTCGCCACCCATTTCCTATATCATCCCTTTGTTTAACATAATCCTACCTTTCAGAAATTATTATTAGACTTTTTGATATTTGAACGATAAAAAATCATCCGACTCTTAAAATATATATCACTATCCCTAAGCTATCAAGTAAATGAAAATAAATTATTTTTAAAAAATAATTATAATGAAAATATTTTTTATTGTGAAATCTTTAAAGAGATAACTGATAATCCAAACAACCTGAGAATCGATTGATGGACCGGTTAGCAGTGGCACGTGGGCTCAGTGACGATCATACCTCTTTCGAGTCAGCAACTTGGGGAGCTTTTGACTACTGCTGTTTGGGACAACCTTTTCAGATCTCTGTCCCGTCCAATGCCTCGAATCATGCGATTGCAGGCATGCCTCGGTGTAGGAAGTACACACAATAGGAAAATACTAAAGCAAAGTTTAGCTCGTATGGTACAAGACAATATGGAATCTTGGCTAGATCTATATACTCTCTTGTATTGTATGGTGGCCTTTACCGTAATAGTGGCTGTCCTTCTCCAACTCCATCATGGTACACTCCTTGTCAAGACTAATAAGCGTGAGGCAATTTCAAGAATATGTGCTTTTTTTTTTCCCTTCAAATAACCTTTTCTCATTTGGCAAAAGGAGATTTGATGTCGTGTTTTAGGAGATTTGGAGTGAAAATGCTTGTCATCTCGTGGTAAGGCAAATTGGAGTTGGAATTGAGTACGGGGGGTGTTGTGGGGCTCGAAACGAAACTTTTTTGACACCAGAAAGCATGGTGGTTCACTTTGATGGTTTTGTACTCATTCAAGTCTAATTGAATTACATAGTGAGAGAATCTCTAACTGAATTTACTTTGTTGGATGCTATTATCTCACAAGAAGAGACACAGATTGCCAATGCCTTGTTGAAAATGTGACGAACATCTAGCTAACCTCATTCTCGAGAGATGGGTCAGTCAAGTGGAGTAACTATCACTCGAATCAAGCATTCCACAACGGAAGCAAGTGAATGCCAATAATCTTCTCGACCTTTTCAAACTATTTAAAGAAAAAAAAAATTCCTGCCAAGACCGTACTAAATTTTTGTATTTTAAGATACAGATATGGCATAAATCAAATGACCCCAAAAACAATTCTTAGTTTTAGCGGTTGCAATTTAGTCGTATTTCAATTTTCAATTAACAATTTATTTATTTTTTGTTTTTTTGCCCTTCTATTATAGAGTGGTCAAAGAGAGCACGCGAGGTCTAACCCAGTTCGATGCTGGAAAAAGAAAGCTGCCGGTGTATATTCACTTTCTGGGCACTCTTTCTTTAGTGCTGGCAAACAAAAGGAGCTCAAAAATATTCGTTGGTCCCAAAAAAAGGGATAGGCTTTATGTTGATAGCTGTCAAAAGTACCGAAGGATCCAGTGGAATAAAAGATGAATAGCTTTCATGCGTCTAGATACCATTATAATCCCAATTCCAATTTTCTAAAAATAAAAAAAGAACAATGCCACGAAATGAACATGGACAGTTAAAACATTCCGCATCATTTATCTGCGAAATTTTGTACGCTCTTTGCAAATAAAGAATTTCTTTTTACCTATAAATTTAGGCTTTCGAGTTTGATATCTTAAAATGATTTTGTCCAAATTTATTTCTCCATGCCGTCCCGGTTGTTTGTCCAGATCCATCTTTTGGGTCGGACATATGGTCTTTCTTTATTTCTTCCTTAGATTAGGAGAAAGTGGGACATCTTTTTTGTTCTTAATTAATTAGTTGGTAACTTTACAATGATTATAGGGTTTTCCCCCTCCTGATTGCGCTCTAGTTTCTTCGATCTGTCTTCTTTTTTTGTATGACGAAAGGTCTATCCCCACAAGTCTAAGTAGGTTCTTTTTCGAAAAGAGGGGATGCCAAAGAGAGTAGAGAGGGACTTTTTTTCTCTGAATATCCAGAAGGTACTTAGCTCAAGTACTTACCAGAAACTATAACAAAAGGAGATTGTAAAGCTCTTCCTCTTGACTAAACCAAGAAAGACATATGTAACAAGATAAAAGTGATATGGACAACGCCAGTATTCAAATAAGGTCCCTTCAAGTAGGGTGGGAGCCAACTTTTGCCTGAAAATCAAAATCATATTTACTTTTTAGCTTTCAAGTTTATCTGAGTACTTTTTTAAAACGTGTCATCGATATTTTAAAAAAGTGCTATCGAACGTCCAATGATGGAATTTACTGACTTAGCGTTAATGTTCTTAACTATTTTCTAATGTGAATTTTTTTCTCTTCTTTTTTCATTTGTTCTCCCTCTCCCCTCCATTCTTCTTCAAACCTCATTCCCAATCAAAACACGGGCAAAATTCGATACTCACAACAAAGCAAAAACTATGACAAATATTCATTCATGACCATAGATTGAGTGGCCATGACCGCGACTTGAGCTTCTTGGCTCAAAACTCACTGGACCATGGCCTCCGCGAGCTCAAAGCTTGAGTGGCCATGGTGGCCTTGAGCTTCGTTGGCTCTAAAAGAACTTGCCACCATGGTTGCCCCGAGCTCAGAGCTCGAGTGGCCATAGCCACCGCAATGTCAAATTGAGCGAATGGCCATGATCACCATGAGCGTAGAGCTCGAGACCACTACAATCACAATCTCTCTTTCAATTTTCCCTTTCCTTTTTACATTGTTTGATGTGGCGCCACATGCATTAAAAAAAAAAGAAAAATCAACCAATAAGAGAAAAAAGTTGAACCAAAATAAAGTAGAGGATCATTTTGACATTCGGGTAAAAAGTAAATAGACTTCACATCACCCCAAGTCAAATGATTAGGATTGCATATGGCCATTATCCTGAAATTCCCTCTACGCTCATGAGTCACGTGTTTCCAAGAATGACTGACATTTCCTTTTGAAATTGAAACCTCTCGTCCCGAGACCAAAAAAAAAGAAAAGAAAAAAGAAGAACTCTGAAGTCAAGTTCTCACGTCGTACTAGCTCGTTTCTCACATGGGCATGTCTCAGGGAGAGAGAGAGAGAGAGAGAGAGAGAGATCTATGCCGTAACATGCCAACAATTTCTTTGACCATGTCATATTCTAAAACGGTACAAAGTAAAGAGCGGTCAACCTGCATTGCTGCAGCACAGCATGAGCAAAAGCCCAAAGCCATGAGCAGTGGAGAATTTCCTCTGCATTTCTTCTTGAGGGACAATAGTTTAACATACTTACATCAGTTAAAAAAGGTAGAGCATCTCTTGTCAATCAGTTTAAGAAAACCACTGTACATGGTTGAGCGATCTGTGTGCATGCCCCGATACCCGCTCGCAACTGCTTTTGGCACATGACCGGCAAACGCGACCCAAATTTACACGTATTAGCAAGATAAATAGATCTTGTAGCGAACAGTGTGCCTTCGAATGATGTTTCTTTCTCCCTCGATAGCATTCGGCTCTTTTTTGTGGCTGCAACAGTTCCCATGCGATGACTTCCCGCTATGCCAGGTATCTGTAAGATATGAGAATTCCGTGCACCTTCATTTTGCCTCTGATAAATTCTTTCCAAATTCTTCATGGGTTTCTCTTCCTCGGATATCCTTGCGTTGACCAATTTTAGGCTTTTGAAAGTACCCAGTATTCTCTTCGCCTCTTTGGATAGTCCAGTAGATTGCCAAGCTTCTGCAACCAACAAGAAAGTTGATTTTTCAGGCCGAACATCAAACTCTTGCATGATCTGGAGGATTTCCTCTGCTTTCCATGGTTGCCTCGCTTCTCTGTAACCCCAAATCAGAGTCTCGAAAGTTTTCAAGTTCGGACAAATCCCATATTCGCACATATGGTCGAAAACTCTGGTTGCACGGTCCATGTCTCCATTACTGCACCATCCACTGATGATGGTTGTGAAGATGACCACGTTTGGGTGAAATCCCGAATGGATCATGGCCATTAAGAGCTCTTCTGCCTTTTCAGGTTCTTTTGCACGGACATAGCCTTTGGCTAAGATGCTATAAGCATGTGCATCAGGTTGTATGCCAGCCTTCACCATGTCATCAAAGATCTCCTCACACTTGTCCATGTACCCTGCCGTGCTCCACGCATTCATGATGGTGCTATATGTCACAACATCTGGTTTGACCCCGAATTTATTCATCAACTTCAAAACCTGTAATGATGCCCATCTATGGATCAAATCTACTTTTCCCTCAGGGAGGAACCAAAAAAGAAAAAGCCAGACCAGATTCATGAAAAATCAAAAGCTGGCAGATAACCATAATGTTACCATTATATCACAGTCCTGATGACAATAATGAATAATGTCTATCTGATAACCAAGCAAAAAAAGAAGCTACGTTAAAGTGTGGACACGGATTTTTAAGTCAAAAAGCATAGAGACGGTATTGAGGGTAGGTAATGATGAACTGCCAAAAGCGAATGAATAAAGTTCATAAAACGCAAACAAAACTTCCTTCAGAAATTACTGTCAAATAAATTCATCAAAATAGAAACTTCCTCCAAAAACTAGTGTCCAATAAATTGACCAGTGATCCTCTTCTTGAAAACCAGCTAGAATAAGATACTAAATTTTTCTTTTTCAGAATTTTTCTGTGAGTGTATGGCATATATCATCACCTAGGAGCCATTATGTAGTACAGGCATTTGATTAGAGACTTCAAAAAACAACGAGCTTGTACTCACCTCATCAACACCATCTCTGTCCATAATTTTGACAAAGCCTCTGACTAGAGAATTAAAAAGAACAAGATTGGGATGCATTCCAAGATCCTTCATCCTGTAAGCGAAACTCAAAGCCTTCTTCATTTTGGCTTCCTTACAATAACCAGTTATGATGATGCCACAAGTTCTCTCATTTGGCTCCACGTTATTTTTCTGCATCTCTAGGATTAGATCTTCAGCCTTTTCCGTCTCTTCGTTCTGAGCATATGAGGTGGCTATAGTGTTGTAAGTAACAGCATCAGGTTGCATATTAGAGGCCACCATTTTGTTAACTACATTCCATGCCTCAGTGATGTTCTTCTTACAGCACCATGCTCTGACTAAGATGTTATATGTTCTTACATTAGGTTTCGCTTTTCCCTCTTGGGACATCAAGTCAAGAAGTTCATAGACTCTTCAGGCTTCCCAGAAATGCCAAACCCTTTGACTAATGTGTTATAAGTGCTGGTAGTGGGTCTTATTCCACTCATCTTCATCTTATGCAAGGCCTCCATTGCCTCCTCCATATTCCCAGATTCTGAGAAAGCATTGATAACAGCATTGAAAAAGATTGAATCGGGCTTCATTTCATTCTCTTCCACCTGCATGATGATTGAGTGTATGGAATCAAAACGCTTCTGAATAGTCAATGCAGCGAGCAGGGTCGTGTAAGATATTAGAGAAGGTTTATGCCCTCCTTCAATGAGATTTCTGAAGATGGACTCAGCTTGTTGAGGTTTTCCCCTTTCTACAAGAATGTTCATCATTTTAGTCCTTGAGCGCACAGTTCGGCAACTATTTTTGTTCTTGCAATCTAAACAGCAGATTTCACTCTGGGGACCTTCAGACTGCAAAACATTGTCCTCGTTAGCTTAATAATTTTCCTTCCACATAAAAACATAGAAGGAAGTAAAATGCAATATAATTGCATTAAAAAGCAGGAATTTAAGAAAAGAAAAGCTGAACAGAATACATTTTTTAATATGAATAGAGAAACAATATGTTTAATCATGCTTGTGTTTATATTTAAGTAATTCTTCCATATTGTCAGAAACCTGTAGGTTTAAGCTCTATTGAATGCTAGTTCTTTCTTGAAGATAATCTCAAACATATGAAATTTGAAAGAGATATTGCATGCAGCTTGATGCAACCATGGCTACTTATTTAATGACCAGAACTGGTTGCACATCAGCTCTTAAACAAAGCCAAAGAAATTGGAATACCATGAATGAGATTATCCATTTTCAGGATTAAATGATATACCTTCTTCATAAGTAATTCTTGAGCAGGTGCTTTCTTTGTGCTGGAAGGTCCAAACTTATCTTCATCTGTGAACACAAGAGCTCCATGTCTGGTGGATTCCTCCATATGGTCAGTCCTATATATGCCTATCAACCTTGAAGTACCAGAATTGCATGGAAAAAGGATTAGCGGTGATGCAGATATTTACTACATTAATCATGGTTGATCACAATGTTCGAGGTTGGAATAGGTATTGCAAATGGGAAGCTCAATCTCGTTTGTACCGAAATGGGGCAAGTCTTCAAACAGGTGGAAATCACACATGTTTCGTTACTTTTTGACAGCCTTACTTAACTCAGTACAATTTATTAACTAAAGAAAAGCAAATTTCACATCATTCCTTTCTTGGAATCGAACATAAGAGTGGAAATGGCGATTGCATTCCCTTCCATTCTCATCTCAATACCCCTCATGACACCAAGCACAAAACACATCCAGCCCTTCAGAACCCATGAATGTCGAAAGGTTGCAGAGTTTTTTGCCACGAAGTACACACAAAGTCAGGGATCGTCTAGTATCCCCCCAAAAAGGATCCTCCTTTTCAATAACCCACGAACCAAGAAACGCAGCTTAAGCTCCCAAGTCAACAAAACATCTGATCCTCTGGTGCCTGAAGTCTCACCACTCCTCAAGCGAAATGAACAGCAAGAAAAACTAATACCCACGAATAATATCCAAGAAAAAATCCCACCTTTAACATCGACCAGAACAATGACATTCAAGAAATCAAGCGCGCAGTAATTGCAGAGGAAAAAGATGAAGACAAAGAACAGGACTGTCGAGTGTCGTACCCTTTTGGTTTGGGGGTCTGCAGCGGTCAGGAAAGAAGTCCAGGAACTTTGGAAAGCGTCGTCCGATCGTGCCGCCATTATATAAAGGGGAAAGAAAAACGTTGAAATTTAAAAAGAAAATGCGAAAAATCCATCGATCAACAGAAAATATTATCCACAAATGGGAAAAGAGATTGAGGGAGGACGAGAGAAAAGGGATAAGGGAAAAAGAATGCGGCTGACCTGAAATTTGGAGATAATTGCCCCCACGCTGTCCTCCATCTTCTCTCTAGTTTCTCCTCGGCAAGCTTATTCCTTAAGTTGGCTTTATCTAAAGGTGTGGATATCTTCGAGGGGAGATGGTACGAGTCATGGTTGGGAAGATGGGATTTCTCAGGTCTATTAAAATCGAATGTGAAGTGTTTCTCTCTGCTCTCTTCTGGACTTCTCTCCTTCTCTCTCTCTCTCTCTCTCTTTCTTGTGAATCTCTTTATGTGTAAATTGGACACCCGTCTAGGGGGTTAGGCATCTCTAATCCTAACCTTTTTAGATGTTGGAAGAGACCCCCAACACTCATATTTACCATCTTTATTTTATAGTGAAAAACATTTTTTTACCATATTTATTTTATAATGAAATGCATTTTTAGCTATAAATACCTAACTTGATCCAAACCCAAGACATACCTAAACCATCTTGAGCTCTGATTCTTTGGAATTTTCTTTCCTTAAATCGTTGTTTTTGAAGAATGTGTGATTCCACGGCCAGCTCGCGGCGAGCCAGTGAAGGAACTCAAATCAAGTTGTGGGTTAGGACTTCATGTGGCACATGAGAAGTGTGAAAACATGGGCGAGCGACACTTGCGTGGAAGGGTATGGTGGTCGGGTTCATATTACAAATCTTCATATTGATTCTCTCGGTGCTAGAAATTTGATCTAATTTAGCATAAAAGACATAAAAGACCAGAAAGTTATATATGAAATAAATTTCTACTCTCATAAGTACTATAAGATTTGAAACTACTCAGTCTCATCATATTTGCAACATTAAAAAAAAAAAAAAGAGGAAATGTACCAAATACCAACTAAAAAAAGTGACCCAAAAATCATTTGAAAAGATAATAAAAAAATAGGCAAATTAAAAAAAATTATTGGAAAAATGGAAGAAGTTTCATCGGTGTAGATGCTCTTAAGAAATGCAAATCGACTCTGAAAACCATTTGCAAGCCGTCATCACTGCTGCACTGTCGACGTCAAAGTATGTAGGAGCTCGAGCAAGACCTCAAGAATTCAACGCTCAAACGCGAGCACGATGTTAGTGTGAAGAAAATATAAAATATGAAGTTGTCAGCCATGCGAACAAATTAGAATCCCATAAAATTATGAAATATTTTCTCGTATGGGCTTTTTAAGATTCCACGATTCACATAAGTGGCAAAAAAAAATTCCAAAAAACTAATGCAGAAACATTAAAGTTAAAGAGCTAAATTCCTTAAAAAATGGAGAAAATAAATTTTAAAACACAAAAGAAGACAACACTTCCTGCCGGGCTCTAAGTCCAGCCAACAGCATTCTCCTTGTGAGGTTGCACTGTGTCGCCTTTATACCCCAGTCAACATTTGCACGCCACCTCCTCTGCATGATGCTACCCTGTCACGTTAAGATCACCCTTGCCGCACTGCCAAACTCAATAGGCTGTCGCCTTTTTCCGCCGGAGTTCAAGGACCTCCAGGAAACCGAGTTCAACACCGTCGCCAAAAACCCGAGGTCGCGGACCTCTATCGGCATCAAATTCAAGCGATTTTGCATCTTTTTGGAAGGGGTGATAGCACGATCTGAAACTGAGAACAGAGGATGGCCCCTGTGCTCAAGGGACGACCAATGGCAACTATGAGCGATGGACGGTGACGAAGCACGAGCGACCGGAAACAATGACAGTCCTCAAGAGGCAAGCAATGACAATGAGTTTGGTTGGCCTTTGCAAATGACCTCTGGTGAAATGCAAATGCCTTTAGCCTAAAGCCCCTTACTATATTTTTCTAACTTTTCTTTAAAAATATTCATCTGTTAATTTTCTCGACATTAATTTTTTTTTCTTTTAACACTAAAGCATCACTTAAACTGATTTTAAGTGTGGAGTATATGCAATTACACCTACACGATCGATTTTAACGTAAAAGGAATCTTAATTCTTAAAAATCGGAAAATAACGTGATTAATAAACTCCACACTTAAAAATAGGCTTTGACACGGGGAAAACATAGTCTTGACATGGTAGGACTAAGAGTATAATAAACTCCATCAAACGAAAAAATGCTAACGAAGTTGTTTGCCTGAATTTTGAACCTCTCCATAGGCCCAATGTGCCGATGTGCCCGATCGACAATTTTATGTCCATCGTGCTAAACCCCGCTCGACCTAATTAGTTCATGACCAACACCTTTAGAGGTGGACGGTCCAAGCTCAAGTGCCTCACTTTAAGAGCTTGGCCTAACTTGTCGAGACCCAAAAATACTCGTGCTTTCAAAGTCCTAGGTAAGCATCGACTGGCATTTCATGCTCGATCTCGACTCAAGCACCGTCTTGGCCCGACCCGCCATTTGGGTCCAGAAATTTTTCGTACGGCCACGCCGGAGTTCTCCCGGACCGGCTCATCGAAGATCTCTAAAAGTTTCGGAGAACGAGGAATCGAACGCAAGACACCTCGCCGGCAATGAGAAATTTGGGCTCCTCTATCACTGGGCTTTCTCATTGGGCTAATAGAACTGATTTCTTGATTTGGAAAATCCGAGGTGACGATCCCCGAAATCAAAGCCGAGCTCGAATTGTGGGAGAAACGAAACTTTCCCTGGATTCAAGGTCGGACACGAACCATTCACAGGAGATGCGGTATGTCCTTCCGGGCCGTAATTCCGTCTGCAAAGTGCGATCCTAATCGATAGGCGATGATCCCTCGCGACCCATCATCATGATCTTGATCCCGTCTCTTGGGTAGAGCTTGACTCGAGGGAGAAATGTCGAGGCTGTGGAAATGGTACCAGAACTGCTTGCGCGATCATCCCGTGAAGACCCAGATCATCAGCTCCGGCCTGATCTGGGGGTTCGGCGACGTCGCTGCCCAGGCCATCACTCACTCCACGGCCAAGAAGAGGCACCATCATCTTCAGGTGAATTATCGCTGGTCGTGAAAAATGACGAATTTATAGTTATGGATCCCTCGCAATTGTGGTCGAGGTCGTTTGTTTTGATCTCGTGTTTGGGAAAATTTGCGAGAAATGGCCTTTGCACGCATGGGTTCCGACATGTTTCATCCCGGCGTCGTGGGTAAACGCTTAAACTTCATTCCATTAATCTCCTGCGACGAGCTACTTGGGCATGTCAAATACCATTCCAGGGTGCTATTTATCTTGTGCTATTTTATTTGGATTCATCACTACTTTCGTTGGAAATGTAATTGGATGTAACCATGTGCATAAATGAATTAATTCCTTGCACAAGCATGTATTACCTCTCCCTGCATTTGGTTCCATGATACTATGGCTTTCTTGGGAGTTAACCGGGGCCATACACACAGTTTATTGCTGTTGGTGAAGTTGGTGTTTGTTCCATGTCATGTTGACATGTTGGGCTTTGTGGTATCTTGATCAACATACGTGTCAGACATGTGCGAATGGAAAATATGCCTGAGCTATCCATGTCTCCTGGGGAAAGCGCATGTCAAGAAAAGGCTGTTGAGTGTTGTGTTGATGAAGTGTGTAAGGGAGGATTGAGATGACCAGCAACTAGCAAAGTTGCTGCGGTGCTGTTTCTATTATCACTGGAAGTATGTGTGACTTATCCATTGCGATATGCAGAGGTTTGGCAAATTGGAGTCATCCGTGAAGAGCACAGTGATGTAACAAGAATCATATTGGCCTGGAGCACAATGCTAGATATATAAATTTATTGGGATAGACAACATCTTGTGACTGTTAGACAAAGGATCGCTAAATGTCGGGGTTTTCTTTTTCTATCAGGATGAAGAAAAGGAATTGAAGATCAATTGGAGGAGAGTGGCAACTACCAGCCTCTTTGGCTTTGGATTCGTTGGACCAGTTGGCCATTTCTGGTACTCACTTGAGTGACTTAATTTCACTTGTCTAAAGAATCAATTAGCTTATATTTTGATGTGCTTCCTGTTAGCCGAGCAGTGGCAAAAGGGCGATCCCCCTAAGTTGGCATGGCGAGGTGCTTGTGTTGCGCTTCCAGTTGAATATTGTGCATAAAATGTTGTTAAAAGTTGTCTTTTGTCTCATGATACCTGCATGCAGGTATGAAGGCTTGGACCGGTTTATAAGGTTGCGACTTCAAATGCAACCTAACTCTTTGCGGTTTGTCTCTGCCAAAGTTGCAATTGACGGGTTCCTCTTTGGGCCATTGGATCTACTCGTCTTCTTCTCATACATGGGTCTATCTGCCGGAAAGAGTGTACCTCAAGTTAAAGAAGATGTCAAGAGGGATTTTCTTCCTGCCCTGATTCTGGAGGGAGCCTTCTGGCCCATTGTTCAAGTGGCTAATTTCCGATTTATACCCGTTAGGTATCAACTCCTCTATGTCAATTTCTTCTGCTTGTTAGATAGCTGCTTCTTGTCATGGATGGAGCAACAAGAGGATGCTCCGTGGAAAGAGTGGTTGAAGTCTTTGATACCATTAACTAATGAGAAAGACAAAGATGGATAATTGCCATTCGAGACATTTTTCCTGTTCCTTCTTTCAACAGATACGTAGGTGTTAAGCAGAAAAATCCGAAATGCCAACTTGTATATTGAGAGTTGGAACTTGTGATTGACGGGAATGAATTATCGTAGAGTTGTGAGGAGAAGTTGGTATAATATGTATTGTTGTCATTCCGTGAAACTTGCAAAATTCTTTCAATGGAGGCACTTTGCTGATTTACTCTGTTCTTCATTTATTTTATCTCATTGTGGTTGATGGAATCGATTTTTCCAGGCTAAGAACAGTTATGTTGTACCCCTACCCCCGCCTGAAAAACCTTTTTATTTAGCGCCTACCACATTCCTATTCTTTTTCTTTTTCTTTTTCTTTTTCTCTTTTTCTTTTTCTTTTTCTTCTCTCCTCCTCCCTCCGCCGCTGGCCGGATAGATGCTTTGATAACGTTAGCTCGCTAGTAAAGCAAGGAATGCTTGGAATTTGAGTCCGGTCTTCTTTTCTCATTTGAGTCAGTTCCACTTCCACGACATGCTGAGAATTATCAGCTAAGAAAAGTGAATTTCCTAGAAGAGTTAAACGAGCTGTTGGATTTTCTTCTATAGTTGAAAGGAAATTAAATTTCTCTTGCCTGGTTCCATCTTGATGTTTCTTTCTTCAATTTTTTTTCTAATATTGATACAAAGCTTGTGACTAGAGTCATTACCTAGCACCTGGGAGAATAGAGACTTTACAGGACACATTGTTTGGACTGCTTTTAATTTGGAGGGATGACAAGCATCGTATGTTCTTTCTAATCTGAATGGTACCTCAGAATGTTGCATTACGCCTTTTGATAAGTAGGCTTTTTCTCCTGGTAAATTTGATATCATTCTTTACCAGTAAGGTGCAGTTAATGGTCCCTATCGGCTGGCAAATTCTTGCTTGGCCATTGAAGAGTTTCTCCTGTTGGCTGATAAATTAGCATGAAAATTGATTGGATCCATCATGCTATTGGCAGAAGTATAAATGTGATCACCAACGAACACATTTGCTGAATTCAGAGCTCTTACATTATAAATGAGAATGCACTAGATACAGGCTTTGTTAGATCATCTTGACGGAGAAGACTTTCACATGTTACAAAAATCGGAAACGTGTTAGGAAAGAATCAGCAGTGAGGAAAGTACCTATCATCGAGGGGTCTAATCTTCAAACAATTCCTCAACAGGAATTTCAGGAGTGATCATCCGAAGAGGAAAAAAAAAAAAAAAAAAGAAGAAAGAAAAAGGTTTTGATAACTTCAGTTGGGCAAGAAGTTTGAATCTTCCCTTTGTCTTCGCTGTACACGCCTTATCGGCTATGGGTTTCACTGCTTGAACAAGAAGGGTAAAGACCATATTCACTGGTGTTATCACTTTGTCGACTATTGCCGTCTTCGCGACTCCCCAGTATCATAGAGAATTTCCTCATTTCTGAAGAACTGTAAACTTTGCTTTGACCTGGTCTGACTCCTTCATCTAGATCTGCTAGAGATCCTTCTCCTTCCAACGCACGAACTATCTGCTTTCGGAAATTTCATTTGACAGGATTCAGAAGATTAAACGGGGCAAACTGATGCAATTTATTCTGCCAATTACCAATCACAGTTTCATTTTTGCCCCTAATTATAGCCACCTGTTCTAAAACGGATGTACGCTAAAATTATTACGGCTCTAATGGTTGGTGGTGGCTGACACTACATCAAGCAATGTCCCAGAAAGTCATGGCAATGTGAACTAGAGCCAGGATGTTTTGAATCGATAGCACGTGCTTCTTTCAGGAGTGACTCAATACAGATGTTTTTAAAACTCGCTTACCCCTTAAAGCACAATTAACCTCGATGTTGCCAGGGAACATACTGGATGGTGCATATTGCGAGAAATTCTTACTCTTAGAAGGCCATAAAACATGGGATCCTCGGTTTTTGCACAAGTCTTGCAGCATTTTGGATTGGTCATAAGGGATCGAATGATCTCAGATCTTAAAGGGCAAAAAAGGTCGTTGTGTTGTGACAACAAGATTAAGTGGGGTTCGATTCTACCAGGTCGAGCAACGATCGTGAAGTTGTAATTACCTGGCTCATTCTTGGCCGGAGCCACGCTGAATGACGCACACAAGCAGCGGCACATCCAATCATGCTCAACATCTCATTGGAATCAAAATTATTCTGCAATCTTGGATCAACAATTTTGTCCATTTTGCCGGTCTCGCTAGCTTGGTTAAGTAAAGGTCTGGCCTGAAATCAAAGTGACACACTTAAGTCCATTTGATCAAGTGATGGAAATAGCTAGCGGCACCTATAATGCTTGACATTCCTCTCATCAAATGCATCGCTCATGCAGAAAAGTACAATCAGAAGGGCATATATCAGAAACACAAACTAACCCATTCGACCAACCCCTTGCCCTCATTTGTCGATGACTCTGTTCTCATAATAGGTGGATTTCCAGTGATAAGCTCTAAAAGCATGACGCCGAATGAATATACATCTGATTTTTCTGTCAATTTACCACTTGATGCATACTCAGGGGCCAGGTACCTGGGAAAATTTATCAGTATGTTGTATTATGAGAAAGGCAAAAATGAGCGGAAGCCATCACTTAGCCAAGAGATGAGTGACGAGGGCACAATCAGACAATAATTACATTAGAAAGTGCGAGAAAAAGTTAGTAAAATGAACTAGAGTACGTCATGGCTTATTCACTCGATTAAGCCACCTGCCACCTGGTATAGCAAATCAGTAGCACTTGTGCTATTAGGTAAAATCGAAATTTTCCATCTTCTAAGAGGAGGCACATGCAAGACCAATAAGGCATTTTTGGCCCCAAATTGTCCAAGCGAGTTGTGCCATCACATTCTCATGGATCTAAAACTAAAACTGGTTATAAAAGCAAAATTGTACAGCCATATTTCGCCATACGAAACAGAGATTTCTCCAAAAGTTTCATTGATGGAAATATGAGGGTTGTGAGCATTACTCTCGATGACCATGCGTAGCATACAACACAAGAGCAGGTCTTACCCAAAAGTTCCTACCACTCTGGTGGAAATGTGAGAAACGTTAGCAGTACTATTAGAAAAGAACTTGGCAAGCCCAAAATCAGAAACCTGCAGATAAAAATTCATCAGGAAAAAGTAGTAGTCAGTAAAAACTCATCTACTTCAAACTTTACAGGCCAAGCAAAATATCCTTATGAATAAACAAAAAGGTTTGGACAAAGCAGTTGCAAAAACTGTACCTTTGCCTCAAAATTAAAGTCAAGAAGAATATTGGCTGCCTTTATATCACGATGAATGATTGTTGGGCTACCTGAAAAAAAAAAAAAAAAAAAAAAAAAGAGCTTGATTTTGAGAAAATTCAAATCCAATTCCAGGAAAACTCAATTGTAATAGGATCAGTTATGTACAGTGACCGTGCAGATCAAGATAGAGATGAGGGGATAGCATTAGTAACAAATCTAGAAGAACACTCACAGTCCTCTTGGAGATAGGCCAGTCCTTTTGCGGTTCCTACTGCAATTTTTACTCGGGTTCTCCAATCGAGAACAGGCCGCCCATTTCCTGCAAGGCATAATCTCGGTGTCATTTGTATATAAATTAAGTTGGCACAGAGTCAGAACATAACACTAAGCATTCACAGAAATTGAACATACCGTGTAAGTGAAATTCTAGAGTGTTGTTGGGAACAAACTCATAAACCAGAAACCTCCCTGCCCCAGTTATGCAGTATCCAAGCAACGTAACAAGATGTTTGTGATGCACACGACTGATGATATCAAGCTCCGCTTGAAATTCCCGTTCTCCCTGGTGGCTTCCAATCCTCAATTGCTTAACAGCGATTTCTTTCCCATTTGAAAGGACTCCCTTGTGGACATACCCAAAACCGCCTTCCCCAAGAAGGTTTGCCTCGGAGAAGCTATTCGTCGCTTCGACTAATTCACCATACGTAAAAGTGCCTCTCGAGAAGCTCAAGGAAGCCATGAGGGGCGGATGTAATTCGGGCGCCCAGTTAGCAGTACTGGAACCTCCATTGCTGCTCACAAGATTAGGTGGGGCAATGGCCAAGGCCTTTGGCGGCATGGCAATGATATGACCCCTTGACTGGGGCTGAACATTCCCGCTTGGATGCTGAAAACCTTGAGGAGGAGCAGCACTAACATCATCTAGTAATGCAAACCAAAGATTAATTGATTTCAGTAAGGTGAAATGTGGCCGAATGGTAAAATGAATGAGCATATACTTCCCAGATCAAGCTGTTAAATTGGATCAGAAAACGAATTAGAACTTCAACTTTCCAACAACTGCCTAAGATAAAGATGATGTCATTGATATGACATGGGTGTGTAGAGACGCAGCATGTCTCATTTACATGATTTCCTAACTATAAATTTGGTTAAGTAATGTCGAGTTCTGAGCCACTCTGCACGAGCAGGATAAGTAAGACTTGAAGTATTGCTTTCTACAATCCATCAGCAGAAAACATCATTCTCTCCCACATCAACGTAACCAAGCACTCGATTCTCCCTAGTTGTTGGCGGGCACAAAAGATTGCAATATGAAAGCTTATCACCAGCAACATACAGGAACACAGACTGATACATCAATTTCAGACAAATCCCATGAAAATGCAGAGACGGTGGCCAATCTCACTCATGCAAAAGCACTGCTTAAATGAAATCCTGCGGATTATTTAGCTGATGAGATCAAATAAAGTTCACCTTTTGAGCAGGAGGAATACGATCCGTAACCAACTTTCCCAGCGGTGGGTCCTTGCTTTCTCTTGCATTTGAAACAAACGAACAAGAGAAGCCCAAGCATAACCACCAAAGCCACCCCACCCATAGCTGCACCAGCGATCAACCCTGTCGGTACGTGAGACGTCGTTTCCGGACGTTGACCCGCTTGACCAACTGCCACTGGCAGTGTAGCGGTCGAATTTACTGGCGGAGCAGGAGGAGGCGTAACGGGAGGGCTTAGAGGAGGTGGCTCTGGTGAAGCCAAGCTCGGCGGCGGAAAATCACTCGACCGGTTCGCAGGCGGAACTGGTGATGGCGTCGCCGGAGATTGCGGACGATCCGCCGGCGACGGTGGTGCTGGATTTTCTGCAGGAGGCGGCCGAGCTTCTTCAGGAGGAGGAGGAGTAGCGGGAATTGGCGCGGATGGCGGTGGCGCGTTTGGCTTCTCTGGCGATGGTGGAGGAGTTTCCGGCGGCGACGAAGATTGGGCCGCGGGAGCAGGTGGCAACGACGGCGTTGGCGGTGTCCGAGGAGGGGCAGGAGTGGTCGGAACCTCTGGCGGAGGCGGAGGCGGAGAAGCGGTCGGAGCTTCGGGCGGCGGCGGGGACGCAGGAGGCGGAGCTGCAGTAGAACTAGGAGGCGGAGCTGGCGGCGTCAGGGTCGCATTCGGCTTCGCCGGGGACGGAGGAGGAACGGGCAGAGGCAGCGGCGGAGGCGATGGAGCAGCGGCCGCCGGGGGCAGAGGCGGAGGGGAGGCCGCGGTCGGGGTCGGGGAAGGCGGCGGGGCCGGAGGGGACAATGCGGGGGCAGGCGGGGGAGCGAGCGGCGGCGGGGGAGGAGGCGGCGAGGCCGTCGCCGCCGTGGTCGCGGGGGCCGAGGCGACTTCCGGCGGCTGCGCTACGGGCGCCGGCGGCGGCCGAGGCTGGCTCGCGACGGAGGACGGGGAGCCCGCGGGAGCGAACAGGGCCATGTCCACTGTCCGTTACCACTTCCACGAGCGGAGCAGTTCATGCATGAAGGACGGCGCGCGTGAGCCGAGGAGGGGGGGGGGAAACGCGGGAAGTCTCAAGCGCGAGCGACCACGGGCGATGGCGCGTGAGCTGAGGAGGGGGAAAGCGCGTGAAGTCAAGCGCGAGCGACCACGGGACGAAGAAGAAGAAGAAGAAGAAGACGCTCCTAATCACGGAGCTACAATTGCGGGGGAAGAGAGAGAGAGATTGACTGACTGAGTGGGTGAGCTCGAGGTGGCGCGTGGCGTGGGTCCCGCTGGTCAGTGCCTTGGAGGGGAGGGACTTTCTGTTATGCGGGGGGGTGGTGGAAGCCAGGTCACGCCACTGTACGCACTCCTCCAACTCCCCACTCACTGCCCGAGTGGGGCAGCACCGCCCATCATCCCCCCTCCGCGCACGCGCCTCTCTCTCTCTCTCTCTCTCCACCACCCAAAAAGAAATTGACGGCTCCTCGCCTTGTCCTTGTCATCATCGTCCTGGTCGTCATCAACCGGGTCCCGAAAAGCAGCACGCCTTTTTCTATGCATGTGACGTGCCCCACGGATGAAGCATGGTCCAAGACCGTATGTGATCCGGCCGTGTCACGCGTTGCTGGGGACAGCCTTGATCGATTCCAGTCCCGACCGCTCCTTGACCGATCCCGCATCAATCCATGATCGATCCGTGATCAGGCCTGCACGATCCCTCAACCGTGCCTGATCAGTCTGTGCACAATACAGGGAATAACCCGTGCACGACCAACAATCAACTCCCGAGCAATGCTCGGCTAGCCCCTGCAGAAACCTAGAGTGGTTCACCTGCTCCGTGTCAGGTGGCCATGCTCGCCCATGCTGCCCTTGATCTTGCTTCTTTCTTGCGCCTGGGCTGTGGTTGTTTCTCAATGCCTGCAGCCATTGAGTGGCCTGCTGTGTACACTTGTAATGATGGTCATCGTATAAACTCCACCGTTAGATCGGAGGGATGATCAACGGCTGGCAATAGACTCGAACTTGTATAAATAGGGGTTCCTCTCCCTCATTTGAGCTCAGCTCATTCATAGTGAATACATTCGCTCATTTGTGCAGCCAACCCTTGTGTTGAGCGTGTGCGTGTGTAGGTTGATTTGGGATCACAAATCCTAAAGCTGCATGGTATTTGATCAATCGTGTTCAACTGACCTGTGACACATGCCTATTAGAAAAATTCCTATTTTGAGCGTTTGCGTAGCATGATACTTCATCATATTAACATATCATAACATGCCCGTTATTTGCTGATTTAAGTGAGTGAAAGTGGGTCTATTTTGAAATCCCATGATTCTAACAATGTCCTAAATTTTCTCTTCTTTTTTTTTTTTAACTTTGATTTGCCTATTAGAATACTCATTATGTTTTTCTTGTAAGATCGAGCCGTCTTGAAAAATTAGAATTTCCCTGCTCAAATTGCTCGACGGCTCCAAGAGGGCACAACGCCTTTCTGCAAGATGTCTTCAGAGTTACTTTGTGATCGAACGGCCCCTCTCACTAGGTTTCCGCTCATCCCGTTCATTTTATCTCTGAATGAATACCGGCTTACAAAAGTAAAGAGCACCCGCGACTTGATCAGAACGTACAAGTCTATGACTAACCTCGTATCTCACATCGATTCAAGTAAAAAGAGGTCGCATCGTTTGCACCAACACGTACACGAACGGAAGCAGAATCTTTAGGATGCTCATGCGCGGCGGATCATCCGGTGAGCTCTCACTTTTCGCTAATCTTTTTGGAAAAGCACGAAGCAACGAGAACAGAAATGAGGCCATAGATGAGACGGGGAGCACGTCACGTTCGCCATCCGTTGGGACAAAGCATTTTATCCGAGAATCGCTCGTTATCCGACAAGACACGTAAAGATTCAAAGGGGCAGTTGCAGCCTAAGCATGTGATTCACTGGCTATAACAAGCTGACAAAACCCCTAGGGAAAGCCCAAGCTTATGTCATCTTGAGTAAGCTTCACGGGAGTGACCATGGAACCTAACTCCGTTGACCCGAGCCTTCCGAGGTTTCGACATTTATTACCGGGCCATGATAGTGTCGTCTCGTTTTTAAAAAAGTCACCAGGTCGAATGTCTTGTCATTTTTCTGATTAGCTCGAGTTTTGAAATTTTGTCTGGGTTGTACACAGAACAGCCCGTAATGAAATGTAGGCATTATGACAGAAAATCTAGAGGCAGGTAACATCGGTACCCCTTTTTCTTGAAGGAGAAAAAAGAGGGCTAATTTGTTCGTCATTGACCTCTTCTCTTTGGAGTCGTCCGGACATATTGAAAACAGTTCTTTACGAATTCTCTAACCTTAGCGTACATCTTTTGTTTCTAATATTGGACCTCTTCTTCTTTCTATTTTTTTTTTAATAAATGATGAACTTGGCAAAATGACCTAATATATGTGTCTATAAATAATATAAATAGTGCATGAACTTTGGCCAAATTTGGTTTATGAAATTTTAATTTGTTTAATGTGATTTTGAATTTTAATCCAATGTATAATATCATCTATGAACTTTTAATTTGTTCAATGTGGTTCTTAAATCAAACTAGCTTTTAAACTATATGAAAATATTCAATGTTGCCTAAATTCCCTAAACTTACATTAATGGAATGATAACATTTGATATTGTCATATAGTCAAATGACTAATCTGAATATTTACCAAAAGTATAGGGATCACATTGAACAAATTAAAAGTTCAAAGATCACATTGTACATTGGATCATAGTTCATAAACCATTTATTAGAAACCACCTACTGAGGATCGATTCCAAAAACTTGAAATTGAAAATCGCCCTTTGGTTCCATGGACCCACCTAGAAACTAGACCACCCAATTCAATTGAAATGTCCCCATATCATGTAGTTCATTTGTCCAAAGCAAAGCAATCCACCTTCCTTTGTTGTGATATGTTCCACCACCATACTTGACCTCCTTAAATCATCAAAGACATGGGTTGATATCGGAGAGTCATCTGGATTGTGGGGATGTAGCTAGTCAAAAGTCACGACTGGTGCTCTTGTTAATAATTACAAGGAAGTAAAACTAAATAGCGAGATTATCCTCTTAAGATATTTTAATGACAAGAGCTATAGGGAACATGAAAGAAAAAGGAAAATTGGAGAAGCCAACAAAGGAAAACTGTTGTGGAATGGTGGTAGAAAACATGATGAAGATAAATATCCTTTCTATAAATTCCAAACCTTTATATAATGGAGACTTAGAAGTTTAGCATCTCCTACACTGTGCAGAGACTCGAAAGCAAATTAAGTAGAGGAAATTACTTGATATATGCAAAGACCAAACATAACCATGGATATCAAATAGAAGGCTCAATCCCTAAAGTTGGAAATATGCTATCTACTTTGAAAGAGGCATGAGACTTGAAGGTGAGCGATGAGGTCGGAGGTTGGAGGCAACCGATAGAGAGAGTGATAGAGGGAGTGATGAGGCCAGAGTCAATCAAGAGCGAGAGTGAGAGAGGGATCAAAGAGGTCGGAGGCTATCGAGGCCGTGAGATGAGTGAGGTGAGAGACGAAGAGGGAAATGAGGTTTTGATATGATAAGTTAAAACATAAAAATTTGGGTTAGTGGTTCCAAACTTGGAATCAAGAACTAGATCGATACTCATTGGCTCTAGTAAATTGAATCTAGGAATCATCGGTTCTGGGCTGATTTTGTCTGGTCAACTCCTAGTTCTTTTACACACCCTAATCATTTATGTCATTATCCCTAAATGAAAGGACTAGACAGCCTCGCCCTTTTGCGGACCTAAGCTTATGAGCGGTCTCCATCTGTGCATACTCAAGCAACGTGGGACGAAATCGGAGTGCATTCGAATTCGATCTGTACGCACAACAGCGCACTCCACCTAGAGAAAACCATCAAACCAGCTGAAGCACATGCCCTGTGGGGGGCTTCATCCTCTCGTTGAAATTGAGCGTCGAAGAGAACATCGAACGCGGGCTTGATTTTTATTCCTTTGGTCCGCATTTGAGTGCGAAACCCATGCTTTAGCTGAAGCCCATCGTACAGAAAGTGGAATTACCTCCGAGGCTCCGATTCGGGAGAGAATAGGAAAGAAACCATCGCTCCTTGTTGGATCTGATTCCTTCGAATTCGGAAATACAAAAAAGATCATTTTAATTTTGTTGATAAGATCGGGATCCAAAAAGTTCTAAATCTATTATACAAAAGGCCAATTCCGTCCTAAATCCCATGTGCTTTGCGAGATCCGCCCTGAAAAAAATAAAGGAAAACTTCGAAAGAGCCTTATTAAAAATAGACCCTAAGACGGATGATTGGGGATGATGGAGTATGGTCCATAGCTACTGATTTTCTTCATGAATTTATCTGGAATTTCTCCCCTTGAGGACTCCTCCGTTATGTAAATTCCCTGGAATTTCTCTGGATGATTTTGAATTCGTGGGCCGATTAATTACCAAAGGAGGAGCCGAACCCACTGGATCAGCCCCGCAGCACTGTGCACTGTGGGCCTTAGTGGGTCATAACTATGGGTCTGGAGAAACTCCAGAGATCTCTTTTGCAATTCTAAAAATTTTCCTGCCATTCTAGAATGAATGGATGAATAATAATAATAATAATAATAATAATAATAATAATAATAATAATTGGGTTTTAAAAAAAAAAAAATGCCATTTTGGACCCTTTTTTCCAACAATGTGCTCATGTAGGAGCAGATCCGGCAATTTCTGAGTCCTTTCATAAGATCGCGTTTCTGGATAAGTCTTTCTCGTATTCTCATCATGTTGAATGAGTAGCCGTAGCATTTCGAGATAAATACGATCTTGAAAGTGCTGATCATTGTCCCGATAATGGATAGAAAGCGATTTGAATGCTAGTATAATGATAATAGTTAAAGTGTAGTAACATATACAATCATCCGCGGGGATAGCTCAGTTGGGAGAGCGTCAGACTGAAGATCTGAAGGTCGCGTGTTCGATCCACGCTCACCGCATTTTCTTATTGAAAAATTTCCCAATTTACTTTTGTCTCATTACCTGATTGTTTTATTGGGCTTTACGATCTAGCTTTTATTTATTTATTTATTTATTATTATTTAATTTCTGGCCAGTTCAACAGGTCAAAGTTAGATCCAGTCAAACGAAATCAGCTAGATCTTTCAGAATAAGGCAAGTCTGACTAAATCTAGTACTGGATTCCTTTACCATATGAAGAGCAACACAGCTTGACCCAGTTGTAAAAGTGATGGAGATGACAGAGCACGCAGTAGCTTTTAGCATATGCAGCTAATTTGCCTGCGTAATTAGCATATTTCTTACATCATAACGGAGGAATCTAATTACCCTTTCCATCTAATAAGACAAATCCTACATAGCTTTAGCATAAGTGGCTAATTTGGGTGCGTAATTACTGTATTTCTCATATTACAAAAGAGGAATCCGATTGCCCTTTTCATCTATTGAGACAAACCCTACATTCCAAAGTCCGGACATAAAGAAAAGGAAAAAGAAGCGTTGGGTTGTCTTTAAAGATCAAAGATCTCCACGATAACTTTCGGCTTATGCTACGCGCCTTTGCGGTGTGCATTGGACCCTTTTAAATTCCTTTTTCTCTCTTCAGTCCTGTTCCCTGGAAACTATTTCCAGATCAGAGACTTCATCCCAGATCGGTTTACAAAAAATTCGTTTATAAGTAACATGTCAGACTGTAACTTATTCGAAGAGCCAGTCAAGGTCGAACACATCATGAGCGACACGACTCCGGTTCTTAGATATCGCCACATGAAGTTTGTAATTAAAGGCCCGCCACTTGAGGGAGAAACCGAAAGCCATGCGAGATGCACGAGTCAATATCTGTCGATGGAAACGCGTTTCCGTAAGGAGCATGCTAGCTTTATGTGCAGAAAGTTTAGAAAAGGGGCAAAAGCTTAAAGTTTGTTCCTTTGGGTCGGCCGGGATGCGATTGAAACATGTCAATGTAATGATCGGAGAAAGAATCCTTACCCTTGGACTCCACTAGCTGCTGAGCTTCCAAGAAAGGGGTTCGAGAAGAGTGACCAATGAGGCAAAAGTGTAAAGGGTTACAAGCCGACGTGACACGCGGACTCCAGTCAATCAAGGGAACCTGCTTTTTTACGTGCTTTTCATTTTCGAATTCGAGAGTTTGTCTTTTTGTTATTGCTTTCGACAGAATTAGATTATCGAAATTGTCCCGATTAGTTCGTTCAATTTATACATTTTGAGGCAGATCGATGTGCAATTATAACCTGGTAACGTGTAATGATCTCAAGGAGATGAATTGACGAGTCAACTTGGTACTGTCCACAAACGAGGAAGATTTGCGCCGCCCCTAGATTGAACAGAATAAACGCGGGTTGAGTACTCTACTAGTGAGTGGAAAGGTCCGAGGAAAAGTTCTTTGCGGTCAATCAAGCTCTTTCTCACAAGCTTTTTCTTTTATGCTATCTTACACAAGAAGAAAAGAAGATATTTGCTCGATTACGACATAAAGAAAGACACGAATAACACAAGTTTTTTCAGCAAATGCTGAGGAAACGAAGACATTAGTACGCTGCTTTCGACGGCTCGTATGCGGTTTGTAACAAAAGCGACGGAGGGACAAAAGGACAAAATGAGATAAAAAGACGCTTTTGCGCCTTTGCTTCTCTCGAAGATATAAAGCGTATCTTGGACTCTCGAAATCACCCTTCTTCTGGAATTGGAATCTAAAGCGAGCATGTGGAGTGAGGAAATGGACATACAATGATTAATCCAAGTGTCCAGTAGCGATCAAGAGATAGTGGCGGTCCTCGAACACTCCCTACACGAAAGAAGACAAGTGGACTTGTTTTTTTGGTAAGAAAAGTGCTTGTCGTTTGGAGGGAAAAAGGAAAAGGATAGAAAGGAAGTCCTCGAATTGGAAGGACACAAAGTAGATCAACACCTTCTACGGCCGATCTTCTAGCTATATTCAGGCTAAAGTTTAGAAAGATGGTAGCCAGGAAAGAACGTGCAGTGCTGAACAAATTGTGTGATCGATTTGGTCAATTGGACCGAGTCTAGAAAATATCATCGCACTTCAAACTTAATATTTTTATAATTGATATTGAACTCAGAGCGTAATTGACATTTCATTTGAACGATTTGTAATATATACAATTCTTATAACATGTGCAATATATAGTATTGGGTTATCCTTAGTTCTTGCATAATCAGATTTATCAGGTGACAAGCATGCATGCATCCATTGGATATTTACTCTATATATATTTATATATTATTCTTAGTTGATGTAGGTTGTTGATGGGTGAGAGTCATTCTCAGGAACAAGCACGCGGTTGCCTGTCTTGCACCTTTCAAGAATATGTAGAAAAGCTCACTTCCCCAAGGCCAAGGGGGCGTGGAGCTTGGTGGGGTCTCAAGGAATATATGTGCATGCAATGCGCTTGGAATTATGAGCTGCATGCACTATATGAGCAACCTCACTAGTCACATGCACGGAGTGCTGATGAGTATGATCATTATTTTATTTTATGTTTTTTTTTTCAAATGTGCTTGTCTATATATGTGAGAGGCTAACAAAATTAATCCCTTGTAGCTAAACCGTCAAACAGATGGATAAAAAATGACGGCCCTAAATTGACTCATTTTTACAAAATTCAAATTTCAGCGATCTATACCTAACCTGAACCCAATCCATACACAACCTCTGGTGAGTTCAACTGGATATATTGACGGGTTGAGACTGGGGTTTTCTCTTGGAGATCTCCCTAGGTGAAGATATCAGACTTCTGCTGCGCACTCCTAACAAATGATATTAGAGATGATAGTTGATTAGTAACTTATTCCCAATGTGAATCGGTGTTTGTTGAATATCTCAAGGAGGAATCTGCCAAACTTGAATGAAACATTGTCCTCAATGTGAAAAAGAAAAATAGGAATAAGAATACTCCCCTTGTTGTAGTATAGTGGTGAGTATTCCCGCTTGTTACATGAGTGACATCCCCGACAATGGTGCCAAAAACTTATTTATAAAATTATAGATAAAGTGAACATTTTGAATAAGTAATATAATGATGAGAAAGAGTATCATCCCATGGAAATTAATGATTAATAAACTAATTAAATTCTAAAAATATATTAATTCTAATAATTTATCTAACAAATCAAAATAGAATTGAGAATAAATTAAAACTCAAAATCTTAAAAGCAAAATTTCGAGACTAAATATAGTAAATCAATCAAATAAATATGTTAGACTATCCAATTTTACCATAACTACTAGATGAATTTCAAATTGTTATGCATATAAGAACGATATCAAACATGCGATAGCGGAATTTCCCAATTTCCCAATCTATTTACTATCCTATCTCTAGATATAACAAACCTACTCAGTTTGTTAATCCACTATATCTCTATGTGAATTTAAATGAACATAAGTGCTTTAAAATCTATAAATATTCCCAGTTTACAATGAGTCTTTGGGATCACTTTATCACTGAAAGTTACACAAATAACACAATATCTCTATCCACGTTTAATTCATGATTATATATTATAAGGTGTAATTGTATCTTATTACTTCTCAATCTCAAATATGCACATCAGATCATTCAAGATGTGACTAGTTACTTAAAAGCATTAAACACAATAATATATAACTCACATGAATAAAATTACTTGCATGTATAAAAATCATGAAATTCACATCATCATGATTAATCATGATTAGGCTACATTGTAGCTCTAATAAAAGAAAATTAGAACATAGTAAAAGAACAAACGAAAATGTAAATTAAACTCAGTATCTTGAATAAAAAAATAAGAATTCCGTCACCACTTTTGTCTTCTATTCAAAATACTTGAAAAATTCTCAGAACAATAAAAACGATCTAAAATATAAAAACCTAGCTATCTATATTATCCTATTTATAGGATACATTCAAGAATTCTAACACAATGCATTTGCTTATTTTTTTTTTCCACATAAAATCAGGGAATAAATCGCATAATTCTTTATTTGGTATCCATCTTTCATCGCTTTTTGAATTCCTAAATCACATAATTATTCTTTCCTTCTTTTTGCCTAGTTTTTTTCCTTATTTTCTCCATATCTCATTATTCTGCTTAAACAAAGAAGATTTGGGTAAATAGAATGAAATCCAAATATTTTCTAATGAATATTGCAATATAAAATACCATATTTGTTGCCTAAAATAGCTAAAATAACTTTATTACTATAAAGTTATCAATAATGGTTTTCGAACAGGTGAGCGTTGTGGTGTAGCAACGTAGGCCTAATGATAGACTTCATGGTTCGGTCCGGAGAAGGAGACTAGGGATGAAGTTGAGCATTGGAGATTCAAGTTAAGATAAGTTAATGCATAAAGATACTCGATTTAAGGGCGGGAGCAAACCCAATATTGGAGCTCACACGTAAGAGGAAGATTGTTATAATATACATGTGAATTGTATTAGAGAAGTCTCAAATCGAAAAATTGATATGGTGTGGAACAGTTAATATATTATAATTAACCCATAATTCATTTGTTTAAGTTTTTAATTGAAGGTGAGTTCCACTGAATAAATTGACAAGTTTAGACTTGGGCTCTCTCTTGCATATCTCCTCAGGTGAAGGTATCACATTTCTGTTGTGCACTCCTTATAACCTCAACTAAAGATCCAATTCTTAGCAAGCTTTCTCCTTAAATTGTTGCCTTTGAAGAATGGGCAACTCCATTGGTTGGCTTATCGAGTTGCTGAGGGAGCTTAAGCTCTCGAGTCCGGTCATGAGCAAGGACTTCGCATAGACACAAGCAACGTGCAGATGTATGTAAGTGTTGAGCTAACAAACAAAAACAAAGAGGCTTTATATTCGAGAATAGGTTCCAGTTTAGTTTTCGGTTCTCTAAAAACTGGCTCATTTTATGTTTCTGGGTAAAAATCAAATACTAGTGATAAATATGGAAGTTACGCCAATTCACTACAAAACATATAAAGGTCAAGTGGTCATATTGTTGTTTGTTCACGGGGAAGATTATAGTTTGATTTTTGATACACGTAAATGTGTGTGTCTACATATATAAAGAGGCTTTAGAACTAGCCTCCAGAAACTTGGGCTGAACCTCTATAGACTCGAGCATGGGCACGAGGTCTCGAGCCTTACCGTAATAGACCTAGGATTGGCATTTGTGGACTTGGGGATGCCATTAGGGTCTCAAGCTCTGCATCGAGGGACTTGGGCCCAACCTCTTTTGCTCGGCTCGATGACCAAGGAATTACTCTTGGCCTCAATGCACTAAGGTCGAGAGCTAGTGACTTGGGTGAGGGAGTCAAGTATCCATGCATAGCTACTAGGAACCTGAGAATGAGCATTGGGGTCCCAGGCCTAGCCTACAAGAGCCTGGGCTTGGCCTATGTGGACTTGGGCGCAAACACTTGCTTGAGCCTAACCTCAAGGGACCGAGGTCTTGTTTTTGTGGACTTAGCGAGCCCAGCTGACAAAGAACTAACCAGGTGTTAATGATCTTGACATGGAGCTTGGTTCTTGAACATGGCCGCTAGGGACTTAGGTATAGCCATTGAAGTCCTAACCCTTACATTAAGGGACCCAGGTCTAGTCTCCATGGACCCAACCAGTGAGAGATTGAGCTCGGCATTGAGGGACTTGAGCCGAGTGCTAGTGACTTGGGTACGAGAGCCAGACTTAGATAGGGTCACTAGGGACTCGGGCATGGGGGTCTCAAGGTCTTAGTCCTAGCCTCTATGGACTTGGGGTCGATCGTCCAAGAACTAGGATCACTTCTTGTTGGACTTGAGTTATGCACCAATGCTTAGGCAAGGGAGTTGAGTACTTGTGCATGGCCATTAGGGACCTGAGCATAGGCACCAAGGTCTAGGACTCAACTTTAAGGGACCTAAGCTAAGCCTCCGTGGACCCGGGCATAAGCACTAAGGTTTTGGCCTTGGCCTAAGGGACCTAGGCTTCAACTTTGTCGACAAGGAAATGGCCCTAGCCTTGAGGTACACAAGTTAGCCTTGATGGGCATGGGTCGGGTGCCAATGACGGTGTAGAAGCCGAGAACCCTAGCATGGCCACTGGAGACTTTATCATGGGCACCAAAGCTAGCCTTGATGGTCATGGGTTAGGCTTGGCCTCCATGGACATAGATACTGTCTTTGGGGGTTTCAACCTTGACCTCAAGAGACTTGGGGGCTGCATGAGAACATTTCTCATTCTCCCACTTTCGTTCTTTTGTTCCCCTAACAAAAAAAACAATGTAAACTCGTTTAACGCTGAGTTGATTTTTATTCCCCTAATAGAAAAGTTAGCCCGGGAATAGAAATGAGAAACAAAAAAAAGTTGCTTTTTGTTCTAGGAACAATTTCTAGAAATAGGCAAATTTTCTTTTTTATTTTTGTTTTATTTCTTTCTCTTGCCGCGGCCACCTCCAACCGCCCACCGCCGCCGTGGGTCGCCGCCCGCCACCCCGCCGGCCGCCGCCGCCGCCGGCCGCCGGCCGCACGTCGCCGCCGCCGCCACCACTGCCGCCGCCGCCGCCGGCGGGCCGATGCCGCTCGCCGGCTCGCCGCCCGCCGCCGCGTTTGCCGCCGCGCGCCGCATCGCCGCCGCCGCCGCCTCCATCGCCGGCCGCCGCCTCGCCGGTCGCCGGCTTATCGTCGGCCGGCCGCCGCCGCCGCCCGGCGATGCCGCGCGATCGCCGCCGCCCCGCCGCCGCCCGCCGCCTCCGCCGGCTCCACCCCGGCCTCCGCCGATCGCGCCGCCCGCCGCCATCGGCCGCCGACCGCCGGCGGCCGGGCGGGCGGGCGCGCGATCGGCGGTGAAGGCGGCGGCCAACTGACGTGCGCGGCGGCGACGGCCGGGCGGCGGGCGGCGATTGGCGGCGGCCGGTGGCCGCGGCAATCCGTGGGCAAGAATAAAAAACAAATAAATACAAAAGAGAAATTGTTGCGTTACCAAACGCATTTCTATTCTTTTTCTATTCCAAGAGTAGAAATTTTGTGTAGTTACCAAACGGGTTCTTTTACTCGAAATTGTTCCACGGAATAGAAATAGAAAAGAACTATTTCGAAAAAAACTCTTCCCCTAACAGCCAAAATTTTACTGCGCACCCTTGGTCTCAACCATAGAGGAATTGGGTCTAGACAAGGCATTGGTGACTTAGGCGCAAGAGCCAGTTACTTGTGTATGGTCGTCGGGGACCTGGACACGAGCAGGGGGATATTGCTCTTTGCTTACATGGGTTGAGTTGGGTTATTTATGAACCCATAACTAATTGAGGTTTGCTTTATTTGACACGTTTTAATCCATATTTTAAATATGGGCAGCCCATATTATCCAACTTAACAAATTTGAGTTAAAATATGAGTCCATGACATATTTTGCCACCTCTGCTTGTAGCCAAATCAGTTGGGATTATGCTTAATATTGGGGTTTCATATTTTGACAAAGCAAACGTTTTAGGATATTTATCACTTACGGATCAAGTGTTAAGTGTTTTTATTTTCCTTATATCCCATCATATGAGTTTCGTGTTTGTACCTTCTTCCATCACATGTGTTCTTTGTACAAAGGTTAGTCAATATGATATAATCAAATCCATATCAGGTGCATAGCTTGTGTGCTAGCGAGGCGGCGCGTGCCAATAGATAATTTGAGATTGAAAGTGACCACATAATATCGTGTTGGTCGTGTACAACGGACTTCAGTTAGGAACTTGTCACGATTCTGAGTCTAAAATTTTCTAGGTCCACCAATTGGTCTGAACATCGTCATAAATAATCTTGATTTGAAGCCTAAGAGACTCATTAACACTAGATGGTTACAGACAACGATTTGTAGCCAAGAAGAAATTGTATGCTTATACTATCACTGTTCATCTTGATTGTAAGCCACACGTTCTGATGAGTTTGAATTTTCTCCCTATTTTTTGTGGTTGCAACTAGGGCGAATATCGAGTAGCACGTGTTGTCGTGCTTGGGGCGTAAGAAGAGCCATTCACGCAGCGATTCAAGTCAAAGTAGGTCAGCCACTTGGGATACTGTAGAGGCCACCTTTCCCCTTTTGAGAAGTTCGATTTCCTACATTCTCAGGGACTGAAATAGGGACGCGTGAGTAAAAGAGTAAGATTTTGCAACCTACACACAATACATAACACACACTTTCGGTTGTAAAATAAGTATAGGACATGAAAAAAAAAAAGTTAGAGTAGTTCGACCAAAAAAATGTCGAAATAGTGAAAACAAAATAATCATCGTAGGAAAATATATTTAGTATATACTCTATTTGTTCCGTGAAAAATAAATTATTTAAAAAATATTTTTTAAAATATGAACGCTTATACCACTAAAAATAGTTAGCCAATGGAAAATGCTTTTAGTATTAGCAACAATTTATATTTGAATATTTTTGTGGATGATGGAAATATTTTTATTCGTTTATTTTTTTAAGCGTGAAATGCAATTAATTTGAAGAATATATTTTTCAAATTATTCATTTTCCGCAAAATAGACAGATAAATAGTTTACATTCTTTTTCAAATAATTCTATAATATTTACGTTATTTTTTGGCATCGTAAGATGACTAAAAATTGCCGTCATCCATCAAATTAAGCACTATTTAGCATCTAAAGTACATTTCAGTAATTAGAAAATTATAATCTCCTAATGCTCATTTGACAATTCTAAAAAGGTATTCTGTCTAGACCTCACCTTAAAATAAAGTCATGGACTCATCTCACTAAATTTTTCGTTATCCAATCTACCCGTGGATTTGATAAACTTCTTAATTAATGTCATGTAATTTAATACAAGTTTAATTTCTTATTAGTGGAGAAAATGAAAACCAAACATATATAATATACATCTTTATAAAAAAGGCATATAAACTCTAAACTGACGTAGGATGTTTCAACATAGCCCTTGTGTCCACTTCCCTCGACCCAAAAGAAATTAAGACTCTGATGAAGTAAATTAATATATATATATATATATATATATATATATATATATAATCATATATAAATCACAAATCACGAGGAAATCTAATCGGATGAACAGTATCTCCGACCGGATTGTACCGTGATATGCATAATTTAAATAAAATAAATCATTATCATCTAAGCAATTTTGGGGGTGTTAGGCGCTATCCTTTTCATTTTCCTCCACCTGCTGATGGTCACCATCAAACCCCAAAGACAGACAGACATTCCGGCGAATAACTTTCTCTCTCTTCCCCGTCATTAATAGCCCGCCTCAACCCGTCAATTCTGGACGGTCTGATGGGATGACCACTCCCGAAGAGCAGAGAAGCTTCCCCACCGCTCGATCGCCTGACGTTGACCCGCGCCAGCCAATCATAAAAGAGAACCCTGTGATGTACATGTAAACGCGAGTGGTCCCTCCCTCACTCGCCCTACTCCCCCCCACCCATATATCGATCAAAGACCGTTTAAGCTAATCAATTTTCCCGTTGGACCACTACTATCATTAAATGAAAATACCCACCACCCCATCACGGAAATTAAATGGATGGTCCTGATTTGGTGGTGACCACGTGCACCATGTGTACGTTTCCTGAGAGAGTACAGCTACCCTCCCCCCCTCTATGAGCTTGTGGATGAAGATGCGCCTCAAGATAAGGACCACTCGGGGGAGAGCGTTAACGATTATCGATTAAAAAAAGAAGAAAAGAAAAATATTGCTTTCCAAAGCTTGTTGATTATTGGATAAGTCGGGTTTAAGTCGTGTCGAAAATGATCCGACTCGAATTGATCTATTTAATCATTAAGGTTTGTCCCAGCGGCCACCCTTCCAACATGAAAGGGGGAGGTGAGGAGTTTGAATCCTCACATTCTCAGGGGATTGTGGTGGGAATGATTTAGTTTTAAGAGTGGGTTTCGACTCTCACGTATTGCAATGAGGCATGACAAAAGTCTGAAAGTGAGAGTTAGAGTAGGAGTAGAGTAGGATCGACAAAAAAAAAAAACAGTTCTAACTTATTTTTATGCAATATAACAATTCAATTTATATCCGACCCGATCTATTTTTTTAGAACATATATAAATTTAACTCATTTAGTATATCATTGGTCGTTGGTTTCACCATGTAAACTCACCTTCGCAGAGGCTCCATTTGATTTATAAAGATGGCAAACTCCATGGATACGTTCTTTATTTTAATATGTTGGTGCCTACAAGTCCTGCACATTCAATTGGTATTGTATGTTCTTCTTGCCCTATATTCGACAGAACCCTCTTATAGTTTTACATCTAGGTGATTTCGAGGTTCGGACGATAACCTAGATGAAACCTTTTGAGGACTTGCTCAGGTTTGGGAGTATTAACAATTATCACACAAAAAAAAAATATTGCTTTCCAAAGCTTGTTAATCACTAAACTAGTCAAACGGATGGAGTAGGTTTAGCTTGTGTAGAAAATGATCTCATCCAAATTAACCTATTTAATCTGTTTTGACATATATTCATGCAATGCAACAACCCAACCCATAGACTACTTTAACTTAATTTAGAAAAACTCACACTCAGATTGAGATGAGAGTTTAGAGCAAGCAAACACAAGCTTGTGAGAGAATCACATAGATGGATTAAATCTAAATAAGTTATGAACCTATTTAACACTCGTATTATTTTGGTTTTACCGTTCTAAACTAATTCAGGACTCATTTACTAAATACAACTAACTCATATAACAACTCAGCCTATCAATGTGGGTTGATGAATGGGTCCATGATCAATTTTGACTTGTTTGTCAATTTACAAACAAAGAAGGCCATGAGAAGATCCATTAAACCTAATTTTACCTAATTCTTTTTTTGCGCCCCTTCCTTAGAGTTTTGATATAAATCGTGCATGAAGACCTATAACACTTTATGCAAATCCATAGTCATCTCACATTTCGTCGCGGGACAAAAAGTAGGACCATATACAAGGAAAAAGTGTCAGAAAAATCTTAAACCTATTGCACTAGTGCCAATTTAGTCATAAATCTTTTATTAGTATCAATTTAGTCATAAACCATTTGATTTAGTGTCGCTTTAGTCATTCCAACTAATTTTAATTGGATATTGTTGACGTGGATGCCAGCCAGCCTACACGAACAAATTTTAATAATATTTTAATATTTTTCTATTTATTTTATTTATTTTATTTTCTTTCTCTTTCTCTTTCTCTTTTTTTCCTTCCTCTTCCTCGAGCCAGTCGCCAGACCTTAGCAACCGACTAAAGGCGAGGGTTGGAAGTCTCATCAACCTTTGGTTAGCCTCGCCAGGGCCTAGGTGAACCTCGCGTTGGGCTGGCAAGGGTCAAGCCTCGCCCAACTACGGCGAGGCTTGAGTCCTCACCAGAAACCACGAGCTCCCGACCTTCAACCTCACGGCTATTGGCGAGGGCTCAAGCCTTGCTAGGGGTTGGGCAAGGCATGACCTCATCGTCGCTAGTAAGAGCAAGCCTCGCTAGTGGTCGGTGAGGTTGCCTATAGGCGAGGCCCAACCTCTTTAAATCTAGTGAGCTTGAGTGTTGCCTAGCCATGACAAGCCACAAACTTGGTGGATCTCGTGAGGTCCCTTGTTGGCCTTCGCCTTTAGCTGGTTGTTGAGGTCCAGCGATCAACTGGAGGAAGAGGAAGAAAAAGGAGAGAGAAAAAAAAGGAAAAATAAAAATAAATAAATAATCAAAAAAAATATTTAAATGTCATTAAAAGTTGTCAACGTCACATTAATCGATGCCAGTCATGCCACATAAGTCGACCGGTATCCACATTAGCAATATTTGGCCAAAATTAGCTGAAAAGACTAAATTGACACAAATGCAATAGGTTTAAGACTTTTCTGACACTTTTCACCGTATACAACGTAGACTAGGGTCATCACCAATGAACAGTTGGTGCGAGGAAAAAGAGTGTGATTGGGTTGACTAATGAAGGTAATTCTCTATGTAAGTATCTGAAAATACCCGTATTGCATATCGGTACGTCGTGATTGTTACTTCTTATAGCTAAGTGAGGTGAATACCTTTATTCTGTTAAAATCTATTTGATGGGATTTTTTTAAGTATTGTTTTAACATTTTAGATCTTTTTTCCTAACATTATTTTATTCCTATGTAGCGTGCATTTGTTTTATGATAAATGAATGATTTGGAGAACGTTTTACTAAAAATAATCACTTCCGTCACTTCTAAAAATGAATAAAAGAAAAATATTTTCATTAACAACTAAAATGTTTAAATATAAATTGTTGTTGATAATAATAATAAAAAATAGCTAATTATTTCAAGCGATTAATTTTAGGAAAATATTTTTCAAATCAATTATTTTCCGCCTAACAAAACGTATTAATGTAGAACATTCAGGACGCGTTTGGTAACGATTATGTTCCTGGAAATAATTTTTTATCAGAAATGATTTTTTCTGATTCTATTCCTAGGAACAATTTCTGAGCAAAAGAACGAGCTTGGTAACTGTTCAAAATTTCTATTCCTGGGATAGAAATGTGTTTGGTAGGATTCTTAAATTATTTTGTTTCTTCTAATTTTTTAAAACTTTTATTATATATTTCTTATCTTTCTCTTTTTTTTTTTTTTCTTTTCTTCCTCCTTCTTTGTAGTTGATAGCCGGCCATGACAGGTGGTCGGCGACCGCCTAGGTGAGGTTCGGCGAGCTCGCCGGAGGCTTGCTTGGCCACCGCCAGGCAATGCCAACCTAGAGGTGGCTCGGCGAGGTCGAGCCTCGCCGTGGCTTGGTATCACCAGGGGCTAGCGACTCTCCGACAAGGTCGTTGGCCAAAAGGAAGAAGAGAAGAGAAAAGAAAAGAGGAGAAAAGAAAAAAATGGGAACCAATTCTCGGAATTGTTTTTGGGAATAAGAAGCTACTTTTTTCTACATCTTGATTCTATTCCAAATCTATTCCAGGGAACAAAAAAATAGATTTTTGTTCCCGATAATAAAAATTTTATCAAACGGATTTATGTTCTTTTTTGTTCCGGGAAAAAAAAAATAGTTGTTTCCCGGAAAGTTACCAAACAGGCCTTAACGACATTTGAATAATATAAAAATTTGACAATTGAAGTTGCAAGTTGCAAATACTATTTCATTATTTCTCGTTTGGAAATTTTGACAAAAAGCGAGATTTGCATTTCGAAACAAATCCAATCAAAACTATTAGTGATATTTTGTTTTTGTTCCCTCACATTTTAAGATCCTAAACTTTCTTCGACAAATAAAGTGAAGATGACAGATGACAGAGGTGTAAATGCGTTTAATATATCTCTTTTTTAATGGCTAGTGGCATTTGAGACTATCTTTTGCACATCAATCATACGTGTTTATTCATTTAAGCTTGCGGCGAGATATTAAAATTTCTACTATATTTTATCTTTCGTTTTCGGCCGGTGAAAATATAGATTTTAAGCCACAGATGAATTTTTGTCCTTTTTCATTTTCATTAACTTTCCTACCATGTAGAGTATTGACTTTGAAATAAAAAAGCTCATTAGACTAGCTGGGCCACTTTAGTTAAAGGTGTCCCTTGTCTTAACTTTTAAGTAAATAATTCGGACAGTTAATTAGCTTACCCTCGGCAGGCAAAAAGGTACTTTAAAATGGTATAAAATATTACGCTCAAGCGATAATCACTCGACTTGCCATGTCAAAATAGACTCGAGTAGATTTAAAGACATATATCATTCCAATCTCATCAATGTCGGTTCACGAGCCTACTATACTAGGCTTCGGGTGCAACCTTCGTGACACGATAGATGGCATCTTCTACATCGAGCCACCTCGCCACGTCAAAAAGGTACTTTAAGTAAATAATTCGGAAAGTTAATTAGCTTACCCTTGGCAGGCAAAAAGGTACTTTAAAATGGTATAAAATATTAGGCTCAAGCGATAATCACTCGACTCGCCATGTCATAATAGACTCGAGAAGATTTAAAGACATATATCATTGCACTCTCATCAATGTCGGTTCACGAGCCTACTACACTAGGCTTCGGGTGCAACCTTCGTGACACGATAGATGGCATCTTCTACATCGAGCCACCTCGCTTGATGATCAGTGATCATATAAGTTACTCTGTTCCGGGCATGTGAGATTTTCGAATGAAATGATCAAATGCTGCTGATTGTGATTAAGGCCCATAATTTGGGGCCCCATATAGGGCCATTTGGGATCTTATGGGCCATGGAACCAATTCGCAGAGGAGAGAGAACGCCCTTTGATCTCTCTCTCTCTCTCTCTCTCTCTCTCTCTCTCTCTCTCGTGTAGTATCCCTATTGTGAAGCTCAATGATTCGTCTGATAAATTCTCATCAACTCTCCACGCGGTCGGAACAAAACCCCACCAAGCTCACACTTGCTTAATAATTCTAGCTAATCTTCCGTATGTGAGCAAGAAGGGAAGTGTCGTGCCCCACGCCTCAGGCTCTCCATTCAAAGCTTTGGTACACGTGGTACAGAAAAATTCATGCACATAAAAGCAACGAAGTCAGGTTTCATTTCTGGTCCCCACCTTTTGACAATCTAACTTTTGTTATGAAGATCAGTGCTTAAATCTTAGAAACCACTTTTTCATCTAAGATTTTCGTTTTTTTTATTATAAATTTTACAGGATTTTATCGGAATATATAACTTAATTTCTGCTTTTGAGATCCTCTAATGTTGGCCGAACAAGCAGATGAGTGATGCTGTGATTTGTAACCATAAAGGAACGAATAGAGCCTCTTTTTTCGGCTAACAAATAAGTCTAGTTTGATTATTACCCCTCCTTCAAGAAAATTTCTATGTGAGATATTAGTTTAGTAGTTTTGTGACATCGTTAAAAGAATAAACACTATAAATTTCACATTCATTTTGGATTTCTCCCTAAATTAGATACGTAAAATAGAATTTGAAAACTTTCCCCACCTAAAAAGAGGGATTTCACACTTCACATGCGTAAAAGCCTGATTCTTCTTTCCTAACGTTCATTTCACATCATATATCACATCAATGCTGTTGGTTCAATTTTACCCTAGAAAAAGTCAACTTACCCTTATCATTGAACAACCATTTTCCTGCGGGGAGAAAAAATTGACGTGGTAACGTTTGTCACGTAATAATGAGCGGGAGACTCTTTGAAGTTAATAGAGGATTTGCAGCACGTTGTCGAACAGTTAGCTACCCTTGACAAGATATTTAGACCTAGAAACTCCTCCATTTATGGGATAAAGATTGGATTGGCAGTCAACAGTTTGACTGAGAATTAGTTAAAACCTAAGCTTACATTCAAAAAAAGAATAAAACAACCTCGATTCTAGCTAGAACAGGCAACTGAACCTCCTTGATCTAAGGTTGGTGATGAGAGTTTCATTTTACTTGTGATCCGCATGCGGTGAACGAGTGGATTCTCGATCGAACGCAAGTCAAAGCCGGTATTTGCTGATTTGGTTGTTGACCAATCTTTGAGAAGACAATTTCATCCGCCTTTTTGTCTTTTGCCATATCATGACGACAATCTTAGGTTTCTCACTGCTTGATGCAATTTAGGGCTTCGTAGATCTCCATGTTTGCTACGATTCCGGACCCCGGTCAAAAGACCTAGCTACTTAACTGGTTATGATTCTTCTATTTTTGCTATTCTCAACTACGAAAGAGATAACTACTTTTAGAATTGGTCTTACAATTGAAGGTTCATCTTGATTATCACAAATAATTTCATAAGAAAATGGTTTTTATAAGAAATATTTATCTACTATTCTATCTTTGTATCTGTGTCGGCGTCTTTTATCTTTACACAAGCATGCCAAAAAATTAGAAGACAAAGTTATATCCTTAAACCAACGAAAGATAAGTTTTTAAAAAAATTGGCCTATTGAAGAAAATAGATTTAAATTTTTGGAAAATATAGAACAAATTTAACTTACCAAAGACAAGAAGTTGGAAGAGCTAGAAAGAATAATGGTTTACAGTTGAGGGAGACTCATTTTACTTTTGAATGAGAACTTATGCGACATTAATATTAGAAAATCTAACTTAAAAACTTAAACCATTAGGTGAAGGAAAATATATGAATATGATACTCATAAAAACCCGGTACACAAGAGATGAGAGATACCTTGACACTGCCTCTTACATACAAATTGGATTAAGAATCATCAAGTGCATTTGGTAGAACCTCTCTTTGGTAACATATAGTATTAAAAGTCTAACCGAGAAAAGTTAGACAATTAGGTAGAGGGAGATCATATTGATCAATAGGCCGATTAATTGTCAAATTTTGAAAATGTGAGGCTAGTGGCTCCATTAGTACCCCTTATATGAATTTTCGACAAGACCAGCAGCACTCCCTTAGAAGGCAAGATGGTCAACCAAATCCACAATTGAATCTGGCACATATTGTTGAAGAAGTTTGACAACAATCGGGGTTAAACAAGGGTATTATCATACTTGTAGGAAACCATATTCCGAATAAATTGATAATTGGCCCATTCAAGAGTTTCAAAATGCCCAACTTTGCCATTTTTACTGACGAAGATGAACAATCGACCATCGAATACATTGTTCGATTTATAGCCTAGTGTAGGGAAGTAGAAACAAATGAGTTTTCAAAATTTTGATTATTTCCTGTGTCTTTGTCAAAAACTACTTTTACCTAGTATACTAATTTACCACACCGTGTAATTAACTAGAGATGGAAAGACAATTCTATTTTCAATTTTATAAAATGATATCCGAAGTATCAATTGTTGATTTGGTCAGACTTTATCAATACAATAATAGGTGGGTCAATCAATTTTTTGCTCAATTTAAGAAAGCTAGGGATAAACGTGTTGCTTCACTCTTAGGAAAAGATTTCATGAATTCGGCTTTTGATTGATTGAAATTCAATTATACAAGGCCAAGACTTTCCAATTTTATTTTGATTGGTAATGAGAGTAGCTAAGTGTATGAGCAGTTTCTTAAAAATAGAAATAAGGGCTACTTGAAAACTTCGCACAAAACATGGTTTCAATGGAAGTTAGAGTATGAATCAACCTGAATGAAAATATTGAAATAATTGTGGCAAATATGATGCTCAACGAGCATTATGTTCGTCAACCCTTAAAGCTTGCAAGAAAAAAAGAAAAAAAGAATGGTTAGGGTTAAAGACATTCCAGGTCAATCGTTCGACTAATAATAAATTGGTCAAAACTTAGATTTACTCTTAAAAGATGGCCATATAAAATTAGTAAAAGGCCATGTTATCCCAAGAAAAGAATATTTAGTAAACAAAAAATATTATAAATGGTACAATTCATGGGGCCATAACACAAATAATTGTACTATTGTCAAGAAAAAATTCAAGAGGCAATTCGGTACAGTAACAAGGGGTATACGATGACCCTTGATTATCTAATTTAAAAAATCGAATGATCAATTGATTATTCAATTCTTTTTAAATGGGCATATGTTGACATAAAAAATAACCAACTTTTAGTTATAATCAACAAATAACAAACTTAGTCGATAATAAAGTTTGGTGAATAGTAGAAGTCATCAATAAAAGGAACATTCAACAATTTGAAAAGTATCGACGACTCACTAAGCGAGCAATCTATGCAAAAAACGTAACTACCGGGTTGTTATGTATAGTGCCACTATTTTAGAAATTTTGTAGCTTGTCGTGGATAAGTATTGTTGTGACCTTTTGTAATCGCAAGTAAGATTAGGAAGTTATTTGTTCTAAAAATAGAAATAGGATTTTTTTTAATTCAATAATCGTTTGTAACTATTGATTATGGGTTATAGCTAACCACATTGTACCCTTTGTAAAAGAGACACAATCAATCACAAAAGTCAATATCTATATATTTATCCTCATTTTTCTGTAATTTATCTTTCTTGTATTTACATTGCTGGACATGATTGTCTCCAGCTATCGTACCTTATAATTTCTAGTTATGTACTTCTTTATCTAAAATTAACAAAAGATTCTTCACAATTCTTGTAGATTCGCAAATCGATCCATCCACGTTTCAAAAGGTTTTTCTTCAGTAACTTTTTGTCAAAATAATGCAAAAATCAAACCAATCTTGCACGGAATTGTCATTGGCATTTGATTTGAAAATGGGTAAGATAAGTCCTTTCCTCGTTTCTCCCTCTCTCTCCCCATCCAATTTATGGCCATTTTAAGTTCTACGATTACTCATACGATGAAGATTTCAAAAATTAGAGAAAAAATAAAAATATGAAAGAAATTTTCTTTTCCCTTTTCTACAATCAAAGTTTGAAGGGTCACCTATCCATGGCATGAACACTGTGGCCAAAGAAAAAAAGGATTGGTTTACTTATCTACCTCTAGGTTTGGCCAAACAAAATCGAAGAGTCACCTATCACAAAAAGTATGAGCTACGAAAGAATCACCGCAAGCCATTTCATTTGGGGAAAGAAAAAAAAATATCTCCACATTCAATTTTCAGTTTTAAAAATATTTTCAATCAAATCAATATAATTATCCATCCCCTAAAAAAGTAACCGAACTACAACGTAGCATAACACGACATGCTCAAATAAAACCCCCTATCAACTGCTTCATAAAGTCTTGTGTTGGTTTTCCATTAGTTCTTTTTAGGGATATCTGACGAAGGAACCTTTTTATACCAATTTCGAGTTCGAAGGAATTGTTCAAGACATCGATCACTTAATTAGAAATTGCCCCCAAGTTAGAATTACAGATGGTCTAATTAGCCCTCCTTCTCCCTTAAATCATGGGTAGATTCGTGATCAAGTCTATGGGGGAACAGTGTAATTATACAAATCCACTAAAAGATCCTTAAAGTTGGACACCGTTGACCATAACACATCATGCTTTTCCACTCTTGAGATATGGTCGGTTTCTGGTTCCATGTTGCTGATTATGATTACCAAGATTCGAAGAGGATTGCACTGCTCGTGCCCATTACAAGTTAACCGGACATTAGCACGAAATAATATATAAATAATCACTCCTAAATAAAGCTAATCTTGAAAGGGAAGGTGCGATAGCTTTAATTGCATCGTGTCTCTCGCAGGACTCTTGGTCGCTTCACACCATATAAATATATGATCTGGGCACTTCTCGCTCATCAAGCTTGGAGTGCTCCACATATAGAACACGACAAAGATAGAATTGATTTTTAGAGAATTGATTTTTATGTAATTAAAATCCCAGATGGAGCCTAAACCTCTGCCCATAGAAAATCCAGATAAGCCTCATCTTAACTTTATGCTCTTCGTAAGCATAATACATTATTATTTCTTTGGTGCAATGAAATGAATCCATGGGATTTTTTTTGCTTCTATTGGTTGATGTATGAGATATGAAGAGATCATTCTGTCATTTCGCTTGGTAGGTTTTGGAGATATTTCATATGCAATTAATGGGATTCTGAGGATTTTCAGACGCAATTATGCGCACTTTACTAAAGGTGGTGGTCCTATCTCCTACTCCAATGAAATCAAATGTCTATGATTGCTAGAAGCAGCGAGGCAAAAAAGGTGATCATATTTAAAACACGGGTTGGGAACTGCTTATCATCGCCTAATTTTTCATTAGGGGCAAATGGCCACAATAAGATTGTGCGCGCGCGCATGTCTACTTGCCACTTTTTCTCCAAACTCATGAATTTTCTTTCATTCCGTACGTGCCACGTACAAAACGAAATAATTAGCATCTTGAATTTGTGTTCAGATACATAATATGCATACTTCTGACTTTTCTTTCTTAGTTTCTCAGGCTTAGGGTGAATGCGACAATATATTTACCATGCGGAAAATAGTTAGGTACTTAAGAAAGTCTCGAACACCTTACAAAATTAGCATAAAATTATAATGTTATCTCCATAAAAAATAAGCTCTGAAGATCAATTTGAAAGGGAAAATTTTGGGGCACTTCTTGATTTGACTCAAGAAACATATATATGCAAAAAGGTTACAGCAAAATTAGGCAAGTCATGCATGGTCTCATCTCAAAACTCACGATCATATCAATCAGCAACCAAATACCAAACACCCTACAGCCTCCTCACCTCTCCCTCCTCCCTCCCTACCTCCACCCCCCTCCCCCGGGCGCCCCCCATCTTCCTCCTCCTCCTCTAACAAAAAAATAAAGAAAAAGTCATACCTAATTAGAGAAAAATTGGTAAAGATTGTAATAATATACAAGATGCAGAGACAACATAGGTCCCCCCGCACAATTGTTTTTTGCACCAACCCCTTTATTTCACTCTCGATTGCCCCCATTGCATCTGGTGTCACGTTGGAAAAGAAAGGTTTCATTTCACGCTTCTTTAATCCCTTTTTCCGTTCTCTTTTCCTCAACTGAAGGAGCACCATCTTCGGTACCAGCAGTTGTGCCAGTGGCACCACAAGAAAAACCCTCCAATAATTAAATCAGCTATGAACCAAAATCTTTTCTTTCTTTACACTCAAAGCAACCAAAATGATCATGATGATTTTGGGAATAGAAAGTTAGGAACTTCTATCCTGTGTTTTTCCTCCTCCTTCCAACGCCTCTTGATGTCCTCCGCTATTCTCCTGGCATCCATCGACGCGCCGAGTAGTCCGCGCCTAGTGAACCCGACGGCATATAGACCGCACTCGCCTTTCCACCCATTTGGAAAGGCCCGTCGGGGAAACCCATCGTCCTTCGAGAACATACTTCCTTCCTACACAAATGCAAATTCCACGTCTCACTATTTTGAATCTTTTGAACTCTTTTCGATTGGCCAAAAAGAAAAAGAAAGAAAAAGCAGAATGTGTCTATTCAAATTAGGGAAATGGGAGTGGAAGATATCAAGTTACCTTTAGCCAAGTAGGCACATTGCTTTTGTAACCTGTCGCTAGTATTATGGCGTTGAATTTTTCTTTCCTGCCATCAACAAATTCTACTGTGTGGTGCTTCAACCGTCTGATTCCGGGATATACCTACAGCAATGGCCCAATACAGAAGCTCTATCAATTGCCCAACACATAAAATCTTGCTTAGAACAAATGGAAAAGCATGTAAGTCCATCAGACAGTCCATGAATATGGAATATATGTTATCCATAGCTTAGTACTAAATTTTAAATCGTTGCGATAGAATTGTTTATAGTGAATCGAAAGGAATCAGGACTTTCTTCTTCTTCTTTTTTTTGTGCATCCAACTAGCTCGCTAGGAGTATGAACTATGTACTGTTTTTGCCACAGGAAAAGCGCAACATCTTTCCCTATTCATTAATAGGACACAATCAACTATTCATCGATAGAATATAATTGGGTCCATCCAAATCTTAGTTTGCTAGAGAGAGAGCTAGCTCGGTCGGGGTTGGGTTCAAGAGGAAAAAGTGATGTGATATGGAAATATCATGGCTCCACGTACCTTAATGTCTCCACTTTTGATCTTGGCCAGTGTCCCAACATCTAATACCGGAGTCTTGCCGTTCAAATTCTTGAGCTCGAGAGGGCCCACCTTCGGCCGGTTCAGGCCCAGCCGGGCCGTGTCTCCGAGCATGACCCGAGCGGCGAGGAGCAAGAGCTGGTCGACAAGGCTCATGGGCAGCCACTTGAGCAACCACATGGACAACCCAAAAGTGGATCCCCCAGCACATCTCGTGGTAGGACGTGCACCTATTCAAAACCAAGGAAACAAAGGCGCAAAGGGTCATCAGTCATCGCACCAAATAAATAAATAAATAAATAAAAAAAGTCCATTCATGTTAACAAATGCTCAAAAAGGAACTTGAAAAGAGGGGCCAAAAGATTCAAAAGTCGATGAGTGACTACATGTTGTTTGCTTCTTTTACAGAGCGAAGAACATCATGGGAAGAAAAAGGGTGTGTGTGATTATGATCAACAAGATCCTAGACTGAAACAAAATTCCTGACGCATAATATTGCGCATGCTTGGAGGATTTCAAGAAAGTGAGATATAAAACATGCTATTTTCCTGGTTTAATTTCTCTAACATAACTAAGCTTTTTATGGCACTTGGTCATGAACATGTTTTTGCATGAACTGTTGGAACTTGAAGCGAAACGCAACTGGCGCACTGAATTGTAAACTGTTGCCTATCATTGCCCATCCCTCGCGAGTGAATCTAGCCCCTCATGATATAGTATTAAAACTGAGATGGGCAAAAAAAAGTGCTTTTTTGACCCCAAAAATATTAAGAAAAAGCCTCAATCCTCATCTAGCTTTGGCTTTCTTGGTTGGACTAAAAAACACACTCCCTTCTCCATCAAATCTGATTGCTCTTTAAGGAAAACAAATGAAAAAGGAAGAAGATGAGCAGGAGGAGGAGGAGGAAGAGGAAGAGGAGTGAAACCTAACCTTCTCGTTTCTTGCCTCCTTTTCTTATCAGATTCTGGTGCCAAAAAATAGGTCTAGATTCTAGTTTTAGTGACCCCTTTTTTCTCTTCGAGAAACCCCAAAATTAGAAGACATACCACTTTAAAATATATCTCTCAAGGTATGGGCTTGATTGGATTTTGCTTGTTTCCACATACAGAGAGGGGGAGAGAGAGAGAGAGAGAGGTCTAATAGTGAGAGTCTCTTACAGTGTCTCTGACCACCAAGGAAGGCATGGCATTGTGGTTGCACAAATCCAAACACACCTCCATCCCTGAATTCCCACACCCGACCACCAACACCTTCTTCCCTCTGAACTCCTCCCCGCTCCTATACATGCTCGTGTGCTTTATGGGCCCCCCAAAACCCTCCATCCCCTCTATCTCTGGCTTCACCGGCTCCGCATTCTCCCCTGTCGCCACCACCAGCCACGGGCACACGTACTCTGTCTCCTCCCCTTCCTTCGGCCCCACGCTCCTCACCTGCCACCGCCCAAGCGCCCCGTCATACTCTGCCGCCGCCACTGTCTCGTTGAACTGCGGCCGGATGCCGAAGCTCTTTGCATAGGCCTCGAGGTACGCCACGAACTCCTGCTTGTCCGGGTATGTTGGGGATGCCGGGGGGAACCCCATCATCGGGAGCTCACAGAACTGCTTTGGCAGGTGGAGCCGGAGGCGGCCGTAGGTCTTCCTTTGCCATAGTGAGGCTATGCAATCGGATCTCTCTAGGATTACGCTCATGATACCTCTCTCCTTGAGGCATGCCGCCACGGCGAGCCCCGAGGGCCCCGCGCCGACTATTATGGGGCCGGAAACGTCCACGCGGCCGTCCAAACGCCTGCTCATTCTCCTGTTGGCATAGAGCGGATCATGCGATTGCTTCCCTTCAATCTCTCTTAAGGAGTCCATCAAACAAACACTAGCCGCAGCAACAGCAGCAGCAGCAGCTTACGACAGTTTATCCAGATACGAAATCTAAAAGAAAAATGGGTTTGAAGTGGAATTCTTTCTGCTGCTTCAACTGCCGGAAAGAAGAGTTTGTTAGGGAGAGAAGAAGAGGTGAAGAAAACCCATTTGGCTGAAAAACGTGTTGTTGATGATGAAGAGTGTAATTAGGTATCCCGCAAAGAGATGATTGAGATTTGGAAGGCCGAACAATGAAAGCGAAAAAAACCAAAAAAATAAAAATAAAAATTGGATGATCTGATCGACCCTCTTATCTATAACAAAGAGATTCAAGGCTACGTAGTCCTTGAAATTTGGAGTGGATATTGAAGAAGGAAGACGGGGTTCTTATCCACTTGTGAGTAATATGAGTTTTGTATGAAAATCTGTTTATCGTTTCAATGGAGGGTTAAGCGGAGGAATGAGCGAAGGCTACGGGACTAATAAATCAGCATTCAACAGAGAGAGAAGAGAGAGAAGAGAGAAGAGAGAAGAGAGAGAGAGAGAGAGAGAGAGAGAGAGAGAGAGAAAGAGATGGTGATGCGTGTGTATTTATATTCTTATTGCTCCCATAAGAAAAGAGAATCGAGTGAAGATTTTTCCTCTTATTATTCTGCGAGAGATGGGGGATGTAGGTGAAGAGAAGCAAAAGCTAGTAATAGATTTTTAGGCGGTCACCTTTATGTACTCTGAGTAAATTATCACGTGTCAAGTGCTATGAATTTTTTTTTTTCGAAACGATTACACTTATCATTTAGCAATCGATTTAGATGAAACGGATGCATTGTGGTCCGTAAGCATCTTAAAAAATCTCTCCGACGGTAACAATAGAAGTGGGGACAGGCAAGTACTCTTGTATAGTGTTATTGACAACCATTACTAACCAACTAACCTATACCTCCTTCAAACTCCCTCCTGTAAACGTCATCTTACTTGTCATACGGAACTAGCATGAAGAGAGAACTTAAATTGAGTGGGAGGAAGTAGGGAGGGAGTGAGAGTTTCTTTTTCCCAAAAAGAATAATGAGTTCAATTCTTGCACAGAAAAGAGATTAATTAAAAATTAGAGAAAGTAACCTATGATTAAGATAGTTTAAGTGGTTTTGGAAAGGGTTATCATTGATAATCTAGAAGATGAGTGCGAGCGTGATCCTCCCTTCTCATTAGGTAAAAAGAAAGGAGTTAGGGTTGGCAATGGGTTGGACCGGACAGCTCTTAGGCCCTTTTATGGAAGTGTGAAGTGTAACCAAGATGTCATCCACAAAATCCCACCGGATGGATGATGGAATTGCACTGATGAAAGCATTGAAGTACAAGGAAAATAGATATATCTAGTCATAAAGGAAAAAAAAAAAAAGCAAAAGAAAAGAAAAACGAAAAGGGGGAAAGGAAAAAAAGGATTATTTCTTATAATATTAGTTATTTCTCTGCTAAGCATGTATGAGTCCAAACCCTTTGATTTTGTTCATTGTTGATAAAAAAAAAATATTAATTACCATAAGTAGCGTCAGAAGATTATATATATTCACATTTTGAAATATAGGAATCTAATTATTCTTTTGAATATAATTCCGTTGCACGAACGGCAACTTCTTTGCACGTTGTTTAGTCATAATTTTTTTTTACATTGGACAAAATGACAATTTTAATTCAAAATAAATTGAACTTAGTAGTGAATTGGGAAAAAAATCAGAAAAAAAAATAAAAAAATAAAAAATATATTATTAAAAATTGTTCATGTCAACAGTGGGAGTGCCACGTAGGCCAACCGGCATCCACATCATCAATATATGGCCAAAATAAATCGAAATGACTAAATTGGCACAATTAAAAAGTTTAGGATTAAATTTTTTTTTGTCAAAGTTTAGAATTAAATTGACACCAATACAAAATGTTTACGATTTTTCTAACAATTTTCCCCTTTTCAACGTAATGGTTTTTCAGAGGCGTGTGAATGATAGTTGGAAAAATAGAGATAATATAATGCCTTATAGACTCTATTACACTGGCCAAAACTGATTCGGATATATTGGCTGTTAGATAGCATCAAGGGAAGGGGAGGGTGACGAAAATTCGTATGAAAAGTAAGAGAGATTTCGAAATTTTTGTGAGAGGGAGAGTGAGGGAAAATTAGAATTTTCCCCTCAAATTTTCCTTCCCCACCCTTTCTCTAAGCTTCTAAATATAGTGAAAAGCAGAAAGCACCAATGAAAGGGATCGAGACTATGAATTCTATCGAAGCTTCTTCAAATTTGAACCTGTTTTCTCCTATTCCGCCATATAATCAACATTACAAGAGATGACAATTATTCATCCAATTTCATGAATTTCACTTAATTCTAAACGCTTCTGCACGTCATTTTCTTTGTTCTGACTGATGCTACGCGATTGATTCAGAAGAAACGAGGCATTAATGAAGGGAATAAAATCAGGGGGACCATATGAAGATGATTTTTAGATTGGGGCAGCGAAGGTTGCTTCTTGAAGATGAGCACTTCCTTGTTCAAAGGCATGATCCGATGACACGAGCACGAGCCTGCTCTTCATTGAAAGTTTGAGAAAGACAAGATGTTTCTCTCAAGTGGGTTAATTTTTTCTTTGAGCACACTTTGAAGAAAATTCAACAAATTGGGATGAAGAAAGATGTGCGATTTTGACAATTCCATCCTCACAGAGATTCGATAAGATTTTCCTCGTACTTCCACATATCTCGAAATCTTACGAAGAAATAACTCATTTACATGAAACTAAGTCATAATCTATTGGCATAATCCGGCTTCCGATCATTGACATTCACACACTTACTCTCACTTGTTTGCTAAACGGAGTACTTACCAAAGGAAAGATGAGAAACAAGTAGCTAGTATATTCGGCAACAAAGCTCGTAGAAACGAGACGATGGAAGATTGATTTTTTAAAAATTACTAGGATCCCGAGTAAAAAGGCAAGTCACATTAGATTTTACCAACCAGAAAAGGGGGATTCTCACATGTCATCATCCATCTTCACAAAATCTAGTGAAATGATGAATGCCTTCCGCGCATGTCGCCAGTTTTGCCAAGCCCAAGTTGCAAAAGAGGGGAGGAGAGTGATGATGAGTGCACGAGCGATGGGGTAACACAAAGCTCCAATGACATCAAATCAAAACTTTGCACACGAATTTACATACAAGCACTCCCAAATGCGAAACAACAATCATTTGTTCATCACTTTAAAGACATTCACAAGTCCTCTTGCCCATCACTCTTTGGAGAGAGAGGGAGAGAAGGAGGGAGAATTTGTAGGGTCGGTTTAAGCTGGGTGGCGCGATTTGATTAATTATGGGGTACCCCCTTTACGTTCTTCTTCTGGATTATTTTTCTAGTGCAATAATTTGTTTAATTAGGAAATTTTCGTACCTAAAGAGATCTAAGTGGATGTGATATATTGTCCCAAAGTGGTTATCAAAGCATCACATTCGGCTACCTAACTAACATACAAAGCAAACCCCATAAGGGATTGCAATCTCAAACTTCATCTAAAAAGTTCCATCAAGTCTATGTATAGCAATCGTAATTTATATTTTATGTGATGAAAAAATTAAGTGATTTGAAATCTGTGAGTATTATTCTCATGTAATGGGATTTAGAATTCGAGTTTAGGGTTTTTTCGTCCTACAACCATTTGTTTAACCCTCGTTTCTTTTAGCTCAGAAGGATTGTCCACCGGAAAATCGACTAGAACTAATGTTAGGAACACAAGGAGGGGGTAGGCATGGATGTGTAACCATCAGTGTCTGAATTGATTGAAATTATCACCACCTATGTCTCGTGACTCTTCGAGTTTTGGTCGAAAGGCTGTTCAGTTTCCGATGGAAGTCTTTTCGGCACACATATTAAAGTGTCTTTATTGCTATGTATCTAGACATTTCATATATCTAAGGAATGTCAAGAGTCGTGTTTTAAGCCTATATATAGGCGAGTCTTGTAATCGTTTCAAATAGTGGAGAGTTGAAAAAAAAAAATTAAGCAAGTAAAGTAGTGTAGTCATCTCCTTTATTAAGAGCTTTTCTTGTGAGAGTGTTATCAGAGCTATGCGACTCTGATATTCAATAATTGGTATCAAAGCAAGGTTATCTGGACCGAGAGCACGGTTATTAGGGACCGTGAGTCAAGTCTTCCAGAGCGTAGTTCGTGAAGACGGTGGTCAAGGACCATTGTTCATGCGCAAGCGGTCGAGGACCGGAATACGTCGAAGTTCTGCCGATGTACAGTCAGGGACTGTGATCGATTTGTTGGGGATCAAGGTTTCTTGGAGTAGTGCCGGGCATTATTTAAAGTTAGATGGCGGATCAAATTCGACGAATGGCATTGAGAAGCTCAACAACTCCAACTACAATAATTGGAGTATCCGGATGCAGTTTTATTTGTTGGGTCAGGATTTGTGTGATATTGTTGGTGGCAGCAACCCCACAGCACCCAGAGATGATGATGAATAGAGGAGATGGAATATCAAAGCGGATAAGGCTCTTTAAGCTCTTGCTGTAACTATCAAAGATGCTTTATTGCCGCACATTAAGAGCACGTAGACTCCCAAGGAGGCATGGGGTAAATTGGCAGCGTTATTGGCAAAGTCGAATGATGCCAAGCTACAAAGGCTAGAGAATGAGCTGCTGTCAATGTCACAACAAAATATGACGGTGAGTTAGTATTTCTCCAAAGTTAAGTCTATTTGTAACGAAATTTCAAAGTTGGATCCTATTAATGCCATCTCAGAAACAAGAATGAGAAGAATTATTATTCACGGGTTAAAGTCAAAGTATAACGATATTATTATGGCTACTCGTGAATGGGCAACTCAACCGACATTGACCGATCTGGAGAATATTCTGGCTAACCAAGAGACTTTAGATAGTCAAATGTCTAAGGTTTCAATTAAGGAAGAAGAAAGTTCCCGTTTCAGTGATAAAAGAGGGTTCAAGGGCCAAAGGCGAGCCGGTGTTGACAATAAAGATGGCAAGTCCGAGAAAAGCCATGTCGAATGGCAAAAGAAGGGGGTGGAAGTGCTGCGACCCTTTAATTAAGGAATGTGGTGTTCGACAAAATGTTGTCTTGGTGGTCACCTCAAGCTGTCGAATTGCCAAATTCACATCATTTCAACGAAGAGGTCGAAGAAAGGCGTAAAGAATTTGATGAGAATCGGCCTATCAAAAAAGATGTCGAAGCACAATCACCAGGATCGACAAGTTCATCCGGTGAGCGTCCACGGTCGACAGAAGAACTTCGACCAAGTTAGGTCGAAGAACTTGAAGAGGAGGAGTCTCAACTTCGAAGATCGACGAGGCAAAGGAAGCCAAACCCCAAGTATGCCAATGCGGCATTAACTGAAGATGTAGGCATGGTCGAGCCTTCAACATATGAAGAAGCCTTGAAGGGCACAGAATGGAGGAAGGCCATGGAAGAAGAAATCCTCGCACTAAAGAAGAATGAGACATGGGACTTGGTACTAAAACCTGAAGAAATTCATCCTATTTCTTGCAAACGGGTTTATAAGCTTAAAACTCGACCAAACGGGTCGATTGAGAGGTATAAAGCACGTCTAGTGGCTCGAGGATTTTTGCAAAAATATGGGGTTGATTATGAAAAGACCTTTAGCCCGATGGCAAAGGTTACCACAGTTCGAGTTCTATTAGCACTTACAGCAAGCAAGTCTTGGAATGTGTGGCAGATGGATGTGAAGAATGCTTTCCTGCATGGAGAACTCAAACGAGAGATATACATGGAGCAAACGGATGGCTTCAAGAGAAAAATTCATCCAAAATATGTCTGCAAGCTAAAGAAAGCGTCGTATGGCTTGAAGCAAGCCTCGAGAGCATGGTCTGGAAAGATTGTCGAATTCTTGTTGAAGAATGATTATAATGTAGCTCAAGCAGACTCAAGCCTATTCGTGAAGACAGAAGACGGAAAGGTTGCAGCTGTGCTGGTTTATGTGGATGATCTCATCATCACTGGAGATGATGAAGATGAAATATGTCGAACTAGAGCCAACCTCTCTGTGCGGTTCCAGATAAAGGAGGTTGGAGAACTGAAACACTTTCTAGGGCTTGAGATTGATAGGACAAAGGAAGGATTATTCCTATGTCAACAAAAGTGTGTAAGATCTCTTGAAAAAATTCAGAATGTTTGATTGCAAACGTATATCTACTCCGTTGGATGGGAACACAAAGCTATGCATTGAAGAAGGTCGAGAGCAGAAGATTCGACTATGTATAGGCAACTAGTAGGTAGTCTAATTTACCTTACCATAACTCGGCCTGACATTGCTTTTGCAGTGGGAGTAGTGAGTCGATTCATGGAGAAGCCAAGGAAGCCTCACTTGGATGCAACCAAGCGTATCCTAAAGTATGTAAAGAAGACTTTTGATTTTGGGCTTTTGTATAAAAAGGAATCATCGAGTGAGTTGGTCGGTCATTGTGATGCCGACTATGCTGGAGATCAACACACATGGCGATCAACTACTAGATACTCGTTTAATCTTGGATCAGCAGTAGTATCTTGGTGCAGTAAAAGATAGCCAACTGTGTCTTTGTCTACAACAGAAGCTAAATATAGAGCAGCAACAATAGCAGCTCAGGAGAGCACGTGGCTAGTGCAGTTATTGGATGATTTTCATCAGTCAATAGATTATTCGACAATATTGTATTGTGATATCCGCTATAAGCTTGGCAGAGAATCCAGTTTTACATGCTAGGACTAAGCATGTGGAAGTCCACTATCACTTTCTGCGAGAGAAAGTGTTGGAGGGCGAGATCAAGATGAAGTACATCAAGACAAGCGATCAAGTTGTTGATATCTTCACCAAAGATCTTGGAGCTGCAAAGTTTAAAGAGTTTCGAGCTCAGCTTGGTATGGTAGCGAGAACTATCCTTAGAGAGAGTAGTCGGCAAGGAGGAGTATTTAAGATATCATCGCCTATCTCTTGTGACTCTTCGTGTTTTGGTCAAAATGCTAATCAGTTTTCGATAAAAGTCTTTTCGGCACACATATTAATGTGTCTTTATTACTATGTATCTAGTCATGTCTTTTCATGTATCTAAGATATGTCAAGAGTCGTGTCTTAAGCCTACATATAGGCGAGTCTTGTAATTGTTTCAAATAGCGGAGAGTGAAAAAAAAAAAAAAAGTTAGTGAGTAAAGTAGTGTATTCATCTCCTTTACTAAGAACTTCTCTTGTGAGACTGTTATCAAAGCTGTGCACCTCTGATATTCAATATTGACACCCTTTATTCCCCAATACCATTGACTCCACAAAGGCCCCCCATCAAATCGCCCAGGCACATCATCCGAAGTAATTAAGGTGTTCATAATCTTAAAAAGTAACGGAAATCCCATTTTTTACAACAGAAATGTGGCTGCAAACATTAGGGTGTTCCAAACTTAAGCCAGTTCAACAAATCTTGTTAGAAACATATTTGGGAAAAGATAGGTCACATGATCAAACGAAATAATATAGAGGTTAGCTAGGAGACTGGCCTTGGTGGGACATTAATCTAATGCTCTCCAACTTAGGGTTCATCGTCACGGAGATTCGGCATTAACATCATCGTGAGGTTGCACCTAAATGCTTATGCGAATCATAGCATGATTTGATGAACTTAAAGTTTCATAGGAAGTATCATGCCATACTATGATAAAGGCACGTTATTCTCATAAATATATTATGAAATGAATGAACCATCAGCCAAAGTTTCCTTTCCATCGATTGTTAGATGCGCAGTCCATCAAGGTCCTTCTTTTCATCGGCCATTGGCCTCTCTCTCTCTCTTCTTTTCTTTTTTCTTTCCCCGTTTCTTTATTTAGTTAAAGCATTGAAGTATGGAGCAATGATTAGGCATGTTTTGGTGAAGGAGATGGACCGTATGCTATTGTCCTGATCTTTGAAAGATGCTCCTGAAAGTTTGTTAGCCACTTGGTTTCAAGAGGACACGTATCCGTGAGCACGTTTAGGACTTTGATATCATGGCTACAATTATGAATTAACTTTTTCTTGGAGTTAGCCTGAATTTTTGGTGGAGAATCGTCCATTAGTCCTTCACAGAATTGAAAGTTCAGAATATGATCTTTGTCGAATTATTATTTGTCCTCACTCCCTCAACACCAAGTATATTGATATGCCGCCCATGAAAAAAGTTTGAGTCGTGTATTTAAAGTTCCCCGACTGCAATATTATTAGGCCAACCCGACAAAAACGATAAAATGACGTTCTCATAAATTAGACTGCACAGCTCTTAACCGAAACTTTGCAAACGTCCTCCACCGGTTATCTTCGAAGAATTTACGCATTAATGTCAAGGAACATTTTCGAATTGAATTGGGCACCAAACGTCGGTGATGTGGAGATTTAGATGGAATGAATTTAATACAGAAGGGGCAATAGGGAAATGCAAATTAAAGAAAAAAGTACAAAGTGTCAGAAACTAAGCTAATAAAGGAGGGGGAAAATTGTAAAGAAATGATTGAAGCATCATGAATAAATAATTTATGTTGGGGATGAGCCGAAAGCAGTACAATTAAGTAAGAAAAATTGATTAGAGGATTAATAGCATAGGGGTTGGGAAGAGGGTAGGCAGCTGACACCCCAAAAGGAGGTTCCTAAATTTAGTAACATTCCTTTGTCCCTCTCATTTGGGAACTAGCCTTAGCTAGTTTCCTACATCCTCTATCAGATATGGACATGGAAGAGAGAGAGAGAGAATTAACTTGAAAGATGGGACCCTTGGAAGGGTCAATTGGTTGGAAGCCCAAATCAGCCAATCACTTGGGCTTCCTTAGCCATGCAGACTCTAGTTGACCAGATATTTATTTCAAATTATTATTTTTCATTTAGTTGTGTGTGTATATATATATATACATAATTATAGGTTCAGCTGTATGATTAACATAAACCATCTTTTGTTAACCTTGAACGTAGCAATCACAACCACAACAGGGTTGTTGCAATCTTAATCATGTACAACCTAGGCCATTCAATTTGATTTGGCTATATAATATTCATGGTAATATCATTTCGTCACCACTTTAACACTTCCAGATCAAATGAATGTTTTAATTAACATACCTTAATATATGTATGTATGTAACCTTGCTTAATTTGAAGTGCCTGTTTTAATATTGTTAAAAACAATAGAACCCATGTAGAATCGATCTTGACATTGCATCCCATGTAGAATAGATCCCATATCGTTCCGGCCGGGTCTTACCAACCTATCAATCTCATAATCTGTGGTATCCTTTTACAAACAACTTTATTTAGTTTGATCACATAAATCTACTTTACCAAAGAACCTTGATTATTTAATGTAGATAACTTTATCTTATATCTTTTCGAAGGCTAAAGTACCACTACAAGGGTTCATGCACTCATTTCATCATTTAAAATCATCTTTTAATGCCACTATTCTTTGCCTCTATATATATATATATATATATATATATATATATATATATATATGTATGTATATGTTTAGATAATCTTTAAGTCATTTTGTACATGCCCCTCATGAAGCCTAATGATTCGCATGAACAACCTAGTGCTTTTTAGTTACGCTCTTCCAATTATCTAAATCATGTGTTTTGAAATGTATTGGGTTTCCTAACACGGGTGTCTTTACCACTAAACCTTGGGATTTGCTTTCTCTCTTAATCATTGTCTAGCCTATCTTAGTCAACAAATGAACATTATTTTATATGATTTTGAAGTTAAAAGTTGCTAATATGGATAGTAGGCCCCTAATTATAGTGCTTAGTAAAGTTTGCTCATAACCTAAACTCTTCATAAAAGTGGCGAATCATAAGGATTATCTCGGAAATGCTATCTTTTGACCAACCTAAATTATCCTACAGATCACCCTTTCTTCATCAAATTATGTTCTTTCTTCCTTAACTTTTCCTAACTTCTCATATTATCCAGTCTCTTAATTCACACGAAGTATTCTCATACAAATGATGATGAAATGATTTATTAAAATGAATTACACACTTTGGGAGGTAAACTAAGATTTGTAAGGCAACGCTTACTTTTCTTTTGGAGCCATGTATCTCCATGTTTTGAATTTAAGCCCACAACCAAAAAAAAAAAACATGAAAAAAAGTTTTTCTTAAAAGGATTTAAAAACTCTATTATTTGACACTTAAGTAGGTAAAGGTTCATGAGTGAATAAACTGTTGTTAAGACCGTAACCTTTTCAATACAGAAAAATTGCCACTCGCATGCGGAAATAATTAAGCTCCTCTTCCATAGAAGCACCGAAAAGAATGCTTAAGTTGACATTCTTATGCTTATGTACTTTGATTTGACATAACTAAACAAAAAGTAATATTGCATGAATCATATGATAAACTTCGAGTAATCTTTTGGAACGAGTGATATGATATATTAGACATTACATTAAATCGCCGCAGTCTAATCATGGCTAATCAAAGAGTGAAAGAACAAAAGAAGCGCTCGAATTATAAGTACTAATATAAAGTTATCAGCACCGAAACATATTTAATTTAATGGAAGTTACATAAACTTGAAGTTTAGAATCGTTTGAAACAAACCCTTTTAAGTCCCTCAGAGAAAAACTAAGGCAGGGCTTTGAGGAGTCCAAAAAGGAGAAGTTCACCTTTATACTTCATACTCAAGGAAGCGATCAACAGGAAAAATGGGAGCAAGAAAGAATAACCTTTTTGTGGGTACTTTTACTTTTCAATATTAACACAAAAGAAAATTTTCCTTTTTATATCATAGCTCTTTCACCTCAAGGGTTGGAAAGGAGAAATCGACCTATCCTAGAATATAAATATAGTTATTCGAAAAAATATGCCCGTAATCACAGTTTGAATCCTCCTCCTGGACAAACTAAATTTTTTCACTACTGCTGTGTGAAATAACAGTCCCGAATTATCATACGAATTTAGATTTAGCTATCACTAGCTCAAAATCCGTATTGATACATCAACAAATTTCATAGAAATGTTGTTCCACTTGATTACCATTAAGGCTGACGTTCCACCTATGGTACTCATCGTTCTTGGCCACTGATCAACATCACAATGAGTTATATTTGCAAATCTTGAAAGCCTTTTATAGAGTTTGTTCTCATGTACCGCCAGTGTTTCTGCATATTATCCAAGAATATTTTCTGAAAACTAGGAACTTTTCTTAGCTGTTTCTCATTCATTTCCTACACTGTCATAGCACTCCAAACTCTTTTCAATTTCTTTGGGTGTCTTTAGAGAGTGGAAGTGATGATAGTGGAGATACAAATCACGCATATCAAAGTGATTATTTTTTTATCATTGTGAAAAGTGGTTAATTTTAATTTTGTCGTGATGCCATGTTCTGCCTCTTCTTCTTCTTTTTTCCCCCAATAGAAACTTCACATAAAGGAATATAGAGAGGTTGTGTTGAGATCATGGGTTTTGTCCACAAGGCCTTTGTCTATATGCACCAACATGATTGCGAACTACTTATTAAATAAGTTCAAACAAGAGCTTTTTAAATAATTAAATAAATAAATAAATAAAACAAAGCCAAAACACTCACGTTCCATCAAGCATAATTGTGCACAAGTAGGATGGATCTATCTGATAACGACGGTGAGATATGAGAAGGCTATAAACTTGCAATAATTAATTTTACAAACTAAAGATAAATTAAAAGTTCTAAGCCTTGGAAAAGCTTGAGCCAGAATTCCACAAGCCTGTATTAATTTAATTTGGCAAAAGGTTGGCTTTTTATCGGTAATATCATTTCCTCCACTCCCCTCCACGAAGCAACTATTATAGACATAGAATCGGATGTGGGTCAGCTCCTCCTTCCACTCTTCGATTTTCTCTCTCCTTCTGCCTGCTTTAATTAATCTTCCAGGAGCTTAATACGGTTTTACGATTGGCATAATCAGGCCGAGTTCAAAGCTTGATTAGACAGTCGTGGGGTACTTCGCTTTTCCCATGATTTAAAAGCGCATTTGTCCACAACCCTTTTTCAGATCCGAAAGAGAATATAAGGATTGAAATCGATCGGTTTTAATTATATCGTGTTGTCAATTTGCAGTTCCACAGCATGTTTTGGATGATGACATTTTGCTGATCTAGGAGATATGTATGGCCATCGTTTTGATCAGCTTAAGAAGATGTTACCAACGATCTCTTGGGCCAACTCCGAGAGCTTGATCATCAGCCCTGTTTTTATTGATATATGTCTGATTTTTAAAAGAATTATTCGATGGGAAACTTTTATTTTATTTTATTTTATTTTGTGTTGCCCAATATGTCGATCCCACCTAAAAAAGAAATATGAATGCAAGATTTATAAATGGGAACAGAAAAGCAAGTACAAGACAGGGTGTGGCAAGACATATATACGTCTAATCAAGGATTATTTAACAAGCAAACTTTTATTAGTAATAAATTTGTAAATAAAATAATTGCTCATTCTTCTTGTTTCTAGTTCTCGTCGAATCATTTGCTTGGATTTGTCTACAAATAAAGTCTCTCCGCTAAGCATCTGGTTGGAGTGAGTCTCTTCAATTCCTTCGAGTCATTTAAAGTATAAGTCGAGTATGTGCGTTACTATTTATTTTTCATTAATTATATCCCAATTTGTGGGGTTGCAACGTTCCTAATTATAATGACAATTGTCTGAAATAATGCGATAGTTCACAAATCTTGCAATTCCAATACATGCGAGAATAAGAAGCTATCAGATATATGAGCAAGAAAATGTCAAAAAAATGCTAGAGATTTACGTAATTTGATTTAAGAGTCTATAACTACTCTACAGGGTGAGCCAACCACAAAAAATTTACTATCAATTGGAGAGTTACAGATTTACAATCAATCGGTCATATGTTTCCCAACATCTAAGACACCAAGTTTTGCTAAAAAACCATAAAAGACCGTCTAAACAGCTTGTATCCATATTCTCTTCAAAATAGGAGAGAAAACTTACTTAAAAAACAAAAATCCGCATCAACGAGACTTATGTGAGTCGACATAGCTCCATATACAAGAAAATGAAATAATGGGTGAGCCTAGGGTGACCAAGATGGCTTAAAACTTTCATAAAAAGCCCTTCTCTTTTTCACTACAAATAGGCAATGAGCCTAGTGAAAGTGAAGGAGGTCCCGACACAAAGTCGCTTATATTACATTGAGGTACTGCACAAGAAAAAATGATCAAGAAGTCTATCTAGTGCAAGTGTTCAAATCTATTATGACATAGCCATGAGGCACACAACAGCCCTTTTAATCTTCTACAACCATTTCAGTGCTAGAGGAGAAAAGCTAACGAAAAGAGAGGACCGCCTTTCGAGCACTAATAGCTCTTGGCTATGATGACTTATGTAGATTAATATTATATCAAATCGAAAGATGCACAATCAGACCCATTTCTCAATTCAATAGAAGTGGATTCTCCCTCAAAATAGAGATCCCATTCAATGTCTTGTCTTAATCATATGCTCACTCGGTAATCTTTTCTCTCTCTCTCTCTCTCTCTCATGAGATGCCTTTCAGGTTGGGGTGAACATAGTTTCAAGGTATGCAGAGTAGGTTGGAACTTAGAGCTTAGAATAAATCTTTGTGTTTTTCTTGCCCGATGTTATCGTGCAAACTTGTAGTATTTCATAGCATCCGATAATAAGAATGTAATCTAAAACCACTAGTGTATTATGTAATCTAAAACCACTAGTGTAAGCTTTCATTTTCGGTATATTTATGATAGAAACTTTTACTTTGTTAATATTTCATATTCTTCATTTGTCTAAATATGAGTTGTGATTAGTAGATTGTAGCAGAAAATAATTATTGGTAGGGGTGATAATTTACTGCAATTTCAATTAAGAATATTGGTGAAACTTGAAACCGACTCCAAAACCTGTAACAAGGTAAGTTTCACATTCCAGAGTAAGCATGGTAGATTTAAGGTTCCAAAAATTTGAGAAACAATTCCTACATGTAAGTTTCAAATTAAAGGTATAACTTGGACCAACCCTAGAATTGCTCTATCTTACTTTCTAATTTATTATCCTTCCATTCCTACATTCTTTCCTGCTTTCGGTTAAAGAGCCCCCTTCACTCATTCTTTCACTGTCCAATGATTGTCTAGGGTTGAGCTAGAAAGCTTTTATGATTTCTGGACTATTGGTCGGATCAAACCAAATCCAAGGCATTTGTTCTCAAAGCGACGGACGCCTGAACTCTCATATATTACATGATATCGGGCGTCAATTCAAATTCCGCAATGACAGATTCGATAAGAAATTAAGCTACAAAGACTTGATAATACTCCACATTCGCTCAATGTTCGCAACCAAGCTATAGTGCTCATCATTCAATCCGTCTCTCCCAATACCCCAAAGGGCACTCATCTTCCACAAACGCCAATTGAGGTCAAACAAAGCTTGAGCTTTGCCATCATGTTTGCTGAGTTTTACGCTGTCATGATCTTCCTCACACAACCTTTCCCTTCACCATGACATCTCGGATGAAATGGTAATTGATTGCATTTAAAAGTATCTCAAGAACTCTATGAGAATCCAGGAAATTGAAGCTAGTTAATTTGTTGTTGATTCTTTCTTTTGGAGTTTTAGCGACTGCCCTCGCTCAATAGAGGTGAATCTACGTACATAAAGTGCCCTCGCTTTATTTTTTTATTTTTTTATGGCTAGTCATGTAGATATAGTTGTTAATGAAGAGAAGCACAAGGGGACTTAATGGATTAGTGCCAAAATTAATGATTCATTGTTTAATTCGTAGGCGAAGAAGGTTCTCATATTATTGATGTACTACTCCAACCAAAGCAATGACATGCTTTTAAAATAACCAAATATGGTAAAATGGCAATGCGTGGACGACACTAAGCCATGCGAAGACTTAGTAAAATCTCAACAACGAAAAAAAAGGTGCAGTTGGGTTTTAGGCAACCTCTGCTTTTGTATTTATGTAATGTCACTACTGCAAAAGCGATTATGAAAAGAAAATTTTATTAAAAGAATTGAGAAAATTATTATTTGGACCTACAATGACTTAAGTTCCAATTGCATGGTCTTGCGTTTTGTTCACAAGCATCCCACCAAAACGAGTTGCGATCCAGTGAGAAACCCAGAAAAGAAATAAAGCGAAGCCGCCCATCCAATCGATCCCCGCCAAATAATCCCTAATCACGTCTAATCCCTTCACTAATTCAGAGCAATAAAGGGTTGAGTGGCAAAAAGGAAAATCATTCAAATGAGTGGATGAACACGATGCCCCCACCAAAGTTTACTTACACATGCCACTGTCTTAATAAAGGTTTAAAAGAAGAAAAAGGAGTCGTATTAGTGGGAAAGACAACATTTTCGTACCGGAAATTATTGTATGGATCGAATGAACTTGCGAAAATCTCCCTTTACTTTGCAAATGCAAGCCTACTAGCCCCCCCAGCACGTTTTTGATCGATGTCGCTCGAGGTTTACACTAATGAGCCAATGTGTTGCCCCTTTCCGGGTTATATAGGCTGCATATGGAGGCATAGTTAGTGGGTTAATATGGACACTCACACTTGCTTTTGCAGAATCGTTATTGAAAGGTATTGTCCCGTTGTCGAGATTTTTTACAGCGAACCTCGGGTCTGGGTCGTTACATTTTCTTTAAGGAACTGTCATGTCTGCGGCGTTGGACATGAAATTGATCGATACGTAATTGGGGGCTAAGGGAACTGGGTGAGATATGATCTAGGCCCCAAAAAGAAAGCGAGGCATATATAATCTACTATAAATAGGGTGATAGGATGGACTGGGGCTCCAAATTTGTATATGGGCCTCAAATTGGACTGACCCGATCTGGAGAAGGCCCCTACATTTCCCTTATGATTAGTGATTAGTTAGACAAGTCTCCAATCTAGGATTCTCGATCGCCATTGACCTTATTTGTGCTGTTTGCTCAATTTAATACCCCATTTTCATATGTGATTACATTAATCGCGTAAACTACACGCCACATGGGGTGATTTGGCGATTGAGAGACCAACTTGCCATCAAAACGCGACATGCTCAATTCCAAATCACTAAGATTTCTCGAAATCTTAGTTGTTATATATGGACGAAGCACTATTTTAGAGGTTTTCCCTGTCCATAGGCGGTCGGAAAATGTCAAAGCATCTCGGGTTATTATATTCATTAGACCCTCTCCATGTTGATTTCAAATATGCATATCAAAGCAAAGTTAAAAAAATATCGTGATATCATAGGTTATTAACTCATGCTTATAAGTACGAGGTGAAGCGTACGTTATCATTTCATTCTCGAGCTTTTTTAATCTTAGTAATACTAATTCATCTTTGAATTTGCTTTCGGTTATAAAAAGTTTATTTTTTCTTTTTTTTTTTGGGGGGGAGGTAATGAAGCCTATAATCCTCTATTTGGATATGCCACTTATACTAATCAAGCTGAATTAAGAGGATGGGTTGGGCCTCTAGCAGCCTAACATACTCTTCAAGTCTACTACTTATCTATATATAGTCCAAGTGAAACTGATATTTGCATTTTAAGCCCTTTTGTTTCAGCTTTTTTTAATGTCAAAAAAGATTATCTGTATTTTCCGTTAAAATAGAAGATTTGTTTACTTTACGCTAAAATTCCACATAAACTCGTAATCTTGCTAAACGAGGCCAAATGGTGGAGCTAAATCAATTAGACTTTTCGAGACACAATTAAGCAGATATAATTTAGGATATATGAATTTAGTAAGGCATGTTAAAATGAAATTGAATTCGTAATTTTGTATCTACAATTTTTTTATTATATCTTTAATTTATCAAGTGAAATTAATACGAAAAATTTTCTTCTTACATTTTATTTAGTATTAATTCGAGTGATCATATCGATTTTTTACAGGTACAATATATTCTCTTCTTATATATAAAATGTACTAATTTTGTAAATTAATCTAGTAATTATATTGGCAAGCAGAGACGTATAGAAAATTTTAATTAGCTTGACCCCACCAGTTCGTCTATCCACTGGTACCCAAAAACGGCCAATTCCCTAAAATAATAAAGGCAAGCCAACAACAGTACAATGCCTTTTCGAGACAATAAATGTAGGAAAAAGTAGTTGGCATGAAAATTCATGCGTGTAAAAGAAAATCTTTCATGTAATGTTTATGTCAGTGTCACGTTATTGTGGAATAAATTACGATTGGCAAAAATTTATAATAAAGAAAAGTTATTCATCGTTGGTCCTCGTGCACGTGGGCAAAAGAATGACATAAAGATTAGGTAAAAGCTTTTATTTTTTATGGTTAGGTGTTATGATACCTAGCTTCTCCTAACATTTGTGGCTCGTTTAATTCTGTCGAAACTATATATGGAAACTTTGGGACAAAAATAAAAAATAAAATGACTAGGACAATCTGCTAAATTTAGGCTGTGAGTTGAATTGTTGCGTCAATCCGAAGTGAATCTAAGTTCATGGCTAATTGCGCAAAAGATTAATAAAAAAAATCCGCATGAAATTCAGACCTGCTGACAATAATACCCATACTTATCAAACTGATCCAAAAAAAAAAAAAATGACTAACTTCGGTTCATGGGACAAAAATGACCCATCATTGAAAAAATTAGGGTGGTGATTATACATACAAAGCAATGTCATTTGAAAGCGACGCAACAATTTGGACCCAAAAAATGACCCATCATTGAACAACTTGAATTCGTGATAAGATGGCAAAGCAATGTCATGACTTTTTTTTTGCTCAAATGACATGTCATTTGTATATATCGACATCATTTATCACGTCAACTATTAAATTATTTTCACCGATGCTAATGGATGGCTCCACAACACAAAGATTGTGCTTTTCATTTGTCAGTTTGAAGAGTGAGGACATTGTTATTCCACAACTATAAGTTGTTTTTCTTTCTTGGGCATTCAGGCCATTTAGATACAATATGCTTTGTTTATTGACATTGAGTTGTGTGTAATATGATGATTAATTTTGTCTTTGCCAGAACTCGATGATTAATTGACAGAATGACCCATCTCTGGAAGTCATTAACCATTGCTTGTTTAGCAGATCTTTGTAGGAGGCCAAAAAAATGTGAGGGGTTGAGAGAGTAATTCCAAGTTGATTTTACTAATAAGTATTCAAATAAGTATTCCAGGGCACGGGTTAACGAAACCCATCACTTCTAGAAACACTCAAGTCGGAAGCAATAACTCTCTAACAGGAAGATGATGTATAGGTTTCATCAACCAAAAAAAGTCGAACTAACTCTCCAACTCTGATGATGTCATGTTTCATCAAAAACCCATCATGTTTGACAAACCCATCTCAACCCACAACTGAATTCCCAATAAATATGGTGGTTGTTCGTTTCGAGAACATCGATCCATAGGTCCATGCAATTAAAGATTTTCTTGCCAATTTGCCTTTCCTCTCTCTCTCTCTCTCTCTCTCTCTCTCTGATCTTCAACATCACAGCTATAAACCACAACACATGGATGTAAAGTTGTGAGGTCGACGCTTCGTCGACTTTTCGATTACTTCGTCGACTTTTCAGCCCTCGTCCATCACTTATGCATGCTATTATCATTGCATGCATGGAGAAAATAATGAGAATGCACAAACTCAACTCTCAACTCCCTAACCACTGGGTTTGTCTCAGTGGCCACTCTTTCAATATGGAAGTGGGAGGTGGGGGATTCGAATCCTCACATTCTCAGGGAATTGGGATGAGGACGATTTAGTTTCAAGTGTGGGTTTCGATTCTCACACCCTGCATACCCTGCAAGGAGGCAGGGCAAAAGTCTGAGAGTAAGAATTAGAGTAGGAATTGAGTATGATCGATCAAAAATAAAAAACTCTCAACTCCCCAATTTCCAATATATGATCTTCCATGTTCCAATTAGGTTGATACTATGAAATCAAGATTGATGTGATATATGAATGTGATCTCTCGATTCTCATATTCTAAAAGATGTGAAAAGACATACACTCATCTATCAATTCAAAATTTTCTAGTGACTAATTCTCTATTTTCATTAACAAGATAAATTAATATTTTCGTTAGACAAATGCTCAAAATCTTGCAAGTTTGAGTCACTAAACGGAGAAGTGTTATTATGTATTAATGAATCTGAAATGGATGAAAATGAAAGATCTCTGTGATTGAATTCGTCATTACTTCTCCATCTTCACAACTGCTCGGCATATAATTTTTTCGTTTGGTGCCTAAAAGGGGTGAAGTGGAAAGTTAGGTTAAGGACCAGAAAAGAAAACACCACGAATAGTAATGCTCTCTCTCTCTCTCTCTCTCTCTCTCTCTCTCTCATGCTCCACCTGTCCCACGAGATGCAAATGAATTGGTTGTACGAAAGCCAGGGACAGTTGAAGTGATTAAGCCTGCCTCATCAGTGGCAGGATGTGTTGGTCGGTTTTGTGGGGTAAGCTCTTGTTTGAATTCATCACCTCTCTATCTGCTTTATAAATTTGGAACTCCAGTTCTTTCTTATTCCATGTAAACCTTTATCTCTCTCTGACTGAATCATCCTCCTTTAGATTTCGAGCTTCAACAATGGAGTTCATACTCCTGCGTGGCCTAGCTTTTCTCACGGTACGTAATTTCTTTGAAGAGTTTTCACTTTCAGTATAATGCATGAGGCTTGTCCCTTGAGCTTCAACAGTTTTTGCATTTTTCACTGCGAGTTCATTATGTTGGTAACGATTCTTCAGTTTTTAGAAGCTAAAAAGGATTTTTTTTTTTTTTTTTCGATTTTTGTGGAATTTGGTGCAGGTGATTCTGGCGACTTCCCATGCGGCTTTAACTCCCGAACTATACTGGAAGTCAAAGTTACCCAACACGCAAATGCCAAAATCCATCAAGGACATGCTACAACAACAGTCAGGTTTGTGCTCGAACTCAGAAAGAAAGAAACCATATCTTGCACAACCAAGTAAAAACTGCACTTCATCTAGTTTTAATTCGCCGAGAAGCTGACCGAATCAAAACTAAAAACATAACGGATGGAGGTAAGATCTTGTAAGTCACATGTCAGCACGTACCTTCAATTTCTCAATGGATTCCCAGAAAATCTGACAACTAAAACCGGTAAGATCCAAGTTTCTTATTTGATAGATATAAGACAAGACGACATTTCATGCTTGTCTAAAGCAAAAGTCTCATTCCTAATGGTGAAAGCCATAAAAAAATTCTAAATTATGTCCACCATTACATATTTTCTGTAAACATGTACTCATGTAACATATTTACCCTCCATCAAAGTTCTATCAATGGAAATCATTGAAAATCTGTTTATGTGGATGTGAAAAAGCAAATAGTATCAACATAGCGCCCACATGGCTTTAATAAAATAAAGATGACATTGTTTTAACTGAAATATCATCTAATGAAATTTTAAAGGAGGGTAAATGTGTCACATAAATACAAGTTTTGAATTTTTTACGTCACAAGAAAATGTTTATGATAAATGTATCACAAGGGGCATAGTTTGGATTTTTTTTTTTTTTTGGCTTTTTCCCTATTTCTAATAAATAACTTGTTCCAATTTATATGAATGAAATCTAACGATGTAGATTTGCATGGCTCGGCTGGCCTTTGCCACGATGTGCACGTCCTCTCTCAATTTTTGATGAGCAACGACGATAATTGCTCTAAGAAAGTATTAAATGAGCTTTTATAAACAAGTTGACCACATGTAGATCAATCTTAGTACATCTATCTTAATTATTCTCTGATACTAGTTGAGCTCAAGTCCACTTACCGATGTTTTAGACTTCACGGAAGACAAGAGCACCTCAGTCGGCGTAGGCACAGGTGGAGTGAACGTTGATGCCGGCAAGGGAAAGCCCGGCGGAACCAAAGTCGGCGTCGGGCAGGGTGGAGTCGGGGTCGACACGGGGAAGCCCGGAAAGGGGACCAGCGTCGGAGTCGGCAAAGGAGGAGTCTCCGTGCACACAGGCCCCAAGGGCAAGCCCGTTTATGTCGGGGTCAAGCCCGGACCCAGCCGTTCTTCTACCAATACGCCGCAACAGAGACCCAGCTTCGTGATGATCGAAACGTGGCCCTTTTCTTCCTGGAAAAAGACCTAAAACCCGGAACGACAATGTCTTTGCACTTCACCAAGACTTCGAACTCGGCCACTTTCTTGCCCCGCGAAGAAGCAAACACCCTACCATTTTCATCTGACAAGGTATCTGATATCCTGGACCACTTTTCCCTGGCGCCCGGATCAGTGGAAGCCGAAATGATGAAGGACACTATTAAGGAGTGTGAAGAACCAGGCATTAAGGGAGAGGAAAAATACTGCGCAACCTCATTGGAGTCCATGATTGATTACACCAGGGTCAGGCTTGGAAACAATCTGAAGGCTGTCTCTACAGAGGTGAAAAAAGAGACCCAGTTGGAGAAATTCACCATCAAAGAAGGAGTAAGAAGAATTGCAGCAGATGAATCAGTGGTGTGCCACAAGCAAAACTATGCATATGCTGTCTTCTACTGCCACAAGACTCAAGACACTCGGTTCTACATGGTCCCAATGAACGGCGCGGACGGGACACAGGCGAAGGCCATCGCCGCTTGCCACACCGACACGTCAGCATGGAACCCGAAACACTTGGCCTTCCAAGTGCTCAAGGTTAAGCCAGGGACTGTGCCTGTTTGCCATTTCCTTCCTGAGGACCACATTGTGTGGTTTCACAACTAGGGACTCCACTGTTAGTGAGAACTTGTGGTCTCTCTCTTGGTTTGTATTATAGTCGGAGGGTGCACAAGTCATAAGTACGCATGGACACTTTAGCTCATCATATGAGCAGTACATGTACTTCTTGTTATGCAGACTAATAAGTACATGCAGTTTGTGGCATGCGACAAACAGCTTTGGGTTAGCTTTATGAAATATATTCAGTATTGTTCTCTAACAATCTAAACGTTTAGCTTAATTCACGTGCTATCTTTCATATTTGAGTTATACATAGAATATCTATAGTACTCTATGGGATGGAATCTACGTCCAAGTAGTGCGCCTTATCACGCAAACTTGGATCGCTTACATTTGCGTTTTTTGGTTATCACCTCATTACCTAGTGACAAGATGCCTGAGGCCCCATCCATGTGTCCGCGTGATGTTCCAATTCATCAAAAATTAGTGATTGGAGATAAGTGATGATTACTCCTTATTAGGACCTTCCTAGATGTTATTTTTAAGAAATTAGGAACTCATATGGCTCGGTCTTCAAGAGAATAATTCATCTCTAATCATCCTCATCAATGATCCGCAACCTCAAAATTCTGCTTAGCTTGACTTCTTCCCTACTATAACTCTCCCTAAGGCCTAGCTCGAGAAAGAGGCTTCTCCAAATAAATTACTCGGGATGGAACTGACTGAAGTAAAATAAAATGCCATTGTCTAATCGGATACAGAAATTACCGATAATACAATTTTGGAAAGGAAACAGTCTTTCGTTTGTTTTTGAAAAAATTGTATACATTTGCAGCAATTTACGGTCATGAACATCTCTCCAAGAAGATGCTTGTTGCCTCGTTCTCTAGGCCACAAGGTACTCTGCTATAATCGCTTTCTTTGTTGAATATGCTAAAAGTTTGTATGCGATTGCAAATCGGTGTGGCATTTTCATTTAATGTTTAATATTGTCTATTTCATCACATTTTCAATTTGACACACCAATTTATTGACATTTCTCGTCGATGTCAAGAAAACCTCCTCATCTTTGTGCTAAAAAGCAATTGAAGATGTACGTTGTTTGCTCACAAGAAATTAGTCTGAGAATAATCGAAGATATTTCCAGACATTTTCCTGACCATCTCGACTTAAAGTACTCTCATACCATTTGGGACAAACATGAGACAAGGAAACATGCATACAAAGCTCCAATTTCCAGGAACAACTATTCCTGCAATTCGGAAAAGGTCATCACTTCCGTTGATTCCCAAGGGCAATAAGAGCAATGCCAAGCGCTAACAAATTTCACCGAACGACTCCATGACAGCTTGAACAACTTAGCTACAAATTACACCCAACTCGGGCATGGAACTCAGGTCAGTGGCCCCCCGTCTTGAAGGGCCGCATGTTCATCATACGCTTCCTTTGCTTATGCACATGTCAATGAGCACCTTCATTTATGAGAAACGGAAACGGAGGCAAAGCACAAATGCCTGTACCAGAAAACCACAGCAGTCATGGCCAAGTGGTTTGGGATGAGAACACTAAAGCATGCATCCCATAGAGACTTTGCATCTGCTGCACCATTAACAATCCTGAATGGAGAATAACGAGAGTGAACCTTCCGAGAAAAGTGGAAAAATTAGAAGAAGAAAGAACATTAGGAATTAGCTGAAGAAACCTAATGAAGTATTTGCCTCAAAATTCCAGTTCCTCGTATGCTCCACCTGAGCTGAACATTTCCATGTCCGGTTGGGGAGGAAGCGTATATCCCATGCCTCCAGCGACACAGTGAAGTCCACTTCCCAGGATATATTATAAGCCACGCAAGCCGATTGTAAATCCTTTGAAAGGCATCATCAGAAGTCGTCTCAAATGAAGCACACTGCAATGGGAGAAACCTCCATTAGAGTTTGAAAGTGGGTGTTCTCTCATAAGCTGCTGAGTTTTACAACGACAAAAACAACCAAACATCTGCGCAAATAGGGTCGAATAGTGAGTTTTCTCTGATAACTATGGTGTATCTTGCGTCAAGTTTCACGTGACATCCAAGTGTTAGAAATGTTATGGCCTCAATCCACATCAAGTCTTTAGCAGCCTCTTCTGACCCACATCCCATCATAAGCTCAACTATTCTCGCCGGATACGCACATTTTGATTCCCGTCTTTTCTTGCCACAAATCCAGTGAAGCATTGCTATCCACAAAAGATGTTTTTTCACTAACAAAAGGACATTTTCGCTAGCTCACAATATTTAGATCCAGTTACATAATCATCACATGTGATTAGAATGCACTCCCAGGATCCAACTTTTATATATAAAACAGGAGTACCTGGACACAAAATTATGTTCTCTTTTCCTTCATTCGTTAATTTTTTCTTTCCTTCCCTTTTAAACTTTTGTTCGGGTGGGTTGTTAATCACTTCTGGATTCTAATGGCTTGTCAAACACAAGTTATGGAAAACTGCAGGCAATCAAACTGCGCTTCCCATACTGGCAAACAAAAGAAGATTGACGGAAGCAAACCTGCATGCAGATTCAGAGACAGATAGAGCTCAATCTAAAGTTCGTCAAACACCAACTCCTCTGCTAGGCCATCCACAAAGCACCACTATTTTTCTCCATGACAGATGATGCCTAAAAGGACATGCAAATGAAATCAGCTTCTGCTTCTATCCTGCTTAATGATGAGAATGATGCAAATGTCTTTAGGATAAAATTCTGTAGTTGACAGCCCCAAGTGGTAAGGATAAAAGAAGACAAATCCGTATTAATCCAGAGTGACACATAGCTCTCTAGTTGAGTAAAACCAGGTTTTCTCTAAGCCAACTAATCATTGGTGCAAACGTGTTTCTTTCTAGTTCCAGTCCTTCCTTTGATTAATTGATGCCATTTGCTAAGGTGTCATTCCCACAAACTCAATGAATAAAGAATTAGGTTGCGCGTGCGATACAGAGGGAGTGTATCATATTAATAGCAATTTTATATAAGTGGGCAAAAGCTCAAAAACATAGGCTATCATGAACTGCTCATTACCTCACTGGAATTCTAGTCACTCTGCAAATTGGCATCCTTACAACCCATAACCAACTTGCCAGGACATTTAGAATCATGCAATTTGGAGAAGCATCCCAACGCAGAATTAACCACCAATCTTCATTCTAGATGCACCCCATGCATTTAGCTGAGGACAGCATAATCTCCAGTGGTAGCTCCTGAACTTGCCTGCCTTGAAGGAGGAATTTGTTAACCCCAGAAGGACTGTCTTGATGGGCCTCTCTGATGATGGAAAGAACGATATACCTGGCCTATGAGCCAACTTTCCCCACTGGAGCATTCATGGTGCTCCCAAATAAGCAGGTCTTGTACTTAGAAACATTGACCTACGTCTCATTCTCGTCCAATGTCAGAATGTCCAGACATTTCTTGAACAGATAGAAGCTGGTAGTGGAAAGTTCTGCCTTATTGATCAATTTATTGAAGTAGATATACAATAAAGATCTTTTGTTACCTAAGAAGCCTCATTGATCAATTTATTGAAGTAGATAGACAATAAAGATCTTTTGTTACCTAAGAACCACCAGCTACAACTTGCTCTGGATTTTCTGTACAAAAAGGCTCCAAGGAACCCCAAGTTCTCCCAACTTTCAATTTGACATTCAAAGGAACTGAAGAATGGAACATAAAATAAGAATAAATCAAAACGGGCAAAAATGTATGGCATTGGCAAATGTACTAAAAAATAAGAACCAGCAGAGAGCACAGGATCCTGATCTGTTTTTCAAACTAATAATTTATCAAACATAAAGAAACAGATTACCTCGAAGTGAGACAGCATTTTCCATGCTCCTTTGCAGCAGTAGCGCAGCATCCTTTAGAACAGTAGGATCAACTTCAAGAACTAATTCATCATGGACCTGAAAAGCAACATTCATGATTAACTAAAACTCCATGTATCATGACTTACGGTATAAGCTAGAGAAGAAACAGAGTGAAGACTCAACAATTTGTTTTAGTCAGTAGCATGAATCAGTCAGAGTAAGAAAGTTTAAGGAATGAAGAACAGTCCGAACTTTCAAAATTCAGAGTCAGTAGCATGTCCTTCCATTGTTTCCTCAAACCTCAAATTATCTGATCTTGGCATCAGAAGAGAAGAGAAAAGAAAGATCTTGACAAAGCCCAAATACCTTTAGTCTAGCCTATCCTTTTCAGATTTAATCAGACTTGCAATTTGTTTTATTGCTCACATTCTTACACTTTGATGTCAAAACTTGATAGTTCATATGTATCGGCTCAATAAGCTCAACATATTTTTTAAAAAAGATAGATAGTCAAAGCTCGCTTCCAACATCAGAATTGTCCATACTCCATAATTATTAATAGACAAACTGCATTTAACATCTTTCTCTGAAAGAGAAAAGATAAAAGTGATTATAACGTTGTTATAAAAACCTTTAAGGCGTATTATAAATGAATACTGACTTTCCATACAAGTTTGTGGATTAAGTTAATCAAGCAAGTGAAGCGAGGTAACTCACAGCCAGTATTAATGTTATGACCACAGAATTGTCACTCACTCATCTCAGGTCTGTCACATTTATCCTCCAAATACAGATGAAATGCAACTCAAGCTTTAAGAAAAAATATGAACATATAAACAGATAAAAAAACCTGCAACAGAATTCGACACTGGCCCTTCAGCATGTGAAAATTCGTCTCAGGCAGAAAGCTAGAGTCAAATTCAACTCCAAGTATTACTGAGTGAATATTCATCATTGCTATCTTGATTATGTCAGCTGCAGATCCCTAGAGTAAGAAAATTTTCAGAGAACCAGAACAGTTTCATATTAGAAGGGGGAAAAGAGCAGATAGACAGAGGAAGAAAAAGAATAGATTCTTTACCTGACAAATGAATGAAAAGACAGTGAGAAACCATTATATGAATGCTTCTTTCCACCATTACAAATTACAATGAAAAAGAAATTAATGTATAGAGAGGGGTAGTATGCTATACCTGACAAATTGAATTTACAGCTTGCCTCTGAGCCTTTGATTTTTCTTTGCTATTTCCAAATTTTATTTTTGACAGGAAACGTTTTCTTCCCTTCAAAGTCTCCACATACCTAAAGCAAACCATAGTTCAGAAAGTATATGGTTCACCTTACCAACCAAAGGTTTCAAACTTCAGAAAAATATCAAGGTGAGTATCATTACATCTACTGGTCAGTGGGGTGGAGACATTGAACCCACAAAGGAACCATTGTACTTTTTCTGAAATTACAATTACCAATCGAATACACTTTTTTGAAATGGGATGCAAGGTATAATTAGTTCATTGCTGAACACTGCCTAGTGACATTTGTTTACCAATATAAAGATTAAGGGTTTGTTTGGTAACGCGCCAAATAGTGCCTATTTTTATTCTTTTGTTCCCAAAATAAATAAATAAATCTGTTTGGTAACGTTTTGTTTCCATATGAGAGCTGGTGACCTCACAACAGGTGGCTGGGCGAGGCTCGGGCCAACAAGGCTTGGCCTCACTGGAGGCCGGCAACCATCTAGAAGAAGAAGAAGAAGAAGAAGAAGAAGAAGAAGGGAGGAAAAAAAAAATGTAATAAAATTATTAAAAATTTAAAAAAAAAAAATTGGGAGTCATAAAAAATGCACTTCTATTCCTGGAATAGAAATTTTATGCAGTTATCAAACGCCTTCAAATGCTTAAAAACTCGTCCAGAGAACAGAATGAGAAAGAACCATTTCTAAGCAGAAATTGTTTTCAGGAACAAAAATGGTTACCAAACGCACCCTAATATGTCGAGCCAAAACCATGCTCAAGTCTAGCAATCTTAATGGCCTTTTCTCTTTTTCATCTCCATAACCCCCCAAACCCCCAGCCCAATAAAAAAAAAGGAAAATAAAAAAGAATAACTAAATAATAAATAATGAAAAAACAGAAGCTTCTAAGTTAAATGTAAAACCAGTTAGAAAGTGTAGACATTGGATCCAAATTCCAGTTATAAACACTGTAGTTGTTGATTTATTGCCTATCTTGATTTTACTAACTTAAGAACAAAGATGGGGTCATGTGAAACAAACAGGAGAGAAGCAAGGTATCACTACCCTTTCTGATGGCAATATGAGACTGCCTCACGAAGCCAAGAAGCAACACCAGGAAAGCTAGCTTTAAAGCTTTGAATTTTTTCTGTGGCTTCATCAGGGGTGCAATCCAATTGCTCAGCTAAGGTCTTAGCACCCATTCCATAAATAATGCCGTAGACCATACGTTTTGTTTGATTACGTTCCTGGGAGCTAACAGCATCTACTGTCTTCCCCGTCCATCGAGCTGCTATCATTTTAAAGACATCCCCATCAGGCTTGCTCAGCAGTTCAATCAGAAAAGCGTCTTCAGAGAAATGTGCCATCAACCGTAATTCAATCTGAGAATAATCTGCGGTTAATAACAACCAGTTCTCCTGAAAAAGAAATCCCAGTAATATACGTGAGAGAGCTGTTTTCTCGGCTGCAAAACCCATTGTTAAGCCCAAAAAAAGATTCACGGAAAAATGCCAGGATGCTCAACCCACTAAGGCTAATCCTAGCACGCACAGAAATACATGTGCAGACACCCCTGCACATAGTACACACAAACAAGGAAATAAACTGCCACCAACCCAAAGAACATTATTCATGAACAACCACAAGATAATCTCTTTTGAGCTGTGTGTTGTGAAAGCTAACCCACCCCATCCCTTCCCCCCAAAAAACACCATTTCAATCCTCCAACTTTGCAAAGACATTCTACAGCCTGCACAATGGTCTATGTTCCAGTTCTATAACCACACTGCTCCAGTCATGGAAACCTATTCGCACTTTAAAGTCACAGGTTTGGTATGTAATATACCACTAGCAATAATATCACCATAATACCTCTACCAAGTAAAATTACTAGAATAGGGTCCCATGCATAGTTGTATCGAGAAAAATTCACATCCAAATCAGAGAACCCTTTTCAAATTTGTTTTAGCATACAGCTTGTTGTGACGAAGGTAAACAAAGTTAAAGATAATACATGGAGTTTGCATCATTTGATGACTTGTTAATGTAAAGTATGCCAAAATACATTCAACATTTGTATTACTATGGTTATCGACATCGAAATTACAGCATCCATTCAAATATTTTCTTCAATGTACGAAATTAGTAATTATAAAAACAACAATTTTCAAGACAGAATCTGCTTTGGAGATTATGGAAGTAGTGCTATGATGCATAGAGAAAGATACATCTATCTAACCATGATGAAAGCACCTTACATGAACTTAGCTTAATAGGCAATACCTGAGTCGGGGTGATGAAATCTCGAGCATTGATTCTGTGATGATCCGCACCATTTTCAACTGCAGTCTTATCTGTATCCATCTTGAATTCAACCACATGCTCAACACACTGCCCAATTTAGTTTTGATCAATGTCCCCATCCAACAAGAAAGAAGATTATCATGATAGGAGCGAAATAAAGATTAAGCCAAAACAAAACCCAGACCTGAAGATTAGGCTCTTCCATTGACAGCCGTCCAGTTGCTGTTGACGTCTGTAGCCAGCGGCCGTGGAGTGTGTACTTCTGAGTACTTGTAGAAAGCCTGGAAAGGGAACAAATTGATCCAAGCGTACGGTTCCGAAGCTTCGCCAACGTTCTATGCTCTTTGATGATGGGAATAATAGGATGCTCATTCCTGAGTAAATCAATAATCATTCTATCATGTAATTGTTCAGCACCACACTAGAATACTTATAAGACAGTCTGAAGGAAAACTTTAAAAAACAACCAAGCATCACATTAACTAAATATGGAATGAGAGTCAAAGAATGGAAGAGCAAGTCATCAGCAATGCAAGCGGAGGACTAGTAACCACATCCTATAAGTGGTATACTACACCACCAGTACAATGCAAAAATATGTCTTCACTATAGCTAATGACACTAGTAGTACATAAACAAGCATAAAACAAAGTAAAGTATAATTCTCTACACAATTTCAAGATCAGAAAAATATGAAAGAAAGCAAAGGTAATTTTTTTCCATTGTAATACCTTAATAAATCCAAACAGTGCTTGTCCGTACTTGGATGTTGTTTTCCTTTCCCACTTACTTTGGGTACAGGCAATTTTAGATGTCTGTAGAGGACATTTGCAATATCTGCAGCTGCATAGAGTGAGAATGTGACCCCAGCCAGTCTATAAGCTTCCTTCTCAAGATGCCTTAACTTTTGCCCCAAAATATTATGTGCCTGAAGGCACCCCTCCAGATCAACACCTATTCCCCAGAGCTCCATGTCTGCAAGAACTTTAACCTGAAAACACAAGCATCAAACGAGTGTCAAAGATCCAAAGAAGATTGTTGCAACTAGTGAGATGAGAATCATTGCCACAGATAACTCTTTATCCCAAGAAAGACACCACTCAACAAGCTTAAGCTCTAAAGAAACATCAATTTAGGAGCAACACATAGAAAACAATGGAGAACCAACATATCTGGCATTCAATATTATGACTTAATCAAACCAAGCTAAAAGCAGGCAGCGACCCATTTATACAATCATCAAATCTTTAATCTTAGGTTTTATTTTAATCAAGTTATTGGGCTACCCAACCATAGATAACCGTCCCTTTCCCAACTTCACTCCTTGATGAATGTAATTTGCCTCAATTTCTTGTTGTCATAATGTAAGCACTTAGCAACGCAATTGGCTGCTTCGTCCTTACACCTTTCTTTTAACCATCTAGACTATAATAATTTTTAAGTCTTAAGTTGCGAATCTACATTTTATCTTGAACATTCATGCGCGACGCAATGCAAAACTTACCAGTGGAACTTCAATCATCATAAGTGGTTCCAACAGTTCTTCATCGATAAGTAATTTCCACAGAACAGAACGTAGTGCTCTCGTCTGCGCCACCCGTCGACAGCAACCATCATGTGCAGATTTTCTCATTTGATTCTTCCACCTGCCACAGCGATGAGCAGCTGCGGCCACCTCACTTGGTAACCTTTTCTTGACTTCCTGTTTTACAATCAAAACAACTTCAGATGTGAATTTTTTTAAAAATAAAAATCCATACAAGAGATCTCATGACATATTTTAGCAGTCTCAAAGAGAGCTTTCCTGGGGCAAGATGAAAAAAATCATTACGTTAGTATTTATACTATATCTCTGGTATTAGAAGTCCTACAGGATACAAAGCTGAATAATGTGAAAATGGGTCCTCTTACTACCTTTTCCAGGTTTGGACAAGAGCTTCTCTCCTCATTAGGCCACAAAATCCATGCTACGACACAAATATCAATTCCATCATTCACATCAACAGGTGGCAACACCAAGTATGAGTTATCTATAATTTCAGGACCCATATCTTTCCCTGCAAGATATGGACGACCAATTCTCTGTATAGAAACTGCAGAATTCTTGAAAACCTGAATCTGAACTTTCAAATTCCACGTAAATTTTCGGACAGATCTTTTTCCCATTATACCACAGATCCTATTCCACCGTATTTTGATGCTTTCCAACCAAGCATGCTGAAGTGAACTTTCATTTGCAGTAGATGATGTTGATAAGTAACTGCTTTTTGTCTCAATGGTCCTCATTAGATCCTTGGGAAGATTAACATAGTATACTGATGAATTTTCCCAACATACTGCTAAACCGCATATCTCGAATTGCGCCACAGAATTCACCTCTTTCCGTTTAGCATAGTGGATATCAAAATAAAATTCGTTGGTAGCATCCCAAAGATCCAAGAAAGCATCAATTCCACCTGGAGTATTAGCTGCAGTAACAGGGCCTTTATCTGAGCAATCTTTATTTTGCACACTGCTTGTCGGTATCGGAACACCATGATCAACATGAGCATCAGTTCCAACAGAATTTTGGTTTTTGTCACCACAACTCTCTACTAGTATGGAGGGAGTCGTCTCAGCATCTTTTCCACAGATGGTTGCAACATTAGGCCCATCACCAACCGCTACAGGCTTTTCAGCCAGGAAGGGAGGCAAATTAGCAGCATGATAATTTGCAAGTCCACTAATTAACATCACAGTCTCTGAAGCGTTAGATCCCTCAAATGACTTTGTCTCCAACATCTCCCTTTGAGTCTCTGCAACTGTATCAGATTTCTTGCTCTCCCCAACAATTGCCACAGGCAGAACATGCTCCACAGATTTCACACCTGACGTATTATTAGTTGTTTTTACCCCAGAGGACATTCTCATGTCCCCTTGTCCCATGTGATCTCCCATCATAGTCGGCACAGGTCGAGAAAATTGCGTGATGTCTAACCCAAGAGACTGGAAGGCAGAGAAGGCAGCAATTCTTGCCTCCTCGGCTTTATCTAGAACAATCTTGCGTGCCCCATTCTTTATTTTTTTAGCAACTCCTAATTGTGAGCGCCTTTGTGCAGAGCTTTCTGTTCATTTATAATAGATACAATCAGCACTAACAAACAGAAAGAGAAGTCCAAGTATCTACAATATATAAAAGCGGGATATTTTTGTCACAACAAACACAGCATTTGACTTTCAAAAAGAAAACGAGAATCAAACAGAATAAAAGAGATTAACTACATTAATAATGCTGTACGTTTCATCACGTGATAAAGTACATAAGCCCGAAGCAGATGAACGCCACAATGCTATATTCATAGAAGCATCAGTCCTCTCCTCTTCCGCTCCAACAAGCAAAAGCTTGCTCTATGTGCATTCAGAGGATTTTTCTCTTTACACCATTCCTTTGTGTGATGGTTCACATTTTCACTTAAAAATATTCAAGGAAGGATGCACAAGGGAAAAAATACAAGTACATGAGCAACTAAACTTGCACATAACCCTAAATATATATAATAGTCAAATTGCAATTTTCCATCAGTAAAGACTCAATCACTTATCAGCAATAATGTATCTATCCAGACAATATTCGAGAGATAAGAAAAAATTGTGTTGGCATTTCACATTTTCATAGGTACAACTGGATTGTTTAAAAAAAGAGCTCCTCAATCCCTCCACTTTTATTCCAAAGATGGGAAAGAGTTTCATTTGGCCCCTGGAAGTTCTCTCTAGTCCTTCCCTTCAAATTTTCTCTCCTTTTTAGAAAGAGATAAAACAACAATTCCTCCCTTTCTTTCCCTCCTTCAACTCGCGTCTCTCTTTTCACTCTCTCTAACATGGACTGAGAGTTTAAAAGGACACAGTGATCCTAACTTCCTGCACATCCATGGCACAGGCAAACCCCATAATTTGTAGCAGTTGCATCAGAACATTTTTTTCAAGGCTAAAAGCAAAGCCAACTACATAATGGCAATGTAACAAAGTAGAGAATGAGGTTCAATCAACATGCTTTGTATCTTTCATTTGATGATGAGCACACAGGTTGCATGCATCAACTCATTTTCGTGACCTAATTATGCAAAAGCGATGAACATCCAAATCAAATCCAGTGGCCCATAATAAATATTCAAATAGAGACTTCATCAAATGAGGTAAATGCTGTGCGCGTGCAGTGATGCACCTTTCATTCTATGATCAACCCAAATTTTCTAGAGGAAGCATAGCTTCATTGTCCAACCCATCTAAAAGAAGTCCATAATTATCCACATTCTTACCTTCAGCAGCCCATGAAGAATATTCAAACAGAGCTTTTACTATTTCAGAAGTGGAAGCCTCTGCAATTGCTAAAGGTGTACGCAGGCCAGCTTTATACAGTGCTCTAGCTCGAGATCCCTAAAAATTGGAAACAGTTGCCAAAACCAGGATTAATTGAAACTGGCACAGAGGCATTCCACCATTGACCATTACGAGTAAAGTACTTGCCAACATGACATATACTTGCCTTAACATATGGGATGTTCGTAAGCTCTACAATCTCTGCTCTCACTCCAAAGGACACACGATTTTGGAACTTGCCAACCAAGCCCTCTAGATCATGCCATCCAAGCCGCTCACAGAATACAGAAACCATTGAAGCAAATCGACCTGCATTTTCTTGTAAAGCTTGAACCATTCCTCGGGCCACTTTATACGCTTCGCAAACTTCAGCCACAGGAGCTTCCTTTACCACAAGACTTAGATCATTATTTAAAGCTTCAACGTCTAAGCACTTGTGCACAGTGAATCGCATATTACATACAAAATGCAATCAGACTATTGATGGAAACTGCACATATGCTGTTGGCTTATACACTATCAACCACGTGTTAAACAGGTATTACTAGAAAGCTTCATAATGTTTCAGATGCACATGGTACTAAGAGCACAGTAAGCAACTATAAAGAAAACAAATCATCTTTACCTGATAAATCACAGTCGTCTCTATCTCCAAGATCATTATCTAAATCATGAATGAGCACTGAAGTATGTCAACATGTTAATACAAGCATACTCATGAAATGGGGACAAAAATCAAACACACGACTTCATATTGAATTAACAGAGTACGGCTGGCTGGTCCTCGGAGCACATTGCGCTTCAAGGTTATACTGTAAGGCAGGACCATTGCATTAGCTGTTTTATATCCTCAGATAGGCTGCAATTACTAGCATTCACTTTTGGCAACTTCTAAAGGCAAAGACTCCCCAACTATTTACCAGTCCTCAAATGATAGTCATCACAGTGCTTGAAAGGATAAGTATGAATTACAGGTTGAAACATGTCATGATACTGAGAGAAGGCAAGCACGAGATCTATACCTGCACTAATCTTGCCAAAATGAGAGCAACATAAAATCGTTTACACACTCGAAATGCTCTCTCATCTGGAAGCACATGGTTGTTTGAGATTCCAGACTGCTTTTGCAATTTACAATGTGATCCTTTTGTATTATCCCTCGATCTGCCTACGGTGCGCATAGGAGCACCATGTGCCATACGCATCAAGAAGGGTTCAGACACTCCAACTCGATTCCCAACTGACTGCACCTCACACATTTTATAGTAAGTTAAATGCATGCATAGATCTTTGATTGCGGAATAATTATGCACAAGAGTATAAAAAACCAACTTTCACAGATGTTGCTGAAAGCATAATGGGAATATGCAGGTGAAAGGAAGGAATTATGGCCCTCCGGCCATGTGTGCCTATACATTTGCAGAATATCAATTCCAGCTATCAGAAAGCCATCAAGCTTCATTATACAAATAACACTTCTTATGATGGACGTTGAGGCAACTGAAGGAAGAGAAGTCTAAAAAGGCAATCCGATTTATCATAATCAATAACTTAAATTGTTATAGGTACATTTTCCTTGCCTTCCCTAAATTGATTTACGTATATGAATATAGGGACCAAAGGTAAAAAACACTCATATTCAACATTATCCGCATCACAAAACACCATTTATTGTGCCAAAAAAGAGTGAGTCATCTACATAAAATAACTAAATATTTGAAATCTCCCAGAACAAATAAACTAAATATGCATGGGCTGAACAAACTATCATAAGGATCTTGGGTAAACTAATAAGCACTTGCCACTATCTTGCCCAAAACACCAGTAGAGGCCCAAAGCCTTAGTCAGATAACCTCCAAACACAAGCCAAGAGATCTCTTTGCAACAGACTAATATTTAATGCCAACTGCCAAGAACTAGTTAAAATGATAACAAGTACCTGATCCAGAGCAGACAATTCCATGAACCTCTGATAGTAAAGTTCCCAATCTGGCTCAACATCAACATTCGTTGGGGTAACTAAATAAACTAAATGTAGATCAGATGCAAGCACAAATCCTTCTCTAGCTCTGGAAAGATCCTCCAGTACAATCTGCGAAACAAGCAGTCATTACATTCCATGAAGTACATTGTAATAGCAGTCCATCCATCATTTTCCTCATCCAAAGTATGAGTACCTAAATCTATAGAACTTTCAAAGACTGATGCATCAACTGAAAATGTGACTAATGTGATCAAGAAGCAAAAGCTTTACCAGTGAGTCATCTGGTGAGAGAGAACTTCCAAAAGCAGCACGCCCAAGAGGAGTTGTACTGTATAACTTGGTTTCCTCATTCCATTCAAGAAACTTTTTGTGACACAACCATCGGAGAGAATCCTGTGCTGATTTAACCACATCTTGAAATGGTTTTGTAGAATTGAGAAGAGTACACCTAACATATCGATTGATATCATTAGCAGTTTGAACTATCCCACCAGCAACAACTTCTAAGATTGCATGAGTCATTCCATTTTTGTCCTCAGATAGACAAGAGCTCAATGGTGGACAGCTTTCATTCAGAAGGGCAACAATTCTTTTAACCTCTTCCGATCTGCAAATAAGGATCTGCACAAATGTAAATATTTCTATCAGAGATAGAATTTTCTTGAATTAGGACGACAAAGGCACTATTTATTTCAGAGATGGAAAAGGCTTCTTCAAAAAAACTTACAGGCCACAGTATGTCATTGTGCAAGATGTAAACCACAAAAGCCATGAATTAAATACTTCAAGTATAAACTAATAGAAATTCAATATATGATCCATTTCGAATAAAGAAAGATGTGATTAAAAAGGAACATCATACACTTTCGCCCTTGGTATCTATACCAGTCCGACCAGCTCGACCGGCCATCTGCTTGTACCTAGTCCCATCGATAAAATCACAGCCAATTCTGGGTTGCCGGAAAATGACCCTCCTGGCTGGAAGGTTGACCCCAGCAGCTAAGGTAGATGTGGCAGTCAAGACACGCAGAAGGCCTCTCCGGTAACAGGTCTCAACTATCTCTCTTTCTTCGACCTTTATATAGCATAGCCATTAGGCATTCTTGGCTATAGAACAGTGCAATTTTCACAACAATAGAAAAAGAAGAGTATGCAAGCATACCGTAAGGCCAGCATGGTGGTAAGCAACACCAGAAGGAAGAGTCTCTTCTAATATAGGGTCCAATCCAGCAGGGCTCCTTCTCAAGGCATCTATTGCAGAAGCAACATCAGTAAACCCATCAGAATTCTGAAGATTGATAGAGAACTTCTGCAGAAACTTGGCGACATGTCTTGCAGTTGATTCACAGCCTTTACGACTTGAGCAAAATATTAAGACCGCGTGACCTTCTTGAACAACCTGAAATATGTTCACAATCCGTCTTATCAAGTTCATTCCCTATGCATGTACATGTTAAGTGGAAGGGGAAGCAAGTATTTTCCAACCTCATTGCAAAGTTCTACAATGTGATCTGGATCTTTACCACCAAGCTCAGCTGCTTTTGAAATTGTTCTGATTATGTCCATCTTCTTGTTATATATGGTATTCCGTACCTTAATATATTCCTCCAACGGAACTGGTCGAAAGTCCGTCTGGTATAATGCAGCCTGAAGACAAATTTCCGAAACTGATATTTGTGAAACGAGAGCCAAGACAATCAACAACATGGACATAAACGGCTACTTCCTTATTGGGCTAAACTGCTAGTGTGCAAAATTGAAATTCTTAAATTTTTGCAGCAGCACATCATCAACAAAACAAATGCACTTGCATTTAGAAACAGTCCATACATGTAAATGCAACAAAAACGGAAGAAATAATGCCATATACTCTTAGAAGGGTAATAAATAACTCTCTATCTAACTCCATTGCTAGTAACAGGAATATGACCCCTATGATTCACAAACAATATATATTGCATAAAAATGTACAAATGCTAGCTAAGAATTCTAAATTGACTAATGTTCACCAGTCCTAGGCTTTCTCTGCCAACAGATCTGTGTCAGGCAATTGAACCAACGGCAGAGCCACAAATTAACAACTGACTTGAAGTAATTCTTAGCATCACCATCAGTCGTGTCTGTCATGGTAATAAAGACCAAGGGCCTGATAAATGAAGCAAAGCTTCATTCTAATTAAGTCAACTAATTGGACAACTAAAGGCTGAGGGAGCTCAATTCTGCTTACCTGAAGCCAATCAGCAACTGCTGCCACATTTGGCATAGTCGCACTCATACCCACAATTTGCAATCCGCGAGCAGGGTCAGCTTTACCACTGCTAGTATTTGAGCTTTCTCCGCTGCTTGAGTCAGAGTTGCCTTCACCAGCAGCATAGCGGAGCTTTGTCAACATAAGTTCCAAAAGATAACCCCTGCTTTGGTCACCAACCTGTCAGTGTTACAGCACCAATTTAAGAATCCAGAAGGGAAAAAGGACCTCTAAAAGATGGACAAAAGACGTCCAATATATATATATATATATACTACAGAAGATTTTTATCCAGGTATTCCAACTTAACAATCAAACTGGCACACACCATATGCAGTTCATCTATAACCACAATTCCAATTTCTGATAGACGACCCTCCTCCAGCAGCCTATTTATCAAGGAATTCGCCTTTTCTATAGTGCAGACGGCCACTGAAGTGTCCTTAGGAAGTGTTCCCCCACCTTGACTTCCATAGTAACTTCGCACATGCTTACCTAGTGGTTCCAAAAGGGCTTCAAGGTGTTCTGCCTACGCAAACATAATCAACAAAAGCTCAGTATAGAGAATAATAAAGAAAAGAAAAAGAAGGGAAAATAAAAACAAGAATAATAGAAGAAAGAACCAAGAATAAGCACCTTCTCTGTACAAATAGAAACATAAGGAAGGACTAGTAGTGCGATTTTCCCAGTTGACAAGACTCTTCGCAACATCAAAATTTCAGCAACAAAACTTTTACCAGCACTGTTCCAAAAGGAAACATTGATCAGCAATATTATGGAGGTATGAGGAAAAGGTTGAATGCCTACCAAGAGTAGATGTTCCTTCCTTCCTTACTTAATAAAGGTCTAGCACTACATTGAGTCATAGAAATTAAACTATCTGCTTAGCCAATCCTCTCTAGAAGAAGGAACATATTAACATGGAGAGAGAAAATATTACATATGTAAAGCATGTTCGCAAGCCTAAGTTAATGCATTGCCAGTCTAACAAGGTCACACCTCTCAAACTTATTTAAGGATAAAGCTCCTATAGTAAGCTGTGCTTTTTGTCTATATCAATACAGTGTAAATAAGAGTGGCCCCAATCAGTTATGCTGTTTATCTCATCACACTTGGAGGAAATGAAGGTCTTCTATCCAGAAAAGTAAAATGAAAAGCCTTTTTAATATTAGATAGATAGGAAACAGAGAGAAGTCAAATACATATAGAAACATGAAAGACAATGGAATTGACCACTGGAGGAAGTTGGGCTTTTGAATTTAGCATGTTGCTCTCTCGCATGATCATACAAACCAAACTTCACTGCATGTATGCATGTGTGTTGAATAATAAAATATAGACAAGGGCCACATCAGACATTTTCTGTCAATGGACACAATTAGCCATAGTTCACCAGTCACAAAGTCAAAAATTTAACCTTTATCTGACCAAATGCCATAGTCTATACAAATTGTAACAGGACAACATTGCATCCTCATGTAACATGCTGATGTAATTGAAGTACACATGAAATGCTATCTAAATACACATTAAATTCACATGAGACACGCAACCATATGTGTGTATCGTTTTAAGAAAAGCTTCCAAGTTTAACAAGCAAGACAGCAACTTATTCTAAATCAATACCTCGTAGATGCACAATACACAAGATTCTTTCTCTGCAACACACCTTCAACCTGAAGGCAGTCAACCTGAAAAAGAAAGCGAAAGCATATTTTTCCTCCATAAACGGAAAGATAGCACTATAGCAGATTACTACGGCATCGGGTTGAACAATACAGTCCTCGACCCACTAATCTCTTTAGCAACCGGCACAAATCAAACATATGCTAACAAAAGTTTAGTATAACTTTGATGCTGGTTTTTAAATCCCTGGAAAAATTCCAAAAATATGATATCCAGCTATTTATCTAGTAAGTTACTGCACAAGAATATTTCCTAAAAGGGCTAGATAACATTATTGCCCCAACTGATGTGACAAAATAACTTAGACTTTTCCCAACATCACAACGAGAAAACCACTCAGAATTAAAACCAAGCCTTTTGCTCCAACTAAGATTTTGGCCAAGCAACCGTTTGTCAGTTGCGTATCTCGTGCTATTGTGAGCCATTGAGCTTATATAGTCCATAAAATATGCAACCTCTCTCTGTCAGAAAAATAAAGAACCTCCCTGCCCAAAAAAAGCCTTAACATAATATACACAGCATCCCCACAGCAACCCATTGAAATAATATCCTTATGTCTAATTGGTCTGCACGCCATATATTACATCAGGAAAGTCAAATTCAATTAGGATGGTAGATTATAGACGATGCTGACTATGCCCCACATACACAAAATCTAGTCCAGATCTAAATGGGAAAATCGTATCAATTCATCCATAACACCACTGCTGTAGCAAGCTAAGGATGGCATGTGTTGCAAAGATACCTGCCACTGGTACAGCCTGAGTATTCCTTTCTTCCTATATAAGCTGTTTATTGCAGGAGGAAGCCAGTTGCTAATGTCAAGAATATCTTTGTTGTGCATACTACTTGGAGTACAAGCTTCACCATTTCGATGATCAGCAGACAAATCCTTCACAGGATACATTGGCGAATCAGATTTGGAGCTGTCATCTTGACTAAATAAATCTGCTTTTCTTTTCATTAATGTGTACGATGGATCCATTGGTTGATTCTTACGAATTTCTTCTGTCTTCTGTCCATTGCTACAGCGAGCTAACGTACTTGTACTCCGAAGACCTTTCGGACCTACAGATTCACAATCAGGCTGATTGTCATCTCTGCAGGTTACAGCTGTCGAAGACTGTGGATCAGAACTATTGACAATGACTTTATCCAAGCCCTTGTCCTCGCAAGAAAAGTCAAAATGCTTGACAGGCAAAGGGGAGACTTTTTTCATAGAGCCTGGTGTGTGCTTCTCTACTGATTCTGATGTAATAGTTTTCTTACAGTAGACTCTGTTGTTCCTATCATGTAGTGTTCCCTTGTTCTCCTCATGATCTGATCTGTCCAGTCGACAGACTTTTTCCGCAAGGTGATCTTCCTTCAAAGCTTCAGAAATAGAATGATTTGCAGGAGCACAAAAACCATCAGCAAGCTTAATTGCTTCACTCCAAAATGCTTCGCCAGGGGAAAACATAGAGCTTCCACATGTTGAACTAGGGGTCTTATTGACAGAGGGATTTACAACAAGTGAGACAGGCGTGGAGCAACCAATCATACCTACGGTTGATGGAGGTGCTTGTTTGCATTTCTTCGAGCTTGCTTGAAGCTCAATGAGATTGTCCACAACAGGTTCCTATCAAATTGAAGACGTAAACAAGCAATGGTTGTTGAAAAGATGTCTTTTAAATTGAGTTTATTGTTACCTCTTTAAAAGAATCGCATGCATGTTTCCTGGTTTCAGAAACTGAACATGGAACCCTTTCTAACGTAGCCTTTCCTTTGTGGAAACTGTAATCATCGGCTACTTGTGATTGACCAGTCATTTGAAACCTCTTATTTGATCTCTGTGATTCCTTATCAAGTAAAGATGGGTTATCGCGTCTCTTAACATTAGAAATTCCATCTGCTGGTAACCTTGATTGGATTTCACTGTGTATAGGCACAGAAATTTCAGGAGGAGTAAAATGGGAAAAGGAAAATTAAAATACCTGTCCTTATGCACCAGAATAGAAGAAAATTTTGCTAAAATTTCAAATCAACAGATCAAAATGTCCAAACGAACACTTCAATAGGAGGGAAACTGTAAACTTGGGGCAAACAAGAATGACACCGTGTTTCTAAAATCCAGAATGAGATGAAACTTTATAAAATTCCTAATCATCAGAGTATTAAAGATGGGCCAAGAAAAAGATTGGTCTATCCATAAACATGCCGGTACCTGCAGTATAATGACAAGAAATCATTGGCAAACTGTTTAAGTTCCGAGTTTTCTGTGCCATTTGCAGGCAAGAGGCAATCTTTTGTAGTAGCATCAGCCACAGCATGCTCCAGCTCAGATGAACTGTGAGATGCTTCCTTCTGAGCACCTTCCTCGGCCTTAGGCAGTTCAGCAGATAACTGTACTTGTTTATTTTCAGGCTTCAAGTTTTTCTCCGCATTCTGCAACAGATTCCGCTTAACTGACCCGTGACCCCCTGATGAATAATCACTAACCACATGCAAGGGCTTGGCAACACAACCACCTTCCTGAGAGGTCCTCAAGTAGTTGTCTAAGGTGCCTTTGGCACTAGGTGACCCTCCAAGAGGGGCTATCTCATTATTTTCGGCCCTCCGTGATTTTGGATGAGGAGAGGAGGATTTCCTTTTCTTCGAAGCAAAAAACTGTTGAAGCAACAACAACCACAAATCGTGTCATTTTAAGCTCTCCACACAACAAATTGAATTGCTTATTATTCCCTGTATGGGGCGAGTTCAAGTCTCATTGCATACTTGCCAAGAACTATCAGTACCGTCTCAACCAGTGTCAAAAAGTACATAATAATAATTTGCAATGCTTTCTTGACATTGTGATTTTAGATGGTTTGACATTTTTTAAAGATCCTTTTAATTTCTATAACCAATTCTCTCGGAGCAGAAATGGCATGATGCACCAAACCAAACCTTTTCCCCCCCTTTTCCGCGATTCGACTCATTTATGGGATAGGCATGCGTGGATGATGCTCATAAACAAAATTTGGATTCAATCTGATGAAAACTCCTTTCTTGAATGAAATTCTCCTCAAAATGGAGTACCCAAGAAAGCAAAATGATTCAGCCAAATGCCACATAAGGTTGGGACGAATCCCAAGCCAACCGGGCAATTCAAATGCTCTCTACGCAGCTGCAGAAAAACAGAGAGAGAGAAAGAAAACGCCTTTCCTCAGTGGAAAACACCAAGAGCAGCTACCCATTGTCCATTTCTCTATAAAAAACTGAACGGCGCGAAAATTTCTGCAAATCCAATCGAATGTTTCGTCTGCATCCTACGCCGATTCAAAAACGTCGCGAGAAGGAACCACAACGAATACCTGGTCTATGCGATCCCGAGGTGAACCGGACGCCATCGCCGCACGCGGACACGCGACCTCGCCGACCTGAGGAACCCTCGAATCCGGACGGAGGGAGATCCCTGAAAAGGCGCCGCTCGGGTGCTCCAGACCTTCCGCCGCGAGCAAGCGAAAGCCGAGCGCCGCGACTGTTGCAGTTTCGGTTGGGTGATGGAACAGGAAGGAGAGAGAGAGAGAGAGGAGTGACGGAGGGTTCGGCAAAATTCAAAACAGTGGGGCAAATCTTTTTTTGCTTTCGTGCCCTTGGATTTTGTACTATTTCTAGTTTCTCCTAGCTTTTTTTTAATCGAAATTTAGAATAGGGCTCATCAGATTCTTGGCCAAAGTACCATGCTCGAAACTAATTTGACGATAATGATTTCAAACTTCTTGTCAACTACACATAAATGATGTGAATAATCGATGCGAATATAACGCACACAATATGAATTTCTACTCTAATCCAAAGTTGCCAATCGAGCGGGTGGTTCTCGCTAAAGAGATTTAGGTCCGCGAGCCAATTTATCGATAGTAATCAAACTAGAAAAGTTCCCAATTCGTAAAACAAATTAATCGCATTTGAATTTATTAAAAGTTATTTCAATATCTATTAAAAAATAGAAATTATTAAATATGAGATCACCGTTTGATTCAATTTCTTGATGGGCTTTCGACTTTCAAAATTCCTTGAAAAATGCTAGGGTGGTTCGCAAGCCTTCCCAAGGCACTTTCAGCCATATGGTGAAAGGTGAAAGGACCAACTTTGGTCTTTCAATTTTTGGCCGAACTAGTTTTTTTCTTACAAAGTTACCCTCACTAGTTTTTTGATTTTTCAATTTTGCCCCTCATTATTGTTCATCCTCTTCAAGCAAGGGCAGTCAATGAGACTAGATCAGGCCGGTGAGGGGTCAGCGTGGTTGCGCGACCTCAAGCCTTGTCGATTGGGGTCACGCAACCCTCGTCGAGAGCCACACGACCTCGGTCAACGATGACCAACAACAAATTTAGCTCACCAATGGCCTTAGCCCTATGCCGAAACTAGCGATGAATTTGATAAATTTTAATAAATTAATTAATTAATTAAACTCAAAAGCTCTTCGCCAAAAGAAAATTTGTCAAACACTACTTATCGTTCACCAACTTAAGGCATGCTCAAATAGACTTTTATTTATTTTTATCAATATAAATCTTCCTCCGGATGCATTTTAATTTCCTTTTTATTTCAAAGCAGCTAGAGGTTTCTTAATATATTAATATCAAATTATAGATTTATATATGATTTTTTTTTTTGCTAATCTTTCGAAATTTGTATGATATTTTACATTTTGATAGAAAAGTAAAATATTCTTCTTCTTTTCCTTTAAAACAAGCACAAACGGACATGCCCTTGATAAACTTTTTTTGCTTTAAAAGATACTAAAGTTATAAGAAAAGGAAAAGTTACTTTACAATTCGAACAGGTTTAGTGACTTTTTAAGTTTGAACGCGACGCTAAAATCATTAACAATTATTGATTTTAATTATGGCTATTTAATTTTTTAATTGACAAAGACAAATTTAAAAGATATTAGTGGGCCATTGAAGTAATTAACTAGTAATCATAATTACTTGAAAATTGGTAAAACATATTGATTGTTTCGCTTTTTTCGAAAAGAGCCGTCGATTGAAGTCAGTTTATCCATGCTCAATATTTCACTCATACAAATCAAAAAGGGTGAGTCGCCAGCAGAGCACCCTGCAAATTTTGTAATAGTACTCAATTTTGTCGATTTTCATTCTTCATTTTGGTACTATAGTGCATAGAAAGACTTTTTAATTATTCTTGATTGAAGATGCATTTATTTCATAGAAGACTCAAGATTTTAAAAACATTTTCCAAAAAATAGTTAATCGCATCGTTTACAAAAATAAATAAATAAATAATATTTTCATCAACTACGAAAACTAGGTATTAATTATTGTCAACAATGAAAAACCTTTTCCGTTAATTTCTCTAAGCGATATAACTATACATTTTTTGAAAAATGTTTGAGCCTTTCCAGGCTAAGAAGATGCGAAAGACAGTGGATGGGTTTGACTTTGAGCAAGTAATTCTTGATTTGAGATAGAACAGGATAAAAGAAAATTTGAAATCATTCAAATGGTAGAAATATCCTATAACATGCTAGGTGCGATTTGAAACAAAATTTGAAATCTTTGAAAATTCTGCAACGTAAAATAAGGTTAAAAATCTTTTAAAATCCTTCTTGCTTGAAAATATTTGAAAATTCCAGCTTCAACAGGCTCCTCGTGTACATGACGACTTAAACTCTCTAGGCTATTGTGTCAACAAGTAGTCTCTAAGAAATTGACCTCGGGAGCTTAACAAATTTCAATAGACACAACTGATGAAGTTTCGGTACAATATTGTGAATAGTGGGAGGCACTTCCTATGGGTCGTGCGACTAGACTCTATTGTTAAAGGAAGTGGCGGCACCATCGAGAGGAGCTAAGGGAGGCAACACCAGAGAAGGGGTGCATTGTGGGATGGCCTTGTAGGAGGAGGTTTTGCATCACGGTGTCATTGTGGGGATTGATTTTCAATTTTTCATAGATTGACACTTGCCAATCTACTCATATCACTTGTGGAAACACTTTCCTGGGTGGTATGGGATGGGGTGTTCCTAATGCACAGTAGGTGGAATTCAACACTCGAGCTATAGAATGAAATGGAGGAGGGTGACAAATACTTGATGAATGCTTAGTCCCTAGTCCACCAAGAGAGAGATCGTGCTACAATGAAGACCAAGAATGAGTAATCAAAGGTGAAGTATAGAGAGGAACTGAGAAATGATTCGGTGATCGAGGAAATGCTAGAACCCAACTGAGAAAGAGAGGGAGCAACGAATGAGGTGGTAAACCCTAATCTTCCAAATGAGCCGTGAGTAAGGGCATCGCGTGAGAATACTTGAGACGTTGGAGGGAGGGAACATCACAATGGATGGCCATCGGAGTGGTGGTGGGATCATATGAGGTGGAGTTTTTCTGGTGTGTGCAAATTGTTAAGTTAATTTTTAAACTGGTATATCCAATCCGGATTTATGCCCCCTTTTTACCGGATTTCTTGTCTGCATTTTATCCGGATGAATCTAGCTTATTTGGTCTAGAGAATATCACTTAACACCGATCCGGACTCAAATTACCACCAAATACAGCCTTATGGGCTTAAAGTCTTTTAAAAAGTCACGTCAAACGCACCTAAGTATCGAACAAAATTTGGATTCAATCTGATGAAAACTCCTTTCTTGAATAAAATTCTCCTCAAAATGGAGCACCCAAGAAAGCAAAACGATTCAGCCAAACTGGGTATTGAGAAAGAGAGAGAAAAAGAAAATGCCGTTCCTCAGTGGAAAACACCAAGAGCAGCTGTCCATGCGATCCCGAGGCGAACCGGACGCCATCGCCGAACGCGGACTCGCGACCTCGCCGACCTGAGGAATCATCGAATCCGGACGGGGAGATCCTCGAAACGGCGCCGCTCGGGTGCTTAGACCTTCCGCCGCGAGCAAGCGACCGCCGAGCGCTGCGACTGTTGCAGTTTCAGTTGGGCGATGGAATAGGAGAGAGAGAGAGAGAGAGAGGAGAGACTGGAGGGTTCGGCGAAATTCAAAAGAGTGGGGGAAATCATTTTTTGCTGTCGTGCCCTTGGATTTTGTACTATTTCTAGTTTCTCCTAGCTTTTTTTTTTTTTTTTTTTTTTTAAAGATTGAAATTTAGAATAGGGCTCATCAGATTCTTGACCAAAGTACCACACATGCTCGAAACTAATTTGACGATAATGATTTGAAGCTTCTTGTCAACTACACATAAATGATGTGAATAATCTACGCGAATACGATGCACACAATATGAATTTCTACTCTAATCCAAAGTTGCCAATCGAGCAGGTGGTTCCTGCTGAATAGATTTAATTCCGCGGGCCAATTTATCGATAGTAACCAAACTAAAAAAAAGTTCCCAATTTGTAAAACAAGTTAGTCGCATTTGAATTTATTAAAATTTATTTCAATGTCTATTAAAAAATAGGAATTATTAAACATGATATCACAATCCGATTCAACTTTCTCAGTGAATTTTCGGCTTTCAAAACTCCTTGGAAAATGTTGGGGTGCTTCGCAAGCCTTCTCAAGGCTCTTTTGGCCAGATGCTAGAAGGGATCAATTTTGGGCTTTCAGCATTTGGCTAAATGCTGAAATTAGTTTTTTTCTTTCAAAGCTCCTCCTACTAATTTTTCAGTTTTTTGATTCTGCCCCTCCTTATTATTGTTCATCTTTTTTGTGCGAATGCGGCCGATGAGGCCAAATTGGATTGGCGAAGAGCTGACGAGAGGTCGGTGTGGTTGCATGATCACAGGCCTCGTCACCAAGGGTCACGCAACCCTCATCGAGAGCCACACAATCTCTTTCTCACCAGTGATCTTAACCCTTCACCGAAACTAGCAAAGAATAAATTTCAATAAATAAATAGAAAAATTAAACTCAAAAGCTCTTTGCAAAAAAAAATAAAAATTGTCAAACACGACTTGTGATTCACCAACTTAAGGCATGCCCAGATAGACTTTTATTTTTATTATCAATATAAATCTTCCTTCGACTGCATTTTAATGTCCTTTTTATTCCAAAGCGGCTAGAGGTTTCGCAATATATTAATATCAATTTATAGATTTATATATAATTTTGTTGCTAATCTTTTGAAATTTGGATGATATTTTAAATTTTGATAGAAAAGTAAAATATTCGCTTCTTTTCCTTTGCACAAACAGATATGCCCTTGATAAACTTCTTTTTGCTTTAAAAGGTACTAAAGTTCTAGGAAAAGGAAAAGTTACTTTAAAATTCGCACGGGTTTAGTGACTTTTTAAGTTTGAAAGCGACACTAAAATTATTACAAATTAATAAATTTTAATTACGGTTATTTAATTTTTTCAATTGACAAAGACATATTGAAAAGATATCAGTGGGCCATTAAAGCAACTAATTAGTAATCAAAATTGCTTGAAAATTGGTAAAACAGATTGATTGTCTCACTTTTTCCGAACAGACCCGTCGATGTAAGTCATTTTATCCATGCTCAATATTTCATTCATACAAATCAGCAAGGGTGAGTTACCAGCAGAGAACCCTGCAAATTTTGTAATAGTACTTTTGTCCATTTTCATTCTTCATTTTGTTGCTATAGTGCATAGAAAGACTTTTTAATTATTCTTAATTGAGGATGCATATATTTCATAGAAGACTCTAGATTTCAAAATATTTTCTAAAAAATAGTTAATTGCATTGCTTACAAAAATAAATGAATTTATAATATTTTCATCAATCACGAAATCAACTAGGTATAAATTATTGCCGATAATGGAAAGTATTTTCCATTAATTGATTTCTCTAAGCGATATAATTATTCATTATTCAACAAATATTTTCTAAATTTTAAGTTTTCCATTGTACAAATGCATCCTAAATGTTATTATTGCATACACTTCTAATGAGCCTTCCTAGGGCAAGGAGATGTCAAGGACAGTGGATGGGTTTGAGCAAATGATTCTCGATTTGTGATAGAATAGGATAAAAGGAGATTTGAAATCATTTGGATTGTAGAAATATTTTATCATATGTTTAGTGCAATCTAAGATAAAATTTAAAATCTTTGAAAATTCTTCATCGTAAAATAAGGTTGAAAATCTAATCCTTCCTATTTGAAAATATTTGAACTATTATTGTCAGCTTATCTGTCAATCGCGGGCTCCTCGTGTACATGATGACTCAAACACTCTTGACTATTGTGTCAACAAGTAGTCTATGAGAAATTGACCTTGGGAGCTTAACAATTTTCAATCGACACAACCTCATGAAGTTTTGGTACAATCTTGTGAATAGCGGGAAGCACTTCCTACGGGTTGTGCCGCCGGACTCTATTGTCAGAGGAAGTGGCGGCACCATTCGGAGGAGCTAAGGGAGGCGACAATAGAGAAGGGGTGCATTGTGGGATGGCCTTGCAGGAGGAGATTTTGCACCACAGTGTCATTGTGGGGATTGATTTTCATAGATTTGAGTTGGACACTTGCCAATCTACTCATATCACTTGTGGAAACACTATCCTAGGCGGTATGGGATAGGGCATTCCTAATGCACAGTAGATGGAACTCGACACTCTAGCTACGGAGCAAAATGGAGGAGGGCGACAAACACTTGATGAATACTTAGTCCATACTTCACCAAGAGAGAGATCGTGTTACAATGAAGACCGAGAATGAGTAATCAAAGGTGAAATAGAGAGAGGAATCGAGAAATGATTCGGTTATGGAGGAAATGCTAGAAACCGACCGAAAAAGAGAGGGAGCAACGGACGAGGTGTTGAGATCTAATCTTTCAAATAAGCCGTGAGCAAGGGCATCGCACAAGAATACTCAAGACGTCGGAGTGAGGGAATATCATAATGAATGGCCACTGGAGTGGTGGTGGGGGGCTGTCAGTGAGTCTAGCATTAGGTGGACCTTTTTCTAGTACGTGTGAATTGTTAACTTCTAAAATTTCATATCAAATTCAAGTTTATCCTACATCTTTTGTTGGATTTCTTATCTAGATTGTATCCAGATGAATCCAGATTTACCAGATTTGGAGAATGCCACCAAATACCTAATAAAAGAAATATATATATTGTTTACTATAATTCAAATCTAGATCATCAAATGCATCCGGATTTACCAGATTTGGAGAATGCCACCAAATACCTAATAAAAGAAATATATATATTATTTACTATAATTCAAATCTAGATCATCAAACGCAACTTTGTAGGCTCAAAATCTTATGATAAAGTTACATCAGACCCACCTAAGTATGGCACAAACTCATTTTATCATCAGATTCCAAACTCTTCCCTTTGTTTAAAATGGACAACAAGAAGACAAAAAAAGTAAATGATAAACAAGCCGCTGTTCGGTGCGGGTGGAGCGCAACAGCGACCGATCGACCTACTCCTCCTAAGTCCTAACGGATTCCTCCTCCCCCCCTGTCGACGTCGCTCCCAACCTCCTCGCCTTTTTCGAACGCCCCGCGACGGACGACGTCGTAGGACGCCTCGAAAAATGCGACCGTTGCCGCTAATTCCCATCTCGGACAAAGGACAAGGGACACCCGACGAGGAGCAGCTCGCGAGTACCGCTCCGCGCGTCCTCACATGGCCGTGTCCCCGTTCCCAAACACCGCCCCACCCCACCTCTCTCTCTCTCTCTATCTCTCTCTCTCTCTGAAACGCTGCCACCCTGCTTGCTGCTCTGTCCAAAGCTCTGTCCTACTCTCTCTCTCTCTCTCTCTCTAGCCCTCTCTCTCTTTCTCTCTCTTCGTGTCGAGTGAAATCTGCGTGAAGTTGGTGAGACCCGGTAACGCACGCGAGGAGCCTCGCCGATCCGAGCAACTGGGTAGCGGCCGGTTTCGCCATCCGTCGAAGCTTCCGGCGAGTTCCGTGGGGAGGGAGGGGGAGGAAATGGGGTGCGCGCAGTCGAAGATCGACAACGAGGAGTCGGTGTCGCGCTGCAGGGAGCGGAGGAACTTCATGAAGGACGCGGTGGCGGCGAGGAACGCCTTCGCGGCGGGGCACACCGGGTACGCCATGGCCCTCAAGAACACCGGGGCCGCGCTCGGCGACTACGGCCACGGCGAGGCCGAGGAGAGCTTCGACCACGCCCTCCGCAGCCAGGCGCCGCTGGAAGTCGCCCCGCCTCCGCCGCCCCCGCCTCCGCCGCCCCCGCCGCCCCCGCCGCCGCCGCTGCCGCCGATGGACAGCCTCCCGCCGCCCCCTCCGCCGCCGAACTTCTCCCCCAGCCCGAGCCCGCTCAAGAGGGCCGCCAGCTTGCCGGAGCCGAGGCGGAACCCTATCGTGAGGAAAGAGTCGGTCGCGATTCCGGAGGAAGACGAGGTAGAAGACGAGGGCCGGGTCCGTGAGGAAGAAGAAGAAGAAGAGGAGGAGGAGAAGATGCAGAGTCTCCGGCGGCCGCCTCGTCCGCCGCCGAGGGCGAGTAATACCGCCGCCGCTCGTCCGGAGAGTGCTCCGGTGAGCAATGCCGTCCCGCCAGTGCCGGGTACGGGTATCGCGTGGGATTACTTCTTCAATGTGGAGCTTCCAGGTCCGAGTCTGAACGATGAAGAGGAGATCGATAACGGGAACGTCGAGAGCGAAGGCATCGGATTTGGAGAAATGGGCAATGGGCCGAATGGAAATGGGGTCATGGAGGTCGAACCGAAGACGCCGGAGAAGGTGGTGGAGACGAAAGTAGCGGCGGCTGCGGCGGTGGAGGAGAGCGGCGTGAAGGATGTGGGGAATGAGCGGATCCAGCATTCGAATACTGCTCCTGCGGAATTAGGCCGGAAAGCGGGCAAGGCTGGAAATGGGGTCAGTCTGATGAAGGTGCTGAACGACATTGACGATCAGTTCCTCAAGGCTTCCGAGAGCGCACAGGAGGTCTCGAAAATGCTCGAGGCAACACGGTTGCATTACCACTCGAATTTCGCCGACGCTCGAAGTAATTTCCTGCGCCTCTCTCTTTCGACTATTTCTGTCTGCACATCTGGGTTTATTTGCAGAAACTTGTGTGTTGAAGATTGTTCCATGGAGATATCTGTGCCTTGTCTGTAGTTGAGTTTTCTCAACCCATGACGCCGGCGTGTTCATCGATCTTTGTCTTATGTGTCTCTAGACAAATGTGGCGCTGAATGTGGTCTAGCTCTTTGTGTCATTCTAGATTCCACCTTCTCTTTCCAGTGACTCGCGGCTTTCACCTCTTTCTCAAGAGATATGTCGGATTTAGTATCAAAACCCGATTGTGAAATAATTCATGTTGAGTTGTGGAAGAGACATTCGTTCGTAGTTAAAAGCAAATCGTTTATCATGAAAATGCTTTTCCACACTGGGGATATTAGATAATCGCGGGCTTTCCTCAGCTTGTGGTGATGTTTCTCTTTTGCAAGTAAGGAGAGCACACCATAGTTATAAAGTGCGCGAGCTGGCTTCTTGTGGAGCACTAGATACTGTTCATGTTAAGATGATGGTGCTAATAATGCTGATTAAGGGATTAGCCCTGAGCTTGAAGGATGTTGCTCTAGACATTTTCAGTTAAAATTGATAAGGGGGAAGAAGGGTAGCATCCTTAGAGATGCACTGCTAGAAGAAGGAGATAGTATCGATTTAGACTCTGTAACTGGAAGTGTTAGCGATCAAGTATGTTTCTTGAGTAGAGATTTGTTTTCTCAAGTGATTTAGAACTTCCAAAGGGACTTCTTCCTTATTTCTAAGGTGTTCCTCTAATAAGGAAACGTGTTCATAGAAAGGTTGTTTGTTTTGAATTCTCTATGATCTATTCTTCATTACTGGCATTGAAATTGCTAAACTTAAAAGAACATGTGGGATATGCTCTCATTTCTAATCGAATATCTTAGTTTTGGTGGTGGACCTAGCATAATTTTGTCATCAATCTGATAGGCTTCAAATGACACAGGTCACATCGATCATTCTGCAAGGGTCATGCGTGTCATCACATGGAATAAGTCATTCAGAGGTGGTATACCCAATGGTGACAGTGTTAAGGATGACTTTGATACAGATGAATATGAAACTCATGCCACAGTTTTGGATAAGCTATTAGCATGGGAGAAAAAGCTCTACGAAGAAGTGAAGGTATGCAGTCCTTCATTCTGTCCCAGAGATTTGGCAATCTGATTATATGCATGTGCATTTTCATTTCTTGATCGCCATTTTAGTTTATTTTGGTTCAGTTGCCAATGTGGGATAAATTAAGCCTCTGGGATAATCAAATGAAATAAAATTCTGAAAGTTTCTCTCAATAAGTAAGCTCTTGATCATGTTCATAGATTTGCTGCTGAAAGGACCGGAGATATGCCATAAGTCAAAATAGAAATTGATGTGACCTTTGAGTTTTGAATAAGCTGCTCCTTTGTGTTTTGATGCATGTTAAACTTTTGTACTATGAATAATCTTTCTGTGTTTACGCATTGATAGCAAGGTGAGCACATGAAGCTAGAGTATCAGAAAAAGGTGGCTTTGCTAAACAAGCAGAAGAAACGTGGTGCTAGTGGTGAATCCCTGGAGAAAACAAAAGCAGCTGTAAGTCATTTGCATACGACATACATAGTTGACATGCAGTCCATGGATTCAACTGCTTCAGAAATAAACCACATAAGGGATAAACAGCTGTACCCAAAGCTTGTGCAACTTGTTGATGGGTAAGTTTCCATACCTGGAAACTGAGAGAATATACGATTGTTCTGTTTGTTCTGTTTCAATGTATCCATATGCTTATAGGCCTTCTGCTTCAGACTGTTCCTCTTATAACTAGGAGCTAGGACCTGTACTGCACCAGCTCTTGTTTTTCTCTAAAAGTCGGAGTTCTCCTTTCTGAAAACGTCCCTTCTCATATCTTTATGAAGTGACTTCAGTTCATCTATATTGATCTGTCTGCTCCTTTCTGCTGGTGGAAGTTTTGAAATTTTGGTCCGGTTTGATTTTATCTTTCTCAAGTGAATGCTGACTTGTGCTTATTGCAAGTTAAATCAAACCTTGTCAATTGCAGATGTTGTCATCTTATTTGTTAATTTTCTGTTTGGACTACCTTGGAATGGATTTTATCATGATTGGGTATCTTTATTTGAAATTTAGGATGGCAAATATGTGGGAAAGAATGCGCACGCATCATGATAAGCAGGAGTCTATTGTTAGAGACCTGATGTCCCTGGACAGCTCGCATACTCCCAAGGAAACAACTAAGCATCACTATGACCGCACAGACCAACTTCATAAATATGTTCTTGAGTGGCAATCACAATTTGACAAGCTGATTACCCATCAGAAACAATACATCCAAGCTTTACACAGCTGGTTAAAGTTAAATCTTATTCCCATTGAGAGTAGCTTTAAAGATAGAATCTCATCTCCACCCAGGGCCCAGAATCCTCCAATCCAGCTCTGATAGTCTCGTGGCATGACTACCTTGAAAAGCTTCCTGACGAGCTTGCTAAGTCTGCTATTTTTGCATTTGCTGCTGTAATACACAACATCATGGCACATCAGGAAGAGGAGATGAAACTGAAAGACAAGTGTGAGGAGACTAGGAGAGAGTACTTGCGCAAGAAACAGGCATATGAGGATTGGTACCAGAAATACGAGCAGCGAAGGGTGCCCGACGAAACTAGAACAGAAGATGCAAACCATCATGACCCTGTGGTGATAGAGCGGCAAGCAGTGGTCGAAAGCTTGTATAAGAAGTTGGAAGATGAAGTTGAAGCTCACCAAAGACTGTGTATTCAGGTCAGAGAGAAGTCGCTGGGGAATCTCAAGAATCGCTTGCCCGAGCTCTTCCGAGCTATGGCAGCCTATGCACAACACTGTGCAGAAGCTTATGGAAATTTGAGGTTCATAACACAGTCGCAGAGATCAAACGGGCCTGCCTCCTAGAATGGTAACACCTGTTTCACCGGGAGAAGTGTCTAAGATCGTGAACTTTAGTGGGCGATCATCCTAAATATATCGCTACACACATATTTCCATACAGCCTTGGTTGTTTTAATCTGTTAATATCCGACCGTCACCTCCCACATGAACATGCACATGCTCAGATGGATGGTGTGGTAATTTTGAAGTGAACGCCCTGGTATATTAGTATTTGCCGTCTTCATGAGTTTATTTGCGAATAGCCAAGCACGTATGCTTAGAGTATTCCGAATGCCTTACATGGTCATGATGAAACTGATTATTTATTATTGTAGTAGTGTGTACAATCTTTGGGGCATTTGGGAAATGAAGTAGCATGCGCATGACAGAAAAGGCCAGGCATGAGTACTCCTCATACAGTCCGTACAATGTGACAAGGATCACCAAGTATCCGAAAAGCCTAGGCTTAGAGCCCCTAAGTCACGTGCCTCCATACCTTAGGCCCTGTACATTTGGGAATCTAATCGATTCTGGGAATGACTTTTTGTACGCCAGTAATGTTCATGTTTCCTTGCCTTGAGAAATCAGAAACCATGGGTGTACCCATTTGGAAGTTGTTCTTTGGTGTAATCTCTGACACTCGAAAAAGCATCAGAAAACCAAGTCAGAAGAAACGTTACTAATTGGGAAATTGGAACAGTTCTCGTTCAGTTAGGGGGACTAATCAAATCCAAAAGCAAAGGTTATTACTTTCGGTTCATTTCGTTCCGGCAGGGCACTTCAGGGATTGATTTCTACAGAACCTTTAGTGGCCAATGAAGAGAAAATTGCCTTTCCTTCTCCGGTGGATGGTTAGTGGCATTCCTTATCCCACCACCTTTTGCATTAGGCACAGTTTCACGTCTCCGCATGCTGAGCAGTTGTGGTAGGATTGGTTTTGACTCTGAGAGGGGTCTCATGAGCCATGAGGAGAGAGAGAGAGAGAGAGAGAGAGAGAGGTGGCTGGCAAAATTGACCTTTCGGCGGTGTCTTTATTAAATTTTTTGACTTTTGGGTGCTTGGGGGTCGGCCATGGGACCTTGACCTCATCAAAGCCCCCAACTTGGTCCTGCTGGTTTTGGGACCAGGAGGTAAATTGGATTTACTCTCTAAAAGCTCATTACAGAAGGGCTAGTCTCAATTTGAATCAATGAAATCTAGATGACTTCGGTTCTGTCACTCGAACTTCATACTTCGTTTCAAACAGGGTATCTCCGTAACGACACACAGGCACGTACTGATGGTCCATTGCCTGGGTCTACAAATTAGTCGACTTGCTCCTTTATGAATCATTCGTCGAACATCGATCCGTTTTGCCTTTTCCTCTGTTCTTTTGTCAAAGCGATGGAAGTATTTTGGTATCTTCTTGTCAATTGTGTATATGACCAGTTCACTTGGAGATGCTCCGCCAGCCAAGCCTGAGTTCTCTTCCTTTGTCTAGAATGGCCGCCATGAGATATCCATTCCACCAATCAGGACCACTTCCTCAGAGTTAAACGAGACGTCTCAGTCCTTTGTTGAAATTGTCACCCCTAGAGTTTGCCGATATGATGCTAAGATTTGTTAGTCTGGCCGACTCTCAAACACGGCTCAATCTCGACGGCCGGCCTACTTTTCATTCCTCGGATCCTACAGCCGCCTAACCAAGTGGTCTCAAGTCAAAATGCTGAATACACATTCACACATGTCCCTTTTATATTCATTAAATACACCAAAGCTAACATCATTGGGTCATGTTACGTGCGCACCTACTTAAACCGGCACCTTTAGTTCAAGCTCATTCTGCGCTTCACGATCTGCTGGTTTCATCTTCTCTCCTGGGAAACAGATGGGCATCAAGAACTGGCGGGAGCCAAGGATGGAGGTCATCTACTTGGGGAGGAACGGCAACAGCAACAACAGCAACAAGCCTAGTCATGGTCAGCATGAGAAAATACATCAAGGGTGGCAACTATTTTGGAGAAGATTCAAGAGGGACAAGAAGGTCTCGAGTTCTATTAACAACAACAAAATCAAGGGTTCTTATGATCCTGATGAATACTCTCAGAATTTCGATGAAGGAATCGATTGTACTGAGCCCGATAATCTCTCTCGGTCATTCTCCGCTCGGTTCGCCGATCCGTGGTCGAGGATCGATCCGAAGAAGGTAATGTTGGTAGATATGGATTGAAGTTGTTCAAATGGGTCAATTAGCTTAGCTGCTGTGTATGTAACCTTGTTTGCAGGATTGGGTCTTGAGTCCCTCTCCAACTGTATTATAATTCATGCAAAGGGTTTGGCCATTCTTTTCTTCTTTCACTTGCCTTTCTCTCTGTCCTTGCAGCTATCGCTTTTTACTTGTCCTCAGAATGATAAATCAAATAGTAGACAAAAAGATACCGTTCACTACAGAAGGAAAACCTGTATCAATCATGGGCATAAAGAATTTGAGAAGACAAGAAACAGTTTAATGGAGAAGGGAGTGTTTTCAAATTTCCAGTCAATGAAAGATGCACGTGGTAGTAAATCCTATCGGTGGTCATAATTTGCTTCATGAAATTTAGAAAAAATTCTCCGATCATGACACTAGAAAAATTACAATGAAATAATGAATGAAAAACGCTTTAAAATATTGAATCATTCTTTATTCGGCATGCTTAGCAAGAGTTCCAATGATGCCACCAACGAATGTCGGACGCGGAATATATTCGTTACGCCGCAAGGAAATGAGAAGGGCATGAGCTATCCATGTGATTGGTTTTCTGGGAGGGTTCAATTGCACAGGTCACAAGAGTCACCATCATTGACAATTCAAAGCCATTGAAATTCGGTTGGCTCAGATTTAAAAAAAACACACTGCAAGCCTCGTTTCAAGATGGCATCTCGTGCTTTGAAAAGCAACAAAAAGGGTGGCGCGCTCTCTCTTTTGGTATGTACGTGAAAATAGGCACGTCTTGGGTGAAGTTTTGCGATCTCTAGGCAAAGCAATTTACTCAAGACAAGAACAAACGGCTGGAATGTCCACCTTTTCTGCAACCCTTTAGCCAAAAGTAACTAAAGATCATGTGAAAGTTAGAGAGAGAGAGAGAGAGAGAGAGAGAGGGGTGCTTTATTGGCGAGTGGAAGACAACAGCGTACGCAAGAAAAGAATCTGTGTTGGGGGCAACAAAGTTAGACTGCGTTTTGCAGGGTTAGACAGATGGGAGGTCGATGGTTGGGGCACGTTTCAATGTCTTGGGGGAATTTCAAATGCTTTATACATATTTTTGTCTGTTGCATGAGGAATTCCACAGGCACAAGTTTTCACCTAACTAGATTCAATAACTTGAGAAGAGGGATAAGCATAGAAAACTGTTGAAAATGAAATCTCAGAGTACCATGACCCATGATGATTGTCGAAATTAACGGTCATGTATTTTACCCCACCCACCCGAAAAAAAAATAAAGATAAAAATAAAGCATTCATGATGGAGTGCTGATGTAGCTTGATTTTATACCAATTTTTTTTAGTGAAATCATAGTGGATAGTCAGTAGTAATAAACCCAATATTAAAGAAAAATAAGTAGCCATATTGATTAACCCAAAAAAATAACTGATTTTCTCAAAATATTGTTGTTATTGGAAAAATAAGATTGTCAATTGCGTGATCAATCACTCTCAATGTATGCATGATTCTAAGCATTAATCACGGACACCAAGTGCTAAGAACAATTAAGACTAGGATATTATCAAGTGTTGAGAGTTCTCACTAGATTTAGACATATGATAAAATGATTAGCCTATTGGCTTTGATTGTTGTCTTGAACCATCTCAAGGTTAAATGTCGTTGGTTTGGGACATTGAGCTTGCGGACAAATTAAGCAATGTGACTTTTTCCGATGGGCTTGGTCAACAATCCAAATAGGCTTTGTCGCCATTTGGATAGCTTTAAGCAATCCAATAATCCAACAGTTGAAATTCCCGTAGCATTCGACCAAAAACAAAAAAATCGCAGCAAAAAACTCTAAAATTTTAAAAAATTGATAAAATGATGGCACGGAAGTGTCAATTTTATTTAGATGCTTCCAAAATTTTGAGTATTTAGGGTAAAATGATAATGAAATTAACATTAGAAGGGAAAGATCTACAGCTGAACATTAGAACACTACAAATGTTTCCCAAGACTTTTAGCCAAATGACAAAGTGATTCATTCTGCTTGTGATCTATTTATACCCCAGAGGAAAAAAAGAAGAAGAAGAAGGAAGTTAATGTTTTCCCCATAATCTCTGGGATGGCTGAAATAGTGAATTGATCTGATCAAACCCATAGAAGAAACAATGTGTGCCAATTGCAAGGTCACTAGAGCATCTTCATCACCTTGAATGCTTTTGTGACATTCACCAGCCAGGGGTGTGATCGAGTCAACACACCGTTGTGTTGATAAGCTCGAGCTCGACACGAGTCACAAACTTGGTGCTTGAAACTCTACTAGTGTTCAATTGAGTTCTAAAATTCCTGCTCGAGCTCCATTTGACAAAAAAATTGAGATATTTGAGCTCGACTTGACTCGGCTTGATTACAATTAAGTTATAGATGAAGTCAAGCTCGAGCTCAGCTTGAAACTAGACAAGCCGATACCAAGAAATCATCGAGCCAAGCCTGAGCTACTTGCGAGTAGCTTGACTCCTTTCCCTCATATTTACAGCAACTAGCTGTAAAACAGATTTTCCTCTTGACCTCTTTCATGTAAAATCTATCCACCATTTTTTCACCTCTCAAATGTTTTTACTCCAGAAAGCTACGACAGAAATGCTGCAGAACTGAAATAAATTCGTCTGAAAAAGTAACCGCTGTTTAAACAAGAGATCGACCTGACAAACACAATTCATTCTGCAAGACCTTTTCTGTCTGTTGACAAAGACAACAAAAGCTCTTTCAACTTTCTAGACCCAATGATATTGATAAATGAGCTTTAAGGATACTTCTATTACAGTCCTATCCGGTTCTGCTACATTGGAGATGATTATTATCTCAATTTTCTAACTAAATTGGAGGAGAGTGTACTCTATCATTTAAACTTCAAGCAGCAGCTGGTTTGCTGGCTGCATGCTTACATGGGACTTGTTGGTTTTGATTCTTCAACTCATCGCCAGCCACAAGAAAGAATGCTGTGTGCCTATCAGCATCATTACAAAGATATATTTAGTCTCGCTACAAATGAGGATTAACATCCAGAAGAAAAGGGCGTTCAAAAGTTTTTCACCTGAAAAAGTTCATCATCTTAGTCTTCGAGTCATCGTCAATTTCAGCAACACTGTCTAGTGCTTGTTGCATGTGATGCAACCACCTTTCCGCTGCTTGACAGGTGACAGGAAAGGGTCGATGGCGCGCAATTAATGCAGGATGACCTGCCGAATCAGCAACATTTGAAATAAACATGTTTAGCTGTAGTCCAAGATTAGTGTCATTAAAGCAATGGGGATTCAGTCATCAATATCCCTGAATGGGGACAAAATCAGATCAAAAGAATGAGTTCTCTAAATAGAATAAACCAAATGAGCTTCAGAGAAACGAGACTTGTGCCAACCATGTCGAAGATGCTCAATGTAAATCAGACACAACTTCATCAAACTCTTCAAAAACAGAAAATGCTACAAAAGGCTTGCTACATATAGACATGAATCATAGGAAGAGAGGTTAGACATGACTTTAGTAAAATCTCTACTTGTTTCTTGAAGCCTCGACTTTCAAAGCTGGAAGCCACTACGACTTCTATTTGTGTAGACACATAATCTCATCTGATAGCTTTACCGACATGTTCAAATTATTCTACAGACCATTACGATGGACATCACCACATCTTGGTAGCCTCAAATGGAAATGCGAATCGCTACACGACACTAATAGGAAAGCAGGAAAAATACCTTTCCTCTGGGAATACAGTGGTGGACCGCCCATTCTTTGCACAAAGAATTCATATTGGTTTTGAATCGCTTCTTCCTTCTTTGAATTCGCGAAGATCAACCGAAACCATTCTTCTTCATCGTCGTACACCCTGATCCACCAGACCACACAGCAACAGACCTCAGATCAACAAGCTTCTGTATTACAACTTACAAGATAATTTTTTCCTTTCAGGCCCTCCTAATCATGACTCAAACAAACCCACTTCCTAACTCAGAAAAATCGAGCAAGGCCATATCTAATGAAAGCACGAAAAAACTAACGACCCCGATGGAAAGCCAGGATCTTGTCATCATTTTTGTTTTCAACAATCTCAATTGACCTATAAGAAGCGGCAGTTCGTCATGATACAACTAAAAAGAACACGTCCAAGCTCCACCCTCCGAAAATACACCGCGGGGAGCATCAGACCGATCATCCGCCATCATCAGAGCAACACCCACGAACCCCATTGAGCAGCACCAACATAACAGAGCGATCGAACAAACGGGCAAGCATGAAAACGGGCGTTCTCCATGACAAGATAAAAAAGAAACGAAATTTCTCCCTCGACATATGCAGAGAAGCGACCTGGTGTAGAAATTGGTGGAGAGATTGACGAAGGTGGGGAGGCCGAGCTTCTCGAAGAGGTTGGTGCCGTCGATGGCGAAGGCGTCCTCCGGGTCAACGCCGCTCCATTGCGCCGCCTTCTCCTGAAGGCTCTGCATCTCTCTGTCTCTCTCTCTATGGGAGCTCGTGGTGGTCGCGTGGGCTTCACAGGCTCTTTTTCTAGAGAGAGAGAGAGAGAGAGACATACGAATAAAAACAGCGGGCGGAGGACGTTCGATTCGCTGGTATGAGAGCGGCCGTGGTGGTGGGGGTCCAAATTTTTATTGTTTTGCATGTTCTCACATGGAGTCATGGTGAGGTCATTATGTTGCTATCCGCGATGGTCGCTCCACGGCGCGGGCCCATATTTTGGACCCGCAATTAGAGTTGTTAAACGGGTGGGTCGGGTCGGGTAAAATAGTCCGTCTAAATTCACCCATTAATCATTTATGATTAATTTATCTTTTAATGTAAATTTTTTAACCCATACCCGACCCGACTTATACCCGACTCACTTAACTAAACTTAATAAAATTTATTTCTTATATATATATTTTTAAAAAAAGATATTGCTAAAATGTGATTCCTAAACTTTTAGTAAATGTTCAAATTAAATTTCAATCAATTCTATGCTTCAATATAATTACCAAAGTGAACGATGTATAGCTTTGTTTTCAATACTCCTTAGATTAAAGGGCAACATTGGATATTTTGATAGAGTCCAAAGACTAATTTGAATATTTACCAAAAATTTATAGATCACTTTAAAAAAATTTAAAAAAATCAGGAATAATATTATATATTAAATTAAAGTTAAAAAATCATATTGAATAAATTAGAAACTAATAAATTTTATTACGGTTAAATTTTATGTTAGCGCACGAATGGATCAGCCAAGACGCATTGCAAGGGCAGCTTCTATCGGACAAGATTGGAAGCCTCCAGAGATCATGGAAGCTACTTGGATACTTTGAGGAAGCTTATGTCCAAATTTTCAAGAGCCTTAGGTGGTCGCTAAATGCCACCCGGAATCAGCCATCCCGTCCTTAGGAACCTGGAGGATCTGTTCGTGCCGGCGCTGCGGAGCTGCGGCAACGTCGCGGAGCTGAAGAGGGTCCACGCCCGCATCGTCCGGCGCTCCCTGTCGCAGAGCAATTTCCTGGCGACGAAGATGGTCGACGTGTGCGACCGATGCGGCGATCTCGGCTATGCCATTTCGCTCTTCAGGAGCGTGGCGGGCCCGAACGTGTTCCTGTACAATGCCATCGTCAGAGCTCACGCGCGCAACTTCGCGTACGGTCTTGTGTTCGCGGTGTACAGGGAGATGCTGGAGGACGGAAAGATTTCGCCCGACAAGTTCACGTTCCCGTTCTTGATCAAGTCGTGTGGAGGGTTGGGGAGTGAACATCTGGGTATGCAAGTGCATGCCCATGTGTGTAAATTCGGGGCGGCAGGGCAGCTGGTGACGGAGAATTCGTTGATAGACCTGTACGCGAAGTTCGGGAAGTTGGAAGATGCGTATAAGGTGTTTGACGAAATGCTTCAAAGGGATGCTGTCTCGTGGAACGGTCTCATTTCCGGGCATGTTAGGTTGGGACAGATGACGAGGGCGAGAGGATTGTTTGATGAGATGCCGTGCAAGACTGTCGTCTCTTGGACGACGGTGATTTCTGGGTACTGTCAAGTCGGCTGTTACATCGATGCCCTGGAAATTTTCAGGCAAATGCAGACGGTTGCTGTTGAACCTGATGAGATAAGTATTGTATCCGTCTTACCAGCTTGTGCACACCTAGGAGCTCTCGAAGTTGGGAAGTGGATTCACATGTATGCAGATAAGCACCGGCTTCTCCACAGGACTTGTATTTGTAATGCTCTGATGGAGCTGTATGCAAAATGCGGTTGCATCGAGCAAGCGAGCCGGTTGTTCAATGAGATGAAGACGAGAGATGTTATTTCTTGGAGTACAATGATTTGTAGTTTAGCCAATCATGGAAAAGCTCGCGAAGCAATTGAACTGTTCCAAGCTATGCGAAGAGCAGGGGTCGATCCGAATGGTGTCACATTTCTCGGTACCCTCTCAGCATGTGTACATGCTGGTCTAGTAGATGAGGGAATGGAATTATTTTGTTCAATGAAGAGAGACTATGGATTAGAACCAGATATCGAGCATTATGGCTGCTTGATAGATCTTCTCGGGCGCTCGGGATGTCTCGACCAGGCTATGGATGTGGTACAGACTATGCCAATGAAACCAGATTCCAAAATATGGGGTTCTTTATTAAGTTCTTGCAGGACTCATGGCAATCTTGAGATGGCCATTGCTGCGATGGAGCATCTGATAGAACTGGAACCGGATTTCACAGGGAATTATGTGTTGCTGGCTAATTTATATGCAGATTTGGGAAAAAGCGAAGGGGTTTCGAGAATGCGAAAGCTCATGAGAAACAGAAACTTGAAAAAGCCACCCGGAGGAAGCTCAATTGAGGTGGACAATATGGTACTGGAATTTGTTTCGGGCGATAATTCCAAGCCATTTTCAGGAGATGCATATAGGATGATAATGCTGCTGGAATTGGAGCGGAACCTAATATTACAAAGAGTTCAAGCTGATGTTCCTTGAACTTCTAAAATCACTTTTGAACTTAGTGATGGAAAGATAATGCATTGCTCATACTGCGTTAAAAATGTTCCCGAGTTACTTACTGGGGCTGTGATCTGCTTATCCAGTCACATTCCTCGTGAATGTTACAAAGCACGAGCACCTGATGGACAGGGTGCAGAATGTGGTGCAAAGAAGACTTAATCTTATGCTCTCAGTGTTGCATTATGCATCCCACAAAAGATTGAATTTCAAACATCAATTGAATGTGTTAAACCGAGGATTGACGTGTGTAAACTGGAGGCCGGAATGAGGAAACTGGATGTGAGGCCTCAAACAGAAGAATTGATCCATCTGGTCTTGGCGAACACCTGGATGTGCAGATAGCTATGAGGGGGGACGAATAAGGTTGATGGATATTGAAGTGCACTCTGCTTTATTGAATAGAAGCCATTAAAGATTGATACGTCAGCAGAGTATTCTCATATCCTTCCTCGATTGACTAGTCATTTTCCTCGAGCTATTTTGAACTTCCACCAATCTGTAATCTTCTCTTCAAGAGCCTGTTTGGTAACATACCAAATAACACTTGATTATATTTTTTTGTTCTCCAGAACAAAAAAGAACAAAAATCCATTTAATAACTTATTTGTTTTTCAAAATAAATTTAAAACAAAATCAAGAAGTAGAAAAGAAAATTGCTTCTTTGTTCCCGGAATAACTCCAAAATCAAGCCTTTTCTTTTTTTACTTCTTCCTTTAGTAAGTTGTTGGCCTCAGCTATGGCTACCGACCTCGTCGGGCCATTGCGTGGTTGGCGTCGCCTAGCCATGGCAAGGCCGAGCCTTGCCAGGGGTCAGCGACACTCGACGAGGTCGCCAGTCGCTGGCCATGGTTGATGCTGACGCTTGACTAAAGGAAGAAGAAAAAGAAAAGGAAAAAAAAAAAAGAGAAAATTATAATAAAATTATTTAAAAATTTAAAGAAATTCTTAGTCACAAAAGAATTTGAGGGTCCTATCAAATACATTTTTATTCCGGAAATAAAAATTCTGGACAATTACCAAATGCCTTTAAATGCTCGAAACTCATTCAAGAAAAAGAAAAAAAAAACCATTTATAAGACAGAAATTGTTCTCGGGAACAAAATGATTATCAAATGCACCCTAACATAGTGATATCGATTCTCTCCTCAAAAAGGATCAATCAGCAAATTTGTCACAAAGTAGCAAGGGTTATACGAGGTAGCTGAATGATGTTACAAAAAGTACAAGTGCTTTATTCAGTCAAATGCCCAAAAATGGCAGCATTAAATCACAAAGCCACAACACAAGACCAATACACATCGGAAAATGGAATGTATGCTGGATTCACTATTCCACAAGACAGACAACAACATAACTTCATCTAAAAACGAGCATATAGAATAAATAAATGGGTCTACCGGACCAAAACTGCAGAAAATACGGGCTATTATTCAGCCACAAAGGCTTACAAAGCCGAAAAAAACGAGAAGTAAGGAAATTTTGCTACTGATGGCAAAAATGTGCTCTGAAGTCAGCCAACTATACTAACGGCTCTTTCCGATGTGATTATCCGGATTTAAGAGAATATCTGTGTAAGCGACAAACCACATACAACCACCACAGAGTAGACACTGCAATCCATGACTACTGCATCCATTACTTTCATCATCAGAAAACCTAACTCCAAGCTATTGCCAACTTGATCAGTCCAATCACTCCCGTTAGCTGAAGGAATCTTATTTTCCCCTCTGACAGTGCTCGCAATGGTTGATTGCTTGTCCAAAACAAGTGGAGCAAGCACAAGTGTCACGTTGGTAAGCAGAACGAGGTAAAGAGGCCTTAACATCAAGACGGACCGGATGATCTTGTTGCCTAAAAGCGGAAAACCTATATCTGATAAAACCACCAGCAGCCCCACTACCATAGAACAGAGTAAGCGTGTAGTAACTGAAGAATCTATAGCAGAACTAATTTGATTAGGACTAATGGACATGCTACGCTGCGCCTGAGGAACTGAGGGTTGCTCTGCGTGTATGGTAGGACGAGATGCATTTTGATGCAAGGCCGATGATGAATAAGTTTCTGAGTTCTCACTGATCTCCAATGGTGGAGCCTCAGAGTGTTCATTGCTTGTCTGACTTTTCTCTGCAGGAAACTCCATATTTTCTCTGCCTCGGGAACCATTGGTCTCACTAGCATCTCCACTTTGATGATCCTTTGGCAGCTCAGTCTCAAAGGCTGGATATTCTCCACGATACAAAGCTGCATGCAAATAAGACACACGAGTAAGAAAAGTGGGATAAATTATGCTAAAATCTGTCAACAGGATACTTCCACTTCCTCTTCCTCACGCTCTTATCCTGCCCATCCCAAAAACTCGATATGCAAAAAAGGATAAGCCATAAAAGAGAAAGCTTTTCCAGGATAAAACCAATTTCATATCTCAAAGCACTGCCGCATTGCTTTCTTTAACCACAGTAGGAGCCAATCCTAGAATTACTCGCGTGCCTCCATCATACAAATCTGAAACCCATCCACAGGGAAATGATTGGAAGCAAACCAAGGACTGGCGAAAGGTAAGCATTTAGCGAGGCAATCGAATTGTCACCAAAATGAAAATGGTGTCCTCAAATCATCAAACACAATTCGCCTCTGCTTTGAGCAGTGATATAAAACGGTACCATTCCTCGAATTAGGGCTTCTACTTCTAACTACAGCAACGCCTAAACACAATCCCCTCGCATCAAGACCAGGACTTGGCCAGGAACGCTCATCCTAGAACTCAAAATCAGGACTTTTCAAGCTAATTCATCGGCACCAATGCAAAGCACTTCGTTTGCCGACACCCACATCTTCTCCACACGCATACCCCCATCCTTCCCGGCCGAAACAGATCCTAAAACAACGTCACCGAGCCCTCGAAACCATTTCGCGCAAAAAGAAAAATCCCCCCTCAAAACCAGCAACGCCGGACGGACAAAAGCAAGGCGTGCGCGCATTCGATTCAGCCAAATTCTCAAGAGATCGACGCAGGGGAGATGCAGAGGGCGGAGCGAGCTAGGATTCGGAACCTGTGCCGGGGTCGGATTGATCCGGGGGGAGAAGGGATGACGGGTCGGGATCCCGAGGCGCGGGCGGCTGAGACGGTTCGTCGGCGGCGGGGAGGGACTGGATGCGGCCGGTGATGAGGGCCAGGCGGTCGGAGCCGCGATCGACGATCTTCCTCCGGCGAGATTCTCGGTTCGCAGTCGCCATGTTCGCGAGTTCTCGAGTTCGGGAATTGCTTCAGATTTGATGTGAAAATCGTGCGGTTTTGCGTTGTATCTCCATCCACTATTTTTGTTCTCTTCTTTTGGCCATGACAGTTTGAATTTTCCACAAAAAAAATGGTTACTAGCATTCACCTTAGTACAAGATGGCCAATGATTTTCATTTGACATAATTTCCCATACCTCGACAATTTTGGCCTGAATTTTAGCCGCCGTCAAAATTCTTATCGAAATGTTCATATGTGACATTTAAGGTGCTAAATGGACGCTAGTATGGCAAGGCTCGGCGCAATGTTAGCTAATTAGAGATATGGAATTAAGTCGCAGGGTTAGGGTTCTTCACAAAATCACGTAGAAGGTGGGTAATTTGGCAGAATTCAATGAATGTGCTCTGATTTTGTGAAGAAAACCAAAACCCCACTTTGCATACCCTCCTTCTCTCAATCCAAGTTGATGCCCTAATTGTTCGTTAAAAACTGATGTAGTTTTTATTGTTTATAAGAATTATGTCCGCTGACATGACACTTGTCGTTTGTCATGTCAATGTGAGCTTGCCCTCCTAGGGCCTGTTTGTTCGGATTTTATTTCTATTCCTTGAACATAATTTTTATTTTTTTTCCCAAAATGCATTTGTTTACACTTTTTTTTTTAACAAAAAAATCTATATTTTTTGTTCTTAGGAATAAATTTGAAACAAAAAAACAAAAAAAATCCGGGAACACTTTCGAGAAACACTTTTTTTTTTTCTTCTTTTTCTTTGGCCGTCGCCGCCGGCCTTGACCATGACCGACGACCGGCTGATGAGGGCCAGCCTTGTCTTGGCTGGGTGAGCTCAAGCTAGCCCAGATCCGACGAGGCCAAGCTCGCCCCCTCGTCGGTCGGTCGCCGGCCATGGCCGAGGCCGATGACCAACCAAAAGGAAGAAAGAAAAGAAAAAAGGAAAAATAAAATAAAAATAGTAAAAAATTATACAAGTTTACCAAACGTGTTTCTATTCTTTTTCTATTCCAATAATAGAAATTATACAAGTTTACCAAATGCGTTCTTTTGTTCAAACCAAAACAATTTTTGAATAGAAACATTACCAAGCGAGCCTTAAATACCATTTATGCATATTTTGGCCATAATTGTCTATTGTACTAGAGTTGATGGCTTTTTATGCAATACTTGAAAATTGGGGTCAAAGTTGTCCCTCAACAGAGAGTTTATGACCCTTTTTATGACACGTGAAAGTTGAGGCTAAATTATCTCTTGAGCGAAAGTTGGTGCTTTGTCTTTTTTTTACAAAAACCATGGCTATGTTGAGCAAAACATTATCACATAGAGAGAGGGAAAATGCACACCTTAAGTGGATATTTTCTTGTATTGCTATCACAATCATACAATTCTCGTTTCTAGTTCTCCACGGCAAATTTTGCATTCCTAATTACCTTTTTTTCACTCTTCAAAAGGGTGTCCAACGTTGGCATGTTGGGGTTTGTTCGGTTTAAAGTGGTAGAATTAGCCTACTAATAATTTCCTTTTAGCGCGAGCACGCCACCCATGTCCCACTATATTGCGAGTGGATAGCCCAAAATCGATGATAAATCTAAGTCCAGTGGCAATTTTTCTAAGTTTGTAAAACCCATAGCAGGTTAGGTAATGAGATAATGATATATATAGTTTATAAATTTTGGCATGATGTATAATGTAATTTTTGAACTTTTAATTTATTAAATGCAATCCCTAAATTTTAGTCAAATATGCCATATGGTCTTCGAACTTTTAATTTGTTCAATATAGTTCATAAACTTTTAGTAGATGTTCGATATAGTTATTTGACTATATAAAAATGTTTAATGATGTATATGATATTTTAATTAATGTAAGAACGACATTGAATTTCCATATAGTTCAAAAATTAAATTGAACATATACCAAAAATTTGATAATCACATTAAAGAAATTAAAAGTTCAAGAATTACATTGTATTATAGGTCAAAGTTCAAGAACTATTTGTGTCATTTTCTCTTAAGTAATTAAATATAATCTTTGGCTTGCACACAAACTTATTAGAGGTGAGCACCGCTCCAAGGTAGATATTGGAACAAAATCAAACCAACCCTACCTCACCGATTCTAGTTTATTTTCCTATTCCAAATTTTTGGAACCAACTATTATCAGCCCAGTTCCTAATTGTGGGTGTTGAATCGGACCAAATTGTTTGAGATACCATAATTCTCTCCTTCTAGTTTTACCTTGCATCTTGTATTTGCCGGTTTCCAAGTAAACCTTGAATCAGACTTGTAGGATAGGCTCTAGGTTCTAAAACTAGGAATTGATCCAAACAATGAAGGTTCTGAGTCAGAAACCTACCCCACCCTAGGAACATTCTCCCCTACAATCTATGGACCACTCAATCAACCACCGTTATGGCAATTTTAAGTATTTAAAAACTTCCAATTCTTTTGTGGATCTTCAAATTGGAAATATATAATGAAAAGACATCCCATTATTTTATACTTTAATATTTAGATATTTTGAAAAGGAAATAGGTTATTAATTAATAAAAAAATTTAAAATACGAGAGCGAATAAATATACAAAATGTCAATAGTTAACTCTCAAACAAGGATTTTTGCAAAACGAAAAGTCGTGGGCCCATTCCGTTGGAGCACCGAGGAGCGGAAAGGAAAAATTATATGCGAATAAATGAAAAAGGAAACGAAAAGGATTGTCAGAAGTGGGATTTGAACCCACGCCCTCTCACGAGGACCAGAACTTGAGTCTGGCGCCTTAGACCACTCGGCCATCCTGACGTTGTTGGTGGACTATCCCCAGAAAATTATATTTATATTAAATTTATGATTTGCCAAAGCCACTTTACTGCCTACTCAGTGACCCTAAAAAATAAAAAAAAAATGAAGCCTTTTCCCTTCCTAGAGTAAAAGGAACCGAGGTGTGTCATTTAGGCTGAGTGCAAACCTCCGGATCATTTACTTAAGCTATACGTAAAAGTACAGTACTAATAATTCTTTCATAAAGTCAACCGAGTGCGCGAGTCACATCGTCCTAGAAGTCGAACCCCAGATCGCTCCGGCCATTTGTGGGCCATGGCGCATTGGCATCGCTTCTTTTGGGTTCGATTGTCCCCTAGATAATCGATTTCTACAATTAAATTTAGGAGATTTCATCAAGAATTTCCTTCGCTAAACCGAGCTAAAGCAATAATCGGCAAGGCAAGGCCCATCTGAAGAGTACAAGCTGCTGGCTTTGGCACGACACCGAAATCAAGGTCGCACAAGCAAAAGAGAGCTGCGCTCTAATAGGACCTTTTGGGCGGCGACGCGCGTGCGAGAGGCCGCCGAGCTTGGTCAACTTTCTGCATAGTGGAAACGAAATCTCCCCTCATTCGCACGCGATACTCAATATTATCCTTCGAAGGAGTCAACGGATATCGTGCGGAGGCATTTATTAGAGACAGGCGTGGCAAGAAGCTCGCTCCATTTATTCCTCAATCTCCGCCAAGATCATCTTTCCCTTTGGGTCGATTGCGAATGGAGAAACGGAACATCGCACCTCTTTCTTAATCCAGGTCACTATCCTCGTCCCCGCTCCACACCTCCCGAGTTCAACGAGCAGCTTCAATCTTCTTCTCGTCCTCGTCGCCGGCAGCCCGACCTACGGTAAGCGTCTTTGATCTCCAGGAGCGAGTCGAACAAATCCTTTTCGGCCTCGCTCGGCGATTCGAGAAGACCGCATAGAGGTCGAGTTTCCGGTTCATTGGTCTTATTAAACCGTGTTGCTTTCGGTGCCAATGCCTAGGTACCTTTCTTCCTTCGCATGTTACCTCGTCCTAGGACGGCCGCCCTACTCAACACGACCTCCTTGAGAGACTACAAAGAAAGTTACTCCTTCCATAATTCCTAATCTTGACCAAGCGTCCGACCTCTAATCAGATAGGAGAAGTAGTCTTGGATTTGGTATGCAAAAGCTGACCTTTGCACACCACTAGAGAGAGAGAGAGAGAGAGAGAGAGAGAGAGAGATCTTTTGCCGAGTTATTAAAGGGGTTCTTCAATGGGGCATTAGAATGTCAATGTAAAAATTATATCTCTGCTGTTTTCAACGGGCATTATCTGTGATATTGCTCTGGATCCAATGACCCACATGAGTGGCGCGAGATGTGGAATCCCTTTCTGCATTTTTCAACGGTCTACAATTAAGCTTAAGTCATCCCTACCCACTAGCCGTAGACAATGGAAAAAATAGATGCAACGACAATTTGGAAACGGCCCGGGTTGAAGCCGAAGACTCAACGAGAGGAAAAGTAAAATCAGACGGTAGATGTCTACGTGCATGGAATATCATAGTTTATGTCTTAAAGAGGTTTCTGACTTTGGAGTGTGTGTCTCGAGGTCAGGAAATGGCCATTGAATCAGTGTCCCAACGCTTAAACTATCCTATCCACGAGGCGATATCATTGTAGTCTTAATACTATATGGTTTTTGAGAAAGCTCTGTTCCACCTATCACGAGATTATTTTTTAAATCGACATCCGTCGCCACGGCTGAACAGGAAAATCTGTTGCAGCTCCGAGCTGATGACGATATGGCTCGTTTATAAAACTAGCAAGAGCACGCCCCTTCGCTTTCCGACCTTTTTGCCCGTCTCTCCTGATGCACTGAAAGTTTCAGCAGGCGCGACAAGCGAAGCCTCACGGAGAAATGTCCCGGTCGAACTCGAGGTCTCCACTGCCTTTCTTGTTCCGACGGCGCTCCAGCAGCGAGATCAAGAACTTGGCATCAGTTTCTAGCAGTCTACTGCCGGCTTTCGGAACGGTCATCGATGAGAACTATTTGCAGCTGAAGAAGTACGTGATTGCTCCGTACGATCGTAGATATCGGTGAGTTTTCCTTCTCCGGCCTGTCGGTTATCAAGTTTTTTTCTTTCTCAGAACTCTGAGCACATGATGCTATTGGGAGGAAAGATGGAATCCTATTCTGAACCCTGTATGTGCAGGTTGTGGCAAACGTTTCTTGTGATATTGGTCGTGTACTCAGCCTGGGCATCTCCCTTTGAGCTAGCTTTCAGAAAGGTAGCGACAGGACCTTTGATGTACGTCGATCTGATTGTCGATGGCTTTTTCGCTTTGGACATCATCCTGACGTTCTTCGTCGCCTACTTGGATAAATCGACTTATCTCCTAGTAGATGACCACACGAAGATTGGTATCAGGTGCGCGTCCTCGACCTTTCGTATTTCAGATCAACGACTTCATTTTCACCGGGTTCGTAATACAAGGGGGCTAGCGAACAGTTCGAACTTCCGGAGGGACGATCGGTCCCTCATTTTTCCGACTTATTTTTAGAGTATGGGACAGCCTGGGTATGAGCTACGTAGCTAATATCTTAGCTGGCCTAAGCCTTGAAAGAAACGTAGAATTTGTCATCTAACAAGCCTAGCTCAGGCCTCGAGACAACATTGATTGACTAACCTAGAAAGTTAATTTATTTTGGGAGATTTAGATATTCAGAATATATATAATTTGCAATTTTTTCAAGTAAGAGAGGATTTCCAACAAGCCTAGTGACTATACCTGATAAGCTAGTACCTTTTCCTTAGTTTTTGCCAAGTTGTCGTGTACCATCGAACTAGGGGACCTCCCTTTCGTTATGGTGTTTTGTGTCCTAAAACCAGTTAAAACCAATACCAGGACTAAGCATGCAGTCCAATGATATATCTGATCGAACCATTGAGTAAACGTACCAGAGTCAACAAACTTCATTACGCTGAGAGATTAGGAAAAGGAAGACAGTCTAGCAATCGATGAAAAAAAAGTTGCAGCACATCAAAATCTAAATAGATGCAAGTTGTGCAAAGTACCCTGCGGGAACGGCAAACGCCAAATTCTGGCACAGTTATCCCCACTTACTTGGTATCTATTCCATGACAAGGTATCATGTCTCGTCTGTCTGTCTACGATGTTCAGAACACTAGAAAAGAAAGACAATTATCAAAACACAGTTCCTAGATGGATTGTTCAGTTCGTTATTGAAGTTTTTCTATCCTAGGTATGTCACCGCAATTTATTTCCCTTTGGATGTGGCCTCAACACTGCCATTTCAAGTAGCATACAGAATCTTTACCGGAAAAATGCACGATGGTGACATTTTCGGCTTCCTCAATTTGCTTCGACTATGGCGACTCCGGCGTGTTAGTGAACTCTTCACAAGGTACCACTAACACTCATGTTTGTAGCTAAAATCCATTCAACTGTCATGAGATATTCTCACCTAGCAATCAACATCACTATTGATTGTTTTGACTCTTGAGTCTGGTAAAGATTACAGTTACGATGTGGGTCATCTATTTTGTGTATTCAGGCTAGAGAAGGACACTCGCTTTAGCTACTTCTGGACAAGATATTGCAAACTAATTGGCGTAAGTATATCCTACCTAGAAGGATGGGTATTTTCTTGGGTGCCACCGTTTTCTACATGGATATTCATATGGATGACTTTTCTTCCTGGCGACTTTCTCTGTAGGTCACCCTATTTGCAGTTCATTCAGCTGGTTGTTTCTATTTCTGGCTAGCCACCCATCATAAAAATCCAGATAACACATGGATTGGAAGTGAGGTTCATGATTTCAAACATAAGAGTGTCTGGCTGGGCTATACTTATTCCATGTATTGGTCAATTGTTACCCTCACCACAGTCGGCTATGGAGATTTGCATGCAGTGAACACAGGAGAGAAAATATTCAATATGGTCTACATGTTATTCAACATTGGCCTCACCGCATATTTGATCGGTAACATGACAAACCTCGTCGTCCACAGTGCTGTTCGGACCTTTGCCATGGTAATTGCTCTTATAACTGCTAGTTGTCCATGTAGCTCCCAATCTGCATCAGATAGTATCCATTTAAGTCTTGACACTCAAGCACCAGGCAGCACCAGCTCTTGAGAACTTCAACAAGAAAAGCATGAACCGGAAAAAACTACAGATAGTATTCATTGCCTTTTTGCCATCTTTTAGACTTCCGAATATGCTTATCAATGAACTTGGCCATTTGGTGGAGTCATTAGTGAAGAAAAAAATCAGATGAAAAATGAAGACAAAAAAATTGTCCAAGGATGAAATTCAAAGAACTGCCTAAATGAAGAAATTTCTAAAAAAACTGGTAGTTTACCAAAGTTAATAGCTTTTTACAAGGAATATTCCGTTCTAAGACAAAAGGTCAAGAAAATGAATTGAAAAGATGGAGACTTTATTAACTGCACTGAATTACAGAAGGCTGGTTGCAGAGCTTGAGAACCATTTTCAGGGCACAAAATTCAAAAAGAAAATTTGCAACACAAACGTCTCATGTTGTTCCCTGGATCTGTAGTGGACATTAATTCGAAGAAGATTTTGCTTGTCTGAAAAGGACCCATGTCATCCATATTTAAATCACTCACTGGCCATTACCTGCAGTACAGCTGACAATCTAAACACACTGACAACTTTGCAGAGGGATGCTATAAATGAGATATTGCGCTATGCAAGCAAGAATAGACTCCCAGAAGGTTTAAAAGAGCAAATGTTGGCACACATGCAACTCAAGTTCAAGACAGCAGAACTACAACAAGAAGAGGTACTGGAGGACCTGCCAAAGGCAATCAGATCCGGAATTGCTCAGCACCTATTCCGTAGAACTGTAGGAAATGCCTACCTATTCAAAGGAGTCTCTGAAGACCTTATTGTTCAGCTGGTAAAGCAATTTCCTTCCTTCTGTCGACTAAGTTTGCATGGTTAGTAACTTACTAGTTTGAACTAAGTTGTAGATATATCACAAAAATCCAAGGGGGTCTTCATCTCTGGACCTATCATTAAAAGATTAATCAGTTTTTCTTGTCCCCAAAAGTTTTTGTTAAAAGTTCATGTGCACCCTGTCTCAGATAATAGGTACTCTTGCCATAACTGAGGGCTAAATGCAGCGTTATTTTCTCCTAGAGTCTAAAATTCTGTGGTTTTAATGTGGTCAAAGAGTAGGCAGGTAAACTATGTTAATGTCTTTTCCACAGAAATTAATTCAACTGCGATATTTCAATTATTTGTTTCAACAGACAATACCTTAGAATTAAGTCATTGAATTCTTTACAACAGGTATCCGAGATGAAAGCAGAGTATTTTCCACCTAAGGTTGAGATCATCTTGCAAAATGAAATTCCAACAGACTTCTACATAGTAGTATCTGGAGCAGTGGTAAAATTTCTCCTTAATTGCCCGTATTATACAAGTAAATCATGTGGCCAAGTCTTAACAGTATCCTGGATTGCAGGATGTTTTGGCATACAAAAATGGAATGGAGCAGGTATGATCAGCACAAGTTCATCTAGTTGGAAAATTATATCCCATTTTTGCATTAGTTAATCTTTCGTATGCTGAAACTCTCAAGAGATTAAATTTTGATCCCTTGATGGCTTGCTGGAGCTCCTAATGATACTATATTGTACATTGTACATACATATGAAATATGCACATATACACATATATGCTAAGTTTTCACCTTCTTACTCCTATACATCTTAAACTTTCTACATTGTAACTTAACTTCTTAATATGACGCCACTGCAGCAGCCTCTGACAAAATTAGGCTCCTCTGAAATGGTGGGAGAGATAGGGGTAATTTTTAATATCCCTCAACCATTTACAGTAAGGACAAAAAGGCTCTCTCAAGTCATCCGGATTAGCCATCACCACTTCAAGCAACTGGTGCAGCCACATAGCAAAGATGGGAAGATAATTATTACCAACTTTGTTCAGGTTCACAAAATTGTTTCTACTTTCACTTGACTAATCTGAAGCGAAATAACAGCTAAATCATTGTCAAAAGTAATAAAAAAAAGGGGGCATCAGAAATTTGAGATCGAAGCATGCCATAAAAGTTAAATATCATAGTTTAAAAGAAAAGGAAGAATTTCCACCTCAGATATTGCCAATTTAAAGTTGATATCAGAACTTTTCTTCAGCTAAACTAAACCTATTTGTTTCTAGTTTGTCAGCTATCCTGACTGCTTTCTTCCTTATCATTATATAAAAATCACTCGATGTGTATGTTAATTTTATACTTTTGTTTCCTTTTCCGTAATCAGTATCTGAAAGGCCTGAAACCAGAAGTGCTAAAGGAAATAGAATTTCTGACGGAATCTCTGGGCGATGTGAACATAGAGGTACATCTCCTGAACTAAGCAATATTTTGATAGATTTAGTTTCCTCGATGAAATTCAAAGTCCACTTAAGCAGGTAAAAGTAGCCAATGCAAGCAATACATGGCAAAGAACATTCGTAATTTATTACCATTACGATGTAAATCAGCAGCTAACGAGAAAAACAGGGGTTGTGGTGATTGATATTCTCATTATTCTTCTCTTCTTTGGCAGCATATGTTATCAAATGAAGAACTCGAGAATGCTGCCAACGCTAATGGAGATGCAAATGGAAATGGTAGCTTCTATTACCCAAAACAATAATATCAGCATCATGCCATCTGGAAATAGCCACAATTTATCATGTCTTAGAACCAAACTCCAAAAGTACCAACTTCCTGCTGTGGCAGGGCTCACTCAAGTCCCCGTTCAACATATTCCTTCTTTAACATTAACAGGATCCTTGAATTCCCAGCAGAAAACAATCTTATTGCGAAAAAACACGGTACTATAGACCCAAGTCCCTCCGACTGCATGTGACTTTTAGGGCTTTGGTGATGAAGAAGAATAGATAGTTTGGGTGATATTTCAATCAGAGCCTACATGCTACATCTATTCACCATGGGTAAAAATAAGTTTCATAGATACAGTTGCATTTTCACAGTGCCAACATCAAGCAAAACAGTTGCATCTTCCCTCTCATAACTTAGTTTTCTGCAAGCTACTAATTACTATGATTTCAATCTTCAGCATCACTAGTTTTCTCGTGTAGTTGAATCTGACCCTTTATGAGTCCAAGTGTGTTTTATGTCCAAAGGTTGGGATCTGAGGGAAACCCAACCTATGGTGGGCTTCATTAAAGTGATATATTTAAGTTCATTGTTAGCTTAAAGAAATATTGGCGACCAAGATCTTTTTCAGGAGCCAATGTTCTTTTAATTGGTTCTTTATCGGGGTGTGTGGGAAAAACAATTATTACTCTTACTCTCTACTTCCATTTCTTATGCTAAATAAACTTATTTGCACCTCCAAGACATATTTACACATCACGTCAGTGAGCCATGCCAAGCCTCAGTTATAATTTTGACCACGCCACATGAAGAACCACTTTCTTTATATTTATTATCCTGTCATAAAATCTTATGTGTGCATTTCGCAGAAGCACCGCCACCCTCCACTACTTTACCAAGTACATTTCCAGTAAGGGTAATTATACACGACCATCATCCTAGTGAAAGTACATTGGAAGGCAACATGACAGGGAAACTGATACATCTACCCGACTCCATAGAAGACCTTCTCAAAATAGCAGGTATTATGAACATATTCTACTATTTTTATTGAAAATCAAGTCATTTCCATGTGATGCAAAACATAGAGTTCCCCAGAAAATCAAGCAACAGCAATGGAAGACATGAATATGCAAATTCTGTTGAACTTAATGGCTTTTAACAGCAGAGCCATCGACATATTACAATGAATTAATCTGCTCAAATCATTATCAGAAGCGCCTGTATATTTCACGCTTCAAATGCACACACATGTCCATATAAATTCATGAAAAGCACAAGTACACATCCCCGCACACGTGCTTGCACAAAGGATGATCACTAACGATGTGCTGCCAGCTGCTATAAGGGTAACTTTGTGTGCTCTTACTCTTTGTTTGGTAGTACAAAGAGTCAAACAGTCTGTTAAGCGATTGTTACATAAGATCACTTTTCTCTTTACATCCTTTTGAGTTCTAAATGCCTCCCTCTATGACAATTTTGACTTAGTGTTGTTTTACTTAATTTGGTGGGTCCAGACAAAAAGTTTGGCAAGAGCGGAAGCACAATTGTCATGGCTGATGGTGCAAAAGTGGAAGAGCTCAATGCCTTGAGAGAGAATGATCATCTGTATATCTTTTAGATTCATATGAATAGTTGTGGCATTTCTTCTTTTGTTAAACAATCCTCACCTTTAGCAAAGGATAGAAATATGAAATAGTTATTTAAATGCTTGTAAATTCTTTCCACAAGTGAATGCAATGATGAGTTCCATCTCTTTCCAAACTACCTAGAGAAGCTCAGCATATTTCTTGTCCTGCATATTAGAGTGGAATAAATACAGTTTTGAAGCTTGCCTTAATTTCCAACATTGAGCATGTCGATAACAGCATAAGCAGCTCTTTGAAAATGCTTCTTCTCTTCCTCCAGACCTTTCTTCCTCTCAAGAGCAGAATTCCTGCACTTCTCTATATCCTCGATGATTCCAGCACTGCTTTGATCAGCTTCACTATACAATAGTCATCATATAACTATTAGATGAGATTATCTACATGTCTGATTAGTCAGATATATGATTTTGCGATACAAGATGGATGAACGTCCATAGTGAAAGCACTCTTGAGTTTAACGAGTGATACCAAATGCATGATGGAAATCACTTATTAGGGCAGAGGCATTGGAGATTTTCTTTAGGGAAAAAAATGTCAATGACATGGTATACAACAGGCATCACCCATCAGTATCAATTTCTGAGTCTTCAGCAAAGTGATCAAGCTTTAATACAAAGAAAAGCATGAAAATATGTCAATTATCATAAAATCAAAAGCCCCAAAGGCCATAGCACACAAGGCGAAGTGACATTGGACGATCTTAACCAATTCACAAAGCTTTTCTTGTGAAGTGCCATCGCAGCAATTCGCAACAAAAATTAACATGGGCTAGTACTGTGAATTGAATGCCAATCATGATCGAGAGGAGCCTAAGTTTCAGCATGGTAGATAGAAGTAATGCAAACGGAAATCTGAACTCACTTTATCATATTCAGCATGTTTTCCATTGCCGCCTGCACCTGCTGCGACATATCTGCAGCCATGATACAACAGTCATCAAAGTCAATTACGTTTACCGGTCGGCAGAACCAAAGAACTCCACGTGCAGTAACGAGGCAATCCACATGCGTCATGCCATTCCTGTTATCACAACAAATCGCACACAAACACCGGCACCCATATTAATGTAAACTTTCGAGCCTTGGAGGACGATACACAAAAGTAAAACAACATATATCTTTCCATAACTTCGTCTATTTCATAATCCTGTCCGAGAAACATCTCAGCATGCTGAGTCAAACGTAGTTACGGAAATTGCAACCGGTAACTTCTTCCTGCGAACAATCTATCAGCCAATCATTCCGCGACTAGCCGGAACCATTTTAGTCCACGACATGAAGATCCCGCACGGTCAACAGAACCGGCAAGTGATGGAGGATCGAAACGCAATCCGATCACGTCCGACGCGACTGCACGGAAACAGATTGACGGCGCGATGCAAAAACGCGCCTACCTCGACATCGCTAGCAAAAGACAGTACGGACCGGCGATCGACCAACCGGAAAACACGGCGAAACGCCCATCGCCGGAAAACTCATCGGACAAGAAACGGAGGATCAAAACGCAATCCGATCACGCCCGACGCGACGCGACACAACACACGCCTACCTCGACATCGCTAGCGAAACGACGGTACGGACCGGCAAGCGACCGACCGGCCGGCCACCGCATTTCCAAAGCACGGCGAAACGCTCGCCGGAAAACTCATCGGATAAGAAGCTGGAAATCGACGTCGCCCGCGCGCGCGCGCGAGAGAGAGAGGCGCGAGCTGGAGGAGTAGAGAAGGGGAGAGAGGGAAGCGTGAGGAACCGTATACGAGGGAGGCGAGCTGCGATTCGGCAGCTGCCGGCGGCGGCGGCGGCGTAGGAGGGAGGCGGCGAGCGGCGTCCGCGTCGGCGCGAGACGGTGAAGTCGCCATTGGTCTTGAAGTTCGTTCTGTATCTCAGGCGAGAGAGCGAGTCGCGGAGAGCTCGCGAGTGATCGGACGCTCCCCGCGCGTTTCGCCGCCGGTTTTGTCACGGCGGAGCTGGGCGGGAATCGGGTGCGGTCGCTCGTACGGGCGCACTCTGGTGCGAGCGAGTCCTTTGCGTGCGAAAATCGCGGGCCCACAGCTACAGGGGCAAATGCTTGTGCGGATGAACCAGTTACAACTTACAAGTAGACGTTAGTACGCAATTTTTGAAACGTGGAACCTGCTTCGCCTCGGAATCGATCGTCTTTAATTTGGTCCGATTTCGAGATCTACTCGATAATTGATTTTTTTTTTATTCGTTTCATTTACAAAAATTAAAACAATAGCATATGAATGTCGATACAAAATAAACGGAAATATAAAGCAATAGAAAAATTAAGCTCATTTTAGAATAATAAATAATCTTCATCTAACGTTCTAATCGATCGGATGGGTGGATTCCATATCCATAACCTAAAACCTACTTACACGATATTTATTCCAAAAATTTGGAATCGAGAACCTCTTGTTTTTATTGGCAGTCCGTTTTCGAACAGAATCGGACCAATCGCACAACCCTAGTTTCGAATGTCTTTTATAAATCGGTAAATTTTAATATGAATGAATTTAAATCGTAATTAGATATTGATATATATAATTAACTCAAAGTTAGAGGAAAACTTTTTTTTTTTACACACGCAAAAAATCGTCAAAGATATTAGGGAATCAAGATTACGGTTATAATTAATTGATTATCAGGCCTTTGGGTATGACCTCCCTCCATCTGCGCCCTCCTTGAATTCCATTCAAGAACGTAAAGTAATATCCAAATATGAAGAGCACGAACAAATCTCTTTAATAATTAGCTTCTTATATGTTAAGATTATGTTTCGTCATTTGAATTTATAACTAAGATAGGAATATGATATGATAGAATATCCAAGGATTTTGCTATATCTTATTAACTTAATGAATCATGATAATAAAATCGGATATATTCATATCATATAATGTACGTTTTTATTATATATAGCATATCAGTATAAATGAACATAAAAGTTCACAAAAAATGTGGTAAAAATCTCTTGTGAACTATTGCCTAATTTATTTTTATTTTCTTTATTTTATTTTATTTTTCCTCTCTTTTTAACTTTTTAATTTTTTTATTTCTTTTTCCTCTTCCATCATTCTCTAATAAAATTTTATTAAATAATAAACAGTATTGATACAATTAAAATACCAAAAATATGATATAAATATAAATATATTTATATTTATATATTGAATATATATTACAAAAAGAATTAAAGTTGATTATATAAATAAAAAATATTAAGTTAAAAAATTAAATTATTATTTTTTGTTATTTTGAATTTCTTATATTAAAATTCATATGTTATTTATATAGAAATATAATTTCAATTTTATTAATTTAATAAGTTTGTTATTCGAAAAAAAATATTGTTATCATAAATATTAGAAATCATATCCATATTTATTCCATCATCCAATATGATTATTTTATCTTATCTATATCCCTCTCACATATGATTTTATCCCGTTTTAAGCATGCATCAAATACAGGATAGGATAAATTTTATCCCGATTACCAAATATAACCTAAAAGTACTCAGATTTCACAGGTTTTCGACGACACATTAAAAGCGCTAAGTTTGTTTCGGTGGTTGAGGAACATATTTGCATGCCCGGATTCAACGCATCGCATGAGTTCAATTCTATATCCTATTTCAGAAATGATATTGGGTTTGAGCCATTTATGGAAGTATGGCTCATGTCCCGCCTTATCAGTCTTTTATGTTAATCGGGATTAGAGGAGCCCATAGCTTATTTACCTGGAGTTTCACATTTCCAACCATCGAGGTGGGTTGACTTAGTGGTAAAATGGTCACTCAAGTCGTGATGAAACTATGAACAACTCTTGTTGTCTTGACCGCTAGTATCTTGGTGGGGCAATGATGACAGCTTGGGTTGCGTATGGTAACGTTTCTATTTCTTTCAATTTCTGTTCTTTTGTTCCCTGAAACAAAAAAAAAAAAACCTATTTTGGTAACGCCAAATTGTTTTTCTATTCCCCCTAATAGAAAGTTAGCCGGAATAGATTTGGAGCGAAACGAGAAACAAAATAAAATTGCTTTCGTTTCGGGAACAATTTCTAGAAATAAACTAATTTTCTTTTTTTATTTTTCTTTTATTCCTCTCTCTTGCCATGGCCACTTCCAACCGCCCAAAGCCACCGCCGACCGTCGACCACCGTCGCCCCCACCGCCCGCCGCTGCCGCCGTCGGACGCGGCGCTGCCTTTGCCCGGACGCCGGCCCGCCGCGCCACGGACACCGGACACCGAGACACCCACGCCGGCCGCCGGACGCCGCCCCGCCGCCGCCGCCCACCGTGAGCAAGAATAAAAAACGAATAAATACAAAAAAGAAATTGTTACATTACCAAACGCATTTCTATTCTTTTTTTTTTTTTTGGATACTCAGGGAACCCCGAACAGCCGGCAAGCGGCAGGTAAACCCTGGAGCGATGCTAGCGGAGAACCCACCACCCCGACGTCGCGCTTAAGATCTCGTGCGACCAGGCGGGATTCAAACTCCTTCATCCCGGGTAGACATCATGGAAGCGCTTATCCAACCGAGCCACCGTAGCGGTGGTAACACATTTCTATTCTCTTTCTATTCTAAGAGTAGAAATTTTGTGTAGTTATCAAACACATTCTTTTACTCAGAAATTGTTCCCCGAAATAGAAATAAAAAAGAACTATTTCTAAAAAAAAACTCTTCTCCAGTCAATAAGCGTTGTCATGCACACCCTTTATTGATCTCGAACCTCCCGGCGGGGACAGCGTCGAGTGACCATGCTCTTTGCACTGCTGCGCGGATATGCGCGGCGACGTCGTTCTCAGGCCAATCGGGTCGGGGCCAAATGGGCCCGGAGTCCAGAACAATGCCCGGGCTACGTTGGAAGTCGAGATGTCCATTGTCTCATCGGACGCTGCTATGCAACACGTGCACATCCGATTGCCACCTCATTCTCAGTTAGGCCGAAGATAAAACGAGACAGCCTCCCTTCCCATCCTTTTCACTCCAAAGTCCAAACCCAACAATAGCAAAAGCCTCGTTAGAAAGCCCAGATAAAATTACCCCAAAATAATTTTTAAATTTCGGGACCATCGACACTAAATGATATCAATTTCTTTGTTATTATCGACAAGTATCGGATTTAGTTGATGTTAATAAAGTTTAGTTGATAATGAACAGAACAATCGACAACTCACTAAAGAAGATATCGACAACAATAATTATCGACGAGGGCCTTTATCAAGATTTGAGAAGTTGATCAACAAAGTCATTGATGCAAGTAATCGACACAAAGTTTTAATAGCTTAGGAAAATTTAACTTCTTGTGGATATTAGTTTTAAATAATAGATATCAGTGGATAATAAAATTTATTGTAACCGTCGTTAGAATGTTATTTGTTATTTGAATTCCAAAATTGTAACTGCTTTATGTAACCGTCGATTGTGGTTTATAAACAGCCACATCGTACATTTTATAAGACGAATCAATCAATCAAAGAACCTAATATCTTTATATTTACTTTCCCCCAATTTAAATCTCTTTCAATCCCCATACTTTAGTTGTAATTTCAAATATCTCATCGTCAATTAAATTTCGGTGTGCATCTTAGTTGTAGTTTTCAAATCTTCGTCGTCGATTAAATTCCAAAGTTATATCTTTGTCATCGCACTTTGTCATTGATTAAATTTTGGCAAAGCTTTTTTTGTCATTGGCTTCATCATTTGATTAAATTTCATTGAAGTATATTTGTTCCTTGTGTACCATTGATACAACTCCTATTCCAAATCACCACAGATCCCGTATCCTCTTAATAAAATCAAAGAATGAATTTCGGCCATAGGTATATGGTTGATGATGCAATTTTGATGAAAATATCGATTAACCTAGCAAAAAATCCATTTTAGCTAAAGATCTGGCTATACTAAACTCACATAATTCGATTTGCATAGCCGTTGCTATAAACAGTTTACAAGTGATTCTAACTCGTCATGTTGACCGTTGGGTATTTAATATAAATAATTACACAATTGATACTTGAATTTTGGTCAACTATGTAACTTGGTTATTGAATTTTAAATTTATTCAATATGGTCATTGAACCTTAGCTCAATGTGCAATATTAATCACGAACTTATAATTTGTCTAATACGATCCATGAATTTCCTGTACATTTTTAATTTAGTCCCTAAACTATATAAAAAATTCAAAATTATTCTCGAACTTTAATTAATGGAGGGACATTATCAAACATTATCATTACCAAAAGTTCATGGACCACATTAAACAAATTAGGGCTTTGTTTGATAACATTTTTATTTCTCTATTTTTCTATTATTTTTTTCCCCGGAACAGAAAAGGAACATAAATTCGTTTGATAATGTCAGCTAATTTTCTATTCCTTGAAAGAGGTTAGTGGTCAAAGAATAGATTTGAAACAAAAAAAAATTAAAAAAAAAAAACTTACTTCTTTATTCCAGAACAAAAAGAGAAATAATGTCATTTTAGATAAACAAGCTCAACATAACCTCGTCTTTACATAATCGACATAAGGTTTGATCTTTTGACCCGATCCGAATCCCCATTTTTTGGAATAAAAAATAAAAAATATAAATATAAGAAAAATATAAATTAGATTTTGAGTAGTTTTACTATATTTTAATGTTAATTCTAGTTTATAATTAGTTTAGCATGAAAAATGTGAAAAATATTTTGATGAAAATTGGATTCAGATTTGAATGAGCTTTTAGGGCTTTACTATATGATTTTTGAATGCCATTTTTTTTAGAGACAATGCTACGTCATGAAAACTTGATGACTCCAAGCAACATTTGCTCTTTTTCTCAAAAGATTTATACACTTGTTTATTGTAATGCTCAAAGATTTACTATCAACCTCCTCATATTGTGAGTTATAAAGTAACGGGACTCTTTGTTGCCATTTCCAACCAAAGACTAACTATTATGTTGGATTTTCCTAGATCATTTTAGAACATCTTGATCAATTAAATCATTACAAAAGATAAAATGAAATTATGTTGGATTTTCTTAGATCATTTTAGAATATCTTGATCGATCAAATCATCACAAAAGTCTAGTTTTATCCAAATATAAAATGTGAAGTCTCTTTTTCATTAAATAAAATTATGTTGGATTTTCTTAGATCATTTTAGAATATTTTGATCGATTAAATCATAACAAAAGTCTAGTTTTATCCAAATATGAAATGTTAAGTCTCTTTTTAATTAAATAAAAAAAACCAGGAGCAGAAATTTTTAGGGTCATACCAAACGCATCTTTATTCTTTTTCTATTTCGAAATAGAAATTTTATACAATTATCAAACGCGTTATTGTTTTCCGAAACTCATCCAGAGAATAAAAACAAAAAAAATTATTTCTAAACAAAAATTATTCACAGGAACAAAATTGTTACTAAACGTACTCTAAAAATTCAGAGACGATATTACATAAGTCGAAAGTTAGGAACCATCTGTTATTTATCCTTAAATAAGTAACCAAAGTACGACCCGTGGCAATAAACAGAGGCGACAGCAAATATGATCATTCGAACCATTCAATTCAGAAAAGTAACAAAGTAAGTTTCTGTCATTTCCCATAAAAATTGAAAGAAAGACACGGTAGCTTCATTACCATGTGCAAGGCTAATCGGCCCCTAATGTCGAAAAAGAAAAAAAATTAAAATTTGTTAATCCTCAATAATTCCCCGCACGCACGCAGCGCACGGTGGGAATATATCGGTACTTGTGGCGGATCGAATGCAGAGCTTGTAAAAATAAATAAAATAAAAGGAAGAAAGAGATAAAGAAAGAAATATTTCTTTATCTAATCCTAGAATTGTCGTTTTTCGATATTTTTGTTTACGTTGGATTAGTACGATGTAAGATGTCATTTACTCGGCGTCTTTTACCTGCGACCGCGGTGCTCTTCAGGCTTCGTCGGTCTCCAGACCTTGATTTACTTAAAGACCAGCCACGTCGGTTTTCTCGAACGCGAGTCATTTAGGAGAAAATAGAGCTCGTTTTACCCCGGTTGGGGAAAAAAAATATTGCACATCTTCATAAAACCATCAAATAATAAAATTTAAAATTTTCAAATAGCACAATTAATGTGATTTAATAAGTGTCTATGATACATTGTTTAACATTTTTCTATTGTTAAATAAGAAGATTAAAAACGTTTTTTTTTTTTCGATCCTACTCTATTCATATTCTAACTCTATTCATATTTTAACTCTCGCTCTCGGAATTTTGTCTTATCTCCTTACAGGGCGTGGAAGTCGAAATTCACACCTGAAACTAATTCGTTCCCACCCTAATCCCCCTGAGAAGGTGGGGATTCGAACCCCCCACCTCCCCCTTCCATTAGGATAAACTCCAGTGATTGAGGATTAACAACGTTAAAAACTCTAAACTTTGTCCACAATAATGTCAATAATCCAAATTCTTTTTTTATGTTATCAAAATCTTCAAATCAGTACCAACGAGAAAATAAATTAGGATGTTTGCATGACATTGGGCCAGCTTTATGCGCTTGGTATTTTTGTCATGCTAATACAAGTTTTGGGATTTTGGTGAAGAAAAAATTGTGCCGACAATAGGTGAAAAGAGCCCTCCCTTTATGTTGAGTATCTTACTCTTCCACAAATTCTTGGTGCGACAATTAGGCGTCTAGCATGTGTCAGTTCAAGTAAACTTGAGTGTTGAGGCCTTCTAGCTTTCTTGTAAACAAGTTAGAACCTTAGCTATTTTGTGACCCTCCTCATTCAATCAAAGAACTCATACGACATAAATGCCACGCCCTATCATAATTTACAACCCAATTGACCAAAGACTTGATGACTGCTACAGTGACCGATTCAACATGAATAGACATTGAAACCGATTCGACAATTCTAGCCCCGATCGTACCTGGGTCTACATCCCTTGCCCATCAATAATTCGACGTAGCTAGCTTGATTCGTGTCCTATTTGTCGAGCTTTTTGATTATTGATGGCATGGCGGATATAATTTCTCTTTTTTAACCGTATGTTGTTTAAATCAGAAAAAAAATAAACCTGTCCTGAAATTCTTTAAAATGTCTTCTTCATTTTTGATTACGAGAAATCCCTGTTTTTCCCTCTTTTTTTTTTTTTTTTTTTTTTTTTGGTACGACCGCTTTTGTTCTCTTGACCCGAGCCGTTTACCGTCGCTAGCACTTTTTCAGGTACAGTCCAAATTACTTGCCCTGCAATTCAAAAGTACTAGCCGACCAAAAAAAAATTCAAAAATACGGAAGCGGGGGAGAAAGAGGACCGTCGATTACAGGTACGGCCCAGAGGAATAATTTCATATCCACCGTCGGATTCCACGCAGCGCGTTAACTGTCGCACCGGAAAACGACAAAAGAGGGACCGACCAATGAGAGGGTGAAGTCGCAACAGTCGGTGCAGTACGGAAACTTGGGCTCTAAACCATCGGTTGGGGCTTACCAGAAAAGCCCAAAAGACAAAAAAAAAAAAAAAAAAAAAACCATGGTGATTATAATTGAGAAATACCACGTTTACTAAAATTAGTTTACAAATTAATGTACTAAATAGCGTGTGGGTTTGCAATTGATTATTGAATATTGCCCATTTGTGTATATACCCGCTTGTGGTCCAACACAGTATTTATTATACTAATTTCGTAAATCCATTTTTATAAATTTAGCTTCGTTCTCCTTTGTTTTTAATTCGACGTAGCATTATTCTTATGATTATTTCGATGGGACCCATTTTATTTTCGCGTGTAGAGATCAATTGGTACTTTAAACCATAAATGCGCTGTACCAAATTCATGCCTAGGAAACAATGGGGCTAGAAGATTTTTCGTAAGAATTTTACTCCATTTCTACTTAACTCGGTCTATTATCGTAAGGCTGTAATAAACTGAAAATGACATCCCTAATTTTATGGCGCTTGACTTGTAGGCGAAGTCCCAAATGTTTTACAAATTTTTACGAAGCAGGTAGCATTCAAAATTCCAATGTGGACCGGATGCATCTATACTAGCAAATTTTGCTCCCATTTAGATGAAAGAGCTCAATGAAATATTTGACTTCCTTCTGGGATTGCTCAACTAGAGCCAAGGGTAAAAAAAATTGTCATGATTCATGTACCATCTCCATTCTCTACTTGTGCTGGAATCATTCCCTACAATAATAAACTTTTCCAGCTTTTAGTCAAAAACTCACAAATTTTGAAGGCCTTTGATGAGAGGCTTGCCAAAGGAAAAGTTTGGAAATGATTAAAGGGAATCCCATTAGCTGATTGCATGGGGTCCAATTAGGCTGCTGCTGTTGCACTTTGTATTCATTGCATCGACATGATCCATCAATTCTCCCATGTGCTTCATCTAAGGAAGCAATGAAAGGACACATGATTGTCATTACACAATTCCCCTTTTCTTACTGTTAAAAAAGATTCATCGAATAGCGCCCTATCGGTATTTGTTAACTTATTGATCTCTCCGACACGATGCATTTGAAAATTGAATTGTTCGAAGTAAAGTATGATTAGCAAGTGTCTCGGGATAGTAATTAAACAATACCCTTTATGCTAAGAGCAAGCAAAGAAAAAAAATATACGCTCGGATTTAAGTAGTTAAAATAAGATTTATCCTATATTTTAATATGGATTACTCGTTTTTATTTGGATTTATCTCTTAATTTGATGCGTATTTTGTGAAAAGTCGATTTGGCATGGGATGAGGCATGCTAATTGGCCATGGTGAAGAATTAGGGCACCCATTATTGCTGAGTTTTACCACCTTTATTCCTCGTTGAAAACCAAAGAGAGAGATGGAAAGGAGAACTAAGGGTGCACATGTAGGAAACTTAAAGGAAAAGTAGGGTTAAAATGGGAATAAGGTGAGTATGTTTTTTTTTCAGAAGAATGCCATGGAATTTTAACTTTACATACAAAAAGCCGGTATACGTAAAGAATTACAAAAAAGAAAAAGAGCAATGTAAATAAGCTTTGCACAAATATTGTAGAACATCCTAAACACAGTAAATCAAGGAGAATTGAGAATTTACGTGGATTAATAGAACCGATAAACATAATCACATTAAAGAGCACAAGATCTTCGTAGATATATTCTCAATTTCAATATTTAAAGAAGCACATCACGAAGATATTTTTAATAATTTCAAATGACCTTTGCATTGATGTCGGCTGATTTTGGGTTCTGAATATTATTAAATAAAAACCAACCACTAAAATATTGAAAAGTAAAAGTAAGGGGGAAAGAAAAATCACTCTCGACTGCCTTTTTATTTTGATCATGCTATATAAATAAATAGTTCTTTTTTACTGGACTTGGGGTTTAAAAATATTATTGATCACAGGTTTCAAGACTTTGGGGATGAACCTTACCTGATTCGACCAGTAGTAATAATTATCCATCCTCCTGAAAAAAATTTTATCAGCATTCTACAGACTTAAAAAAAAGATAACTTTTTTTTTTTTCAGCTCTCCATGATAAAAAAAATCCCTGGTCAGGAGGCGATTCTGACAGGGAAACAAAGAAAGGAAAGAGGGAGGAAAGCGCGGTGAAATTACGAAAATGCCCTTCTACGAATACGGTCACCTTGCTGTGTATTTATGTCTTCCCCCCTCATCTTACAGTACAAGACAAGAGAGAGAGATGGAGGGAGAATGAGAGAGAGAGAGAGACGTACAAACTAGAGAGAGAGGGAGAGGGGTTGAGGGGGCTTGTGGGTACTGTGAAAAACTGAAGAGTGCACCAGAAGCTCATTGAAGCTCTGATTTTGAGGCAAGAGAGAGAGAGAGAGAGGAGAGAGAGAGTGGAGAGGAGTGTTGGGCAAGCATCGCGCATACTACATAGAAAGCAGGCCTGGCCCCTCTTCAATTCACTGCATTCCCAGCTTTTGCATTGGAGGGTCTCTCTCCTCTGCTGAGAGAACCGCTAGCCAACGACGGGGTCGCTTTGAAGTTTCCCGAAAGAGGAGAGGGAGGAGAGAAGAGAAGAGAGAGAGAAGGACCCAAGTGAGTTCCTTCGATTCTCCATCCCCTCCGACCACTTTTGCCTTCTTTCGAGTCGATTCCGTGGCTCCCCGGCTCGCTTTCTCTGACTCTTGCGATGCAATTTTTGAGCTTTTTGCTTTGTCTCATCTTTCTGGGTCTATTCGCTATTGCGGGTTGCAGAGAATAAAGTTCACCCGCGCGCACCGTGTTTCTCTCGACTTTCGCACCACTGTTCTCTCGTGTCGTCGGACGGGGCCATTGACGTCGCCTGCTGGGTTGTGTAAGCAATATCAAAGTTCGCTCCTTTTTCCTTGATTTGTTTTTTTTAAGACTCTTTGTCGACACGATCGGGAGTGGGTGTTTGGTATTTTATAAGAAGCGAGTGAGGACGACAATGAGGCGATTTTTATGATCGTTTCGCTCCCGTGTGTGCTGGGTAAACACGCAATGCGCGTGTTCGCGGACTGTGCTTTTGCTGTATCTGCAGAAATTTTGATTTCTGTATCGAACTTGATGGATCGTTGATCGCTTTTGTTCTGGGTAATGCTGCTTATCAATGGGTTTTGGGTTTTTGAAAGACCTATTTCTCTGTCTTCATCGTTGAGTTGTTCCCTTGAAAATTTGTTGGTCTGGTGCAGGTAAAGCTGCTTGCTTCTGTTTACCGGAGGGAAGCTTTCGAGATCTTGACGCAATGCTGATGAAGAGGACCGTGTCAGTGCAGAAGGAAGCGGGTCCAATGGCGAAATCAGATTCTAACTTGTATGCTGGTTTGCAATCTGCCCTTAGAAGGCAGAATCGTAGGAGCAATTCCCTTTTCAGCATCCCTGGTCTTTATGCGGGTTTAAATCCGAAGGGCTTAGCCGATGCTGATTCGGTTAGAAGCCCCACATCTCCTCTTGATTTTATGCTGTTCCCATATCTGAGTAACCCCATGAGGTCCCCTCGATCGCCTTGTGCCGGGCAGCGAAAGAGCTGGGACTGTAGCAAAGTAGGCTTAAGCATTATAGATTCTCTTAATGACAAGGGAAAGGGAAACTTATCCGGCCGGGCTCTCCGGTCATTTCATACTGGAAACATAATTTTTGGACCCAATATCAGGGTTAAGAATCATAATATTGAGACCAGAAATAGTTCCATTGAGTCACCGAAGTCCCTACCTAAAGATTACACATTCTCTCGTTACGCCCGTGCCAAATCTCCACTTCACTCGAGCAGCACCAGTGTCGTTTTTGAAATTGCAGATGGCCCTGAAGAACCTGACCCTTTGGGCAAAATCCGGTCTAGCTCACTTGATTCTTGCACAATGATGAGTTATCGTCCTCAATTGATTAGAGAAAGTCCAAAACTAAGTAAGGTTTCGTGTACTAGTCCGACTTCAATCCCTCCTCTGTCGGTTGATCCTGGCAGAGGGTTCACTGATTCTCTCTCAGCGAGCGAGATAGAAAACTCTGAGGATTATACTTGCGTGATTTCACATGGTCCTGATTCTAAAACCACTCACATTTACGGTGACTGCATTTTAAAATGTCACCCAAGTGAGTTGAGCAATTTTGTCGAGGAGACAGAGGAAGACACTGTATTGCCTCGAGTGAAAAGCTCAGAAACCCCTGCTTTGTATTCTCATGATGATTTCTTGAGCTTCTGTTGCACGTGCAAGAAGCCATTGCCAGAGGGTGAAGATATCTACATATACAGGTCTGTATAAACTGCACTTCGTCTCATGGCTTCACCATAGTTCTACTGTACCTATATTTGCTCATTATGGGTGCCTTGATTTGACTTCTTGCAGAGGTGAGAAAGCATTCTGTAGTGTGGAATGTCGTTCAGAGGAGGTTTTGTCTGATGAGATTGAAGAAGCCGTGGAGGATTATGATAAGTCGCCGAAGTCCAAAAGTGGAGATAAGCCTTTTCAAAGTGGCTCTTTTCTCCCTTCGTAGTAACCAGTCATGTGGTCTCTGTGGCCACCATGCCCATGATCGCTGGAACAATCACTGAGGTAGATGCCCCAGATCGTCCGTTCACCAAAGAGCTGTTTTTGTGTGCATCAGTTAGCAGCCATGGATGATCAATTTTGTACATTTCTCTCTTCACCAAAAGAAATTCAGCTTTCATGGTCTTGGTGGTGGCAAATATCTGCTACAGCATTTTTTGGCTTTTTGGAAGAGACATGACCGTATTATATGCGATGATAACTCATATTATATTACATAATTATTTGGCATATGAAATGGGTGTTAGCTGATTTTTATGGCTCCCCATCTATATCCCCTACATTTTTCTTCCGGGGTAAACTTTTCCTGTAATGGCGGCCGACTAAAGTGCTTTTTCATAATAGTATCAAGTTGCTATTGTAAGACCATGTGCTCTAAATTCCTGCTCTTGTCTGATGTTGATTACCGTCCACCATCTTTTGTTCCCTGATGTTGATTAAGAAGGCATATGCTGGACTTACCTATTCAACAGCCGACTGAGATCCTGTCTTGAGATTATGTCGGGAATTCAAGTTCTGCAGCGATCTTTAGCCATGTGAAATGTGTTTCATATGTTTCTGACTGTTGTTTTCTTTTGACTATCTGATTTTGCTAGAAGTGCCTCTAGAAACCAGTGGAACTTGAGTGAAAGTGACTTTATTGTCGGTAATGAAAGCGAGGGTAACTTGAGAGCGCACTGGGAGAAATTGAGAATTCACTCGTATCTTCTTCAAGGTAAATCTCATTTGGTTGCTAGAAATTTCAGACGGTCGAGGAGCCAAGCCTGTTACGTAGGAGCATGTGTAAAGGAACCGGTGATAATCTCCTGAATGAGTTTTTAACCAATACTAACACGAGTACGGTGAAGTGCTAGTTTGCATATCTGAAGGAAGTTCAGGCTCGAAAGCTCATCTCACGATGAGTATCCTTTAGACCAAATGGTGTTCTCTGCCTAGCTCGATGGATATCGGCCTATTAAGCTCAACTTCTGTTCCGACCAATTTGAGTAAATTGACCCAATTCATTTGATGAAATAGTCCTTGGTTATCTTCCAGGGGAACATATTATGACAGCAATTCTGTTTGCTTATTTTTCTGCAACTGAACAACAAGCAGATAGAACTTTTATTAACTTGGAAGTAGTGTGTCAAATTACCAGTATTCTCTACAAGAACATTGCCCAGCACTAAACCGATGGAATCTGTAATTATCCCGCAGTATAATCTCTCTCTCATACGTAAAGGATACGAACTTCATGAAGGAATGACAGTCTCCACAGATCCGAAGGTTATTAACTATTCGGATGGTACTATTCTTGCTGCTTATTAGCCCGAATGCCACTGCCAACCTCTCACTGTGATGACTCGAAGTTTCATGTCGCTCTTTCTGTAATCTCTCCTCGATCTCACCTAACATGGAATATATTTCTGGTGATTGAGAGTTCGAGAAGTCCTCGGCTCTGAATTCATGGACGGTACCATTTTGTTCTATCAAGCTACAGCCTGGATGCTTTCGAATCCCCAGTTCGTATAGCTTTGTTCTGGCCAAACTCAAATCATCCCACCTTCCGGCTCTTGCATATATCTTCGAAAGAAGAACATGAGCTGCATCGTTTGTAGGGTTGATCTCAACGAGACGTTTGTGTGCATACTCTGCTAATTCGACATTCTGGTGGGTTTCGCAGGCCCTCATGAATGAGCTCCAAATAATAGTATCTGCTTCCACCGGCATGGAATGAATAAGTTCTAGAGCCTCTTTTAAGTGCCCAAAACGACCGAGGAGATCGACCATGCATCCATAATGCTGAATCCCGGGTTCAATTCTGTATTCATTTTTCATCTTGTGGAAGTAGTTGTATCCTTCATCTATCAGACCTCCATGGCTACAAGCAGACAGAAGAGCTATGAAAGTGACCTGGTCAGGCCTCATTCCTGCAGCTTCCATCTTCGAGAACAGGTCCACCGCCTTCTGCGCTTGTCCCTCCATAGCATATGCTCCTATCATCGCCGTCCATAGACATACATTTTTATCTGTAATTTTTGAAAACAATGCTGTTGCCTTTTCAACACTTCCACATTTCCCATACATGTCTACTAAAGCAGTTCCCAGAAAGTGATCCAATCGAATTCGGTTCTTTTGTATATACAAATGGATCCAGGCGCCATGACTCAGCGCCCCGACGCTAGCACAGCTAGAGAGCATATTGGCTAAAGTGATTTTATCCGGTTTTATGTCTGAACTCTGCATCTGGTGGAACAGCTCGAACGACTCTTGAGCCGAGCGAGATCTAGTATAGCAACCGATCATGGTGTTCCAAGAAATCAAATCCTTCTCAGGGATCTCATCAAAGAAACCTCTCGCTTTATCGACATCCCCAGCTCTGCAGAACCCATCCAACATCGAGTTCCAAGAGACAGCGGTTTTACAAGGCAAGTGCTGAAAAATGGAGTAGGCATCATCCAACCGACCAAATTTTGCGTACAAGCTAAGTAGAGAATTCCCAAGCATTCCCTCGACAGTCATTCCGTGTTTCACAATGAAGCCGTGGATGGATCTTCCATTGTCGTAACCATCCATATTAACGCAAGCGGTGAGAGCGGTAACGAGTGCAACCTCATCAGGCGTCACATCGTCGAGCATCATTTCAATAAACAACTCGAGACTTTCCAGATACCGACCAGCTTGAACATAGGCCGACGTCATCGTTGTCCAAGAAATCAAGTTCCTCTCTGTCATCCTGTCGAACAGCTTCTCGGCTTCATCCATCCGATGGGCTTTCACATATCCGCATAGCAGCGTCGTCCACGAAACAACATCGTTCTCGGCTTCGCTGCCACCCAAAACCTCACGCGCCTTCTCCATCTCCCCACATTTCATGTACATATCAGCCAAGCAGTTCAACAAAGCACCCCCGATCTCCATATCATTCTCATCGATGTACAAATGCATCTTCTTGCCCATCTCAAAATCCCTCATCTTCGCGCACGCCGAAACTAAGCTGACCATAGTGACCTCATCCGGCTCGACCCCCTCGGCCAACATCCGCCCGAACAAATCCAACGATTCTCTGAACATTCCCATCCTAACGTAACAAGATATCATGGTATTCCAAGCCACCACATCTCGTTCAGGAAACTCGCTAAACAGCTGGCGCACTTCCCGCAGTCTCCCGGCCTTCGCATACACACCCATCAAATTCTTCCTCAGAGAATCGCTAAACCCCAACCCGGCCTTCAGCATCCGCCCGTGGACTTCGCCGACGTCTTCAACCGCCACAACTCTCGAGGCCGCGCTGATCAAGTAGTGGAAAGTCGACATGTCCAGCGCCACCCCTGAACCGACCATGCGACTGTAGGACGCCAGCACGTCCCCCGGCGAGCCATCCCGAAGCTGGCTCTGCATGTAGTCGTTCCACAGCGCCGTCTCCGACAGATGGGTCCCGCTCAAGACGCGGCGGCAGTGGCCGAGGCCGTCGACGGAGACGAAGAAGCCGAGGAGGCTGCGGGCGACGAGAGGGTCGCGGATGGAGCCGGTGGTGATCAGGCGAGCGTGGATCGGCGCGAACTCTTCGACGCTCGAGCAGGAGCTTAGCAGGGAGATGAGGTTCTGCGATCTCGAGGGAGCGGTCGAGCTCCGACGTTCGGCCGGCGTTCGGGATTGCCGGCGGAGAGGAGGGACCGCGGCGGGACAAGCAACGGCCATCGAACAACCGCCGCCGCCGCCGCCGCCGCTTTTCGGCTCTGGTTTCCTTTACGGGAAACATCGGAGTCGGAAAGAACGGTTTTTTCAGATGAGAAGCGCACGTGACATTTTTCTAGTGGATAGAAGGGGAGCTCGTTGCGAAGTGATAAGGTACGAAGCTCACTTTCTTCAATTGGAGACCACTCTCGCTACTTTGTTTCCGTACAAGTATAATTTTGCACCTTGGATTTTGATTTTAGACAGCACTTTGCACCTGAGTTTGGTTAATATTTATCGTGCCTTTGTTTACCATCCACGAGTGTCCCCGTGTGAATTTCATGCTTGCCAACCACTCAAAACCATCGACTCAATTTCTCAATCACTCGAAACACCGCCATTCGCGTATCCCTCTCCAACGCCTCTGTTCTCTCTCTCTCTCTCTCTCTCTCTCTCGCAGGCTGTTGGGACTTGACAAACACCAATACTCTCCAAAAACTTTCATATCTTGTTTAACACACCGATACGTGTACGATATGTTCCAACATGTTCCGATACGTGATCAACTCTTCCCGACATGTTCTTACACACAAGTTTGAAATTTCGACACGGGATTCCGATATGCATGTGTTCAATTTTAAAAATTTTCAATACTTAAGGGGTCAAAATATTAATATATGAAAAAATAATGAAAATAATAAAAATAAATAGGAAAGAATTTCACTCTCAAATTTCTTGTTTCTGAGTTTTGACCTTCTCGTGAGTGATGATTGAATGTCCCTCCTCTCGCCGGCGTCGCTTCGTCAACCCGGTGGCCTGCCCCACCGGCTGTCACAACCACCTCCGCCCCAAACCAACTCACCCCGACCTCACCTCTACCAGGTGCATTTCTGTACACTTTTTGTAGCTTGATTCGACTGATTGGTGTCTTGAATTTTCTCGAAGGGTCGCTTGTCGTGTGCAAACTTATTTAATTATGTTGTTTGGTGGCCCTTTCTAGGAGATCCCATGCCGTTGCGTGGTTGTATCTAGGGAAAAATGTTGAATAGGGTCGACATTTTCTGTGAAGAGTCGGATTTGATTGGAACTTGAAATTTAGGTAGTTTCATTAGTTTCGGAATGAGATTCGGTTAGGAAATTCCATCGTTTTGCTAGTTTTTAGTGATTTCTTGACCCAATTGTGGGTAGTTGGTTCATGGTTAGAAAAATTGATAAAGATGAAGTAGAAAAGACCCAATATTTGTATGATTTATAGATTCGTAAAAGCATACTTAAATTAAGATTTTTTTTTTTTTGCTTCTTTCAGCCTTTCGCAGGCATCACCTACTAGTTATCTCTTTTGGTCTATGTCATTGGCTTGTGAGTTATTTCTCACATTTTTCATGGCGAATTTAGTGATTTCTTTTTCTTTTAGAGTTCTTGTTCTTGATTTTCATTTTTCTCAAACCTTTTTTTTTTTTGCAAAGAAGCTCCAAGTTAATCTTTACTAGGAACTTCGAACTAACTAGAAAAATCTCACTAATCTTTGACAAGTGTAAAAAAAATAGGACATGTTCCTTCAAGTTTACCCTTTTGTGTTTGTAATTTTTTAATTTTCCGTTCAATCTTTGTCAAATTAAAATAATAAATGATATTAATAAATGCTGGATTAATATTTTTAGTATAAATTAATTATATGCTATTTTTATTTATTTATTTATTTTTGTATTTATATATAAAATATATATTTAATATATAATGTGTCGGAACGTGTCGAAATTATCTATTTTTGAAAAATGACGATGCGCCAAGTATCGCATCGTATTACGTGTCTGTGTCAGTATTACATAGGCTGAGACCATGGACGGCCCGAACAACGGCAGATCTTAGGGTCATATGATCTTTCCCTGATAGTGTTTTGTCCAGAGGCATGAGAGCGCACATGACATGCAGGTTGAAGAAGCCAGGAATACTTTCACTATCTCCCTCGATGGAGATCACCTTAATTTTATAATGCTTCAAAGCTTTTAAGGAGTGCTTTCGATTATGATCTCACGAATTGCTTGTAGAAGTTTAAAACTCAAGCGGAGCTTTCCTTCAGACAAACAGAGCATGTTCCATCCTTTTAAGCCTGTGCACTTGGGCAGTGCTCATGGCTTGTCCACTGCAAGGTGCTCCCTTCACAGAGCGAACCATCACCAATAAAACAAAGGGAAGATACAACCTTGATTAGCGTTGGCTACTCGGCTAGACGACACCAATGCGGCCGTGGATCCTTGTTTCAGAAAAGGGAGTTAGGACCTCGACAGGCCCGACAAGAAGCACCAGGCTGCTTTGAGAAGTCGCGTAAAAAAATGCACGAGGCCATGTACAAAACCTAAGCTGAATTAAATTGCAGTCAGCGCTAGTTGCACATCGTAAACCGCAACAGCTTCTCGAATCACATCGATTACCAGCAAGGGAAGAGATTCCTAAAGTAGCGGGACACGCAACTGGAATTTATGAATGACCATTGAAAGAATAGTTGACATCGACGAATCGATCCAAATAAGGATTATTTCTGGGGAAACCCACTTCAAATGCAGCCCATCGAAACAGGATCGCCTCTACTTACCAAAAAAAAAAAAAAAAAAAAAAAAGGATAGCCTCTAGCTACGACTGAAAGATCAAATAGACATCCCGATAGGCAATCTGCCAAAGCCCCAGATGCCTGCTTATTTGAAGACGTACAAATCGCAGCGTAAGTGCTGCTCGCTCAATGCAATCACCATGAATTTCCAACTCCTTTCGGGTACAGATATTGAGGAAAGAATGGGAACCGCCAACAGGCACATCGGACCTGGAGAAAGCCATGATGCATCAAGTCAATGTTGGGATGCCACTTTGGGAATGCGCTGTGGCTTCAGATCCATCAAAGTTGTCCGGGGACACTCCTTAGGACCAAGCTCAGCCTCTCGTCTGGCGAGTATTGTAGGACTTGCAGTTCAAGCACTTCTGAGCCACTACATGGAATTGCACATGACAGGTTTTCCCACAGTCGTTGCAAAGAATCCACACCTGTCATGCAGCAATCCGTATTACATTCTTGATATCCAAAACTAAAGAACAAACGTTCCCACCAGAAAAGGGACGATGCACATGGACATTTAAGGTGAGCACAAAGTATGATTTTCCCAGGGTCAGGATGATGACAAAGGGCGATATATGATTTACCATTTTATTCTGGTAAGGCTCTGGCATCGGTGTTGCAGCAATCTCCCGATCGAATTTCTCCCAGACCTTTGACATATCACAAACGGACTTTGAACAAAGGGGGCAAGCATATCTGCGATGTATTCAGCATATGATGGACCACATTCGTGAGAAGTCCAAATAACAGTCAAGGGATTTCAGTCAAAGCTACATGAGCAAAAAATAGATATTTTGAGGGCTTACTGAAAATGATCTCTCATCTCCTTCAAGCAGTTCTGGTGAATCATGTGTCCACATGGCATAGCAGTCACATCGTTCCTTGAGTCGAATAAATACTGCAAATCACCATTTGGTTACTCATGAAGCACCAAGACCAAAGGATGCCATCCCATTTGCAAATTTGACTCAAGTAAATTTCCATGACAAGTAACACTGAAGTTTATCTTAGCTCAATATAATTCAGCCAATCCATACTTCAATCAAAAGAAGAGAAAATAGAAAAGAATCAGAATTATGCAGGACCAAATTAAATCTTCACCTCAAAACAGACAGGGCAATCATGATGCATTGCTCCTTCAATACAGGGGTGGCTGTTCTTGAGCAAAATAGAGTAACAGCAACCTAAAACATAAGTGAAAATTAAAACACAAATCAGTCTTCCCTTAACCACCCAATATGTAATATCAATCCAAGGCTCACAATAGAAAGGGCTTACTTACCACATTTGTAGCAGTGGAAAAAATTTTCGCTGCCCCCAGTTCTGGACAGGAAAGTAAGAAAGCTCAATCAGAGAACCACAACCTTAAAGACCTCTCCAAAAAGAATACAATAAACCAGACAAAAGGCAGAGAACAATAATACGAAAAGGAGAGGTAGAAGAAAACAGTCAAGCGGCATAATACTGGGAATGGACTGGAAAAGACATAAGCAACAGATCTGAACGTATTCCAAACTCATAATGTCATAAAGTAGTGAGAAGATCTTACTCATATTAACTTAAAAATTGACTCAGAAAGGGGAAAAAAAAAAAAAAGTAACTTCAAGGTGAGGTGACAAAAGAAGCAGCAGCATGCTAATTCTAAATTTCATTTGCTAATCCATAACATAAGACCTTCAACAAGGAACTCTTAAGACATTGCTGAATAACAAAATTGTCAAAGAAACAATTGAAAACATAAGCAATACCTGCATATTCCACATCCACTGCAGTGGTATTGCTTTTTGGATGTCTGCAATAACAGAGAGCCATAAGCTTCTTCCAAGATGAAATAGACACCATGTGACAACAACATAGTTTGACAGACATGTACATTCATCTCATTTGACAATTGTTGAAGCTATACTATTAATGACATACAAAGGTCCCTGAAATGCAAGTGGATGCAAGACCTGACAGAATGTCCTTGCTTGCAATCTATGGTTGAACGCAATTTTTAGTAGATATGTATGGAGGAGAAAGCCACCACACCACAAACTTCATTACAGGAAAGAGAATTCATTGAGTCAAATCGAAAATATATGTATCAGAGGGAAGATAAGCCACTTACATCATCGTCAAACAGCTTGCACGTCGCACAGAAGTATTTCCCCATGCACACACCACAGTTTATACAGAACTGCTGGACCTGCATTGATGGCAGCTAACATAAATATTGGAAATTCCCTTCCTCAAAATAAGATTATCCAAGTGGGAAAACTAGGGGCAAGATGATAGTTATCATTCTCACCTGTTGTTCAGTGCCACAAAGGGAACATATCACCTGCGAAGTTGGCAAGAACAAAGAACAAAATGTTCATCCAATGTTCACTCCACAATTAAATAAAATCACCCCGAACAAGATAAGATATTCCAAGAGAGATTATTTACCTGACTGACTTCATGGCGTGGCATGTCATGTCTATCTTTCTGATCCACATCGATGCTATTCTGAAAATCAATATGCAATTTAAAGTCAGATATACAGTTGTGACGAAAAGAAAAATTGAATACACATACAAGCCCACATTCAATATAAAACCAAATGGCCACTTCAAAGCTGCATAATGGTGACTCTTTCTTAAGATAGCAAGTAGCACTCATCACACCAAGACCAGAGACAGAAGTTCTAATCTCCAACAAAGAAAACAGGAAAAAGCATAAAGCTTAAGCTTTTGAACCATTTGATTCTCCCCAATGCAAATAGTTCTGTATCTTTCCAGTACAGCAGTCACCTACTCTGGAGAAACTTCCACGATTGCATAGATTAACAGTTTAGATGATCTCTAGGTCAGATGTAGACACAATGACAATAACCAATGCTTAAACAAATCGAAAGGTCCAATCCCAGAAGTCTAAGCAAAGGAAAAAGGCTCCTCATCTGAAAATGACAAAGTAACTATCAGATACAACCTAGATTAACAGAATCAAGACATCAAAATCTAATCAAGAGTTAACTCCAGTGATGACCACGAATGAACACTTATCCTAGATGCCCGTTAGCTATACAAAGATTCAAAGAATAAAGTAGCTGGAAAACCAAAACCGAATTGAAAGTAACTGCAAAGAGAAACCAAATTCTTCACTGCCTAAAAGATTGTATCTCACAAGTAAATCATCATTCATTTCACCAATTCTTTCATCTAGTTATAATCTGTGTCATTTATTTTGGAATTCTATATGGAAAAAGAAACAAAAGAAATTAGCCTTTATCAGGTCTTGATACTTCAAAATAAATCATGCAAATTTCCCCATCCCACAAGCAACTAGAAGCTGTAAAAACGTCAAGCATAATTTGAAAATCATAAAAACATATATAAGAGAAGGCTCACTTTTGCCTCATTATGACAATGACGGCAATCATAGATTTCATTACAACATGGAGCTCTGATGCGGCATCTTCGCCGATAATGTGAACATCTACAAGCGAAGCACATAAAATTAACAGGATAATGGTATTTATTTATTTATTTGGTCGAAGCAGAACAACGGTATTAAAACATCATCAATGAACAGATTCAGAACATACCCAAACAGTGAACATCCCTTCTCTAGGAGATCATTCACTTTTCCAACATCTTCTGGAAAAACACTGGGCATGCATTTGCCGTCTAATTGTGGCGTGCATTTATCAGCTTTCTCACTATTCTTATCTTCACATATGATGGTCTCCAAGGTCTCTAAGCTCTTCGACTCAAATTTCTGATCCTCAGAATGCTCTACAGTCAGTTCCCCCATTATATATATTTTCCCCGGATCTTGTATCTTCAAGAAGGTTGCCAAGTACCTGCATCAAGGAAGAATTTAGCAATGCTCCAATAACATTAAGGCATGTCATTGACCCAATTAAGCCAGGCAACGCCGTATAATGTTATTGCTCTCCTCCTGGAAGAAGGATTGAAATCAGCTAGAAGAGAACACATCCAAAGAAAGTTTGATGGCTTCAATCAGCAACACTTCAACAGATGCAAGCTAGAGGCTAGAACGATCCATACAATATATACGCAGCAAGGATGATTTCCAGAGCCTCCCACTTCAACGAATAACAAATGCACTGTTTTAGTACTCCATTCCTCTCAGGAACCTGGGAGGCTGGGGCTAAATCCAATTACACTGAACACGATCAATGGAAACGCCAACCTAATGTAAAGGCAATAAATCACGTGATCAATTGGTCCCTAAAAAATGAAAATTAGGGAAATATAGGAATAGTTGTGGCGCGATTGTCCTTCGAGGACATCCCTACCTCAATCTGCAACTTTGCAGAAACTTTCCATTGAGGACAAATATCTAGCGAGTAACATTTCTTCCAATGTCGAATCATCAGCCCTCTTCCATCGTAATTTAGCTCACCTGACCACAATCTTCTCACTTTTACATCTAAAATTGAATGCCGCACCAATACCGAGAGGGGAAAAAAACCCTGGAAGAATGCTGGGAACAAGGTGAAGCTCCTCAAGCAAGGAGCTTCTTGAAAAACCACCCAGATTACAGAATTGAATCTCCATGGAGTTTGACTTTGACAAGCTCAAGAAGGTTTTGGAACATGGAATAGCACCTAATCACAAGGAACAATGCGAAGTTCGTTTGAATTTAGTACCCTAGCAAGAAAGGTTCATGAGTACTTGACAACCTACATAGGCAACGAGAATGGCACAATCCTAACTGAAAATTTAACTACCAGCAGATACTAAGTTTATATAGTGATTTTATGCTAGACCAATAGTGGTGCTAGTTTGTATATTGTTAGCACCACGCCGAACATTAAGAGATAACAAAGGAATGTAAACTCCCATCGCGCGGTCTCAGATTTTCCAACTACACGATTCCATTGCAAGTCTAATGGAAGGAGAAAAATAGCTTCCATGTAATTCAACAAGGAATCCGTAAAAGAGCGAACACTTTGTGTGGGTATTCTTAACATCCAGAAACTCCCCTCCATAAAAGAGGGGACCCCCAAAACCATTTGCGTAATCATTGGCATGATGGAACTCGCTGAACATCAGCACATTCTCCAAGTGCCTCATATATTAGCTACAAGGACAGGATGCTCTGCCTTCATTTTCAACCTTAGCTTTGGGCACTTGGGATTTTTTGGAGCCAACTCCATCCAAGACAATGGAGGCAACTCCTGATCTAGCTATCATTGCAAAAGTTCACAGCAGCAGTGCCGGCAATACATGTCCAACATATATGACACCACAACCAGGGCATCACATTTTTAGCTCTTAAAACTTGGAACAGACCTCAATCTTACACAGTTCAAGAAACTACCAGCCTCTTCTGGCACATCCAGAAGAAAGTAAACTTAAACAAATAATACAAGCAACCATCTCCTTCTTATATCCCTTTTACAAATTGTCTCGAGGATCTTATCTTATCAATATCAACATAGTTCTCAATTTCTTTGGTAAGTTTAGATACTGAATATCCTATAGGAGCAAAGTTTTGCATCCTCTCCAACAGATCTTAAGATCAGATTGCCTCAATACAACAAGCTGCTTAAGATCACCTCTCTGGAGAATAACCTCTTCAAAGGTATCTCAGCATAATCCCCAAACTTAACCAATTCATGTAGCAACTCGGTGGACCATACTAAAGAAAACTTCAATTTTAAATTGCTCTTTCAGTGATTGCAATCTGTCTCACCAATCTCGAATAAAGCATCTCCTCTACTTCAGTTGACGCAGTCTAGCCTATGTGCTCTCAATGAAATCCTTTGACCAAGTATAAACAATATCAAAATCAAACACAAGTGGCACAAAATGGCATTAAACATCATCGTGTAATCTACACAATCAATGAGGAGATCATCAAGTCCTGATAATAGGGTCCTGACATCACCCCGTCCAGGTCAAAATTTGCAGATATCTAAACAAATATCGCACCAAAAGTTGCACAAGAAAACAAGAATATCTCCACAGAAATAAGGTACTTTTATGAATTGTCCAATCGACCCTGCATGCAACCAACATAAACCACAATTTAACCGGCGGGCGGCGGTCCGTTCCCCTTAGATGCCGTTATTCTCTCTCTTTAACTCGCATGATCCACATCTCACAATCATTACCTCGAAACATCGTAGTTGTTGCGGAACGAAGCAGCAAAATTTCGAGAAATAAACAGATGCCAGGAGCGCGCGCACGTTTCAACGAAGCCGAAGAGAAAACCAAAGACCTTCAACCACTTCCGCTCTCTCCCCGATCAAAATCCTCTCGGACTAGACCAAACAAGGCCCGAAACCGCACATAACGCGTCGGCTAACGCGAACAGAGCCAAAAATCGCAGCAACCAGACAAAAAGAAGAACAAGAAGATCGCGATCAAAGAAACAACCGAGCAAACGATCCAAACAAAGCCAGCACAGGCGAGATTCAGGGGACAGAAAGAAGGAAAAAATAAATAAATTAAAGCACGACGAACTTTCGATCCGGACTCCCGATCGCGGTGCGCGGAGGAAGGAGGTAGTAGAAGCTCCGCAGGCTCGGATTAGCTTTCAGCTTCCTCTCAACAAGGCACGCCGGCGTCGGCGGCGGCGGTAGCTCGCCGGAGAGAAGTTGAGCAGAGTCGCCGGCGAACGGAGGAGGTAGAGAGAGGGAAATGTTCGGTTGCTTGCCGAGGGAGCTCGAGGTCTGGGCTTTTATAGGTCGGAAAGCGACAGCTGCATTTGAAAAAGGACACCGGCTTTCCGCGTTTTCCCATTTCCCGGTTGCGTCCGAAATCACGTAAGCGCCGTTCGATCAGCAGGCCCCCCCGACAAGAAATATCTCCGGCGCAGGGCTGAGCTGCGGTCGAGATCACCCCGGATATGGATAGGCGGCCTCATCCGACGGCCGACGTATGGCCGGCCCCACGTCGACGAAGCTTCGGGACGATCGGGACCGTTCGGTTGAGATCCCCGGCGTGGGAACGGGAGTAGGGGATGAAAGGGACGCTGGCATCAAGTGGTGGGGCTGCTGACTCGGTTACAGCTAAGCCGTTATCAGGATCTTGCAAAAGCGACGCCGGCTGGCGCTGCCGAATGTACCGTCGACCGGCGACACGTGTCGCGGTGATCTGGGGAGTATCGCTGTTGGAGATATTTTCGTTTTTTTTTTTTTTTTAATGACCGATGAAAAGGCTGTTGATGGTGACGTGGACGGTCGTCGTTTAGAGCTTTGATTAGATTGAGCATCTGTTGTCTTAATTGCGCTGATTTGTCGTGTTAACGTTTTGGTCGGTTGGAAAAATTTCGAAAAGAGGGACGTGACTCGGGGCACTAATCAATCAATCAAATAAATTTCAAAATGTGAAATGCCACAATTCTTCTATTTTTTTTTTTTAATTATCAAAATTTTAAATTGATATACTTTCATAAAAAATTATAAATTAATATATTTATATAATTAACCATTTATTAATTTCTTTAAATTAAATTAATACAACGAAAAATCACAAATTAACACACTTACAATAAACAAAGAACAAAACTCTAAATTGGTATATGTATTAATTATCACGTGTCATTAAATTCATTAATTTAACATTAACAAATAACAAAAATCCAAAGGAAAATATATTTGTCGCAATGGTACGATTTGAGAGATTTTGAGATCACAAGTATATTGATTTAAGGTTTTTGATGATATTAACTCTTTTTTCATCTCATATCGAATATGCTTAATGAGTATTCGGGCATTTGTTAAATCAATTCAATTTGGCAATTATGGGTATGGCCACTGCCGTGGAAAGTTGAAATTCAAGAGCGATCAAATCACTTATATCATTGATTGATTACGCTAATCATTCAACTTGATCGCGGATTAGAAGAATTGAATTCACTTAGCAACTTGCTCACGCAAGGTAATTTAAGTGGTGAGTGCACGGCTGATATGATGTCACCAACTAACCACATTGCTCAGCATAGTGTACCTATCATCTTACGTGGCCTTCCAATATTAAAATCACCCACCTTTTGATTAATCTCCTACGTCACTTGTCACTGTCATGTGCTGTAATTCTCCCTGAAAGGCTCCCCTATCGCGTACGGAAAAGTAAAGTTACCCTCCTAGCTGGAACTTCGAAAGCAAGCTTCTAAAAAAGGATAAGAATCCGTCCATGATGACATTTCCAGCGTTTACCACGGATGGGCTGTGCAGCATCAATCAAAAGCTATTCGCACGGATTGAGACAATTCAATCGATGCCTTTCAACAACTTTAGCCACTGGCTTCGAGCAGGGCCTGAATGCCGAATCGAGCCGAGTGCAAAGAGATAAAAGTTGACGACGAAGATGCTTGCACCGTGGAAAAGGATGAGCAACTCCTCCGCCGTCCATGAGCCGGATCGGCGAAAGGGGGATCGGGTCCCGAGTGCTTCTGCAGTCCGAGAGGATCACTTGACTTGAAATGAATGAGCTGAAGAACAGACATATGACAAACCAAACTTACTAAGATAAAAAATTAAAAATAAGGGTTAATACAACAAGAACCCTCAAACTATGTCTATTATGACACAAATATCCAAAACATTTTTTTATGACACTAAAAGACTTAAACTTGTTCATTGCGACACATGAAACCCCATTTTTTTTTCATATTATAAAAAATCCCATTTTTTATTCGTATTATAAAAAATCCCGAACTTATACCAATATGAACTAAAACAGAGGCAATATGTCACACATGCATAAATTTGGGTTTTTCAGAGACACAAAAAAAAAGTTAGGAGTGCAGTAAGCAAGTTTAACGATTTTGGTGACAAAAAGAGTTTTGAATATTTGTGTTGCAATGAGTATAGTTTGGGGTTTTTTGGTGGTATTTGCCCTAGAAAAAATGAAAGAAGCCAAAAATTTGTCAAAAACTAACAAAATTTTCTTTTGCATAACTTCTTCCTCAGCATCTTATCAGCATTTAAGAGAATAAATATGACAACGTACCTGCTCAAGCGAAGCATCTGTGATTCCGAAGCACAATGATAATGCCTTAAAGCTCTCACATGCTTACGCCATGGTATCTCTCTCAAGTCTGCTAGACGGCAGAATATAGGCCTTGCCATCTGAATAAAAATGCTTTGATTAGCACATCTGATATTCCACGATTCCAAAGTTAAGGAGGTGGAAAAAGCTGAACATAGTCAGCCATCTGTGAGTCCGCTTCAGCCGCTTCAGCAGGAAGACGTTGCAGCAGTCCACTATTAGACAACTCTTCCGAGCCGTTAATATCCTCGTGCAACTGGGTTGCACGTAAATTGGCATGATCAGGGGCAATAGGATCACCGGGAGGTTTCTGCAGTAGAGAAAGCATAGCCTGCCTATAACCTTGGGATCCTAATGATGTTCCTGCAACCTGACGAGTTCTGCACAAGAATGCCACCTTGATGACATGTTCACATAGATTTCCGCACTTTGACCAGGAGCAGTCGCATAGGGAGAACTCTGAACCTGGATTCCACACTGTGTACACTGAACTTCTGTCTTCAGAGAGAACTTTTGCTAGCAGGAGATTTTGCTCGTCCAATATCACATTGACATCCAGAATGTTAAGGGCCCGATGCCAAGCATTACTTGTGAAACTCGGGTCCCTAACATTCTCAAAACACCCAGTCCCTAAAGAATACTGATCCAACCAGAATGAAGAGTGATATTCAGTTGCCAACATGTGGATCAACCAGTCGACTCTTAGCCATAAATTGCAATATTGAATGTCTAAGAGCTTAAACTTTGATCTCAGGTGGTAAGACTCAATTGCAGCCTGGGGTTCAGGACCAGCTGTTGGCATAGACTTCATACAATTAATCAAAGCATCTGCAAGGCATGAAAGTTCTGATCAACTATACCTTTTAAAGCCATCAACCTATTAAGATTCAAGAAGGATGACTTTAGATTTTAGATTTTAGTTTGGTTAACGATACCTATATGGGGTAACCACCGCTCTCTGAAATACTCCATAAAGGCACATTGGTCAACAAATACTTGCATGAACTCTTCAACTGCATTTGATTTCGTGCAGTACAAGATGGAGCCTAAGAGCCTAAACATCTCTCTTTGTACACCAGAGTGGCAGCTTCGCTTTAGAAGATTTCTTATCCAAGCACGACGAACACGCCAGAGGCATAATAGTACTCGGCATCGAAATGCCTCTCTGAAAATAGGATGAGCTCAACATTCATATTGTCACTTCTCTGTCTCATCCCTAATAGCTCAAGGAAATTGTAACATGGTTTACCTTATAGGAGAGACCTTGAAGGAACAATCATCCACTAGAAAGGAACTCAATTGCCATGTAGGATCCTTTGTGTAGATCCTTTCTGCTAGAGGACCAATCCATTGATGAATACCTTGACAGATGAGGGAGGAGGAAATGATCCAGGCAACTGGAATGGCACTATGGGAGGTGTCGAAAGCAAGTAAGGTGCATAAGGGATACTGTTGAGAAAAGATATCATAACTCAAAAACAGATTTTGGATACCATCCAGTCCAAGGAAACAGGTCAGCAGTTATAGATACTACAAATTTTTGTACTAATGTCAGAGGTGACCCTAACGCCTGAATTGAATTAAGTCAGTAATTGGCATAAGCACAGGCACAGAATGCAGAAACTAAATCATGCCATTACTATGCTACTTATGAAATATAAAAGCAATACCAGAAGCCTACAGTCATGCCCACAATCATCTCACTTCTTATCTACTATTCAATTAGGGAAAGGATGATTACCTCACCCCTAGTGACACTTTCATTCTCTCACATTCCTAACATTTATCTGGAACAACATTATCAACCGGACACATGCATATATCTAGACTATTACATGCTCATAGTGTGTGCTCTCTATCCTCGGGCAACATGTTTGACATCAATTTCAATTTTCAAATAGTTGTGACTATCTTTCCTTTTCCTTCATGTGGGTGGTTGGTTGATGGGGAAAGAGAGGGTACCTTCAGCTTGTTCCTGCCAAAGGATGAATGCATAGCAATGGAGCCATTCCGCCCATAATGCAGCATCTGTTCAAGCTGCCACTTTGTCTGTATACCCAATATAAAAGGTTCTGTGTCGGTGCATTCTTGATAGAAGAAGACATACTTCTGATGACGTCGCACCCATATCTTTACACTGCATTCATCATTTTCATTCGACTCATGTGAAGAATTGTGAACAAGCCTTTCCATGTTACGAACATCGTTCCTACTGAGAAAATCATCACGGTTGAGAGGCCCACCATGCCTTTGCACCAGCTCCATGTGGTGCTGCATTATATCATCTATAGGTATTGCAATGTAAAGCATAGACATCACTTTCTGGCGTAGCTCTTCTGAAATTCGGGGAGCATACATAGCTCTTGTGCCAACAGCATGGCAATCAAGTAACCCATGACATGGTGCACCGGTTTTATCGACATGCTTTCGCTGATTATAAATAATCAGAGCAATCAAGGGTCGGATGTATAGACGCTTTACTGTGAAGTGGCAAAGACAGCCCCTCATCATGTGATGTCTTCCAGGCCTGCTCCCCTTTCCTGAAAGAGGCTTAATGCCCAAACTGTCACCAACAACAGACTCATTGTCTCTGTAGTCTTCAGGACCATAGGAGCACCAATATCTACAGCAAGCAAGAATAACGTCTTGAGTTTCAAGTTAGTGAATGACAAAGATAAAGCTACTTCCTTGTCTAAACCAAGGAAAATATATCCTTCTCTCCGCTAGTAAGATTGAGCAAAGCTGGAATTTAACTGTGAATAGCAGATTGCATTTTTCTTTCCCACATGTTCAAGGTTCATAAAGACTTATAAAGAAAACTTTAGTCTACTAATGTTAGGCAGGATACCCATCTCATGAACGTGGTATTATTTTCAACATGCAAACTCCAAAATTGAGCTGGACTTGAGCTAAAAGAGCAACTTATATAAAGCAAATGGCACTGAAGCAGTAGATAGCCACAATTATAATGTGACGCACAGGGTGTATTCAAGATAGCCATCTACCCTTGGTTTACTGGTGCTCCCCTCCCGTCTTCTCCTTCTTGACTCAACACGAAAACTAGCAGGGCAGTCCGCATTACTGGATTCTCCTTTGACAAAGTCTTCAACCCTGGCAAACGGTATAAGAGCAACATCATCGCCACCTTGGCGACCACCCACTATTTTCACCCACTTCAACTGAGAGGCAGAAAACTCCGCACAAGGAGGATCTTGAACTGGAAGATTAAGAATATCCTCCATTCTAGCTGCCTACCATATAAAGCACATAAACTCTATAAGATTAACAATAAAAAAGGTGATGAGCAAGATATCAATAAATAGTTTAAGAATGCCAAAACCAATTTAACAATTCATTTAGGACGCCTGAGCAAGGGCAACACGGTATCATGACACGAATCTCTCAACTCTCAATCACGCGCGGTTTCAATCCCCAACGTTCGGTAGTTAATAAATGGACCATCTGTTATGGGCACACAAGAAAAACCTAGAAAGCATATTTTCTTTCCTCGCAAACCTACACTTCAACAAGCCAATTAACAGAATGCCGCGCAGACCGACCAGCAGACAAGAAACCACGTAAAGAGAAACACGACACAAACTTCAAGGATCCCAACAAGGAAAGCGATAGCAAAATGAGTCGAGATCTCCCACGTCGAAAACGACGAGAAGAAACCAACTACACCCGCCATTGGGCTAGGACCCATTTCTACACCAATCATTTTCTTCGCAAATGCGAGACAACAAGATCTTCATTTCAATTCTTTCCCACCCTAATCGCGGCAGCGGCAGCGGCAGCAGCAAATAGTTCTCCATTACAAATCAAACCCATCATTTAAACGATGGCAACCGCGAGAAAGCAAGACTCCCCAACTCAATCAACAGGGCTTTCTTCAAGACCCATCAGCTCAAAACGAACCATCCGATCCGCACGAAACACACCCGAGCAAGAGCCGAAACCGTAAGTAAGTACCTTAGCTCCGCGGCCCTTCATTTTTCCCACCCGAGCTTCGTGTTCGATCCGACGTCGTACGGAGCCGCCTCTGCAACGCCCGAAGTTCGGCAAAGAGAGATGGGAACTCGCTTCTCTCCGGAGGAACCCGAGGACCCAGAACCGGAAGAGGGGTGGTAGCTCTGGAGCTTTCGATGGAGTTCCGGTGTGGTTTTCACGTTGCAGATGGAGGTGAAGACGATCCCGACGAAGGAGACGAGAAGCGGCGAGACGAGGAAGAAGAAAGATGCGGGCCGCTGGGCTGGCGTCTCGTTGATTTTCAGCTGGGTTGAAGCTCGGCGGCAGGGATGGCGTTCTTGTAAAATTCGAAGTTTCGGATTTGTCGTTTCCTATGTGTTTTTGCCTTTTCTCGGAATAATTCTGGCCCTACAATCGGAAAAGGGTAAATTACGACAAAAAAATATCTTAAATTATGTCGATTGCCGCTCCATATACTATCTTTTCTTTATTGTAAATGTTCCGAAATTGTATCGGTGTGACAAAAATATTTCACTTAGGGCTTCGGATAGCTCCGAATTTGGAAGTTCGACCAAACTAGATCTAGAGGCGCGATTATAGACAAGCAAGGATGGTGAAGGATGGCTCGGCTTGATGGAGGCGCAGCAGTGTTGGCCTGGATACGATGACAGAAGGAGGAGGTGCAGAGGTTAGGCCCGAATTTTTTTTGTTTTTTCATTATATCATATCTATATATATGTGGGTAATAGGTATGTTAATTTATAATTGATTGAATGCATAAATGCACCCCATGTCAACAACTAAAAAGGCGGCCCTCTCAAATCACCGAATATTTCTCGACATTTAATGAGTAGGAAGACGCAAAGGCCTACCAGTGGTCTTTCGGCAGAGGTCAAGTGGCCCAAGGACAATGGTCGCTAAGTGGGCCTAAATGGGACAGCTAGGCCCATCAGTGTCTTTTTTTCCCCCCACTTCTCATTCTTTTCGAAATTTTCACAACTTCCACCCTTTGGCTTTTATTCGGCATGAGCACTTCTAATTTATACAATTGTTGAATATAGAGCCCTTCATAGTATGTTTCAAAAGCAGTTTATAGCGACTAGGTATGTGATTTCTAAAAGTTACAGTGAACAGGCATATAATTTTTATCTTGACATTTCATCAATACTATCAAATAAGGCAGCGATTGACGTAATAATTTATTCGCTACTACTTGTATGTACATATATCTATTTGAATCGTTAGGGAAATACCATCTCGTGGTGACTTATGGGCTAGTCTAGACTCGATTCGTGAGTGGAACGGAGGGGCCCAAAACTGAATCATGAAATCATTTCATGGTAACTATAGGCTAGTATAAGTTGTTGCTACTGCTTGTGAGAATGCACATCTATTCGATTGTAGAAAAATACCGTTACATGGTAACTCATAGGCTAGTCTTGATTCAATTTATGAGCAGACCAGATTTATTTTCGAGTCACAAAATCATTGATGAATGTTTGCGTTTGAATGACAATTTGAAAAGGCTTGATGTAACAAAGAATCTTGTGAGGCCATATCTTTTGCGTGCATCGTTGACAAATGAACTTGGGTTCTCTATCAAGCAAGGAGGGCCACAGATTGGAACTTTGAGTTAATGATAAATTGTAATGTAATGCACGTAATGCCTCGAATGTCATTCGTGGGGTATAATCAAAAAGCTCTTGAGACATCGATGGATTGAGAACTTTTGTCTCATTCGCTGGCTAATTGTCAACCGTTGGCTGCAATGCACAGAGAATTATTAGTAGTATTCCCTCTCCATGTTGACAGAACCATACAGAAAGTAACAAAAAAAAAAAAAAAAAGGAAATGAAAGATAATTTCTTTTCATCCAAACCCAACAAAAATAATTAAAAAAGGGTCATTTATCTTACACGACCCGGACCTTCTGTTCCCATCTCCGTCCCTATCCCCGTTAACATAGTTTAAGTTTTTGAATGGAGGGGACCATATGCATAAATTCAAACGATGTAGTATCATATCTCAATCGCTAATTTACAATATCTGGATGTTATTTTAGAATTCATATCTAAGTATTCGAGCCAGAGTTAAAAAGATGGTTTAAAGAATGTTGGATGAGATTCTTTTTGCTGACATTGAAGTTGCTCTTCCTTTCAAAGTGCTTTTTTGACTTCGTTCGAAAATGTTAATTTAAGGAAGGAGCCACATAAAGAGGTCGCTTAGAAAAGGGCACGGCATTAACTATTTTTCTGATGGCAGCCATGTACATTGTACACCAAGAAAAGACAACGATCCATTTTTCTGTTTTAATTTTTCTACTTTTGTCTTAAACAAAACCATTGAGTTTTATGAATACTTATGTCCTTCGAATGAGCATATACACCATGCCATTCAGAGCCCAAAATAGAAACTCGATCTTTTTATAATCTCCCCAACACGTTGCGATCAAAGGGTATTCATGTTTGAATGATGTGCACATGAGACGAAGTAATCCGACTCGATAAGTGAATTAGCTATTTGAATCCGACAAGGAAGCCAATTATTCTAAGAAATAATGAAATATTGAATAACGTCCCTAGTAATATTCACTAACAAAATCTCGCTATCATGAATTAGTGCATGAGTGAGAGTGCAAAAATAGTTCGTGCATGAAGGGAGTCGAGTGGGAAAAACGAAAACTAAAGTGTGAAATTCGAGCGGATGACCCAAACATGGTGCTGAAAGTTGTCGGAATGGAAAATCGAACTTTTTTTTTTTTTTTCCGAAGAATCCCAAAATCATATCGCGTCAATCTCGTAGTTTTACTATGACAAAAAAAAATAAAAATAAAAAATCTCGTAGTTTTACAGAGACAATTTCATTCAAATGCCTGCCCACGTGCGTTATCAAGATGGCACCATAAATGTCCATTAATAATGATTTTTCGAAAAAAGATGATGATAACTTTTAAGTATATCGTGTAAATCTCACAAACGATGTGACTTTATATTCTTATATTCCACAATTTACACCCTTTTAAATTTGAATCTCATTCCCTAAAAGATTATTAAAAATTCTATTTGTTTTGCAGAAAATAAATATTGAAAAACTATAATAATTTATATCTAGACATTTTCATAAACAATTATAGTATTTTTTTCATTCATTTTTTAATTGATACAACTAATCATTTATTTAAAAAAATAATTTTCAAATAATTCATTTTCTACGAAACAAATGCACCTTAAATCTTCAAATATTTTATTGTTCTCTTTCTTCACGGTTGCGGTATTGGTTTTGACTTCTCCTCATGCTTGCGACAAATGTGTGTCTAAAATTATATAAATTTGCGGCAAGTATTGTAGAGATTAAGTCTGTTAGATCAAGTCAAGATAACATTTCAAAGAATGTAGACTCCCAATGAATCCCACTAATACAAGTTTCCATGCCTTGCGGTTTTTGCATCGTGATCGGTTCTGGTTATTGCATCATTTCGTCCATGATCACGGGCGATGACAACTCCATATTCGAAAGTTCGGCTAGGCCTGATCTAGAGGCACCGCCATGGACGAGCATGAACAACAGAGGCATGGCTTGGCTTGGAGGCGCAATAATGTCGACCTAGATGTATCGATTGAGGAGACGTGAGGTTGGGCTCGAAGGTGATTGCAGTTTGGTATAAAAGGGAGAGAGAAAATAGGTCGTTTTTATTTTTTTATCTGATTCCACCTCACTATATATATATATATTAGTTTATATTTAACTCAGAGTACATAAATGCACGCTACATCATAGATAATGGAGCGCTTTAAATCGCCAAATGTTTTCTCGACATTGCACGGAGTGAAGAGTTGGAGGACGCAAAGGCCCATCGCTGTTCTTTTGACTACGGTCAAGTGAGTCTTTAAGGGCGTATTTGGTAACGCTTATTTCTAACATTTTAAATCATTTGATAATTGTCAAAAATATCAATTCCCGGAATAAAATTGCATTTGATATTGGTCTGAAAATTTATAATCCAAATAATTTTTGAAATTTTTAAATAATTTTATAAAAATATTTTATAATTTTATAATTTTATTATTTTCTTCTTTTCTTTCTCTCCTTCTTCTTCGACGTCCGCCGGTCGCCAGTCTTGGGAGGATTGGCGACCGGCCAGACGAGGGCCGGCGACCTCGCTAGAGTGTCACCGGCCCTCGGTGAGGCCGTGTTTCGTCGATCGAGCCTCCTTGGGCCACCGTGAGGTCGGCCTCGTCCATGCCGACCTCGCGGTGGCTTGGTGAGGTCAAGCCCCACCGACAATTGGACGAGCTCGGTCTTGTCAAATTTGGGTGAGGTTAAGCCTCGCCCAACCATGATTGGGCCGAGCCTCGCTTGGCCTAGCGAGGCTCGCTAGTGGTTGGGGGAGGCTCGGGCGAGCCTTTGGCGAGCTCGCCAGCGATCGGTGGTGGGAGGCGGCGGTGGCGGCAAACGACAATGGCAGCGACGGCAGCACTTGAAGAACAAGAGAGAGGAAAGAAGAACAAGAAGAAAGAAGAGGAAAAAGAAAAAAATAGGTTGACTTGAGTCTAGAATTGTTCCTTGGAACAAAGAATCAATTTTTTTTCTACTTTTCGATTTTATTCCAAATCTACTTCCGGAAACAAAAAAATAGAAATTTGTTCCCTAGAATAAAAATTTTACCAAACACATTTATGTTCCAAATCTACTCCCGGGAACAAAAGAATAGAAACAAGCACTGTTTGGCAAGTTGCCAAACAGGCCTTAAGTGGGCCTAAAGGGGGCAGTTAGGCCATCAGTGTTTTTTCCACTTTATATTTTTTTCAAAATTTTTACAACTTCGACCTTTTGGCTTTTATTCGGCACGAACGCTTCAAATCTATACAATTATTGAACATAGAGCCATTTAGAAGTTACTTTCGCGGTATTTTTGGAAAGTCGTTCGCTTGTTTTTCATTTTTAAAATATTATAAGGAAAAACGAGGAGCAATATCTAAAAGTCAGTAACCTACCCGTGGGCAGCGCAGTTGGTTTGTGTTCTCCCTTGCTTCGATGCGGTTGAGAGTTCGAATCCCCTCGATGCTATCGCGATTTAAGTGGGGGGCCTTGGCGGTGGGATGCTGGGCCAGTCTCCCACGAGGTATTGACGCCGAATAGTGGCTTGCGACGACGTTCGACGGTGCCACTGGGCGTTGGAGGGCGGTGTGACCCCGTAAGGAGTCTCATGCGGATCCTCGGTTACAAAAAAAAAAGTAAATAATCTAAAAGCTATAGTGAATGGGCATACGATTTCTAATTCGGCATTCCATCATTATTATCAATTAAGATGATGGTTGGCCCAAGGACTTGCCTAATGCCCGCTACTACTCGCGTAACGCATATCAATTGGATCTCAAGAAATACTGTACTATTCTATTCCTAGTCAAAACTATTTTTCTGTTCTTAGAAATAGATTTGAAACATAAATCTTTTGGGAATACAATTTCATTTTTCTATTTTTGGAACAAATTTTTAGTCTAAAATTAGGTTGGAATAAAAATGATAGGTGGAAATTTTCTATTTCTATTTCTAGAATATAAATAAGAAATAAAAACCCACCCCGCTGTGGGCAAGTTGGTTTGGGTCTTTCCCCCTTTAATTGCGGAAGGGGAGAGGTTTAAGTAATCACGTGTGCATATAGCGCGACTTAAGCAGAGCACCGTTGGAGGTGGGTCCCCGCGCCAGTGCTCCCTGGGGGTTTACGCCGAGTGCTCGCTGTGAAGCGGTTCCTCCAGTTCCAAAAAATAAAATAAAAATGAAAAAAATAAGAAATAAAAACTCTTTTTATCAATCCTCCTTGCTATTATAGCTAGCCGCCCACCCATTGTCGCGTGTCGTTGATCGTTGCCCACTAGTTGCAGGCTGCTAGTTGTCGTCCATTGGTCGCCGTTTGTTGGGTCCCATCAGTCATCGACCACTGTTCACCTATCACCGTCCATCGTTGCCATTCGTCACCGCCACCCAAGAGAGAGAAATTTTGTGTATTAAACGCTTATTTTTGCTCAGAAACTCGTCCAGGAAATATAAATAGAAAAATCTATATTTTTGAAATAGAATGGTTGTCATGGGTGTCCTTATAGACAAAGTCTAGACCCCATTCATGAGCGAGGTGGACCCAGGACCGAATCATGAAATTATTTCAAACTTATAGGCTAGTATAAGTTGCTTGTTGTTGCTTGTGAGTATGCACATCTATTCGGATCTAAAAAAAAAAATATCGTTGCACGGTAACTTATGGGTTAGTTTGGACCCGATTCATGAGCAGGCTAGAGACTCAAGACCCCAAATCGATAAATCATTTCACGACAAGGATAATATCTCGTCCATTTGCTTTTTACTTTAACACAAAGGTCATATTTGGGCGCTGTTTGGTTCAGCTTTTCAAATGGGCTTTCGAGTTCGAAAGCCCCTTGGCCAAATGCAAACGCGTTTGGTTCGGCTTTTTGGGCGACTTTGGCAAGATGCAATTGCATCTCCAAGTGGCTCTAAGGGCCCTTAGCCCAAAGTAGGTTTGGAGGTGCTTTGGCAAGTTGCATTTGGGGAATGCAAGTTTAGGGTTACTGTTCATCTTCACTGGAGAGGCCAATCGGAGGCCGATGACGGCCGGCCAAGGGGTCACGCGCGTCGGCGATGCGCCGCGACCGCCGCATGAGGGTCGCTTGAGTCCGGCGACCGTCGCCGGACCTTAGGCGACACCCGGGTCGCGCGACCCTCGGGCGACGGTCGCGTGGGTCGCGCGAACCTCGGGTGACGGCCGCGTGGGTTGCGAGAACCCGGGCGACGGTCGCCCGGGTCGTGCGAACCCGGGCGATAGCCGCCCGGGGTCGCGCGGCCTCGGCGGTCATCGCCTGGGGTTGCCCGACCTCGGCGACCGTCTAGGGGCTAGATTCGGCGATCCGGCGGTCCGGCCGCCAGATCCGGTGGTTTGGTGGCCGGACTTCAAAAAAAAAATTACAAATGTTTTTTTTTAATATAATAAAAGTCCTTTACAAATGCAAATTTTACCAAACGGTATTTTGGCCAAAGTTGTATCTCAATGTAAATTTTACCAAACGATATTTGCATTTTGGAAAACCCCATTTACCTAAAGGTATTTGCATTTTGGCAAATGCATTTTCCAAAAGTTGAACCAAACGGGCCCTAAAACTATAGCACACCTATGTGTTGCACCCAAATGACTATAAGCAATTGCAAATGCATACCTCAATGATGTAACGAAGAATCTTGTGAGGCCATATCTTTTGTGCGCATCGTTGACAAATGAACATGGGTTCTCTATCAAGCAAGGAGGGCCACAGACTGACACTTTGAATATAGATAATTGTAATAGAATGCACGTAAAGCCTTGATTATCATTCGTGGATATATAATCAAAAAGCTTGTAAGAGATCAACGGATTGTGACTTTTTAATCTCATTCGCTGGCTAATGTCAACCGTTGGTTGCAATGTACCGAGAACTATTAGTAGTATCATGTTAACAGAATAAAACATAAAAAAAAAAAAAAAGATAAATTAAAATAAGGGTCATTTATCTCGTTAATCTAATCGGATTTGCACGGCCTGGACCTCCTGTTCCCGTCTCCGTCCTTATCCCGGTAACGTGTCTCAATGTCCGACCTAAAATTCAGGTTTTTTAAATGGAGGGAGTACATATAAGATACGTTGTAACCATATATCCAAACAATGCGGGCTGACATTCGGTGATCTTGATTCCTAATTCCCGTGATCGAGGACGTATTCTCGATTTCGTATCTAGATATTCGATAGGGAGTTAAAAAAATGGTTTTAAGATGTTGGATGAGGTGCTCTTGCTGAAATTGAAGATGCTTGTCCTTTCAAAGTGCTTTTCAGACTTCGTTCCGAAAGGCCAATCTAAGAAAGGGCCACATGGAGAGGTCACTTAGGAAAGGACAATTAGAATGGCTAGTAAGGACGACATTAATTAATTTTCTGATGCCATGTACACCAATAAGAGACGCAACTGACAATTTTTCTGTTTTTAAATTTTCCTATTCTTGTCAACGCTTGATCGGTTCATTCCACGATTTTAAGTAACATCTATGAGCTTTATGAAGGCTTAAGTTCTTCGAATGAGCATATGCCATGCCGGTGGGAACCGAAAATATGAAAATGATCGTGGTATAATCTTTGGAATGCATTGCAATCAAAGGGTATTCATGTTCGAAAAATGTGCACATGAGATGAAGCAACCTCATCTAATAAGGATATTAACTATTCGAATTTGACTGGGAAGCTAGTTACCCCAGGAAATAACCAACTTGATCCTTAGATAACGAGCCATCATTTTTTAGGATCATGACTTCCAAATTATTTATTTTTTGGAAAATAAATGCATCCTAAATCTTTGAATGTTTTTTCTCCTTCTCTTCACAAGTGTAGTATTGATTTTTACTTTTTTTGATGCTCGATTGCGTGTTAGAAATTTTATAAACTCATGGCAAGTATTGCATAGACCAAGCCTAGCAGGTTGAGTCGACAGCATTTCGAAGAATACATAGACTCATGATGGATCCCCATTAACACAAGTTTCCATATTTTATGGTTTCAACACGATTATGTTTATTGCATCATCTATTCGGTGAGATTTCGTGGGATTATTATTACTAGATTAGAATCTCCTGAACTGATATCGAGTGAAATTTTGTGAGACCGGCTTAAGCTTAGAGATGAGGCGTGATTTAATATTTAAATATTCTATCGCAATCAATGATCGCATTTACTTTGTTGCTACCTTTATGCCCAAGACCACAACCATCGGCGCGCGTTTAGCCACCCCCAACAGCAAAGTCCTCTCTCTCTCTTTCTCTCTCTCTCTCTCTCGCAGAGATAAAAAGGAGAGACGCTTTTCATACGGTTCGACCCCAGAAACAGAGGACGCAAGCTGCCGCTGCTTGGCTCGCGTCCATACAAGAGCATCGAGTTCTCTCTGTCTTCCCCCGTGCGCGTCGCGCTACGCAGTGCAGCACCGAGTCGAAGCCATGGAGGACGACCCTTCGAACGCCAACCATCCTCAGGCACCCACCAAGTTCAAGTTCACCTCCCCGTCCGGCGTGTTCCAAAAGCTCAGGTCCAACTTGGCCATCCGCTCGAAATGGGGTGAGATCAATGGAGCCATGGGCGACTTAGGCACGTACATCCCCATAGTCCTGGCCTTGACGCTGGCCAAGGACCTCAACCTCGGCACGACCCTGATATTCACCGGCGTCTACAACATGGTCACCGGCGCCATATACGGCGTCCCGATGCCGGTGCAACCCATGAAGTCGATCGCGGCGGCTGGGATCTCGAGTGCCGACTTCGGCATCCCGGAGATCATGGCGGCAGGGATTTGCACCGGCGCGATCTTGGTCTTCCTGGGGGTCACGGGGCTGATGCAGCTCGTTTATAGGCTGATTCCTTTGTCTGTTGTTAGGGGGATTCAGCTCTCGCAAGGGCTGTCGTTCGCGATGACTGCTGTGAAGTACATCAGGCAAGTTCAAGACTTTTCGAAGTCGAAATCCGCTGGGAATAGGCACTGGCTTGGGTTGGATGGCCTGGTGCTGGCCATTGTTTGTGCTTGTTTCATTGTGGTCGTCAATGGTGCCGGTGAAGAGAATGAAGAGACGGAAAGTTACCGGGAATCGGGCGACGACATCGAGGATCAAAGCTCGACGAGGAAGAGAAAATGGAAGAAGATCGTGAGGGCTCTTCCTTCAGCTTTCATTATCTTCCTGCTAGGCGTTGTCCTGGCCTTCATCAGAGAGCCTAAAGTGGTCAGGGGCATTAAATTTGGTCCGTCCTCTATTGCAGTTGTGAAGATTTCAAGGCATGCTTGGAAAGAGGGATTCATTAAAGGCACAATTCCCCAACTCCCGTTATCGATATTGAACTCGGTTATTGCGGTGTGCAAGCTGTCGTACGATCTCTTCCCCGAGAAGGACTTCTCTACCGCGTCAGTCGCGGTCACGGTAGGACTGATGAATCTGGTCGGGTGCTGGTTCGGGGCCATGCCGTGCTGCCATGGCGCCGGAGGGCTGGCGGGGCAGTACAAGTTTGGGGGCAGGAGCGGCGGCTGCGTGGCGATCCTGGGAGCCGCCAAATTGATTCTTGGTCTGGTCCTTGGGAGTTCTCTGGTGAAGGTGTTGGATCAGTTCCCTGTTGGCGTGCTTGGTGTCCTGCTTCTGTTTGCAGGGATTGAGCTGGCCATGGCTGCCAGGGACATGACTTCGAAGGAGGAGGCTTTCGTGATGCTGATCTGCGCAGCGGTTTCTCTAGTTGGATCGAGCGCAGCGCTCGGGTTTCTTTGTGGGATGGTGGTTCATGTGCTCCTCAAGTTGAGGAATTTGAGTAGCTTTCGTTCCTGCTCGACGACATGGATGCAAGGAAGGCCTTGAGTTCATCCGTGCTAGAACATATGGATGCATTAAACACTTAGATGTGTATTATGTGCTGCAATACTCGAATAAAGTACTCGTGTATTTAATCTTTCAAGCGTCTGATTTGAGTGCTTTTCATCAACTTGTACTTGCTCTCACTTTGATTTCACTTGCTCGTTTTATCTTTGAATTCCTAATTCCAGTTTGCATTGCGTTACATGTAGTTGTGCTTCCACCATATGCGGCCTCAATGCCTGATAGATCAATGCTTCTCAATCAGCATAATCTTTTTCTCCTCTGCCTTGTTGTGCTGATTAAACTGAAAGCCAGGACTACATCTTTCCATCTGCTCGCAAGAAGTTTGCTTCCTTTTCCTCACACGGGCATCACCGGATCTTTGAGTTCGTGCACGGAATCTCCTCATTTAGTTGAACTTTTCCCAAGGTTTAAGATGCTCGTCATCTTGCTCCTTTTTATCGCCGAGAATACGAGCTGCAGTTTCCAATTTGGCAAAGCAAATTCTGGTCGCAGCTCAAAGCAGCATTTCGGTAAGGGAGGATTGCTGAATTTACAAAGTAGCATTACGAACCATTTGAAGTTGTCGATGAACATATGGGTTGGTACCGTCTGGTTTAACTTACCACAATCCAAGCTGTAGGATTCCTGGCAAAGCATTTACATGTGGGCTGTCTTGATTGCGAAGACATTTTTTGATAAGATTTGGCGCATAATCACAAGGAAATAGAGAGTAAAAAGGAGAAAGAGAATTCAATATGCAATGCTATATCTTGGTTCACACTTAAACTAGAGTTACATCCATAAGGGGATTTACTGTAATCAGCACTTCGCACTTTTCTGTTACATCCCTCAATTACAAGAGAAAGAGATAATATATACTCATTAGCTATTCATGAGCTCAAGCCCAAACTATCAATAAAATATAAGCTCAAACAATGAAAGTCCTCTCGTAGCTTTGAGGCACTGCCCTTGCCGCCCTGCCCGCTTATAGGGATCGAGACCCCTGTTTTGTTTATGAAGAATATTAACTACACTCCAACAATTTTAATTGACTTTCAATTAGCGGAATGCGGGGTGAAACACCTCTCAAGATGTTGCAGGGACGTTTCCAGTTAGAAGACTATGCATTTATTCATGTGAGCATTTCATTGTGAAATTACCCATCGGTTATGGTAATCGCCTCGTCGGATATACACAAATTCGTGATTACGGAAACATATGTGTCTTGCACTCCTGGGGATGGCCTTGAGAGAATGAGCTAGTGAAATTACATGAAGTACCCAATGCGGAGTGGGTCTCCTCCCGATCAGCCAAAAAGAAACCAAAAGAAAAAAACACAAAATTAACTATTAGTTTTTTTTGGGTCCAAAAATTAACCGATAATTAACTATAAATTAAGAGTATGTTTGTTTCAAAAATGAAGGATTTGCAGATAGTTTTCCTAAAAGTGATCCCTTGTATTGGTTATAAAAATTAATGAACGGAAAATCGCTTTCATCGTCCACTAAAATAATTAGGTATAAATTGTTGTCGATAATAAAAAAATAATTGACTAATTGTTTTAATTAAAACAAGCGATTATTTTTTAAAAAAAAATTTTAAAAAATTTATTTTTGCGGAAGTAATGACTCCAATTATAGATCATCATGGACAATGGTGTCTAAGTAAATCCAAATGGGGCAATCGAGTTCATTGGCGTTTCTCACTCATGATTTTTTCAGTCTTTTTTTTTTTTTTTTTTTTTTTTTTTTTTTTTTTTAATTTTTTAATTTTAAAATTTTACGAATTCTAGGCTTTGACATTAACGCAAACGTTTTCCACATGTACACATAGATTAGATTATATAGCCATAGAGAAGTTAATTTTTGATAATTTTTTCGAAAGTATGTGTGCTTATTTTTTGTTTTTTAAATTTTAAGAGAGAAAACAAGAAGTAATTTCTAGAAGCCGCAGCAAACGAGCGTGCGATTTCTGTCTCGACGTTCAATCACCGCTACTATTAAGGCGGTGGTCAGCACAAAGAGTTGCCCGTTAATACTAGTGAAATATGCTTATCTATGTTGTGGAATAGTTGCTTGCTTGGTCTAGACTTGATCAATGACCGGGCGGAGTCGAGACCACAACACTAAATCTTTTCACGACGTGTGTAGTTTTCTCATCTGGTCATCATTTAATTCTTGGTCACTCGGAAAATTTAATAGAAAAATTGCTGAACGATTACTTGTGTGTGACAGAGAAATTTCCGAGGCAGTATATCGGTCACCATTGACAGTGAACTTCAAAGGAGTGGAGAATTGATGGCAGGGAAGTTTTATATCAAGCAAGAGGGCCACGGATTGGAACTGGACTAATGATAATTATAATGCACATAATTCTGGAATATCATCCGTGGGAATAATTATATTTAGGATTATTCCTTCTCGATATTGCTGTAACTATAAAAAGACAAAAAAAAAAATAAATAAATAAAAAGAGGGGTCATTTTTCTTATTAGTCTAATAAGATTTCCATGAATTAGATTATCAATTTACCCATATCCTTGAAATGCGTCTCAATTATTTTTGTCAAATTGTCCAGCTTAAAAAACTTATATTAGGTGGAGAGAGATTGCATGCCATAAGGTACATTATAACCACACAATCAAGGCAATGTGAGATTACATTTAACAATCTCGAGTACTAATTTATACTAGCATGACACAATTTCGAATTTAGGTTCAGATATGACAAGACAGTTAAGATTCGTAAGATGCTCATGAAATGTTTTACCAATGTGGAAGATCCTCTGTTCAAGAGCTTCAATGACACTCGCAAGGAATCATTCCCAAACTGTTTTGACTTCCTTCAAAGGGCACTTTAACAAAGGGGTCATATATAGAAAAGCTAACATTATAAAAAATCTCAAATTTGTATACTTATGACAAATTTACCTAAAACTAATTTGTGAATTAGTAGACCTATGACAAATTTACCATCCGCTAATTTTCGTTAAATTTATTGTTAAATCGCTAAGTCGGATGATACGTAATAGCTACAAGTGTATCGATTTAAGGTTTTACTCTCTATTTATCATATATGTACCAGTTTTATGGTTTTTTCTTATATTAATCTAATTTAATGGAAATTAATGGTGGGTATATTTATCATAAATGTACTAGTTTGGGGTTTTTGATGGTTAAAAACTAGTTTGGGAAAAATTTATCAAAATTATACCAGTTTAGGGTTTTTTATCGAATTAGCCCTATATAGAAAGGTTATTTTGGTAGATCCCTAGAGAAAGAAGTGCACTAAGAATGGCTATTAAGGACAAGACAAATGACATGAATGATTTGGGCAATAACTATTTGGGATAACTACATAAATAATCCCTGAACTTTGGGCAAAACCGCAATGTAGTCCCCGAACTTTATTTTAATGTGCAATGTGATCCCTAAAATTTTAATTTGTTCAATCTAGTAGTTCCTAAATAATACGGAAATATCTAATGTTTTCTTCTATTAATTCAAGTTTAGGGACAACAATGAATATTTTTATATAATCTAAAGACTAAATTGAATATGTATAAAAAATTTAGGGATCATATCGAACAAATTTAAAGTTCAGGGATCACATTGCATATTTGATTAAAGTTTAGGGAACATTTGTGTTAATATTTTTTTTTAACTATTTTTACGTTGCCGGCCACGCTACACTAAGATAAGATGCGATCCCCTTTTTGGCTTCGTCGATGCTTATCAACGCTTATGTTTTAAGCCACATATGGCATGAGAAGTGGAGCTTTGCATGTCCATGTACATCATCAAGGTGGCATCATTGACGTATCTTTTTGCCTAACGGAAAAAAAAAATAATGGTTTAAAAACGATCAAGATAACTTTCAGGAATATCTTTTAAATTTTCCACACGGTATAACTTTAATTGATCTTCCTCCACCTACACCCTTTTGATCTCATTCCCTAAATTTGTTTAAATTTTATTTTTTTTGCTCTTATTCTGATGCTTACATAAAACGAGTTAAATCAAGTCAATCGTTTTCCGAGAATCCATGGACACTGGATCCCACTAGAAAACACAAATTCCCATTACCATATAGTTTTTACACTATGATGGTTTCCCGTTCTCTTTCTTTACACATATGCTATTGATTTTCATTTTTTTTTGTTAACTTTTTCTGATGCTTGCATAATCCGAGTCTGCTAGATCAAGTTGATCGTACTGGTTCCCACTTAAAAATGCAGATTCCCATTGCTGCATAGTTTTTACACGGCGATGGTTTCCTGTTCTCTTTCTTTACACACAATATTGACTTCTTATTTCTTTTTCCAATGCCAGCATAGACCGAACCTGTCATATCAAGTCAATGTCGATTGGCACTGAATCCTACTGGAAAACATAAATTTTCTATTATCATATAGATATTTTACACTGATTTATTCTGTTCGCGTGTGTACCGTGAAATAATGAAGTTGCGGATTTAAATTTAAGGCTACAAAAAAATAAAACAAAAAAATTACACATGCATGTGATTCTGTCGTCTTCTATATGCCTGAGAATCCCAACCACGGGCACCCGTTCAGCCACTCCCAACAACGTCCTCTCTCTTTCGCAGAGATAAAAAGGAGAGACGCTTCTCATACAGGTCGACCGCAGAAGAGCGTCGAATTCTCTCTGCCTTCCCCACTGCGTGTGGCGCTACGCAGTACAGCATAGAGTCAAAGCCATGGAGGAGGCCCTTCGAACACCAACGATCCAACGACACCCAAGTTCACTTCACCGTCCGGCGTGCCCCGAAAGCTCAGGACCAACTTGGCCATCCACTTGAAATGGGGGTGAGATCAATGGAGCTAGGGGTGAGCATGGTCCGGGTTGGGCTGATCCACCCTCTAACCTTAGGATCAACCCGCATAGTGCTGGTCCTTAATTTTTGGGACCGATAACCGACCCTATTAAGCTTGGGACTGAGGACCGGACCGACCCAATGGGTTCGGTCTAGTTCTAGGGTCAATCCGAGACCAACCGATAATTTTTTATTTCATTTTTTATACTCCTTAAAAAAGTTATTAAGGATCGGACTGACCCTATGGGTTCGGTCCGGTTTTAAGGTCAACCCAAGACCAACCAATAATTTTTTATTTCATTTTTTGTACTCTTTGAAAGGGCAACTAAGGACCGTACCGACCTAATGGGTTTGATGATGAGCGAGGTCAGCTAAGGAAGGCAATCGGTGAGGGTTAAGTGGGTGAGCGTCGAACGTAATGAGCATCGAATGTCGAGCGGGGAGCAACAAGCCAAGCGAACATTGAGCCGTGAGTGGCACGAATAGCCCAAAGCGCAAGGCGATTGTCGAGTGGCGAGCGAAGAAGTTGTTTCTTTCGATTTTGGCAAATTGAAGACTAAGAGGATAAATAAAACAGAAGAGAATGAATACTAGAGGAGGATGCCATAAGATACATTTTTGGATGCCGTGAAGACTTATCACAAAAACATTTTCCTCATTCATAAATTATGACTATTGACGTCGTAATAAATATTAAAAACCTAAGTTATTAAAGAATAATATAAAATTACTTGAACTCCTTACTAAAGTTTAATATTGTTGACGCCGTTTATTATAAGATTTTCTCTATTGCACCAGTAACTTCATCTATATTCATGGCTGATCCTCCAGATCAGGAAATGGAATCAAATTATTCTGACCCAGAGATTGTCCAAGACAATCCAAAACATCATGTGACCATGGCATCAAAACAGTTTTTCACCATCGATGATATCCCCTATCATAAATGACCAGAAAGACTTGAGGAATTTCATACTTGGTTGAACACTCAGTCCCTCACCAACCATGATATGAATGATGTCCTTTACAATTTTGTCACGAGGTTCACAGGAAGCCTCAAACTTTGGTGGAAATCGGTGTCGAACAAGACCGCATCCATTTTTTGATGTCACCAGATTTTAGCCATGCTATTACTCTCTTATATCATTTCTTTGTGGGAAAACCCACTGACCTCATAGAAATGAAAAGAAGAGAATTTTTTGAAAGAAAATGTTGCTCCCTCCAGAAGAAACATCTTGATAAGCATTATTGAATAATGCTTCAGCTCTTTACCGATTGAGCCGATTCAAATCAAGCATGTCTTCCAAACTTCCATCCCTAAAGAACTATCCCGGATGGTTGAAAGATCCTTTTTGGAAGACAGAGGAGAGTACAGATATTCCCTTGGGAGAAATACATCAAGAAATCCATCTATGCCTTGAAGAAATATGCCTGAAGCGCCAGATGGTCCGCACCTACATCATAGATGACAAAAGCCTCGGTACAGCCTGCTCTCACCAGAAGCTTAAAATCAAATGTTCCAAGCAAGACTGTGACGGCACTTGCGGTAAGTTTTCTCGGAAAAAGAAACACTTCAAGAAGTTATGGATGAAAAAATCCAAACATGGCCACAAGAACTTCCGAAGAAAGAAGAAATGACGATACCTACATAAAAGGAAGGATTGCACAGGCCATAAAAAGTCAAATCGTTGCTTCATCTGCAATCAGAAAAGACATTTTGCTAAAAACTGTCCCCAAGCCAGAAAAGGTCAGCATCATTTGATACATCAAATTGAGAGCGAAACAGGTATTTCTCTTGAAAATGATGATATCGAATTACTATTCTCTGCTGATGAAGAACCATCTGAACAAACTTTTTGTGTCATTCCATGTTACCACATTTCCAGTGAAACTAATTCAGATTCAGAATTTGAAGATATTTTTCACATATCACCCACATCTGCAGAACCAAGCCTTGACATATTTTCAAGCCAAACTCACTATCCCCATTTCCCTATAAAAATCCTCACCTCAAAGTTTGCTAAACCTATCACTGTTATTGCTCTCATTGATACTGGAGCAAGTTGCTTAATTTTGGATACCAAAGTTCTTCTTGAAGAATATTGGACTCCTTATGCCCGATATTTCAACTCTGCCTCAGGAGATACTTTCTCCACAAATGTGAGAACCACTCCCGTGAATCGTTCGTTCTTTCCCCAGTGTTCCATAACCACCAAATTCTTTGGATCCAATCTTCCTAACAAAGACTTAATCATTGGACGGGACGTTATGACTCAGATCCCACAACTTCGTATCATTCCTAAAAAAGGTCTTAGGTACAAAGACCAATTCTCTGAGTTCGTTAACATTCAGAGACTCTTTTCCATTCGAGATGAGTTTATTAGACCCAATTATGCAAAAATTGCTAGAATCTTGTTTAGAATCCCATTCAGAATTCGCTCAAAAGTGTTCTCATCCTTTATGGGAAAACCCAGAATTCTTTGTTCGCTTTCCTTTCAAGAAAAATGAAGATATCAATCCAACCAAGGCGAGTCACATGGGAATGAAGCCGTAACACTTGGCTTTAGCTCAAAGGGAATGCTCGAACTATTGCAACAAGGTCTTATTGAAACTTCTAACTCTCAATGGGCTTGTGAAGCCTTCTATGTCAATAAGCGCGGCGAACGAATGAGGGAAAATGAGATTGGTAATCAATTATCAGCCTCTCAACCTTTTTCTCTAAGATGATAAATTCCCTTTACCCTCCAGAGTTTCTCTCTTTACTTGGTCTAACCAAGGCCCACATCTATTCGAAATTCGACCTCAAAGCCGGATTTTGGCAATTGGGCATCCATCCTGAAGACAGATCCAAAACAGGATTTTGTATTCCAAACCAACACTTCCAGTGGAAAGTACTTCCTTTTGGCCTAAAGGTGCCACCATCCATTTTTCAAAAGGCCATGTGTCGTATCTTCCAACCAATTCTCTCAAGTGTTGCAGTATATATCGATGATATTTTGCTCTACAGCCCTGATGAGCAATCACATTGCCAACTTCTAGAGCAGTTTGCAGAAATCGTGAAAAAGCATGGCATTATGCTTTCTCAAAGAAAGATGAACATTGCCCAGACATAGATTGAATTTCTTGGTATGCACCTTAACAAAGATACGTACTATCCAGGACCACATATTGCTCAAGAACTATTGAAGTTTCCTGAAGATAACTTCACCACAAAACAAGTTCAGCAATTTCTTGGGATAATCAACTATCTCAGGGATTTTGTCCCAAATATTGCAAAGCTCCTGATTCCTTTGCAATCTATGCTAAAGAAGAATCCCCCACTTTGGGGAAAAATTTAGACTAAAGCAGTCGCTGAGCTTAAGGAGATAATGCAGAATCTCCTTCCACTACAAATACCATCAATAGGAAAAAGAATTCTTCAAACTGACGCCAGTGATGAATATTGGGCAACCATCCTGCTTGAAGAAATCGATGGTAAGAGACACCTTTGTGCTCACAAAAGTGGAAAGTTCTTTCAAGCTGAAATGCATTACCATTCCACTTTCAAAGAAATCTTAGCAGTAAAAAATGGAATCAAGAAGTTTGAATTCCACCTCATTGGCCATCACTTCCTGGTAGAATTAGACATGGCATCTTTTCCCCAAATGACCAAGTTTAAACAAAAACAGATCCCAAATTCTCAACTGCTTCGATGGGCTGAATGGTTTTCAAAATATTCTTTTGAAACCAAACACATTCTTGGAAAAAAGAATGTGCTTGCTGATTTCTTGTCAAGACCAAAAGCACCAACAGAAATCAACATGTACATCAAAAGACCTGCTTTCCATATGCTCAATCATGGCGTGAAATACAAGATTGAGAAGATCAAAGATTTGCCAAGCTGGAAATATCCCCATGAGATAATTGAACAAATCCAGAATGACAATCTCATTGAAAATCTGGAGAACCTCATGTGGCAATGCCACACAGAACTGTTCAGACTCAATGGAGGTTCGATTCTTTATCCCTGTGGATTAAATTCAGATTATCCATTCATACATCCTCTTATCTGGAAAGAAGATGATTTCCCTGATCAGCTCAAAACGCTATTATGGTACTTAACCAATAAGTACTTGATAGTTATTGAAATTCCAACCAGAAGGTTCATTGCCAACCTCACCAGAATATTCTTACTCGGGAGAAACATTGAAAAGGAAAGTGATCGAAATCTTTTAGACTTTCTCAATTGGTTCTATCCTCCTACTCACTGGAAACATCTTTTGGAGAAAGAACTAAAAACCACAACACCAAATCCCGAAGTCCATACCATCCTATTTTTCCGACGTCTATGGCACTTTTTCAGAAATAATGGCAACATCATTAATGCCCCACAAGAAATAGGAACCACATCCTACAAACCCCATCTGGATGGCAGAGAAGCTCAGATTCACAGATCTTATCCAAGATCTGTTAAATCTTGCGGACACCAAAGATATCGAGAACTCCAGAGAATTCTGTGCCAAGAAAACAAAACCATTCCCGAAGAAGTGTGGAATTATAATGTACCCGCTGTATGGGATCATTATGACCTAACTTCAGAAGTTGAGGAAGCACTTAGGCAATTCAGACAGGCAGCGTCATCCCAAGATAATGAAATGACAGGTGAAGATGATATTGTCCAATCTACCCAAGACCCCTATGCACGTTGGGGAGGTCCTCTTTCCCAAGATCCCTATGACCAAGGACCCTTGTCCTTATCTCACATGGACACTTCCTACTATACACAACCATCCAATTGGCCTCAGCCAAGCATTCCTGGAGATGACAATACAAATTGGGCTCACGAAGAAGCATCCTCATCACATTAGCTAAATCATATCCTCTCACCAGAAGACCTTGAAACTCTTGAACAAAAATATGAGGAACATCTTCTAGCAACAGCACACAGCTCAGATGACTTGGACTATGACTACAATGCTCGTGACGGATGAGATCGCTGAACAGCCGCTGTCCGTACAATGTTACTGTAGCAAGTCACTGTTCATTCTTACTGTTCACTAGGCTAGGGAATGTACTGTTCACAGTATGGTTACTATTCATAGTGTGCGAATAATTCCCTCCCGGAAGTTTCCGGTGCCTCTCTTGTTTCCGGACCCATGAGCTTGGTCCTTGTATGCTTGTGACCTCTTATTGTCTATATAAGGCAAGGAGGGTGTAATGTGTTGGGCAAAGTCCCTTGAAGTAAAGTGAGTGTTTTGTGAAAACCTCCATGTCTTTCTAAACTCCTCTTCTTCTCCAGCCTGGTAGGATCCTCTGAGAAATGCAGCTTGGGTAGATTAGAAACGTTTCCATCCTAGCATCTCTGAGTGTCTCTAGGCTCTGAACTAAAGGGCAGAGTGGTTTTCTGCTAAAAGGCTATCCCTGAAGGGCTTGAACGAGGTGTTCGCCCACTGTGGGAAGGCATACCTGCGGGAAATTGACTCTTCCTTCCCTGGTTCTAAGTCTAGGTCCATTCATGATGCAGCTTGGGTAGATTAGAAACGTTTCCATCTTGGCATCTCTGAGTGTCTCTAGGCTCTGAACTAAAGGGTAGAGTGGTTTTCTGCTAAAAGGTTATCCCTGAAGGGCTTGAACGAGGTGTTCGCCCACTGTGGGAAGGCATACCTGCAGGAAATTGACTCTTCCTTCCCTGGTTCTAAGTCTAGGTCCATTCATGGTATCAGAGCCATGGTTTCGTTTGTGATATTATTCATTCCATGCGCTTAGCAAGTGAATCCAGTGTTGAGAAGATTTCCTCACATCATGTCTACAGAACCAGAAATTCTCGAAGCACCCGTTTCTCTTGCTCTCTCTTCATCATCCTCAACCCCCTCAGAATTTCGTGTTTCCAATGCTTCAAAGATAGATTATCTCTATGAAGTCTCTCTTAGTGATGAAACCAAGATTTCTGAAACCCAACTTCCCCTCATGAACCCTTACTCCGCTTTTGCTAAACCCAACTCTTCATTCTCGCCCATTCGCTCAATTCGCCAACTCATCCACCAAACCCCAAAGCAAGTAAAGGAGTACGTCCAGTCCTCCAAATTCGACCAGCATCCCATTCCTGCCACTGAAAAGGAGTACTTTGTTACTCTCCAGATCCCTCCAGAGTTTCCCAAACAATGGGCTCAACAGGGATACACTCATGTCCATTATGGCGCTATTCGTCTTGCTCTCACCTTTCATGGTCGAAAAGGTTTACCTGTTGTGGCAAGAATTGCATTGTTGGATACTAGATTTTTACAATACCAGCATGCTTGCATTGGTACTATTCAAACTGCTCTGAATGCTGGAACAGTCTATGTAACTTTGTATCCAAACTTCAACATTGCTCTTTCAGACCCCCAACTACTCTCTTTCTTAAAAGTCCAAGTTCAGCTCACTTTGGAGCCCCTCAAACCGCCGACTCAGAGCCGCAACGCTGCATTACTAGATGGTCTACTGAGTACAGAACCATGCCCTTGATCTAAACTTCAACAACGGTAATGAAGATGCTTTGTTTATCTCCATGCAGAATGATCAGGCATCATGCATCCATGTTCCTAGACAGATCCCGAAGGACACGTTGACCAAGCTCCTTCCAGAGACTTGGATTGCCAACTACGAAAAGCTGCACCAGCATAACAAGCCTTTCCAGTCTATGGACTCTGAGTTCGTCCGAAAAAAAGATGGAACTGTTTCCATCAAATTTGGCAAGGAAAAGGAAGAAAGTCCATTTATCTTCCAAACTCTTTTTATGATCGAACCATGTGTTCCAGAATCAATTTTCGAGCCAGATCTAAAGAAGCTTGTTCGACATTTCAATAATAATGGGCATCCTGTCCATTACTACAAAGACAAGTATGGTCACTGTTTTTGGGATCCTTTCTGTCAGTGCTCTTACTGCACCAATTCTCCAGATGAGGTAAATCCAGATGATCTTTCTCGAAGAAGGAAGAAAAAGCCAAAAGACCTCATGTACCAAAGATACTTAAACGGAGACTCCTCCGTTGATACTCTTGGTGAGTGTGATAAATACCAATTCATGGTGTCTTATGCACCACCTCCACCACCAGAGTTCAGTACTACACCCCAAGTTTCACAAGATCCACCAAAATCACCTCCACCATCTCCTCCCCAGAAAAAACAAGCTCTCTCCCCATTCTATAAGCCAATCCTAAAGTGGGCTAAGAAGCACTCCTACCCACTTGAAGCTCCAGCAGAAACACCACCCATTTCCTCCATCGCCATGTTCCATGACACTGATTTTCCCCCTCTTGTCGGAGAAACCTCTAAACTCAAGTTTCCTACTCCAGAAGAATTCATTGATCCACAAGGCAGATACAGCCATGTTCCTAAGATACCTGCCCCCACTGATGTAGATGAACATGGGAGACAGAGGAAGACTCCTGCTGCTGAAGCCGTTTTAAATTGGCAATCAGAAACCTTGTTAGCACAAAATAATGCTTTCAAAGCAATTGATTCCAAGATTGGAAATGTGCAACAAGATCTTCGAAAGTATGATGAGACCACCAAGAAAATGGTTTCTGAGTTCCAGAAAAGGCTAAATGCCTTGGAATCAGGACAACTTCTAGGGTATCATCATCTAGAGAGCCCAAAACCGGAGATAGAAAAACTCAAGAGACAGATTCAACTCCTTGAAGAAGGAAGGTTCAGACCTTTTGATCCATTAGCACTTCCAGTAAGAACTGGGTACTTACCTCCACCACCTCAGACGTCTATCTTTGCTGCCATTCCAGAAGATTCTTTCAGAAATGAACCAGATATAGCAGAGGTACGAAATCGCCTTAAAGAGTTGAATCGAATCCAAAAGGAAAGAGGAAAGGAGAAAGCTCCTATAGAATCATGTTCGGTCGTCATAAGAGAAAAACCAGATCAGATGATGCTAGCAAATCCATTAGAATCCTTTCTAAAGGATTTGAGTGCTCGAGAACAAATTGATCCAATCCAAAACCCTGATCATACTCTTTCAAATAATCAGACTCTATTTCCCACCGAACAAACTGTTCCTACCACTGAGGGTTGGTCCGGGTTAGACCGACCCAGAACTCTTAGAACCGAGGATCAACTTGCACAGTGTTGGTCCAGGAATTCTAGAACCAAGGACTGACCCAGTCTCCTTGGGAATCGGACCAGGACCATCGGGGTTGGGCTGGTCCAGGGTCGATCCAGGGTTGACCCTAGATCGATGCTCACCCTTAAATGGAGCCATGGGCGACTTGGGCACGTATATCCCCATAGTCCTGGCCTTCACGCTGGCCAAGGACCTCAGCCTCGGCACGACCCTGATATTCACTGGCGTCTATAACATGGTCATTGGCGCCATACACAGTGTCCCCATGCCGGTGCAGCCCATGAAGGTGATCACGGCAATTGGGATATCGAGCACTGATTTCGGCATCCCGAAGGTCATGGCGGTGGGGATTTGCGCCGGCGTGATCTTGGGCGTCCTGGGCGTGACCGGGTGATGCAGCTTGTTTATAGGCTGATCCCTCTGTCTGTTCTTAGGGGGATTCAGCTCTCGCAAGGGTCGTCGTTCGCGATGACTTCTGTGAAGTACATCAGGAAAGTTCAAGACTTTACAAAGTCGAAAATGGCTGGGAATAGGCACTGGTTTGGGTTGGATGGCTTGGTAGTGGCCATTGTTTGTGCTTGTTTCATTGTGGTCATCAATGGTGCTGGGGTAGAGAATGAAGAGACAGAAAGCAACCGGGAATCGGGCAAGATATCGAGGATCAGAGCTCGACGAGGAAGAGAAAATGGAAGAGAATCATGACGGCTCTTCCTTCAGCTTTCATCATCTTCCCCGCTAGGTGTTGTCCTGGCCTTCATTAGAGAGCCCAAAGTGGTCGGGACTTTAAATTTGGTCCATCCTCTATTGAAGTTGTGAAGACTTCAAGGCATGCTTGGAAAGAGGGATTCATTAAAGGCACAATTCCCCCACTGCCGATATTGAACTCGGTTATTGCCGTGTGCAAGCTGTCGTGCGATCTCTTCCCCGAGGAGGACTTCTCTCGCCACATCGGTTGCGGTCATGGTAGGACTAATGAATTTGGTCGAGTGCTGGTTCGGGGCCATGCCATGCGCCGCCACGGCGCCGGGGGCTGGTGGGGCAAGACAAGTTTGGTGGCGGAGCGGCGGCTGCGTGGCGATCCCGGGAGCCGCCAAATTGATTCTTTGTCTGGTCCTTGGGTGTTCTCTGGCGAAGGTGTTGGACTAGTTCCCCGTTGGCGTGCTAGGTGTCCTGCTTCATTTGCGGGGATTGAGCTAGCCATGGCTGCCGGGACATGAATTCGAAGGAGGAGGCTTTCATGATGCCGATCTCGCAAGGCGGTTTCTCTCGTCGGATTGAGCGTGGCGCTTGGGTTTCTTTGTCGAATGGTTGTTCTTGCGCTACTCATGTTGAGGAATTTGAATAGCTTTCGCTCCCGCTTAACGATGTGGATGCAAGGATCGCGTTGAGTTAATCCATGCTAGAACCTTGGATGCATTACACTTAGATGTGTATCATCGGATCTTTGAGTTGTGCACGGAATTTCCTTCTTAAGTTGAACGTTTCACAAAGTTTTAGATGCTCATCGTCTTGCTACTTTGTATCGCCGATAAAATGAGCTGCAGTTTCCATTTTGGCAAAGCAAATTCTTAATGCGAAACAGAATTTAGTAACGAGGCGTTTATTTCAGTCCAAATGAGTGCCCCTTTTGTGCCGATACTTGTTCTGTTGGTACCAGTTCTAGACCATGAAAGCCTACAAATCTTTCCATTAAAAGGAGAGGGGAAAGAGGCAGCATGAAAAGACCAAAATACATTCCCATGCGGTGTGTTCAGTATTTCATTTCAGTCCGGAACAAGGCCCAAGTTGTCCCCCTAGCAAGATATGCAATCAGATTAAAGCCAGCTACACGAGTTATATGATGAACATCTTCAGTCCCACTTCAGATCACAATGTGAAGCACAATTATTCAGCTTCTCTTTTGGGGAGAGGGAAAGAGGGAGGGAGGGAGGCAGGCTCGAGGGGGAAGATCATTCGTTCAACAAAGAACATCTTCAAGCTCTCAAAGTAGCCTTATGAGCCATGGTTTCCTCGTGCATTTGGTGTCAACTTTTCTCAACAAGATCAAGCAGCTTTTCTAAATTTCTCGCCTGTAAGTTTGACATGTCATTGTCATCTTTTGTCATCTGGAAACAAACGGCTCCCATCAGCCGGTCTATCTTTGCCACCAGGGAGTTGGAAACAACCATTCAGGAGAGATGCTTCTCAGCTTCCTAAAATGATAATATAGAACTAACAGGTCATGCTGATAGAATATCAACCAGCCTTGTATTTATATCATATGCTCTCTTTATTGGATGATAGTGTTGATTTAATAAATTGAGGCATGCAATTGATTAAAGCCCTTTACAACAGTGGCAACAAAACCCCAAAAAACGGAGCTCTTTTCTTCGAGGGAATCACCTACGCAGATTTTCTGACCACATTAAGAAAGCTCTATTAGCGAGATGTACTTTTGTAACATAGGAAGTGGCAAATGTTAACACTAGCAATATAGCAAAGCTACTCCCTCCCTTCGAAAGCACATTAGAATTTTAGACTCCATGGGACAAGAAATGGTTTCACAATGCCAGACAATGACACTTATAGCCACAAAAAATATATGAGCAGATATTGACAAAGCCGAGAGTACCCATATATGCCGATCAAGTCGAAATGTTTACTAAACAAAAATATGAAGACAACATTCTCAAATCCATGACAAGCCTTTAGCTTTCAATGCACCAAAAACTCTTCTCCACAAATCTAGAACTTGAATCCAAATCCAGCAACCATGCCCCAATCAGGGATTGAAGGCAGAGAGGCTACTCAGGTTAAATGAGGGGTCTAGGCAATCATTCATAAAGATTGACATTGATATAGAATATAAATAGGGTGTGTTTGTTTATGTTCTTTGTTTCTGTTTTTGAACAAAAATTTTCTTTTTTTTTGTTCCCTGAACAAAAAAAAAACAGAAACGCGTTTGTTTGCGTTTTTGTTCCAAATCCGTTTTTTTGTTCCCCGGGAACAAAATTGGAACAAAAATCAGAAACAAGAAAAGTTGTTTTTTTGTTCCTGAACAAAATTGGAACAAAAATCAGAAACAAGAAAAAGTTGTTTTTTTGTTCCGTAAACACTTTCAAGAAACACTCCTCTTTCTTTCTTCTTCTTTTCTTCCTTTCTTCTTCTTTTTTCTTTGGCCGGTCGCTGGCCTCGGCCATGGTTGGTGACGCTATCAAGGGCCGGCGACCTCGCCGAGCATCGCCGGCCCCGGCGAGGCTCGGCCTCGCGTCGGCCGGCGACGCTCGGCCTCGCCTTGGCCGGGCGAGCTCGGGCCGGCCCAGATCCGGCGCCGCCCGGCGGTGGCCCGGCAAGGCCGAGCCTCGCCCGGTGGCTGGGTGAGCTCGGCCTCGCCGAAACCGAGCGAGCCCGAGCTCGCCTAGCCAAGGCGAGGCCAAGCCTCGCGCCGACCCGGCGAGGCTCGGACTCGCCGGGGCCGGCGAGCCTCGCCGTGGCCGGGCGAGGCCGCCGGCCCTCATCGCCCGGCCGCCGGCCATGGCCGAGGCCGAGGCGACCGGCCACAAGGAAGAAAAAAATGAAAAATAAAATAAAAATATTAAAAAAATTAAAAGAAACAAAAAAAAGAACACAAATTTACCAAACATGTTTCTGTTCTTTTTTTTTATTCTAGGAACAAGTTTACCAAACGCGTTCTTCGGTCAAAAATTGTTCCCTGAACGTAGAAATAGTTTTTCTATTTCTGTTTCCTAGAACAAAAAAAGAATAGAAATACAAACAAACACACCCATAAATGTTCAACAAAATCAGACCTGGATGATCGGGCGTAACAGCTCTACAAGTTTCTTCAAGGTAATCCTCGAGTAATACTTCAAAATGACAATAATATTATGTAGAAAATAGATCGAGTCACATCTGAATGATAATCCAAAAAGAAGAAAAACGACAAAGTTTAGCAATTACAAGTTCGATGATTCTCTGTCTAAGATCTTCTGCTACCTTCTCAACAAGTGCACTCCAGCAAGTTTTTCTCATTTTCAAATTCATCTTTGAATGTACTCCAAAGAGCAGTCCACTGGATAACCTCCAACTTGACCAATTGTTTCGAAGCAGCCTGCGGTAAAATATCAAAGGCATGGTCAACCAATTCTATAGCACATTTTTGTCATATCATAGGATATACAACCAATCACCTACAACAATTTAGAGATGGTACCTGAATTGAAAAAATCTGAGAGATTTTTATCCTCTAACGTGGCATTAAGAGGCTTGACTGCACAGGATCATGTGGTGATAGAACTAAGCACCAGCAGATTTTCCTTAGAATTTGCATTGAATTAAATCACAGAATGAATAGCTCTGACTTGAAAAACGTAGTGAAGACTTAACAACGAAAGAGCTTCACCAGTATCCACTGCTCTGGGTTTCCATTCACCAGTATCCACTGCTCTGGGTTTCCCTTCACTGATGGAATCTCATCTATTGCCTTATAGCATCGACATGTCTCAAGGTAATCGTTGTTGCATGAGTAATACCTTTACCTACATCGTTAACCACATAAATACAGGGTAAACTAAGATGCAAGTTCAAATCTATCAAGTACATCTGGAATGTCAGAGTTTGCGCTAAAGCTAGAAAGGAACAAGAGAATGTGCTTAGGAAGAAGAGTATGTGCCCGATACATAAAGCCATACAAGTTCGTGGTCTGAACCACAACCTGAACACCAGGTGCACTTGATCGGCAAAAACACATTAGTTAAGAGATGGTGGACACAACACTAGAAAAAGCAAAACATCAATTTACCATATCATGAGTCCTGGTATTTCCATTTCAACTCCAGAAGTAATGGAATATCAGCTAGAGCTTGTTCCACAATGTTTTCACCTTCTTTAGGCTTTTTCTTCTCTTTGGAAGGATCTGCTTTGAACGGTTGGGGGCTAATCTTCCTGGAAAGGATATGTGCACAGAAATTAGCTAATCTTCCTGGAAAGGATATGTGCACAGAAATTATCCTGGTGATTTAAGCACGAACAAATCTGCAAAATCCATCGATCAGAAAACCAATCATAGTAGTAGTGTGTAAATTGCTAAAAGCAATACAAAAAATCCGTACTTGTTAAAATATAAAGGCAACCTTTTCCAAACTTGTCATTGCTCCAAAAGTTTCTACCTGCATTTCAAACCCATCATAGGAATGTTGGACAAGGAAAAACCAATTACAAGATCAGTGACAACAAAGTCAACTTCTAATTACCCCAATTTCTGGCATCAAATTGTAGCTTCTGCTATAAAACCCTGATCTTCCTTTATTTTTGCAAGTTTCTTGATCAACCATGCTCTCTCCATTTCAACATATATCTGCATGACAAAACTAGCTATAGAAACCACGAAATAAAATCAGATTATTGATGAATTAAGTTGCAATGGAGTTTGATTTCATATATTCACCTTCCATCACTGACAGAGTTAAGTATCTTAATTAACCTCTATCTTGGTCTCAAGATCAGGTTTCTAATCAACAAATTGCACAGCTTGCTACACCATTGCTGTCACAGCCTGTTGATAAGAAAACAGCTACATGTACGTCACTATCCAATTAAGTCAATGACTTGATTATGTCTAGATCACAATTAAAACTTTAATTTGAACTATTTGATTAAAAACACAGAAAATTCGTCACTCTAGAATGAAAATATGGTCATAATAGGAACCAAAAGGGACAATAGCAAGAGGCAATACAAATACAGGTATCTCTGAAGAGGATCCCACCATTTGAAATTGCAAACAGCACAAGCACTATAATTTCCCCCCAAAGGACATATTATGAAACGTATCCTGAACTAGACAAAAAAGAAGAAGAAGAAGGTAATGTGATTCATACATGTATAGGAGAACAAGAAGTAAAAATTGGGCCAATCATGGGAGAGAATTGAGAAACACAAGGTGAGAAATTGAAGAGGATTCCACAATATTAGATTCTGGAGGATACCGCCATACTAGATTCTAGAGCACAAGCACAAGGCCTGAGATCTTGCATCCCAACAGATTGCCTGGAGCCAATTCCATGTCAATATGCCAAGCACATTTGTTTTTTTAGATAGTTATACATAGATGGCATGTCACGGCTACACAAAATGACTGTTCATGATCTAATCAGGAAATATGGGAGGCAATCCCTACAGTATAAAATCTAACCCTTAAGGTAAAAGGTTGTTAGCATTGATCTCAAATTGTTGAAATTGGACCATACTTTGGATTAATGATAATAAGACTACTAAAAATTAAGGTCTAAAGTAACAGATTCTTAATCTTTTTTTCTGTACTAACACCTGTGTGTTATCTTTGAAAAGAGCGAATGAAGCTCAAGAGGAGAAGACAAAAGCACGAGCATCACCACAGTAGAAGCACATCATTAAAAGCTCTTGCACCTTTTAAAGAAAGTTAACTAGAGAAACATATGGCCAAAAGTAAAGAAGAGAATAAGACAAAAGCAAAACCAGATGACTGCAGTGAAAAAAAGAAGACAGGAGGATGAAAGAAATAAACAAGGCAAAGAGCTATATGCTATGATGTAAATAATAATTCTATCCCCAGCCAGAAGAGATGTTTGCCATACAAAGGTGATGGCATTGTGTTGCATTGTTGTTTGTGGAAGCACCGCAAACCTCTCACTTACCCCAACCCAAGCTCCCATGAAAGTAGAGCCCACTTCCAACTCCAGCAATAAAATGTTATTCTTAATCCAGCCAAAAGCTTATGGACTCTCCCAAGTCTGTATATAAAGTATCTTCAGCCTTGTCACGACCATCAATTAAATCTTCCATCCAATCTAAATCAGGATGGGGGCAACACCTCATTCTCCTTTATAATCCCCTTTTAGTTCAATTCCCAAAGGTAGACCTAATTAGCAGGTTTGGCCTTTAGATATTGTTTTGGACATACAATGGGTCATGCATAATGAGAACTGGGGCCTAATTTGGTTTACAACGAGGTTGAGTCCTAACTAAATTGGCAAAGTAGGATATTTGGGATTGAGATTAAGAATCCCATTCTACATCTCCAATGATCCTAAACCTACCCCTGATCCCAACTGAGAATGATTTTTGATGCGATTAACTTCCATCTTTTTAATTGCATCCTATATAGATAGCAATCCTAAAAATGATTTACAAGGTAAAAAATCTTGGATAGTTTTATTAATAGCCACTAGTCATAATGCCCTGACTAATCCGGAAGAACTTATCAGCATGCAGTATCACATCATAATGAAATAACATTGGTAAAGAGTGAAAATTCCACCAACTTATCGCCCAGAAGCAGAGATGAAAAGGCAAATACTTGAACATCGGTTAACCTCAATGGTCCTGTTCAATGCTAACAAAGGAGTGTAAGATAGTTCTTTTATTACAAGAAAGTTTAGGAGCAACAACATATAGGGAAAAAAATTTAACATGTACGACTATCCAAGTATTAGTGTCATCAAATAATTTCAACTTCTTTGATATCACTTGAAGAGGAAGGGAAAGAGTGCTTTGAGCTGGGAAGACAGAAGTTCATGCCCCAAGAACTAGGTAGATAACCGAACACAATAATCTTGGCTCCTGCGTTTTTAATATGACTTTCACCACCAGCCAACATAACACATGCTGCGTTCATGCAAGGTAGAAACTCAACAGAAAACCCTTATTGCAATGGGGAGGTACAGCTCATAATCATAGTTCATCTCTAATTGATTGTATATTAAGTTTGTCAGCGGGTAGACGAATATCAATCGCCAAATTAGCATATTATGAATCAGTCCTTTGGCACCCAATCTCAATTTCTCTTCTCATCAGTTTCTCTGCCATCCAATAGGTATAATAGGTAAGGCACCAACGAAATACCTATCCATTTAAAACAAAGAGAATCCATCCCTATACAAGATAATGCAAACCCTAAAAAACAAATCTACTAACCAGAATAAAAGAAAAGAGGAGCCCCAACTACCGACTTCACTAAACCCTGAAAAGACAATAAAACAAAATAAAACTACTGAACTTAACCAATGCGTCTCTTCTCCTTGTCATCATAGACCAAGGATATATTATCTAATTTTTCAATCCTTCACTCGCACATGTTTAACTTCAATTCCAAAAAAAGGGTGGGTCCATCTCGTAAAAGCACGAGTTGAAAGTAATTTGCTAGTAGCTGTCTACTATATAGTACCACAGTGTTAAGAAGCACCGACACTCTCTGGAAGCCTTCGTGTCATGTCCCACACTCCGACACGTGTTCAACACACTCCGACATGCTCCGACACGTTCCGACACGCGGTCAACGAGTGTCGGGAAATCTGACACGTGGTCAACTCTTCCCGATACGCTCCGACACGCGAGTCCGAAATTTCGACACGTGATTCCGACACGCACGGGGTCAATTTTAAAAAATTTCAATACTTGAGGGGTCAAAATATAAATATATGAAAAAATAATGAAAAATAACAAAAATAAAGGGGAAAGAAGAAAATTCTCACTCTCAAGTTTCTCACTTATAAGTTTTGACATTCCTGTGAGTGACGATGGAACGCCCCTCTTTTCGCCGGCGTCGCTCCGTCGCTCCCGCAAACTTAAAGTTGTGATTTTATTTTATTTTTTTTCTTTTTTCCATCTCTCGCAAGCGTCACCTGTGAGTTATCTCTTTTGGTATATGTCATTAGCTTGTAAGTTGTCTCTTACATTTTCCATGGCGAATTTAGTTATTTCCTTTTCTTTTGGTCGTATTTCGAAAGTTTTTGTCCTAGATTTTCATTTTTCTCGAACCTTGTTTTGCATCGGAGCTCCAAGCCAATCTATATCATGAACTCCGAACTCTGTTCTGGGACTATAAGAAATCTCACTAATTTCTGACAAGTGTAAGAAAACATGACATGTTCTTTCAAATTTACTCTTTTGTGTTTGCAATTTTTGAATTTCTTATTCAATCTCTGTCAAAACAATGAATAATATTAACAAATGTTGGATTAATATTTTTAATATAAATTTATTATATGCTCTTTTTTATTATTTATTTTTTCATTCATATATAAAAATATATATTTAATATATAACGTGTCGAACGTGTCAGAATTCTCTAGTTTTTGAGAAATAACGTGTCGGCGTGTCGTGTCGTGTCGTGTCGCGTGTCGCGTGTCTGTATCAGTGCTACATAGCCATGGTGTCCAACTTATTCACATAGCTTTGTGCACTATTTTCCTACTTAGCCAAAAGAATTAATTTCTATCCTTTTGTTGACAATCTCCTTTTAATGCCGCGGTTAAGTTACCAGTAAACCCTCCAACAACGTCCACCTATTGAGAAACTTAAAACGTTTCCATTAAATGGTGGGTACTCACTTTGTTACTGCTTAGGCCCAGAAGACCGACTGATGTTTCATCAATTTCACTTCATAATTAAATAAAAGTACTTCGCCGGAGTATCAACTCCAACCTTCCTTCATTAAAGGGGAGGCAAGAAGAAGAACTAACAACCAGGTAGGCGAAATTGGAGAATTGCCTAAAGGACGAATTCGATCAAAAGATTAAAAAAAAAACTAGCCCATCTCGATCCGCTTCTCTAGAAATCGGAAGGCGAGCTCCAGGAATCGGCACGAAGTCCGCGAGCACCATCGCCTTGGAGCACTCGGCGAACCCTTCCGCGCGAAAACTCCTCCTCTCCCGTTCTCTCCTCTCCGAACGCACAGATGACAGAGAAAATAAAAAGGGTAAATAAAAAAGTAAAGCAGGGGAATGGGGAAGAGAGAAATGGGAGGAGATTCCACAACAACCTTCTCGGAAACTGAAGCTGAGACTTCCCGCCGGCCCGTCGTCCACCCCTCCACTTCACCGGATCCCCCCTCCCCCTCTGCAGGCTCTCTCTCTCTCGCCCGACTCCCGACGAACCACCTTGGGGAGCGCGGCGCTCTGGCCGGAACGATCGGATTCGGAAGGGAGGAGGGCGTCGGCGAGAATGAGGAAGTTGGGGACGCCGTCGGAGGTGTGGGTGCCGAGGACGAGGAGGTGGACGGCGAGGGAAGGGCCGCCGACAGAGGGCTGGGCAGGGAGCGGCGCCCAGTGCACGGTGAGGGACGGCCACTCGAGGGCGCTGGAGATGACGAGGTCGTAGAGGATCGAGGTGTTCTTCTTCCACGCCGCGGACTCTTTCTCGAGCTGCTCGAGCTCCGCGCTTTCCTCTTCCGCCATGGATCCTCACTTCCTTTCTCTCTTTCCCTCTGTGTTCGTGCTTCCGTGGCGATGCTTTTTCCCGACGAACCACCGCGCGGCCTCCTCCTCCGCCTCGAAAGGTTGACTCTCCCGTCGCGAAGTTCGTCGGCGATCTATTCAGGAGGCGTTCGATATTTTCCCGGGAGACCTATTCTCGACCCCCGAATGCCTCGCGATTGTCTCTAAGAGACGGACATCCATTAATATCCGAAGTCTCCAATCCCTCCAGGCCTCGAACTTCAACTAAGTTCTCGCAGAATCTAATATAACACTTCGGATTCTTTGAATTCGAAAGGTCCATCGATCTAAGGGAAGGGCACCTCCAAATATTCAGTTCTCTCAAGGATTCTGATCCATGAATTTCAGTCACACTCTTGCAATGGGAAACACAGAGGGTCCTCACATATTTAAAACTTGAGAAGTCTAACGATCGTCCGGCGGACGTGCACTTTAAGATATCCGACACTTGTGAGGATTTTGATCCACCAAGGCCCTGGAGTTCAACTGAATTCGCGCGGCTTGTTGCGACGTTTGTCCACGGCAGAATCTTTGAATCGGGAAGATCTAGTAATCCATCAAGCTGAGATGCCTTTGGGCTCATCAACTTGGAAGAACCTATATGTAAGTTGAATAGGCAATATGAACCTTCCAGGCCGGTGACTTCTACGAGATCAAAGCAATGCTCCAGGCACAAATATGATAGGTGTTTCGAGTTTGACAAATTCGTGAATGCTTTCAATTTTCCACAACAAAAAATAGAAAGCTCTGATAGTCCAATGGGAAGCTCTGGGACACATTCAAGCCAATGGCAATGAGCAAGAGCAAGTTCCTTGAGACGGGTTAGCTGAGAAAGATGGGGCAAAGACGGACTATGGCAAGTAATATATAGAGTTATTAAGCCTGAGGGTAGTTTTGGTAATTCTCGAAGCTTTATACAAAATTTAACATCGAGTTCTTGGAGAGAAGAGAGCTTAGAAATGCTTTCTGGCAAGCTCGAAATGCCCGTCTCGAATAAAATAAGCTTCTCTAGCGAAACCAGTTCGCCTATATTACTAAGTAGTCGTTCCAGATTTTTGCAATTGAAAGCTCTCAACTCTTGGAGTTTTGCCAACATCCCGATGGCATTGGACAATTCTGTTATGCGAGAGCCACTAATGTCCAAAATCCTCAAACTTTGCAGATTCCTAATACTTTCAGGTAAGTTCGTAATTGATGTGCATGTTAAGTCCAGCTCAGTCAATGATGACAATTTTCCAATCGAGTCAGGAATTTCTGTCAATGAAAAGCAGTCATGTAAGAGCAAGCTTTGCAGAGATGCTAGATCGCCAATGGAGCTAGGTATGCGAGCTAGCAATGTACACTACCAGGCGTGAAGACTCTTGAGCTCCTTCATGGAACTAATAGATTCAGGTAATTCTTCAATTGTTGAACTAGATATGTCTAATTGGGTTACCGATACCAAGGAGCCCATGGATTTAGGAAGTTGAGAAATTTGTTTGCAACAAAGAGACAAGTACTCCAACTTCATCAAACAATCACTTGAAATAGGAATCTCTTGTATACTGGTGCCTTCTATGACAAGCCTCCTCAATTCTACCATTCTACCTATTCCTTCTGGTAGCTTCTTGAGTTTTTTACAAAAACTGACATCCAAGGAAATGAGCGTCTTGATGTCCCCAGTAGAATGATGAATCTCTTCTAGATTGTTACAATCTACAAGAATCAAAATCTCCAATCTTACAAAAGTGGACAAGTTGGGAGTTCTTTTCAAAGATAGACAACGCGCGAGGTTGAGAACTTTGAGTTCGGTTGCCATCTGGAAGAAAGAAAGGATATGTTAGTGTAATTGGACTTTTGCAACATGTGATTTTCCATTACTCCTTGTGTTTTTGACTTTTTACAATTCCTCAAAAAATACCCATGCTCCCTGACTCCTTCACGGTTGTCTTATGTAATTTTAAATGTCTCTTTTATTAGTGTTTGACCACGCCGACAGACAAATGTTTTTAAGCACAAAGATCGCAAAAGAGAACTTGTTAATGGCATTTATTTTCAAATAACATTTCAAAGGAGATATTTGCTGGTTAGACATAAGCAACTTTTATTATCAAAAAGTGGATGATAGATTCAAATGGAATAGAGATGCATTCATTGGGTGCCATGTTTTCCTTCAACAATGTGAAATTAAAGAGAAACGGCTAGTTTAATTATGAAAATCAATTTTCAAATGTTATATGTATAAGGAAAAAATGTTATATTAGAAAAGAATACTTCAATGCCTTCTTTACATCTTACCTTGAGGGGAATCCATCCTCCCCAGTCCTTCGAAATTGCACTGTTTGATAGATCAAGTACAACTAGTTTCTTTAGATGAAAGTTGGCCGCAACGAAATTCGAGGGACAACCCTCCCATTGAAGCCATCTTAATTTAGGAAGTAAGCTTTGGAAATCTCCGGTGAAATTTGCACCATCCACTTGAAGGAATCTCAAGTTGGTCAATTCTTTAAATTGTTCAGCAGTGCATCTTCTTCCCGTACCACATTTGCCAAGAGAAAGGGCCTCAATCTTTCTAGTGCCCTGCTAATTGGAAACATTATGGAAGATAAGTTTTGAATGATGAGATGACACTAACAGATATAAGATAAAATGTCAATTTCAAATTGCTGTCATACTACTATGGCATATAGGCTTCTCCCTTTCAAATTTTTGAAATGAAAGGTTGTGGTTGCATATTATTTATCTAATCCATGTAAATATGAGAACCTCGAGCCCTTCGCAATTTGCAACTTCTGAATTTCCAAAATTTGCATGCATTTGCAACTACAATAGAGGCCTCTCTTTATGGATACACTAATATCTATCAAAATTCATGCCCTTTATATGTGAAATAATGCTATCTTTACTCCTATCATATATATGTGAATCAATACAACTTTAACTATCCAAATACATCTATCAAACTTTGCCATTGATATAAGTATCAAAATTAAAGAATCTCAATTGTAGAATCCCTCCACTTTTTTGGATATACTTTGTTTGCAATTTTTAATATCAAAATGAAAATGAGAATGTCATCGTAAAAGATACACATGTTTTACATTTCTTTCTTATCACGTGTTTTTTCGATGAGGGTTTGTCAATGTACATGGAAGAAAATTTGATAATATCGAATGTTCTATACAAGATTCTCATTTTCTTTTTATTACTATTGATAGTTGATGCTACCTTGTCAATTGCCGTGAAATTTGTTGCAGGGAAGTAGTGGTCATCTAAATTTTGATTAATATTTCAATAGATTAATGAGATCTTCCATATGAACAGATTGGACATGTAGTAGATTGATAAAATTATATACTTAAGGAACTCGAGTCTTTTACATTTTCTTTTGTTGTAACCTAATATTTTAGAAGTCCAAATTCTTTTTTTTTTTTTTTTTGTTTTTTTTGTTTTAGATGATGAATTGCACAATGATTGCAAATCATGAGAGTCAATAATATGGATTTGTTTGGTTGTTTCGACTTCTCCTTCAAACTTTTATTCTTCTTGATGAGTCATGATTTTGTTTTTACATTTAAAGTTTCTTGTATATTCATTTATTTTTGTCAAAGACTTTATAGATACCTTTTTTTTTTTTTTTTTTTTTTTTTTTTTTTTTCACTTCGCAGCATTGTCCTATTCAGTTTATTACATTTTCCTTCGTGCAAAATGATGCTCGTTGAAAGCATTGGTAGCATTTTTCTCAATAGTTATGTTATTTCATTATGTTTTGCATCCCAATGTTTCTGTGTAGTTTTTCTTTAACTAACAATACTCGTGACGTTTGCACATTGTTTGTTTGATGCTTGTACAAATCGTCCATATGCTATAATTGCTTTAATGGATTACCTCTTAACTTTCATGCTAATACTAAAAGTGTACCATCGCACAAAATTCAAAACCATATTTATTTCTATAAAAAAAACAAAAATCGCAAACTAGTAGACTGGCTCCACATTTACCCCACACTAATTTCTGTGTCACAAAAAAAACTCAATCTAGTATATTTGTGTTACATTTAGCCCAAACTAGTTTTTGTTTCACAAAAATAAACGATGATATAAATGTTTACTAAATCTTTACTAAATAAGATGATCACTAAAAGTTGACAATAAACAAATAAGTATTATAATAGCCTATATTTAACAAATAAATAATATTGGGAGAGTAATAGAAAAATCATCTATAATCACAAACAGAAAAGGTATTAGCAGATTAATTGAAAAAATAAAAAGCCACCCACTATTATGAAAAGTCTATACAACGAAAGTCATATATGTTTAAAGCGTTAATATTACAAGGTTGCTCATAAATCATAAATAAATACGAACACCAAATCAACAAAACGGTGTCAATTAATGATTGACCACAAAGGACTCGTTGCAAAAAAAAGTCAAAGTTAGAGGACACATTGAGCAAAAACAAAAATAGATGGCGGACTAAATTGCACAACCAATAATACTTAGAGGGTACACTTAACCCAACTTAAAGAATAGAGGGACCGTGACAGCTAAATCGTCGATCAATGGAGATCTCATATATAATACCAAACAACTCATAAGAAGTCAATACTTAGTGAAAAAAGAAGAAGAAAAAAGACCTCACAAGAAACTAAAAGATGAATCTAAACATCAAATACGTGCATCAAACAAATATGTGGGAAAAGCATGGCCGCAACAATTTTTAAGTGTTAGGTTTTCTCTAAACGTACTCGGTCAAACATTCTGCTTTTGCAGTTTTGTTGTTGTATTGAAGTTAACAACAAGAGAGTATCCTCATCACAATACTACTATATATATAAAACAAGAAATTGATCCTCAATTATGTTCTAGAATTAGACAAAAACAACAACTAATCAAAAGCTCTTTTGTTAGTAGAAGCAGCAATTTTTTTGAATTCAAGACTGATGATTATTTTTATTTCAAACAAGAAAGGGAAGATAGACCCATTGACACTGACTTAGACAGGTAAAGAAAACTCTTACCTTGTTGCTAACGAGCACATCCAACGCTTCCTCATAGATCCATAATCTGCTGCGTTCTTGGGGCTCTTGTGAATTTTCTAGACTCCTTGCAAAATCTCTAAGTTGATCATGCATCCATAGCATGCCATCTTCACTAATTTTAATTAGGGACTGAAGGCTCAACACTTCCATCCCACTCCATGCATAAAAATCACAGGCATCCCACATATAAATTGGATTTTGTGGAGATGATCCAATAAAAAAGCATGCAATATCCAAAAATATCTGCTTCTCTTGATAATCCAATGCTCCGTAACTTATCTTGAATGTTCCTTGCACTCTCTCATGAGGCTCTTTCCTTAATTTTTTCAATGTATCATTCCATACTTCTCTTCTCTTTCCACGTAAAAATGAACTTATAACTTCAAGAGCTAAGGGAAGCCCCCCAGTAGTAAACACGATATCATGAGAGATAACTTTATAATCACTTGGAGGAGAATCCTTTTGAAATGCATGTCTACTAAATAAAAACAATGATTGCTCCAAAGACAACTCGTTGAGTTGGTACATGTGATTTGCCCCAACCTCACTAAGAGTGTCCTTGTTTCTAGTTGTTATGATGACTATACTTCCTACTTTAAACCAATCACGGTCGACCAAATATTTCAAGTGAGCATTATCATCTATATCATCAAGAAAAATGAGGGCTTTCTTATGTGCAAATTGAGATTTGATGAGATTGATTCCCTCATCCACATTAGACACATCATACGAACTTCCAAGGCTAGATATGAGCTGCTTTTGCAGGCATTTAATGCCCTCACGCTGATATGTTTCCCGACAATCTGCCATGAAGTTACGATACTCAAACTGATCGGAGAGCTTGTTGTATAACGCTTTCGCAAGAGTTGTCTTACCAACACCACCCATTCCATATATTCCAATAATTTGTGTATCATTGAATTTCGCATTTATCAAGCTCATAATGTGATCAATACGATCATCAATCCCAACCGATTGTTGGGGAACGATTAGCTGAAAATTTCTTTTTAACTCGCTCATAACTTTTGCGACGACAATTTTGACCAATGCTCCCTCATGCCTGTCAAATAAAGATGAATTATGGCATAGGAGGGGATATATAAATATTTTTCAAAAAAAGATCTATTTATGAGAAATTAGACAACGATTTGGTTGAGAATAATGTACCCATTAGCAATTTTCTCCGATTTCCATCCTTTCAAAGAACCAACTTCTTTGAGCGCTTCTTCCCATTCCTTAACAACCACCTCAGAAATATTCTTTTTATGTTCGTTGATAGCATCTCCGAATCTCCCTCTAAGATGGCGCACCTGCGAGGCTTTTACTTTGTAAAATATGGGCAACACTATTTGCCCTTTGCTTCTCTTGCACTTCCACATCTGAACTAGCTCATGAAGGCACCATTTGCTAGAAGCATAGTTCTTCGAGATAATTGGGATCGAGATCTTAGATTGCGTAATACTGTAGAGAAGCTCCAAACCAATCTCCTCACCAATACGGAGCTCATTGTCATCTCTGAACACGTGAATTCCTGCATGGTCAAGATTATGATAGAGATAATCGGTGAAGCTTGTACGAGTGTCTTTCCCTCGAAAGCTCAAGAACACTTCATAGGCTTTCCTTTCTGTTGTTCGTCTCCTCCTCTGTAATCTCCTACATACAGAGGGATCAATGAGGAAGACCCCTCGGAATTCGTATCTTCTGGATGGGTGGGTTCTCTTCTTTTCCAATTTGTTGGGCAATTTAAGTTGAGAGGGAAATGAAGTGAAAATAAAAGAAATGAATTGGAGAGAAAAGAAGAGAAGGGAGATTTCAATTTCCTTCTTCGTGTTTGGATGTACATCATGTAGTGATTGACCGAAGAGATCCTTGTTCTGTTTCAAAATAGGAGATTGGTCGAGCAAAGCCTTAAACGAAAGCCAGATTTCATAATCCAGATCTGCGAATTGCACTAGTGTCTCTCATTTCTCGGTTAATTCAAACGAAAGTAAAAGAACTCTCACACCTCTTGCTTAATCAGGAGAAAATGGAGCAATCAAAGCAGGAAACAGAAAAAAGCAAGGAGTCGTTGACTACCTGAGGAGTGCTCAAACAACACAGTCCTGGGATCTCCACCGATTTTCAGCTTTCGACGTTGGATTACCCATACACAATATTATCTAATATGCGTGCTTTGAACAAAGCTCAGTTCTTGTCATCCAATGGTCCAAGACACTTCATGCTAATCGAACCACTGTGATGCACGCCACGGAAACACGCAATCATTGCATGCGACAAGACAATAATTGCACGCGTACTTTCCGTAGAATCCTGACCTTTTCTTTGTGTTTTTTGTCGAACTTGGAGACACGTAATGCTCAGCAGCTCAGCAGCATCATACTGATTGCTGAGTGCTTAAAGAATGTTGAGTCACTGCATGCGCAAACTCAGCATTATGCGGAAGTTGCGGGAAACCTGTGCAGGTGCTTCTTGACCTTACTTGCTTTACACACACACACACACACACACACACATATATATATATATATATATATATGCATTATGTGGGAAACATGCAACAGGTTTCCCGCACCGAGAAAAAGTAGAAAAGAAAAGACACTTGCAACAAAGATGCCCTCGGTCCTTGCTATTTCAACTGTACGCGCATGAATGATGGGTTATTATACGCATAATTTCATCAGCATCATGCGGAAGGTGCATGCCACCTACACAGGTGCTTTGACTGAACTTTGAAATTGTCATAAACATATTCCTAAAAATCGAACCGATACTCGAACGATCGAATATTGAAAACGAATACGGAAACGTACCTGGAAAACATGTAACACCGATCGAAAACGTATCACGGAGACAGACATACCTCGCTTACCACAAATTAAGTACCGTTGCAGTCTCAGAGAAATCGTTTGAAGGCCTCGAGCTTCGTTCTTCAAGAGGGAGTAAATTGTAAGAAGTTGAAGAAAATAAAGAAAGAGGAAATCTCGAGATTGAAGACAGAGAGCTTTGGGAATTTTGTGTGTATTGTATTGTCTTCAATGAATAATCTGATGTACAGCCCTAATAGTTATAATACAAGATGTATGTATGAAAGGAAGTTAAAGATCCTACAAATCAATCTAATCTAGATCTAATCTTAAATTGATTTGTACAAAATCGTAATCGGATCAAATCCTCTATCAAATCCGCATATCTTCCAACACTCCCCCTCAAGCTGGTGGCTTGTAGATGTCTAAGACACCTAGCTTGCTCAATAGATATGTGTGCTGTCTTTGACACAAAGGTTTGGTAAAAGTGTCCGCAGGCTGCTCTGTCGTCCCGATCCCTCTTATTTCAATTACTCCTTCTCGAATTTTATTCTCGTGTAAAATGACAATCCACTTCTATATGCTTGGTTCTCTTGTGCACTATAGGATTTGCTGCAAGTTTGAGAATCGCATCATTATCGCAGAATAGCTTTGTTGCCCCTTGTACCTGTATTCCGAGATCTTTAAGGAGACCTCGTATCCACACTATTTGATAGGTAGTTTTGGCCATAACTCGATATTCTGCTTCAGTTGAAGATAGAGACACAATTGGTTGCTTCTTGGTCTTCCATGAGAGTAATGAATCTCCCAATTTAATGCAATATCCGGTGACAGATCTTCGACTCATGGGACAAGTCGCATAATCTGCATCACAATATGAGAGTAATGAATCTCCCAAGTAAATGTTTTAGACACTGCCCAGGTCCTAGAACATGTTGAAAGTAATGATACTATTCCTGAACCAAAAACTCCATTAAATGCTCTATTAAATGTTCTAGTTCGAAAATTTGTTAGAGACCGACGATCTTCCACTAGATATTCTAAAGATGAACATGTATTATTGATTGATGTAGATGACCGAGAGTGCTATGCAAAAGTATAAAAGATGAGTGCAAAAGCAAATGGCTTGATGCTATGTAGGATGAAATGTAGTCATTTTATGATAGTGATACTTTTGAACCGGTGAAATTGCCTAAAGTTAAAAGAGCTTTGAAGAACAAGTGGGAATACAAGTTGAAACAAGATAAACATACTTCCCAACCACGATACAAAGCTAAATTAGTTGTTAAGGGATTTGATAAAAAAAAGGGTGTTGACTTTGATGATATATTTTCTTTGGCAGTGAAAATGTCTCCTATTCTCATGGTACTAAGCTTGGAAGCTAGCCTAGACTTGGAAATTTTGCAGATGGATGTCAAAACATCATTCCTACATAGTGAATTGGAGGAAGAGATTTATATGGAACGACTAAAGGGTTTCAAAGTGAAAGGGAAAGAGGACTACGTGTGCAAGCTAAAGAAGAGTCTGTATGGCCTAAAGCAAGCACGAAAATAGTAGTACAAAATATTTATGTTAGTTATGATGGAACAAGGCTATAAGAAGACTTCTTCGGACAACTGTGTGTTTGCCCAATTTTTTTTTTTTTTTATGATAAATTTATTATTCTCTTGCTTTATGTTAATGATATGCTAATTATTGGCATGAATGCTTCAAGAATTAGATTGTTGAAAAACAATTGAGCAAGTCTTTTGCTATGAAAGCCATGAGCGCAATGATGCAGATTCTTGGCATAAGAATTACCCAAAACAGAGATGCTGAGAAGTTGTTCTTATTGCAATAGAAGTACATGGAGAAGATTCTTCAGAAATTTTACATGAACAAGGCTGAAGTAGTTAGTACTCCTCTTGTTGCCTACTTTAAGTGGAATAAGAAGCAAAATCTTAATACTAATAAAGAGAAGAAAGACATAAAAAGTGTTTCATATACTTCAGCTGTAGGAATCCTGATGTATGTGATGTTATGTACTTGGTTAGACTTATCACATGTAGTTGGCGTCGTTAGTCGTCATTTGTCAAATCCAGGCAGATAGCACTGGAATGCACTAAAGTGGATCATGGGGGTATCTTTGGGGAACTTCTAGTTTGAAACTCAGTTTCAGGACTGGGAAACTTGAGTTAATTTGATATACAGATTCTGACTTGACAGGAGATATTGATACTCATAAATCTATTTCTGGTTATTTGATTTCTTTTGCACGTGAGGCTGTGTCATGGAAATCAAGATTGCAAAGGTGTGTTACACCTTCTACAATCGAAACTAAATTTATTGCGGTGATTGAAACTAGTAAAGAGATGCTATGGCTGAAGAAGTTCTTGGAAGAACTTGGGTTCAAGCAAAAGAGGTACGCATTATTTTATGATAATCAAAGCGTGATTCATCTTGGTAAGAATTCATCTTTTCATTCTAGATGAAAATGCATTGATATTAAATATCATTGGATAAGGGATGCTCTATATGAGAAGTTGTTAGAACTTGAGAAAATTCTTATGAACCATAATGGTTCGAATATGATGACAAAGACTCTATCAAGGGAGAAGCTTGAACATTGTTGATTGATAGTAGGGATGGTAAATCCCTCCATGTTATCGTAAGGGGGATATTTGTTGGTTAGGTTCACTCTTATGTGAAGGAAGCGCAATGAATTGCAAGATTCAAAAGGCTTGAACCCATATGACAAGTCATATGGAGAAATAATGTTTATCACTATCTTTTAAGAGGTAGACGCAAAGAACATCAGTTGAGACGTAGAAACAAGAGAGATAGAGAAAGTAGAAAATTTGGGATTTGAGATAGAGTCTAATTTATATCAAGCTGGCCTTAGTTCGATTTAGCTGAAATTTTGTCAGCACGTTCGTGGCGCACTCTTCTTGAATCCAAACGGCTTGATTTCCATTTGAAGCTCCCTACATTAAGTTTTTCATGAGTTGATCAAAACTTGCATTTTTTGTCAAATTTATTATTGATCTCTTATGAAATTTATACGTATTGCCAAGAATAATGTTCTTGAAGTCTTTGCTGCTATGTACCTCTAGTATTTATTAAAGAAGAATTTTGTTCACCCAATTTTGTTGATAGTGAAGATTTTTGGATAGACTCCACTCCCGTGGTTTTTGATCTCCTCACACTGAGGAGGTTTTCCATGAAAAAATTCGCCTTGTGTTTGTGTGCTTGCTATTTATTTTGCGATACTATATCGTTTCTTAAGGGGTTTACACAAGAGGGGAGAATATTTTGATCCGCTGCATTAATCCGATATTATTTGGGCTATTACTGTTCTCCTATCAGCTACCTCTACCGAAGATCGATTTAGTCTATCTAAGCTTCCCATTGAAACTTGTTCAATCTTCTATCATCTAGTCCTTTCAAGCATATTAGTAATCATGGCTCTACTAAGTTGTTCACGTTTTTATGGTCCTTATAAATCTGCACAAACTTCTCGTTCTACCAAACTTTTTAACCTTTTACTCAGTACCTCATTCATTATTGATAGTGGTAGGGCACCCCTCATTTCAACTCACCTAATTTGGACACAATATGCATCTATCATATAACTACCAAACTAGATTGTTTTATAAGGAGGTTTTGCTACCTTACAAACCAAAATACCATTTCATCTCTTATTTTCGAGGTTTTTAACTTGTAGACCTAATGTAGGTATTGAATTCAATATTCTTTTTTGGCCTCAAAGTAACTACCCTTTATATAAGTCCATGACCAAATCTACATTATAGTCCTTTGAAATGACCTTTCAGATTGACCAAAATGTATTCACTACGAATGTTTCCAAAAACCTTTGTTATAGGTTATGTGAGATATTTCGAATATTTGAAGCTAATTTCCCACATCAATGGATGAGAGCAAAAGCCCTTTGCAAGTGATTGTAAGAAGACCTTTCTGATTAAGATGCTCCAATTTAGCATGTTTAACAAATTCTCCTGAGTAAACCCAATCAACTTGTTCAAACTGTCCTCTAAAGGAACTTGACAATTAATGACCTTTACTAAACTTGGATGACAATTTCATGTCTACCAAATGACATTTTAAGTTTTCAATAACAAAATCAAACAAATTTTATAACTTCCTCATATTAATTGTGCCAAGTATGCTTTTACTACTGGATCTTTGACATATTCCGTTAGATGTACATATACCATCTCAGAATTTCTCTGACGAATTACAAGTACAATGAGCTTTTGCAGCCCATAAACTTTTTTGCATAACAATCTTCCTTAGTGGAGCTGTCCTCTCAATCATAACACGGTGAGCTTCTCTAGCCTAGAATTATTTTAACAAATAAATGATGAGCTTCCACTGCCCATGGAATTTTTCCTTCCACTCAATGTTGAGGTAACATCTTTGAAAATTTCTAAATGATGATTCGTAGGTCGGTGATTTATTGCAGCCCCAATACCTCTTCATCTAAAGACTGAAGGAAGACAACTGTTTCTGCCTAAGGGGTAGGATAGTCAAGACCCTTAGCGGAAGTGATGGTTGTTTTTAATCCAGCATATGTTACCCAAATTCTAATGTAGCAATTAACAATCAGGTTATAGCGCCACAGTTACCTAAGGGGCAGCTTGGTCAAGTAGTCCTCTACCAAGACCCTCAGCAAGTCTAGTTATTAGTGGATCAAGCAATCCAATGCCTAAGCTACGATGTTGGGAAGGTCAGACCTGTACATAGAAAGTTGTATCCAAATTAAATGGATACAATCCCTTCTCTCAAAGGTTTCAAGTGACTTCTACCTATTATCCAATGAGGGCAATCAATCGACAATTGAACAGGTTAGTCAATTTGCTGCGCAATATGGAGAGGCTTCTTAGGCTGATTGTTGGAAGTTGAGATTGTTTTCTCTATCACTATCCAAGACTACTTTTACTTGGTATACTACTTTGGCAGCCAATTCTGTTCATACTTGAGAGCAAATGGAGACACAGTTCCATACCCAATTATGTAGGTTCATCCATGATATATATAGTGTAGATTTGGTTTCTATCAAGCAGCAAAACAATGAATCGGTAGATAAGTTTGTGGCTAGATTCAAGAGGGCTAGGAATAGATGCATTACTTACACTCCTAGAGAAAGAATTGAGAAATTTGAGTTTTAGTGAATTGAAATTCAATCTTAGAGAAAAATTCGAAGGTCAAAATTTTGTTGATTTATTACTATTGGTAATGAGAATATTGAAGTATGAGCAACTATTTAAGGATAGAGATGGAGGGCCAAATGAAGGCTTTACACAAAATGTGACTTTTGTTAAAAGTATAAGCCATATGATGAATCTAACCAAGATAAAACTTGATAGGAAAAAAAAATCAAATTTGTCAATGATAAGAGGGCACATGATGACTCATGATTGCCTAATTTAAAAGAATTCTTTTAAATGAGGCATTTGTTTGCACAAAAAATATCTAATTTTTTCTTATTAGTAACATGTGATAACTTGAAGAATCGAGAATTTGAAGGAATAAAAAAAGTTGAGTCAATAATCTCGAATGTAACCGTTAAAGAATTAACCGTCGATGTAGCGGAATAAAGCAACCGTCAAGATAATAGAGTCAATGTAACCATGCATAACCTTTATTTGTAACCTCCCTTTGTAACTTCACTTTATAACCTCCTTTTGTAACTTCTTTTTGTAACCTCTATTGATAGCCATTGATTGTAGGCTTTAAATAGCCATATTGTACTCTTTAGGGCCCCCTCCCACACAAAACAAACAAATTTACTATCTTTCAGTTGTCTTTACTTTCCTACATTGTACTTCAATTTTCCATGCTCACATGGTTAATTAAATTATGGCGTGTTTCTTAGTCGTAATTCCAAATCCGTGCTGTCGATTAAATTTTGACGTGTATCTCTAGCCTTGGTGTTACGACGTCGACTAAATTCTTGTGTAATATCTTTGTGTTCTCAAACTTTGTCGTTGATTAAATTCTGGCAAAATTAGCTAATGTCTATTTCGATTGTAATAATTGTACTTTTCGAACCTTGTCTAACTTCCAAACACTATTTGTGTTTGTAGAGTTCTGTTTGAATTGAAGTTGTTGATTTCCCATTTTCTAGTGATGGGCGGAACCTATCTCATTTAATTAAAAACCGAAAAATGACTTTCGCCAAAAGATTTTTTTTTGTGGGAAAAATATTCGCGAAACACGTATTAAGGACATAACTGGAGTGGAATCCATCTCGAGTATGACTCTATGGTAGTTTAGCTTGCAAGCAAATTGAAGCCCCTGAAGAACAGCTTAGAGTTGAGCTTTCATAGCAGAGCAAATGCCAATGCAATTAGCTTTGAGTGGATTATAACTTGACATCTAAACACAAGGCGTATTTGAATTAATGTAACGAACTAAGCAAAGTGAAAGGAAGTGTGGACATCTTAAGTGCCAAAGCTTTCAAAAGATACACTTAAATGTCAAAATTGAAGAAAAAGGGAATACTTAAGTGCCAACAGTGAGCCATGTCGAGATTTCTGGCAAGTTACATCAAATTTCCAGCGAGCCACGTCAGATTATTGGCATTCATTTAGACCAGTTTTGTTATTAAAATGACGCCACATTGGATTTTCGGCAAATCTTGTTGAAGTTGGCACTTAATGTCTAATTTTAAAAAAAAAAAACTGGTACTTAAGTGTATTTTTTGGAAATTTTGTCATTTATGTGTCCACTATTGTCAAATTTTGGCACTGGAATGTACTTCTTTTACAGTGAAAGTAATATGTATCCTATTATCTGCCCAATGCATTGACATACAACAGGTATGGATTTGATTTCACTCGAATCAAACCACTTTATTTTATGTAGCCATTTAGTTCTGTTTACATTTGAATTTTCCTTATGGTCAAGTTTTGAGCATTCGAGATTCACGATTCCTAATTGCAGCGAGTCTCGTTTCTTGACCAAAAGATTAGCTAGGTTTCCTTAGTATTTCCATTCCATATAGGTGTCAATTTAACATAAACATATAGAATTAGACCTTTAGATTTCAAATTTTCATAAAATTGGCCCAAGGCTGACTTTTTGGTCAAACCAAAGAATCAACCTTCTAAAAATTATTGGAATTTCACTAGTTTTTAATTATTTTTTTTTTAGACATCCGATTTAGGGACAATGAAATTTAAGTACCTCGGTCCAGGTTAAAAAAATTTCAGCCTATGAAGCCGAATGACCATTTGGAGCACGGTACTCGACACCGCAAGATCTAATCACTTAAGTACACACTTCTCATATGATTATGCCAAGTGACGCAAAGACACGAAACCCTAAATAAAAGCCTCGCTTATTCTTTAGAGGTAATAAAGGTGGCGGCTAAAAGGGAGTACCCACCACATTTTGTAAAATTGAAAGGAAAGGAAATATGAAGAAAACGGGCATTAACAAGATCCCACCTTTACATTCAAGAGGGCTCTTCTTTCATGAGGGGTCTCTTACGGACACGAGGGGAGGGGAAGAGAAAGGAGAAGATAGCTCTCTTGAGTTTTTTTTCCCCTCGGAACCCCACGCCCACCTCCTTCGTCTTGCCCGACCAGCCACCTCCACCGTCGCCGCACGACAACCACCGGTGGACAGCGTCCCTCGCACGATCTCCTCTCTCCCGATCCCCTGTTGCTCGGCCCTGTTTCGGTTGAGGACGGGCTGAGCTCGTTTCTTTGGGTTCCTACCCGTTTTCTGTCCAGCTGAGTCGATTCCTTTGGGGTCGAGCAGTTACCGTGTCAGTTTGGGTTTAGACCCGAGTTCCGATTCCAAAAATGGCCATGTCCTGCTACATAACCAGCTGCACATAACCTATTCGATGAAATGCCTCGATGAGGTTGTGATACATGTTTCGTGAAAGAGTTGCTTAAATTAGTGTAATAAAGTGTTCACCACATGTTTGAATCACAACCGGAAACTTCTTTCATAAAATCCGAATCCGAAACCGAGAATAACCCATGTATCTCGGTGCTTCTCGGTTCTGCACGCCACATTTCCATGGTGTTCAATGCTGCTTTTTTCTTCCCGTCCCTTCTCTCTATTTGTTTCGGTTGTGTTGTGGCTGTATGTGCGAGCGATGGACGGCTGGTGGTCGAAATGGTAGTCGACAGCACAGGAGCCCCGTAGTATATGAACGTAGGCAGCAGTATGGTGTGGTGAATGATAGGTGACCGTTGACACTGGTTCAGTGTTTGAGTTGCTGGCGTGATGGTAGTCGTCGGAGGTGAAGTTTTTTTTTTTGGCGGTATGTCAAGATGGTGGTGAGTGATTGTCCGGTAGCGTCCGTGATTCGGCGAAGGGCAAGAATGGCCGGGGGCAGAATCTGGGCTTGATGAGTATGGGCTAAATTAGGCCGAATGGATTTTGGGCTTAAATAGGAGTGTGTTTGGGTTTTATTTGGTTTTAGTGGGTCCAGGTTTGGAGTGGGCTTAGTTCAATTTTTTAGGTGCTGCGTGGCCGAGTTCGGTTTTACACATAAGCCCATTCTCTCTTTTAGATCTTTTGTTAGCCTAGGTCCGAGGCCCACGAAACCAGAGTTTGTCCATTTTCGGAATGCCCGGGTCCCCATTTTTGAAATTAAGTAATTTTATAAAAATCTATTTTATTTAAAAGAAGTAAATAATGGAAAATTTTCGCAAATTAAAAAAATTAGAAAATGCTTTGACATAATTAGATTTCTAAGCTTTAGCACTTGATTTAGCTTAGTTTCATTTAATTAGTTTGCATATGGTTTAGTCTTAATCGACTATTCTCTTGGAAATGAATTTGAACTTAATTCGAATTTAGCTTTTGGAGGCATCATGGCCCGAGTCTTATAACATGCCATATATATTTTGTGCTCAATTCGTATTAGGTTTTCTTTTCCGTATTTTCTTTAAAGTCATTCCAATACAAGTGTTTCTTTATCGCACTTCACTTAAATATATTAATTGTTCATTTCTTTTCTAGATTAGGACTAGTTTAAAAATTAAAGAAACAAACCCACAAAAACATACGCTTTTAATATCTTTAGTATTATAATTAGTAAAAGCAATGCATTATCACTTACATAACAACATTCCAAGTTAAAGATACCGAAAAGGCATTGATAGAAATATTAATGTAATCAAATCCCCGAATTTAGAATTTCTGGTTGTTTAGGATATGAGACAAGCTTCTCTTGTCTCATTTAGTTTATAGCCGACCTCAATTTAATCATAAACCTTTTATTGATGTTAATTTAGTCACAAACCTTTTGATTTGATGCCAATTTTAGTCTTAAACTTTTTGACTTAGTGCCAATTCAGTCATTTGGGCTAATTTTAACCCAATTATGCTAATGTGGATGTCGATCGGTTGATGTGGCATGGTACTAACATGGACAACTTTTAAAATGTTTGAATAATTTTTTTGCATTTTTATTTTATTTTTCTTTTTTTTCCTTCTCCTCCTGGCACCGATCGGTGAGCCTTGTTGGCCACTGGCGAGGCTTGAGCCCTCATTAGGGGTCACGAGGCTCACCTTCGCCTGGCCATTGGCGAGGACTTGAGCCCACATAGGTGTGACTTCACGGCCTCTATCAAGGGCTCAAGCTTTGCTAATGGCCAACGAAGTCAAGCCTCACCGTGGCCGGCGAGGCTTGACCCTTGCTTGCCCAGATCGAGGCTGCCCTTGCAACCTCTGGCAAGGGCTCAAGCCTTGTCGAGCGTCACCTTTGGTCAGTCGCTGAGGTCTAGTGATCAGCACGAGAAAGGAGGAGGAGAAGGAAGGAAAAAAAAAAAGAAATGGAAAAAGAAAATAAAAATTCGAAAAAATATTTAAATATTATTAAAAATTATCAATGCTATATCAACCGACTAGTATCTATGTTAGCAAAATCTGACCAAAATTAACCAAAAAGACTGAATTGGTATCAAATCAAAAAGTTTATGACTAAATTGGCTCTAATAAAAGGTTTAAGACTAAATTGGCACCAATGCAAAATGTTTAAGACTTTTTTTTGACATTTTTCCTAATGTGAAACCATGAAATAGAAAATGCAAGTAATCAAAAAGTTTACTATTTTAGAAATAAAGCAATTACCAAATGAACATTGACAAGCGTGACTTTTGTAGTTGAAAAGTTATATAGCTGTCCACGAGCCATGTGAGTTATTGGTTACACAAGTCATCACTATTGCCATTGAAATGGATGTAGTTAAATGTTAAAAAAAAAAATAATTGCAAAATACATCATATGTATGAGATGATTTAATGGTTTTTGAAAAGTATTGTGCCCATATAATATTTCACCATTGAATCGAAATATAATAGATTTCAACTTCAACGGATCTCTTAATATAGACGGTTGTGATTTTTCAATCTAACAGCGAAAGGCCTGAGAGGCATCGCTGGAAACCATATAACCACCTAATTATGTAAGCAAAAACAGTTACATGGACCATATAGCATACAAAATATGCGCCACCGTACAAGTATAAGGCGTTGATCTGAGTTCTAGTTAGTCCCTGTAGTATCAAAACTTGACCGCCAATCACCTATTAGTAACATATGAATGTTCTTTCAAAACTTTCTAGTATTGATGCGGGAAAAAAAGTAACGGTGTGCACCTAGTAAACCCAGAATATCTATGAAAGTAGTAACCTCATAAAATAAAAACATTAATCTTGAACATGAACTCATAGCACAAGATGCAGTGTTTGATGTACATGCCTTCAGCCCCTTGGGTAATAGTCATTACCATGGAGGGTTAATGGCAATCGAGTATGTCATAGCGGAGAATGTCCTTACAAAGTAGAGCTAAGTAGCTAACGACACGGATCCGCATATGCTCTCATCTATTCTAATATCATATTCTGTTTTCATATTCTAGTTCATCCTTTGTCATTGTTGACACTACTCACGTCCATAAATTCAATCGTCCTTTGGAATATGCTTGAAGTCATTGCTCCACACATTTAACGCTTTATCATGATGCTGACTCGTAAGATGGTGTTCTAGTTCATAGGGAACTAATTATACAAGTTTTCTTCACATGGTCGAGTTAGATGTCTATAGATATTCAGGTTCAATCTTTTTACTCCTCCAAATTTCTCATCGTTTCCAGTAATTCATAATATATCTAGTCCTCTTCCTCTGATTACAGGATGACAAGATTTTTGTTCTAGTTCATGGGCACCATGATCCTTGCGTATTAAGTTTATTGCAGATGGAAGATATCTTTTTGTGTGAAGGGTTCAAAAAGGCCTCGAATCTCCAGTCTATTGCAGCGGAAGATATGCGCCGACAGTTGAAAACGCCATGTGCCATTTCCATGGTCTGCTCTATTGCTATCTCAAAGGGTGAACTACAGGTGTCTTTTTCGATGAGGTGAAAAACCTAGTCCTTGCTTTCTCTACTTTCCATTTCCAGACTATGAGATATAAACCCCCTCCCAGCTTATTGAATCTATCGTGTTTGGCTACTAAAACCCCTAGGCTTTAGCAGAAGTAACTCGTAAAACATGGCCTCTTGATTTTCCTCTATGTTGCAACAAAAGTAATTCTAATGGGTCGTCTATAAATCGGTTAAGCTTTGCTCAGGGGATAAAAAGATGCTTTAGATAGCGAGATCTCTATCTGGTCCCAAAATGGAAGAACCCATAGGCTGGGGCCTTAGAGAGAAAACAGTGAAATGCTTCCTGAAGGAAAAGGACCTTAAAGTTGCCGTGCATAGTTCATGAGCTATCCAAATGCAACTAAGGCTTGGCTGCAGTGAGCCTTATTTGATATTATACGAGAAAGATACGTAGTCCTCTAAATGCAACCTTCTTGAACAACCCGCCTTCTCCATGATAACTCGAGCTTCTTAGTCGACTGGCCTTTGTCAAACTGCAAGCACATAGTAACCTCCATATTTCACTTCGACTTTTAATCCAAATCTTGCATTTACAGAGAGTGTATCAGCGAAACACACGAGAAACAAACACTGTATGAAAAAGAAGTTCTCCCCAACTTATGTACAATTCGCACAGTGTGAATAGACTCTTTCACTGGAAGCTACGCAAATGCATTGGAAAAAATATCAAAAAAGGTAGTGAGCCATCGTGTCAGAACTACGTGTAGAACCATCTACGTCAGAAGCGAATCGTCAACCTATCAAGTCGTCCTGTGAACTAGACACATGCCGTCCCAGCTTAATCAAGATTCACTTAGTTGACCTGCAGGAGGAGAAGGAAAATTAGCTGCATGGCAACCGAAAATTTTGGGAACTTAATATGGGTATGACAATTGATTTGTTAATTTCTATTCCCTTAATGAGTTTTTGAGGAAAAAACGCATTAGATAATGATTCAAAATTTCTGTTTCTAGAACAAAATTCGTTTAATAACAGAATAAAATTTCTATTTCCAGGCAGGCGAAGACTGATGGCCGGCGGTGGACGTCCAATGGTTGGCAGTGGGTGGGCGGTAAGCGATGACAAGAATGAACGATAAAAAGAGTTTTCATTTCTCACTTTTATTTTATAAATAGAAAAGCTAAAAATTTTAGTTTTTGATTACTACTCCAAATTTATTTGTAGAATAGAAATTTATTCCAAAAATAGAAAAATGAAATTACGTTATCAAATGTATTTCTGTTCAAAATGTATTCCAGAGAATAGAAAAATAAAAATTTTGTTATGCGAGCCCTTAATGCACACAGAAAAACAACAAAGAACTCTTGCTTCCACGTACTTCATGATTTCGTTGTTGATGATAGAATATTCTTGCAAAATACACATGAATCGGAGTTCTGGGGACGGGTATTAGCTTTCCAACAAGAGCCACGGGCCAGCTGTTTTCAAAGACAGGAGAACCATACGGGAAAGATCATTAATAAGCAAGTTGTTACGGGTGTTACTGCCTATTTCCATAATCTTTTATTATTCAATGCACCAACAAAATCCCAAATAAAATAAATAAGAATGAGAACGTTGTAAGAAACTTTGCAGAGTCACCATCAATATCGTGAGAGACATGCATGCTACAGACCTGATAAAAGCAACAATAAATGGATATCATCCACTGCTTCCAACAAAGTCTCATTGTTGAAGTGGACTTCCAGAGAGACTCTATGATAATGAGCTGAAGAGAAGGCAAGATAAAGGATCATCCCAAATTCTTAAATGATATCTTACTTCAATCAAGAAAAAAGCTGGAAGATTCTCACCTGAAGTACAAGAGTCAGATCTACTATCCCCGTGAAGAGACGATTCTTCGTGATTCCCTTGAACAGATTAAACTCATCTGGTTTCTGGGAATTAAATTCATTGAATATCTGAAGATCCAACATTCACATGCTTATCAAAATTATGGGTTAAAAGAAGAAAATGAGAGAATTCTGAATCTACTTGGTAATAGCAACACGAATACAGGCAAGCCTAGATAGAAATGAAAATCCAATGTCAATGGGCTCCTCAATCTGATGCCTAGACGACACGAATCAGAATCAGCGCAGCATTTGCACTAACCATTTATAATAAGGGCACTGCAGATGCACTCAAGGTATCCACTCTTTAATAGTGAACGAAACAAGAAACGAGCAAATCGAGGCTCCGTGTGATATCCAGGCTTTCCAAGTGCTCTCCCTCCAGAATTTGTAGGTTTGGACCCTCCCTCCCTCCCTCTTGCAGGAGTAGTTTTCTTCAAACAACAAGAATGCCATGGAGAAACCCACTTGCAAGCAATTAAAAATCAATTTCTTTCCTCGCCCAATAAAATAAATTCAATGTTGAAGTACAGTTCGCGGATCATTCGATCTTCTCAGCTGATTATATAATTCTATTGCCAAAGTTCATAACTAGAGATCCAACCCATTCAATTCCGATAAAAGAAAACCCATCAGTTATCTCAACAATAGCAGCCCCGAACCATCAATTGTTCCGTCTTCTTTGACAGTAGGGCACCAAATTTACATGGCAAAAGACGAAAGCGTTGAAGACTAGCGTATTCTTCACTTTGTTAGCATGATCCCTGGTATCATGCTGCAAATTTGGTAAGCTTCTACCTCGGAAATTGTGACTGCTTATGTGAATGCAGAATAGGTCGAATGCTTAGATACTCGATGGTCCACCTCCAAGTTTTGTGTTCTTCTAGGCACCAATCTTATTTTATGGAGTGCCAAGAAGCAATCCACCATAGTCCGTTCTAGTACAGAGGCTAAGGATCGTGTTGCCGCTCACTGTGTTGCTAAGACTATTTGGATGCTTCACTTACTTTGTGAGCTCAGGATCCCCTTTTATAATCCTCTCACTATTTATTGTGACAACATCTCTACCACCTATCTTGTTATTAATCCTGCGTTTCATGCTCACACCAAATATATATAGTTGGATTACCATTTTATTCAAGAACAAGTTGCTTGTGGCGAACTATGTGTTTGCTACATGTCTACAGCGGATCAATTGGCAAATATCTTAACCAAGGGATTATCTAGTCTACGTCATGCGCTATTGAGATCCAATCTCTCAGTTGTTACACCTACTTCGAATTGGGGAGGAGTATTAATATGTATTTTATTTGTATTATAGGGTATTTCTATAATTATATTTCTATTGATACCCTTTATGTAATTAACTACTCATATAAATACAAATCATTCAACCCTAATTGGAGTTGAGCAACTACAAACACTTTATTATCATTATTTTCTTTGTAACTCTAAATATCAACATGTTATCAGAGTTAGAGATCCTGAGTTTGAATATTTCTAAGCTGCATTTGTCTATCCAATTAAATTCTCACGTTTAGTACTAGGCACAAAAGACCAAACTAAATAAAATGGGGAGTATTAGAGTAGTTAAATATAAAATCATGCATTCATTCATCTTCTTCCACCTACACCTTTTTTTATCTCATTCCCTAAATTTGTTTAAAAATTTGATTTTTTTTTAACCTTTTCTAATGCTTACATAAACCGAGCTAAATCAAGTCAATCGTACTTCAAAAATCCGTTAACCCTGGATCCCACAAGAAAACACATATGCCTAGTACCATGTAATTTTTTACACTGATGGTTTCTCGTTCTGTTTCTTTACACATATGGTATTGATCTTTTTACCGTTTCCGATGCTTGCGTAGACCGAGTCTACTATTAACCGTATTTAACGAATTTGTCGACTCGCGCTGGATCCCACTAGAAGATACAAATTCCCATTACCGTATAGTTTTTACAATGCGATGGTTTCTCGTTCTCTTTCTTTAGACATGGTATTGACCCTTTTTTTTCTGAAACTTTTTTGGACGTTCGCGTAGACCGAGCTTATTAGATAAAGCAAATCAAGTTTCGGGAATCTGCCGACTCGTGCTGGAAACAGTAGAAAACTCAAATTTTCCATTACCGTATGGTTTTTTACACTGCGATTGGTCCTATCTAAAGCGCGTTTCGTGAAATAATGAAGTTGCCGATAAAATGTATAGCCAAAATAAATAAAATAGTTACACCTGCAAGTGATTCTGCTTTCTTCTATACGCCTGAGATCCCAACCACTGGCACACGTTTAGCCACCCCCAACGACAACGTCCTCTCTCTCTCGCAGAGGTAAAAAGGAGAGACGCTTTTCAATCCATTTGACCGCAGAAGAGCATCGTATTCTCACTTCCTCTTCGGTGCTATGCAGTACAGCACCGAGTCAAAGCCATGGAGGACCCTTCGAACACTAACGATCCATGTTGAAGATCACCGCCTCTCTCTCTCCTGGAGTTCTCTAGATCTCTCTCTCTCTAGAGTTCTCCATATCTCTCTTTACTCCTCTAGATTTCTCTCTCTCTGTGGATTTCTCTAGATCTCTCCCTTCTCCAGAATGTTCTAGCAAAATCCATAACCTGCGCCACCTCTAGACTTCTCCAAAGAAATCTAGTTGTGAGGCTATAATAAAATAATAATACTTCTAGAATAGTGTAGAAAGCTAGGAAAGTCACCGACTTTCCATCCTATAAATAGGAGCAACTTGCTCCTCATTTGAGTGTCTAACCAAGAGTGTGCGAGTAAGAAGTCCAAGAGGGTGTGCGTGGGTGTAGTGGGTGGCGTGAGTATAGAGTGTGGTGTGAGTGTAGGGGTCTTGAGAGTGTGTTGAGTAAAGTGCGCTATGTATGCATGTGAGTATAAGAGAAATTGTGTAGAGTTGTCCAAGTATTGTATGTGGTGTGAGAAAATATTGTAATAGTTTGGGAGTTATACTTGTACCACGTTTCCGCAAGATTCAACAAGTGGTATCAGAGCAGGTTGTCGGACGCCGTGCAAAGACAGTGGTCGGGGACCATTGTAAGTGAGTAGGCGGTCAGGGATCGTCGAGCGAAGAAGCGAAGGACGTCGGAGTTCTGCCAGTGCACAATCCGGGATTGTGAAGTCGGTTGGTCCGGGACCAGGCTTACTTGGTACAGTGCGGGGCATTATACTCAAGTCACGATGGAAGATTTCTCGAGTTCGGTGAACGGCATGGAGAAGCTCAACAATTTCAATTATAATAATTGGAGTACCCGCATGCAGTATTATTTGCTTGGACAAGATTTATGGGATATCGTTGGCGGCAACAACACCACACCACCCACAAATGATAGTGATTTAAGAAAGTGGAATGTCAAATCAGGTAAGGCTCTTTACGTTCTTGCCGTGACTGTTGAAGATGAATTATTGCAGCACATAAAGAGTGCAAAGACCCCGAAGGAGGCCTGGGATAACTTGGCGACGTTGTTTGCGAGGACAAACAATGCCAAGTTACAATGTCTGCAGAGCGAGCTCCTCTCAATCTCGCAACAAAGTATGACGGTGAGTCAATACTTTTCTAAAGTTAAATCTATTTGCGAAGAAATTTCAAAATTAGATCTTGAGAATGCCATCTCTGAGACAAGAATGAGAAGAATAATAATTCACGGGTTAAGGCCGGAATATAATGGTATTGTTATGGCCACCCGTGGATGGGCAAATGAGCCAACTCTAATAGAGTTGGAGAATATATTGGCCAACCAAGAAGCCTTAGATAAACAAATTTCTAAGGTTAGAATTAAAGAGGATGAAAGTGCCCTCTTCAGTAATAAAAGAGGGTTCAAGGGCCAGAATAGAAATAGAGCAGGTGCAAGAGATGGCAAATCATGGAAAAATCATGGAGATTGGCGGAGGCAACTAGAAGAGAAGGGTTATCAGCCAGGGGGAGCTCGTCAAGATTGCGACGACGACGACGATGAAGATAAGAGCAACAAAAGGCGTAGAAAACGGTGCTACATTTGTGGCAAGGTAGGACATATTGCCAGATTCTATTGGTACAGGCAGGAAGAAGGAAATGTCGTCACTTCCTGCAAGAAGGAGATTGAAAGCGAAGAAGAATGGGACTTTCAAGCGCCTGTTGCAGTGAAGGAACGAGAAGAGCTTGCAACCGCTTCTATAATTGAGTTGGATAATTCAACAAGTTCTATCACAACTCCAAATAAGAGCAAGCCAAGGAAGAACTCGAAGAAGCAACTAACAATGCCAACAAGCAGTCATGAAAAGAAACTGCAGGAGATGTAGGAGATGATAAAGAAACTGAAAGTTGAGAAGGCAAAGATGGAGAATATGTTGAAGAAAAGGGATGAGATGATAAGGCGGAAGGATCGAGAGCTCAAGGCAAGAGAAAGGGAGCTAGAGAAGTTCCGATGTGAGTTCAAGAAGTTGCAGAAGCCCACCATGACATTCCGAATTAATCATATTGGAAGAGACAACGAACAAATGAAGGAGAAAAAGAAAGTTTTCTTTGAGAAAAGGAGGCCATCTACACCCTACATCCCGTGGTGTAAGGATCGGTGGAATAAGATCAAGGGAAAGAGATTTTATGAGGAAAAGGATCAAGAGGTCTACATTGAAGTGCTTCGGATGGGATTGAGTCGGTTGAAGCACGAAATGAAAGTCACAAATGAGAGGCTTGATCGAATGAGTTCCAATCTCAAAATTCTTATAGGAGATATGTCGAATACAAAGACCGAATTGAGTGAGAAGAAGGAAAAGGAGACTAAAGGGCAAAATGAATTGGCATTGCAAAAATTCAAGGATCACAAAACTTAATGGAAAGTCCCGGCAAGAGAAGCAACTGAAGATGGAGCCATAGAGCCATCCACATATGAGGAAGCTTCATAATATGCTGAATGGAGGAAGATAGTTGAAGAGTCCAAAAGAAATATCGGCACGGATCGAGAGAGAGTAGTTGGTGAGGGGGAGTGTTGAAGATCACCGCCTCTCTCTCTCCTGGAGTTCTCTAGATCTCTCTCTCTCTAGAGTTCTCCATATCTCTCTTTACTCCTCTAGATTTCTCTCTCACTGTGGATTTCTCTAGATCTCTCCCTTCTTTAGAATGTTCTAGCAAAATCCATAATCTGCGCCACCTCTAGCCTTTTCCAAAGAAATCTAATTGTGAGGCTATAATAAAATAATAATACTTCTAGAATAGTGTAGAAAGCTAGGAAAGTCACCGACTTTCCATCTTATAAATAGGAGCAACTTGCTCCTCATTTGAGTGTCCAACCAAGAGTATGTGAGTAAGAAGTCCAAGAGGGTGTGCGTGGGTGTAGTGGGTGGCGTGAGTATAGAGTGTGGTGTGAGTGTAGGGGTCTTGAGAGTGTGTTGAGTAAAGTGCGCTATGTATGCATGTGAGTATAAGAGAAATTGTGTAGAGTTGTCCAAGTATTGTATGTGGTGTGAGAAAATATTATAATAGTTTGGGAGTTATACTTGTACCACGTTTCCGCAAGATTCAACAATCCAAGGAAACCCGGGTTCACACCGTCCAGCATGCTCCGAAAGCTCGGAACCAACTTGGCCATCCGCTTGAAATGGGGGTAGATCAATGGAGCCGTGGGCGACTTAGGCACTTACATCCCCATAGTCCTGGCCTTGACGCAGGACCTCAACCTCGGCACGACCCTAATATTCACCGGCGTCTACAACATGGTCACTGGTGCCATATACGGTGTTCCCATGCCGGTGCAGCCCATGAAGGCAATCACAGCAGTCAGGATATCGAGTGCCGATTTTGGCATTCTGGAGGTCATGGTGGCTGGGATTTGCACCAGCGCGATCTTGATCGTCCTGGGCGTGACCAGGTTGATGCAGCACGATTATAGGCTGATCCCTCTGTCCGTTGTTAGGGGGATTCAGCTCTCGCAAGGACTGTCATTTGCGATAACTGCTGTGAATTACATCCGGCAAGTTCAAGACTTCTCAAAGTCGAAACCGGCTAGGGAAAGGCACTGGCTCGGGTTGGATGGCCTGGTGTTGGCCATTGTTTGTGCTTGTTTCATTGTGATCATCAATGGTGCTGGTGAAGAGAGGCGAAGCAAACGAGAATCGGGTGACGACATCGATGATCAGAGCTCGATGAGGAAGAGAAAATGGAAGAGAATCATGATGGCTCTTCCATCAGCTTTCATTATCTTCCTGCTAGGTGTGGTCCTGGCCTTCATCAGAGAGCCTGAAGTGAGCCTGAAGTGGTCAGGGGCATTAAATTTGGTCCATCCTCTATTGAAGTTGTGAAGCTTTCAAGGCATGCTTGGAAAGAGGGATTGATTAAAGGCACAATTCCCCCACACCCATTATCGATATTGAATTCGGTTATTGCCGCGTGCAAGCTGTCGTACAATCTCTTCCCCAAGACGGACTTCTCCTCTGCGTCAGTGTTGGTCACAGTTAGGCTGATGAATGCGGTCAGGTGCTGGATCAGGGCCATGCCAAGCTGCCACGGAGCCAGCGGCCTGGCAGGGCAATACAAGTTTGGCAGCAGAAGTGGCGGCTGTGTGGCGATCTGGGAGCCGCTAAATTGATTCTTGGTCTGGTCCTTGGGAGTTCTATAGTGAAGGTGTTACACCAGTTCCCTGTCGGTGTACCTGGTGTGCTGCTTTTGTTTGCAGGGATTGAGCTGGCCTTGGCTGCCAGGGACATGGGTTCAAAGGAGAAGGCTTTTGTGATGCTGATCCGTGCGGCAGTGTCTCTCGTTGGATTGAGTGCGATGCTCGGGTTTCTTTGTGGAATTGTGGTTCATGTGGTACTTAGGTTGAGGAATTTGAGTAGTATTCGTTCCTGCTCAGCAACGCCTTGAGTTCTTTCGTACTAAAAGATGTGGTTGCGTTAAACACTTCTCTGTGTCTCATGCATTGCAATTCCCGAATAAAGTACTCAAGTACTAATTTTTCAAGTGTCTGATTTGAGCGTGTTTCATCAGCTTGTGCTCGATTTTTCACTATCATTTCATTTGCTTGTTTTTTCTTCGATTTTCTTTTACCGTTTGCATTGCATTATTCATAGTTGTCACTTTCACCATATGCAGCCTCAATGCGTGATATTATCAGTGCTTCTCCATTAGCATGTTCTTTTTGTCCTCTTTTTCTTTTTTTTAATCTTTTGTGCTGATTAAAGTGAAAACCGGAACTACGTCTTTCCATTTGCTTGCAAGAAGTTTGCTTCCTTTCCTCACATGGCATCACCGCATCTTTGAATTCGTGCATGAAATTCCTCATTTAGTCGAATGTTTCACAACGTTTAAGATGCTCGTCGTCTTGCTCCTTCATACAGCCGAGAATATGAGCTACAGTTTCTACTTGGGCAAAGCAACTCCTTATCACAGCTCAAAGCAGCATTGGGTAATGATGATCGGTAAGAGATGATTGCTAAATTTACAAAGTAGAGTTACGGAACTATTTGAACTTGTCAATGAATATATGGGTTGGTACTGTGTGGTTTAACTTATTTACCACAATCCAGTTGTAGGATTCCTGGCAAAGAATATACATTTGGATTGATTACCGGGACAGTTTCAACTGACCTTCAATTAGTGACTGCAGGGTGAAGCACCTACCAAGATGTTGCAGAGCCGCAAGTTAGAAGACTGTCATGTGACCGATCTATTGTTAATCTACCCGAATGGGTTTCCTCCCCCTGAAGACGGAAAAGAATTTGGGGCTGTGGGTGCCGAGTAGCTTGTTGCCATCTGTTGATTAGTGTTCAAGGAACTAAAAGGAGATGAATCAGTTCCATAACCTCCAAAGCCATGAGCTCTGCAATGGTTAACAAAAGCAATGAGAATAACTGCTAGATGAAAGTTCTAAACAAGCACGCCGAGAGACTGCAGAGGGAAAGTTAGTCGAAAATGCCTCCTGCCGGTTGATGCTACTGAAAGAAGGGAGAGATGATAGAGATACGTATAGGGCCTAAAGTTCTCAAGAATTGGAATAAATTGATTATTTATTCCCTTTATGAGATTCTGATAGTTTCCTAAGGCCTTTAAAATCTTGAGGTAAATAGCCATCAGTCAAATATACCTTGAAGGTGGCATGTGACCCTGCCCTTGTTGCTCCATGGGGAAACCTGGTGGAATTGAACATCAGCGAACAATAGAACAATTTAAATAAAATAGTTACACAGAATTAACCATCGTCATTTTACCCATCGGCAAGGCTCCATAAGAAGGTGACTGAAACGGTGAGACAACATCGGATCCATATGACGGAGACTGATGCAGCATCATTCCTGGTGCTTGGGTACCCTGGCTTGAAGCGTGTGCATACCCAGAAGAAGCTGAGACAATGGACAGTGCTCCTTGCGGTGTTTCCATGGAAGGAAACTTCATGTTAACAAGCAGAAAAAAAATATTAGATATCAATCATATTTCTCCTGTTTCCATTCAAAATTTCCTACCGTAAGTCCTAGCAAGGGCATTTTAGTATTATGGGTAAAAGAACATTTCAGATCAGATGTCATTCCTTCAATTAGGAGGATTTTATCTATGCTGGACTAGTAACAATGTCAATATCTCTAGACTACAATAAATAAAGTGTGTTCAAAATTGCCGAGTTTTAGTCCATGTTATGAACTCGAGATGGGCAGCTCAATAGCTTGGTGGGAGATGAGTAACGTGCTCCCATCCTCGCTTTTTAGGCAGTCTATCTGCGTAAGTTGTTTATATAAACTCATAAAACTGCTGAGAGTTTTGAACTGATTAGGTTGCAGCAGTCTTTTGATCATTTCATTATTTCCCTGTTGTTGGAAGCACTCCACCGAACCAATTCATCCAACTTAGATTATAATCGACAGAGGCGTAAGTGCGCAAGGATCAACAGGAAAACCACAGAAGGGAGTGATTATTCAGAAAGTTGGGCCTACCGCTGACCCTTGAGGTTGATCAGTTCCATCACCGAAATCGAATGGGTTTGTTGACCTTGCAGAGCTTGGGTATGCGGGCATAGGCTGGAAAACAATATTAGAAAAGAATGCTTGAGTAACTGGTGAGTGTCGAGTAAAAGATTTTACTTGACTCTTGTGGTGAACTGGTGATACCGTCATGTTAGGATAGGACTGCATGTTGAAGCCCATGACATGAGGTCTAGCTGTTTGCCAGCCTTGAATTGGTGCTGGTGGTGGAGGGTAAAATGCAGTGAAAAGGTCCTGCAAGAATATGAATAAATTGAAAAAATATATCTATTGCAACTTCTTTTTGGTCGAGAAAACATACTCAATTTGCTTACAGCTGGAAGTTCCTTTCTCGTGCTGGGGTTCGGCTCAGTGGGAAGGTTCTGCAATGCCAAACCAGAGCTCGCCGCTTGGACAGTTGCGTCGGCAGTTTGAGATGAATCGCAGGAAGGTCCTTGCAGATTAAGCTCGAGTGACGTTGATGGCTGCATATACACACAAGTAATAATCATTATGATATAATCATCACATGAAAAGAACCCCTAAGATATAAATTTCAACAATCAGTTATCTTCGTCGCAATTTCCTATGTCTTCTCTTGCAGAGTAACCAAGAAAATGAATGACAAAGTTGACAAGGATTGCATAACTTTTTTCAGATAAACATGTATTGAAATTACCGGTGGTTCATTCTGTTCTACCACATAATTCTCATCTTTAGAAGGGGAGGCTGGAGGCTGACACTGCTGAGTGCTTGGTAACTGCTCTAACAAGTCAACTTGGCTCTCGGCTGCAACTTTGGGAGGTTCTTCGCTAATATGTTCCTTTGAGGCAATGGAAGTTGATGTAGTAGGATCATCAGCCAGGACCGATGCTTGCTGTGTAGGAACATTGGCTGGTGCTGATATTTGGTCTGCAGGAACATCGGCTGATGCTGACATTTGTTCTGCAGGAATGTCGGAGGCTATGCTGGCAGGTGAAGTGTTGCTCACAGATGCTGTTGGCTGAGCATCATAGTTGCTGGGTCCTTCGGACACATTACTGACAGTTACGATTGCCGGTGTTAATTCTAGCAACAACATTTCCAGGGTACTTGCATTTGATGCTGATGATGCCTTCTCCTTTGCTGAGGGGGCAAACGACGCCCAGTTATCTCCATCAGTAGAGGAAGGCATTTGTTGTCTCTGAGTTTCAGCTGAAGCATCGGGAGGCCTTTTGTCTGTACTAATCTCAGTCACACTTTGGGATTTGGCCTCTTTTATTTCCGCTGCACTGCTGTCAGTATTGCCCAAATTATTTAATGAACGAACCTTCTGCGACAACAAATACCTCAGAGATCAGAGCATATATTAAGGTCCCGGGACAAGAACATTGACAGTTTAAGTTTATGGAAACCTGATGAATCTTCTTCAGAATATCATGCAGAGAACTCTCTATGGTGCTAAATAATACAAGGAAAAACCGTGCTGCAATTGTATTGTCTCATTGGCGACATTAATCATAAACCATCATCTCATTGTGCCATTCCTGAATTCCCATATACGTGATACCGCACAGTCCTATGAGTATGTTACACTCGTGGAACTAGGAATATGTCGCAGGCTAACATTTAAATATCAGCTTCACAATCAAATGCTACTTGTAAGTGAGAGAGAAGTGTAAATTGAACTCGCAAAGCGATTAGGATACCTTGACATCGGCACAGCCATCAGAATTTTCCGTTGTTTCGCCTCCCCCGCGGGAAAGACCATCGTCCCTTAAAGTCTCCTTTGCGGGTCGAGCTACAGTGGAAGTGGACTTATCCATGTTCTTTTGATTCTCGGGTGACCTGCTTCCCAGCCTTGATTCTTCATTTGAAAGCTTTTGACCCTGAGATCGCCTGCCACCTCCTAACACGTCGTCCCGAAACCGGTCATCAACAACCTCGAAACGGACAGGACTCCTTCTATAACCCCCGTATCTCGAGATTTCTCGGGCATATCTTGGACTTCTCCTTTCATCAGAATAATATCTTAACATCCCATCTTCGCTTCGTCCGCTTGGACTCGACCTTCCACTATGAGGTCTTTCATATCTGTCCTCATAACTGGGGCTTCCAGATGCACTCCTATATGCATTAGAACTTCTGTTCGTGTAGGACTCTTCTTTGTTGGTCTGCATGCAGATAAGACATTAAAATCAACGGAGCTTTACAAGCCAAACTCCATTGTACTTGTTCAAGATAAAATTAGAGAACATAAGCAAACCATAGACCGTTGGTTTGTTCAAGGAATAACTAGTTAGCTCACCAATCTCAGCCTCGGGAGCTTCTCCTCGCTTCTTTCACCACTAAATTTCCTATCTACGTAGACATGCTTGATGAAATCCCGGAGTTTATAAAGGTTACTGGAAGAACATACATGTATCAGACAATATTACTTTCTATAATTGCTAAGCGACATTCAAGAAGCGGGTGCAGACCTGCTGTCAGGGTGAGAATGGCGTTGAGGATCCCATTCTTTAAGAAATATTTGCCGCGCTCGCTTAAAACGAAGTCCCAGAACACGAGTAAGAAACAAGACGTGATAGCTACAATGAAATCACCAAGTTGTGAAAGAGACTGCATACACAATTCCCCACCTCATTTCCTCCAGCTTGAAGTGCGCTCACTTCTTCAGGAGTAAATTTAGCCATTGATATTGATTTTACTCGGTGGGTGAACTCCCGGCTGCAATATGTCAAAACATATCATTGATCAGCAAAAATAAGCTGGCTATGGCTCCGGATATGCAAGCCTATGCTGAAGTAACCCACGATCAACTAGTCCACGAACCACACCGTATGTTATTGACACTAAATCAAATCAATGCATGTACAAGAAGAAATGAGTCTGTCTAGCTACTTACTGTATCCCACTGCAGTTCATACAGATGAATGTACAAAAAGTGGTGCAAACATATTGCGGTCCCTGCAACAGAGCAAATGTCTCAGTACCAATATGGCGGATTGACATACAGATTATGATGGTCGCTGCTCATGTGAGTCCAAAAATATGAAAAAAAATAAAAAAATGGAGGGATACTATCAACATTTAGCTCTGTAAACAAAATCATCCGTTGCAGGCTTCTGATGAAGGAACAGTGGAGCTTGACAATGGCCATGGTTCGTCAGGTGTTATGACAACAAATTCCATTTTTGTCTTGGGAACCAGTTTCCTGTGTTCGCCATAATTGGATAGAGACAAATTTCTGTGGGTACTCTGTCTCTTTTCTGGCGTATAGCATACTATGATTATCCAAACCCCCAAAATCCTAGTAAACAATGTCGGCATTTCGCTAAAGCGATTGGTGATCATGATTGCTGTCGAAGGAATTTGAGGAAATCTGAACAAATCATTGGATTAACTAAGCATTTTCTGTGCATTCAGAAAACGGGGACGATGCACAATCGGTATCCATGTGCACATACTGAGCAGGTTCAACAATTAGGAAACATGAGACGAAATCGCACAGAAACAGGGATCATACCAAACTATTGCAGTTAATACACCTTCGGTTCTCGGGAAGTTTCAAGAGACCGCGGATAATCCTCTCGAGTCTCTCATCCTCCTTCACCTTGGGCGCCATATCTCACCAGCTTCCATGCACCTCCTGTTCAGCTGCAGGGCAGTAAACGCCAAACCAATCATGCCTCAATCGTTGCCATCGTCTACTGACCTTAACGAATCATCTTCTTCATATGCTACGATTATTCATCATCCATACTCACAAGACGCGAAACAGACGTCAAAACCAAGTTCCAGACCACCAAACTACAATTCGGAAACTATCGAATGTTCCAAAAGCATGAAAACCAAGAACTGAAATAAAGACTCGCACTTACATTGGTTAACGAAACGATAGACTTGACTCGAACATACACGAATCGCGAGCTTGAGAGAGGTTGAAACTTCAAAAATGGAAACTGAAAGAGAATTGCGAGAGAGAGAGAGAGAGAGAGAGAGAGAGAGGAATTGAATTGAAGCCAGACATTTGTACCAAACTAAACTACCGGTGAACAGAGTCTCTGAGCTAGAGAGGTGGAAGAGAGGGAAATTTGCCGCTTATGACGGTTAGGATGCGTGACTTTTTATACCCTCTCTTTAACGGCTTTTAGGACATTAGCTAACGACAACGTTAAAAAGGACATATTTAATAGTCAAGTCTATTTAATATATTTAATAGTTAAGTCCTATTTAATATATTTAGGAGATATAGGATAGACCAGACAAAAAGAAAAGTCTCTTGAAAGTATGTTCTCTTTTAATTTCACCATACTTGTCGGCAAAATCCATAAGAGTATTCCGAGTGGTAACTTTCTTTAAAGCACTTATGACTTTTCATTTTAAAAATCTGAATTTTGCATAGTTTGCGAAAATAATTCGATGTTATTCCACAGGAAACTATATATGTCTTTTGAAAGATTTCAAGTGTTACATATCAAATAAAAGTCAGATTAGGAGGGCAAAAAGATGTAAAGAAATCGATATTGCATAATTAGAGTTAGAACTGAGAGGATGTTTCTTCATACGTTCGTCACGTGGCCCTTCACTTTGTTTTTATGATTGACTCAAATTTCAGCATTAGTTTGTTGATTTGTCATCCCCGAGTTTCTATATATTATTTAGTTCACAAATTGAATAAAGAGAAGAATATTAACAAACGATATTGTTTATTTTGTCACTCCCAAACTTCTCTGGTCTATTAGTTTTTATTTCGAATAATAGCCAAAGAGAAAGTATTGTGTTTCAAATATAGACAAATTTCATCAAAATTCACTTAATTTGAAAGAAATATATTGAGAGAAACCAACGATTTACTTTATTATTAAATAACTGCTAATTTGAAGTACAATTAATTCTATTAAATTAATTATATCAGTGAATAAAATAATAAATAAAATTTGGTGTTAAATTCACATTTCTCGTTACTTCAGGATTACAGCTAGCTTATTGTTCATTTTAGACTTGCAATATACTAACAGAAATTTAAATATTACAAGTTATTGAAAACATAGTGTTTTTACATTTCATTTAATTTTATTATCGAGCATGTACAATGGAGTTTCTGATCGCGCTGACATAAAATCAGTAAATTTGACCTTAAAGTTTCTCGAAAACATATAAAGATAAAGTTCATGACCTAGTTAATTTCTTTTTCATGTCAAGCCAATTTATGGTTTACTTGTCAAGCAAAGTCCAAGAAAATTTTAGTATAAGCAACTTTTTTAACGCAGTTAAATATTTATCAACTTTTTTTCTGTTCTTGCGCACATCACCATTAAATTTTTTTATATCAGTTGTCTTTGATATAAATAAGTTGAGGTGACTAAATGAAATAAAAAATACCATCGTAAAAAGAATTGATAAAATACAACTACATTTACATTTCCCAATGATAAAATTTAAAAAGATAAAATGATAATGCATAATTAAATCTGAATCCGCATAAAATAAGATTTTTTTTTTTTAGAATGACTCATTCATTTTAGATTGCAAAAAGTCTAATATTATTGATAAAGTGTTCACAAAGAAAGCTATCACATGTCTTAATGCGTACAATTTTTTTACATCATTATTCTTGGTGTACTTCTAGATACTCTTATATCGTTTTATATGTTTAATGTAAAAATGTCTCATCAATAACATAACAAAATCATTACTTGCCTGATATAATAAGAAGAACGATTTCTTTTTTAGACTAATCCAATAACGAATAACAAATTCAACACAAAATTGAGTTGTTGAGATAGAAGGCACCAAGAATGGACATGCTGAGCAGTGATGAAGAATAGGCCGTTCTCCATGTTTTTTAAATAGCAACCGAGTGTAAATTTGAAATTCGATTGAAGGAAACACGGATGAAAATATCGAAACCATCAAGAATGCTATTGCCTATCCAATGGAAAATTGAGTGGCTTTAGTCATAGAGGCGTGGTGAAAATTAGCTCTATCGCTTCTAACGTATTACTTTGCGCGTCCCATCGGTCGGTGATTAGTTAAACGAGTGAAAAGTGACAAGATTGGACGATGGACGGCTGAGATTTAGTGACAATATCGTCGACTTGATGATAACCCGGAGTCAACGGAGAAACTCCCGTGCGCATAACTGGAGAAGTCTATAGGATCGCGCCGGCCAGAGAAGAGCTTGACTCCGTCGATCGTATTCCCACTCTCTCTTCCCGTCTTCCTCCTCGCGCCTTGTGTCTCTGAGAGAGAGAGAGATGGAGTGGGCGTGGTGGGCATTGAAACTGGCGTTCCTGTTCGTCGCGTTCTCGTGCGCGCTCCGGAAGTCAAACCAAGCTCTGTTGGCTTCGATCACCGCGGCGGTCCTTGAATACGTAGTAAAAAAGGGCGGAAGAAACGCGGTTGGTGTCGGCATCCAATGTCTAATTTCAGCACTTAGCTTAGTTCTTTGAACACTGGTTTCGCATGTGTTTGTTCTTCCTAATTCATTCGGTGGACCTCTTCAACTTAAACGATCGTCTAGTAGATTAGTTTTCCCAATTAATAAGTTTGTTCGGAAAATGCTTGGAAATAAAGGATAACCTTTGTTGAGTTCCTTTGAGATTTTCCTTTTTTCCTCTTCTAAGAATAGAAAGATGTTTGGATGCCCTTGGATTTTCACTCGGTAATGTGAGTGTTATGCTATGCATTGTCATTTAACTTGGCAATTTATTATTATTATTATTATTATTATTATTATTATTTACTTTTAATGAGGAGCAAACAATTGGGCATTCAGCTCTTCGAGGTAGGAATATACATGTTAAGCGATAAAGTTTGGTCCATTGATTTGACAGGAATCATGCGAATTGCCGAGTTCTTCATCGACTTTGTCACATTTTCGGGAAGTTATGAAGTTTTCTTGAGTTTCAGAGGGCCAGATACCTGGAAGGGATTCATAGATTGCCTCTTGACTGGCCTCACAGAAAAGGGGATCCGTGTTTTCAGTGACAATGAAGAGATCCCTGTTGGAGGAAAGATCAAGCCGTCACTCACTCAGGCAATCAAGCAGCCGAAGATAACAATACCTATCATCTCCAAGAATTATGCTTCAAGCAAAAGCTGCCTCATGGAGCTGCAGCAAATGTTAGAGTGCAGAGAGAATGAAGAGCAAATGATCATTTCCATATTCTATGATGTCAATTGCTCTGATGTAAAACACCTGAAGGGGTCTTTTGGGTAGTCCTTTTATGAACTTGTCAAGAATGAGAGAAAGGCGGTTGGCGCCAAAATAGAGAGTAGAGAGAGGATAAGGAGTGAGAAGATGAGTTGCAAAATGAGTCCCCCTTAAAAATGAAGGGAAAATAGGTATATATACTCTCTTCAAATCAAGCAATTTTAATTGTCAATTCAATCCGACAGTTGAAATTGTAATCCAACGGTCAAAATTCGATTTCGAAGGTTTCATTATGATCTTGAGATGTCGCGTAATCGATCTAATGAGTTTGATTTGCGAAAACTCGAGCCAAAATTGAGAATTACGTCAAAATGTCCAATTAGGGGTCAAACCGTAATTTTATGATATTTGAGGACCAATTTGCAAAATTTCAGGAAATTAAAGGTGCAGAAGTAAATTGACACAAGGAGGATCTTGAAATTGGTCGTCGAAGATCCAGAACCGGCCAACAAGCGGTCGAACCCGCCAAAATCGCCGGCGGTCGATTAGGTTCACTTCCGTTAGGCCAGTTTTTGATCGGTTCTTGATTGGTTTGGTCCGGTTCGGCTATTTCACTCACTTGGGACCCCTATGTGTTCAAAATCTATGCAATTTGATACCTAAGGGATCAAATTGAAAAGAAAATTTATCTTATTTGAGAAGAAATTACCCGATTGTGATTCAATTAGGTCAATCAAACTTTATGAATGAAAGGAAAATGGTCAAAACCATGGGTGCTTTGAATTGAGCCTAAAGGGCTAAAATGATCAAATCAATGGGTAAAATTACAAATTAATTGAAATTGAGTTCAATTAATACTACAATTGCCCCCATCTAATTAACTACCCATGTGTTAGATCACTTAATATGTTCAAATTGACCTCAAATTGGAGTGCTTGAGCTTATATAAAAAATGAATCTAGGTCTAATATATTAGACCTACATTTGTTAAATCAAACCATAACTTAAAATGGGTCAATTCAAATTTTGTTAATTGATGCTTAATTGCTTGACTTTCTTATGCTTAAGAGAGTAAAATTCCTCAAATCGAGAAATTCTTATGTGAACTTTCCAAAATCGATTTATGATTTAGACTTATCTTAAGAAAATGAATAAAAAATGACCGTCCGTTTGCAATTCATGAAGAATCGATTTTGGTCCCCTAATTAGGGCTTAAAACAACAATTTGTATTTTAACCAGACAATTCACGAAATTGAATATACAAGCGATTTAAAATAGTCCATCAACCATATGTCGAAGAAGGAACTACACCTAATTATGAACCATATGTCGAAGAATGAACTATACATAATTATGACTGTAATGAAAGTAATCGATTTTTGGCCGATTTAAAACCTAAAATCGAAAAATTCAGAAAATAAGGTTTTTAATTGATTGTTGTGAAATTTTTTATGCAAAAGTCAAATTGATACTAAAAAAAAATGTATTTGAGAATTTTTTATTTTTTCAATTTTTTTAAAAATTGACCAAAAGTCAACCATTTAATTGACTTTTGATATCTTGGTCAAATTTTTGAATTTTTGAGAAATTGAGTTAACAAAAGTGAAATTAAAACAAAATGACTCTTTTTAGGTGAAAAATCAATTTTTGACCTTGTATTAACTTTTGGTTAAAGGATTGACCAAAAAGTCAACCCGAAATTAGCCAGTTGACTTTTAGGTTTTTTTTTTTTTAAAAATAACTTGGAAATTATTTTAAAACAACTATATAAGAAAAATAAATGAAAAATGATACTTTTTGGCCAAGAAACGGGCTCTGTCACAATCGAGACCCGAATCTCAATTTTTTTACCTTTTTTTGACGCGTCAAATAAAAATCAAGTGCCAACATATTTAACTATAGTTCAAGTAGACATAACGTCCAAACAGTGGTGCAAACATGTTGCGGGCCTTGCCGCTCATTTGTTTCCAAAAATATGAAAGAGTATGGATGAACACCATACGTTGAAAGACATTTAGTTGGTTGCTGAACGCTATAAATAAATTCATTCATGGCCGACTTTTGATAGAGAAACATTGGAACTTGATAATGGCCATGGTGGGTCTAGCGCCACATCTAGGTAATTGGTTAATACTATGAAAAATTCCAAATTGATATATTTGTTATAATTTACCCCAAAAAAATCCCAAAATAGTATACTTATGATAAATTTACCAAAAACATATCCTAAACTAGTACATTTGTGGTAAATTTACCTTTAATTAGTTTCCGTTAAATTTTACCGTCAAATTACTAAGTTAGATGACATGTGGTAGATAATGATAGGGTTTTATCCTCTATTTATCACAAATATATCGGTTTGTGGTTTTTTAGGGGTATTAATCCAATTTAACATACGGCGGGTAAATTTATCACAAATGTTCTAGTTTGAGGATTTTTTTATGGTAAAAGAATTAGTTTAGAGTAAATTTATCACATTTGTACTACCTTGGGGTTTTCGGTGATAAAAAAATTAATTCAGAGTAAATTTATCATTGGTATATCTTTAAGAATTTCAATGGTTAAAAATTAATTTATGATAAATTTGTCACGGATGTAAAATTTTTGGATTTTTCATAGTATTAGCCCAATTTGCAAGGACCATAAAATTTAGTCTATTTGGGATTGACAATAATAGATATCTTACATGGCTTACGAAAAAAATATTAAGGTGCCTTAATGGTATAACTTTTTTATATCAAGATTATTATTATTATTATTATTATTATTATTATTATTATTATTATTATTATTATTATTATTATTATTATTATTATTATTATTATTTAGATACCCTTACTTCGTACACACTCCATGCAAAAATGTCTGTGCATAACAGAAAAAAAGGCCTCCAACTCTTTGATACGGTAAATAGGAGACTTGGTGTGTGCCTCCAACTCTTTGATACGGTAAATAGAAGACTTGGTGCGTGCATGTATAATGATGATGATGATGATGATGATGTTGATAATCATAATTATTATTATAATTATAATTCTCCACAAAAATGAGTTTTTAAGATGGGAGTGACCAAGAGTAGATAAGTTCCTACAAAAGCAATGATGAAGAAGAGAAAGAATTGCTCTTTATCATTACTAATTAGGTTTGTATAAAATGAAATGCAGGCTCAAATAGGCTGTACAAAGGTTATGAGTGTGTCAGATAGAGAAAGAACTGCTCTTTATCATCCTAAGGCATTTAAATTACCATGTGAATTCATCTGTAATAGCAATACTTGAATATTGATGTAAGTGAGAGTAAGAAAATTTCTACTAATTTACCTCTTGCTTGCCCCAATGTGGGGTTGTTTTTGACAGGGATAATTTAAAATTTTTCACGTGTGTAGGCTTAAAATGGTTAAACAATGGATATGCCTGTAGTGTTTGAGATGGAGAAAGAAATTGCCTTTCATCACTTTAGTTGACCTACCCTTTGCGAGATAACCTTGTACCTTATGGGCGTAGAATTTTTTCACTCAACTCACTAGGGATTAGCATATGAAATAGTACGTGGAATAGGGCTTGCCTTTCATCATTCCGATGTATCTCATTTGATATATTCACTTTACCTCACACAATTCACTAGGGAAACCAATGCCTTGGACAAAATGGCCATGCAAGATTTGCAACAAATGTGAACAATTCAATTTGCAACTCATTGAGGCAATTTATTCATTATAAAAATGTTTGAGATCCAAGACATAATATAGTAGATTCTATTATGGGTAATACTTCTTGATAGCATTAGAGTTAACAAGATTAGAAAACTCACGATCATTTATTTCTGCCAAGATCAGGGCACCTCTAGGGAGTAACTTCTTCACCACATATGCGCCATTGTAATTTGGAGCAAATCTGCCTTCGGGATCTAAAAAAATCGGCAACGGCTTCCTTAAGACTAGATCATTTACCTTGAAATGTCTCAGTCGTACCTTCTAGTTGAAAGACCAAGCCACTCTCTCTTGATAAGTTTGGCTATGGCAAAAAGCCTTTAGTCTTTTATCATCAATTAGGTTTAACTACTCGAACCTTTGTTGTGACCATTTTGCCTCGAACAACTTCAATTGGGATAAAAATCTCAGAGAAGGGATTTCCACTTCCACCAACAGAACTGGTCATTGGCTCAATCCAACACGCTTAAGGTCTGTTAGATAGTAAACTCAATGATGGGCTGTCCCGTGTCCACAAAACGGTGCACCAAGGCCTCTATTCTAAACATGCAAATTTAAGTTGCATAAATAATCTATTGGCCCTCATGACGCTGACTTAAGAGGTGAAATTGGCTAGTAGTATCGCTTGGGGGGTGCGTAATAGGCGATTTAATAAACTTGACAAAATATTGTGGAATTAAGTATGCTAAGCTAAAAGAAATTGTAACCAAGAAAAACAGAGTGCTAATATAAGCAAATTCTGATTATATTCAACAGTGTACTGCAATGCTTTTATCAAATGGCAAAAAGAGTACAAAGATAGAAACAATGTGTAAGAGATCATAGTGGTTCAACATAATGTAAGTCTATGTCCACTCTCCTGGACTAACAGTTTACTGGCTGCATTATGCTAAATAATCATATAGAAGTTATAGTAGTTGGTACTGTTTATACTCAAGCACTTTTCCTCAAAGCAAGTTCTACAAATATTCAAGCAGATAGAATTCACTATCTTACACCTGAAAACAAAAATATGGTTTTGTCAACACTTCTCAAAAGATTACAATGTTAAGTTCTCGGAAGACAAGTCAAAAAGACGTAAAGCTCTCTCAAAATATGGAATTTTTAATCATTGATCTCTTTCACTTTTCGGTGTCTTGGTCTTCTTTAATAATGCTCTCGTCCAAGCTTCCCATTGGATAATCTTTGAAAGAATCAATATCCAATCTAGCCATTGGACATGAGTTGAAAAGATGAGATAACCGTTGTGGTCAATCAAATAGAATCCCTATTGATTCAATTGCCCACATAGTCAAATCTTGGTTTCCATAAAATAGAGGGCTTCAACAATGGAAATAATCTTGTCTATGGGATGATTGATAATCAATCAAGATATCTAGTGTGATTGAATTTTTGTGTATATAATCTTGAAGATTGATGGAAAATCAAAATCTGCTATGATGGGGATCCTTGCCAGATTACAAGCTGTCAAGGGTTGAGATAAAATTTTTCAAAAAGGAAATCCTGAAATTCGTGATAAAATTTTTGTTACGGGTTGTATAAGTGTGTCGTTCATATTCGATTATTAAATATGTCAGCTGCCGATATCCAGTGTATACTTTGCCAATATCCACTTAGTAATATGCTTATCTTCACGCGGTGCTCTGTCCATATCCATGCGATACTTTGCTGATATTCATGCGATATTTTGCAGTATCCTGTTGACATCCATATACTACCTTGTTGATATTCAAGCGATAGGTTAGCTTCCCAGATATATTTGACTATTCTCCTGGAGATACTTTTATTATGAGATTGATGTAGATCATGTAGACTCAACACTTTGATATATTCAAGATTAAGTGTGCATAACATAGATTCTTTGAGTCAATCGGACTCTTCTCGTGACCATCATTAAAAAGTCAATGGTTGTCAACCTATAAAACATATCAAAGATGCAAATCTTTTAATAATAAACAGTTAATCGTGTTCTATTCATTAACAAAATCATTGCTTTTTTTTTTTTCCCATTTGCCTATGCAACATAAGCCATGTATCAAGGAATTATAAGTGGCAACATCTAGGCGACTTCCTAGGCTAGTCATAATGCCAAAGAACCTCAAAGCCTCTGCCACTGGCCTTTTTGTGCGATAACCGCGGTTTATATGACAACATCTAAGCTATGTTTGGTCGTTCAGATTTTTAATCGGGATAGAACTGGATAGGATAGGATATGAAATCCTGGGATTTTTTTTATATCATATCCATTATTTGGTGAATCGCAGTATTAAAGTTGGATATATTCACATCATATAATGTACATATTTTTTTAATATAAATGGCATATCATTATAAATAAACCTAAATGTTCCTAACAGAGATTGTGAAAATCCTCGTAACACTATTTCTTAATTTATTTTAATCTTTAGTTTATTTTATTTTTCTTCTTTTTTGTATTATTTTCTTTATTATTTCTCCCCTTTCATCATTCTTTAATAAAATTGTATCAAATAGCAAACCGTACTAACATACCTAAATATATAATAAATATAAATATTTAATTTATAGATTGAATGTTTATTATAATATAGAATTAAAGTTGAATATATAAATTAAAATAAGATTAATTAAAAATAATTTTTAATTTTTAATTTCTTAAATTAGAATTCAAATATTATTTATATTGAAATATAATTTCGATTTTGTTAATTTAATAAGTTTGTTATTCGAGAAAAATAACTTTCATATTATGGACGTTAGAAATCCTATCCACCTTTATCCCACCTCCCCCATTGGATAATTTTATCATGTCTATATCCCCTTTATATCCGATTTTATTCTCGTCCTAAGTGAGCACCAAACGTAGGATAGGATAAATCATATCCTGTCCCGAATTTTATCCTGACTGCCAAACGCAGGCCTAGCTCCCAGATTCTGTCTTCCATTGATCGAAGTGTTAAAGCTCGCACTGTTAGGTTCAAGTCCAGGATTGGACCATTTCAATCGATAGAGGCAATTCATCAACATGCTGACACAAAGAAAAAAACGTTGGGAGTAACTACCTTTGAATTCATCCAACTGATAGTGTCGGTGGGGGTGCAATGCTTCTTCATCTTCTCCACAACTCCCCCAGAGTTGGGTGAAACAGGGAGGTGAAGGCAGATGGTTCATGCTATTATCCTCTTCAAGTAAAATAAAGCATCATCACCCTCTAGCAATCCGCCATTTTTGCATTTGTTTATAACAAAAGGCCAAAAACTCAGAGCGAATCTTGGAATCAATCACTCACGGTAGTGGATGGGTAAGTGACAGAAAATTATTCAATGCAAAGACGAATTGATAAGTGAGAAATTCAGTGAGATTACCAAATTCTACAAAAATTTTGTAAATTCTTCTATATTTTAGAGATAGCAGGGAAGTCTAAATGTTAACGTTAAGCTAATGACTAAAGTATGTGCAACCCTATGTTACAATTAAATACAAATAATAGGAAACATAGGTAGAAATTTCGGAAATTAATGGCTTTCTATTTAGAGGAATTGGTAGATGCATAACACAAATATAAAAAAAGTTCAGGTAAAACACTCTACACCCGTTGGTATATAAGAACTATCAAGTGCCTAGTTTTGAGGCATGTGAAAGGCGTGGGGACAATGGACGATGATTGACTTTTGAGGAACGGTGCCTAACATGGACATTAGAACAACGGTATTGTATCATCCGAATCATGGTGAAAGACACAGTTGTTTGAGTGTAATCATTATTGGAGCACTGCTAAGTGGATTTTTTTTTTTCAAATTATTTGAAGATGAACTTGTGTTTCAATTTGGTTTAACGAAACGAGTGTTTTTTCTTATCAATTTCCCTCAAATAATTTCTCATTATTTGAAAAAAAAAATATTACAATTGTTTTGAATTTAATTTTGCTTAAATAAAATTTCTAAAATATCTGGCCCATGCTAACCCTACGCAGGTCGTGCCAGCCCAAGCATGCCTTGGTGCTCAGTCCTTGTCATGATTCGCCAGGTGATATAATCCGAAAACTGCATTGGTTGTAGTTAAGCTTGGAAATCACATCAGTTGTGATTAAGCCCAAAACGAAACCAATCAGTGAACATATATCATATATAACATGTCGTTTGACCATGAGCACTAATTCAATTTCTATATATCGAAATACAACATGCCAATATGAGATATTTTAATTCACCCATATAAACATTTTTTATGCATGTCCTAAATAAGTATCTAACTTGAATCCATTTGTTGCTTGATCCAATCATATTCAATAAGATTACATGAAATGGTTTAATTTTTCCCTTAATTCTCAAGGTGCGTGGGTTGAGGAAATATGTGGTTATGCCAAGTGGTTTATTTAGTATTGCATGGTTTATTGAAAGAAAAATACTAAGTTTTGCACTTTATTGCTGGTTTGAAATATACTTGCACGTTCGATGAAGTTAGTAACTCAAAAGAAGATGGATAAGAATCATTTAACAAATTCGAGAATTAGTACCTACTTACCGTTTTCTGCCCACAACCAATTTGAAAAGTAATGTTTGTCAAACAATACAACCTTTTGAAGATCCAAACATTTAATTATTGTCATGTTTGGCCTTTTGTCTTAATTGCAATAAGTTTCCATGGTCTTTTGGGTGTTGGTTGCATTCACAGATGAAAAATCGGGAAATGTTGAATTGGCTCAGCGAGATTAAAACTAATAACAATAAAAATGTAACGATGGCATTGTGTAAGTACATCCATAAACAAAAGTAGTGATCCTACCTAATTCTATTTTTTAAATTGAAATAATATTATAGTTGTTGTGCTTTTACCATACATTAATAAATTAATACTATTATATTTCTCTATCATTATTGATTCTTAATCTGAGGGAGGATGTCACTATCTTAGAATCCATCCATGTTACCTAGCTGGAAGATGTAACAAAGACCAAGACTCGTTCTAGCCAAAAATAAAAATAAAAACAAAGACCAAGACTCACACATAATAAAAGACCAAGACAAATAATTAGTGACTAGTGAGGCAGACATATTAGTTTGTCTTTTTTTGGCCAAATCAAACTTATTAATTATTCTCGACTGAGACCAGTATATATTAAAAGAGGGACGAAATTTGATTATGATCAGCAAGCAAAAAACATGAGTCCAATTTATGGTCCTTTAGAATTCACTAAAAGAATAATTTAGGTGGCTTCAATGACTCCTTTTGCGACTATCTTTAAATTGCGTTCTATTTTGTTCACATGTTTTCTAATAATGGATCAAAATTTCTTGAACAATTTTTTTAAATGCCTTCTGTCACGCCCCGACCCTCGGTCTCGTGACCATCCTTCAACTTTGGTCGATTTTAAAATGCAATATCCCAGGACTACATATCGCCGACCCTTTCATTTTTGATAGCACATGCTGAAGCAGTTATAAAAATCCCCAGACAATAAAGCAATGGGATATACAAGTAGGACTAGAAAATTTAACCTTAAAACCAACACCCTTATTTACAAATACAAGTCATGCTAAAAAGGTTGGTTTCTACTCAAATAGATTCTACAGCCAAAATCATCAGATAGGATTGACGACTCAATTCTCATCAGGGTCCTACTCTGGATCATCCTCGTAGTTCTCCTCCGATACTCCTCTTCGAGTTCTTTCTCTTCGCTTCATTAGGGTCCCGAAATGTTGTCCCCAAACCGGGATGAGACTATGTCTCGGCAAGTTCTACCCCCTAAGACCCGATTAGTAAACTAATACACCTTAGGGTTGCCTATGCACAACATGAGTCAAAGGGCTTACATTGGCCTCAGATTCCACCTGCATATTAGCACATATCAAATAGGGATCCAAGCAATCACATCACTGATCGAAGCATCGATCAAATCAACCTAGTCGATTACATGTGCCAACAAGACCACTCACGATCATTTCAATTCAATCAATCAATTCACAACATCATATCAAAGCAATGATCAATCGACCTAGTCGATTACACATCAATCGACCATACTTTTCCCACAATATATATCTAGTTGTCGAGCACACGTGCATTCTCTTAGGCACTAGTTCACCAAAGTGATGCATCAATTCACCGAGCCCACGTGTCTCTTTTTATGATGCCCTGCCCACGTGCATTCTCTTAGGTACTAGTTCACCAAAGTGATGCATCAATTCACCGAGCCCACGTGCCCTTTTTACGATGCCGGGCCCACGTGCCCTTTCAAGACCTGATGGATTTACAGTCCCACCCGACCCTTTCAAGATCTGATGGATTTACGGTCCCACCCGACCCTTTCAAGATCTGATGGATTTACGGTCCCACCCGACCCTTTCAAGATCTGATGGATTTACGGTCCCACCCGACCCTTTCAACTACGGCCAACGATATTGCACCTCGTAATTAAATTTCTCAATTTCATAATATCTTGGCCTAATTTGTTGATATCAAAGATACTTAATAAAATATCGTGTGTGGGTACCCAATCGGCCTTAGCCAAAATAGAATATTTTCCTTTCTATAAATCCCACCATTTTCTGTAGTCTACCAAAACATTTTTGCCACTTTGTCAACCGATGCCCGGTTATTTTTCAATTAATAACCAAAGATTATTCAATTTAGAAATAAATCCTAAAATCACCAATAAATCAATTTCTCACAAGTTAAGGCTCGAATGAATAAACGGACTGCACCACGACAATCAACACGAAATTCCGGTCACCGGCCATCCCGGTTGAATTTCCGGAAAAATACATAATTAAATAATTAATTTCGAAAATTAAATAAATAAACACAATAATTCCAATTTAGCACAATATAAAACTCAATTAAATAAACGGACTGTGCCACGATCATCAGCATAAAATCCCGGTCACTGGCCATCCCAGTTGAATTTCCGGAAAAATAAATAATTAAATAATTAATTTCGAAAATAAATATTTAATTCCTAAAAATTCCACTTAGGCCCGAATTGCCTAATTTACACCCGATAAGGGTCGGGAAAAATCCCAAGAAGCATCCAATAAATACTATAGGCAATTCTCTATCTAAGTACACTAACCACCTAACTAATATGCAATGCAATTAACTAATAATCGCTAATCAATTCTAATCTAACCACCTAATTACGCTTAACTAACACTAATCAAACTTTAAGTATAATTAGCAAACTAAGAAGGCATTAGTGAGCAAAACTCACTTGATTAACGAGCCGATCGGACCAAAACGACGGGAACGGCGCGGGAACAATAAACTCCAAAGGCGGGCCAACTTCCGAGGTCCGACACCACCTCAAAACGGACCTAGAAGCCGCTGCGAAACCCTCTCTGTTTCTGTTCTGATCTTGCTGGAAATTGAAGCAAACAACCCGGTTAAGCACGGGAATTGACCGGTGAGGAGGAAATAGGCCAAACCGGGCCATGGCGGGTCTTTACCGGCAAGGAAACACTCAAAACCAGCCACGGCAAGGCTCCCACAGATCAAGGACAGCAGCTGGATGGCACGGCTGAAGGCGGAGAGGGCGCGGCCAAGCACGGCGGCACGCGCGCACGGGGAAGGGTGACCGGCGACGGCGGGGACGGTGGCCGCTCGGCGTGCGATGGCTAAACGGCGGGCAGCTTCTTCCTCTGCTGTGCTGGTCGAGAATGGTGAGCGGAGAGGAGATTGGGTTCATCAAATGGAGAGAGGAAGAAGAGATAAGAGAAGTGAGAGATGGAGGGCTCCACTTGACCAATTTTTCCACAAAAATATCCTCTTCAAGAACCTCAACCAAGTAGAATCCCTTGGCTCACATTTAACCACACACACACTCCTCATAACCTTTGAAGTAGTCCACTTTGGCTAGGCATGAGAGGGGTTACGAATTTTGGCTCAATCTTTCTCAAATGGATTCAATCCTCTTTTGATTCCACCTCAAATGGCTTTAATAAAAATCAATTGATGTCTCAATTATCAAATTGACAATTTTCCTTATCCAAGAATCCCTCATGCTCCTCAATGTTGTCATCAAAATAATTTCCCGGCTTCAATCGCATAAAACGGTCCGCCGACGACTTTTTCCCAAAAAGTGTCGGTTGTCGAAAATCTTCGAGACTCGAGTCAACACTCCTAGAATTTATTGTGACATGACAGAATCTTCAATTTCGGAATCGGACTCGGATTGACGGTTAATTTCACTCCGATGCGTTTTTAGCGTGACCTAGGCTACCGGGTAGTTTTCAGAACTTTTAGGACAAATGACCCGTGGTCGATTTTCTTCGAGCCACGATGAACCGACTCGACCCATTGGCGATTCTCGATTGTCGTGAAAATCTTGAGGATTCAAATACGGACACGGGTACCAAAACGATAGTAAAATCAAATTAGTGCCGGTCGATGAGAATTTTCCAATTTAGTGGAGTCACCCACGATCGGTCATTCATCTCGGTCGAACCGACCTATCTCTCGATCTTAATTCGATTTTTAACCGTGCCGTAATGATCTCTAAAGATGAGCACGGTCGAGAGGTCGATTCATGGTCGAATTCTCAAGTCTATTTGCCTTAAAGTCTTTAATAGCTTACCCAACTAGTCTAGTTATCTCGTGAGTGGCCAACACAGAGAACAACACTATAGTTACGTCGATGAAATGCCCAAATTATCTAATCGAAATCAGAACCCAAAAATCTAGATGTCACACCTTCTATTCAATTCTTTTTTTTTTTTGGTTTTTTTAGTGATTGAGGATGAAGATTAGTTCTTTGTTTACACATTCAACAACCAAGTCCAATTAACAAGCAATACTACAGAAGACGAAGACCATGTCTTCTCGGGAAAAATTATCGAAAAAGTCATGAGCTTATTGTACCAATTCAGTCATAAAAATTTCAATTTTGTTAATTAAATTCTGAACATTTTGATAATTTACCAATGTAATCCTTCCGGCCAATTTTGGCAGGGCAAATTGACAACATATGACAATTGTCCTATGTAGCACAGCCGACACTGATGTGGACAATTTTTGCATATTTTTTTTTTTAAATTTCATTCATATGTAAAAAAGAATGTGTATGGTTCAACGTGGAGACTATGAGTAAATTGGATAAACTTCAAGCGTAGAGATTGCATTGTAAAATTGGTCAGGTAGATCTATGAGACGAATCTCAAGTTTATTGGGGAAAATTATCAAAAAAGTCATAAACTTATTGCATTTGTGCTAATTTAGTTCTTAACCTTTTGATGGTGTTAATTTAGTCTTAAAGATTTTGACCTAGTGCCAATTCAATCCTTTCGATTAATTTTTGGAAGAATATTGCTAATGTGGATGCTGGCCGGTGCTGACATTGACAATTTTTAATAATATTTTAATAATTTTCAATTTTTTCTTTTCTTTTTTTCCTCCCCTTGGTGGTCGACATGGCCATGGTCGGTGAGGGCTGGCCTTCCCTGAGTGAGGGTGGCCCTTGCCACCACAGTCGAGTGTTAACGAGGCCACCCTTGCCAAATTTGGTGAGGCCGATCCTCGCTCAAGCAATGCTCGGCCTCCACGGATCTGATAAGGGTGGCCTCGTCTATGCTCACCCTTGCCCTAGCGAGGCTGACGAAGGCCACCCTTGTTCAAACGAGGCTAGCCCTTACTAGCCGTGGCTATGTCAGCCATTGGAAAGAAGTAAAAAAAAAAAAAAGAGGTAAAAAAAGAAAGAAAAATTTAAAAGAAAATAATGAAATATTATTAAAAAATTGTTTACATCACCAGTAGCCATGTCACATAACGTTCACGTCGATAATATCTGGCTAAAATTAACTTGAATGATTGAATTGAAATGTTTAAGATTAAATTGGCACCATCAAAACGACTTAGATTAAATCGGCACTAATATAATTCTTTTATCTGTTACTATGCATAAGCACAATATTAATTTAAATATTACAATGGAATGATTTAAAAATTTAGGAAAAATAGTGTTTCCAACACTACGGCAGTTTTCAAATATTTGAAAGTAACACTTTGATAGAAGTTATGAATAGCTGTTGTTTTGTATTGGTTTTTTTACCATCATCAATTTATAACAATTTTTCTGCACCATTAATCTATATTGACCTTGTAACGGCTTCATAACGGTCATCATTTTTATCAATTGATTTATAACGGTGTCTCAACGACTTTCTCTTTTGTTTGAATATAAGATTACACTTCAAACCACAATCCTTTAAGACACATAATTCACGTATCTTTCTTCCTTTTGCTGAGTTATACGCAAAAGGTTGTTCATGTTTCTTCTATTATTCTATGTGGAATAAGAAGAAGGTTCATTGTAGTTTGGGAGGATAGCCGCTAGAGCTTATCGCACCAAATTTTGTACTCCAAGAGGAGGAATTATCCTTAAGAACAAATTTTGCAAGCCTCAAACAATTGATCTTATTTTTTTCATTCTTTTCCAACGATTCTTATTTTTCATATTATTTAATATTTTTCCAACACTTCAATGGAGAAAGGGCAAAGAGAGAGCAAGGGAAACAAAGGAATGCACTGTTTCGTTTCACCTTGTTCATTTGCGGTGCTTGTTGCGCCAATTCTTCTCTCTATGCTTGCATTCAATCATCTCAAGAAGAACAACAAGATTGCCGCAAAAGAGAGCATCGAGGGAGCATCCGCTCCTTCGGTGTCGACTACCAATTTATAGCTCTATATATCAATCAATTAGTATGTGGAGCTAGCATGGAATAAATACAACACAAATAATATCCATTTGTTTATCTCTACCTCACATTTCCAACTCTATTTAGAATATGACAACTTTAAATAAAATTAAAATATAAAATCACGTTAATACTTAGTAGCTACTAGCTAGGTTCTTTCTTCACATTTTCCATCCATTTCCAAATCTGTTTCAACTCAATATGATCTATGAAATTCTGATCTTCAATAACCAAATGACAACCGAATTTATGCTTATATGTTTAAATGGGCGGACTATGTTTGAAAACAAATTCTCATTCTTTTATAACCCAATTAAGAAATTAACGTGTACACGCTAATCGTGAGTAGACCAAGCCAACAAGTTTGACTTGACTAGAGGGTGAGGTCTCCGAGAAGATAAAGGCAAGGAGTAGAGAGCATCTGCAACTGCTCCTTGTCCCTTGATTACTAATAAATTAAATCCCATCACAATAAAGGGTAATCGTCATGGGGTTTGTATGATTGCATGAGACCCTTTTGAAAAAGAAGGCACCCACCATTCTTGACTTAACTGGCACGCGATTTTGGATTTATTCATTTCTTTTTTGTGTGTTTATTACTATATTTTATGGTTGCTGTTGAAATCTGTCATTAGTTGTGAATAACAGCATTGTCTCTCCAGTCTTCCACTAATCTAGTTTGGTTAAAATTCTTCTTCCACAAATCAATTGTAAATATCAAATTAAAATGCTCTAGTGTAACTGTTCTAACCATGAGGTGGTCCCCAATATATTATTCCTTTTCTAGAACCCACCATGAACTTCACGGGAGGAAGGTGACCTTTTTCATTCTAAAATAGTTTAATGTGCAGGAAATTTCTAGGAAGACGTCTGGTGATTGGATTAGAGAAACTCATCATTTAGTGGGATTCTCATGTGATTTAATGGGGGAAAATTGTTTAAAAATTCTTAGATTTATTATATCTGTACCAATTTAGTCATAAACCTTTTAATTTGACCAATTTAGTCTTTAACTTGTTAATAATTTTCCAATGTAGTCCATCCGACTAATTTTGATTGAAAATTGTTGACTTGGACGACGGACGTCTTATGTGGCATGGCTGGAGAGGACTTGCAGCCTTATCGTGGAGGGGTCTCAGCTCTTGCTTGCCGTGTACAAGGGCGCGAACCCGTGCCCTTCACCTACCAATAAGCTATTTAGGATGCGTTTGGTAATTATTTTGTTTCCGGTAACAATTTTTGCTTAGAAATGATTTTTTTTTAATTATGTTGTTGAGAACAATTTCTGAATTTTTGAAAGCGTTTGTTAACTATCCAAAATTTTATTCCCGAAATAGAAATTCCTTTAGTAGAATTCTTATTTTTTTCTCTTAATTTTTTAATACTTTTATTATATTTTTTTTTTTCTCTTCTTCTTCCCCTTTCTTTGTGGCCGGTCACCGGCTGGGCAAGGTCTAGTGAGCTCACCTAAGGCTCGCTTGGCCACTGCGAAGCTTGGTCTCGCCCGGATCTGGGCGAGGCTCGAGCCGACGAGCCTCGTCATAGCTTAGCGTCGTTAGGGGTTGGCGATGCTCCGGCAAGGTCGTCGGACCATCACGGGTCAAAAGGAAGAAGAAGAAAAGGAAAGAGAAAAAAAGAGGAGACAAGAAAAACACTAGATTTGATTTTAGAATTATTCTAACAAGAAACAATTTTTTATCTTTCGTGATTTTGTTCCAAATCTATTTTCGGAAATAAAAAAAAGGATTTTTGTTCTAAGGAATAAAAAATTTACCAAATGAATTTTTACTTTTTTTTTTTCAAAAATAAAATAATAAAATCAATTGTTGTCGAAAATATTACCAAACAAGCCCTTAATTCACCATTTTTCCACGGTGGCCGCCGATATTCTTTTGAAATTTAGCCAACTTTGGCTCGGGCATCCAAGACGCGTGCCTCCACCTAACCATGGCACGTGACCATGTTCCAGCTTTGTCCTACCCCCATGTACAAGTTCTGTCGACTTCCAGATCTGAGGCACGTCGAAGCCTATACGACCAGAGCGAGAGCTTCGGCTTGAATCGGCGGAGGCAGCAGGGATCTACTTTCTCACGAATCCATCGAGCAGTACGCCTGAGGCCGTCGCGAGGAAAACCTGCAGTCGCTCCTTCCGAACCACCGGCTTCAAAGGACCGTCCCATCGGTATTTATCTCGAGGGACTTGGTTTTTCGGCGGGCACCAATCAGCAGGTAAAATCAACTCGAATCGTGTCGAGTTTCGAACTTTCTAGCTTTCCGCTTGCTGTAATTTCTGATCATGGACTCTGCTGAGGCGATTAGGGTTCCTGGGCTTGGTGGGGCGGTCTTCGCTCGGAACACGAGGGTCGTTTCTGGGATCTCCAGATATACCAGTGAAGAGCTGCGATTTTATCGAAAGATAGTAAGTTCACCGCCTGTTGTTGGTGATTTCGTAGCCACCACTTGTCCTTTCTCGTGATGTTCCGACCTGAGATGATCTGCAAATTTACCTCCGTTTCTTTCCAAACCAAGCCGGTCCAGGTTGAGGCGTGAAGGTGATCCTCGGGATTGCGCTGCCTCTTGGGACTCGGACACAACTCGAGCTGCTTCGAGGCGACTTCTTTCTCAAACACTGAAACCCATCAACAGCGATTTCATCTCTGAATCTCTCCTGGAGGTAAGCACGGCCTTCATTCTCCAGCCTATTACAATTGATAGGACAAAAAATAAAATACATTTGATTATTACATATATATTGCTAATTTTTCTTACTACAATCTTGTCATTTGAACTAATCGGTTATGAATGGTTAGACCGGTTGAATATGGTGGAATGGCATGCTCGCCCTTATCCAGATATTGTTTGAAAAACATTAACGATTGACTGAACTCCCTCGGGAGAAAAGGCCCGCTCAATGAAAATTATGAAAATACCCTTCTAGATCCGATTTTGGGTCCTTTGGCCCTATTCGTACTCCAAATGTCCAAAATTACTTAAAGCCTGAAACATCCAAAATACTCAGTTTTTGTAGAAATAATTCTCTTTTTTTCTCTTGAAAACAGTTAAAAACTATATTTTCTCCAAAAATTGATCGTGCTGGTCTATTCTCTTTAATAATTGCACAAAACCTTTCAAAGCCTATGGATCAAAATTGTCAACAAGAAAAATTTATCCAAAAAGATCAGATCAACTAGAGAATTTTTGAATGCCCATAAAACCATTTTCCATTATATTGGCAATAATTATAATTTCTGGAAAATGACAGAATATTCAAATGTTTTCTGGAACTTATGAAAAATACACAATTTTACTTCTTTTTTTTTTTTTGTGCTGATTACAATGGAAAACTCAGAAGTGAGCAAAGTTGCTGGTTTCAACGCACTTACACATATTTAATATGTCGACTAAGTGGGTTAAAATAGAGAAACTTGTCATAAAGTGTGGTTTTTATGAGATTTAACTGCTTATAGCAAAGCCATGATATAGCGTGGAAAGTTTTGACCTACGATAGATTTGACAATATGATTTATGCATGTGTAGGGTGAGAGAGAATGTAGCGTTTACAGGAGGAAGAACGTCTTTGATAATATCGTACAGAAAAATTAGCAAGAGCCACATTTATCTGATTAACAATATGGTTTTTTTTGGTAAGATGATTAACAATATGGTTTATAAGTAGATATGAACAGAATTGGTCATTCTGTACTCTGGTCCAAATTGTGATCTCTCACGTTCGGTCTCTCTCTTGCAGAACAATTCGGAACTATTGTCCTCCCTTGCTTTCTTTGATCTTTTCCCTCTTGAAAGTTTTCACCCGGGCTTGTTTAGGGTTTCCTCTCTCCAATATTGCGCCTCTTTTCGCATCTCAGCTCGAGGGAGGTAATTGCTTTTCCATGTCTTGTTAGCATGTCGTTTCTATTGATTTGTCGCTTTGTTATTGGAATAATCCTCTGAACTAAGTGTGTTCTAGGCCGCTTTTTGTCGATTGAGGATGTGGGGGGCCGCTAAATAGCACAGGAGGGTCTTTTATTCTCTCTCTGGAGTCATTGTTACCTGTTAACGAGGTATGTACCCAGCTCAGATTTGACTTAGGTGAAAAAAGAAAGCCTTTGTTTTCAACTATAGACGTGGCTAATCCTATGATGGCCTTGCTCTCTGATTGTTGGTTGCATCATAATTCAGTATTGATCTTTTGTTGAACTAGAACGAGTAGGTCTGCAAGCCGGCTAGACTATTGCGCACAAAATTGCCACATTAAACCCAGAGACCATTTATTTATTTTCTTTTTTTATGCATTGTGAGGTTTTTCTGTGTTTGAAGGTCCTAGATCAATTTATAGAAAAATAAATCAGACGAATAGAAGTAGGCTGATTCTTGAGTCAACTAGTTTGATTCTCGGTTACAAAAACGGAGAACTGATATTACGGAATAAGTTCCTGATTCTTAGTTTAGAACCTACTCATCCTGAAATCGATCATCCTAAGAGTAAGTCTTCTCTTAAGGAGATTTCGTTTGACAATTTTACCTCCCTATAGAACATTCCAAATGACTGATATTCTGTTTTCCTCGAAATGTTGGCCCATTAATCGTAGAAAGTATATTCCCTTTCAATAGTAAAGAGAAAAAAAAAAAAAAACTAGTTACAATTTTGACACACATGAAAACGATCAAATAAATCAAGCCATGCGCGAATATTAGGAGATTCACCTTGTGTTATATCATTCATTTCTTACACCTCCTTTTTAACAAACAATAAATTCGTTCTTCAAAATGTGATTAATCAGTTTAACCTGACTTATCATGAATTTAGCCGATAATCCTATTCTACTCCTATTTAATTGGATAAAAAAATATTTGCGGTGCTATTCTCAAGGTAGGCCCTCCAACAAAAATGGGGAAAAGCACTCAACGCCATTGTTTCAGACCTTGGTCGTCTCTGAATTTTCCTCAGCAGCTTCCTTTACTTCCTTTCTTCTATTCTTCTCCTTTTTCCGTCGAATCGGTACCTAATTTCTAATCGTTCAGACTAACATGGAGAATGAAAAGAGTGCATAAAAAGGGAGCATTGATGAAGCATCTGCTCCTCCGTTTGGTGCCATTTAACAAATAGCTCTATTTTACAGACAAGATATCAATCAACTTTTTAGATTTGAAAGTTAAAATGAAAGGCTTGGTGATAACATACCAGTTCAGAATAAATTCAGTTTACATGGAATTGGGTCATGCAGTGTTGGCGTGGAATAGATAAAAGACAGATAACCATAGGGGTGAGCATTGGTCTAGGGTCAACCCTGGATCGACCTTGGACCGGCTCAACCCTGCCAGTCCTGGTCCGATTCCCAAGGAGACTGGGTCAATCCTTGGTCCTGGAATTCCTGGACCAGCACTATGCGGGTCGGTCTTCGGTCCTGAGAGTTCCTGGTCGGTCCAACCGACCAATCCTAACTATATATATATATATATATAATATTATTTATAATTATTTTATATAAAGAAAACCTTAAAATAAACGGCGTCAACAACATTAAATAGTTCTTTAGTGAGGAGTTCAAGTAACTTTACATTGTTATTTAATAACTTATGTTTTTAATGTCTTTTACGGCGTCAATAGTCATAATTCACGAAAGAGGAAAATATTTTTGTGAGGAGTCCTCACGGCGTCCAAATAGGCGCCTTATGGCATCCTTTTCTAGTATTCGTTCTCTTTTGTTTTATTTGTTATCTTAGTCTTCAATTTGCTAAAATCGAAAAAATTTCTCCATTCGCCACTTGACACTCGTCTCGCTTGCTTTGGGTCACTCATGCCGCTCGTCGCTCGATGCTCGCTTGGCTTGTTGCTTCTTGCTCGACATTCGATACTCATTTTGTTTGATGCCTTCACCCCACTTGACATTCACTGCTTGCCTTTCTTAACCGACATTATTCATCATTGAATCCATTGGATCGGTACGGTCCTCGGTTGTCATTTTAAGGAATACAAAAAATGAAATAAAAAATTATTGGTTAGTCATGGGTTGACCTTGAAATCGGACCAAACCCATTAGGTCGATCCGATCCTCAATCGCTTTTAAGGAGTTAAAAATGAAATAAAAATTATTAGTTGGTCTCGGGTTGACCTTGGAACCGGATTGAACCCATTGGGTCAGTCCGGTCCTCGGTCCCAAGCTCAATAGGATTGGTCCTCAATCCCAAAAATTGAGGACCAAGACTGTGCGGATTGATCTTACAATTAGGGGTGGACCGCCCAACCCGACCATGCTCACCCCTAGATAACCACGAGCATTTTTGTTTATCTCTACCTCACGTTTCCAACTTCTTTAAGAATATGACAATTTTAGATAAAATTAAAATATAGAATCACATCCACAATTGCTAGCTCGGTCCTTTCTTCACATCTTCGACACATTTCTAATTCCTTTTCAACTCCATTATTATCTTTTAAATGGTTTATCAAATTCCGATTTTCAATAACCAAATAAAAACTGAACGTATGCTTATACTTTTAATTGAATGCAATGTACTTGTACACAGATTCTAGTTCTTTATAGCCCAATTGATAAATTAACTAAAAACATCTGCACCTGCTCCTAGTCAATCAATTACGAATCAATTAAAGATTTCATCTTGGTTTTCTCTTGCGTGGTAACAGATTCATGTTCATACTTGTTTGTAGAGATTAGTTCATCAATCCTTTTATGCTGCAGAAAAGCATCTGTCATTCCAACTTTCGCCCTTAGATTGCCATGCATCTTTCATTCCCTCTTTTTTACTTGTAATTCCTGTTCATGAAGATTTCATTATCGTTGCTTCCTTCTAAAAGTAAGCCCAGGCCCTTCATTCCCTTCTTTACTATGATTTCTCCTAAATTATCTTTTATTTTTTAAATATTTCAAATACTTCTTTTTTTCATTCGTTTAATGACTTTTTAAGAGCTGAATGATATGCCAACAAAATTGTAATAAAACAATTGACCCAAAAAATAAGTCAAGAACAGTGTACAAGTATTTCATATGTCATTAGTAACTTAAAATTAACGCATTAGGCTCATTTGGTGTCATTTAACAAATTATAGCTCTATTTTGCAGACAATATGTCGATCAATAATTTAAAATTGAAAGTTTAAAGTGAATAGCTTAGTAACATCATATCAGAGATTCATCTTATATAAAATTATTGGCATGTGGGGGCTAACACGAAATAAATAAGAGAGAAATGACAACACCCATTTGTCCTTCTCTACCCTCCCGAAACGAATAGAGAAGCTACACTCACACAAAAAGAGAACATAGGGAGGGAGAGCGCGGATTGATCGAAGTTAATCAATAGGGAGAGTATCGTGTTCCGAGCATTGGAAGAGAAAGGAACGTATCCGCTTGTCTAGGAAGCTCGATCTTTTTTATTTTATTTTTTGAGAACAAAGGCCGAGAGACTTGTACACTTTTAACAATTCTTTTTACTTTTTCTCAAAAAAAAAAAAAAAAATCAAGTGAAACTTTTATCGTGTGTTCCCTAAAGGCCGCGAAAATTTAGAAACTTTTATACAACTAAGCAATTGACAATTTTTCCTCAATTAATATTTTAGCTTTAGTTAATTTTACATATCAGCGATGCCTAAAACTTAAAACCTGCCAAATTAAAAACGTGATTGATGGAAATTTCCTCCAATTAGGAAAGTGTACGTATCTAGAGGATGAGGTTTATTGAGGAAAAATTACATGGCACTAGACTAGTTTTTTTTTTTTTTTTTTGGTCAGTTTTATTCTATTCCTAATCTAACTTTTACTCTCGTGCTTTTATCCTACCTCCTTGCAGGGCGTGGGAGTCGAAATCCACACCTAAAACTAAATCGTCCCCACCTCAACCCCCCTTGAGAATGTGGGGATTCAAACCGCTCACTCCCTCTTCCATGTTGGAAGAGTGGCCACTGGGGCAAACCCCAGTGATTGCACTACACTAGTTTGGACAATGGAAATGGCATTAGACATAAGGGTTTTGAAATTGAGGTGGTGCAAATAGTTAGGGTTGTTTATTATTAGGTTAAAAATAATAAAAGTAAGGTCAAAGATTATGACAAGGATTAGGCATCGTTTGAGCCTTATATTCAAACGAAGATGCTTCCATGGAGTTACCTACATAATTTCAATATCTCAGGTGTCAACTAAAAGAATCCGTCTTTAAATATCATAGACGTGTGTGAGGTTATGTAGTTGTTCGAATCTGTTTTAAGGAAGTTGATTAATTACACTTCGATCTGTTTAAATGTGTTTAAATATTTGTATGTGGTTCAAATAAGTCTTTCTAAGCAAGAAAAAGATGTGGGCTTTTTGGGGGCCCTTTCTACGGCCACATAGGGCGCACATGATAAAATTTCTGTTCCAGAAATTGATTTACGCTAAATTGATTTCTCAATTTCTATTTCCTGACAAGTTTCGAGCAAAGAAACCCATTTGATAACGACTCAAAATTTCTATTTCAACAAACTCCGTTTGATAACGAATAAAATTTCTATTTCTAGGAATAGAAATTGATTAGATAACAATATAGGAAATCCTCAAATACAAAATAATAGTCGAAATAATACTAATACATTACAAAAGTTGAAAATACAATTTCATGGAATTTCCGGCATATTATTATCCTTTGTCATTTTATTGACAATGGTTTTCGTAAGCGTATTTATTTGGTTTTCCTCCTCGGTCAATGTATCGTTTGCAAGCTCATCCTGTGTAGGTTCAGACAAGTACTGCGGATCTCTATATAGGGAAAAGTTCTTATCTATCTTGTCATGATCACAGATGTAATTATAAATGGCACAACATGCAATTACAATATGTGCTTGCTTTCGAATTGCAAATGAGGGCATGTGCCCCAATATGAAAAAACGATTCTTCAATGCCGCAAATGATCTTTCAATGACATTCCTTAGAGAAGAATGCCTATAGTTGAACAATTCTCTTGCAGTTGTTGGCTATCTTTATGTACCCCTATAATCATTTAAATGATACCGTTCACCTTTAAAAGGAGTTAAAAATCCCGGAGTTGTTGCATAACCAGAATCCACGACATAGTATTTGCCTACAACAATGTATTCATACATTGGTCATAATATGTAACTATAAATATGATCATAAAGAAAATTACTCCTTAAAGGACAAACAAATACCTGGTGGCGACCTAGGAAATTCCAAGCGAGGAGTTTCCAGTGCTGCTGCAAGCACTCGACAATCGTTGGCGAGCCTTCCCAACCAAAGATATACAAAAGTAAATTTCATATCAAATGAACAAACGCACATCACATTCTGAGTGGTGATTCCTTTCCTACCTCTAAATGGGATTTGCTTCGACACAGGTACGGAAGCATGAATATGGGTGCCATCAATGGCGCCTATACAGCCCTGTCATTTTATCAAATATTAATATTATACAAGATTATCAACAAAATAAAATTGATGGTGTAAAGGAATATATGAGAATTCTACCTTGAAGTAACGTTTATGGTTATGAACCAATCGGGGAAAGTCGGTTTATTTTGATTCTCGAATTGAATCACCAGTTTGCTCGTTCATAATTTCTTTATTGTTACTCAATGAACCTTTAATGGCCTTTGCATAACAAAGAGAGAGATTCTCTTGAATCTCTTGCCTTCGAATTAAAATTCAAGATTGTGTAACAATCTAATTATTTTGATTTTGCAATAATTTTGAATCCGTAAAGAAACAAGGTTAAATTTCTAGGCATGTTTTTTATTCATCTATTGAATAAGAACTTTTTCTTGAACTGGCCATGCGTGTGCCTTTTTTAGGAGGAAAGAACCATATTGTTTTTAAGTAAGCATTTAAGAACTTTGGTCGTTTTTGAAAATTGGGGACCCATTCAATTGCCTTTCATCCTAAAGAGGAAGTTATAAAAAAAAATTGAAAAAAATGAAAAAAAAAACACGAGCAAAATAAGAAAAAGAAAATTAGCAATAATTTGTGAAGTTGTGGTTATGAGTGAATTAAGTTAGCAAGAAAGCGCAAGGTTCTTTTATATGGTTTGATTTTAGCTTCGATTTCTATTTCAAACCGAGAAGTTAAAAATTTCAGCTTTTCGATTTCTTCGATTTCTCTATTTCTAGAATAGAAATCAGTATAAGAAATAAAGAAATCAAATTGCGTTACCAAACAGTTTGCTTCCAAACCTGTTCCTAGGAAACGAGAGAAACAGAGAAATCGAGAAATAGAAATTTTATCATGTGCGCTCCTAATCTTCCACGGTGAAATGACGTTAGCTAACTTAAGCCGTCATTACCCATCGCTTTCTCAAGAGCGCGAAACTTCTTCAACATTGCCTAGGGGAGAAATTAACGCACATGTTATTCGAAGTGGACCATGCGAACGAGCATTTGTAGAAAAGCATCCTAAAAGCATTTTTTGTTGTTCAACAGTCCTTGAAAGCATCTTTCATTTCAACTTTCCCCCTCAGATTACCATGGACAAAGGGCAAGGTCAGGCCAAAGCTAGCGAAGGGATGCACTGTTTCGTTTCGGGACGTTCTTTTGCCATTCTTTTCGCGACAATCCTTTCCAGTACGCTTGCATTCAATCTTCTCAAGAAGAAGAAGAAGAAGAGTGCAGAGAAAGAGAGCACTAAAAGAGAATCTATAGGAGTAGGTAGTGGTCAATATGATGTGTTCTTGAGTTTTAGAGGCTCGGATACTCGCAAGGCATTCACCGATCACCTCTACAACAATTTGATCAAGGTAGGGAGTGTACCAATTTCCGTGTTCAGGGATGATAACAGCATACCAATTGGTGAGGAATTTGGTTTAGAGATTCTCAATGCCATCGCACGGTCTAAGATTTCGATCCCTGTCATCTCCGAAAATTATGCTTCGAGCAAATGGTGCCTCCGTGAGCTCATTCATATCATGGAGCACAAGAGGAGCATGTCCCACATAGTGTTGCCCATTTTTTACAAAGTTACCCCATCGGATGTGCGGCATCTAAAAGGAAAATTTGGAAATGCCTTCCGTTTGAGTCAGAAGCATTTTGAGGAGAAGGATATTCAGGAAGGGCAACGAGCACTTAATGAAGTCAGTTACTTAAATGGATGGGAATCTGAAAAATTTGCTAACGGGTACTTTACTGAACTTTTCCATTTTTGATAAGTTTTTTTTCTTCTTCACGTAGAACTGATGAAATGCACACTTTCACCGAAAGCTCAGAAAATATCCCCAAAATGTTACAATAAACAATCATAATGCCTCGAAGGCAGCAAACACTGGTACTCCTCAAGATGTCCCTGAAAACTAAACCAACGACAATTAAAACTAAGGCATCCCACTATGCCCAAGAATTTAATATTTTCCTCTTGTACATAGCAAGAAACATAGAAACGACAATACCTTTAGCTAATAGTATCAATCACTAAACAATAGGCCTACAAAGGACTCCATTGCTCGGTCTTCCGAAGCTTGATCACCACCAAGATAAAATCGACCTCCTATAGCTCAGTTGATAAGAATCAAAAACTTCACATAGACTATGTCTAGGTTCATAACCTATCATTGTTTTTGTTGTTTGATAGGCATGAGGGAAAATTGATAGAACGTGTGGTTGAAACTGTTATAAACAAGTTAGTGGAAGATTTTCAATTGGATGTGCCTACACAACTACTTGGACTTGATCGTCATATGATGGAAATTATGAATTGGATCGACAATCCTTCCATCAATGCTCGAATGATTGGAATTTATGGCATGGGCGGGATAGGCAAGACAACTCTTGCCAAGTGCATCTACAATCAACTCTCGAATAAATTTGTGCATGTTAGCTTCCTTCCAGATGTTCGAGAAACTATCAGGCGCCACGGTATTACGTATCTACGAGTCTACTTATATCGGATATACTACAGAGAAAAACTCCAGTGTCGAGAACTGATGATGGAATTAATATAATCAAATCTAAATTCAGAGGAGAAAAGGTTCTCATTCTTTTGGATGATATAGATGACAAGAATCAACTAGATATGTTGGTTAGGGAACGTAATTGGTTTATGACGGGAAGTTTGATCATTGTTACCACTAGAAACAAAGCTGTTCTTGATCAATCTGAATTTGAGGTAGACTACAAGTATGAATTGAATGAATTGGATAAGGTGCAAGCTTTGCTATTGTTTAACAGACATGCATTTCGTGCGGACCATTCTCCGAGGGACTTTGACGATATATCTCGTGACATCATATCCACCATGAGTGGGCTTCCCTTGGCACTTAAAGTTGTAGGTTCATACTTGTATCAAAAAACAAATCGAAAAGTATGGGAAGATGTGTTGAAGCAATTAAAAAACCAACCACATAGAGATGTCCAAAAGATATTGCAAATAAGTTATGATGCATTAGAAGATGGACATAAACAGATTTTTCTCGATATTGTTTGTTTCTTTATTGGTGAAAATGGTAAATTCCCCATGTACATGTGGGAGGACTGTGGGTTTTATCCAAACCAAGGTATTGAAGAGTTGAAGTTGAGGTGTTTAATTAAAATTGGAGATAATGGTAAGTTTGAGATGCATGATCAATTGAGAGATCTTGGAAGGAGCATTTTTTGCCAAGGACAACCGTTTGAGAAACGTAGTGGTCCATGGGACTACAACTACGAGGGAGTCCCAAGAGTACTAAGACATCGACAGGTAAAATATGGCACTCCTTTCATTTTCCTCTCCCTCTTATTTGAATATATTTAATTTGATATATTTTAATATATCATGTAGCATGAACAGATGCTCTTACTTTCTAGGAAAAAAGAATCAATTTAAACATCCATTTATGTCCATCGTCGATTAATTGTGACAGCTAAATAAATTGCAAGTATCTCAAGGATGAAAAAGTTATATCATTTGCTTCGATTTCATTGATATGAATTACGTCTGTTGAATTTTGATTGACAATCAATTTAAGATCCTTTAACTACAATTTTACACTATAACTCATTTACTGAACGCATGCAATTGTCATATCTAGTTGAAGATATTGATAATCTAAAGGACTACAAGAATGAATGAAGGTGAAGTATAAATATCATAGATCTGATAAATGAAGAGTTCTTGGTTAAAAAAAAAAAAAGATAGTATGTGCCAATTATAATAATTGATAATTAATTCAAAACAATAAGATTCGGAAAAATTTCACGCTTATGACATGCTTGCTTTCTAGTACGGCTGAACGTATTGTGGTGCTCCTTTGATTTAGGAATCCAATGTTCGATATTTTCTTCTCCATTTTCATTTTGAAGATGTCGGTCCCTCTCCTAGTTATATTTATCTCTTTTCTTCTTATTTCCTCTTAATAGATAAGATAGCAAAAATCTTCTTAAAAATATCTTTTGGAAAATCTTACTGTTTTTTAAGGTTTTATGCCGTGGCTCATATCATGGATTAGGTTGGGTGTATGATAAAGAGTGGATTTTTTATAACAAATATTTCCATCCGCTATAAGTTGTTTTATATTGTTTATATTTTTGGGGATAATGCCTCTTTGTGCCAGAAACCGTTAGATTGACTTGACTATTTATTTAAAAAAAAATTACTAATTAGAGGAAACGTCATGCTTATTATTATATACCCATAACCTTGTATTCATTATATATGATTTTCAGCATGAACCCAATTTTTTCAACTGTGTTTTATCTTTTACTTAAATTATCAATGTTCATACCATTTTATTATTATATATTGTCCATTTGGGATGCCTCATAGGCTCATGGCTGATCAATGGCGAGGAATTAACCCTAGCAATTAACCAAGAGATACTGGGCAAACAAAACAGCTTTATATTCTTGTTATACTTTGAAATAGGTCGTTCCTATGATTCAATATCACACTCTTTTGTTAACTTCTTAACACTAGCAAAAGGAGCACACCATACGGGTGTTTGAAAAAAGACAAAAAGAAGAAGTCAAAAACAGATTTTGAATAGACAAAATTGCTGAAAGATTATTAAATGATTGTACGATTCAAGAGAATTTTTTCCCACTAGTGTGGGAAAAAAACTAAATGATTGTACGATTAAAGAGATTTTGATTTAACTTTGGAAAATGAAATACTTACGGGACTAATTTCCAATTGTCTTGGGTATTTCAACTATCATTTAGTCTATTTTGTTATATCCTATTTCTTCAATTAATTTGGTGAAATATATGAGAATTGCATGGAAACTTTTGACGAAAGTTTGAGGTTTGAAAATCTCCTTTCCATGTAGTAGATTTTTTCAATGTAATTTATGGTATAGATCGATGTACACTAAAAAATTATGAAATTATAGTGTGGGATGATGATTACAACAATTTAGCGAAATTATGCCCGTTGCATTTCACCGGTGAATATTTAAAGCAGTGATAACGACAAGCGCGTCAAACCGTAAAAGTGAATTTATAACCACTTGAACTTTTTAGGGAAAATAAAGGTATTATTATAGAAGTCAATCAAAGCCATAAGGGAATTTTTTTCCCCATCTTCAACTAATCAAATGATCTGTTTTAGCAGGAAAGTTAAACAGTATGTTTTGATTTAAAAGATGCAAAAAGAAACGATGCCATTCTTATGGAAACGGACATTTGTCAATATTATAATTGGCACATACTTATAGTTTCTAGTTGATCGGTTCATTTTTTAGTTATTCTGAAAGCGACTTTTTTTTCTTTCAATTGCTGTCGGAATTGCTAACCGATACCACCATGTCACCTTTTAAACATACTTTACAAAAACAGTGTTCCAGTTTTTTTAAGAAAAGATTAAACACTTCGCAAAATAGTTAATGGTGTTAAAGTTATTTATGTATCTTCCAGAAATATTTAGGATATTTTCTCTAACTTTCTATATTTATTTTGATTATGCATATCTAATTTGATTTTCTTTGATTTCCTTAGACAATCCTGTAATAAAGTTTATAGATAGGCTCTCCATATAATCTTTTCTATATATTAAAATATATTGAAAATTCCTCATTTTTTCTCTTCCGCATTATTACATATAACTAATGAAATGAAAACCGGGTGCTTCCTTAGCTACTTACAAGTGGCCCACTAGCAAGGTTCAGCAAATTCTTTCGAAAAATTGTTCAGAAATCATATGAAAATTTACAAGTAAACATTTGTATGTTGCAAAATAGTTTCATGTATTTCGTCTTAAATAAAAGTCAAAGTGTATGTGCTACAAAATTTGAAAGAAAAAAGCAAAAGATAAAACATTGAGGTGCATTTGCCTTAGTTGTTTAAAAGCAATAACTTTTTTTTCTTTATCTTCATGTCATTTGTTTAATTTTCAAAAGGTCATAAAAAAAATTAAATGTGAGTTTACATGTCCATATTTGTTTAGGGGAAGGATAGAAAGGTAACAAATCGTGCAAATCTAAGATTTAAAAAAATCAAAAACTTTTAAAAGTTAAATTTGAAAGGGTTTAGTCATTTTCTCCTGTCCAATTCCTTCGCCATATCCAGACATGGATGAATAGTTAAAAATTTTTTGCAGAGTCGCCCCTTCTTGATCCGTGACTTTATATGGGCAACTTCAAGCGGAGACTCTAAGGAACTCCTTTCTGAAGTAAGATGGTTTGAGTGGTGGGTCTTTGGAAGCGATTTGTGTCTTTTGACGACCAATTTGCATTTACCGAAATTATCGGTACTGGATTTATCAGAGAGCCACATTATAGAGGATTGGCAAGGATGGTGTTCATTCATGGTAAGATTGAGAGAAAAAGACTCGGTGATTTTTGGTTTTTGTTTTTGTTTTAGCCGATCATCTCATTCTTTGACAACTTATTCTTCTTTTGTATTAGGCGTCAAAGCGGCTAAAAGTTCTCAACCTTTCACATTGCTCTAATTTAAGATGTACTCCCGATCTCTCGGCTCTCACACAGTTGAAGATTCTCATCTTGAGCGGTTGTGACAAACTGGAGCATCTCCACCCTTCTATTGGCAAACTCACGAGCCTTGTTTCCTTAGATATGAGTTTATGTAGATGTCTCAAGGAGCTACCAGAGGAGGTGGGCAAATTAAAAGATTTAGAAGAACTTTTATTGACTTCTGCTAATATTACAGAGATTTGTACATCTATCGGTTCTCTGAGGAAGTTGGAGATACTGAATATCGTCGATTGTGAATCACTGAGAGAAATCCCTAGCTCAATTGGGGATTTACAGAATTTGCAACATCTTCACTTGAGTTTTTCTGGGATCGAAAGGCTTCCCAGTGCTATTGGAAGGTTGAAAAATCTCCGGGCTCTACATCTCTTACAGTGCCACAGTCTGAAAGGCGCAATTCCAAGTGAAATTGGTGACTTGCCTTCCCTCGAGATTCTCAATATCGCTCACACACCGATATCTGACCTGCCAACAAGTGTTCGGAATCTTTCTTCTCTCCAACGCCTTATCCTATGGGGCTGTGACAATCTTCAGTCGCTGCCAGAGCTTCCTTCGGGCTGTCAGCCAATCCCGAGCTTTCCTCAGCCAAGATCAAAATGTAGACCCAAATGTCAATAGAAGGCATAGTAAACTCCGGGTATCTATTTGATTGATTTTGGAAACTCCGGATTTGCCTGCATATATTGCTGTTGGTTATGTTATAGCGATGTTTTTCATTTATCCTTCCATTGGCAGCTTTTTTAGACTGCAAACAGATTAGCGGTTTGTGAGGCAAGGATGAAAATATCAAACATAGGTGAACAAGAATACCCTAGTGATCTGCAGTTCCCCTCTTGATTAACCCTTGATTTGAAATTTTCACCTAAGGGCCGATCATCTTCTGCCACTCAATATTGTAAACTATGACTGGAATTTCCATGTCCAAATTTGATATTTTCTTTGCAAAAATCCTTGGCCATTTTGAGTTCCTTTGTGAGTTTCTTTGTGTCAACGTCACAAAAACCCAGTAAAGTTTCTTAATGTTCCTTTGTTGTTCCTCTTGAACCTTCTAAAAAGAGCATCAATTCCCAGTAAGTATGATGAACTGAGCTAAAATAAAATATAAGGTTCAACTGTTTCTAGTTGTTAGTTAAAAAAATGTTAAAGTAGTTTTGGCTAGTCTGTCATATATGAATGTACACCAACTTAACATTACCATTAGTCAAACTGTTGTTTTGAAATATTATCAAGCAACGTATATTGGTGCTGCTTCTATGATAGGTTTGGTTGGTCTGTGTAATGATCAAGGCTTACTTTGGGACTTCAATTCAATCGGTTGTACTGATAACATTTTGCATCATTAGACAATTTTTTCCCCCTTCTGTGAAACTAGCTGGGGCGAGGAGCTCAAGAATTCACTGATTGGTGTATATCCCATTGGATCCTATTATTGTCATGGAATTGTTTTATCACATGACTGATTTGGGTGTGGCTCACTCGGCTGAGGAAATTCAAATTCTGTACTTGAGACCAATCAAAATGAAGCAAAAGGATTTGCAGAGGAAGCACCAGCAGCAACTGAGGACCATCTTGCATGCAAACTTGAAGAGGCTTATGGGCCAACTAGAGTGTCCTGAGGAAGTTTTGATGCTTGTGAAGATCCAAAACACTTGATGTGATTTCGACAACACATACCTAAATGATAGGAAATGTAGTTTTTCAAATTGAGTCTGCTTTCCGTATGCTTGTTAGGTTCTATCTCTTTGTTAATCAAATGAGTAGCTGCTAATTTTATTGTTATGTTACCCTGATGCAAAGTTGTTTGTTGTGGTGGCATTCTAACGATATCAGTCTTGAACTCAATGAGGCTCTGCAGGGGGAGGTATGCACTGCTAGGCTCCTTCATTTCTATCAATTTGTTTGTTTAATAACATCCTTTGAATGGTGTCATGTAGGTTTCTGATTTGATAAGCTTAGTTCTCATGTATGAGGTATTGAATTTGTAAAGTTGAAACTGACCTCCTCAGAAATTATCCCGAATTGCTGATTTTTGCTGATTGTATATTGCCAATGATCAAGTAACAAATACATCTTTATGTTCTATAGTTTAGGCACTTCACCTTTTCAGCATAATTTTATTAACATCAATTCTATTCTTGAACACAGACGAGGAAAGTGTTGTTGCTAATAGCTTGCTTCTTTTGAGTCTATTGTTTTCTTTTTTCATCTACCAGCTATTGAAATCTTTGTTCATTGTGTCCAACTGCGATTGGTGTAAATGATGTTAACGAATATGTAACGTATCTTTCATGGGGTAAATTGTGATGCTGGGATCTCGCATATCTTCATTTATTGATAATGAGTCAGTCATATCCTCATTGTGTAGATTCAAGCCACATTTCACGGAACTTGGAGAAAGTCCTGAAACACCACAAGATGAAGATGTGGGTAGGAATGAGCTATGTCATTATGAAGAAGCATTCTGAACCTAGTGACGTTTATCATGTGCTTCGTGTTGTCAATACTCTTCAAAGAATTCTGGATATGAAGCGACCTCTTCTCATGAGGTGTATTCGTCCTTTGCAAGCTTTGGCATCCTGCTATTCTTTAGCAATGCCTAGATCACGAATCACTTGTAGGAAGACCACATGTGCAGGTGGTTCTATATGCGTAAGTTAAGCATAAAATGAGATTTGTTAACAAGATCACCGTTATAGATGTCCACTTCAAGCTAAAAGAGCAAATGTCGTGGAATCAGCAAATAATCTGTTAAGGCCTGTTTGTTAACGTCTATGTTTCTTTATTTTTCTATTCTTTTGTTCCCCAGGACAAAAAAAGAACAATAATTCGTTAGGTAAAGTTAATTAATTTTTCTATTCTTAGGAATAGAAAAATGGTCGGGAATAAATTTGGAACAGAAATAAGAAGTAGAAAAAAGTAATTTTTATTCTCGATAACAATTTGTAGAAATATTCTCTTTTCTTTTCTTCTTTTCTTCTTTCTTATTGAGAAATTGTTCCGAGGAATAGAAATAAAAAAAGACTATTTCTGAAAAGAAATTGTTCTTCGAAACAGAAGCGTTATAAAACGGATCCTTAATTGCAGCTTGGAGTTTCAATGGAAAGGTTTCCAAGAAGACGGTGGTTCTCATTTGAAAGAATTTTGAGCACAAAATAAAAGCCTTCATTAGTGTAAAATCATCTCTCTAGTTACATATAAAAATTCATATGTAGGCATTTTGCAATCACTCTGATCATATAATCTCAAAATCGATTTGTTTAAGCATGAATCTAAAAGCAGAACACAGCCGCGTACATTTTGATACACGAAACCAAAATTTTCTCTGACGTTGGCTATAGTTGAAGACTATTAAAAAATGTAGACAAAGTTTTTTTAAGGGTGAAAAAAAGCCCTTCCCAAAATTTGTACTCATTGTGTTTGAACAAAAAACTTTAAAGGGTCATCTAATTAGTTAGTAATCAGACCCTGCAACACCAAATTTTGGTCACTGGTCACGCATTCAAGTTTCGATCGAAGCAATTTCTTTGAGACCACTCTCATATAGTTTGATTCGCTGCTTGTCTAGTCGAACTTTGACTCGATTTTTTTAGAGCTCAAGAGAAGGCCAAGTCGCTTGTTAAGCCAAGTTTGAATCTGTAAGTACTAATGCATATATAATGCGGGTCGTGTGGAAATACTTGTTAAGCGTACTTAACATGAAATAATTTAATTTTCGGAATTTTAGTAGAACATTATATAAGAAAAGTCCCAAGTAATGTCAATGTATTGGCTCTACACTTTATTTACTTAGTTGCTAAACTAGTGTCTTAGGCAATAAATCCAGAGGGCGATAGCTTTGTGTTTGACTACTTGTAAAACAACAGTCACAACCACGTCGGCAGAATTGATTTGATGTTGGAAAACCATGAATAGACAGGATAATTGGATGAACGTGCTGCACCGATTGAGCCGATTTGGTTGTTTATGGGTTTTCCCCATTTTTCTATTCTACTTTGGTTTCATGCCAATGATTTGCTTCGATCTTGTTTTTGAAAGTTCTATCACATTTTACATCCAGATCCTATGAATAATGGCCATTCAAACAACAACTACGTAAGTTCCCAAAGGCCAAGAGAAGGTTCACTTCAGACTCTTTGCTTTTCCTCATACTTGTAACTCCGACCTCGACGGGACGGTACTAAAAATGAAAACTGTCCTCAAATCAAAATGGAACTATGGAAAGCTATATATGTAGCCATATGATGAACCGTACAACGAAGAGGAATCAGAATAGATAAATTGAGGAAATTAGGGGGTTAAAGAACCCCAAAACAGAGGCTTAAACAACATTTGGCCATAAAAAAGTTCTAAACAATGAAATCAACCACGAAGTAGATCTCAACGTCAAATCCTACAAATGAAAGCAGTCTTCTTATTTTGCAATCAACGTCATGTTTAATTGTCATGCCATAAAAAATAATTTCTGAATCAACAAAAATAATTCGAAATATGACAAAAATATTATAAGTGAAGGTCAAGTTAGATCAGAGTCATTTGCCACTTTTACAATAAAGAAAAGAACATTAACCAAATCTAACTTAATTACAGCACAGCCAAGTTCCACCGCATGGAAGAAAGAATTTGACTTAAAGCAATACATAATTCACCAGTTTCTGCAACCAATAGCCAAGAATCACAAGTTTTAGTAGGTCACTGGACCATGGAACCAGCAAAGTGTACTTTCAAGCACACTGTGAAACCCATAAGTGAAACTAAAACATTAGAAGAAAAGTTGATTAGCCAAGTATTTGCCAGCATGTCAGCTTGATTGTGAAACATAGGAAATAGGCAAAGGGCAGAGTCAATTTCGACCTCCAACATCAGGTTTGTCCATTCCCATCCTATCAGAATATTGGATGGAAAGCAGCCCCAATGTATTTTGCTTTTTCACATCGTGAATTGTACGGTTTACAACCCTATTTATAATGAACAAACCTGAACTAATTAGAGAAAAGAAATATACACAAGAATGAGAGAATAATTTCCCAAATATACAAAATTCTAATTTTCTCCAAATAAATCAATTAGATCAATAAAGATCAATTAACTTGCTTTGATCACAACCAAAAATTCTTTAACCTCTTCGTCGGTGACAGGCTTTGTAGATTGGGTATTAGCTTGAGCATGGGTTCAACCAAACCTAGTAACCAAGTCAACATCTAAATCAAAGGACCAGAGCACTACCTTGTTGTCAACATATTCATAAGTTTGAGATATTTCGGTTACTATTCATTCGTCGGGTGGAGGAACCTTAATAGGAAATTCTGCATCTTCTAAAGGTGGCATATCTACGAGTGATGGATCAATTTCATCATTACTAGCATTTAAGTGCAACCCATTCTTCTTCTCAATCAGTGATGACTTGGGATATATTAGAGACTATACTGATGTGGTCAGCATATACGATCATTCCGGCATCCACCATTTTCACGATCCTTTCCTTCATGAAGGACATGGGAACTACCTCATGATCCAGATAGAACCCGGCTTCCACAAGTCTGTTGTACACATCGGCAATGTGCACCTTTAAGTTCTTGGTTCGACTGGTGTTAAACTCAAATATAGCATTCACCTTTCCTTTATGTTTAGATAATGGATTTTTTTTGGACATTTGGCCGAACAGTTTGGAATGAAAAGGCCTTTGTGTCCTAGAGACTTTGGATTCGGTGTTTGAGGGTGAAACATTCATCAGTCAAATGTCCCAATTTACTATTGTGATAGTCACACTTCTTTGTTGAGTCTTAACTACGACTATGCTCGCAAGTAGGGCACTTTGGCTTGCTAGTAAGCAAACCTTTCTCCCGGAGGATTGCCAATACTTAGGATGGAGACTCAGGGAGAGGGGAGAACTACTTTCTATTATTCAGTTGGATGAATGATTGATAGCAATTTGTTGTTGTCTTCCATTCATTTGGATGGTCGGGGTGCGATTGGTATTTTCTTAGCTGTAAGCCATATTCACATCCGTAGTGACCTCTTTCTCCTTCTTAGCGGAAAACCTTTTGTTAGATTGCTCGGCAAACCACCCTTCTTTTATCCCCATTTCAATTTGTTCTCCCACAAGAATAAGTTGGTTCAAGTTCTTGACATATGTGCTAACCATTCGGTTGCGGAACTCAAATGGGAGAGTTTTAACAAACAACTTCATCAACTCTTTGTCAATAGGTTTAGGAGTGATTTGAGTCGTCATATTTCGCCACTTTACGACATATTCCTTAAATGACTCACTTCTTTTCTTCTCCATTCACTCAAGATCTTTCCGAGAAAATGTGATGTCCATATTAAACTTATATTGCTTAAGAAATGCATCAACCACCTCGTTCCAAGTGTCGATGAGGTTTATGTTCTTCATAATGTACCGTTCAATGCGGATCTGACCAAACTCACATTGAATGATTGGATTATGAGGAGCTCATTTTTGACATGTTAAGCCATCCACACGTGGTACATCTACAATGTCACACCCTCACCCCACTTCTAGTACGAGAGTGTGACCCGGTGGTCAGCATCGATGTCCCAGGAACGTCGATCATCCCAAAAATATTTTATCTTTCATTAAGCATATGCGAAAGCGAATTTAAAAAAAAAAAATCCCCGTACACAAACAAACATGAAAGTCGAGCAACATGTATACAAGCCAAGCAAACAAAAGCAATACATATTCATGTTAGAGAAGACTCCTTATTGTTTTGAAGCTGACAAAACCTTTCCAAATAGTCTAGTCTGAAAGGTTGCAGACTCAAGTGTTATAGTCTAAAGAACTCAAGACTCTTCTGTCAAAGTCTATAGACTGAAGTTCAAAGTCTAACCTCACTAACTAATTCCAGACTGACAAAAGAAAATATATCCAGAAGTGAGTTTATCTTCAAAGATTCAGTTCATACGGTTTGTGGAAATCCTTACGGCTGGAAATAGCACATGTGATCAATTATTCTCATTGAAATCAATTCGAATAATTAGATCCTTTGAAAGGCGAAGTTTACTTGGAAGGTTCTACTTATGGAAACCAAAATCCTAGCTGTATGGGTGAACAGGATTAGTGAGCTATCATCATATTCTTTAAATGACTCGAGATCTCCTTGATTGATTCTGTCCAACGGGTAGATTGGAGGAACTTCTTTGGAAAGTGCCAACGGCTGTAAAGGCATGGAGGAGTATATAAGAAAGACTCTCAAGTTGTTTGAGTGTGTGTGTGAAAGAGAAATTCCAAAGTCTGAAGCTCTTAGTTCTTTGCTATTTCAATCGTTGAGCCTAACTTGTATTTAGAAGAGAGAACAAACACTTGTGAGACTTTGAAAGAGTGTAGTAGAGTTTCTACATTGTGAAGTCGAGGACATGAGACTATAAAATCTCTTTTGTTTCATAGTGAAATCCAGCCAGTGGTCTATTAGTGCGGGAGAGTGGACGTAGGCTTGATCTAAGCCGAACCACTATAAACCTTGTGTTTCAATTCTCTTACCCTGAACTCCTTGCTTTAATTCGTAGTTTTATATAACTGCTTATAATCGTTTACATCTTCAGTCTATTATCTTCTAAAGACAATTTGATCTATTAAGTTTTACGAAAATTTCTTTCAACACCTATTCACCCCCCTCTAGGTGTTGTTACTAGCCCTTTTAATTAGTATCAGAGCTCGTGTACTTATTTTATTGAAGTGTCTTTACTTTTGAGTTAAAGATCTATTGCTAGTATTTTGGCTCCAGGGTTGGTTGAAGGCCAGAGCAACACCAGACCGCCTTACTTTGATGGAAAGGAATACAATGTATGGAAAAACAAGATGAAAGCATTCCCGCATCAAAAGATCCCCTGGAATGGGATGTAGTAGAAAAAGGAATCATTCCAAAAGCTATATCAACCTCAGAAAGAGGAAAGGAAGTTACAGATGCTGGCAAGATGACACAAGCAGACATAACCAAGAGACAAACTCTTGATGCTGAAGCTATCTACTCTTTATATTATGCTTTATCTCCTACTGAGTATAACAGAATTTCATCTTGTGAAACAGTGAAAGAAGTCTGGGACAGGTTGCATGTTACTTATGAAGGAACTGATCGAGCTAAAGAAACAAAAATCAACATACTACTCGGACATTATGAAGCCTTCAAGATGAAGCCAAGAGAATCCATAACTGACATGTTCAGTCATTTCACAGAAATTGTAAATGGTCTAGCATATCATGGACAACCAATCTCAGGGCAGATAAAAGTCAATAAATTGCTGCGTGGACTCTCCAAATACTGGAATCACATTAAGACTTCCATTAGAGAAACACAGAGGATCGTGCCTCTATCAGTAGACGAATTAGTTGGTACACGTCAATCATATGAAGTAGAGCAAGTCAATGAAGAAGAAGATCCTGAAGGTAAGAAGTCGATTGCTTTAAAATCTAACGATGATTATGATGACACAGATTTAGAAGATGACTTGAACGATGAAGAACTTGCACTCATGATAAGGAAGTTCAGGAAGTTGAACAGGAAAGGAAGAAGGTTTAACTGGAAGAAACAAAGTACTCGAGAGATTTTAGAAAAAATCAAATGAAGACAATGAGGCAAACAAAAAAGTGATTTTCTTTGAATGCAAGAAAAAGGGGCATATTAGACCCAACTGCCCTTTATTGAAGAAAAAGAAGGGAGATACAGAAAAATTCAAAAAGGCTCTCAAAGCAAAGACATGGAGCGATACTGAAGGCGAAGAAAGTGAAGATGAATACGCCAACATATGTCTAATGGCAAATTTTGAATCAAACTCAGACTTTGAATTAGATCCAAACTCAGACTCAAATGAGAAAATCGAGGTTAGTAATTTTAAAATTCCTGCTAAAGTCTCAAAGTATATAGATGAACTCCGTCTCAGTCTCAAAACATCTCTTAAGAGGATTTTTGAACTTAAAAGGGAGATTCTAAATCGAAGCAACAGGAAAAATTCTTGGAAAGAAAAGTTTGAAAATCTAAACAAAAGTTTTAATGATTTAAAAGAAAATGCAGATTCTCTTTCGAAGGAAAATACTTTTTTGAAAGAGGACATCTCAAATATTACAAAAAGGTTTTTAATAGGATTTGAGAAGTTGGAAAAGATTCTTTTGGTACAAAGACCTTATTTCAACAAATTTAGTTTGGGTATGACACCAGAAACTATTCCTTTAATTGCTTTCCCAAAAGTAAAAGAAAGAATCAAACAAAGACCTACAAAAACACTTTATAAAAATCATTTTCAAAGAGTCTTTGTTAAATCTGTTGGCCGAAGTACTCTTAAATGTTCAAAGTGTAACAACTCAGAACATTTTGAGAAAGAATGTCCAAAAGTTTGGAGACTTGTTAAGAAGGATTGGGCAAAGACTGTGTTTAAAACTAACTCTTCTAGACCCAAGAAAATTTGGGTACCAAAGAAAGTTTGAGTTCTTTTTGTATTTGCAGGTCACTATCAAGAAAAAGATTAAGTGGTATTTGGATAGTGGTTGTTCGAGACACATGACTGGAGATTCAAGATGTTTCATTAAACTTGTGCAAATAAATGGTGGAAAAGTTTCTTTTGATGGAAACAGCAAAGGAAGAATTGTTGGATGTGGAACTGTGAAAATTGGAAGCCTCACAATCAACAATGTTTCCTTGGTGGAAGGTTTGAATTATAATCTACTCAACATTAGTGAACTGTACGATACTGAATTCAAAATCAATTTCCAAGAGGGAATTTGTTGGGGAACTAGTAAAGATTCTTCTCAATCTTTCACTGGACGAAGACATGGGAATATTTATCTTCTGGATATAAAACCAAAAAGTTCTCAGTGTCTAATATCCATTCAAGATGAAGCAAACCTATGGCATCGAAAGCTTGGCCATGTCAATATGAAACAGATTGCCAAGATCTCTTCTAAGAAACTTATTCGTGGACTTCCCAGTCTGACTTATCAAAAGTCTGATCTATGTACACCATGCCTCTTGGGAAAATAGGTTAGAAGTTCTTTTAAGCCTATAAATCAAGTATTTACTAATCGTGTTTTGCAGCTTCTGCATATGGATCTCTTTGGACTAACCAGAACTCAAAGCATTGGTGGAAAGAGATATTGCTTAGTAATCGTGGATGATTATTCTCGATTTACTTGGGTTTACTTCTTGGCAAATAAGTCTGAAACATTTTCTCACTTTTCAAAGTTTGCCAAGAAAGTTCAAAATAAAAAAGGTTATGTTATTTCAAGTATACGCACAGACCATGGAGGTGAGTTTGAAAATCAAGATTTTGTAAACTTTTGTGATGAATTTGGTTTACAACATGTTTTCTCTTCTCTATATACTCCAGAACAAAATGAAGTTGTGGAAAGAAAGAATAGATCTTTGCAGGAGATGACAAGAACCCTTTTAATAGAAAGCAATATTCCTTCTCGTTTTTTGGGCTGAAGCAGTTTCTACAGCTTTTTATATTGTTAATAGAGTATTTTAAGGCCAATTCTAGAGAAAACTCCTTATGAAGTATTTAAAGGGAAAATGCCAAATGTTTCTTATTTTCATGTATTTGGTTGTAAGTGTTTCGTTTTAAACAATGCAAATGATCGAATTGGTAAGTTTGAGGAAAAATCGGACGAAGGAATTTTCCTTGGCTACTCAACTTCAAGCAAAGCCTACAGAATATTCAACAAGAAGACTCAATTTGTGGAAGAATCTATGAACGTCAAATTCCAAGACTCTATGCAAAATCAACCTGAATCGACTCAACATGAAGAATCAAACCTACTCTAGACCTCACTAAGTCTACCTCTCCCGAAGTGGTTTAGACTTTTAAAGATCAACAACAAACAAGAGTTGCAGATTTAGCTAAAGAAGAAGATCAGCAGACTATCAGACCAACCAGTAACTGGAAGCATAAGTCTAGTCATCCCAAAGAACTCATCATTGGCAATATTGATGAAGGGATTCGCACCAGATCCAAAAGGCAAGAAGAGTCTAGCGCTCTAGCACTCATTTCGAGATAGAACCCAAAAGCATAGAAGAAGCCTTAGGCGACGAAAGCTAGATTGAAGCCATGCAAGAAGAGCTTAGACAATTCAGCATCAACGATGTTTGGGAGCTAGTTCCTAAAGCAAAAGGTAAATATATTATTGGAGCTAAATGGGTTTTTAGAAACAAAATGAACGAGAAAGGAAAAGTGATCGAAACAAAGCAAGACTCGTGGCCAAAGGATATACGCAAGAAGAAAGGATAGACTATGACCAGACATATGCACCAAAGTAGCGAGGTTAAAAGCAATTAAATTATTACTTTTTTTGCTTACTATTAAAATTTCAGGTTATTCCAAATGGACGTCAAAAGTGCATTCCTAAATGGATTTATCCAAGAAGAAACCTATGTGGAACAACCACTTGGATTTGAAGATCCAAAAAAACCAGACTCAGTCTTCAAACTGAAAAAGGCTCTTTATGGATTAAAACAAGCGTCACAAGCTTGGTATGACAGGTTAAGTAAATTTCTAATTCAAAATGGTTTTGTTAAAGGAAAGGTGGATACTACATTGTTTATTAAAAAGAATGTAAAGATTTTCTACTCGTTCAAATTTATGTTGATGACATTATCTTTGGATCATCTAATGAAAATTTGTGCAAGAAATTTTCTAAGTCTATGCAGGATGAATTTGAGATGAGCATGATGGGTGAATTATCTTTCTTTCTCGGGTTACAAGTGAAATAATCGAAGAAATGAATTTTCATTCACCAAGAAAAATATGCAAAATACCTTATTAAGAAGTTTGGATTGGAGAGTTGCAAAAAAAAACTGATATAACAATGTCAAGTTCTTCGAAGCTGGATAAAGACGAAGGAGGAAAGAAAGTTAACCAAAAGCTCTATAGGAGTATTATTGGTTCACTTCTTTATCTTACTGCTTATAGACCTGACATTTTGTTTAGTGTTTGCATTTGTGCCAGATTTCAGTCAGATCCCAAAGAATCTCATATAAGCGCCGCAAAACGCATCATCAAATACATTACAACTACTTCAAAATTAGGTCTGTGGTATCCAAAAGAGGGAGACTTTGTTCTCCTTGGATATTCTAACGCAGACTTGGTAGGTTGCAAAGTCGATAGAAAGACTACTTCTGGTACTTGTCAATTGCTGGGCAACAGGACAATATCTTGGTTCTCAAGGAAACAGAGTACTGTAACTCTTTCAACAGCAGAAGCAGAATATGTGGCTCTTGAAAGCTATTGTTCTCAAATCCTATGGATAAAGCAACAACTGAGAGACTTTGGAGTCAAAGACTCATGCACCGAGATCAAATGCGACAACACCAGTGCAATCAATCTCACGAAGAATCCAATTCTTCATTCAAGAGTTAAGCACATAGAAATTCAACATCATGTCATCAGAGATCATGTTCAAAATGGAGAAGTTATGATACAGTTCATTGACTCAAAAAATTAGTTGGCAGACATATTTACAAAGCCACTGGAGAAAAGTTTATTTGAGTCTATTCGTACAAGACAAAATATTATATCCTTTATCAGTTAAAGTTTGAAGATGATCAGACTCAAAATAACAACAAGTGACTATTGTAAGTTAATTCTACGTTAGTAATTTCTGGGTGAAAATTTGAAAAGGTACGTGTACTCTTTGAATCGTTACTTACTTATTTTATTCTCAGCAATTATCTTTTTAATTTTGAATTTGTGGTAGTTTTACATTTTCAAAAAGGCAGTTTTTTATTTTCAAAAATGAAGTTTTTACTTTTTCCTTAATGACGATCCATATACCCCGTCTCGTCTGCTTTATATACTGTAGATTTTCTTCTTCTTCGCTTTCACACAAACCCTAGAAATCAATATTCCATTTTCTCTCACTTTCTCTCTAGTTTATTCCAAAAAGATTTCACCTTTTTGCTTCTCATGATCGAATTCGAGAAATCCCTCAAAGAAAGTGACAATGTCTTCCCAAAAAAAATCTTCTAGAATCGCAAGCAGGGGACCACAGCATATGCGTGAGGGTCCTATGCACTTTGATCTAACCGAGGAAGAAGAATCTTCACAACTGCAGCAAAGTCAACAACAACATTCTCAACCGCGTCATCCTTCTCAGCCTAGGACTCAGGTTCCTCCACAGCAACAAGCAAAGGAAGAAATCATCGAAGACATTGAACCTGAAGGACTCAAAAACCCCAATTTTTTTTTCAGACTGTACTCTAACTTGAAAAGGGGTGGTTCTCGCGATGAATCTCGATTGACGAATTCTTGAAAGCAAACGGCTACAAGAATGAGACCCTTTTCTTAAATGACATGGAAAGGATAGGCGTTGCACCTCAAGATTTGGCAGAGTGGACCTTTGCCAATTTTCCAAGTGATCCGCGTGTTGGTGGTTTTAATCAGAGATGGGCGTAGCAGCGAATGTTCATGGTGAAAGGACGGATCTTTTTCGTTCTAAGGACCACAAGAGAACTTACTCTAAACTGCTTAAGCAAGGGGTAATGAACCCCAGGAGTGTCGATTTTGACTTTCTTGATTCGTTGAAAGTGAAACTGAGGGAGAAGTTTGCACTCCTTCAACTTGAACATTTTTGCTCTAAGACGACTGTTGCCCATCTAGAACTTACAGCTTATTTCTATTCAAATCTATCCTTTTTAAATGCGAATTGTCACGCCCCAAACCTCGAGTGCACACACATCCCTCGGTGGTCGATAGAATTTTGCAACATCCCAGGAACTGTTGCCAACCCATTCATTATTTTGCGCATGCGGAAACGTAAAACAATCTCCATACAACATAACAGTGGGATAGAAACGTAGGATAATATTTTCACAAACCACACCTACAATACAGTAGTGCCTATATACAGACCAGTTTAACACCCCAAGGTCTAATACAAAACGTGAAGCTGTTCGGTTACCTACGCGCTACGCTTCCATTTACAAGACCGGGGTTCGCTACTACATTATCATACTTCTCGACCTCTCTAGGGTGAACTGTCACCCATCATCCAACCTTGACGGCAGACCCGTCACTATCTGGCAGAAGCTACAAAGGCATCCGTACTCCACTGCCTGTAGACCTCTGTCTCTCGCCTGTCCACCCTCCAACTAGGGACCTGAAAATGTTAGCTCACTAAGGGGTGAGATCACATCTCAGCAAGTCAATCCCCTAAATCCAGATTAGGAGAAGGGTACACTCAACATGCAATCTAATCACTTTTCTCACACTTTCTTAATACCAGTACTTTTCTGCATGTTAGTGTCAATTAAATCATACATAAGATATCGAGATCATATATCATCGGAATACTTTAACACGTACATATGTAAGGACATAAATGTCGACATAATTACACGGGCCCCCAATTACCAGACTAAACTATTATGGCACGTCCCATACCGCACCACATATTTCCGTCTCCTAATTAGGTCCCTCGCTTTCATCCATTCATGTGTCACAAATGATTTCAATGCACAGATAACAGTCTTCCGGCATGACCGGGCATCGTCTTGCTCGATCAATCACATTATCACATACGAATCGCGTTACAAGCGATCTCACCTGGCCATTGCCACACGAACGCATTGTGCAGGGTAGAGGCGCGGACGCACCGCCATCCCTCATCCCAGCCCAGTATTGTCCTTTTTGGGCCCCGCACTAGCGCGGACGAACCGCCATCCCAGTCGGGTCACCCCTCAAGGCTTTGTTCTCAGCACAACAGAAGCATGTGTAAAATGCGTTATCGGTTCATGCGTGCATGCCACAAACAGTGTGCTCAACTCATGCATGACCAGAACCAAAGATGCCACGATTCTCACAAATGAATGCTCAGGAATGTACATATTAATACAATCATACGGGCCGCCAATTAGTAGACTAAACTGTGATGGTACGTCCCATACCGCACCATGCAGTTCCGTCTCTTAGTTAGGTGCCTCAATCTTCGATCATTCATGCGTTTCACAATTTCCATTCATTGGTTATGGCCAACCCTACGTATAACAGTCTTCCGGCATAACCGGGCATCGCCTCGCACCGTCGAGCGTGGCAACGTCTACATCTAGACGGCATTCCATATAGGAGCATCGGTCCAGCCTCCACTTCGACCGGCATCCGTTGACGTGGGGCATTCCCGAAGGAGCATCGGCCCAGCATCCACTGCGACCGGCATCCGTTGACTTGGGGCATTCCCGAAGGAGCATCGTCCGGCCCCAAAGGCTCGTGACGGCATCTCATATCATTCATGCATTCATTCAATTTCGGCCCAAGACACCGTGCATTGCACTCAAATACCTCAATTAAAATGGTGATCCCGACCTATTTTCTTCATATTAGAAATGCATGATAAAATAATCGTGTGTGGGGACACGGTCAGATCGAACCAGAAAATTTGTGTCGTCTCTTTTAAAATCCCACAATTTGATATAGTATTTAAAAACACTTTCGGTGTCCAGAACCTGGCACCCGGTATTTCCTAATTAAATACCAACAGTTTTCAATCACCATACAATTGCACAAAACATCACCCAATTCATACGAATGCCCATGCATTGGCACATCCATTCACTTCATAAAATCGATACACATGAAATTAGACCACTTTTCATTCTCGGGTGAACAGTGTCGCGTGAACATTGCCGCGTGAACAGTACTCGTGAACAGTGCGTCATGAACAGTGAAATTCCAGAATTAATTAACTAATAAATTAAGTCCACAAGTTATTACAAAACACTAATTAAAGCAAGCAAAACATCAAGAACCATCACCAAACTAATATAGATCCTAATTGGCAGAAACTGCCCAATTGCGCACTTTCGGGTTCAAAATCAGAAACCAATTCATATGAGTTCGAAAATTTCTCAAACTTGAACACGTGCTAAAGGACATGTAAAAAAACATTTTTCATGAAGACACCAAAGTCCAGATCCTTCTGGATTCGGCCCAGTAATTCACTCAATCCAGCATTAAAATCGGGTCCAGTTCCAGAGAGCCTAACTCATCAAAATCAGTTCTTTTTTGGGTCGAAATCTGGTCCGTTTGATTTGAAATTTGAGTATGTTAAACTAGAAGTTGTAATGAACAACTTTCGTGAAGGAACCGATTGAAAATTCGACCTCTAATGGTCAATAACAGCCCTCGGAAGCATAACAGGTCACGGTTTACAGAACTGTCCGAGTTACTGTTTCAAGGATGACTCATGAAAATCGTCATCTTTTTAAATTCTAAAAATTCTGAGAAAAATATATGTTATTATTTAGGATGTCTACAACATTTATTCAGAAGGAAATTTCTTCAAAACAGTCGTCTTCAAAATTAGCAAAACTCCCACGTCCTGGAAACTGTTTCAGAAATCAGCTTCTGTTCTTGTCCGAAACTTCACCCACGGTGGTTGTCTTGCTCTCTAAACCTTATCTAAGCTTTTCTATGTCTATCCTAACGTCCTTAACCAACATCCATCCATATATAACGTCATCTACATCTTTCATCTACATAAAAATCCCTAATTCATGTACTCAGCCCCTAATCTAGAGTTGGGAGACAACTTACTCAATTTATGTATTGAAGAACTCCCGGCGACGGTGACTAGGTCACAACTCCAGGAGATGCCAGGACACCTCAGTATGGCCCTACACAGGCTGGCAAGGCTCTCGGCCTACTGCTGAGAAGTCGGTTCCTCAACCAAGTCGGACCGGTTGCTGCACCAGATTTGGCAGAACCGAAACAGAGGACTGCTCTGTTTGCTTGGCTGCTGTTTTGGAAGCAAAGCAGAAAAGAAACTAAAGAGGAAAAGAGAAGAAGAAGAGGAACGTGGGAGTGGGGGTTGTCGAGAGGAGGAAGAGGGAAAGAGAAGGGAGAAACAATAAGGTAGAGGAGGGGAAATTGAGGGGGAAATTACAGCAGAAGGGTTGGTGTAGGTGAGGGGGTGGAAAAGTGAGAGAGAGAGAAGAAAAGAGAGGGAGAGGAAATTGCGTGCGAATGAGGGGGAAACGTGAAGGAGGGGAGAAAGAGGAGAGAGAGAGAGAGAAAGCAAGAAGCCAAGTCCTATTCCCCTTTATTTACATCATTTTCCTTCATAATTTCCTTTGGCTTTTCTCTCTTTTGTCCCCCAACAATAAATGCCACTTCTAGAAGGGGTAACATGATAATTTCTTTTTCCGAAATTTCGGGATGTCACATGAATAGATTCTCCTTTAGTGTTAAAGACAAGGATTTTGTGGTCGATGTGGACACTCTGGCTGATGTGATTAGGATGGAAAGAGGGAGTTTCCAACCAATCAATGTGTCTGTTGCTCATGCTACTTGGGAGCTTGTTCGGGATAGGATTACTGGAGGCAGGATTTCTTACTCCAGAATGAATGCATCTAATATCTTGCTTCACAAAATTGTGATTAATTGTCTCAGACCCAAATCTACATCAAAGGCTGATGTCTCAAACTCTGAAGCGAAGCTGATGTATGCGATCAACATCGGATACAAGTTCTCTCTGCCTCATACCATTCTTATGCACATGTATAGGACGGTGGTGAAAGACAATGGACAACTCCCTTATTCTACTCTTGTTACTCGATTGTTTCGACATTTTAACATTAAGCTTCACAATATTCTGTGTGTTCAAACCATTGCTCCAATGGTAATTGGACTGAAGATGGTTACCAAGATGCGTTTGAAGGAACTGAACAAGGTATTGGAGAGCATTAAAGAGAAGTCCCCTATCAAGGCAAGACAAGACTCTGCAGCAGGAAAAAGGAAAGGCAAAGAGCCTATGACTGAACCAATTAAGAAGAGGAGAGCACTCATCTTGCAGGATAAAGAAGATGAAGATGACATCACTCTCTTCGCTTTTGCCTTAAAGAATTTACAGAGTTTTGTTAGCTTTCCAGAGACAGAGGATCGAGAGAAGAGCAAAAGAGAAGCGGTAAGGATAGAGGAAGAGGAAGGAAGAACAGAGAAAGAGGAGAGAGGAAGAGAACAAGAAAAAGAAGAGGGTCATGATGATTCCCATGCAGAAAAAGAAGGACAACATCACATTGTTGCTGAAGAAGAGCAAGAACGGGAAGAAGAATACTTTTCTCCACTTGAAGGCACAGAAATATGGGGAGCTACTGGTAAAAGAGGTACTTCTTCACTTGCTTTTGTTAGTGAAGATGTTAGTCAATCTCCTGCTAATCCAGAGGATGTGTATGCCTCTCACTTTCCTGAAGGTGATACTGAGGTTTCATCTCCAAGTCTAGATGTTTGTTCTGAGGTTCAATCATCTATTAACACTCCTCAAACTACATGTGCTAAAGCGAGTACTCAAACTGATAATACAGCAGACTTTAAGAGACTGCTCGAGCTTCTTTTGGAGATCAAAGCTCAGCTTTATGGATTGGAGTATGAATTTCAGACCATGCAGTCAGTTCATCAAGCCACTTCAGTTTCTTTACACGATCAGGTAAAAGCCCTTACGCTTCAAGTTCAAGCTAATGCAAAGGGTGAAGATTTTCAGCAACTGAAGGAGGACCTAAGGAAGCTGGAGGAGACGGTCAAATCTATGGGGGATTTCCAGATCGTTCGTGTCCCCAAGAAGCCCTAATTTTTATCCAACTCTTTTTATAGTTATCCCTCACTTTTTGCTGTGACAAAAAGGATTTGACTGTGTTTTACATTTCTGGCTTGGTTGTTTGTTTGGTGATTTTGGTACTTTGGACTTTGAACTGTTTGGGTTTGAACTTTGATGTTTACAATAATTTAGTTTGTGATATTGATTGTGACTAAATAGTTAGTTTATTTTGCAGGACTAATATGTTTTACGTGGTTGCGAATCAATGCTATCCAGGTCTTAATCAATTTTTATCACGTATTACATAAGTGTTGTTTTGCAGGATAAAATTTTCAAATCTGCAAGAAAGTTTTATTACCATCAAAAAGGGAGAGAATGTTAGAGAAGACTCCTTATTGTTTTGAAGCTGACAAAACCTTTTCAAATAGTATAGTCTGAAGGGTTGCAGACTCAAGTGTTTATAGTCTAAAGAACTCAAGACTCTTCTGTCAAAGTCTATAGACTAAAGCTCAAAATCTGACCTCACTGACTGATTCCAGACCGACGAAAGAAGATTTATCCATATGTGAGTTTATCTTCAAAGATCCGGTTCGTACGGTTTGTGGAAATTCTTACTGCTGGAAATAGTACATGTGATCAATTATTCTCATTGGAATCAATTCGAATAATCAGATCCTTTGAAAGGCGAAGTTTACTTGGAAAGTTCTACTTATGGAAACCAAAATCCTAGTTGTATGGGCGAACAGGATTACTGGGCTATCATCACATTCCTTAAATGACTCGAGATCTCCTTGATTGATTCTGTCGAACGGGTAGATTGGAGGAACTCCTTTGGAAAGTGCCAACGGCTGTAAAGGCATGGAGGATTATATAAGGAATACTCTCAAGTTGTTCGAGTGTGTGCGTGAAAGAGAAATTCCAAAGTCTGAAACTCTTAGTTCTTTGCTATTTCAATCGTTGAGCCTAACTTGTATTCAGAAGAGAGAACAAACACATGTGAGACTTTGAAAAAGTGTAGTAGAGTTTCTACACTATGAAGTCAAGGACATGAGACTGTAAAATCTCTTTTGTTTCATAGTGAAATCCAGCCAGTGGGCTGTCAGTGCGGGAGAGTGGACGTAGGCTTGATCTAAGTCGAACCACTATAAACCTTGTGTTTCAATTCTCTTACCCTGAACTCCTTACTTTAATTCGTAGTTTTATATAACTGCTTATAGTCGTTTACATCTTCAGTCTATTATCTTTTAAAGACGATTTGATTTATTAAGTTTTGCGAAAATTTCTTTCAACACCTATTCACCCCCCTCTAGGTGTTGTTACTAGCCCTTTCAATTCATACATATATACACATATAAAAAATTATTATGATTACATGCCCATCTTAGTCCTAGGCTACTTATCTTCATTACCACACATTGACGATTAAAAGGCTGGGGTAGCCTAGCTCCTTTATCGAGCTCCTCCAAAAGTAGCCCCCATCCTAGCCCTTTCTTCTACAATGCTCTTGTAGGATCCACCAAAAGGATGAGGCCTCTAATGGGACCTAAAACGTCCCCCTAAAAAATGAGGCACCAAGCCTCCTATACATGGGGAAGTAAGGTGTCTACCCCTTCTTGGACCCATAAAATGGTAATATACTTCCGGTAAGTAACGTCTTATTCTAAGTCTACTATATTCGTCATGGTAGTAACCATATCAATCGGAAGACCGGCACAGATGAGTAGTAGGATTGGTTCACCCATCCCACACCTGAAATGGTGAAAACAACAAAAGTGAATCGATGACTCAGTAAGTGGAAATCTCTAATTCTCCAATAGGAGGACGTCTTGCTATCGATTATCGGATACAAGATCACCACCCACTTGTCGATGGCAAATCAATAGCCAGGTTCGTGCCTTGCCTTGCTTATGCATATGAAAGGCTCTCAATCATCTATATGTTTTCAAGCATCAAAGACAAGGAGTTAGTGCATAAAAACAAACTCTTCAAAGATCCGTGGCTTACGATCATTCCAATCATTAAGAAGGATGCGTGCATCACATAAAACTTGTTCAAGCACTAAGTGACCCGATGCAAATATATGCTCAAATTGATTTGAGGACTCAACAATGCATATTAAACAAACCCAGCTTTTACAAGCCTCAATTTCGGTATCAATGCAAGCATCAATTCTAGCATCACACATGCATCAATCATGGACCACACGTGGACTTCCAATTTATTTCAGTCAGTTCAGTTAGTCGAAATCCATCGACTCTTCCAATATCAACTGAGCATCGATCCCCCCCTTAGCAACCAACATCATCCCGATTTCATTATCAGAACGGCATCCAGGGCAACCTCCAGGCGTCGGCCTCACTTGCACTGGCATCATCCATGATCTCAATATCGGGATGACATTCAGGGCTTTACCCCAGGCAACGACCCGGCACACCCTAGCGTCGACAGTAAAAGTCCATCGTATATCCATGCATTCAAACATCAATCAATCCATTTTTATCTTGAATTATTAACTGAATGAAAGGCCTTAAGGCGTACCATACAAAGTGAATCAATGACTTTTGTGCCATATTACTAGACTCATGCTGGATGCGATTCGAGCTCGTGGTCTTGACTTGGAATCGTTTGCCTTGGCTTTGGCATGGACCCGATGCTTGTCCCAAGTAACAACACGCTTCAATGTTGTCCCGAGATGAAGTGGGCGCTGTGCATCCACCTTGGCACACGTCCAATTTGCCAAGACCTTTCCTCGTCATCCAGGTGTGCTCGACACCCACGCGAGACCATGATTTATTTTATGCAAAGACAAGTAATTGAAAACACGCAACAAGCACAACATACAAGCAAACACAAGCAAGTGATGACAATATCCTAAATCGATACGCGTAGCACGTCACCCTATCGAAGAGTTAGGAAACTCTACGTACAACTTTTGAATCTAGCTCCAAGATGCTCCATTGGTGACCGGACGGCTCCAAAGGCAGCTTAGTGAGGAATGCGTGAAAGAGAGGAGAGAATGGGAGACGAAAGGAGAGAATGGCAAATCCTTAAAATGTGAGGATGCCTTCTCCTATTTATAGGCCTATTCCTCTTAGTTTTTATGCAAACTCATGATTAAGCCTAAGATACGAGTTGGCCTATCTAGCCTCCTTAGTTGGCACCTATGCTTATTTGTATTTAATTTTTATTGGTCCACCTATTTGCTTATCCTCCAAGGCTCACTCTAGGCTTATTATTGCTTATGGCGCCTAAGGGACACATAAGCCCCTTTAGTGCCTAATGTCTTCTTCTAATTGGTTGGTTCTTGCCTTGTTCATCAAGTCTATAATCTATGCCATCAAGCCCTAAGATTCACCTAAGATTCTAGAGGACACCTAAGTTAATGATTCATTAAAGTCATTAATGATATCCAAAGCCCTTAAATGAGTGCCTAGATATTTTTGCCAAGCTACTTGAGAAGCAAGTTTTCTCTCCCCCCCAATTGACATGTGGCATATAATAGATAAGGATAGACTATGGTCAAAGGTTATGGAAGATTCTAGAACCCCAATTGCCTCTTGATTTGTCCAATGATTTATCTTTGCATTAATTGATTTGTGTCAAAATCTCATCCAAGGCAATCATGAGACTAACATAGGGTATCGCCTAACTAGAGAAGTTGTTAATATTTGTACACGATCGGCGGTTCCATGAAAATCGAGGTTCATACCAAAATTTACTAAACTTTAATCAAATGAGTGCAACTAAGTCGGTAGCCTTCTTAAACTTGTCCATGACCATTTCCAATTATAATTGGTCCATTGGATGTCTTAAAATAAACTTCATGGTTAGTCTTGGTTATTTGCCCTGACTGGGTCTCGGTCGGGTGGACTGGGTCCATGGCTGAACGTGCCATGTCTTGGTTTGTCCAAGATTTATGTCATTAATTCCCATGATCGACCCTTATACCTTATTCTCACGGTTTGGAATTCGAGGATGTTACATGCAAGTGAGCTTTCGGGCAAGAAATACCATCATACTTCTTAAACTTTGATATTTTGAACTTGTTCAGTATCTTAACCTTCTCATAAATAGACAGATCGATCGGGAGTGAGCTCTGTGATTCCTGTAATTGTTTTACTTTTTCCTCAAGCTTTGCAAAGCTTTCATGTTACTTTGTTTTCAACATTGTCAGACTTGGCCTTCGTCATCCTCTAGCTCAAGCATGTTATCATCAATCATTTGGGCCCGGTTTGCCTACTTTCAGATTAATAACTCAGGGAGAGCAAGTGCAAGAATTGAATTCACTCAAGAGGGATTCGATTTGAGTCGTCATAATTTGCACAAAGGTGAGAAATTGTTTGAGCTGTTCTTCCACATTGGTAATATGGTCACGCATTTCGGTTTGGTCGGCCATTTTAGCTCTTTATCATGTAATGATGAGTGAACGTGGAGGATCCGTTATCATCCATTCCAAAGAAATGAACACACATAAGCATCCCATATAAAAAATGCTAGTTGATGACAAAGGTCTACCGCTTTTATTCATTAATGACTAACAAAGTAGAAACTTAAATTGCCCTAAACAAATAAACTAAGAAAGTAAATGACTAAACTTCCTAAACATCAAGCTAGAAACTAGATAAATTCGAGCCATTTCATTTGGCTCGATCAATATACAATTAGGAAGCTATTAGGTGCAATCGCTTATTCTCCTCTTAAACTTTTTTGGCGACCCTTTTGAGACGTCTATTTTGAGCGTGGTTTGTGATTTTCAAAGGTGCCTCCGGTATCTTCCTTCTTTGGAATCTTGTATTGTCAAATATATTTAGTTTAGGCATAGTATTTCTTTTCTTTACCTTTCAGCTCCTTTTCATGCCATATGAGCTTTTGTGGGTGACACATATCCCACATTGATTTGACTATAAGAATGGAATCCCCATGGTCTCGGTCTCCGTCAGTGAAGCTAATCCAAAGTAGGTCCGCTTGCAAAGCTGGGGGAAATTCTTGCACAACTTGATACTGACAGGTCACTCTAGTCAAGTAGTATTCCATTACTCCAATGAATCCCAGTAAAGGGATTGGCCCAATACCTCCGCATGAGAGTCTCGCCACACGAACTTGGAACCACTTAGCATGCCATAGGAAACATTTGGAAGTTGGTTTTTTCATGAAAGCTAGCTATATGAAATAACAGTAATCTGGTGCATGTTTTTGTTTATTCTTAAATATCATAGGGCGATTAGAGTTACTAACATAATGTATAGTCATTAAACCACCAAATCCTTTTATATGAGAAAGGAACCAAATTTGCAAAATCTAAAGAGAGGAATGGAAAATTTTATAACCATTTTTTTAAAAAAAAAAACCAAGTGAGAAAAAGAAAAGTTTCAGTCAAAATAGTGTTAACAAATTTTTTTGCTTTCAACACTAGTTTAACTAATTCAGCAATTAAAGGATAAATATCATTCTTGCAATGAGGAAAACTACGAATCCAAAAAAAGCTAAGAGGAACACCCTATGCATTTGAAATGAAGTGCCATTTTCAAAACATTCATTTAGAAAAGAGAACAGACATGTATTGTAGTGAGTCTTCAAAACCTTTCTTTTATCCTCCTTAATTCTTAGAAAATCAAAGAAGGCCTCAACGGGATCTATTCCGATAGGCGGATTAATTAATTCAACTTCTAAAAAATTTTCCATGGCAATAATATATTCGTCCATAGTAGGGGTAGGCTCATGTATACCACCAAAGATAAAAGTAGAAGTCTCATGGCACCAACAATAGGCAAATGCTTGGATGAGGCCATCATGAATGTTGATACGAAGTAAATGAAGTAGTCGATTGATGTGTGACTCCACAGACTCATGGCTAGCTTGGTCTAACTTATCTCATCATGTGCTAAGCTCTTCCTTCGGAGGGAGAATAATTCAAATGTTTGGTACTCCCATTGTATATTGACCAAGACTTGGGATAGACCTAGTGCCATGGACTGACAAAATAATATAATAAAGTAAGTAAATTGCGAGATGAGAGCTTAGAGGACTTACTCTATTGATAAATGAGTGGTAATCACATAGACATGTGTATGGTATATGGCTCGATTTCTATTTTGTAAGGCTTAACAAAGTGAACCACAAGGATGATCAGACTAGCCGCGGGCGTGCAGACTAAGTCGAATCCTCATGACTTCGGCTCGATCAAAGAGCCAACTTGGGTCCGAGGTGGGTACTCTTGACACTAAGAAAGAAATTTCAGGATTGAGATGAGCGACTCGTACCGCAAGCATGCCGTCAGAGTGGTATCAATTCCACTACCATCCTAGATGAACCTTTTCAACCCAAGGTTGGTGGCAAGTTATGTGTGCAAGAGTGTAGTGTAAATGCAAGGCACGCATAATAGTTTATATCGAATAACACTTCGTTTATAAAAATAAACCATACATTCTTACACCTCCCCGCAAAACAAATGTTATCAAACACTTCCCTTTATACCTCCCATTCTGCAAGAACATTTAACACTTTAAACGTTAAGGACGTTTTTGGGTTTCTCGCTGCCAAACAAAAACATTTTTTCAAAAAAAGAGAAAATTGACCTAAGTCCACTAAGAGTTTTAACTCAAATCCCCAGCAGAATCTCCAAGCTGTCACGACCCAATCTCGAGTACACCACTAGGGTTTGGCCAATGAATTACTAAGTCTAAACTTAAGTCAAGCTCTCCCGAGCCCATATCAATTCGCAACTTAGGTTCAAGTTTTTAGCATGTAAATGAATTTTTATATAGGAGTCGCCACTAATCAGTTTATGATAGGTTGATTAAACATATAAGTAAAAAAATGGGAGAATTATTTTACTTCTACAAACCAAAGAATTTGGATATGGGGATTTGGTTCCTTTCAATTATGTTCTTTTCATAAAAAAATATATATATTTTATCATGCAACTTAAATTCATTTTATTACTTCCAAACATGTGAGATGACCATGTATGTGCGCAATCCACCAACTTAGCACCCAATAAAATAATAAATAAATTACAAGACTTACCTTGTAGTAAAAAAAAATCTACAATATTAGCTCAGAATTCACATTAACAGTCCTAGATATGATTTCTAATTAACACGCAACCACTCAGTCTTTTTTAGGATTTTCTCTTATTTAATGAAACTTAATCTACATGGTGTACAAAAATGTCTATGCTAACATGACATGCGACATGTAATTAAAGAAACCTAATATGTAAACTATATGTCACGTGATATTAATTAAATGACCTAATCTAATGATGGTGAATATTAAATGAAACTATCTCATTATGTAAGACATTGAATCATGCAATGACTAGATGACGTGCAATGAATGACCTAATTCTAGGTGACACACAAATGTTTTTTTTTTTTTTATGTTTTCTTTTCATTTTTTATAAAATTCGAAATTAAAATTGCCCAATAATTAAGCGTGCAATTTCATTTAATGAAAAGAAAATCTAACATCATAAATTAATGTTTTTGATTTTTTATTTGAAAATTCAGAATAAATAAATTTCTTAATCTAAACATGGAAACTATCCTAAAACAATCAATATTCTAACATGAACCTAATCCAACCCAAATATTTATTATTTTTTGGGTTTTCTTTTTACGAAAAAAAATCAATTCAAGCAAATGTATATAAAAAAAAAAAAAAAAAGCAAGATTGCAGCAAGATACAATCGATACCCATATAATTTTCTAATAAATTGACAAATCGTACTTCACGCATGCTATCGGATTGGCCAACTTTTAACGATCACAAATCATATCTCAAGGGTGAGACTAGATTGGCGATTTTTTTGTTCGATTACGAGTCATATTTTGGGCATCAAATCGGACTGTCAATCGTATGCACATTGTGAAATTAGGGATTAACCCCTAATTTAAAAAGTTATCAGAGATTGTGGATAGGATAATATATCATGAACTTCAATCGTACGCATCAACGATATTTTAAATAAAGAAATGGGATATTTGGAAATCAAATTTGACAAAATTTTTACCTAATCCGAATTTTTGGCTTCCAAGTTTGGTTTAACGAACGGCGACTTGTGAATCATGATCAAGGCTTGGCGTGTGGTGAGGCCCACAGTGTGGTGAGTCGATGGTGCTCGACTGGCTGAAGAATATTCGGCCACGAATTGAAGATGCTCAACTATTAAACTAAACTAGCAACAACGAGAGTGCGGTTAGTTGGTCAAAAGAAATTTGCGAGGTGACAAAATTGGGCACCACAAACTGTTGACTCGTTGACTTGACCGAATAGTGCGACAAAGTGAGTAATATTGTTGCTTTGTGGAGGAGGTGTTTCGGATCTAAGCGGGGTGTTCAGGTGATCAAGGGCTCCGCCACAGATCACCTGGAACTACTGGAAGGAGCGAGTTGCGGACAATGATCGAGCACCACGAACTAAGGAAGATGTAGCAACGGTGGGCAGCAAATTGGAAAGCAGATCGGCTGGCTCCGTGAAGTGTGGAGACAGCAAGGACGTCGGGGTCGGCTTGCTGCGTTGCAGGTGTCACGATGACGGCACAGGTAGACGGCGTCGTCGTCGGTCGAGCAGCAAGCTCGTTGAAGAAGGAGGAGCTCAGTACGGACAGCTGCGAATGGCGGGCTGCAGGCGACATCACGGGGCGGAGCTGGTGCAGTAGCACTTGGGACAGCGACATGGGGAGCAGCGATTGTGAAGGCCGAGCGAGGAGTGTATGATGCAAATTACGCAATCCCAAGATCTCCATAACCAGAACAAGAACATGCATAATTGAGTAGAAAGATTAACGCACCTATTTTTGGATCCATCGTTCTTGAAGCGGAAGCGGAAAACTGATGTTCCACGCGCAAGTCCTTCTCCTCTATTGCCCTCCGTATCACTGGCTCAATGAAACGGCCCCCTCACCCTTTAGCGCTAGATTAACGCTCCTTATGTGAGGATATATATGAGAATTAGGGTTACAGAAGAGACTTGAGCACTATTTATAGAGTTTCCAATCGGGCCCCCTTATTACGGGCCAGGCTCAACTCGGCCCACACTAGCCAGCCCCATATTAGACTAATTAAGAAACCTTCTATCTCACCTTAGACCAAATCCCGTAAAACGGTAAATTACAATATCAATTAATGTAGTCCACATTAAAAAAACTCTTACATTCTCCCACTTGGACTATATTAATTAAAATTGTACTGTATGTGCACACATTGGTCTAGAGATAATTCTTAATAGTCAATCCCATCCCATAAAGTCTCAAACACCGAATCATGGCGGTAACTGCATGTATACACACAGAGCCTTCCATGGTCACGAGTGCTTTCAACTTTATTGATATGGATTCAATATGATAATGTGTCAAATGGATAACATCTCTCATAGAGAGATCCCATTTGTCAGTCACTATTCTCTTACCTTAAGTGTCACAAAAAAATTTGTATCACTAGAGAATGTCTTTATGGTTCCAATGAACCCACATATGCCTTGTCCTTATGGTTAACATTTCTTTATGAATAACAATGCATATGCACAAGGCTAATAATCGGATGCCCCTAGCCTTCACTCAAGGTTTATACAATACCTTGAGACTTTATCAATATGTATTTAACATAATAATATCACATTCAAAAATATTTTATTGAATGCAAAAGTTGATACATATTAAACCATTACTAAGTGTAACGAACACAGCTGTGACCTTTATCAGAGTAAAGCCAAAATAGCTCCCACTAAACAACAGCATCTCATGATGCTCCTACGCCCATGCTAATGACATGTCGCTCAAGTACACATGGGCGTAGGCCTTTAGTTAGTGGATCTGCAACCATATTATCTGTAGAAATATGTTATATTATAACGTCACATTTCTATACCGTTTCTTTATAGTCAAAAATTTGACTGCCATATATTTAAACCCCTTGAGACCTCTGTAGTTAATAAATAATACTACATATATATATTGTCTCAATACAACCATATGGGTCTATCCATAAAGTTAAAAACAGTCAACTCCTTAATGAGGTTTCGGAGCCTAATAGCGCAAGTAACAGCATAAAAGAATGTTACTAACTCTACTTACATAGTAGAAGATGCCATAAAACTTTATTTACTGCACTTCCTATTAACATAAATATGTATTCCATCATTGATCACATGTCATCCTAACAACCAACAAAGTTTACATCTGAATACCCTACTAGCTGCAAGAATTGAACATGTCTGTAAATTAGCATATAATCTCTTCTCCTATTTAAGTACCTTAAAACTTTCTTGGCAGCAACCCAGTGATCGCATCCTAGATTTGACTGATGTCTGCCTAGAAGTCCCGTCGCAAAGACGATATTTAGTCTAGTGCAAATATGAGTATACATTATACTTTTAAGTGTACTGACACAAGGTACACTCTTTAACTAGATTTTCTCAATATCTAATTAAGGACAATGTAATGGATTCGGTCCATCACCCTTAACGATAGGAGCAATTCCTGGCTTGCATTGATGTATATTGAATATTTCCAAAATACAATCAGCAAATGTCCTCTGAGATAAATCTAATACATATGACAAGAACAATCCTTACAGACCTTAGTGTAAAGAACAAAAGATATCTCAAGGTCACTATTTGTAAGCAAAAAATCATATACATAAAGTATAGGAAAAATAAATATCCTCCCACTGACCTCGCAGTATAATATCTACTGAATTACTTTGTTCCCAATTGAACGAAATAACAATACTATGAAACTTTAATAATATTATTTGGAAACTTGCTTAAAACCATGAATAAGACTTTTCAGTCTACACACAAGTTTACGTAAAACATGTACTGCAAAATCTTCCGATTGCACTGTATAGATTTTGTATAAATTTGGCGTAATTCCATATCAAAAATAAACTATTAATGTCACGTTCACTTTGAAAGAATCTTTAAAAGATACTAGAAAGAAATAATTATTTCTTCACTATAAACTATCCACCCCTCTTTCAGAGTGAAGACTTTATCATCTTTTATGGAATCTAATCACATACTTTACTATGAACAAGAAACGACATTTATATATATGTCGCTAAATCAACCATTTAGTGGATATTATAATCATGCTCTCACAAATAGACTATATAGTCTAATGGTATAACTGATCGTCTTTCCCTAACAAATCTCCTAATACAACCACTTCAGTCTACACACTTGAGAAGTTTGAGAAATTTCATCATAAACTATATCAAGAATAGTATCTTGAATATCAACAAGTTTAGTCTATGATACAAAAGATTCCACAATTGTCTGTATAGGCAAAGACAAAGACACAGTAATCTTCCATCGTACTATTATCCTTAATAGTCTGAGAGCAGCTATCCTCTACAATTACATCGAAATTTAGAAACTTTACTGTATGTGATTCCATAATTCTTGTACCTTTATTAGGGTCATAAAATCAATACCCCTTTGAACAATCTGAGTAAGATACAAAATAATTTCAAGTGGATCTAAATTCCAACACACTTAATATTGGATTAGATAATCTCACTTCTACATGACACCTCTATATTTTAATATGATTCAAGTTAAAATTATGTCCAATCCATAATTCAAAAGAAGTTTAGGGAACAACTTTTGTAGAAAATACCTTTTGTATATGAAAATGTTACTTTCAAAATATCAACCCACAGTAGACCGATAAATTAGTCTTACTCATCACCATGTTAATTATGGTGCAATTATGTCTTTCGGTCAAATCTTTTTGTCAGGATTTTCAGGCATAGTAATTAAATTACCATCCCAAAATTTATCAAGTATTTGACAATTGACCCTTTAAGCTATTCCGCATTGTCATACTTGCCAAAATACTCACTGCCACTATTAAACCTGACAACCTTTAAGACTAATTCTAACCGATTTATTCTTTACCTCGGTCATTTTACTTCCACAATAATCAATAGAAGTCTTTAAATAACTGTTAAGAGTAGATAGAATATCAACATTAACATATTTTCTACTCTTTCTTTAGACATGTGTGAGATTATTCCTAAAATATAAAACTTTTGGAAACAACCTTTTGGACCTTATATGAGACGTATATATCATTAGGACTTAAACACAATCATTGCAGATGTGTCCTAATTTCGGTATTAGATAAGACATAACTTCAAGCCATTAAGGCTTCCATCATCTTTTAGGAGTGCAGTTAGCTGGTAAACCACTTTTCAAGTGTTCCTGAATAGAACGCTTCATGAACAGTAAACAAATTCGATTGCTATTTTTGCAAGCAGCAAATCATTTGTCCACAACTTAAAATTTGTAGCAGTAAAAAACCTCAATAATAATGGAGTTATTAATTACAGAAAATGTGACTGAAAAATAAGCAATGTATGTAGTTAGCATCATGTGAGCACTGTGTAACTTGACGTACAAATGCACATCCAGAAAGTTACATGTAAAATCATATAATCACCTTTGGGCAGAATACATAACATGCAATTGTACACTCCCCACATGACAGCGGTCATGAGAATATATTCCAATCTTTGTGAATTCATTACCTTTGGGCATATGAACTACTAGGATCAGTCACTCCTCCACTATATCATCATATATCCCTCCATGAACTAATACACAATCACCCCATTTGGGAATATGACTACGCATTAAACCAGGAGACATCTCAATCAATATACGAGACCAAAATTTCTCAAATCCAATCAAGCGTGCCACTTTGGTGGTCACTACTCAATTGAATCCTTGAAACTCTCTTATATCAGGGGTATAAACCTTACTACTCTCATAGACCATATATATGTGATTTTAACTTTAGTGATAGAGGCAGTAAATCACCAAAATCACATATCATGTTAATTACACTGCTTTATTCATCCAGGAAAATCACCGATCATAGCAACACGAGAAATTTCTCATAACATAGAAGAAAGAGTCTCTTGTGCACCCAGATTACAGATTACCAGAACAACATAAAGAAGAATGCTGATCCAGATGATCTATCACAAATTGACATCAATAGCAATACAGGGTACCACAGATCGACAATCCTGATAGCTGATGCTCATGAGTTTCATAAGGTAAACTATGACTCCAAGGTCCTGATTTATTAGCCAATTTTAAGTAACAAATTATCATTGCATGAACCAGTGGCCTATAAATTGAGTCAAACCACAGAACCAAATATATAAACTACAACAATAGATACTATTGCTCTGCGTAAATGTTGTCATATTTCTTAACAAAAAAAAAATGTTCAACTTGATAGACATTAACAAGTGACCAGATGAGTTTAGGTACAATATGCAATAACTTAACTGACATGCATTACCCACATTCAACAGATTTGTACAATCAATTAGATCACAAGTTCTTAAGACGTCCATCATTCAAAGGTTACATCGTGTAAAGGAGTATGCTTGAGCAACAAAAGTTGCATAACCTTTACTGTTTCTCATCACCTCAATATATAGCTCAATTATTATCCCATAATGGTTGTATCTCATTATAAAGGTGTGACTCATTAATAAAAATTAAACTTTATATATGTTATCAATGAATCACACTTTTATAACATTTATGTGATAACATACCTGTAACCCAACACTTGTATTTCCAAAATCACAAAAAATACGAGAAAAATACGCAAAAATACACGTATTTAGGGTTTCGTATGTATTTTCACATCCATAAAATCATCAAACATGTAAAATAAATTCACTACAATGTAGAGGACAGCCATACGAATCCAACGCCGCCAGTCACGCGCCGAACGGAGGCTCCACGCGCCCTCACGTGCCGCCCGAGTGCGCGGCGTGTGGAGCACACACGCATGGCGAAGAGACCGGTCAAAACCGGTCCGACCGGCCACAGTCCGACCGGTTCCTGGCTTGACCGTCCGGTCCGACCGCCCGGTCCGATCAACAGTTGACCGAGTCGAGTCCTCGGATCGGGTCGAGTCGGCCATTAATCAGGTCCGGGTCGGCGACGTCGTCGTGACGTCATCTCCCACGTGCGGCGCACGCGCAAGGGTCGGGTCCTCGGTCGCGATGTCATCTTGACGTCGCACCCGCGTGCGTCACATGCGCGAGCCGCGCCTTGCCCGTGGGGGCGCGTGAAGGCGCGTGACCGCGGGTGAGGCACGTCTTCAACGCCCAAGCGGCGCGTGGGGGCGCGTACGGCCTCCTCCAACGACGCGCCACCCATGGTTCTGCTCGTCTCGACGAGCCCAGTCCGAATTTGTGATTTAATTTTATTTTTATTGAACAAAAAAAATCTCAAAAATCACAAATTAAGACAAAATTTTATGCGTTCGAGTTGTAGGGTTATGGTTGCTCCGATTCCACATGTAGGATGCAAATTACATAATCCCAAGATCTCCATAACCAGAACAAGAACATGCATAATTGAGTAGAAAGATTAACGCGCCTGTTTTAGGATCCATCGTTCTTGAAGCGGAAGCAGAAAACTATTGTTCCAAGCGCAAATCCTTCTCCTCTATTGCCCTCCGTATCACTAGTTCAATGAAACGGCCCCCTCACCCTTTAGCGCTAGATTAACGCTTCTTATGTGAGGATATATGTGAGAATTAGGGTTAGAGGAGAGACTTGAGCACTATTTATAGAGTTTCCAACCAGGCCCCCTCATTACGAGCTAGGCTCAATTCGACTCACACTAGCTAGCCCCATATTAGACTTATTAAGAAATCTTCTATCTCACCTTAGACCAAACCCCGTAAAACGGTAAATTACAATATCAATTAATATAGTCCACATTAAGAAAACTCTTACAAGGAGGTCCGGTGACTACATTGGTTGTGGCCGAGAACGGGACGCTTGAGGAAGAAGACCCAATTTCCTCTCTCCTCCTTTGGATCTCTTTTTTTCTTTTCCGTAAAAGAGTGTCCCCTCTTGACTTTTATCAATGTGTCAACTTTTATCAACATGTTAGAGGGAGGAGAGAAGACAAACTTTTCACTTTTCTAACACTCTTTCGCTCTCTCTAGTCTCTCTCTCTCCCTCCCTCCCTCCCCTCAATGTGGCCAAACCCCTCCCCCGCCCCCTTTTGTCTCTAGTGTGTCCTCTTTTATAGGTAAAGGGTGGTTTTTTTTTAGATTAATATCTTGAAAAATTATAAACCTAATACACCCGTGATAAATTTACCCCAAATTAATATTTTGATCATGAAAAACCTCAAACCGATATACCCATGATAAATTTACTTCGATCGATCATAAAAATCATAAATTGGTACATTTATGACAAATTTGCCCCAAACTAATTTATTTGACCGCAAAAAACCTCAAACCGGTACATTTGTAACAAATATACCCTCCATTAAATTAGATTACTACCACGAAAAATCACAAAATTGTATAATTGTAATAAACGGAGAATAAAATCTCAAACTGGTACATCAGTCAACTGTTACATGTCGTTCAATTTAGTAATTTGATAGTAAAATATAATGGAAACTAATAGAATATAAATTTGTTACGACTATACCAGTTTGGAATAAATTTGTCAAATGTGTATCAGTTTTGGATTTTTGATGGTAAAAAAATTAGTTTTGGGTAAATTTGTCACATGAGTACTAATTTGAGATTTTTCAGGTATTAACCCTTTTTTTTTAGAAAGGACGTGACCAGTCTTTCCCTTTTTATAGATGCCTATATTTTATTCCTTTCCTCTTTTTCACTCCAATGGATGCACAAAGTCCTCTTTGACAATACATTCTTTCTTGTTTTAAGACAAGAAATATATTATTCAAAATATTGAAAGATACAAATAGATCTTCCTTCTTTGTGAATAGCAAATATTGTTAAATGATATATTACTCAAATAATGAGATCAAATATATGTCCACACGTGAGATTTTTCTTGCCCTCTTTTCCTTTAGACCTTGCCATGATTGAATATATGCACAATATTTCTTTTTGTCTTGTTCCAATTGTGAATTTTTGCCCCAAATATTTGATGAAATATTTATTTCCTTTTGCTTTATTTCTGTTTTAAACAAAGATATATGCCATCGAAAAATTGAATATCCTCATATCTATTAAGCTCAGAACCATTCATTCAAATCCACTCATCATCGCCAATGCAATAATAAGAAAAATAAATGCACCTAAAATTATATACTATGCAATTAATATTTTTGTTTAGTGCTTAAAAATTAATCCATAATTTTTAATGCAATAAAAAATTAATCACATTGTTAAAATTTAGGTGTCAACAATGACAAACTGTTTCGAAGAGCCAAAGCGTTTGGAAATGATACATGGCTGAGGATTGATGAAAGATGAAAAAAGAGCGAGGGGAGGGCCAATTTATAGAGAGCCAAGTTCTTTTTCCCCTCAACAGCTAGCGTGGCTAGCCATTGAGGTTTCAACTTCTCCCTTTCATTGTGACTTAAGGGTTAGCTTGAGTCATTGGATCAATATTTGAGTTTGTGGGGCCGAGGCTCATTAAAATTCTTAATGGGCTCATTAAAATTCTTAATGGGTGGGCCCATGTGGCCAGGCCACTCTCCATGGGCTAGCGAGGTAGCTTCTTTCTATTTTTTTTTTTTTTTTTTTTCAAGCTTTCTGATTTGGTTGATCGTAACTATTTGCACTTGTCCAATTAGGGCTTGCATATAACATTTTTGCTCCTTGATTTTTTTTGTTCTTTTGTTCCTCGAAATAGAAAAAGAACATAAATTCATTTGATAATGTCAGCTAATTTTTCTATTCTTTGGAATAGAAAAGTAGTCAAAGAATAGATTTGGAATAGAAACAATAAGTAAAAAAAATAACTTTTTAGTCCTAGAACAATTTTTAGAAATAAGTCATTTTTTTCTTTTCTTCTTCCTCCCTCGCCGTCCACCTCCCCCGGCCGCCACTAGTCCCCGATCACTAGTCGCCAAAGAACCACCATTGCCACAGCTCGCTAGAGGAGGAGGAGCAAGAAGAAGAAGAAAAGGAAAAAATCTAAAAAAAAAATATTAACAAAATAAAAAGTTCTACATTACAAAAGAAATTGTGGGTCATACAAAATGTATTTGTATTTTTTTTATATTATGAGGATAGAAATTTTGTATAGTTACCAAACGCATTCTTTTACTCGGAAATTATTCCAAGAAAAAAAAAGTTATTTCTGAAAAGAAATTGTTTCCCATAATAGAAATGTTATCAAATGCACCATTAGGAGACATTTTTCACTGTTGTAGTAGTGAACGTGTGCATGTTGAGTTATTGTCTTTGCTTCTTACTTCAAGCTTGAGTTATTCTGCCTTTGGGAATCATTTTTCACCGCTATAGCAGTAAACATGTGCATGCTTAAGTTGTTCTACCTTTGCTTCTCACTTCGAACTTGAGTTATTCTATATGAGATTTTTTGGGACCACCGTCAACTATTCCAAAAGCTTAAATTATTAGATACATATGTGATTTGTTTTTTAAATATTTTAATGCTCCTCTCTTACTTAGTCTGAGTTAGCAATACTATATTAGAGATTATTAAGATTTTCTATCAAATATTATCCTATGTTAGAGACAATTATGATATTTGTGTCGATTATCTTGTTAGGAAGATGAATATTAGAAGAGAAAAATAAAGAAGAAACACAAGCGAGAATTTTTACATGGAAAACCCTTTCAAAATCGAAAAGGGAAAAACCACGATGCCGCACTAGGCAATCTTTCCACTAAGAGTATTAGTATCAGCGTGACAAGCTTTAGGGTTAAAAGCTTCAACATTACAACTATAAAAAATATAACCCTATATATATTAGGAGTGTAAGGAATACATAATTATGATGAAAATTACATGTATGCTATTAGTAGCAATAAAAGCTCTATTATTTGCTTTAACATAGCAAGATTGATGACCTACTAAGAAGTGTTAAATTGTTTCTGCGCTTGAATATTATTTTTCTCTTTTAGACTACACAACTCCATCAATCTCTCACTTGCAAACTGATCTTCAGAAAATAATAATAATCTTTCATAATCTTTGTCTTTCTAACCCACATTGTCCTAGTGCGGTGGCCCTTCTCATCATTTACCATGGAGACCAATTGAGGCAATGCACAACCTTAATTTCTCAGTGGTGACAATATTTGGTAACATATCTACTGGATTTTCTGCACCAAGAATCTTCTTCAATGACAATGTCCCAACGTCTATCAATTGACGAATTTGATGATACTTCAACTTGAATGAAATACAGGATTTTTTGCAAGACAAATAACACTTTGATTGTCACTATAAAAAAACATTGTTATCCAATTCCTTGCCTATTTCTGTCATAAATTTTTTCAATCAAATAATCTCCTTACTAGCTTCAGATATAGCAACATACTTTATTTCAATGGTTGAGAGAGAGAGAGAGACATGTCTGAAGTCTAGACATATAACTAATTGCGGTGCCACCTAAGGTAAAAACAAAACTCGAGGTCCTCTTCTTATTATCCAAATCTGCACCAAGATCTGTATTAACAAAGCCTTGTAAAGTTACACCGTTTTTCATAAGATATAATGACATAAATGAAATACCTCTCAGGTATTTTAATTACTACTTTACAGCTTCCCAACGCTTTGTTCTTGGATTTACCATGTATCTACTCGCAACTCCCATTGCGTGAGCTATGTCTGGTCTAATAAATACCATAGCATATAGTAAATTGCCAACAGCTGACACATAAGGCACCTTAGTCATATACTCTCACTCTTCATCTATCCTTGGCGATTGCTTCTTTGAGAGCTTGAAGTGACTTTCTATAGGAATAATTATGGGCTTTACATTTCGACCTTCAAATCTGTCCAGCACCTTTTTTAGTGTACTTTTCTTGAGATAGCTTTAAAATTCCTTAGGATCTATCCCTCGTAATCTTCATCCCAAGAATCTAATTTGTTGCACCCAAATTCTTCATCTCAAACTCTTTTGACAATTGATGCTTCAATATGTTAATCTCCCTCATGCTGAATCTTACAATGAGCATATCATCCACAAAAGAATAGCAAAATAATATAGCAATCATCAAATTTCTTAAAGTAACAACAATGATCCATTTCACTTCTAGTGAATTCGTTACCATACATAAAAGAGTCAAATTTCTTATACCATCGTCTAGGAGCTTGTTTCAAGCCATACAGATTTATAGACATAATTATCTTTTTCTTTGTGTAGTTAATTTCACAATTGGAGAATAATCTATATGTAGTTAATTCATTTCTTTTGCTGAAAACCTTTTACTACTAACTTTGCTTTATATCTCTTCCTGCCATTAGGTCTTTTTTGATTTGATATACCCACTTATTCTGCAATACCTTCTTCCTATCTAGTAATTGAGTTAACACCTAAGTTATGTTCTTCTCAAATGAATCCAACTCATCCCATATTATTAAGTCCCACTTAACAAAATCTTTAACTTGCACTGCTTCCGAATATTTTTTTGAATCGCCAATGTCAATCAAAAGCAAATAATGCAATGACGAAAAATATCTTTGTGCAGGTTTAGATGTTCTACTAGATCTTCTTAAAGTGGATCCCGATGTATGTGATTCTTGCTCTGGTTTTTTATTAGAGTTTACCGTAACAATTTCAAGATTTCTAACCCGAACACTCTTAGAAACCTCCATCAATTTAATCACTCTATTTTCCACTATTTGTTTCTTCACCTTAGATTCTACCATGGATTCGTCCTTATACAACATGTTTTTATTGAACGTAACATTAATAGTTCTTATATTTTTTTCTATTTTATTCATCCCATAATCGATAGCTAAAATAATCAGAACCATATCCAATAAAAACACAATTTTATGCTTTTGTATTAATCTTATCTTTATTTTTAGAATTTATGTGGCCATAGGAAACACAACAATAAACTTTTAGATGTGAGAGATTTACCCTCTTTCCATTTCATTCTTCTTCTAGTGGCTTAAAATCAAGTGGATCCGAAGGTCCCCTATTAACCAGATATGCTGTTGTGTTAATTGCATCCGCCCAAAATCTCTTGGGTAATCCTACATGCATCCTTATACTTCTTGCACGCTTATACAGAGCTCCTCAATCAGCTTTAGTGTACTATTGTTCTACCATCATTAACTAGTTTAATTTGCACAAATTTTAAGTTCTAGATGAGAACTCCTTCGAATTCTATCAATTTACCAAATCCCACTAGGAAAAATAATTACATAACCTTATGTAATTATCATATTTTTTTATTAAATATCAAAAGACATAGCATGATCTGAACAAGCATATAAAACAATCATGCAGCAACTATAATTGAAGGCGGAATTCATAACATAATAAAAAGATCAAGGATCTCTAGCCATTGTTCAAATTTGCTCGGAAATAGGGAATTGCAAGCACGTTAAACCATATACATACTATCATCGAAACAAGCTCTACATAGCACATATGTGGTCATTTACATGAAGGCTAACTTCTGTATGTCCAAAACCATATGAAAATACAGGTTAAAAGGAATAAACAATGCACTTATATCCCAAAAATACGCATATTTAGAATTCCATGCGCATTTTTATACCTTTAACAGCCGCAAACATGTAAAATAATTATACCACAATATAGAGCACATCCATAGAACTAAATGCCACCAACCAGGTGCTAGTTGGACCCTCATGCACCCACACGCGGCGCCTCAGTGTGTAGCACGCTAGCGAGTCAAAAAGGCTCTTGGGTCAATTAGGTCTGGTCATAGGGTCTAGTCGGATCGTCGAGTCAAGTCGCAAGTTGGTTGCCGGCTGGCAGATAACGTCATCGATGACGTTAGTAGGCGGTTACCAATCATTGGCTGATGTCATCAATGACGTCGCACTCACCGGCTCGACTCGCACATGCCTCGACACGTTGGGCAGTCCAAGCACATGGGGCACGACACTTACATGCCACGACTTCTGATTGCGCATGTAAGCACAAGCGACATCATCCAGTGGCGTGCCACCTGCCATTTTGATCGTCACAACGAGTACTTTCGCTTGCATATTCAAAAGTTGATTTTGGCAAAAATATATATATATATATATATATATTTTTTTTTTTTTTCCGAAAAATGGCCAAAACCATACAAGCATCTCGCAACCTCCAAATCCATTCTTCGCTTCGGTTTGTTTTCGATGATTCACATTACAATTTCTGAGCAATGAACATCCAAATGATATGAAGTTCATCCTCTTGATCCTCATATCCAACAGCAAGAGAAAATATTCAATGGAAGAACAAGGGAGAGATCATAACACAAGCTTTGATACCAATGTTAAAAGAAAGTTGGCAAAAGAAATGACTTACCTATACAATGCGCAATGAACAAATTGCCCAAGAACAAACGATGAATCACAAGCAAACGACGAACAATACTACTTCATGATGGTCTGAATACAATTACGAGGAAAGTATTCACATTCTACAGTGTTAATGCCGATTGTCTTCTCAAAGCAGTAATAGAACTGCTTTTTGTTCGTTCTTCTTTGATGGAGTGTGAGAGAGAAATGAAGAGCGTTCTTTTCTGAAACGTTCTATTGACATCAACTAATTATCTTTTGAAGTCATCCTAGTTATATTTCCTTTAAAAGATAACTACTCATACCCCTTCAAAGGGTGCATTCTCAATCAAATCACATCAAGACGAATCGGTGCTTTAATCACACCTCATCATGGACGTACTATAGAAATATAACATTGAAAGTGCTGAAGATGGAACGTACTCACATAGGAGAACTTCGTAAGCAATACAAAATCTGCCAAATTCGGAAGAGACAGATTTTTCTCTCTGCCGGAATTTGGAGATTCAGGTGGACTGTGATCTTGCGAGATTATCCTCTTTGAGAGTCTTGAAATTATCCTACACCGGAATTTCCCACTTGCCTGAGAGCATTTGTTGCCTCTCAAGTCTCCAAATGCTTGAATTGCGTAACTGCAAGAAGCTTCAGGCTCTGCCAGAATTTCGCCCTAGGGTACTCATCCTGCACTTGGCATACAGAAAGACGTGGACAGCCTTGGAACTGTTGTGCCTGACTATTGTAAAAGGGTAGTACTTTGGTGACGATCCTGTTCCAAAGTGGCAAGAATCTCTGAGCTACTGCAAAATGTCTGATTGTGGATGAATTGATCTAATTTTTGAACCTCAGATTTTGGTTTAAAGTGGTATTCTTAGCTCAACTAGATTCATGCAGCCAAAGTTAGGGGGGAAATTCTGAATTGTTGTCTTTCAAAAGGGCAAATATCTTATTAGATCCCAGATCTTGTTCAGTGAGACATACTTGCCGGTTGAACTCAATTATTGTTCCATGTTGCCTAGTATTCCACCAGTTAGTAACCCAAGCTTGAAGAAGGCAACAGAGACCAAATTCTGGAATTTCTAGGACTATGGTTGGTTCTGAAACCATCTTTGAATAAGTACTGTGCTTCTTTTGATTGTCGCGGTCTATGATCTAAACTTAGAGAGATAATTGAAATTGTTAAGAGTTGGAATTGTTTGAGCACCAGCATAATGGTATTTAGATTTTCCAGCAATTTTTTTTTTTTTTTTTTTGGGGCGGGGGGACGGCAAAGTCGCCAAGAGTTCATTTCCGTAATTATGATGGAGGGTCCGTGGTGATGTGGCCGGACACTATAGGAGATTCATTCCAAATGCAAGAAGGCGGTAACTATTGTGTCTCTTGTTTCGATGATTTTCTGCTTCCATTAGTCCCGGTAAATTCATATCGGCAGTAGCTTCAAAACCCGTCGCTGCACGTGTACCACAGTTCACCCTGCTGTTGTCCTTAACATGATTATCGATTTGTAATAGACTGTCATTCTTCAGGGCAGCTAGCTTATGTGGGATTGCCTCAAAACTTCTTTCGTACTCTTAGAACATTTTTTCAGAGTAGATATGCAAGTCCATGAATGCATTTTGCTCGAATGACGGGACAAAGATGGTCGACATTACCGATCAGCTGGATCTGAGACATCAGGATCGCCTGACCGAACTAAGTGATAACACAGAAAACGAAATTTGCTAGCCTGCCACCCGAAACATTTCCCTGGCGAGGCGAACAGATTGAGTTAAGTAATCGCATCTTCATGTGTGCGAAACTACCAACGACTTTTCCCGTCGAAGAAGATATATAAAGCCGCTATTTCCCGTTGTACAGAGGAATGTTATTTCCAGCATTCCATTGAACATCAGAGAAGTACAAGTAGCTAAAGCTGGAGCTATTTCCATGGCTTCGATCTCCGAAGCAATGCGTTGACCTGTAGGCTAGCTGTTCTTCCCTTTCTTTATCCAGCGGCAGCCCAGCTGCTAGTTGACCTTGACCGTTCCAGTGATGAAAACACTATCAAAAACACCCTTCTGACCGTAATTCTTCAAGCAATTTGAAAGCGGAAGAGTTAAATGATTGTACGAAATATTCATAATGCATGCACTTGCCGATTTCTCGATGAGTACCCGAGAGAGAGCACGATCACGATGACGGTTGCCCTGGTTCTGCTGGTGATAGCCGTCATAATAGGCGGAATCATGAAGAGGGACTTGGTGGTAAGTAGGCATTCCACGTAGCCATGCTCGGTGCCGGAACAGTCATCACTGTCGCGGTCGCGGAAGTCGCGCTCTTGTCCCCACCAAGGTCCACGTCATCGTCGCCATCACAGTCGACACGGTGTCGCACACAATTGCCAACTGGGTCATCATCACCGTCGCAGCGGTCCATGGTAGCACACAACGGAAGAGAACCGCAGTGCTCGAGTACCGCATCGGCATATTTTCTCGCCAGATGGGCGTCGCAACCGCCAGCGTACGCACAAAGCCTGGGGTCGCACTCAAGGTCCGCGTCGTCATCTTGGTCACGACCGTCGACTACAAAGCCGGTTTGTGACATGGATATACATCCATGGCCGTCGCGGACGCAGTCGCCACGGCTGCAGACTCAGAGCCTGCGCTCGGGATCAGGGTAGACATCGTCGCAGACGTCACGAGTCTCGAGCACAGGAGCGGTACGTAATTTCAACGCACAGCAATGGCGATGGCCGTCGCAACGATCACCGCCCCTCGCAGCCAACATCACTGAGGCCGGCCACGCAGCTGCGATGGGCGCAGCCTCGGAGCCTACGCGCGCTCTGGATCAGGGTCCGCGTCGTCACAGCCGCAGGTCTCGAGCACAGGAGCCGTACGTGATTTCAACGTCCGGCAATCGCTACAGCCGTCGCAACAATCGTCGCCCTCGCAGGGCAGTCCACAGCTGACTCAGCCGCCACGGGGCGTTTCGGTTCAAGCCCCACATGCACGTGTTGACTTTGCATATTCCGTTATGGTTATCTGTACTACTCCTCATTTGGAGAAAATATTAGATATCCTAAAAATGTCACGCCAATTCTATTCTAAATCATTCACACGTTGACACGTGTCTTCGGGACCCGACACCTCAGCCAATTTGAAATCAGCGCGCTCCGCTCTCTATTCTCTCGATCTTTACTCAAAGCGTCATTTATCTTTCCTCTCTCTTCTCACTCTCTCCCCTCTTTCCTGACCCCACGACGTTCTCTATCAAATTGCGCTCTTTTCGACGACAGCCGCGCTCTCTCCGACGACGGCCACGCTCCCTCCGACAATGGCCTCTCTTTCTACTCCACGGCCTCTTCCTCCCGACCTCCTTCTTCCCGAATCACGCTCTCTCCAGAGGCTAGGCTTTCTCCTTCCCTCCCCACCCGCGTTCGAGAAGCAATCGCTCTGCTCTCTCGTCTAAATCTTTCATCGACAACTCGCTTCTACACTCCGCTCTGCTCAAAGCCGTCTCTCCCAAGAAACCCTAGATTTGCGACGACAATCCCCACTTTTTAGGTCCAATTTTTTATTTTTACTAGGTTTTATGTCCGCATCTTGTTTTGGGTGAAGCTCGCACGTTGTTTGAAATGACGTGACACTTTTAAAATACCTAATATTTTCTCCTATTTGAGGGAGATACGCCTTCCTTTAGTCTCTTCAATTTTCATTTACTTCAAAAATGACTCATGCTAAAAAACTATGAACATTTTAATCATAAGTGAATTCGTGGTTCCAAAAAATAAAAATAAAAATCTTGAGTGAATTAGCGGGCTAGTTTCATCATTTGGCATAGAGTGAAAACCCGTCGTTAACCATCGCTTTTCACTATTTGAACACAATCAGTTGATTACTGAATAAACAATCGGACATGCAAAACTTTGCTTCTTTTTAACAAGGGCATCGTCACTCTTCGAAGACTTCAAATTGGGCATCACTGGACAAAATTAAGAGCCAAATACAACGAGTAGCATATGTTACATCCAACCGAAATTGAATCCCCGTCAATATGCCATTTTCGTTAGGTCGCTTATTTGATTTGACACCGATTGAACATTGTTACTTTCAAGCAACTATAGCAACCATCATAAGTATAATTTATATGTACTGTGTTAATCATGGCTTTTTTCCCCTCCTGTACGTAGATTTGTTCGAAGTAATTTTTTTAGTTTTGAAATCTTTTTCTTTAAATATTTTTCAAACAAATCCATGTTCCAGCATGAAAATATCTAAAGTTCTGCAAAAGAAATAAAATATAGGGTTAATCTCATAAAAACTCCTGACTACTATGATGACAAATTTACCAAAAATTAATTTTCTAATTATCAAAAATCTCAAATTTACTTTCCGTTAATTTTCATTAAATTTTGCAGTCAAAATTTTTAGTTGGAATACACGGGACATTTAACGAGTGCACCTCTCCATTTGCTCTAGATGTACTAATTTATGATTTTTCGTAATATTAATCTAATTTAATAGAGGTTAATGTACGGTCAACTTACGATAAATATACTAGTTTAGAATCAATGTTAATCCAAAACATAAATATATAAAAAACTGATGGACCTTGTGCAGACCTGTGGGGACCCACTTTGGTATTGCGGTTTTGCCCACAAATTCATTCGTGGACAAAAACAATAGGATTAGGACGTCGCGACTCCAAAATTAAAATCTTCGGATTTCGTACTTTTCCCCTCTCTCTCTCTCTCTCTCTCTCGTCGCACCGACGATCCGCGCATCCGGCCACCGCCGAGAACCGCCACGTCGCGGCGGCGAATTCCGACCTCCTTCCGCCTCCGGATCTCGCGAATCCCCGCGGCCTCCGCCCCTCAATCGATCAGGGCCCCCCAGATTCCGTCGCGTCTCGTCGCGCGGAGGGCTTCGGAGCTTCCCTAGGGCTCGGATCTCGCGGTTCTTCGCCTGGATCGATTCGATTCGGAGGTAAGCGCCTCTCTAATCCGTCGGCGCCGCGGTTCTTGTTCGGTCGGTCGCGCCGCGATGCGGTTGCGAACGATTCGCATTGCCTCGCGAGGGAGCAAGGAATGATGGAATTCTGTCTCTGTGGATCGAAGTTGGGTTTTTTTTTTGGTCGTTTAACTGTAGAAATCGTCGATTTGCATTGTGGTCCGTGTGAGTGCGCGTTTGATCTCGGGAGCGAAAATGGGAGTCCGAAACGGTGATTTTCGTGCGGTTTGTGGTGAAATTCGATCCGGATCTGGGAATTTCTGGTAGTCTAGTTTAGGTCTCTGTTGGGGTTGGATGGTTGGGGAATTGCTGTTTACTTGCATTGGCTGCTGAGCTGATGATGCGTGCAGATCTGAAGGGATCCTTTGAAATTTTGTGTTTCAGTGGTTATGTTTCAGTAGGTCTCGAAGACCAGAGTCGAAATTTTCAAAAATGCCAGTAAAGACAGCGCAATCATCTTCTCGGGATAGGACGCAGGAGTTTCAGAGTATAGCAGAGAGATTAAAGAAGTCGGTTTCTTCTGGGCCGGGACCGAATGGACCGAGCAGCAGTTCCAAGATGGAAGAACAGCGATCTGGAGTTGCTCTTCAATCCGAGTTCAATCGGAGGGCTTCAAAAATTGGGTTTGGAATACATCAGACGTCCCAGAAGCTTGCAAAGTTGGCGAAATGTGAGCATCCAAATAGTTCAGAAATAGCAGCTGCTTCATCTGCAGTTATAGTTAAATGTCCGATTTATGGCTAGGCAAAGCATATTTTGGTCTTTTCTGAATAGCATTGTTACATTTGGCATTGTTTAGAGTGACCTCAGAGGTGTGACAGTTTGCATGGGTCGTGGTTTTGCATTATAGATAGTTGCCCCACTAAGATTTCTCTAGATGACCGATTAACTACATTTCTGTTGCAGTGGCAAAGAGAACCTCGGTTTTTGACGATCCAACTATGGAAATTCAGGAGCTTACTGCAGTCATCAAGCAGGATATTACTGCTCTCAACTCTGCTGTGGTAGATCTTCAGCTCCTTAGCAATTCCCGGAATGAGGGTGTTGTCTCCAGTGACACGACTAGTCATTCAACCACAGTTGTAGATGACCTGAAAAATCGATTGATGAGCGCTACAAAAGAGTTCAAAGAAGTTCTAACCATGCGAACAGAGGTAACTCTAGTATTTGCTGGAATTTCATATGTGGAATGCTTCCCTAGTTCATAGAGTGACCTAATGTTGTTTTGCTATTGCTGAACTCAATTAAGTTGATGAGTCACGTGTCTTGGAAAATCACATTGTGTTTAGTCGTAACCATATTCTGTTGTTTATGTGTAGAACTTGAAGGTACATGAAAATAGGAGACAGTTATTTTCTTCCACTGCTTCCAAGGAAACCGTCAATCCTTTTGTTCGTCAACGTCCACTAGCTGCCAGAACAGCTGCTAATGCCTCAGCAGCTCCGCCTGCCCCATGGGCTAATGGGTCGTCCTCGTCCTCCCCGTCGTTCCCCAGGTAAAATCTTTACTCTTTTGCACTGTTGTTTGCTAGCTGCCATTCCAAACTACTTTCCACTTACGTCTTACGGACTGAACATTTGTTAGGAGTTCTGAATTACTCATATGGTACTCTTGCATGAACTTCTTCCTATCTTTGGACAGCTGCAGTGTAGATGTTTTCTTAGGAAAAACTGTGATTGTCCTGTATGATTGATATTGCATCTAAATTGACTCAAACTGCGTGGTTCTTTGAGATTGAAGCTGTTGATGTGGAAACCCCATGATCTGCTGTTGAGTCGAATTGCTTGTCATTTGAAAATCTTTCTAGAATCGGGCTGCTACAATTTTGTCCATCTATTTGAACTTGAGCTGCAATGTATTCAGGGAGAGAAACCTCCACCTACTAAGCCATCAGAAGATTTATTTTGTTATCTTCAGAGAATATCAGCGTTGATTCCTGTATAATTTCCTCCGTAAGACTAGTCTTTGATTTGCATATATCCAATTTGTTATTTTTACTTCTTTGGCTACAGTTCATGTTTGATATTATGTAGAGAAGGTCTTCACATGCTTATTGGGAGATTGAGTTAAATTGTTAATGATAATGTCAAACTTAGTGGGAGATTGTTATGTATCACTCATCATTGGTAAATAGTCATAGACTTGGACATTATCTGTCATTACCATTATGTCTTTGAAAACAAGTGATGAGAAAAGGAAATAAAGGGGAGTAAAGTTGGAGGAAAAGACAATGGAGAAAGATATCCTTTTGGATGGAAGTAAAGTAGAGAGGAAAAATGCAGTTGTGAAATTTTAAAATGGAACGTCAATGTAACTTTTGCTTTGATTTGATAATGATCGTTGAAAGACTAATCTCATGCATTTTCCCTCTGTACTCTTCTCAATTTTATACCTGGAATCATAAACCATTAAACCTGAACTGGATCCAAGATATACGCAAAGGATGTTCTCGATTGTCCTTCATGCTAAAGATCAATTTTTCACTTTTGCTCCTCACGCTCACCTTGTAATTGGATGCAGTATACTGGAGCTCTCTTATGATTGGAATCCATCTCTGCTAATTGGATGACAAGTACCTGGTCTCTAGGGCCGGTGCGATGCCCCTAGCGCAGCAATAACCATTAACATATATGTGGATGTGGTGACATAGGGGCTACAAGTGGCCACATTGCTTTGTTTCCTGCACCATTACAAACTAAATAATTTTATCTGCATTTTGAATTTGTTGGGTAGTCATGATTTCTTTAATGTCAACTTGTTATCAATCTTTGTGTAAACAACCAAACTTCTTAGTGATCTTCCATTCTCTTCTGAGAAGAAATTGAAAATGCGGAACGTGTCAAATCAATTATAATGTGAGGAACCAATTTGTGCATTTCAACATCAGACTCTGTTTGACTTTTTTTTTTCCGGTCAAGAGATTGTTGGCATTGCTCGTTGTGCAATTTTATACAATTTTGGTAGGGGGAATTAGCTACATGTATATGATGCATTTGCTGATATGCCCTTTAATCACCCGTGTAATTCTTCCTCAGAAAGCAGGGAGATGGGGAGAGTCAGCCTTTGCTGCAGCAAAATCAACAGCAACAACAGCAATTGGTTCCTTTGCAGGATACTTACATGCAGAGCAGAGCTGAGGCCCTTCAAAATGTAGAATCTACCATTCATGAGTTGAGCAGTATCTTTAATCAGCTGGCAACCCTGGTTTCTCAGCAGGGAGAGATTGCAATCAGGTGTTTTTCCTGTCTAGAGTATCTCTCATGCAAGCTGTTTTAATTATTTCTCAGTAACCACATTGTGTTTCGGTATGACAATGTTAGTCTGGTTCATTAGACTCTGATCTTTCTGCATTTTTTTGTTCCTTCTCCTTTTTTTCTCGTGAATTAAGTTATGACATATTAAATGCCTCGCAGAACCTTAATGCAAATGAAAATTTGCTTTTATAGTGAATACTGGAATAGTTTTTTAGAGAGCATTCCAGCATTGAATGGTTCTAGCTTCATCTCGGATAGTTCTGACCACCATTGTTCATCTCCTTTCTGTTTGTCATGGTTTAGGTTGCATACTAGCTACCGATACCATGACGACATTAGTTGGGAAAGTTCATGTGCCAGAAGTGGATGTTATCTTCTGCATAGGGTATCCTCTAGGATTGCTAGGGAGTTTTATTTTTATGCATTGTGAATGAGGTCTTTCCCAATGAAATTTAACATTATCAAGATACTTCATTGAAACAAGTAAATGGTTAAATGAGACGTGACATTATTTGATGTGATGATATTCCAAATCCCGACAGAATCATTGGGGCTAGTTGATGAATGAGTCGTGCTAAGAAACTTCGAAATTCGTTTGTAAAATGAACCACCTGCAAATGCACATGTACAATGGCCTACATATAGTTTAATCTGGTGATGTAAACTTTACTAAATGTTGTAGGAGTGTTAAATTTAGAAGCTAGTTTATCTTGCTATTCGACTATTCTCGTTGTCCTGCTTCCACCATGAGAGTGGAATGCCAGTCAGGATTTCTGTTATATGGAAATGAAATGCTGTTATTGGAAATTTTCATTATGGCATTGTTTCAATGGGCATTTTACGCTTCCTTTTTTGTTTCTTTTAGGATTGACGAAAATATGGATGACACGCTCACAAATGTAGAGGGTGCACAAGGGGCCTTGCTGAAGTACCTTAACAGCATATCATCAAATAGGTGGCTGATGATCAAAATATTTTTTGTATTGATTTTTTTCCTTATGGTTTTTCTATTTTTTGTGGCATAGTTGGCTCAAAACGTTAAAAGGAGAAGATAAGTGGACTTATTTTACTATGATATACTTGTTCATCCCTCCAAACCCCTATCGGATATATTCTTCCGCGAGGAGGCAGTATTGGTGTTTCGTGCTCGGTTCTCATTTGCCTTTGTCTGTAATGAAGCACATAATCGTAAGAGATTTTTTTGGCCAGTGAATCAATCGTATAGGTTGTTGGAAAACACACTCATGAAACTTTTATTGTCTTCCTGCTTTTTCAGAGTATTTGAATGCAGCAAGCTTGTACTTAAAACATTTCATGCAGCAGAGTAATTCTCAATTGTGGTGAAGTATCGAAGGTGCGCATGACAAAATTTCTGAAACAGAAAATGATTTCTGGCTAGAAATTGAGAAGTTAAAAATTTTAACTTATAATCTCTTATTCAAATTTATTTCTGGAATAGAAATCTGTTCTAGAAATAGAAAAATCAAATTGTGTTCTGGCAATTTCTATTCCAAACTTGTTTCAGGGAACAGAGAAATAGAGAAGTAGAAATTTTATCATGCACGCCCTAAGGGGCAAATGACAACATTTCTTTTTCTCCAAAATTTCTATTCTTTTGTTCCCCGAAAAAAAAAAAGAAACCCGTTTAATAACGCCAAGTTGTTTTTATTCCCCTAATAGAAAAGTTAGCCGGGGAATAGAAAACGAAACAAAAAAAAATCGCTTCGTCCTGAGAACATTTCTAGAAATAAGCAAATTTTCTTTTTTATTTTTGTTTTATTTCTTTCTCTTGCCGCGGCCACCTCCAACCGCGCCCCGCCGCCGCCGCTCGCCGCTTCGCGCCCGCCGCCACCGCCGGGTCGCCGCCGCCACCGCCACCGCCGATCGCCATCCGCCGCCGTCGCCGCCGCCGCACCACCCGCCGACCGCCCCGCCACCGCCCGGCCATCGGCCATCGACCGCGGCGCCGGCGCCGTCGTCGGTGGCCGATGGCTGGCGGCCCAGCCGGCGGATGTGCAACAGCGGCGGCGAACGGCGATCGGCGGTGGTCGGCGCGATCCGTGGGCAAGAATAAAAACGAATAAATACAAAAGAGAAATTGTTGCGTTACAAACGCATTTCTATTCCAAGAGTAAAAATTTTGTGTAGTTACCAAACGGATTCTTTTACTCAAAAATTGTTCCCCTAATAGAAATAGAAAATAATCATTTACGAAAAAAAAAACTCTTCCCCTAAGAAATTTTACCATGCGCACCCTAAGTAGCTCAGTCTTGTGGTGAGCTACTGTTGCGCCTTTCCTACAACCTGCCTTTGTTGAAGTATTTCCGGTGCATTTGGGAATGCTTTTAAAAGCAGCTTAAGCGCTGGAAAGTACCTTGAAAAGCTTCAACAAGACCCTGTTTCAACGAACCACTGTTATGTTCATTTCTTTAGGGACTGACTATTTTTTTAATAATATTTTCTAAGTGCTGGCTAAGTACATGCCCGATCCGACGCAATAACACAATTCAACGCAAATGGGAAAATCAATGGGGTGAGAATGCAGCAACTCAATGAGTTTGTAAAAATCTGGCGTAGGCTGAGAAGGATGTTTTCCAAAAACAGTATTTTCAAGAGCACTCTTCTTTTGTTATTTCATCACCGTAATTTGAGACTTTTATCCTTTTATGCTAAAAAGCCAACTGAAAAGTTCAATTAAGTTGTGAGATAATGGCATGACTCACTAGTAGATGACAAAAATTGTTCAATTGACTTTATGTGACTTGCATTTCGATCACGACATCCCATTTGAATGATTGTCTTGTCATATTACTAATTAAATCGGTTATCATGTTGTCCTTTGATCAATTATTAGAGAGGCTTTCAAGAGCTTATTTATGTGCTTTCTTGATTAAGAACAAATCTGATCATGTACTTAACAGCTTGAATCCATCTAGGCCCTTACGGGATAGATAGGCTTGAAAATCGATATTGAGTGGGTATGGCAATGGCATATTGTTCGAAGTTCGCCCTTATTCAAAACTTATAGCATACTTCCTTCGTTTGATAATCCAATTAAGTGCTAAAATTAAAAAAAATTAGTCACTTTGTGAGACTAAGCTTGTTTGACAATTGTAATTATCATTGACTTTAAATTTCCAATATTTACTTTTCCAGTTTTATTTTCAAAAAATAAGAAATCGGACCGACAAAAAAAATGTCTCTTTTGTTGGTGGATGGGCCTTGGAAACAAATTAGCCCGACCCGAGATCCCAATTTGAACCAAGCTCACTTTGTTTGGAGAAATAGAGGAAAATTTTTCTTATTCAAACTAAAATATTGGCATGTCCCAAAAGTTATTTTGTTAGAAGCTGAATCCTATTTGAAACATATAGCATACTTTCTTTGTTTGATAATCTAAATAAGTGCTAAAATTAAAAATTTAGTCAATTAGTAATACTAAACTTGTTTGACAATTGCAACTATGATTGACTTTTAAAATGCAGTTAACTTAAGTAATCACATAATAGGGCAAGTAAGGAATATATCACTTAATTCATTAATTAGAAAAGGTAACTGATGGCAAGTTGAATGTTGCCAATTATATTGTTAAAATTTATACTTGATCTCAATTATATTTAAGGTATATTAATAATACTCAGTGCTCAATTTTAAGTTATTATTGAATAATTTCTTTTATTTTCAAAATTGAAAATCATCAACACTCAAAATTAAGTATTTAAATTTCCAATATTTTTTGTCCTTGTTTGCACATGAACCATTTATATTCCTTGTTTGTAGTTAGAAAGAGCCGGGATTTTACTCTTTTTTGTTTAATTCAGAGACTGAGAAAGAAAAAGTTTTAAATCAGGGACCTTGGTCCCTCGCAAGTAATTTATTAGTGCTGAAATAATGTGTGGCTGATATACCCAAGCATTATTATGATTTCACAAAATGTGCATTTTGGGTTCAAATGGTAGGAATACCTCTAGGATTGGGTGTTGGAAGATGTATATTCTGATTCTGAAAAGATTGGGAGGGTATTGAAAGTTCAGGTAGATGCTAAAGGAGGTAGACCCCATAAATCAAAGAGAGTGAATGTTATAGTGGACTTGTTGGCCTCTCTGAGATCCAAAACTCTTATTAATTTAGGAGAAAGAATGTTGTGGGTGTAATATAAATATGAATGGCTACCCACTACTATTATTCATCCGGGAATGTGTCATTATGCCTCGTATTGAGAAGAAACTTGTATGAACAAACAAAATGGACTGAAAATAAAGCAAGCAAATAAGGAGCTTGGTTGAAAGTTGAAGTGCATGAAAAAAGTCCTCATTAGGAAGGTTTCTATGGGGTGATAACCAACAAAATGAAGAAGAAAATAAGTTTCAGAAACACAAATTCAACCAACTGAGATGGAAATTACGATGAGAGAAAGAGTAAAGAGTCCAACTCCAACTAAAAAAAAAATAAAATAAAGAAGAAGTGATAGTCCCTCAATAAAGGAGCATGATGGAGTTTCAGTCCCAATTGTAGTAGAAAAGGAAAGCAAAGGCAAACAAATAGTGTTATTCAAACCACTCATTGCTAAAGTTCTCAAGATCAAGGAGCCATATGTCAAGAAAAGCCAATGTTTTGAAAGAGCAAAAAAGCAAAGAGGATTCAAGACTCTATCATTACACTAGTAGATGATATGGAGTTATTAGATACTCCTATTCGGGTGGTAAGGGAATGAAATGAATGGACTATGGTGGCTAGCCCTAATAAGCCATCGGAGACGACATGAGAGTTTTAAGCTAAAACTATCAAGGGCTAGGCAACCCCTTGATGTTCCAAGAGTTGAGAGCCATAGTGACTTAGGAAAGACCCAACTTAGTGTTTTTAATGAAACAAAAGCAAGAAGTCGTTGGTGGAGAGGATAAGAAGACGGCTTAAATATCCTTCTCTATTTCTCACTTTGGAACCTTTATTTAGAACAAAAATTGATTTGAAGAACAAATCGAAGCTAAAATTTTTAACTTCTCAATTTCTAGCAGAAGGAATGGTCATGGCTGCACCCTTACCCACACTCCTATTTAGAACAACCAGAAGGAATGGCGGGCGGCTTGATCATTATGTGGGATGAAGAAGTAGAAATCAAAGTGATCTTCAACTCAAAAGTATTCATCAATTTGGAATACAAAAATCTAGAAAGTGACACATGAATGAGAATTAGTTTCCTCCATGCTTCCACAAACTCTCGAGAAAGACTATCACTTTGGCAACAAATACGAGGTTTCTAGGTAATTAACCAACTTCGGTAGATATGCATGGATGAATGCAATGAGATCTTGTATAATTGGGAGAAGGTAGGCAAAGGAGAGGTTGACCATTATAGAATAGTGGCTTTTTGAGAATTCATGAATGACTGTCCTTTCATGGATGTGGAGAGTAAAGGCTGCACCTACACATGGACAAACAATAGAGAAGGAGATGCACTAATCAAGAATAGGTTGGACAGGGTGTAATGCACAATGGAATAAAGGGTAGCTTTTCCAAATGCAGAGGTTGTGGCACTACCTGCCGTGGGATCGGATCATAGTCCACTCATGCTCTATTTGCATCCACTTCAAAACAAAAGAAAGAAAGAACTTAAGTTTGAGGCTTACGGCTTGAAGAACAGGAACGTGGGGAGATTATTACAAGTACATGGTAGGAGGAATAGTTTCACCTCTCAAGTTTTTCTAGAAAAAGTCCAAAAAATGTCAAAAGAGCTAGCATTATAGAGTCGGGGAAAGTTTTCCAATGCATCATACCAAATTAGAGGGCTGAAAAAAAAATTAATGTAGATAAATAACAAATCGGGGGGCAACCACCAGCAAAAAAGAAATCCAAAATATAATGGCACAAATGGAAAAACTAAGGAGACAAGAGGAGATGTATTAGGGGATTAGATCTCGTATTGAATGGCTATAGTGGGAGACAAAAATATAAAATACTTCCATACAACAATGGTTCAAAGGAGGCAACAAAATAGGATAATAATGTTGAAAGATTGATGAAGAAAATTAATCTAGAAAACCAAACACCCTTAAAAATTACATAGGGGACTTCTATCAAAACCTTTATGTATCGGTAGAACCTCAAAACTTCCGACCCATCTTAGACCAATGCTTGAGCTCGGACGAGATGAATGCTAGTTTGATTGCAAATGTCACTATAAAAGAAATCAATGAAGTAGTTTTTAAGTTAGGGACATTTAAAGCCTCAGGACCCGAACGGTTTAAATGACTAATTTTATCAGTTGTTCTGGAAGGAAATCAAGGAGGATGTACTTTAGCTGGTTCAAATTTTCTTCGATACAGGTATCCTCAACCCATAATTAAATAAGACCCATATTGCTCTTATTCCAAAGGTTAAGAACCCAAAAGAAATAAGTCAATTTAGATATATAAGCCTATGCAACTTTAATTATAAAATCATTTCAAAAGTGATGGCTAATAGGCTAAAACCATGGCTCCACAAGTTAATAGCAATAGAACAAAGTGCTTTCACCAAGGCTATGGATTCAAGATAATATCCTCATAGTCCACGAGGTATTGCATCAATTGAAGGTAAGGAAAAGAAAGAAGAAGTTCCAAGCCATCCTTAAATTGGACATGCAAAAGGTGTATGACATAGAATGAGACTTCTTAAGAGCATCTATTTTGAAAATGGGTTTTTGTGAGCGTTGGGTCGACTTATTCATGCATTGTGTCTCAATTGTATCGTTCAATGTAAAAGTAAATGGAGAACCTATGTAATATTTTCTACCCTCATGTCGAATCAGACAAGGCAATCCACTATCCCCTTATCTATTTATACTAATGGCCAATGTTCTATAGCGAATGATGCATAAGGCCATAGCGGATGGAAGCCTCAAACAAATCACTCTTAATAGGTACTATGCTACACTATTACACCTATTATTTGTTGATGATGTTATTTTTCGTGAATGGAACAATCAAGAATGCCAAAACTTGATGGTTATCTTAAATCAATTTTGTTTTGCAACGGGTCAAGCTATCAATTTGAACAAATTAGGAGTTGCTTTCGGCAATGGCTGCCCCCTAAATTTGAAGAGGAATATGGCTTGAGAGTTGCGTGTCCCAATTATATAGAAGACGAGGAAATACCTTGGCATACCATCCGATTGGGGTCAGTAAAAGAAAGAAATGTTTGCATGGATATTAGAAAGAGTAAACCTAAAAATAGAGGAATGGAAAGAAAAGATTCTGTGAAAAGCAAGTAAAAAGTCTTTATTAAGAGCATAGTGCAAGCTATTCCTCAATATGCTATGTCAATCTTTAAGATACCAAATTTTGTTTGTAATGCCATTAAGAAGAGAGTAGCCTCTTTCTGGTAGAAACAAAGTGATACAAAAAGGGGAATGCACTAAAAATAATGGGAAGTGATGAAATTCAGGAAAGATGAAGGAGGATTAGGCTTCAAAGACTTGCAAATCTTTAACAAAGCTATGGTAGGTAAACAAGTTTGGAGATTATCTCAAAATCCTTCAACACTTTGGAGTCAAATTCCTAAAGGGATATATTTTTTGGATGGAGATTTTGTAAAGCCAAAAACGAACATCACCCGTCTTGGAGTTAACAAAGCATCCTAGTGGGAAGAGAAACAATTTAGCTGGAAGTTAAATGGTTGGTGGGAAATGGCTAAACTCGAGTTTAATTGGGGGTCTTGCAAATAGGGATGATCCATACAAAGTAGCAAACCTAATTAATGAAGGAACGAGAGAGTGAAAAGAATTAATATTGCAAAATCTTTTTGTGGAGAATGTCATCAAAGAAATATTAGCTATCCCCATTAGCTCTTTCCCCAAGGCATCTATGTTGGACAGCAAACAAAATCAAAAGCTACATAGTTAAAAGCAACTACAACAATGAGCATTCCAAGTCCAACAAGCCAAATCCAAACACGGCAATAGCCTCATACCAACCTCTTAGACAACTATGGACAAAATTATGGAATCTCTAAGTTTCCCCCAAAATGCAAATCTTTCTATGGAAGATATGCCAAGACGCTTTACCCACATGAGAAAAAATTTTCAAGAGAAGAGTGTTAGTAGACTTGCTTTGCTCAAAACACCCAAAAACGATTGAACATATACTTTTGATGTGCGGTTGGACAAGAAAATCTGATTAGACCCAACATTCAAGACACACAACAACCCTCTAAATGTAACCATAGTAGACAAATGGCTGCTAGATGTTTTCGAAGCAAAACCCAACCCACTCGAAGTGGAGGTAGCCGTGGCAACATTCTGGCTCAAATGGAAGGCATGGAATAATGCTATGTTTTGGGGGCAACAACTTGATCCTCAAGCCATACTAGAAGAAGCACGAGCACAAGTTAACAACCACCTCCGATGGAACCTACATAATAGCAAATCAAAACCTAGAAAAATAAGAGCAGAGACAAAGTGGAAACCTCCATCCGGTGACAATCTAAAGCTGAATGTGGACATTTTGTGGGTGGGGAGCAAAAATCTTATTCAATTGCTAGGATCTTGAGGAACTCGAGTGGGATAGTGAAAGGTGGATTTGTGAGCGAGACCAAGATAAAGTCGTCTCTTCAAGCCAAAGCACTAGCTTTCGATGAAAGGGCTAAAGTTTCTACAACAAACCCAAGAGAGTCATGTGCAATCAGCTACATCAGAAGACAATAGATTTTGTTTGTGAAAGTGACATTTGAATGGGAGTGGAAAGCATCTTGGGCCGAAGGAGAACCTTGGGGAGAACCTTGGGCCATAAGGAACATAGTAAGTGAAGGAAAATGGACCTTCGGCAAGTTCCATCATGAAAAGCTAGCCAATTGTCTAAGGGAAGGAAACCGAGCTACCGATTGGGTAGCAAAAAACTTCATTTCAATTGGGTATCTTCCCATCCTTAGCCTCTTTAGGATATTTTATGTTTGAAAATATGTTTACCTTTATTATGTAGCTATTGTATTAATGAATTAAAGAAATCACTCATTTTATGACTCACAAGTAAAAAAAAAAAAAGAAAAAACTAAATAGTTTCTTGCATTTCCACAGTCTAAAATTATCAATTCTCCAAATTCAGTATTCAAATTTTCAATTATTTGCTTTTCCAGTTTTATGAAACGTGAAATCGGATCCGATGGGGCAAAAGAAAAGAACTCGTCATGTCCATGTCAATGGATGGGCCTCGGAAACAAATTAGCCCGACCCGAGGCCCCGGTCCGGCCCGACCCGCCCGCCCGTTCGGAGGAAGATTTTTTCTCTTTATCCAAACCAAAACGCCCGGCACGAAAAACGTCACCGCATCTTGGAGTTCCCGCAAAACTAAAATAGGTGAAAAATTCCTCCCCAGAAAAAAAAAAAAAAAAAAAAATAGAACCCGTATATATAGCCGTGCGTCCTCTTCCGTTTCTTCGTTATCCCTACCACCTCACCCCCTTCCTCATCCCCATCGAGAAACAACACGAAACCCTAATTTCCATTCCCCATCCGTTCCTCCCCGCTCAACCTCCTCCTCCTCCTCCTCCTCCAATCTCCTCCTCCGCGCTCGGCGCCTCCACCGTCGCCGCCTTCTCGCCGCCTTCCCGTGCGGAATTGCCCTCCCGCAATCCCTGCGGCACCCCGCGGGGAAGCACCTCCTCCTCCTCCTCCTCCCCCCCCTTTCCTTTTCCGGCGGCCCCCCACCGACCTCCGATTCTCCCCCGTCGCCGCGCGTCCCTATTTCCGTCGCGCGAATCGATTCCAATCCGCAGCTCGAACAAGCTGTTTTTTTTTTTGTTTTTTTTTTTTGACATCGGTTTTCGGTTTTCGGTTTTGCGTTTTGCGTTTCCGTGTTCGTTTTTGACAGGGTTGGTAACCTGTATAAAAATTCGTCGAAAAAATTCAACAATACTAAAAATTTTGTAAAGTCATTTACTGGATTCATCCTTCGTTCCTTTGCCTTCGCCGAAGCTCGGATTGATCGATAACCCCCGATCGCCCCCCCTCCGTAGTTCTAGCCGATTCTTTCCTTCGGACAGATCGCCGCGTCTGAAAGCTCCGTGGGAAAAATCGTCTGGGAAATCCTTCGATTTCGGCATCTGTGCTCGTGGGTCTCGAATCGATACGGCGAGCGTTACCATGGTCGGTGGAGGTGGCAGGAGGGACGAGGGATCCCTGGTGATCAACAACACCAACGTGTTTGCTGCGCTCGAGACGTTGAGGAAGAAGAAGAAGTCGGATAAGGATAAGGGGTCGAAGAGCGGCAAAGGGTCGTCAAAATCGGCTGCCCAGTCTCAGGCCAAAGAGCCCGAGCCTCAGGTTTTCTGGGCCCCGACGCCGTTGAAGGAGAAATCTTGGGCAGATGTTGATGACGATGATGATGATGATTACTATGCAACCACTGCGCCGCCTCCTGCTGTGTGGGGAAAGACGCCCCAGAATGAGGAGCAGCAGCCCGCCAATGCAGAGGTTTGTCGTGGCGTTATGCATGTAAATCGTTGATATATTGCATATAAGATGCTCTAATGTCTGTTTCCTCGGTTGAATCCATGATTGGAGGGGAACCTTTGATTGGATTTTTTGTTGGCTCATTGTCTCGAATTGGTTTTATGATTTAGCAGATGAGTTCACGGCCAGCATGCATATTGTGTGGTATCATCATTTGTGCTCTGGCGCTAATATGTCAATGGCACCATAACTCATTTTTAAGCTCTGACATGATACTTAATTTCGCGTTTTGTTGGGATGATACATATACATGCTGTCCAGCAACTTATCCAACATTATGTTAGATTTTAAAAGCAGACATGAACTTATTTGATTGCGACTTGAGTATTGTTTTCATCAGGTGTAATGGTTACCTTGTTGTCGGTACGTGTTTAATGTCGTGATTCTATTTTTAGAGTAATTGCCATAAATTTTCTTGGAGTTTTGAGATCACAATAGACTTAGGCAACTGTAGACAGCACTTGGATCTTCTCGAATGCCATCATTTTACGAATTGCCAATTGTTAGCTTTCAGTTTTAAATTGGAAGACAATGTTCATGATACCGCTTTCAAACGTCTTCGTGAACTTTGTCTTATCAGAATCAAGAACGTGGTGAGCAGCAATGGAGTTTCTTTGAAAAGGATTAAGTCGCTCTTAAATGACACATGAGGTGTGTCTACCCCATACGTTGCAAGATATATTTTTTCGTCAGTGGATTGGGGTTCACGACGTTTATGCCACCTCATTGATTCTGGTTTTCGCTTACCAAAAAAGAACCAGTTTTTTTATTTTAGATCCATCATGTGCCTGCTTCTATGACAAAAAAACCGTTGGATGTCAGTTATTCTAGGACATCAGCTTTAATCTTACAATGATTATGATGCTCATTCTTTATACACATCGAACTATTAGGATTTGCCATCATTTCTGCTTAATTGTATCCATCCTTACGTGGTGGTGAGTAACTGCTGGCAGAACTTGTAAGTCCTAAGCCTTTTGAAGCCAGCAATCTGACTGAAAGTCTTTGCCACGGATAAGTACCAGTACCATATTGTTTTGCTTGCCTTGCTGGAATAAGATGTTTTTTTTCCTAAGCATTCCGAGAGCTTAGCATCAATGACGTCAGGGTTTCTGTTTTGTTCTTCTATTCACTGTTCCTTTGGACTATCTGTCGTGGTACCTTGTTTTGTTTTATTCTTTGAGCTCCTTAATGTCCTATTCATCTTGTTGTGCATGTGTCAGTATAATAGATCCTAATTGGGTATATTGTGCAATGATCATGAAGGTAATTTTTTTTTTTCTTTTTTTGATACTGGATAAGAATACAGGGATATGAGTAGTGCTTATTACGGTTCTTTTTTGCTTCATGCTGATTGAATACCATCCCTTTCTTGTCATCTTATCTCCTTGTAGAATTCTTAATTTGCAAACCAGACCCAATATTTGGTAGTAAATTCTAGACTTGGGAGATTTTTTTAGTAGACATACTGGATAAAAAGCAGTGGCACAATTTGGAAAGGATCATTATTGCTGCTAAATTAGATGTCTAGCTTGTGTGGTTGCTGTCAAATGTATTTTGTGGTTAATAAACCTCTTTCATTTTTTTATGTGACCTCAGACATCTGATCGTGGACCTTAGAACTTTCAGTTAGGGGTTGAGAATGGAAGAGATAAGACTGTCTTCACCATTAAAGTTTACTTGTTTAAATGTTAACCATGATGTTCTATCCTTATATTTTACACTGTATTCTGATTGCAGGATACAGAGAGTGAGGATGATATTCTTGATGAAGGGGATGATGATTTGGAGGAAGAACATGAGCATGAACAAGATGTTCCAGTACACCCAGAGCCAATTGCACAAAAGCCTGCTGAAGTTCCTGCTGCATCCAAAGAGACGGAGAGACAGCTCTCCAAAAAAGAAAGGAAGAAGAAGGAGCTTGCAGAACTTGAAGCACTTTTGGCTGATTTTGGTGTTGCACAGAAAGAGGACAATGGCCAAGATGAGCCACGCGGTAATTAATTATGCATCATCTTTTATGATCGCAGTGAAGTTGTACAAAAAGGCTGACATCCCATGTGCTTTATCACTGGCACAATGGGAAAATAGGACATTCAGGCATAGTGGAATTTTCGATTGGGTGGCAATTTATTAGAGTCCATTTAGAGATTATTAATGTTTCAGTTTGTTCTTCTTTTCTTTTCCATTATTGATCTTATGTTGGAAAGCTATTTGCACTCCTTTTTGAGTTTAGTCAGTTTTTTGAATCTTACCTTAGCTATGCATTGTCATTTACAGATGCTGTGCCAGATAAGAAAGATGCGGAGCCTGATGGTGAGGGTGAAAAGAAGGAAAGCGCTCCTGGAGAGTCGAAAAGTGCCAAGAAGAAGAAGAAGAAGGACAAGTCTTCCAAGGAGACGAAAGAGCTCCAGGATCAACCCAACAGTACAGATGTCGTGAACGAACCAGAAACTGGAGCTGAACAGGTCGGTGAAGATGGATCATCTGTTGACATGAAAGAGCGGCTAAAGAAGATGGCCTCAGTGAAGAAGAAGAAATCCTCCAAAGAGATGGATGCTGCTGCAAAAGCTGCTGCTCAAGAGGCTGCCGCTAGGAGTGCAAGGCTTGCGGCAGCAAAGAAAAAGGAGAAAAACCATTACAACCAGCAGCCAGTACGGTAAAGGACCGACTGTCATTTGGCATCTGCGTCTTAAGCATGTACTTTGTGCTGTTCATATGGCAAATGGGAATAATCTTTTGGGCCTTGTGGCTCTGATGTCTGAGGTGACTTTTAGTTGTATTTGCTGTGAACTAGAAGATTTTTCTTTTTTGAATCTTGGATTTGTTGTGGCTCCATTGCCGTGGCCACAAACATTTTGCCAGTTTTGCTTATATGATTTAAATTCATCCTTGGGTGAGTGATAGATGCTTATAGTTGGGTATTAGCCTATATGTCCACCCTCGAAGATAGCAGCTAGGAAATCTTTATGGATATCTCAGACCGTGAGCAGACTGACGCATCCTCCTGGCTGATGTAGAAGTAAGACCCGGAGGCTGTAGAAATTTTTGTGCTTATCATCAACGAGGGTTGGCAATTCTTGTTTGCGTGTTGTGTTTGTGTTGACTATTCTATCACTACGTGTCGTTTGAGAGGACAAAAATAATATATATATATATATACACATATATATGCACAATGTTTTCTATTCAAAATGAATGAAATTGTATCAATTCTTGTCGGTTATGGTTAAGTCCAGCCGTGTCATGTCGGATTCATGTCTCTCAACGCGTTTGTGTTGGGTTCGACTAATGTTCTCATGTTGCGTTGGAAATTTTTCATTACTATGAGAAAACCTGCTTGAGGACGTGCATCTCTCGTTCGGTTGCGAGCTCGGTACGCGCCCTTGTCTATTGCTTCGATTTTGGGCAGATGGAAAGATTGAAAAACTTTGGAATGTTTGCGGTGTTTCTACATACGGAGAGATTGAGAAAGCTGAGGGATAGTCAGGGGAGTAATGCCATGCTTGCACACATTGATTTATAGATCTATACCTCGAATTTAAGAAGTAGATGTCCAAGGAGTTTTGAGATCTCCAGCAACAAAACAGGAAAATTAGTTACTCTTCAATTCTGGGTTCGCATGTTCGCATTTTTGGTCTTAAATGAAGAGAAGAGTTTGGAAGGCCCATTTCTTGCTCGGGCTATACAAGAGCCTACTGGCCATTGCGAATGTGTGGCTGCATTTCTTTCGTCAATAATAGTTGCAAAACTATGTAAGTTTAATTTTTTTGTGTCTCTGTTGACACGACCCAAAATCTAGACCCAAAATCTAGGCCCAGACATGAAGCAGCTAATAGCCGAGGCTAGGTCATGACATACATACATAACATGTAAGGCTCAATCAATACAATGCTTACCAAGCTTATCAATCATGAATATCATAACAAAACCATCCGCAGACAAAGTTCATTGATTGGAATTTTTTAGGAGTTTATCCATTTTTTAGTTAATAATGGACAAGGTTCATCGCATGTGGCAATGATTGATTGATTCAAAACATGAAAAAAAATGTTGGAGAGTGAGTCGAGGAGGTTCATCGGTTAGATGATAACTATAATTAAAGGATCCCGAGCAGTTAAAAATTATCCCTAGAATGGCGTGCAAGTAAAGAGGCAATTGGAGATTCTTGCGAAATGAGATTAGGATACATAATAGAATGACTCATTAGAGATATAAAAGGAATCAAAATAGAACACAAGATTCCAACCTCACACATTCCACGCAAGCAAGACCCTAAGGGAAAAAAACCCCACAGCATCAATTTCAAAAGGCCCATTAGATTTTGAAGATGAGAAGATTGTTCGTAATAGATTGATTTGTATTAATTTTAGTTAAGTTTGAATTGCAAATTTAGATCCTCAATTCGATATTTTGTCTTCGATTACAAATTTTTTCCAGCTATGTCTTGTTTATCTTTCTTCCTTCTCTACACGCATTATTGATTTCCATATAAAAATTATGATTTCAATTGTCCAGCAAGTATGACAATAAAAAAATATATTACGTCATCCGTTTGATTTCAATTGAGTTTTTTATGCAACTGCCTTTTCGTTTTCCAGTTATTTGTCTGCACACTATTCGGTAATTTGAGTTTCCCAAAGTCCTTAAAGCTTCAAAGCATTTTAGAGACTTCTCACTTTTGATTTCAAGTCACATTTTCGATACTATAATTGGCCATCCTTGATCTTCGACTCGACTTAAATAATTGAAACCATCGAGCTTCGGAAGACCGCGCGGTGACTTCATAAAAAATGCACGCAGCAATCTCTCGTCTCTTGTCGTATGTTGTCATTTGTTTTAGGAAAACAAAGCCAGCAGCCATTCAGTGTCTGAAAACTTTGTTGACTCTTGCCTTTTTTCTTAAGAAAACATTCTGGAAGCAGATCACAACATGATTCGCGTGAGATTTGACTGAAAACCTTTCTGTGTCCGACGGGCCATAAGCACTAACAGGCACGTGATCCAAGCAAGGTTCATATCAATTGACATGTTAACATAACTCGGACTCGAAAGAATGTAATTTCTTATTAATTCAACTCATTATCTTTATGCATCATTATCCATTCTTCCTCAATTCATTATGTTTTTGCATCATTGCCAACTGTTCTATAAACTTAAATAAAGGCGTAATTTATTATTTAAATATTTCAACATTCCTGTTTACCTAGTATATTTATACATCATTATCGGTTGTTCTAAAAATTTAAATTATTAGATAAATGCGTGATTTATAATTTAAATATTCTATCACTCCACAATACTTATTGCTTAGTATTAGCTATAAAAATTGAATTCGGAAGACAAAGGAGGTTTGACATAATTTGAATTCAGATATTCAACTCTGATAAATATTTGATAGGATAATTCTTGTTCTAAAATTTAAACTATCAATGAATATTTATTATATTATTTAAATATTATAACAAAATTCTCGCATCCCTTACCAATGGAATAGCCTTCCACGCGACAATAGCTTCCGCCACTTCTATGGCTTCCAACTTCGATAGATTCGCCACCACCACCCACCAACCTTTCCCTATAGAACCTTGCTGGTACTACTCCCACGGCGGCGGCATCGTCATCATAACTCTCCTCAAGAAGAGCTCCGTCACCACGAAGCTCAGCAATGCCTATCGCGGGGCCCTCCCGCCGCCATTTCCGAATCATCCGTCGTCTCGTCTCCCTTCTTCCTAACCGGCGACCGGCGGGGGCGATCCGTCGCCTTCCACGAGCTTCCGCTGACGAAGAAGGCAAGCTAAAGGCCACCGCGGTCATTTCGCCCCCGTTGCCGCGGGGGCAATTTGGTCAGGACGCTCCCCCAAAATATTCTCTCGCGCTCTCTCGCTCCCTCTCTCTCTCCACTTCTTCCCTCTCAAGAAAAACCCAAAAATTAAAGCCAACGTCTCAAGCAAAGCCCCCCCCTGTCACTCCATCTCTCTCTCTCTCTCTTCCTCTTTCTCTTTCAAGCGAGCGAAGCTCGCATCAATCGAGACCGGCAGCGAACGCATCGACGAGTAAGCAATTCCCACGCTTCGTACCTTTCGTGCTTCTCGCCGTCGTCTTCTTCTTCTTCTTATTGTAGTTCCGTGTTCTGCTGAGCTGATTTTTTTCGGGCCTATGTGCTTGTGCGATCGAGTGGGTGCCGAGTTTTCGAGGCTCCGATTCGTGGGTAATGGAAAATTTTCGGTTTTTTTTTTTCCTATTTCAATTTTCGTGCTGTGGGCTCTGGGGCTCGTTGGCGATAGAGTCGAGGTGATTGGCAGGCTGCGAGGGGAGTGACTTGCTGAAATTCAGCTCAAAGAACGAGAGGACCGCGGCAGTTTTTTTTTTTTTTTTTTTTTTTTTTCATTTTCTTGGATGATTATCGTGTTTTTAGGATCCGGTAACTCCTAGAAACGATTTCGTTCGCTTGTTTTCGGCTTCGGAGGGAGTGTTTTCACGGTTTCTGGACTTCTGCGCGGCGTTCGTTTCGTTTGGGGATCGTGGAATGACTTTTGTTCGTTGGTTTGGTTTAATTATATGACAGGTTTTGAATGCTTGACCAACGGGGGCCGTTTTGATGCTTGTAGGGGACTAAGAGCATTATTCTTGGTCTTAGTCCCCAGCAGATGAGCTGCGACGGCACGAGATTATCTAGTTGGGGATAATGAGTATAAGGCTTCACAGCCCTTTTCTTGGTGTTCCCCTTTCTAGCTCGAAAAATAAAAGAAGCAATGTCGACTTTTCCAGACCAGAAAGAAAGCAAAATCGACGGGCGAATTGGAAGTGTAAGTGCTCTAAGCCAAACCCCTGGGTATCCAGGGCGATTTGGTTCTCTCACTTTTACAGGAAAAATGTGGAGTTACTAAAGAAGAATCTTGGGTCGAGAAGTGGATCGATTGTTAACTGTGTCGAGGAACCTTTTTCTAGAAGCAAGGCGCTGGTAAAGTCTTTGACACCACCTCTTTGGCACGAGGGACTAATATTATTTAGGTGTTCGATATTTGTTGCCGTGATATCTGGGGTCTGCTTATTGGTATGGTATGGGAAATCAAAAGCCAAGGGTTTCATTGAAGCCAAGCTTTTGCCTTCTGTTTGTTCACCCTCAGTGATTATATCCAGCGCGAACTTGACTTTGGAAAGGTTAGAAGGATTTCTCCTTTAAGCATAACCTTGGAGTCATGTTCTTTTGGTCCTCATTTGGAAGAATTTTCTTGTGGTGAGGTTCCCACCATTAAAATTCGCATTCGACCTTTTTCTAGTTTGAGGAGGGGAAAGATTGTCATCGATGCTGTTCTATCCGATCCATGTCTCTTGGTTGCGCAAAAGAAGGATTTTACTTGGTTAGGAATTCCTTCATCAGAGGGGAGTCTGCAGAGGCGGTCTTCTTCTGAAGAAGGCATTGACTATCGAACGAGAACTAGGAGAATTGCTTGGGAGGAAGCGGCTGCTCGGTGGGCTAGAGAAAGGGATGATGCAGCTAGGCAAGCTTCAGAGATTGGTTATGTAGTCTCCGATAAAGGCTCTGGTCCATCCAAAGAAAGTGCTAAAGAGATGGAAAGTAATTTCACAAAATCTGTGAGTTCCGAGTCCTTTTCATGCATGGAGGAGAAGATGCATTGGAGTGATCATCATTGTATGGACACCAGTGTTGATTATGATATGAGGCATGCAGATCTAGAGAAATCATTTGGTGTGAAAGTACCTGACTCTGGACTGAACTTCTGGTCTACATTGATCAAACGAGTTCGAAAGCACAAGAGGAAATCTAATGGCGGTAGTTGTTCTGAAGATGTTCTTGCTGCTAAGAACAGAATGCTCAAGCGCAGTGCAACAGCAGCAGCTTCTTATTTCCAGAGACTATCTCAAAGGACTTCTGATGAGACCTCACAATCACTTGCAGGTTATAATTTTATGGATGTCAAGAGTTCTATACAGAAAAGTCAGGCGGGTATTGTCGATGTCTCTGCGACAAGTGTCAAAGGACAGTTGACAGATGATACCCATATCGGTGAATGTCTCAAAACTTCAGAATTGGATCATCTTACAAAGAACAAAGATGAAAATAGACCTAATCGTAGTTTGAATTTTGTATATGATCCATTTTTCATGATATTTGGTAGATGGAATGGAGTGGAAAAACTCAGGCACAGTTCTTCAAGTGTAAAGGTGGCTGAAAAAGTTGATGCTAAATACGACAATACTAGTGTTGACATTGTCAATCAACATGCTGATCATAATATTGAGTATGCAAAGGGTGATACAACGTATCAAGATTCAGCTCTTGGCAAAGCTGACCGCTTGGTTGCAATGCAGCAGCCCTTGCACCCATGGCATCTGAATCTCAATTTTCCTTCATCTTATGGAAAAATGGCTGACCGGTTCTTCAATAGCTTTGCTGACGCCTTGGGGAAGCTGAAGTCAACAGTTGCTCCAAAAGTTGAAGATGTTGTTGCGGAACTTGTTGATGGAGCTGAAGTAGCACAAACTGAAGGCATCAGCAAGATGCTTCCTGTTACTTTGGACTCGGTTTACTTCAAAGGTGGGACATTAATGCTGCTTGCTTACGGAGACAAGGAGCCCAGGTGTGTATTGTTTGGATAATGCCGGTTTTCTCCTTGAAATTTGGTTGAGCCTCCTTATTATTGTTTATTCTGAATACTATCCTTGTCCTATTTATTTGTTTACTCATGTTCCAAATTAGTTATTTTGTTGTGCAATTAATAATTATTCTATGCCGAGGTAGATGAAGTAAACAATCAAAAGTGATCAATACTGGATAGGTTTTTGCTGATATATTGTTTGATTGCATCTTGAGATTTGGTTGTACAATGCCTGAAGCTGAGGATGTGTTGAGAATATTCTTTGGTCGGTACTGTTGGTCTTAGCGTGAGTTTTTCAGGTGTAGTGCTGCCTAAGTACAACAATATAGATCAATCCCTTTGATATTGCTTAACTCAAGTTTCCTTGCCGTGACTATTTCCCTGATGAGAGTGAGTAATGTGTCTCAATGTGTCCTAAGTTCAATGATGGCTTTCTGCATACTAGAAAGGACTTGATTATGGTCTCCCAAATTGATATTGTCTTAAATCATTGTTTATGGTTGCGCACATTGTTTAAGAGTTGCTTTTCACGTTACGGTCACACTATCATTTGCTATATCAATGTCCTGTCATGTGAGTTTGTTGATCTTATACGTATATTATATTTTATGGCAGTCAGTGATACGACTATGTGCTGCCTCTATCACTTCGGTTAACAAGAAAGACAAGTTATACTTTCTGAGTGGCAATAAGTTCTCCCTCTTCAGTGCAATATGTTTTATTTGGTTTATTGATCATGTGAAAGAGCAAGCTTGTTTGCCTTTGAGCTTATCATCATCAGTGTTCTGCATATTTTGGCATCTAATCTACTGCTAACCCTAAGTGCTGTGATGGTACTTTCTGGGGAATGTGGTTTGTTTTTTTGGACATTTCATATGAACTTTCTGCAGTCCTCTTTCTATTGTCAAAAATAATGTGTTCTCCTAGCGGAGTGGCATCCTTTGACTTTAACTTGAGTAGCGTAACCTCATAGTTTACTGTCCCATGGCGTGATTTTTAGTTAAAGCTACAACATAATCATTTTTCTTTTGCACTTGGGTGATTTGTTAATAAAGAGCATTTCCCAAGTGTAAGTGATCCTATTCTTGCTTCTTTTACCTTTACTGTTAGTTTCTCATACTGTTGGCATACGTTCTATATAATACGTCTATCGGTATTGAATTAAAGTATTCTGGGATTGAAAGATGCTTGTGCATAAATTATCAACACGGAAGTGATAATATGGTAAAATCTGGTTTGGGTGGAAAGAAACTTGGAATCTTTGTGAAGTTCTGATGCATGACCAATTTTGTATGTCATCTCTTTATTGGTAATTGATGTCACTCTCCGACTTAATCCAGAGAGATGGACAACACAGATGGACATGTGAAGTTTCAAAAGAATTATGGCCTCATTCATGTTCAACTGAATGGTAATTGTCAGATGTGGAGATCAGATTCAATGTCTGAAGATGGTGGTTCACTGTCTGCCAATGTTTTTGTTGACATTCTCGAGCAAAAATGGCATGCCAATCTAAAGATAGCTCACCTTTTTGCTCCAGTAAGTTTGTGGCCAGATGTAAACGTGAAATGCAAAGGACTTGCATTGTGCTGCCTAGGAGGTGGCAAGTATCTCATGCCTAATGTTCTGCCTGTCATTTTCTGCAGCTTTTTGAAAGGATTTTAGAAATCCCATTACATGGGCGAAAGGTAGAGCCACTGGTGAGGTGCTTCTCTAACTTCAACCTCTTCATCTCTTTTTGCTTTTTTCATCCATAAATGATTTTCATCCGCTTCTCAATATGGTATGATTCCTTTCATTTCTCTCCATATGCCTTGAGGAAGTTTAGGTTAACTTAGAGCAAGAAGCATTTCGTAGGTTAAGATGCTATTTTGCCGCCATCACAATTTCTGCCTGCTGAAGAACATTCTCTTCTTCAGCAAATATTGCTATACATGATGATTGCGTCGATCGCTGTTCTTAATGGGATGCTTTTATGAGTGAATATATATTTCAAGACATCATGAAACAGATTGAGTGAGTTGATTAGCCAACATTCTCGCAAGACTTGATGGTGCTACTAATGAGTCCTCCTTTAGGCCTTTTTTGTTGCAATTTGGCCTTTCATAGACCTAGGCAGCAGTAAATTATATATACTAAAGCACAAGTCGTTAATCCCAAGAATGCCTAGGCAAGGTTCCATCGGGAGTTTTTTGGACGACCTTGAAGGAAAGTGGTCCACTCTATATCACAGAACTGCCCATTCTGTATAACAAGCCCAATGTTTATCGACAAGAGATGGAGTCTAAGATGCATTGTTAAGCTGGTATTTTAGATTTAGTGAAGTTAACCAACTTATATAAGAGTTGGAGAGCATCTGAAATCAATCTGTGGACAGTTTTGTCAGCAAGTAATTCAATGATTAGGCAAGAGCAACATACATGATTCGGTGACTGTTTCTGAGAATACTTCTGTGCACAAGCATCTTTAAGTCCTTCTCTGTTCCCTTTTGTCCTTTGCTTTTCCTCTTCCTTTTGTTATTTTTTCTTGAAGGCTCTGCTTTTTTTGCAGGTTCATATGTGCATGTCCAGAGGAGAGACATTTCCAAATATTTATGGTCAACTTGATGTGATGGGATTGGCTTTTCAGCTATATGATGCTCCATCATGGTTTTCTGTATGTCCTGGGTTAATTTTTGCCAATTTGACATTAGTTGGCCATAAACTGATAAATCATAGTTCTCTAATATGAGAGAGAAGACACACACATGAGCATCTAGCACAGTGCAATTCTTTCTCTGATATTCTTGAGTTATTATCACTATCTATGGTTGTCGTGCACTTGCACATTTAGCATAACTGATGAACTTTCTTTCTCTGATATACTTAAGAAAATTTATTAGTGTTCAGCATGGCTTCAAAAAGTAGAGGTTTTGTTTTTTCTGAAATTGCCTATTGTATCTCTTCTATAGGATGTTTCGGCAAGTTTATCTTTGCGCGGTCAAAGAATATTCTTACACAATACAAGTGGATGGTTTGGCAGCGTTCCCCTGGAAGCTTCTGGAGATTTTGGCATTAATCCTGATGAAGGAGAATTTCACGTAATGTGCCAGGTATGTGTTAACCTCAACATAGATTTTAAGTTGCACCTCTGATGCTTGTAGTTTGCACCTGCTTTTTGGATAGACATTGTGGTAATTGCTTAAAATATATTAATTTCATTGAATCTTCACTTTGAGAAATTAATGGACCGCTATATCCTGTATTGTGATAACCGGGAATAAATGTCTCCAAATTGGATGTTTTTCTTCTTTGCTGAATGAGATGTATTTATTTTACTGTCAATTGGATTTGTTACTGAAAATAGCAGTTCAAAAAGAAATGTTCGTCTTATTTTTATTTTAAACATTTGTGCTTGGAATCGTTGAATCATCAACACCACGTCATTGCCCATTTATTTACTGCTGGCAAGCTGCCATTACCTCAATAGCTATTGTTTGTGTCATGTCTGCTGCCTTTGCCACTATTATCACCATTGCTGCCAATGACAGGAAATCTTTGTTGCCATTGTCACCACTGTCTCAAATTGCCCCTGTGAACACGATATTTATTTTAGAGGCCATAACCACAGACCATGTCCTTGGTCTCCCCAGCCACTGCAAGCACTATAGCTGTAGGCATCCTCATTGGTGCAGTCACAATCTCCTTATTACATTTACCAGTGTAAACATATAACGTAGAATGAGTCAATCAATAACAACTTAAGCTTTTAGAACAAAAAATTGCATAGTCAACTTTACTAGAGTATCAGAGTCAATGGTCTCAAGTTCAATTCCTCACTTTCACTGACTATGGGTTTTCCTTCTTTATATGGCAACGGGATCAATAGTTCTTTCGTTGACAGATACCAGGTTTGCATGCCAAAGTGCTTTCTCCTCTTACCAACCTGCATGTGAGGGGGAGTGTAACATGTGAAATAAAATCTATGCTGTTTATTTATGCCTTAAGATTTTAGAACAAAAATCCTGCAATCAAATTAATTAACCAGCATAGCCAACCTTGTGGTTAAATACCACTGCCGCTTGGCTGTACTTCACTGCTAGTGTGGATGGCTATGCCAGCTCATAGTACTTTGATAGATGCAGCCTCCACCACTGCCAGCACCTGTGCCACCTTACAATTACCAGTACCATTGATTGTAGCCATTATTAACCATTGATCGAAGTCGCAATGGTGAGTTTAGGTTATAACTGAACTAAGGACAGTTAGCTATATATATATGAGGTGAAAAATTTTGGGAATGAATATTAAGGAGATAATGAAGATAAATTAGTATCATCTGTTTTTTACTCAGCCAGGTCCACCTACGAGTTACCGGTTTACTAGTCCTAATTCCACTAAAGTTTGTGCTGACGTTTGCTATTTTTTCATGAGTGTCTCTTCGTCTGGCTAGTTTAGTTTTAGATAGCAGCTCAAAATAATAATTTCCGTTGCACTTGGCAGTTTTTTCTGGTGGGTAGGCAGGTGTCTTCATCTGTGTGCATGTATCCATGTTTCCTAAATTGACTGAAAATTATCGGATGTGACAGTGCATGAGTCATTAAGTGGTTCTTTGCCTTTCTCCATGCCATGCACTTGCCTGCACATTGCTGTATTAGATAAATAACAATGAAACTGTGTCCTTGAGCAACATTATGGCACTCAATGTTCAAATTTCACTTTCTAAATTCTATAAATGCCCCTTCTTATCATGTTTATTATCCATAAAGGGTTACTTCTCTTTTGGGTTGAGAATGGTCATGTGGAAGCTGGTGCTATTTGGAAATAAGATATACCATGTTATTTTCCTTTCGATAATATGAGTAACTGAACAGGAAGATTGCTCTGAAGGGTATGAGTTTGAGTCATAATATGTTTTCTGTTTGCCTTTAATGTCACAGCTCTATGACTGCATGGTTGTGTCAGTTTTGTTTTCCACATTTGGCTACCTGTTCATTCTAATGATTGCCCTTGCTTCTAATGACTGCCCTTCCTGTCTCTTTTTTTCAGGTTCCTTGTGTCGAAGTGAATGCCTTGATGAAAACTTTCAAGATGAGACCTCTATTATTTCCGGTATGAATTAACTTGAGAAATCTTAATTTAGCTATGTGATAGCTATTGCTTGTTGGCAGGGGAGAAGGAGACAGGACGCTTTCTTTTGCCTTTCTTAGCTTCCTTAAATTTTCTTTTGACCGTTTCTCTTGGCTGCAGCTTGCTGGTTCAGTAACTGCAGTATTCAACTGTCAGGGCCCACTGGATGCTCCCGTGTTTGTGGGTAGTGGGATTGTTTCCAGGAAGATGGCTAATTCTGTTTTGGACTATCCTGCATCTATTGCATATGAAGCAATGTTGAAAAATAAGGAGGCTGGTGCAGTGGCTGCATTTGATCGAGTTCCATTTTCATATGTATCAGCCAATTTTACTTTCAACACTGATAATTGCGTAAGAATTTTTGTTATCACTTAGTCAATTGTAAAAATAGACACACTTTTATAGGAAATGCTTAGATAGTATAGTGGGATAAAGCTTGCTTCCATATTATAGGTTGCGGACTTATATGGTATCAGAGCTAGTCTTGTTGATGGTGGTGAAATCCGTGGGGCTGGGAATGCATGGATTTGTCCAGAGGTACTTCATTGACCTTTTTTGATATCCTACATATCCCTTCATGTCTAATGTATGATATATGCTGCGTCACAGGGGGAGTTGGATGACTCGGCTATAGATGTAAATTTTTCGGGAAACTTATCTTTTGATAAGATCTTGCAACGGTATATGCCGGCTTATCTTCATTCGGTGCCGCTCAAGTTGGGAGATTTAAGTGGAGAGACAAAACTTTCTGGGTCACTTTTGAGACCGTAAGAGTTGTCTACCTCTTCTCTTCTACTTTTTGGAGATCAGACTCCTTTCAGTGAGATCTTAGTAATTGTTCAGTTAGTGAATCTACATCTAGATTGCAGTTGATTTATATAAGATGGTTTATGATTATAGGAGATTTGATATCAAGTGGACGGCACCAAAAGCGGAGGGATCATTTAGTGATGCTCGTGGGGACATCATTATCTCACATGAGTATATAACTGTTAATTCTTCATCTGTTGCTTTTGAGTTGTACTCAAAAGTTCAAACATCATATCGCGATGAATACTGGCTTGAGAAAAGGGACGTCAATCTGATGAACTCTGTCCCATTTATTGTTGAAGGAGTGGACTTGGATTTACGAATGCGTGCTTTTGAATTTTTTAGCTTTGCTTCTTCTTATTTTTTTGACTCTCCAAGACCTGTGCATTTAAAAGCAACTGGAAGAATAAAGTTCCAGGGAAAGGTTACAAAGCCCTTAGGCCATGCTAATGGGCACATGAGTACTGATGACAGTTTGCAAAGTGTGCACGTGAATGTTGAAGAGAGCTCAAACAATCTTGTGGGCGACGTGTCTATCTCAGGTCTCAAACTGAACCAACTGATGCTTGCACCTCAGTTGGCAGGGCTCTTGAAAATTTCACGCGAATATATAAAGGTAACAGCCATGCTGTGTCACTTTTAGAAGTAATTTCCTCAATATACCATGGCATTGCATCTTGCTTTGTTAGGTAAAGCATTTTTTGTGATATTATCTGCTTTTCTTCTGATTTATTTAATGTAGATAGCCCCGTACATTTTTCAATATTAGTCAAGCTTCTTGCAAGTAGTGCTTGTGCAGCTTTTAAGCAGGAATAATATAGGCTTTTTAGGAGTCATTACAAAGAGCCGTTACAGTGGCTGGAAAGTTGAAAGTCTAGATATATTTGTCTACAATTCCTTTGAGGAAATATGCTATAGCATTTTTTACATTGGATGCTGCATGATTTCATATGATTTTAGTGCTCTTATGAATTAATGAATATGCTTCCTGTCTGGAGTTGGTTACATCGTTGGAATTATATCGAATTCATTATTCAATGAGGCATTAAAGACAGAATATTGAGAAGAAAACAAAGCTGTTGAAATTACAATGACTGCAGAAAAAGTAGTCCTGACGCAACTTGTATGGTTCTTATTGGATTTCATGTTCTGAAACAACTTTCTTCTAATTTTTCATTATTGTTTTTCTGATAATGCAGTTGGACGCCACAGGAAGACCAGATGAAAGTCTTGCATTCGAGGTTGTGGGTCCTCTGCAGCCTAGTGAAGAAAATCTCCAAAATGGGAAAATGTGTTCCTTCTCTCTGCAGAAGGGGCAGCTAAGAGCTAATGCTTGCTTTCGACCTCTACATACTGCCAACTTGGAGGTACTTCTGATTTCATTGGTTCTTTACAAAACAATGGAATTAGTGTTGAAGATTAACTGCTATATGCATAAATTAATATCATAAATATGACTTACAAAGTAATAATCTAATATTCCCTTTCTTGTGTTGCTGGATGTAGCTACGCCATTTGCCTCTTGATGAATTGGAGTTGGCTTCCCTCAGGGGAGTGATTCAAAGGGTAAGTTTTCATGAAGAGTTGCATGTTGATTTCAGTTCTTTTCCTTGTAGGTTGATCTTTTCAGTACACATATAGCTTCGCAAGATTAATCTTGCTTGTTCTTATACCATCTGTACACTGAACATCCTGTAGATATAAAGATCCTTCTTGGATTTGGCATCTAATGATAATTGCACTGAAAACTATACTTGCATTTTTAGAGCCAGTATCCTCACCTGTATATGAGTGAAGAATCATGAATTTGATTGGCAAATTTGAGGTTTTTAGCTGTCAGAGGCAATGTAACAGCCTTCTTATAATTCCTTACAAGATGTGAAAATGGGAATTTCTTATTTTATGGTTACTAGAACACTGAATTATTTTGAAGGGTTATGTAGTTAGCATGACTTGCCTCTTCTCCACTCAAAGGATCTGCATTATGTTCTCGGGTATAGGAATATATTTGAGATTGGTGATAACATTTGAGCTGTTGCTCTTTCTGCTGCTGTTTCGTTGTCAGGCAGAAATCCAGCTTAATCTTCAGAAAAGAAGGGGTCATGGAGCTTTATCTGTGCTTCAGCCAAAATTCAGTGGTGTGCTAGGGGAAGCTCTTGATGTAGCTGCTAGATGGAGTGGAGATGTTGTGAGTGCCCAGACTCACCTTCCTTCATTTTCTTTTCATCCCTAGATGTTTCTCAACACTTACATTTTGATCAGTTAATTTGTTAGTTGAGAACATCATGATCAGCATTATGGTTGTTCGATGTTTGGCAATTTCTTTGCCTGACATCCCACTTTACCTGCTTTGCAGGTAATTTATATGCATACTAGTTGCACAAGAGAACATCTGCAATTCTTGTACTTCTTTTCCTTGCTTGCATATAAACTCTTAGCTAAACTATTTTCCTAGATATTTATTTTGGACTCATAAATAGCATCACGGTCTTTATGTTTTTAAAGCTTCATTGGCGTGCTTTGTCTCTAATTTTGTAGCATTATATTGGTTAAATGTTGGAACTTTAATCTCTTATTCCGTGGGATTGTAATCTTTAGTCAACTTTGAAGGTTATGTCTCCCGGAGGCAGTCAATGCACAGGCTTCTATTTTACAGTTGGTCATGAGAAGGTTGCCCATTCATGACTTAAATCTTTGGCTAACATTCTTGTTCCTGTTTTTCAGATTACAGTTGAGAAAACCATTCTAGAACAAAGCAATAGCCGATATGAACTTCAAGGCGAATATGTCTTGCCTGGCAGCCGGGAACGAAGCCCTACCGGTAAAGAAACTGGTGGCTTGTTGAAAAGAGCAATGACAGGGCATTTGGGTAGTGTTATATCTTCTGTGGGAAGATGGAGAATGAGACTTGAAGTTCCTCGGGCTGAGGTTGTTGAGATGCTTCCACTGGCGAGACTTCTTTCTCGAAGCACAGATCCGGCTTTTCATTCTAGATCAAAGGTTGTATTTCTCTCAATCAGTTGTGTTTGAACTTAAATTGAAACTGGTGAAAGTACCATACTTGCAGAAATCTTGACGAACTTTATTTACTCTAGAAAAAGAGTTGATATACTCTGAAGTAGATAATCTAATAGGAAACCATATTCTGAAACCTGGAACAAGTGAAGTCTGGCTTCAAACCAGTACCGTAATATGGGTTAGGAAACTAGTAAATTACAATACTCCATAGGATGTCCAAAGAGACTGCTGAGCATCCTCTAACTTTATTTGTTGTTGCTTTGCTTTTGTGAACTTTCTTTCTCTTCTTTTGTTCTGATCAAATTATCTCCATTAGTTTCCCCTTATTGTTCTAGGTTTTACCCTTTTATTCCACTCAAAATTTTACCATCAAAATTCATTGTACCATCTGGTTTGCACTTATTTGCAGGATTTTTTTATTCGAAGTTTGCAGTCTGTGGGATTATGTACTGAAAGCGTACAAGAACTCCTTGAGGTACTTTATTTCCGGTTGTTTTAAGAAGCAGCATTGCTAGATGGCTACTGTTTGATGCTTGGAAAGCTCAATATGTTTATTATTTTGAAGCTGTATCAGTAAGCATGATGTTTAATTATCTGTGTCTCAGGTGATACGTGGGCACTATAGTCCAGCAAACGAAGTGATCCTTGAAGACTTAGCACTTCCTGGGTTGGCTGAACTTAAAGGTCGCTGGCATGGCTCTCTTGACGCAAGTGGTGGAGGGAATGGGGATACAATGGTAGATATCTTTCCTTTAAAGAATTATTACTATAGCCAAAAACACTGAGATCTCTGAAGCACAAGATCAGACACTGGCTTTGAAATAGGGAGCCCGTTGTGCTCGTATGACCGGGAAAAATTGAATTCATTTAGCAGGGGACAAAAGTCTTTTGTGCTTAGATGAAGTAATTTGCCTTTTCCTGTTTGGAAATAGGTTTTTTGCCTGTCAATTTCTCTTAGTTACAATCTTAGCCGCTGTCATAACTGAATCTCAATACCACTAAGTTTTACATTCTTTCTTTTTTTTTTTCCTTTCTGTCTTCCAGCATAGGACATGGTCCATGTGATCCTGTGATGTTGAAATTTCTGGACGTACTTCCAAATTCTTTGATATGTGTAGATGGGACAATGAAAAGTTACAATGTCTCTTTGATTTAATTTCAGAAACATTTTTTATGGCATATTGCTTAGTTATCCTCTTTCCAATTCTGCAATTTCTTGGCTCATCTTGCTCAAGACAACTATTTGTACCGCATGAATCCTACAGGCAGATTTTGACTTCCATGGAGAGGACTGGGAATGGGGACCTACAAAACTCAGCGGGTTCTGGCAGTTGGTGCATACAGCAATGATGATGGATTGCGGCTGGACAATTTTTTTATCCAAAAGGATAATGCCACAATCCATGCTGATGGAACTTTGTTAGGCCAAAAAAATAACCTGCATTTTGCTGTTCTAAATTTTCCTGTCAGTTTAGTCCCTACTGTCATTCGCATTGTTGACTCTTTAGCTACTGATGTCATTGATTCTTTGCATCAATTACTAGCACCAATTAAGGGTATTCTTCACATGGAGGGAGATCTTAGGGGTAGTCTGGGTAAACCGGAATGCGATGTCCAAGTGAGACTTTTGGATGGTGCTATTGAAGGCATTGATCTAGGACGTGCTGAGATTGTTGCATCCTTGACCTCTTCCAGCCGTTTTCTGTTCAATGCGAAATTTGTACCGGCAATCCAAAATGGTCATGTGCACATTCAAGGCAGTGTTCCTGTTATGTTTGTCCAAAATAATGTCCTTGAGGAGCAAAACATTGATAGAGACAAAACTGAAGCTTCTTGGGTCTCTGGCTGGACGAAGGAAAGTGGTCGAGCATCTCTGGATGATACTGGTGAAAAGAAAGCCTCTAGAGGTAGAAGTGAAGATGGGTGGGATACCCAATTAGCTGAAAGCCTCAGAGGTTTAAACTGGAATATCCTAGATGTTGGGGAAGTAAGGATTGATGCTGACATAAAAGATGGGGGCATGATGTTGTTGACAGCTCTATCTCCATATGCCAATTGGCTTCATGGCAATGCAGATATAGTGCTTCAGGTGAGTCCAAAGGGATTTGTTAGTGTGTTTCTTTGACATGATGAAACTGTTTATAATTTGTTGATGCAAACTTCCATTCAGTGTGATTGGTTTGCCTTGACGCTTACCACTCACTGATGAACAGGTCAGAGGTACAGTCGAACAACCCCTGCTTGATGGATCTGCATCTTTTCATCGGGCTTCTGTATCTTCACCCGTGCTCCGTAAACCACTCACAAATCTTGGTGGCACGCTTCATGTGAAATCAAATAGGTTATGTATTGGTGTGTTAGAGAGCAAAGTAAGCAGGAGAGGTAAATTGTTCATAAAGGGAAATTTGCCTTTCAAGACAAGTGAAGCATCTCTTGGCGATCAAATCGACTTGAAGTGTGAAATATTAGAAGTACGAGCCAAGAATATTTTAAGGTGATCAATTCAATTCAAATGAAGCATCTCTTTTTCAGTTTTCTTCAGCTGCCAAAGTTATGATAGCTGATGGTTGCTGTGTTTTTGGTTATTGATTTTGGTCTTGTTTTCATTATTACATCATGGTCTCTACCCCGGAAGATGATTGGGAAATATCTTTTATTTCTTATTGTCCATTTGTGACCTTTTGAGCTTATGATTTCTCTGTATTTCTGATGCTTGCATATACGTGATCAGTGGTCAGGTTGACACACAGATGCAAATAACTGGTTCCATTTTGCAACCAAACATTTCTGGGAAAATTAAATTGAGTCACGGAGAAGCATACTTACCTCACGATAGGGGCAGTGGAGCCGCACCTTTTGATAGATTGGCCTCAAAGCAGTCCCGGCTCTCTGTCGGTGGTGTGAATCGTGCATTTGCTTCAAGATATGTTTCCCGGTTTTTTAGTGCAGAGCCTGCTGCTTTGCGAATTGGATTCTCTCCACGTTCAGGTGATACATTGTTTTTTATGTGAAATATGGACATCTGGACTTGTAAGACAAGCTTAATTTGTTGAATTGTGCTTCTTCTGAAATATACTTAGACTTGGTTATTAAGAAAAAGTTTTTTTCTGGGATGCTAGTGTGTTCCTACCAAGGATTTTCATGTTTCACAAAACAGACAGTATATCAAGGGCTTAGTCCTAAGAGTATTAATCCCAAAGACAAAAGATAAGAAGGAGAGGTGCAAAATCATCAAAAGGACAACGTCTTCACATATATTGAGAGTTGAGTGATAAAGGAAATAGCTGCAAATGAAGGAGGAGCTCCTGATTATATGACATGACAGCTTTATTGAATTCCCCTTCTGTTCAACACAATTAAATATTCAATGAAGGTGCTCTCAATATGACTAGTTAGCCCAGTATAAATTTCTAACTAGAAGGAAAGAAAGTGTGCATAATCTTATTACAGGAGTTAATATCATTGCAATTCTCCCCTTCCAGTAAAATCAGCTGAAGTTAAGAAGGAAACGGATCGAGTAAACATTGCACCAAAAGTAGATGTACGCCTCAGTGATTTGAAGCTCGAACTGGGGCCAGAGCTGAGAATTGTGTATCCTTTGATTCTCAATTTTGCTATCAGTGGAGAGCTCGAGCTTAATGGCCTTGCTCATCCCAAGTGGATAAAACCCAAAGGCATCCTGACATTTGAAAATGGGGATGTGAATCTTGTTGCAACTCAGGTGCACCATTTGTTTTCACCATTTCCTATTTTGGTGCTGCATTCGCTCTGCTTTATCATCTGTATCCTCACGCCTGATTTTTGTTGGAAACTCCATCCAGGTGAGGCTGAAGAAAGAGCATTTAAACATAGCCAAGTTTGAGCCTGAGCATGGACTAGATCCAATGCTAGACTTGGCTTTGGTTGGATCAGAGTGGCAATTTAGGATCCTAAGTCGAGCAAGTAATTGGCAGGATAATTTGATTGTGACCACCCGCTCTGTGGAGCAGGATGGCCTCTCACCTACTGAGGTAGTTATTAATAACATTTACGGCTCTGCTTACTTACTTAGTAGTACTCTTTTGAATGATTGGTAAGCCAGTCAAGGCAAGAGATTCTGCGCTATACAAAAATTGCCTCAACTTTAAGTAAGTGCATGCACCAAACAAGTTTGCTTTGTTTCCATTGTCGCCATCCACCACATAATCCATTTGCTCATATCAGAATGATGGGATCAAATTTTTTTACTCTTCTCCTTGTTTGTGATGGCATGTGTGGTGGTGACTTTGGAATTGGTTTTCTTGATTGCATGTTGTTCCTGCAGGCAGCTAGAGTCTTCGAGAGTCAATTGGCAGAGTCTATCTTGGAAGGTGATGGTCAGCTCGCATTTAAAAAGCTTGCAACTGCGACTCTTGAAACACTGATGCCAAGAATAGAGGGAAAGGGAGCGTTTGGCCACGCTAGGTGGAGAATGGTCTATGCACCACAGATCCCGAGTCTGCTCTCTCTTGATCCTACAGTTGATCCTTTCAAATCTCTAGCCCATAATCTTGCATCAGGTGCAGAAGTTGAAGTTCAGCTTGGTAGACACCTTCAGGTTTGCAACTCTTTACCCTTAGCTCATGTTTAGTTCTATGTTTTGACATTGAGTCACACATCCAGTCGTGGCTGTTAATTAGTACGCTCCATGGCCAAAGCCAGCAAGTATCGTAGTATATCTCTTGTGCAATGTTCCCATTAATTCCTGCCTACGTATGCTAGTGGTCCCAAAATACCTAGCATCGATGAAGCAGCTGATTCTCTAGAGGAAAAGGAAAAAAATTGATGAAATTGCAAAAAACAATTGTCACCTTTCGCTAATGTGCCAGATGAATATTGTAGTTTAAACTGTTCTATTGCTTGCGTTGCAATTTACTAGTAACGACTAGGATAGAGATGGGAGCTTGTGGACACTGGTTCTTCAGATTTCATGAGGTAGAATTAGGTCTCTTGTTGATTGTTGAGAACCATCTTTTCTTCAAAAACACTATTAATCACATTAATATATTTGACATCTCAATACACAACGTCTTCCTGGTTTTATTTTCTCTAGGCCTCTGTCGCGAGGCAGTTGAAGGATCCAGAGAAGGCGATGCAATGGACCTTGATTTACCAGCTCACCAGCCGCCTGCGGGTGCTTCTGCAATCCGCTCCTACCCAATGCCTGCTCTTCGAATATTCTGCCACCTCCCAGGATTAGACCGTCATGCATCTGCGGACTCAACCCAGAGGTGGTTAAGCTTCTTTGCCCCTTGGCTTGGGGATTGTGATATTAGGTGCTGTAAATATGTTTAGTCATTCTTTCGCTCGGAAATCATCGAGCCCACATGTTCTTTTTGCCTTGTAATGTACAGTAGCAGAATGCTGGCGACCCGTTACATAGCTTCGTCATTCATTATCACGTTCTAATCGAAGAAAGGGGAAAGATCAAATTGATTCCCCGTTGAGTGCTTTCGCACACAAATAAGTTAAGTTGTGCAGAATTTTTTGAGTGAAGTCTTATTTGTGTGGCTGAATGCAACTTAAATTCGGATTTCGTCACTCAGTTTTAACAGCACCGGGAGGATTCATGCGTGTGGAGTGATGCAAACCATTTCACGGATCAGAGAAAGCGATGAACCAAGTGATTATAGGAAGAAGAATCAATTACCACTTGCTGTATGATCAGGCGGTTGCTTTTGCTTCCATAACAAGTTGTGCGGCAGTCACCGGAAAATCAAATCATGTCAGCCCGTCGGTTATCATTCGGCTCGAGCACCGGGACCTGAGGCCGGGCCCAATTTGATGCCCAGGGCTTGTCATAGGGGGGAAAAAAATTTATGCATAAATGGGCTGGGCTTCACAACAAGATATCTCTTCCATGCCCGCCAAAGAGTGCCCTTTGGGCCCATATGACTCAGGCCGACCTGGGAGGCATGGACCTCGAGGCCCATTATCATGTCTATGGGCCTACTCGGGTATGAGCTACATGAAACTCCCGGCCCAATGTCAAGGTGGGCTGGGACTGTAGTTGGGCCCTAAAAACCATGCCCAAGGTTACTCATTGGGTCGACCGAGACGGTCACTTCACGGGTTAATCACGACAAGACCTTCAGGCACAATGGGCTGGGCTACTTAGGCCGGGATAGGCCCGGCCCTTAACGGAGGGGCACTAGTCCAAGCCTATACCCATTTTAGTAGTTCAACCTTTGAGTCCAGCCTAGCCCAATGCATGGATTTGGTTGGACCGAGCTAGGCCCGTTCTATTCTATACTCTCAATTTCTATAAAAGATGGTTCTTGACATTCGAAATGTTATCTAAACCATCCATTTTGAAATTTTTGCGTTGATCCCAATATGTTTTCATGAAGTACCCGAGAACTTACTCCAAAAGGTGTTAGATTACCATACCGACTCGACACCGTGCTGTTAAATTTTTATTAGCATTGGATCGCCAATCAATAATCGAGATTGGATGTCAATGTTCCGACGGCTAAAATCATGCAAGGGCATGATGTTCTCAATTCACAGGGCATAATAGCCTCCCCCCTCCATGAGTACCTAAGATTGGATCCTCCATATGAATAAACACAGCTCCTGCCTCGCATCTATACTATACAGTATCAGAAAGGATGAACCGCAAAATGGAACGCATGGATATGAAGGAAATAGACCGGAGGCGAGATCAGCATGTCCTGCATTTCAATGTTCGTTCTTGGTCGCTGCCAGTACCATTCTGTTCACGAAAGGGTTCGACCCCTCGAATTTTTATGTTTCACGACTTCTAAACAATTAAATTGCAAGCGAACAGACAGCATAGAAAAATCAACAGACTTAACTACGGTGATAAGAACTGTGCATTTCGAAAAATCCTTGGAAGAGGAATGATAGGAGTCCATATTCTCACCCCTAAAGATCTAGTCCCAGCTGATAGCCCCATCTCAGACGATTCAGACTCGCAAGACCAGCAAGAAAAATGACCAGAAACAGAAAGAGAGGAGGAGAAGATGAAGAAGGTCCTGCAACTCAAACTGATAAAAAGGCAAATATCATCTTCTTATTCTGACAAACATACAAGCCACGATGACAGGGAAGAACCCAGCCAAAACAGTTAACGAGGTAGATTAAGCGGGAGGCAAGTCCTCAATGCAAAGAGCCTGCAAAAGAGCAGAAGAACCTATCAGGGTAGATATATCGCGTATCCCAGCTACTCCCCACAACGTTAAATACTTCAATTAGTAACAAGTGGATATGCCCCTTGAACAAACTCAGCAGAAGCAGCTAATAAACAAATCACATCATAAAGAACTTATATCACCAGCTAGGTGCACGTGTAAGTGTCGTCTGTTGTTTGACCAATCATTTGGAGATCCTAAAAGTGTATATTAGGTCATCTATATTTGACAAAATTACGCATGTTTAATGTCATCTATAACTAGTGACTCTCGAATTGAACTGCATGATCATACTCAATCCCAGAAGATAAAAATTAGAGATAAGCATTCATCTACTAATCGCACCTAAATCCACTCACTCACCACTGAATTAACTGAGTGTAATTCAACCAAATACATTGAGCTTATTCCTCAGTCATAATGCACATGAACAGTGAGGTTTCATCCTAATTCATAGTTGATGTCATTTTCTTCAGTATAAACCATACTTCAGTATAGACAAGCAAACAACTTGGTTCTTCATCTTCACTAACTAGTAACTTGCTTGAAGACTGAGCAGAACCTGAATCCAGCAACATTCACAAATATAAACCTATAAACCCACTCTGATGAGTACTTGTTTCCATCTCCCATGAAACCATTAAATTTTACTTGCAATTATGGTGTGTCTTTCGTCTTTGATCACTTGTTCGGGTATACTAAGATTTCTTGAGATTCAAGACATTTTGCAATATCACTCTCCGGGTTTGACTTTACTCCAAGTAAAGACGCTATGACGCGCCTCGCACACATTGGTCTAACACTAGAACATAAACAACACTTTGCCAGGAGGCAGATTAAACCATTATGGAGACCTAAAGTCTGTAAATTCATGACGAAAGGAGTTCACATTCAATCTCGGCAAGCTTTGGAAATGCGAGTAATTCGAATAGGAGTCTTACTCAAGCCGCCTGGGACGGAATCATCCCCGTCTTCCTCGCGTACGCGAAAATCCCGCCCGCCTCAATCACCGGCCCCGCGTCGCCGATCGGCTTCAGCTCATACTCCTTGCCGGTGGTGTGGTTGATCAGCTTGCTCTCCGCCAATTCGATCGTCACGGTGTCGCCCGTCCTGCACTCCTCGCAAATCCTCACGTCCGTCTCCAGCGGATAGACCTCCCCGGTCGCCACCGAGTTCCTGAAGAATATCCGCGCGTACGACTCGGTCACCACCGCCGCGACGCCCGCCGCCCCGAGCGCCACGGGGGCGTGCTCGCGCGAAGACCCGCACCCGAAGTTCGCTCCCCCGATGACGATCTTGTACTTGGTCTTCGTCTCGCCCGGGTCGATGAACCGCGTCTCGTAGCTCGAAGGGAGGCCGATCAGCGCGTAGGAGCCGAGCTTCTCGTACTCGGCGGGGTTCGACGGGACCAGGGTGAGGTACTCGGCGGGGATGATCTGGTCGGTGTCGATGTTGTCCCCGACGACGTAGCAGAGCCCGTGGAAGGACTTCGCGGCCTCGCCGGCGGCGGCGGAGGCGGCGGCGCGCGCGGGGCCGCGGCGGTCCGGGCCCTCAGGGGAGCGAGGCCGGGGCAGCAGATGCTGCCGCCGGGCGACGGCGGAGCGAGGCTGAGGCTGAGGCTGAGGCTGAGGCGCGCGGGCGGGGAGGAAGCGGCGGGGCCGGCGTAGGGGATCGAGGCCGGCGGAGGAAGGGGTCAAGGCGCGAGCGTGTAACTGTGTCGCCATGGGAAGGAGTTGAAGCGAAGGAGGAAAACCCTAGGACGGCGGCTGCGTGAGTGGCTGGTTGGCGGCCGCGCGCGGGATTTTAATCCTATGTGGCGGCGCCGCCGCCGGAGGGGAGGGGCGGGCCAGTGGAGAGTTGAGTGCTCGTTTTGTCCGGTATGTCCATTTCCTATATCAAATTAATATATTTATTATAAATTTATATTTATCACGAAAAATTTTTTAAATTAATCTATTAGCAATAAATTTAAAATTGTACCATCCCTTATCATATGTCTATCAATTTGTGATTTTCGTAACATTAATCCAATTTAATAAAAAATTAACGAAAGGTAAACTTCTTACAAATGTAATTTGTGGTAAATTTATTATAAGTATATTAATTTGAAGGTTTTTGTTGTCAAAAAAATGATTTTAAATAAATTTATCGCAAGTGTATCGTTTAAGATTTTTTTTTTTTTTGTGGAATTAACTCTTTGTTTTATATTTTTCAATTTTTTGCTAATTAAAGATATGTTTTTTGTATGCTGAATAAATCACATATCAAGTATTTTGGATCATTTGTTGAATGTTTGGCTTAATGATGTGGAATTTTTTTTTTTTTTGTAATTTTACTCCATCAAGAAAAAAAATTGATTGGTGTTATTGTTGGGGGCCAAGGCTAGATATTATTATTTTTGGATGTTGCTAAGTAATTGAATTTCGACTTCATTACGGAGATTTCACGAATTAGTAGCATTTACTGACTTATCATAGAGCTGTTGGGCCGATATAACTTGGTTTATCCTACAATTTTACTTGTCCAAAATTATATCATCCCGCTAAATATGTTGATCACTAGCATTATATTTACAAAAAATAAAAATAAAAAATCTATATGATTACATTTAACATTAAATTTTCATGATCAAAACACATTCGGTATCCATTTGTTAAACTCAAAATGTCGAAACCTTTTATTAATTTTGTCGAAGCTGAAGGGCTGGACTCCATTCATGTAAATCAATTATTTCCCCTCCAGCAAAAGACCAAATTTACTGCCGTTTCAATTTCATATTTCAACAAAGGAAAAATTTGAGAAAGACTACATATAAAAGACAGATTTACCAATTCGACATGTGGCATTTATAATGCTTTTAGTATTTATAAGAGAATTTCTCATTAATCCGAAAACCATGGATTGAATTACATGTCAAATCACACCTTAGCCTATGAACTGTTGAAAAGCAGATGGTGGAGTTCTCTCCAAGTCTTCAACCTGCCTGTGCTCCCTGAATGGCACAGTTGAGCTCAAGCTACAGAGCAAGCAAGCATGGCAAATGTGCTCATTAAGGATTGATCTGTGTCAGTTCATGAAATGGACAAGACGGTTTCGGACAATGGCGAAGGATAAGATACCGAATGAGTAACAGAGAGATTCCAGTATCATTCTGTTAAATTCATTGAAGTACAAAGAGAATGATCTCCAAATCTTCTTTCGGAGAAGTAATGGAACTAAACGGTACATCCGAAAGCTTGACACTCGGGCAAGCAAAAGAAATGGGGTTACTGTACGAGTTCCTAGAGACTAGGAAAACTCCGAGGCTTATTTTGCCGAGAGGCGCAATGGTTTGCCGCCTCATATGGGGTCATGATCTGAGAGTTCCTCATCATTAAGGGACTGTTCTGGAAGCACAAGACCGTAAATAAATGCTACAACAATGAGAACATTAATGTGGACAACAAAACCTCGGTCGAGAAAAAATGGTAAGTAGACATCCGATTAGTGGAGCTCGAATTCACCCTGGAAGTGCCGCAATGTGGGAAGTCACTCCATTTGATTATTCTCAAGTTAGCCCTTCAGGAAGATCAGCTGTAGTTAAATCTTTGGAAGAGTGAAAGCGCAGGTTCAGAGGGAGTTAAAGTCGCCACGCATTTGAACTGCCATGATCAGTTGATCAAGTGTCAATGGAAAACGTCTAGTTCTATATACTAAGCATGGACTCCAATAGTTCAGCAAAAAAGTGTGGTCTATAATATCTCATGATTGGCCTTGCTATTGATTAGTAATGAATAGTTTACCTTCTGTTGTCTATACTTTTCACGTATCGCATTTAGGGTGGAACCACTGGTGTTGAGCTGCAAATCTTCCAATGCAAGAACCACAGCTTTTAACTCTGATGCCTTGTACTTGGTGTAGTGTTCTAGAGTTAGATTCTGCAAAACATACACAATTCCAGGCTTCATGGCAAACTTCCATTTGGTTGAGAAAGAGATGTATGGATATTCGAGAAATTGCATACCCAAGGGTTGTCAGATTGATTGAGTGTCCATCTGGCAAGAAGTACAGCAGATGCAGCCATAAGGGAAGGCAGAAACTTTAAGAAACTATACTCAACGAGAGTTAACTCTGCCAAATAATTTGCCAAATATTCTAGTTCAACGGAAGGGACCTGCAAAATCGATTGAGATTTAGCTTTTACACATTTGACTAACTCAATACAGGAACAAATACCTCGCTTGATACTTGGGCAGCTTGAACAAATCTCCTGGAGAAAAAAGGAAGAGTAGCATAAAGCTCATGTCATCAAATAATGCAAACAATATGTGAGCTGGCAATCTACTGTTTCATGAGATTACTACCTCAGAAATGTTTTAATGGTGGGAACAGACAACTGAAAATGCAGAAGATTTAGAACTTGACTCTCCATTTTCAATACCTGCCATACAACTTCTGTCAAATATTTTAAAGCGTTAATTACAAGAAACGAAAAGTTATCAATCAATTCTTACACAAATGTCCTCCTAAACAGTTTTATGGTTTTCTCAACTAAGCTAAAACCACAAATTTGAGTTGAAATGACACAGGCTCATCTTGACACATTTTTCTACGTTAAAGGATAAGATAATATAAATATGGATTATAGACAAATAGAAGGCAAATTTGAACAATGTCCTTGATTTTTTCCAGCAACAACCCAAAAGCTCTCCTTTCAATTTAAAAGGAATTGTAATGTCTGGTTAGAGTGACCATCCTATGACCGTGAACAAATTTTTGGTTAGCGCTCGATCTACTGCAATACTCAGCATACTAATGCTTTCATCATTTTGGAAGGAAGAATGCTAATATAGTCAAAGGACAAATGCAGTATCAAGTACAAGTCAACTGATACAAGAGTGATAGGGACCATAGAGGTGACATGAGTGCTAAGAATAGAGATAGATAAGAATGAATTGGCAAAAAGAGCTCCTTACCTCTAGACTTGTATAGGTATTGTCTGTGATAAAGCAAAACTCTTCCACTTGTGGTGGACAGATTTCCTCGTACTTCCTTCAAGATGCCCGAGAGCATAGGAAGATCAAAGATATTTTACATTAGGTGTAAAGAAGGAAACCCAAAGTTCACATTTCACAGTGACCGCAGCCAAATGTAGCACTTACGAGGCAATTAGCATGCAAGTAACACCAAGCAATTGGAGTCTTTGCTTCTCAATAAACTTTTGTGAGAGAAACCGGTCTATGAGATTCACAGTGAGGTAAAGAGTATCAGGAACTAGTTTATATTCTTCAGAAACCTGGAACACAAAAGAATGGTAGACTTGGCAAACTCTGTCAGAGATGAAAATCAGAATAATCATAGACCAAACCAAATAGTCCAATGATGAATCTATGACAGGTAGTCTCATTGCTATCCATACAAACCTCAACAAGCCAGTCAACTAGAATTCCACGCATGTTTGGAGTGACATCTTTCTGCAAGGTTTCCATATATATAGTTGAAGGTCTTCGTTCAAGCTGCAAAAGGTGCAGATGATATTAATACAGCCATCAATAAGTTGCTGATGAATGTGTACTGCTGAGATTTGATAATCTTTTTGTCCCAGAATACCATTGAGTCTCGGTTCAAACCTACATTTGGTGGTGAATGTGAAGCATAATTCCCTTGATTTGCCCCTTCCCTTAATTTTTGTTCATTTCAGTAACTCACTAATACTAACTTCACTCTAAGCATGAAATAGCATGGCATGGATATTGGAGATGAGATTACTTTTAAAAAGTTGGATATAGAGAGTCGGCAGCAATTTGGATAGAACCATATAATTAGCATCAGTTCACTTATACTGACTTCACTCTAGGCCTTTTATTCACTCAAGGTCTTGTATTGGCATAAACCACACAATTAGCATCAGTTCAGTAATGGCCGACTCAAAGACAGAACAATATCAATGCAAACCTCTGTGCTGCGTTTATAGTTGTATATGTCAAGTGCATATGGGGTGCAAGCTTGAGGATCCTCGAGTTTTGAATCTATATCTACGATACTTGGTTGAACTAGTGCTGCTGACTTCTCACCACATATAAATTCTGCATATCCAGCAAATTGAATTAGACTAAATAAGAGACATTTCATTATTAGAATCAGGAAATATCTTGTCATTGAACAAATAATCCTCATCGCTTTCTGTGAACAAGAAATAACCTTCTTCATAAGTTCTAAGAAATTCACCTCGTGGTTTCCTTGAAGACTCTGCTACAGTGTCCTTCATAGAGATACTATGCTCTGAATTTTCTCGTTTTGCCCATTTGTCTGGGATAGTGATTTCCATAGACTCTGCCACTTTTATTTTGGACAACTCTTCTACAAATTGCGCTTGGACATCCTCCTGCATTATTTGGACAGCTCCACTTTGATGCACATCTCTGTCCTTCTTCATAGACCGCTTTCTACCCTGCCTGCTGGTCTGCCAATCAGCAAGAAGAGTCACTAGACTTGAAATGTATAGCTAGCTGAAAGTGTAAATTCTGGACATAAAATGAGCCATGGAATCAACTCAAAGCAGACAGCTATTTGAAGAATGGACAAAGCATCTCGTAAAATGCTCCCCTTCTCTGAATTGCAGGAATATGAACTGATAACCATACACTACCCCATGACAATACAGCCTACCCATATGAAGAACGGAGTCAATTGAGAAGAATGCCTTGCATTAACCTGAGCTTTGGTAGCATTGAGACAATTCGAGTATGAATTCTCACAAAAGATGTTAGTAACATCATTGAGTACTATTCTCTTTTTTTTTTTTTTTTTGTGCTGCTTGCCAGCATTTCCAACCATAGTTCCTTTGTTCTCATCTGATGCTGATCTCTTGGCATTTGCACGGACAGTACACTTTTGTTCCTGTTTAAAGGAGGGCCTTGAGGATGGGAGCATCCCTGTTGACGTGCCCAATGCTTTAGACCTTGATCGGGTAATTCGGATAGTGGGTGCTTCACTTTTTGTTCCAACTGCATTTTCTTTGTTCATATTTGCACTCCTCCCCGAGGAAGTACGTGTCATCAAATCAAATGGCTCCTCATTGCACCCACTATCCTGAAGATGAAGTTTAACGTTATATGACTGGAACTAAAAGTTGAATCAGAACAGGCAATTATAGTTCGAAATTGTTGAAGATACAGGCATTTACAAGCAAAATAAACCATAGCCATCATGTTACTCTTGAATTTAAAGAAGAGAATAGACTCTTATGCCATCAAAACTAGTTCCCTGTCTCTTTAGCCAATAAGGCTATACAACCCAAAGGTTATGGGCCATAGTATCTCAATTGCTACTCAGGATCACAGGTTCAAATGAGTTTTTAAGACTCTAGGAGGATTTGGGATCACAAATGAGAAGGCAGTTGGATACACAATTAGGAGTCTCATCTTCATCTTCAGCCTTCTGCACATTAAGTTTTTCGCTTGTAAGCACTCTAAAGGATCTATCTCAAAAGAACTGAACAAGTGAGTACACCTCATCTAGTTTTTCTTGACTTTTGAAAATGTATGGGCAAAACACCCTATGGAAGTTCTAAGTTTCTAAGGTAAAACTAATGGATTAATAACTGACAATGCCTTTACAGGAACTGAAGCATGATAAAAACCGGGCTAAACCTCCAATTTGTTTTAGAGTAGGTTCAGGAAAGCTGATCATACACAGCAAAGCAAAGCAGCAGCTTAAGGCCACTTTAATGTTTCTCTCTCCTATTCAATTATTGTGCTTGGGCTAGGTAGTTTCCCTTACCCAGATTGTCATATTCACAATACATATTAAAGTCACCCATCCTCTGAGATATACAACCAGAACAATTCATTCACTGGGAAAAAGTGGCGTGTTGAAGAAATTACCTTGTATCATGAGGAAGAGGGAATGAGCATTCTGCAGATGCTTGAGATGAAATTCGAAAGGCCAAGTGTAAAGACCAAGTCACCTGACACGACATAAAGGAAGATTTATATATGTTTAGTCCTGAAATCGAAATCATCACAGAGACATCCTTTTGCACAAGGCCTATCAGCCTTATGGTGTTTGGAAGGATTAATCATTGTAACGTCCCCTGCACCAAAATTGTGCCCTAACCACAACCTGACCTCTGGGTCAAAACGAAGCTTGAGCACCCTTGTATCTGCACAAGGATTGCCCTCAAACTATGACAAGTTTCTTGCAGGGACACCAGTACTGAGGCTTAGGGGGAGACAACCTCAGTTGTCCATTTTCCTTTTAATGTCAAATGCTCATAAAGGGTCCAATTTTGCTTGTGAACGGAAAGCTGAAGGGACAAATTTGTGCCCTCAAAATAAGAACCCAAGAATAAAAGAGCAGATATGATGAATCAACATGAGCATTCCAACAAGCTCAATATGGTTCCCGGATTAGGTATTGAAAGAATTTTCTATATTCAAAATCTTGAACACCCAAAAAGTAAACGCAATATTTTAATAACAGAACGAACAAGACCTACACCGTCACTAATTTGAAATTCAAAATTTGGGTCAATCTAACATGACCGCAGTCAAAAGCAGAGCTAATAAGACTCGCAAAAAACCTAAGAGGGGATCTCCAGAATGAGCTCAAGCTCCCCAAATTCCAGTTGCCACCCAGAGAAAAAAAAGAGAGAAAAATGAGACAAGACGTTCTAAGACATTCCGAACACAGATCCACGAGCTGAATCTCCGAACAAGATCATGGGATCCCCTAGAATCTGTGTGCCGCTGTCCATCAAGAACCCAAAACAAAAAGTTGTTCGACGCCGGAACAGATTGTAGCCATTACATATGCGACTAAATCTTGCCCTAGAGAGAGAGAGAAAAGCGCTTACGCTGTTGTGCTGGAGCCCCGCGACCCCTCGGAGGAGGTCCGCAGAGAGAGATGTACAGAGAGAAAGCTGGTCAGGAGGAGAGAGAAAGAGAGTGAGGGAGAGTGACTGTGCGTGTTGTTGATATAAGCGGAGCGGAGGGAGCGTGAGGGAGAGCGGGATGGAGGCACAGTTCAAACTTCCAAAATTCTATTTGCTTACAATTCCTTTTCTTTTTTCTTTTTAATTCTTGTGGTTTGTCCATGATATATTTGGCTTTCTTGGTCAAAATCTTTGTCTATGTGCTTGTACACTTTTTTTTTTTTATTTTTTACATTATTATTTAGAAAAACCACACATTTCTAAATAATCAATGAATGTAAAGGACTATGATCGATGACTTTTCTACAATTATTTTTGGGTGTTCTCTCATTAAAATACTTGTTGTGACTATAAATTAATATCGATATTCACCTTTGGCCTTGATAAGTTATGGCCTCACCCAATTAGTTAATTTTATATAAGCCCCTTCTTAAATAGATTCCTTGATCTTTAGGGGATGGAACATTAATATATGACCTCCTTGCCAAAAAAACATTAATATATGACCTGATTTTTATATTCAATTTTAGAAGGTGATGTAGCTTACTATAGATGGAGTCTTGGGTATGAAATGTATTCGAATTTTCGAATTAATTATGACTTGAAATCCGAAATGAGCTATTTCCAACTTAAGAAACAAATTCAAATGGTTTTCCACATCAGGGGCTCGAATTTTGTTATGATTTTCATTTTTGGGAGGTTGATAGGGCTAGTTTCTACATCAATGCACAAATTAAATAGGGCACATCAATGTTCTTTCTTCCTCATTCTTTTTAATTAATTAAAAGGGTCATTGAAGGCATCTAAAATATTGCAAGTTTCCTTGTAAAACCGGGGCGTCCCAATGAATGTGTCCGATCTCAGATAGAATTTGCTTGAGTGATTCGTGTTGATGGATAGCTATAAAATCTGTACCACCTTACTGGACATCATTCGAAGCGAGACAAAAGAAACTTGTGGAGTGACTTCCCATCTTTTTTGCAATTATGGTATTGCTGGGAGAAAATCCATAAAACAGCTTTGACAAGCTCATTCACATAGTTCAAACTACACAACATATGAAGGTAAAATCTATCTGCAGGCAAATCTTGGTGTTCCACTAACAAAATCATCATGCCACCCATGATGGAGTTGAATGATATGAATATGAATGAATCTGATAGCTTAGTCGAGCTGTATCATGATCAGAAATGCAAAGGATACCGATGAGGGAGGACACGATATGTTATACAGAGGCATGCATGGAAGAAACAGGACCAACATCATGTAGTCAATATGGTGAATGCCAGCATCAGCTCGACATGTGGGCTATAAGTGTGATAAAATAATGTAAATATCGTTCAGTAACAGCTTCATCAAGTGCAATCTGAGAGTGAAAAGAATGTTGTCAATGAGAATGGTGGAGCCTAATGATCACCCATCAAGATCGATTTTGCACAACGTCTATCGAATTTTCAAGAGTACCTTCAAATAAATTTCATTAGTTCTCCCAATAAGCAAAGATCTCATAGCCTATGTACAAGCAGAATGGAAATGATTTAAGTGAAGAGGCTTTGTGACAATACTAGATGCATTTACCATATATATAGCACAAAGGTATAATATACTCAATACTTCGAGATCTGGTGTCACTGTAACATGGAAAAAGCAAAAAAGCCCCCGAAACCAAAGGCGAGGAGAAGTCCTCAAACAAGAAAGCGAGGGAGGTAAATCAATAGGTAGTATCCTTGTTATCTCCTTCGTCATCATTCTCCTTACTTGAAGCGATTGTAGCGGTCTCATCTCCTTCGTCGTCATTCTCCTTACTTGTAGCGATTGTAGCGGTCTCATCTCCTTTGTCATCATTCTCCGTACTTGTAGTGGTCCCATCCTCGCTCTGTGAAGTAGCACATGAGAAGGAGCGCGTGCACGTGCATCAACATGGAAGACAAAGGTTAGAGATAGTAAAGACAACAAAATTACGAGCAAAACGAACATGCCATATATATATATATTCACTGAGCGAGAAACAAGACGTATTAATAGATCAATGCAAAAATGCTGAGTGAAAGTGGAAGCAGATGAGGAGAAAACTATTGGGCAGAAAAGAACCACCTTGACACTACCTACTTCTTTGTGCCAAGAGGCATACTCCATTCTATCATATAGAGCCTTCGATTCTGTTATGGTGACAATTGATAGTACTGGCGAGCAGATCAATACACGAAGTATTTGACGGCAATTTGGAAGGATGTGTATGCCGGAGTGACTAGACTGCCATCCATAGTGACACTTTTCATGACGAATTGTCTTCAACCCCTCAAATTCAAGGGAACACAAAAGACAGGTATGGCAGTTGAGTTCCTTTGGGATGCCAGAAAGTGTCATTGTCAAGCTGAGAACATTAAACCATCCTAATTTCATTCGACAGACTGCGCCGAAGCCAGACACTGTACCAAGTAGACTAGGAATATCGTGTAGTGAAGATCCCTCGTGCAAGACATAAATGAATTAAGAGCCCAAAAATGCAGGTAATGCCACCATCTATATAGCCTCTCAAACCTCAACCAGCCATAACTTTTTTTGGGCCAATCCACGTCACAGTATGCTCTCATGTGGTGGCCCATGAACAACAAGTGAGTATACAAGATGGGCCGATCAATTGAGAGGAGTTCATAGATTAGCTGAATATTTTCTTTTTTCTGGCCATCGTCATGTATTTGCTATGTATGAATTCATCAAACTCATGAATAGCAATGACCACCGGGAAAGAGACAAAGGATTCATAAGGAGAAACAAAAAGGAGCCATTGATGGTAATTTAGAAGTCTAAAATTTGCTTAATTTGCACAATTTCCTTTTTGTAAATATGTTCGTAGAAAAAGAAAATGAAAGAAAAAAAAAAGGAATGTTACCAGGAGAAGAATGCGGTTGGCAAATTACATTCTGTCTTTAAGAAATTAATAAGCCAATCTGCTTGTTCAATCTCTAATTTCTTTAGTATTGCCTTCAGTTTCTTCGATTTGCCATAAGTTGAATCCATGTCTTCTTCTCCTCCAATAGACTCATCTTCTTCGATCATCCCCATGTAAATCCATTTTGCACGTTCAGCCTCCCGTTTCTTTAGCTCCTCCCTCTGCAATTCCAATTTTTCTCTCATTGATTGCACTTCCTCCATCAGTGGCCTCAAACTCGCTTCTTTTGCATAGACTTGCTCTTGCGAAACTCTAACTTCTTCTTTTCGTCTTTGTATGTCTTCTTCTTGTCTTATGAAATCATCTTCTTCAATCACCTCTAGTTTCGCCTACAATATTAGCTAAATTTTGTCAACACTTATCGAAATCATCTTTTTTTCCACATCGTACCTCTAAAGAAAAATCCACCCCCTGCCGTGAAATAGAAGAACAATTACAGCAAATGTTAGAAAACCTAAATTAACTAATATTAAGTAATAACATATACATCAACTCACATCAAAAAAAAAAAAATGAATTTTCTTGCATATCACGATTTCAAGATAACATTTATAAAGACGAAAGATTATGATACTATAAAAGTGTATACTAAATGCTATGATTACAAATCGAAAGGATAAGCTCAAGAAGAATTAATAAAGAATCAAAGAAGAGGAAACAAATTAACCAAAAAAAAAAAGGAAAAAGAAAAAGAAATAATAAAGGCAGTGTGGAGGCGTCAATTTAGAAGATGCGTGAGATTCCATAAAAGTAGAAAAGGAAATTTAGAAAAGCGACTCACCGGAGATAAGGCACATTCCACATGAGCAACAAAATTATAGTCACAGGTCTCGCAAAAATAGACCCAATTTTTCGGATCCCTCCTCCGCTCGCAGATGTCGCAGTAGTACTCTGCCCTTTCATCTTCAATAAACGATTCGCGGAGGACTAATGGCCCACAGGAATGGTGATGCTCAGAATTTAGAGTTGGCGGAAATAGAGAACATTCGTAGTGAAGAGTATAATCGCACTGCATACACCAAACGAAGTCGATCCCGCAACTTTTACGGCAGAGCCCTGCACTTGCGGTTGTTTTGCCAGCCCTCCTCAATCCCGTACTCATTGAAACCACCGGACTTATTGATCCCACTAAAATAGAAGAGATGGTGCTCATGGAAAGGATGTTTCAGAGATATCGGAATTTGAGCACAGACAACATGGAGATAGAAATTGCACTCTCCACACGAGAAAGCGAAGGTGCCTCTGATTCTCTCGTTGCAACGGCGACACACAGTATCTTCAATAGGAGGTGAAAAGCAGAGGGTGAGCGCATGTAGCGAGTGAGAAGGGTGTACCAAGTGGGACGATAGCTGCAAACATGATTTATGGAGCTTAAACTCGCATCCTTTGGAAAAGCATTTGTACGCAGTTTTGTGATATATATCCCCGTTACAAACTGTGCAACGGTTCATTATGTTAAAAGTAAGCTTCAGCTCATGCTCATGGAAAGGATACTGAACCGTCATGGCCACTCCTTTCTCAAGATCCAAGAGAGTGGCAGAAGCGCAAAACGGATGGATCAAGAGGTCGCACATTTGACAGGTGTAGCAATAGGACTTATGATCTACTGGATCTCCACAGACTGCACATTTGTGTTTCTCATCGGGACATTGAGCGAAGGTCAGAGTGTGCTCAGGGTGAAGGTAATGTTGGATCGTTGGTTGGGCACATGATCCATGAAGGAAGAATGAGCAATCTGAACAACCAAAAAAGTCCTCCGACGGAATCCCTTCTTTACAGATACTGCACTTGATCTTTGTCTGGGTTTTGGAATGGTAGGAGGAGAGCTGATGCGGATGCAGAGGATGATCGATCACCGATGGGCGTCTACTGATGTCCTCTCTCTCACCATCATCGTCATCACGAGGCATAGTCGAAATCACACAAGACAGATGGAAGATTAATTGGCATTCCTTACAGCGGTACCTTATGGAGGTCCAGCCTAAACAAAGGCGACATGCATGACATCTGCCCTTCTCCCATGATGAATCGTAAGAGAGGTAGAGAGGGTGCTTGGGGTGGAAAGGGTGGTGTTGTATCTCCAGGGGTGCCTTGGCACATGCCTCGTGGAGGAAGAAATTACACTCGCTGCATCCGTATGCCTCCTCCTCCGAGATCCGCACCTCGCAACCTCCGCAGGAAACTTTCGTTCTCACGGGGAAGGTGGTTAATGGATGTTCATGAGCGAACTGCAGTCGAGATTCTCCATCGCTGGCCTCTTGCAGTATCGAACAATAGTACTTCTCAACCTGCAGGGTTCTCATCGCAGAATAAGTGTCGAGCTTGTAGTTACACCCACGGTCGAACTCGACACATCGGTAATCACCATACGGCCGTAGAGGAGACCCTTGTTGAAAGTAGAGGGGGTGCTGGTGACGAGGATGTTGGATCTGAAGAGAAGCTGATCTAGCACATAATGCATGAATGTAAAACCGGCATTTTTCACAACAGTAAATAGAATTGCTACAATTGATGAAATCTTGTCCGCAAAATTGACACAGCAGGTTGGTTTGATGCCACAGGAAGGTTTCAGATTGTATTTCATGTCGGGCGGTTTGGAAGTGTTGGCTCAAATGTCGTAGGGACAGGATGTGAGAATGCAAGGGACTTTGGATGGAACTCATTTTGGAGAGAGAGAGAGAGAGAGAGAGAGAGAGAGAGAGGGTGGACGCCGGAAAATATGGTGGTGGTGCGGCAACAAACCTCACCCTTCATACACCCTTCATATAATAGAAATTTGTAGTACCAACGCGTACAAAGTCGCACTCCTTTTCTTCACTCATCCCAAAGCACGAACAAGTAAAAACCGAAAGCACGAACGCGTACGAAGCCGCGTGATTCCTTTTTCTTTATTTCTATTTCTCCGCTTGTGGGACCGCCTAAAAAATGGAAAGCGCCAACGCGTGAAAAGTCACAGCTTTCTTTTCTTTTCCTTTCGTTTTTAGCCTTTTCTACGCTCGTCTCAAAGATGTGTTCATTGGCCTCGAAACATACAAGAATACTGTTTTTTTTTTCACAATCTTATCCATTCCACGTTTATTTTCTTCTCCGAGACTTTGAATATTCATTATTGCCTAACTAATAGTCCTCATTTATATCCATCTCATGGACTCTAAACGTTAGTTATTTCCTAGCTAAACTTCCATTCATATTCAAAAGGTAGAATTTGAGTGTACCCCATTTTTGTCTTCTTCTAATAGATTGTGGGTGTTGATTATCCTGGTAAAAAAAAAATAAAAAAATAAAAAATTAAATTTAAGATTAAATTTATTTAAAATATTTAAAAATAATAATTTTTAATTTTTAAAAATTTAAAAAAAAAAGGAAACGGATACCCCGGAATAAATTATTAAGTAACACAGCCTGTCTTTAAATGTAACATACGAAAGTGAAATTAACCCTAGCTATACTTACAAAATGACAATTTGAGTAAAATAGAATAGAGGAACCAACTAATAATATGTCTTACTAATGAGCGAAAATCATATGATTTCATGTATAGAATGTTTAATTAAGTGTTGCTCGTGCAAATGAATTTACTTAATTCAAAGATCACAAGGAAATGACATCATCTTAAGAAGTATTCTTATTCGAAATACGATTTGCCCATAGTTTATGTAGCTTTATTTTCAATTTATATAGTGGATAAAAAGGAAAAAGAATGAATTGCATTCCTCGATAAAGACAAGTGGAATGTCCATGGCAGTTTTTATGCCCACAAATTATTCAACACTCTTCATGTTGAGTAATTTTGAAAAAAATTCTACAAATTATAATCGGGAGAATGATCAAAAAAGTCCTAAATCTATTTTTTGTTAATTCAGTCATTAACCTTTTTTTTTGTTAATTCAGTTATGATTTTTTTGCATTTGTGTCAATTTAGTATATCCGATCCATTTTGATCGATCGGCGCTAGTGTGGCATTCTAATGTTAGGTTTAGTTGCTTTCAAACTTCTATCCTCTTTCCTATTTATCTCTGTTGATGTTATATTTAGAAAACTGCTTCGATACAAGAAAGTCCATCAAGTAGGCCCCTAAAAACCACCCATACACAACTTTAGTTTAGAAAAATAAACAAGAAAAAAATTACAAAAAAAAAGGAAAATTATGGCACACCAATTCGGTCTAGTTCCTTAAGCAAAATTATAAAAATGATTGGTTATTATCGATTTCCAAAATTGAAAACCGGAAACCGTTTAGAATAGGCCGGTTTGGTATGATCTGATTGCCAGTTTAGACGAGGACCTTGCTCAATCCTTCATGAAAGTAAAGTTAACCAAAGTTGGACTCACAAATAAGAAATTAAAGTGAATTGGGATAGAGTAACATACTAATGTTATATCTTGCTAATAAGATAAATTCAAAACGCCAAGTGTAAAAATCAAAGTCGCCTGATACAACGCAAAAGAAGCTTTATGCATGTGTAGCCCTGAAATTGGAGTCATCACAGAGATGTACTTTTTGAGACGCGGATCCTGGAGTGCCATAACTTGGCAGAAAGGGATACTTAAGTGCCATAACTTGGTAAAAGGTACACTTAAATGCCAAAATTGGAGCAAAATGGATCACTTGAGTGCCAATCCGGCCAAAATCCGGCCAAATTGCATACGTGGCACTTTTCCGGCGAAGTGCAAGTGCAAAACGACGCCATTTTGCATGTTGATGATGTGGCCAAATAATGCAAAAAGGGCATCGTTTTGGGCTGACGTGGTAAAAAAATAATATCAAAATTAATTAAATTAAATTTATTTAAAATATTAAAAATAATAATTTTAAAATTAAAAAAATTAAAAAATTAAAAAAGGGGTGGGGAGGGGGCGGTGGTTGAGGGCTGCCGTCCCTTGCCGGATTTGGCGAGGGCTCGCGAGCCCTCGCCGCCGGCCGGCTGGGGTCGTCGGGCCCTCCCCTCTGTCGCCGGCCCTTCTCGGCGACGGTGGGGAGGCGGCGGAGCCCTCGCCACCTCCCTTTTTATTATTATTATTATTATTATTATTATTATTATTATTAATTATTTTAAATATTATTTTTTAATATTTTAACTAAATTTAATTTTAAAATTATTATTTTTAATATTTAAATTAAATTAATTTTTATATTATTTTTTTACCATTTTATAAAACGATTTTTTTGTATTATTTGGCCATGTCGCGTGCAAAACGGCGTTGTTTTGCACTCGCTTCGTCGGAAAAATGCCACGTCAGCGTTTTGGCCGGACTTTGGCAGGAGTGGCACTTAAGTGATCCTTTTTCTTCAAATGTGGCACTTAAGTGTACCTTTCGTAAGTTATGGCACTTAAGTCATCCCTTTCATGTCCAAGTTATGGCACTTGAAAGGTTCTTTTGCCCGTACTTTTTCTTTTTCTACTTTGTGCAAAAAGCTGTGTGTCATTTTCCTTTCTTTTCCTAAAATGCGGACACGTAGATAGCTGTGCTTTCTTATTTTCTCGTCTTGTTCTTTGTTCATACCAAAGCACCTGCTTCTTTCCTTTTCTTTTGTCTGGATTCCAAATCACGTGTTTGGTGCTAATGTTCATTGGCCTTCGTACATATAGAAAATCATTACTTTTTATTTTTTCAATGGTCCACGCTTATTTTGTTTTGGTAGGTTTTGAAGGTTTGTTATTGCCTAACTAATGATCCCCATTTGTATCCATCATCACATGAACTTTTTACTTCGATCATGTCCTAACTAAGTTCTAACAAGCGAAATTCGAGAAGTCAAATGTAAACTCTAGGTCACTTGACATGACCTCTTCCAAATTCCCCGTTAAATAGCGCATGCTGAAGAAATATGTGTCGGGAACGGGTTCAAACCTATGCTTCCATTCCCTTTTTTCTCCATTTCTTCACTTTTATCTCCAAAGTGCAGACGTGTAAAGGGCTAAGCTTTCTTTTCTTTCTTTTCTTTCTTTCTTCCTTTTTGCCTTTTCTGTACTCATGTTAGGAACACAAATATATGAAAATAAAAAATAGAGAAGAAAACAAACGAGAATTTTTATGTGGAAAACTTCTCCCAAAATCAAAGAAAAGGAAAAATCGCGGTGCCGCACTTTGCAATCTTTCTACCATCAATATTAGTGTTACAAGCTCCACGGTTACAAGCTTCAGTGTTTTAACTATAAAAGATATTGTCCCTATATAGCATGAGTTTAGGGCATACATAATTAATATGAAAATTACATGTATGTCAAAGCTCTATTATTTACTTTAACATTATGGGATGGATGACCTAGTGGGAAGTGCCTGCCCAAAATATTAATTTTTCTACACTCAAACATTATTTTCCTCTATCAGACTCCACAACTCCATCAACTCTTTCAAAAGATATGTTCACTGGCCTTGAAACATGCAAGAGTATTGTTTTTTTCACAATTTGGACAATTCCACATTTATTTTTCTTCTCGAAGACTTTGAATTTTCGTTATTGCCTCACCAATAATCCTCCTTTATATCCATTTGTCTTCAATGGGCAAAATTTTGAATGTTATAGCATTCCCTAACTAATCCCCATTTGTCTTTTTTGATGCACCATGGATGTTGATTGTGCTAAATAACAACTAAAAAAATGAAACAAAAACCCTAAAGTACATTTTTAAATAACAAACTTACTTGGAATGTAACTTATGAAAGTGAATTTAACTGAAGTTGTACGTACAATTTGAAAATTAAAGTAAAATGCAATGGAGGAACAACCCAATGATATATCTTACTTGTGAGTGGTACTAATATGAATTCACATATGGAATGTTTAATTAAGTGAAACTGTCTATCGAAATGAAACCACTCAATCGAAAGAGTACAAGAAAATGAAATAATCGCAAAAAGTATTTCCATTTGAAATATGTTTTAATTATGGTTTGTGTGATTTTATTTTCAACTTCAAAAGCAGATAAATAATAAGAAAATGAATTATATTCTAGAATAAAAACAAGTGGCGTGTCTACTGTAGTTTATATGTCCATAAATTCTATTACACTTCTCATATCTTGTAGCTTCGAAAAATTTCTACGAATCTAAGCCCTCGTTTTTTTTTTTCCAAGACTTTCTTATATACATATATCATCTAGGCCATTGAAATTGCTTCCACTCCCTGTCTTCATAAAATACTATTCCTAAAGATTGATATTTTCTAAGTGAGAAGAAGGTGTTTTTTTTTTTTTTGTGCGGAAACATATCTCCACCTAATATCCCACCAGCCCCTCACTAGCGAACTCCAACCCCCCCTCCCGGCGGGTGTCAGTGGCGGGACAGGGAAATCGTGAAAGTAAAGCCGACGGAAGTTGTACTCACAGATCAGAAATTAAAGTGAAATGGAATGGAGGAACAAACTAATATTATACCTTGCTATTAAGATAAATTTCAAAAGCCAAATGTAAAAGTCCAAGTCAACTGATAGAACGAAAAAGAAGCTTTATACATGTTTAGCCTTGAAATTGGAATCATCATAGAGACATACTTTTGCTTTTTTTCTCCTTGCACGAAAAGTTGTGTCTCCTTTTTCTTTCTTTTCCTAAAGTGCGAACGTGTAAAGAGCTTTGCTTTCTTATTTTCTCTTGTCTTATTCTCCGTTCATACCAAAGCCCCTCCTCTTTTTCTGTTTCTTTTGTCGGGATCTCAAATCATGTGTTTCGGTTCTAATGTTCATCGGCCTTCATACATACACAAGAATATTACTTTTTATTTTTCAATGACATGATAAATCCACACTTACTTTGTTCTAGTGGGTTTTGAAGGTTTGTCATAGCCTAACTAATAATCCCCATTTGTATCCATCATCACATGAAATATTTACTTCAGTTATATCATAGCTAAGTTCTAGTAAGTGAAATTTGAGAAAAAAAATGTAAAGTCTAGGTCACCTAACATGACCTCTTCCAAATGCCCCATTAAATAGTGCGGTCTCAGGGATGTGTTCAAACCTATGCTACCATTGCTCTTTTTCTCCATTTCTTCAATTTTATCTCCAAAGCACAAACTTGTAAATTATGTTCACCGGCCTTGAAACATACAAGACTATTTTTTTTTCCACAATCTTAACCATTCCACATTTATTTTTCTTCTCGAAGATTATGAATATTCGTTATTGCCTCATTAATAATCCTCATTTATATATATTTGTCTTCATTGGGTAAATTTTTTAATGTCATACCATTCCCTAACTAATCCTCATTTGTCTTCTTTGGATAGATCGTGGATATTTTTTTTTTCGTGGACATTGATTACACTGAATAACAACTGAAAAAATGAAACAAAAACCCATAATTACATACTTAAGTAACAAAATTATTTGAAATGCAATATATGAAAGTGAATTTAACCGAAGCCATACTTACAATTTGAAAATTGAAGGAAGATGGAATAAAGGAACAACCTAATGATATAACTTACTTATAAGTGAAACTTATTGATTTCATGTATGGAATGTTCAATTAAGTGAAACTGCCCATCAAAATAAACTCAGTTACTTCAATGGTTAGAAATAATTCTTATATTTAGCTAAACAACCTAAAGCTGCTGACTTCTCACCATACATATATTCTGCATATCTAGCAAATTGAATTAGGCTGGATAAGTTATACTTCATTATTAGAATGAGGAAATATCTTATCATCGAACAAATAATTGTTATATTTAGCCTGAACAAGAAATAGGCTTCTTCACGAGTTCTAAGCCAATCATCTTGTGGTATTCTTGAATACTCTATTACTGCATCCCTCAAATGATTACTATATTCGGAATATTCTCATTTCGCCCATTTGTTTGGGATAGCGGTTTCTATAGGCTCTGCCACTTTTATTTTTGACGACTCTTCTACGTATTCCGCTATGACATTCTCCACAATTATTTGGACAGCTCCCCTTTGATGCACATCTGTGTCCTTCAAAAATTGCTTTCTACCTTGCTTGCTGGTCTGCCAAATAGCAACTAGAGTCACCAGACTTGGAACATATAGCTAGCTGAAAGCGTATGTGCTGGACATAAAATGAGCCATTGAATCAACTCAAAACAGAGAGCCATTTGAAGAATGGACAAAGCATCGACAAAGCATTCCTCAAGTCCATCTTGTAAAATGCTCCACTTCTCTAAAATGATGGGAATCTAAATAGACAACCAGCCAAGACCTCATGACGAATACAGACTCCCCATATGAATAACACAATCACTTAAGAAGAATGCCTTGCACTAACTTGAGTTTTGGTAGTATCGACACAGTTCAAGAATAAATTCTCACAGAAGAGGTTAGTGAGGTAGTATCGACACAGTTCAAGAATGAATTCTCACAAAAGATGTTAGTGACATCTTTGAGTACTGCTCTCTTTTTGTGCTGCTTGCCAGCTTTTTCCTATCATAGTTGCTTTTGTTCTCGTATGATACTGATTTCTTGGGGAGAAAGTACACCCTGAGTGCCAAAACTTGACACGGAGGGACACTTAAGTGCCAAAATCGAAGCAAAATGGATCACTTAAGTGCCAATCCGGCCAAAATGCTAACATGGCAATTTTTCGGTGAAGCCAGTGCAAAAACGACGTCGTTTTGGTGCTGATGTAGTAAAAAAAATTAATTAATATAAAAATTAACTAAATTTATTTAAAACATTTAAAAATAAAATAAAAATATTAAAAAATTAAAAATTAAAACAAATGAAAATAAAAATAAAGAGAGGCAGGCGGCTAAGGGCTGAGCCTTCGCCGCCGTCGGAAGGGTCGGCGGCGGAGGAGGGAAGGTAGGGGCCGGCGACCCCGGCCGACCGGCGGCGAGGGCCCACGAGCCCTCGCCCCAGATTTAGGTGAGGATCGCGGCCCTTGGCCCGGCCAGGCGAGTCTATTGAAGACACAAGCAAGGCAAACCATAGGCATCCTGTCATCCTGGAATTTCAATAAAGAGAAGAGTCTCTCGTGCCACCAGAACTAGTTCCCCATCTCTTTAGGCAATAAGGCAATACCATCCCAAAGGTTATGGACCACATTATCTTAATAGCTACTTAGGATCACAAGTTTAAATGAGTGCTGAAAATCCTTTGAAGTGGATTTGAGATTTATAATAGAGGAGACAATTAAATGCACAATCAGGAGTCTCATCTCTCTCTTCAGCACTCCCTACATTAACTTTTTCATTTGCAAGTACAAAGGATCTATCTTGCAAGACATTGAACAAGTGAGAATACCTCATCTATGTTTTCTCAACTTTTCACCACATAGTATGGCAGTTCTTCTTTTCCAATCAACAATTTTCTAGGTAAAATTGATGGATCATTAGTTGCCAAAGGCCTCTAATTGGAACAATTTGTTAAAAAAAAGTGACCAATATCTCTCAAGAAATTTCCATCAAATTTGTTCTCGCATGGTTTTACTTTTTGTATGTCATCATAGACCAAAACCAGATTTACAACTAGCCTTGTGATTATGAACGTGCTTAATACAAAATTAAAAAAAAAAAATCAATGAGAAGAAGGCAAACCTAGACTTGTTAGGAACTAAAAGCCACAAACATGATTTATCCTAGTAAATAATGTGAACATGATCACCACTTATTATAATTTATCTTAAAAATTAACGGAAACTCTTACAAATTTTTAGTAAACGCTGGAGGTTGAAGAGTTCATCTAATTTATTTCTTGCTTGTGTCCAATGTAGGCAATGAGCTTGTAAGATAAATCTTCTTATTATCAGTCGCAACATTCCACGAGGTGAACAACTAAGTAGCCCAACACTATAGCCCATGAGGTGCAAGTGGGTGAGTTTGGTTCAACTTTAAAAATGGGTTTTGGGTGCAATGCAGATGCTAAAAGACAAAATCTTGTGCGAAATGCAAATTACTTTTGATAAAAACTCATTTGCATTGCAACTTTGAGCGAAGTAGTGTTTGATAATAAAAAAAAATTGCAAAGGACTTTAGCTGTAATTTTTCTTCTTTTTTTGATTAAAAAGAAATCAATCCCTTTGCCAACTCTAGGGAAGGTTCAGGCCATCGACAAGCTAGATCTGGTACCAACGGTTGACGATCGAGATCAGGCGAGGCTGCCTAGGGTCACGCAAGCTCAGGCGTTAGGCAACCATTGCCTCGGTCATGCGACCTCAACGAGGGCCACTTGGAGTCATGTGACCTCAGGCGACCATAGGTTGGGTCGCATGACCTCGAGGAGGGCCACCTAGGGTAGTGCAACCCCGGATGGTGAGCCTTGAGGTCATGTGACCTAGGCGACCATTGCCTGGGATCTCACAACCCCAGCGACAAGCCTTGAGGTTGTGCGACCTAGACGATCATCGCCTAGGGTCTCGTGACCCAATCATCCCTCGCCTAGGTCGCACAATCCTAGGTAGCCATCACATGGGTCACGCAACCTCACTAGACCCTCACCAGTTAGATTTGACCTCATTGGCCCTTGCCAGTTGTCCTCGCAAAGAAGATGAGTAGTAGCAATGAGGGGTAAAACCAGAAAACTAAAGAAGTGGTGAGGTTAGATTTGGAAAAAAGATGTTTAACTCTAGTTTTAGCATTTCACAAATGCTATTTCAAAAAGCTAGTCCCTACTTGCCTTGGGCTTTTAGCATTTCCAAGATTAGCATTTGGTTGAAAGCTATTTTGAAAAGCTTGCTAAATACCTCAGCATTTTCCCAAGAGGTTTTGAAGGTTGAAAGCCTCTTGGAAATGCTGTATCAAACACACCTCAAGTCCGGAGAAATGATGGTAGACATCAAAATTCCAATTTTCAAATATGAAAACACTTCATACTTATATAACTAAAAAATGTGAAGCGTATTATATAACTAAAAGAGTTTTCTTTTTAAATATGTCAAGCGTATTATATAACTAAAAAATGTGGTTCAAATTATTAGACCTATATGGAGAAATCAAGAGGAGCTAATTTTTCTTGGAACCATCCCAAAAAAGGTCTTTATTCATCAAATGTAGCTCACAAGAATAAATAATATAACCAAACACTAAAATACAGTCTGGCCCAAAAACAAAAGAAAAACAAGAGGAGGAGGAAACATACCAATGTCTTCCTCACTTCTTCCTCCATTACCACTTTCTTTCATCTATTTTTCAACGTACCCATTTACATCCTCAGATAAAACCTTATGGACAAGAAGACTATATTGCTATTTTCCACCATCTTTGGACGCCTTCCCGCCACTTCGGCCACCGCATCAACCCCAGAGCTCTAGTTGATTATCTAGTTCTTTCGTTTTGCAGCTCCCTCCCTCCGTGTTCTCCAAAGGAGGCGGCAAGCCTCCAGATCCAGGCTTGACCGTTGATCTATGGCGTCAGGGCTTTGAGCCGCCGAGCATGGCGGAGCAATGATGTTGCAAATAACAAGGAAAGAAACAGATGAAGGCTGGCTCGGAATTGACATCAGGGAAAACAGTTTTATGTAGACGGACAAGTTTGATATCAGAGTTGAGGCTTCTGAACAGGGTATCCGATATAATAGCCAATTGGAGTTTCCTTTGATGCCCCATCAACCGTTGGGGATTCATCGGGACGATCGTCTACATGCTTCTCTATTCATGCATCTATGTCCATACAAAACTAAAAGTTCGCACCAGTAACAAAACTACGCGTGCACACTCAAGGTCACTATCGACATGAAAATTCATGGGAATACGAGTGCAATGGCATGTCTACTGCCTGTCACGACGCATCTCCTTTTGCAAGGTCTGGTTCTCCATCACTTCTTCCACTGGGGCAATCTTCGTACCACAACCTGCAATTGAAACGCATGAGCAGAGATGTTTGTAAGACCTGTATGTCCCCAAGAAACAAAGCAATTCTCATATTGCGTTTGTTGCATTTAAAACTTCATTATAAAGGAAAATCTTATCCACGGAAATCATTTTGAACGAAATTAGTTAGTTTTCATCTGTTTGGCGGTTTAGGAAAAGTGATTTCTTTCTTACCAAAAGAGGAAGTCGTTTTCTCTTAATCTAAACTTGTTGTTTTGAGTCTAAGGAAAACATTTTCCATACATCAATTAGTTTTCCATCATACAAACACCAGAAAATCAGAAAACAATTTCCTGGAATTAGTTTTCCTTCAAACAAAGGGACCCTAGTTCATGACAAACGCAGCTTACTTTCTTCCAGATTTCAATTAAATTGTAAAAATGCTTTCTAGCAATTAAGGGACAGCACAGATCCATGGTGCTTTACCTTTCCAGAGTTTTCTTTATTCCCCACAATAGTCTGACAAGCAAGTCTCCAGGATTCAGGTTTCTGGCAGTTGGAACCATTGTTAGATTAACTTGATTATCAAGGTTATAACCTGCATCCGTTGGACTAACAACAGGAGAGAGAGAGACACACACACAGCTTACTTTCTTCAAATATCGCAGTTCAGTATTGGTTCTCTCATTTAGAAGACCCTTCCCATCAATTATCTGTCCAACAGGAGAAGTTTCGATCATCCGATAATAGACACAATCCTCAAATTGTAGGCTCCCTAGGGAGCTCATGTCGGTCTCTAAGCTCTACACATGACTGCAAGCCTCAGCAATAGGAAGAGAACCATGCACATGAAGAAAGCACTCTTAACATCTTCCCCTGAAAGTTCTTGCTCTAAGAATGCACATCTATATTACTCAGACCTCGTGAACCCTCAGTCCTTCATAGTTTTATGTCGTTAACTTGCTCTGGACATGGGATTATTTGAAGCATACGATTAAGAATTCTCAGCTCAAAAACTACAACGGATTTTTTCTTCCATGTCAAGAATCCGGAAACATCTGTGTGCTTCCTCACACGAGCTTCACTATCGCTCCAACGAAGACAAATTATGGCATCCTAATTCCGTCTAAAATACGAGAGCTGCACAGCAAACTGGCAAGCCATACATACATACCTCCACAATGCAAGTTCCACAGCTTCCACCACCTCCACAATTCATCACTTTCCCCTGCAGAGAAGACAATGTCATCAAACGCTTCTAATGCATGCCAAAACTCACCACCACATTTAACCAGAAAAAGTAGGCAAATTCACAATGCATTGAGAAACCAATCATACTATCGAATTGATGATAAGTGATGCCGAATCTTAATTTATATACAAAGCTCATCAATCGTTGAGAAATTTGCTCGAAGAACGAACTTACATACGTGGCATAGAGCTCGATCTTGTTCTCGTTCATGATGTTCCTCAGCAGCTTCTCTCCGCTTACAGCCTTAGCCTTATCCACCGGATACGAACCGTCAGCCACCGGCTTCGGCTGCCATAGAAACCGCGTTTCATCATCAGCAATGCAAATTTCTTCATGCAGGAGATCGGCATTTTGTCTGACTAACATGGCGACTACTCGCAGCGAGTCACATTTACGAAACTACAGAATCCGGCGGAAACGCATGACGATAATCAGTCAGGGCGCGGAGATTACCCCGATGAACTCGAGCTCGATCTCCGGCATTTCTGGCGCGGCCGACGAAGGTTCCGTCGAACTCGCCGCATTCAACGACAGAGCGAGTCGATTCCGACGGGCGAGGCTTGGAGGTTTCTGGCGGTTTCCGAAGTCAGAGGCCACGTCCGGTCGCCGGAGGTGCACGGCGGCGGCTGCGGCTGCGGCGAAGTTCAGGGAAGACATCGTCGCCGCCGATCGTTCTTCCCTTCCGGCCTCCTTCCGTTTCCGGTGAAGTTTTTGCGCGTGGAAGATTTTGTGGCTCACGTTGCTTCCGCTCGGTTCGTGGCTGAGGCTCGGCCGCGAGGGACCCCGAACCGAAGTCACTGGAGACTGGAGAGAGGGAGCGAGAGATTTTCAAAAGAGCACCCCCAATTTGACGGCTTTTCCCGAAGTAACCCCCGAAATGGTGCTTCGTTTTTCCAAATGGAACCCCGAACTGAAACACCCCATTTCAATTTGGAACCCTCCCGCGGGGCCACCACCATGTCGCTGGTGCTAAGATCCTCCCGTCCGGCGAGCACGTGACAGTCACGTGCCAATGTAAGATCCCAGAATTGTCTGACCCGATTGAGTTAAGCTTTTACTAAGAAAGCTTTTCTCTGTTTTTAATCCTTAAAAGAAGCTCAAATTGGTGTGTTAATTCGTGATCTTGTCGAAAATTCACAAACGAGAGCACCCGCATCGGTTGTACACGCAGAGATAAGATCGCCGATTCCCGAATGCTTAATCTTGTGCTCTCTCTTTTCCTTCTCAGACGCTGAGACCCAGTGGACTTGCCCATCTTTATAGTTGTCATGGCTAGTGCCCTAATATCTTTAGGGATTTGTATTCATTTGCTCAACAGAGATTTTTCTGTCTCTCTTTTTCTGGGGTTGCTTTTTGTTTCTGGTGCTATAACTCCATCAACGCCATCCATCAGGCGAGTTGCGATGAGAGTTAATCACTATATTCTATAGGTCCTTGAAATGGATACCAAATTATATGAAGCAATGAGCCTATTAAAATGGTCGGGTTGGGTCGGAAAAAAATAATAATAACTTGGCCCAAATTGACCTTTTTCCATGCAATGTGAATGTGGCAAACCATACTCGGCCCAATTCCTACGAACAGAGCCTCAATTATAATCTTGAGGTGGCTTCCCTGTCACATTTGGCTTCTTGACATTGCTCTTCTTTTCACATATATCTCCTCCAGAGTTGTTCGCATTACATTGCAGTGATGGACCAAACGTTGGGGGATTAGCAAGATTGCTTTCCTGTCTATCTTGGCCCCTTCAATCGCCCCTCCTCTCCTTCTCGGTGCATACCGTCCGTAGATGGAGAAAAGTTAGTGCTAAAACCTTCATGCGACCGAGCTATTTCTGGTATGGGGACCGTCTCATATTGTTACTTTCCGCAACTATGGAAAGCTGGTTTCAAGAAACTTGTGTCTTTGCGAAGCTTTTTCTTCAAAATGTTCCCAGCTGCTAAAAAACGATCGCATTTACATCGCTAGGGCAGTCAAGATTTTCAGGTTGCCCATATTTGACGGGACAGCATTGTAGGAAGGCTATGTTATACTTACAAAGTACCGTTATAGGAGAAAAAAATACTAAATCAAGCCTAAACCTTGTGGATATCAATATAGTTATAAATTTTTCAAATTTTCTGATGTAGTCGTGAAAATTTCTATGAAATCTCAATGTGGTCATTCCAATCAATTTTTGCCTAAAAATGCCGGCATGGCAACAATTTAGCTATCGTTGGCCATTTTACGTGAACACATCCAGTGTTTGACTTGAAAAATCTCAAGCAACACAGGCCGTCGTGTACTGTACTGAATCTTCTTAAATTTTTCTTTTGCTTTCTTTTTTTTTTTTTCCCTTTTTCTCTTTTGTGGTTAATGTTCATCTCCTTCCATTTCCTCATTTTTACTGTTCATCTTCTTCAAGCACACACTTTCTGTTTTTTTTTGTAAATCTTCAGCTAAGTCTAACATTACATGAATCTCCCTCTAGTTTAGTTTGCTGTAGAAATTTGAAATAATGTTCATTACATATAATAATGTACGATGTAACCATAAAATAGAACACAATTTCTCATTGAACTTTTCCATGTCTCACAATTCCAATAAGGACGCTCCGAATCTCGTCCGACTAAATTGTGTAACGTGGAATAAAATGTGTGTGGTACATGAATATGATGATGAGAGAGACTCATATCAAGCTTGATGATCTTAATGTTAGAAATGCTACTCCTTACGCCATCAAAACAAGAGTAAGCGTCGGCATAAAACATGAAAACATCATAAGAAAGATCTGGCCAAAGATCGTCTCGAATCAGCGCATGACGTCTCTGTCACTATGCTCTGAATACGAATATGCAGCTTATGAAATGTCAACTGTGCGTGCAGCATGCGAAACTCAACCATTCCACGGATCGAAATTTACGGGACGTAGACCAATTGAGGTGCGCGAAAGCCGACACACGCACCACCTAACCAGCTGCACCCAAACGAGGAAGGAAAGAAAGAAAAAGGCGGCGAGTGCTTAAAGTCGAATTCATCGTCTAACTCCAAAAGTATTTTTTCAAGTCATTCTTCCCGGAAACCACCTTCACATTTGTTGGACTTCAAGCCACCTTCAAGCGGCCCAGTCACTAAGCCTATCTAAGGAGCTTGAAATCTGCATAAAAACAAAATTTAATAAGTAGCCAGAGCAAGAGAAGCCTAACTTGAATGCTTTCCCAGGCTCTCCGATTCTTATATTTTATCGATCTTTCAGTGTCGAGCACAATCAAGAACCACTCATTCCTCAATCTCGTCTTTCTTCGCTTTTGCTGGGTGGGGTTAAGTAAAATGATGAAAGAGTAGAACATGTGACAGAAGTGGCGTTGACCAACTTTTTCAAGAAAGAAATTGAAATGGAATGTCCAATATTTGAATTTTACCAAAAAAATAAATAATAAAAAAGGGAATGTAGATCCAACTCTTGCGTATAAAAATCAAGGACAAACTCTTCATTAGGTCTATGATGCTAGAGCTCATCTGGGGCAAAGGTCAATTGTCCTTAAAGTCAAGCTGATATGTGACTAAAGAGCGCATCCGCCCCGCCTTTCCTTGAGGCTTTTCCACTAGTTGGGTTTATGCCGACAATTGAGAATTGCCACCCAAGAACATTTTTTCCATCATCTGCCTTGATAGTGAGTAATAGAAGCTATTGTTTAGGCTAAATTCACTGTTGAGGTAATCTATAAATTTAATTACTATACTATAATATGTTGCCTCTATCTTTAATTGGTAATTTAATGTGAATTCCACATTTTTCATTTGACGATATCGGAGGTTAGATTTCGGTCCTATAGAGCTTCTTGATCATTTAAAGAATTGTCAATGACCTAAAGGCCTTCCGATACTTAAGTCTATCCACCATAAGAAAAGAGAGAATTTTATTTTGAGTTGGCGAGATTATGCAAGGCTTCGAGAATTTACCTGAGTTCTTCTCTGTTTAATTTTATAGTTGATCGTTTGATTGCCATTGGCTGGAAGTGGGGCCAAGTGTCGTAATCACTCCATTATTGATAGGTTGTTGACCGCTAGGTGCCTCCGATAAGCTTATGAGCATGTGCTTATGTTGCATTTGCTCAATATGCCTTTTAATCAGTGTACTGTTTTGTCGATTTGTGTGGCACCTCTAGATTCACTCATTTGAGAAATTGTTCACTCTAGTCAATCCCATATCGAGCCTCACGGTTTTGTTCGTAGGTGTGAGATTTTGTGAAACCATTAGAAACTATTTAAAAAATTAAATTATTAGATGAATGCGAGATTTGATATTTACATATTCTAACACTCACTCATATGCTTGTATTTTGGCCTAAACGTCGCAAATAGAGGCCTTGTAGCGTTGAACTTGGGATTTGCTACTCTGGTATTTTGTCAGATTTTGTGGAACCATTACTAACTATTTAAAAAACTTAAATTATTATTTGAATGCATGATTTAATAATCTAACAGTAGGCACTTTTCTAGGAGTCACCCATCTCAGTGGTACTTTCCCCTCATAGTATTCTCATCTCAGCACTATTAACATTAGAGTTCTGATGCTAAAAGTTTCGTAACATTAAAAGGCGTCTTTTTTAAGTTAATTTCAATTTCACATATATATTTCAAGAATGCTCTCCTCATGTTTGGTACGAAATTCAATTCACTCTTGCTAAAAGATTGCCAGGAGACGCTCTTTATCCGAGCTCTTATTCCAGCAATCACTCCTCACACTTGTCTAAAGACATCAAGTAATGGGGTTGTTAGAATATGGGCAACTTGACCGACAAAGCAACATGAACTATCAATGTTTCCTTGATGTCTTTTGCCACTCCTTTACCGACTTCTATAACGAGGTCAAATTCGGTTCTGTATCGAAGTCGAATATCGCACTGTTATCTCAGCGCCTTTCTTGCTTTATTACTTTGAAGTCCAATTTTTAATACAAAGCCTTTGGCCACATCATCCTACCTATATCTTGAAGTCTTATATCTCCAAGTGTAATTGATATAGTCAATCAAAATGAGCCTACGAAATGTTATTATCTACTTGATGTAATTGGAAGTCTTAGAAATTTCAATAATTTATTGTCTATATAACTTTGAGTTTTTTCTATTTTTCGGAATTAATAAAAATTTGATCGAATATTTAAATATTAAACCACACTATAACTTAAATATTTTAGAATACTTGACAGTGCTCTCATAAAATTTTACATGGTATCAAAGTAAGTGGTCCTGAGTTTGAATCTTTTCAAGGCCTCATTTGTCTCCTCAACGAAATATTTCCTCACTTAGTACTAAGCAAAAACATCAGACTAAGAGTGAAGGGAAGTGATAGAATATTTATATATTAAATCATATTATGGCCGTGGTCCCATAGAATCTTACAAAATCGATTCGATGACAATGCTAGATCGAGTTATGAGGGAAGAAAGAATCTCGGGATGAATACACAATAATGCAATTTGGTCAATGTGGCCTTACTGTGTGCGTAAAGGAATTGCTTGGTCATCGCGACCCGTGTGGAAAGGAATTTCTGATGTAGGGAGGAAGCATGTGGATCGGTCTATGCTTCAAAACTTTGTGGTTCAAGTTCTATAACTTGGGTTGGAAAGCTCCAACTAGAGGATCTGCATCAGATTTAATGTCGACGAATGAAAATTACCCTACTTTGTTTTTTTATAAACTCGATTGTTGGCCTTTTTTTTTTGGAGCTTGCGACTAATCTTTTAGGGCATGATAAATTCTTTCATCATATTAAAATTCGATAATTACTAGAGTCAATAGAGCTCTCGAAATGAGATCAAAAGAGAAAAACAAATTCTATCATGATTGTCAATGAAAGGAAAAAATTTTCCACTTTTCTTTCTATTTTTTATTCCTAACGTCAATTGTTGAGTTCTTTTAGAGCACCCAACGAATCTCATTGTGTCACGGCAGTTTCCTCGTCCTACCACAATCGAATAATCATCATAATTAGGAGACATCTTAAGTAATCTAAAAAGACAAAACTCTACCCTTGACGGTGATCCCCTAATCTGCATAGAATAATCAAATATTACGAAAGGAAAAAAAAGCTTGGAGGAAAGCAAAATCTTCCGCGACGTGGGCAATATCTAGGTAAGCTGAAGAAATTTCTAATGCCCTACAAATGGGAGTGGAAAACGCTTTGTCAAATCATGATGTGCCGACTTGACGCTTGGCCGTCGGCGACATCTCTGAATTTCAAAAGAAGGCAACGAGCCTTAAAATTCCACTTCTTCTTTATTCACGCCTCAAGAAATAAAAAGTCAATTTTTGTGGACGCATTTGGCGCATCATTTACAAGTGACTTTGGACCTCTCGAGGCCATCGAATCTAAATTTTTGTGTTAGGTGACACAATCGTACAAAGTCGAACTTTGAATATGCTCAAGGCTCACGGCAAAACCCCCTCTTTCCCCATCTTTGGACTTTATTATTTTTGGAATGCTACTATATGGGTTGAATCGACTTTTCTTCTTTCAATTTTACCCTCACTAATATATTGATATTCTTATTTTACTCGTGTTTCTTAGATGGAGACAAAGACAATCATGACTGGGAAGCTTTCTAGAGGAGGTAGAGAGATGCCGACATAGCTTCGTCAACGGTTGCTTCATGCCGACAAGCTTCGCTTAGACGAGATCCGCCTCACCTTGGGTCAAGCGACCTCAATGCTGCCTTGCCTGGATTTGCCCAGCCCTAACGAGCCGTCCCGAGGTCTCCCGGTCTCTAATCTAGCTTGTCGGGCTCCAAATCTAGCTTGCCAATGGACACATAACACCAACAAGCTTCGCCGAGCAAGATCCGTCTCACCTTGGGTCGATCAACATAGCAGCCTTGTCTAGGGTCGCACAGACCTTTATTAACCCCTCCCACGAGGGTTGCATGACGCCACCAAAAGCAACGCTAGCAAGCTTTGCCAAGGGTTGCTCGACCCCGGCAAACTTCACCTAAACAAGATCTATCTTACCGTGGTTTAAGCGACCCTGGCGCCTCCTTGGCTAAGGTTGCACAACCCCAACGAGCCTTGCCTAGGTCTCATGGCCTTTGGATGACATTCGTTAAGTTGCAGTAATTGCTGTCCTCTCTTTTTGTTATTCCTTTTCCTGTAATTTTAGATCATTGGAAAAAAAAAAAAAAAAAAAACTGAATTACTAGAATGTAACAAGCCAACTATTCAAACACTATTTGATTTATTTATTTTTTTGGGAACACCTTGAATCCAAGAATTTTGTTCGGATACTAAAAGTCATAAACCTAAAATTCTCCCAAACGCACCCTATGTGCCTTCAGCATAAGAGAATGGATCATTTGGTCTCAATTACAGTTTCCCCATATTTCACCTAATTTCAATATAGCACAAGTAAAATTGGGTGGGTCGGTAATGGAAAATTAAATAAATATATATGTACAAGTACGAAAAATTTAGTTGAAAACTGAAGAGTACTTGTTATACCGACAAAAATCGGCCAGCATATAGAACTGTGCAGATTACCCCTATCTGCACGTTGCTTAATTGAACGACTCCTAGTACTACTCACGCAATTTGACTTTAATCTAAGGCGAAAAATCTAAAATCATTCAAAATGTACAAAAATCAACATTTTGTATCATATATGATTAAGTTAATATTACGAAAAATCCCAAACTGGTACACTTATAATAAATTTACCAAAGATTACCACAAAGAAAAAATCAAACTTGTACATTTGTTGAGAAATTTACTCTTCGTTAGTTTTTGTTAAATTGGACTAATATGATGAAAAATCACAAATCAGTATACAATAATAAACAAAGGCTAAAACCCCAAATTGATACACTTGTCAGTTATCACGTATTATCCAACTTAGTAATTCGACAGTAAAATTTAACGAAAACTAATTAGCGTTAAATTTATCACATGTATACCAATTTGTGGTTTTTAGTGATTAAAAAATTAGTTTCATAAGGTTTTTCATAATATACCATATATGACTTGTTTAATATCACGAAAAATCCAAACTGGTACACCTGTAATTTACCCAGCATTAATGTTTTGACTATCAAAAACCTCGAATTAATATATTTGTAACAAATTCACTCTTCTTTAGATCCAATACAATGACAAATCATAAACTGATATACATGTGATAAACGAAGAGTAAAACCTATAAATTAGTAAACCTGTCAACTACCACGTATTATTCAACTTAGCAATTTGACGATAAAATTTAACAAAAACTAACTGATAGTAATTTGTCATAGGTGTACGATTTTGAGGTTTTTAGTTGTCAAAAAATTAGTTTGGTAGAGCTTTTCGTAATATTAACCCTATATAATTTCCTCGTATATTTTCAGAACTTACAATTCGTTTTTGCTTGTTTTCAAAATATAAAGGGACCGCCAAAGCTACTTGGCGTGCATAATAAATTTAATATATTTCGTTGACGATTGACTGTAAAAGTTAAACGTTGGTCTCGAATTAATATGAAATCTGTATGCACATGAATATGTTGCCCTAGTGTAGTGCCTCTAGGAATTGATTGAGTTGCCGGTCCATTCACATAAGACCAAGGGAGTACTCTTAATCCATCGCTAGTCGTCATTTTCTCACACTTGTGTCACGGGTCGAAAGTTTCTTGGCTGAGCACAAGCCTCTATAGCACCTGATGAGCCAAAACACCAAGTCAACCTAGACAATTTGGCAAATCCTAAGCTCACAATTGATAGTACCACATCCAATTTAACTTGTACATCCAATCTCTCAAGTGAGATATAGAACACTTTGGTACAATGATTGATTTTAGCTTGCCATGGCCATCATTAGAAGCACGACATTAGCTCATGACTAGTTGCGAATGAGAGGCCAACCCATCTGCAAAGATCCTTCAAGATGATGGTCATCCCCTCTTTGGATTCCTAGCACAAACAATTTGATGCTACTCCCACAAATAAGTTGTACCTCTTGCATTTCTCATACTTCAACCCAACGCCACTAAACCCACTTCCAACTCACTTTAGTATGGAAGAATTAGGGCAGTGACACTTTTCCCCACTCAATTTCTAAAACACCCTCATTGCAAGCTATTCAATCACTTCCTTATGTTCTTTAACCATCACTTCCACTCCCTTAAAACTCACATGAATGGAAAATGCTTGCGCAACATAACAACCTATTCCACTCCATCGGTTGCTTCCCTTGATCAAAGTTATTCTTAAATCTTCAGTCACTTGTGCTCTCCTTGAAAAGTGTGGCATCTCAAGCCAACTATGCTCCTTCAGCAAAACTTTCTTTTGCCTACTAGGCTTCTCTTAATCTTAGCAAACCAATGGAGATTTCTCTTCTTGTTGGAAACATGACAATAGATCTCTTCTCAACACTCGCTATACAGTTTGGGAAACCCACTCTGATACTGTTTGTCAGGCCCAGAGTTTCCTCATCAATGACCAGCCTTATAGTGCTTGGTGAGTCAGATTACCAAGCCAACCTTAAATTCTTTTCAAGTACAATATGTCAAATAACATCCTCATAATTGATCATACCATGCCTAATTTAGCTTGGGTATTCATTTTCTCAAATGAGGTATATAGATCACTTAAGCATAATAACCGGTTTCAACCTACTGTGACTATCATCAGGAAGCAACGTCAACTCTCGATCAGTTTGGCATGGCGACCAACCCCACCTTGAAACTTCCTCTAAAATGATAACTATCCCATCCTTGAATTCCTAGTACAAGTACCTCGACACCACTCTCGGCCCGTTGTAATTATAATCTTATGTGTACTTTATGTACCTACATATGAAAAAAAAAATTACCTAAATTCTTTCACTAAATTAACTCCAATCCCAAGTCAATATATAGTAATTAAGACCGTGTTGGATTTTGTTAGAAAAAGTGCATGGTCCAATACATTAGTTTATGTAGTATGATTAGTTCTGCCCAATTTCCACTACATATTATACAGATAACAAGTTAATACTGTATTTCTATCCAATTAGTCCCTTTAGGTGGGTCCATTTTTCTCTTTCCCACTAGTGGACAAAGCATGTGTTTATTGTCCACACGAGAGCACAAAGAAAGAAGAAAGAAAAGAGAGGAAAAAACAGCCTTGTCATGTAAACACTAAAAACTGTTTGGAGTCTTATTGAGACGCCACAATTTTCTTCAATTTTTTTTCTGTCCACTATTTTGTCTTATTCCACCTTCCCCAACATCCTTCCAAAACCACATTCAGACACCACTTCTGTCCACCAGCCGGCCCCCTTTGAACCCTATTAACATTTAAACCAGATGTTTACATTAATATACTCACTCCATTAGTGGGCGTGCATATATATAACCATCTATGATTAATGAAAGAAGACCATAGAAAGAACCGTATCTTTCCTTGTTAGCTTCTATTTTCCCTTCAAATTCCAGCTTTTCATGGCTACTCTCTCTGAAGCCTACACAGAGACACCTCTCCATCTTCAGCACATCATCCCCATAGACTTTGATTCTGTTAAAGAAGTTCCGCAATCGCATTCATGGCCTCAGTCGGACGATGAGTCTCCAAGGAGGATGTTCAATTTAGATGGCGATCACTTCTCAATTCCAGCCATCGATCTCGATAGCCCGGATGCGATCGAAATGGCGGGTCATGCATGCAAAATTATGGGCATATTCCAGGTCACTAACCACGGAATCCCTTCAAGTCTTCTGAGGGAGGTTGAGTCGCAAGCCTGGCGGTTTTTCACGCTCCCCGCGAGAGCCAAGGTAAAGGCCCTCAGGTCCCCCAGTGGAGCTACAGGCTATGGCGTCGCTCGGATCACACCGTTCTTCAACAAGTTCATGTGGCATGAAGGGTTTACCATGATGGGATCGCCATTGGAGCATGCTAGGGAGGTTTGGCCTCATGGGTATCGCAAGTTTTGGTGAGTGGTAACTTCCATGCATGGTCAGTTCATGCACGTGGAGAAGGTGATGAGTGGGTAGATGGTTTATTTAGGCATGACCAGGAAGAACCAGGGTTTGGCTGGAGAAATCTTTCATTAAATTTTGGTGATAATTTAAAAAGTCTTTATAAATCAATAAGTAGATAATTATTCTTTGAGTGCGAGGAATATGGTGTTCTACTTCACTCCTGAACCTAGTTCAATGCCATTCTAGCACCAAAGGCAAATTAAAAAGATTAGCTACCCATTTTTCCCTATACACTTACTTGCATGATGACTAAATTGAATAGTCTTCTTTCCTTCTTTCTAGAGATTCAGATACTCCTCCAGAAAGTAGTCGACTTTGTGATTCTAGTGAACCTGAAAATCAAAGAGCTAAAAGAGGGGAGGGAGCTGCATATTTATCAAAGATTACAGAACTTGTTATTCAAGCTTACTACGGAGTGATGCTGATAAATTCTTAGGTTTTTATCGCTTTTGCAGATCTAATAAGCCACTTCCAGCGAAAGCTTGTAATATGCTCAACACTAATTTCTTATTTTAGTGAGGGAGAGTGATTTCCACTATGAATAATGCTATAAAAACAAAAATGTATTTACAAAACTTGGTTTTATGCAGATCTAATAGACTTGTCTTGGTATCGTTAGCATTATTGATCTTACTTGTACTGGGCATCATTATGTTTTTGTCCTCTCGTGTTTTCTTGGGGTCACGTACAACAGTGAAGTAATGGAAGACTATCAGCACAAAATGAAGGCGCTCTCAGAGAGACTACTCGCCATGATCCTGAAGTACCTCGGCATATCCGAGCACGATGTCGACTGGCCGCGACTCCGGAGCAACGCCTGCACTGCGCTGCAGCTGAACTCGTACCCGCGGTGTCCCGATCCGCGCCAGGCCATGGGGCTCGCGCCGCACACCGATACCTTCCTCTTGACAATTCTTCACCAAAACCACAGCGCACATGGGCTCCAAGTCCACAGGGAAGGCCGAGGCTGGGTTCCCGTGTTTCCCATGAACGGTGCACTTGTGGTGAACGTGGGTGACATGCTCCACATCATGTCCAATGCCATGTTCCCTAGTGTCGTTCACCGGGTGATCCCAAGTGAGAATAGGCACCGGCTAACCGTCGGTTACTTTTACGGACCCCCGTCAGATTTTCACGTCGGCCCTATTCATGGACTCACACAGGCCTCAGGCCGAGAGGACGCTGCTCGGTTCCGGTCCGTCACGGTGAAGGATTACGTTCAGATGAAGGCCAAGAATCTTGACAAGGCACTCTCGATGATTAGGATTAGATGATGAAGAATCAACTATTGTCTTTGTTCTTTTTTTCCCCTCCCGTCGTCTTCTCTGTAAAGTATGATCTTTGTTATTAGTTCCTAGTCAGGCGCATGACGCGTGATTATTCCATAAATAATGTAAACGCGCACGCGTCTCGATGGATAGCCGCTCGTGAAAAAGACAAAAGCTCCTCGTTTGTGCATATGGAAGTTAATTTGCAAAGCTTCAGCAGGTGGAAATCGAAGTCGCCGTAACCTAAATGAAGCATTTGAGATGTGAATTATTGTCCCGAACCTGCTGGTTGGAATCCTAATTATATAAACAATCCGCAAGAAAACTCTTTGTCAACTGCGTCCGCCTCATGTTTACAAATCAAAAGGAAAAGATCAGGACAAAGAAGAAACAGTCAGACACGTTTTGATGTCATGCTGGGGCTCGGATCTTTCTTAACCCATGTGACGATGAGACAAGGAGAGCCTCTTGTTCAGCGATTGGAATTTCTCCACCGCCACAGTAGTCAGCACATTTTTATTTTGTCAAGCATCAGCGAATGATGACAAGATGGGATTGCCACGCTTTAAGAGATTTTCGGACAGATGTGTGCTCGTTCCAATCAGATTGAACCGCCTTTTAAGGTCTGGTACCGTCATATTTTAATTAAAAAGGCAAATATATATATATATATATATATATACACACCAGGTTACCATTTTTTTACTTCAAAGCAAAGATTCGTTTGTCAAGTGATTATCATTTTGCTCATGTTAAAAATCATGACTCAATTTTGATGCGTTCCATTTTTTTTTTTTCTAAATGAAACTTCAAAACTGGTTTAGAATTCATCCAATTCAGGAACTGAACTAGTTGAATTGATTCCCAAGTAGAACTAGTGGTTCTCACCTTGGAATCGGTGATTGAGCCGATCCTAGACTGGTTCTAGGAAACCAAACCAGCTATTCCTATACTAGGCCTCGAACCAGTGGTTTCATGCCAGTTTGGTCTAGCTCCTGAGTTGAATTGGATCTGATTTTCACCCTTATCACAACCATCTTTTCTTGATCTTATGCAAGAAAGACACCAAAGGTAACTAACATTAAGAATGGCAAATAACTAAAAGCCTTGGTGCATCAACAGAGCCTCCACAAATTGATTGGCTACATTTTGTTTGAAAGCGGTAATGCCATATTCAAATCGAAGCATTTCTCAGTCGGAGGAATTTTGGGTCCATAATCGCTTTTTTTATTAGTGAACCCCAATCAATGATCGTGACTAAATGGTTTGCTTATATTTTGTTGGAACTAGTCTAGGCTAATTAAGGTCCAAAATTCAAATGTCATGATAACAAATTATTTATTAACCTTCAAATTTTGTGGGCAAACTGCTTTTTATTTTTTATTTTTTTAAAGAGGGACGATATACGAGGGGCAAAGAAAGAAGATAAATAAGTTGTCACGATAAGTCAAAAGCCGTAAATTTGAAACCAGACAAGACTGCGTAGTCAAACTTGTCTTCACCTTCCTCTGGCTACAAGTCCTTTCATAGGACTTTGTGGGGATCATGGGTCAACTTACGCAAGCTATAACATTTTTTTTTTGGTCAAATAAATTACGCATGCAATAAACAACCAAAATTTCAATTTGAAATCTACCTAACATTCTAATAAGTAGTTACTTAGGTAATCAAACAAAAGATTAAATATACACTTCAAGTTAATGTATATGGTTTAACCTTTGATGGTTATAACAATTAATAACGTAAAAAGCTAATGAAAAAGATAAATCTCAAATCCATGTTTGATTTACTTTCTAGTATCAAAAAATTATACAAAATAAATCAAATTAATTTGATTTAATTTCATTCCAAATGCTCTCTTCTAGTGATCGAATTAGCGGATCAAATAAGTCTTACTATAAATTCATGTACGAGGGTTTGCATAAAGTTCATTAAACAATAAGGCAGTCCAATTTTCCTTGGGATGTAATGATGACGACAATAGTTGTTTTTTTTATGACCTTATCTTTCTTGACATGTCCTTGCAAGCTAAACACCACTAATCAGATTGAGGGTTCCGTGAGCATCTGGAAGGCTCGAATCAGAAAGTAGAATACCTCCAAAATAGGCCAACTTTAGCATCAGTCCAAAAGAATCTTGATAAAAACAGAGTTTCTCCCTTTAATATGGAATTCCATGCTATGGCAAGCTTATCTCGTGGCTGAATTCCATGCAAGTTCAAGAATTCATTGCGATAATCATGGTATAAAGTGACGTGACAAGTTTCTTGTACGTTGAGTTAAAGAAGCATGTGCGATGGGCGACTAAAATGACTGGTCTTTTATGTTGTGTCTGTTGATCGTATTTAAACCATGGAAGAGTTTGGAACCTAGGTCAAATCTTCTGAAATTGTGTTTTTAATGGAGTATGACGGAGAAAATTAATTAATAATACGATTGCATTAATCTAATCCTTTTGGAGATGGACTCAGCATTCCTTTTGAGTGGAATAAGAAATGAAAGAAGATCTAAACTCATAATATTGTTCTCTTTTGCTCTATCTCATGCAAGTAAATTTAAGATTTCCCCTGAATAAAGTAATATCGAAATTGATAATATCTTGTGAAACCGTGGAATTGAGCTTGTGATGTTAAGGGACAAGAATAACACCGAGAATACTAACATAGGTTCGTGAATCGGTATAGCAAATGATGTGATAAATTTTTATTAATTAAAGACGACTGAGTCTTCTCATTTTCCCTTTCTTAGTATTGTTCTTGCTTACTAACCCATCTTCCAAGATCAGAGAGGTTTTGCTCTTCTTTGTACTCTCCTCTTTCTTGTCCTTTTCTGGGGAGTTTGGAAGTGTCTGGCCCTGTGCCCCCCTTTTACATGTCTTTTACTTTATTATATTCTGCTTTATTTTATGGTGGTGGAGGAAAGGCGATCTATGTTGTCGTTTTCTGAGGTTTTCCAAAGTCTTTTAACTTATTGACAACTAAGGAGACCTTAAAAAAATGACATGTCATTAAAAGGACTCCACTTGCCCATGTGTCAGCCCTGAGTCAGGGGAAAATGCTATAAATATTTCTTTTTGTCTAATTCTGTGGCCCACCCATAATTTGTCCTTTGTAAAGGAATTTCGAGAGCATCAAAAAGCAGCATCTAGAGAAGGTGCACTTCTTATCATCCATGATTGGCATATTGCTCAGATATGGATGATTTCATTGTCTCTAATAACTACTCCATTATGTTGAGCACAGTTGATTATGAAGCTGTAGGTCTTGATTGGTGCATGATGGACAAAACACTTTGCTCCTTAAATCAAGGACCATTTCAAAGGATGATGTGCAATACAGGAACGAATCTTGCCATGGATTGCGGTTCTTCTGAGCTAAATTAGGTAAAGAATATGCAGCCAAAAGAGGAAAATTAAAAATGCAATGAAAAAGCTCTCTTTTCATCTGTCATGTAGGGTGCACAACATGGCACTTGCATGTCCCCTCACAATTCACAGTGTGCCTACAGAAGAAAACATATGCATATGATGGGATGTCAGGCTAAGTGTCGTTAGTGTTGCCCCTATTGTCCTGATGCCAAAAGGCAACAGATGTATCAGGCTTAAAATATTCTAGTACAAAGACAAGGGAACAACAATCTCTTTAACCCTTTTGCAATAAGATATTTCTTTCAGAATAGGACAAATCACCCCATCTTGACATGAGAAATTCAATCGCTAGCTAGCACCCTCTTCAATCATGTAATATAATATCAGATCAATGCAAATCCACAAAGATTTAAAACCCATAAACTAAAAGACGTCACAAGTAAAGATATTCTTATCATTTAGCTTGGTTTGGAATAAAAGACATAACTATCAGAAAGACCCAGAAGATTCATGTTGACCAATGGTTGAAGAGATGACTAGGAAAATGACGATCCAAAGATAGTCATCTTAGACGGATTATAGCATAAAGATTAGGAGAAGCAAAGAAAAATGTCCTAAGATAATCATGTTATAGTTATCAAAGGTAAGAAAGGTTGTATCCAGATAATTTTACATCATTCAGAACCCAATAATTGGCTTTTGTGCTGGCTTTGAAAACCATACACGACAATTTAAGGCCTTGACCTAACATCAAAAGTAACTAAAGACTTATGTCGCTCCACATAATCTGCAATCATTTACCCGAACATGCAAACTGGGACCCTCAATCCATGATGCCCCCACATTGAGGATTCTCAGGATGACCAGATGCACGTAGCCTCAATCCTGCATTGCATAGACTACTAGTTTCGTACGCAGGCATGTGGTACACAGGTCACGTGAATCATCTTGACCAAACCTGCACCCTCATATTAGTTCCACAACTTCACAAACTTCCTATCACCTCGACTTCACATGGTGTGGCAGCATTTCTGGACCGAAGTTCACTCTTAAGTCTCTGGTTTCTCGTGATTTCCTCCTGGAAATCAGGTCTCAATTTAGGCTTTGGGTGAACCAACTATCATAAGATCTTGAAGCAATGTACTGGACTAAGCTAATGTATAGCTAAGGATTAGGAAACTCGAACAGAACACAACTAACATAAACAAGATACGCACAATGGATTGGTATTGATTGGTGACAATAATTTAAAAAGAAAAATGCGTACGAGAATAGAAATTTTCTCTTTGCTGTAGGGTTATTTGTCATCACTCCCTCCAGAAAGATCTACTAATTTTTCAAACATATGCCATTTATTCCATGGTTTCTCTAAATAAGCAGTAAGAAAGAAGAGAGATCAGATTGTAATTAAATTAGTCAGTGCCAATTATCCAGTCAATAGAAGATTATAAAACAAGTGGCAATATAACTTGATTGCACCCTGACCATTAGTTCCTCAAGAGACTTCCTAGAAAATGGATGATCTGCATCCCTCTTTCTATACAGATCAAATTATCCCTGAACGCCACTAGGCCAAGAACCTTTTCCACTTTTATTTGGAGCTACAATATTACTCGGACCCACTTAAAAGAGGTGAATTAACTACAAGGAAGGGACTAAGTGATTTTATAATGTTAACTTCACAGAGAGGTCCCAAAATAGGGCAAAACCATGGTAAAAAAGGATATGTCTGTAGAAAGATTGTTCATTTGTAGTGTCTGCCACTGTAGACAATGACCTCATAAAAACTAAAAGGCAGTAATAACCTTCCATAGCATCATCACAAGAACCACTGACTACGGGATCCGACTCTATACATATGAAAACAGAACACATTTGGCTTCCTTATATTTAAGAACACATTTCAGTGTGGGCATGAAGATGAGGAAGAACAGTGTACTTCAGTTAGTTACTGTTCTGGCACAAGTGGTTACCTGAAGAGCTCTTAACAGACTAGAACCGAGTCTCTGACTAGCTGCTGCTGCTGCATACTTCTCCCTGAGTGTATTGCAGACTCTCTGATCAGCCTGGATCCCCTCTTGCACTTTCTGTAGCTTCTGCATAACAACACAATCTGTCTGTGCTGCCTAATACAAAAAAACTGCTAAAGGAAAAAAGAAATAAAACTGATTTATAGCTTTCTCCATGCTTTTGAGAAAGTTTGTCATGGGCCTCATTTTACAACACATAGTTTAAGCATCTAAGACTGACATATCTCAGGCTCAGCCAATCCAAAAGTCTTCCAACACCCAAGATATCAAAAATGTTCTCAAAATTTTCATCATACCTGTAGAGCTCTCCCAGTGGGCATCAAAAAATATATAAAAGTAGTAACTAGAGAAAGTGGTATTAGTAGATGTGTAAGTCAATTGACAAACAATCGCAATTAGCTGGGTGCTCTAAGAGACCCAAACACGAACATAAGGATAAAGATCAATTAATGAACAGAGTACCAAAACTAAAAAGAGACATATTAGCACCAATTATCTTTCTTCCCACTAAAGATTAGATGGAAAAAGTTCTACCAAGAAACTGTCTATTTATGCATGTTGACATCCCCAAATATGTTCTTTTAAATAATAAGGCATCCAACCCTATACAGGAGACAGAGAAGACGTAGACGTGTAGAGATGTTCAAAGAGAGGTGACAAGAATGAACCAGCAAGAAAATGCAACTGAAAGATGGCAACAGCAATCTCTTTTATTTTCTGAAAACACAACCATAGAACATTCAGCACAAGACCGATTGTTCAATTTTCACTTAGCTGAAGATACAGCAATGATGAATAGTTCGTAAAAATTGCACATAGGACCGTATAATTTATGTTACAACTTCATGCAGTGAAATTAACTCTAAGCCAAGCCGGAGGAGGAGAAGGCACAAAGTTTGTATATAATGTTACCTGTTTTATGCCCTTCAGAATTCCTTCCATGGAATCAATAAGTTTCAGGCGACCAGCAGTATCACTTATGGCATCTTGAAACTGAATGGAATTATAAACAAAATAGTTTCAGGGAAGATAAAACTGTTAAAAAGCTGATGACCAACCAAAAGCTTATGTTTGTGATAAAAACCATTAGAAAGAGTACGTAAAACCATGTTTAAGAGGAACTTCACTGGAAGTTTCTTACACAGTATATGCAGTCCTAACTTCCTTTAGAATTCTAATACTAATTAAGGGCTTTGCTAAAAGAGAAATCTGTGGGGGCCCATGAGCCCTTTCAAAATGAATTTCACTGCAGCTAGATACTTCTCGCTTGAGGCAACGTTCATGAGACTCAAAGAAAGAAGAGAAGATAACTGGTAAAATAGAATGATTACAGGAGAGGACATGGGGAGCACTTCAGAAGATGAGGGGGAACTGACAAATATTAATCAAGATCTTCAAGTGATTATGTTATACCTGGGAATTTAGCGAATTCAATAATGATGTTTCCTTCAGCATTAGCTCTTTAAGCTCCAAAAGTGCATTATATGTTGCATAGTATTTACGTGTCTGTCTATGAATTTCCAGTAAATTAACAAACAAAAGGAATTGTAATTGCAGTGTCAGCACTAAGAATACTTATACCAATATAATGTACAAGATACGTAGAAGCAAAGCCTCAAAAAATGAACTCCTCACCTCAATATTCATATTCAACTCAGAAAAGCGGCATTCATACCTGCAAAGAGCACTTTGATTACCAATCCCTAAAGAACATACTCTCATACTGAGGGAAGAAGTTTACCCTTAGGCTACGTTTGCTCGTCCGGACTTCTAATCGGAATAGGACTGGATAGGATAAGATATGGATTTTTTTATATCCTATCCATTGTTTGGTGAATCGCAGTATTAAAGTCGAATATATTCACATCATATCATATACATTTTTTTTAATATAAATGACATATCATTATAAATGAATCTAAATGTTCATAAACGGAAAATGTGAAAATCTCTCATAACTCTAGTCCTTAATTTATTTTTATTTTATTTTTTCTCTTTTTTATATTATTTTCTTTATTATTTTTTCCCCTTTCATCATTCTTTAATAAAATTTTATCAAATAGTAAACTGTACTAACATACCTAAAATACAAAAATACTTAAAATATATAATAAATATAAATATTTAATTTATAGATTGAATGTTTATTATAAGATAAAATTAAACTTGAATATATAAATTAAAATAAGATTAATTAAAAATAAATTTCTATTTTTTTTATTTTTAATTTCTTAAATTATAATTCAAATATTATTTATATTGAAATATAATTTCAATTTTGTTAATTTAACAAGTTTGCTATTCGAGAAAAATAACTTTCCTATTATGAACATTAGAAATTCTATCGGCCTTTATCCCACCTTCCCCATGGGATAATTTTATCCTACCTATATCCCCCATATATCCGACTTTATCCTGTCCTGAGTGAGCACCAAATGTAGGATAGGTTAAATCATATCCTATCCCGAATCTTATCCCAACTACCAAACGCAGCCTTAAACCATACCCAAATTGATCCACTCTGATAGTTAAAACTTAAACCGCATTAACAATGTCCAGCATAGCAAATTTGTTTCAGGAGGGAATTAGGAAGCAAATCATCATGGGAACAGGATCAACTATCTAAAGTTAACAAGTAGTAGAAATACTTAAAAGGAGAAGAGAAGGCCCAAAATCCTCCTGTAAGAACTTAAACATTAAAACCACGTCATCATCTAACAACTTAAACTTTTAAAACAGTTAGCAACGGTTCCATAAAATCTTTAATGGCAGCGGAACATCAAGTTCTGAGTTTAAATCTTTCTAGGCCTTTATTTACTTGCCATACTATATATTTACATGCTTTAATGTTGTGTCAAAATCCAGCCTATGCGCGAGTAGGGGTGTTGAAGTCTTTAAATATTAATACCACACCTTCATCGAACAACCTAATCATTTAGAACTATTGACAGTGGTCCCACAAAATCTTTTACAACCTATGATGTTTGGCATTGCTGGGGAGATAGTAATGAGAGACAAAATTAAGTTGGTAATTTTGAGCATAAAAGATGCAGTGCAATTTCAGCAGGTTGACAAGAACCAAATCTCAAAAAAATAATTAAAAAAAAAATGTATTTGTACCTAGGGGACAAAAATGGCCCCAATTTGAATGTTTCAAAAACTAATCATGTGCTCTTACTCAGGGAACAAAAAGGGCCACCATTGTATTTTTCACACTAGTGATCCTATGAGGCAGTTGGCATAAGATGCCATTTACAAGACATGCCAACATGGCACTTTTTCAGATTAAAGATTTTTAAACTAAAAAAATGGAGATTAAAGGAAAAAGAAAGGCAAATGGATGTAGAATGAGATAGGGGAAGGGGGTGGGCCGGCAGCAGTGGTTGATACTACCCTTGAGGCTAGTGTCAACCGCAACATGTCACGCAAAAATGGCTTGGCTTAATTTTATACTGAATAACTAAATCCGGGAGGTTCAAAATGGCTCTAGATGAGTGCAAAAAGGTCGCGAGAGCAGTCAATTGATGGAGCAGAATGGTTGCCATGGGTACAAGGGCAAGCAAAGAGGTGACAATTAGGGTGCCAATGTTCCATTAAGAGTGGTCTCAGCTCGATGATCCAAATGTTCCATTAACAGACACTTACAATTTGTTTGTAAATTTTATCAAGCAGAAATGTCAAATATTCAGCCTCCATCTACACCCAACCCCAAGCACCAATGGCGCCTCTCTGTGCAGTCGCCTTTGACTACTCTGTCCTATGGCCAAATGACAATGGTGTCAACTAATTATGTCAACGAGAGACGTTGTGGCCATTGCCGACTTCAAGGATGGCGTCGGCCACTGCCACTCCCCCTTCCCCTCACTCCTCTTCTATCTTAACTGGTTTTTTTCTTTTAATGTTATGTGAAAATTATTTTTTAGCTTAAAAAATATTTAATATCTAATTTTAAAAAATTAGAAAGTGACGAGTCAGCATGACACGTAAGCATCATTAACCACATCGCTGCCATGAATGATTGCTTATACGGAAAATGCAACGATGGCCCTTTTATACCCTCAAGTAAGGGTTCATGATATTTGTTTTGGACATTAAAAAAAGTGGGGCCATTTTTGTCCCCCCGATATAAGTATGTGATTTTTTATGTCTACATCCATAGTGCAGATGTAGACATAAAAAATCATAAATGTTAAGAGTATGAAAAAGTGGTAATGTTAGAGTTATGATAATAAACCAATCATGCTTTCATCTAATAGATTAAACTTTTAAAATAGTTGATACTGATATTACAAAATTTCAAAAATTTGAGCAACCTCTCCACAAAATCTCTCACATCTTCTACTTTGTCAGCAAAATAGTTTTTTAGCTTGACAATAATTGGACATAAGGCAAGCCTGTTTGTCAATAAAAGTTCCAGAATCCTTTAACATGAATATATACGAAGCACTTCCTTGAACCCACATCACTCCTATAGTTTCATCCCTAGATTATGTCTAAATCACAATTTTAAGGTCCCTTACTGGTAGGATCAGTTAACTTGTTGGGATTAATGTTTTCTTTAGATGGTTGGTAATCCAATGCATGCCTGTCGACGATTCAATTTAAGTATTTCATCTCACCACTGCCAGTAGTTTGATCTACATGTCTCATCAGTGCAGGATCCCATAGCTTAATTCCCATTTTCATGTTAGAGCATTACTAACTACACTCAAGAAGAAGAACAAGAAGAAAACTAGAATTTGGATCTTCGATTAGACAGGAAAAGAACAACTAAGGAGAAAAGGCTAGATGTGTTGGAGCACCAGCACTCACTATATCAATTTATAACCCATATTATGATTTTGACACAGACTACAAATGCTCAGTAAAGAAAATACCTGTTGCGGGCACCAGAGTAAGGACTAGGAAATGATAAAACTAGTCTATGGAATCAAGACAATGAAATCAGGAGCCAAAAGAAAATTGAAAAATCTGGGTGATAAAAGTAGACCAGCTCATCATAGATTCTAGAGAAATCTAAAAGACAAAATTAGGGCAAGGGAGAGAGAGAACATACTGAATGAGTTCCAATTGGGAAGGCACATCTTCAAGTTGCCGCTTTACAGACAATACCATCCTCAGTCTAGCCGCTAGGTCCTACCATCAGGAATACATTGCACCATAAATGAGAATTGCAGGACAAAATATGCTCAAAAGGTATGACAGCTAAGCTATATCTTTAGACCAAATAAGATCAGGCATGCAGCAGCAAGTCATTTGTATTGCATTCTGCAAAAGAAATCATAACAAAAATAATATCCGCTTGAAAAAATCCAGCACTCAAAGGTTGCCAGCCAAAATTGGGCCCAAGGCCGAAGGATATTAAATTGCTCTACTGCACACACAGAGAAATGCTACACCTTGGTCAATGGCAGCAGTTTACTGGATAGACATCAGAATCAAATCATGAAAGATTTAAAATCCCAAGACAAATTTTACCCAATTGATACACCATCATTTTCTTTAATCGTAAAGATTGCAGTCTTGTAAGAAAATTTGCATGCACCGTTATAACGACATGAACATAAAATCAAAGAAGAGATCTTGACCAAAATCTTATGACAGGACGAGATTTAGAGCCATCCAATGTCAAATTCCAAAGGTAGACCAAATTGAGTTCACAACAAGCAGAGAGGATAAGCAGTGAATTGCACTAGCTAATTAGCAATTCATCTCAAACACTATTTGTCCCATCCATTGAACTAAAGAAAGGGCCCCCAAGAGAAGAGAACTTCCATTATGTTTCTGCTCATTATAATCCGTACAAGTTACAAAGGGATGGCAGAAGAAAGCATCAGCCAAAATTCTTTCGCAGAAAATATGAACATGAACACACAGTAATATAACAACTCCCTGGCTGACATAGAAAAAAAGGACATCAGAATCCCAGCAAAAACTACCTGTTCTCAACAAGATCCTTATATTTCTATCATTGTGATTCGGACCCTGCAGTACATTTTAACACATATACGGACCATCATGATGGATTACCATTGACTAGCCTCTATTGTGCTCAATCATTGACTAATCACCATGACTCAAACATGTTGATCAGCGACCCAAAAAAAAAAAAAAAGTGTTGATCAGATATATGCAGAAATTATGGATTGGTGACATTCTGGCAGTGGACCAAAATATACAATCAAATGACATAAGTCCTCAAGTGTAGAAATAAGACCAAATACCTTCTTCACAAGGTGCAACTTTTCCAGTGATATGCTAATACAATGGTCTAAATCATCATGGAGACTCTTGCTATCACGGTTGTCGGATATTTTCTCCTCCAAGTGAATAATCTTGGCTTCCAAATCTGATTTCTTTGCAGTGTGATCAGATTGGCAATCCAATTCTTTCTTTTCCAAGACCTGCAGCCATTCCCATTACATAAATGTAAAAATGGGAGCAAAAGACTATTGGGGAAAAAAGGTAAAAATAAGGATCTACACATGACAGATGATGAGAGAATATGGAAGGACATCCACATGCTGGCCAAACCCCAGAAAATGAAAATTGACATTGATTTGAGGCTAAATTAGCAGTTGGTCCAGGAACAAATGCATTAGCATAAAAAAATGGTTTAGAGACATGTCCACATAGGAGAGGGAGAATGTTCACCTTCAGTGACTTCATGAGCAACATTAATCGGTGAACCACAGAATTGACTTTTGCTGCCCTGATTTTCTCGTGTAGTTGCATCTCTTCTAAAATATGCATTCTCATCAGCTTCTGGCCAGGAGACGAAGAAAACTAAATTTACCACTACATGAATCTAGCTACCATAGGAAACAGAGAAAAGAGCTTCTGCCTTTTGAAGAAAGTATTCCTAAATAAGTGCTTATCTCTTGCATGAATCCGAATTAATGAGCTCCAACCGTTATATCATCTCACTAACCTTTTCCTCTGGATCGCTGTATCTAGACTCAAAAGTAGTTCTTGCAGCACCTAATCCACCATCAAGCTGCCAAAGAGTATTTTCCTGATCTTTAGCAAAAAGTCCTGTGTGAGAATTATGGGTGTCTCTAGAGCAAAGATGGCATGATCTTAGTAGCAAGAGTGATTCAATTTACAACAGAAAAGAAGCCACATTAGCATGTAAAGACGCAAAACTGGTTCAGAACCATGACACCGCACCAATTAGCCAAACTCACCTCATCCCCGGTAACTACAACACGGGTCCGAACATTATTGACAAGCCACCATGCAACAGGATACACGCTTTCGACTTCAAGACTGTAAATGTCCGAAGCTTGCAGAGGGTGCGGGCAGTTTAACAATTTTAAAGCTTCTTCAACACCATGACTCGCTTCCCTGAATACCAATAACAGAAGCCATAAATGCAATTGGAAAAAGTTCAATCTGAATACCCATTTACCCTGTGACATAATTGTAAACGGAGGGCAACATAAACTACATCGAGGCGACTCCCTGAAAAGAAACTAATTTACTTGAGCAAGAAAGACTGGATTTTTGGCAAAATACCCAAAGCAGCCATTGGTCAAGACTCGAGCTTTCCTCACAACTCATATCAAAGAAAGGAATGCATGCTCTCTAACAATCAAACAACCTCAGAACACAGGGCGCAAACTTCATTCTGAGCAGTGATATGACGTGAAACTCAAGAGGGTTTACCAACCCATGTAGTGTCACTGCCATCAATGATCAACCCACTAAACGAACGAACGGATCAAACAAAGAAACGTCCTTTCTTCCATCTCTCGCCATCAATGTCGACAGAGGGAGCTGTAAATCAAACTGGAAATGCAAGAAGCAATGCACCCGCGGTAGATAGAGAGAGAGAGAGAGAGAGAGAGAGAGATTGCCTGATGTTGTCTTGAGTTAGAGTTTCAGGCGAGGGGAGGCTGAGCTCGGGATCGGCGGCGCGGATGCACCGGGACAGTCCGGCGACGAGCGCGGCGGCGTCCGGCGGGCAGCGGCGCCGTGTCGAGCCGAGATCGATCGATTCGAGGAGACCGATGACGGCCGTAAGCTGACTCGGGGAATCGGACGGTGGCTCGGCCATCCCCAGAGTCGGACCCGCTTTTCTGCCGTCAGATCTTCTCTTTATTATTTAGAGTCCGTCGGATCTTCTCTTTATTATTTAGAGCGGATTCCTTAAAAAATGGATAAATTTGACGACAGTTTCCTAAGCCCTGCATGGTAAAAAGTGTTTCTGTTACTAGGAACACAAATTTTTGTTTTTTTTTCTAACAAAAAGAATGTAAACGTGTTTGTTTGCGTTTTTGTTAAAAATTATTTTTTTGTTCCTTAAACACATCCTAACTAAAACGAAACAAAAAAAGTTGTTTCTTATTTCAAAACAAAATTTAGGAACACTTTTTCTCTCTCTTCCATTTTCTTCTCTCTTTTTTTTTCTTATTCTTTTTCTTTCTTTTTCTTTGGCCTCGCCGCCGCCTCGCCATGGCCGGCGACCTCGCCGGAGTGTCGTTGGTCCCCGGCGAGGCCGAGCGACGCCGACTGGCGGTGGCTCGGCGAGGCCGAGCCTCGCCGGCCGGCGGGCGAGCTCGGCCTCGGCCTGATCTAGGCGAGCTCGAGCTCAGCTCGAGCTCGCCTCGCCAGCCAAGGCGAGGCCGAGCCTCGCCCGCCTATGGCGAGCCTCGCCGTGGCCGGGCGAGGCCGCCGCCCTCGTCGGCCGGCCGCCGGCCATGGCCGAGGCCGGTGGCCGGCCAAAAGAAGAAAAAAAGAAAAAAAGGAAAAAGAAAAAAAGGAAAAAGAAAAAAAAAAAAAGGAAAAATAAATAAGAAAATAAGAAAAATAAGAAAGAAAATAGAAAAAATAAAATAAAAATATTAAAAAATTAAAAGAAATAAAAAAATTATACAAATTTACTAAACGTGTTTCTATTCTTTTTATATTTCTGAACAAATTTACCAAACGTGTTTTTTTGTTCAAAAATTGTTCCCTGAAGCAGAAATACTTTTTTCTATTTCTGTTCCCAGAAACAATTTTTAAACAGAAATGTTTCCAAACGCACCCGTACTGATTTTTCAATCTATATAACAATTCGGCGCAAATGATTTTTTTTTTGAGTTAATGAAGATTTAAGCTTCAAATAAAAATGGAATCCCTTTTTTTTTTTTTTTGGGCATCTGTTTTGGGAGATTAATCGACCAAATTGAATCTCTACAAATTTCTTAAATAAATTTGGGTTAAGCTAAAAATCAAATAATTTATACTAAATTGAAGCTCAATCAAGATTGATGTTATATCCATTATTTACTTCAATTTATAAATGAGTCCTAGAGATACCGCAAATAATCAAATCTTGTATTCCATAACAGTTCATGAAATATAGTATGATGTGTAACAATTTTTAGTTCATTTAATTCGGTCTTTAAATTATTTCTAAATATTTGATTACAAATTTCATCAAACAAGAAGAAAGTCACTGCAAGCCTTGAACGATTGTGAAATATTCAATCCGATCCCTAATTAACCGCGAAATGCACAATCTAATCCTCAAAATTCTCCATTTATTGAGTCTCATGGTCAACTTTCTATAACAAGGTCAAATCAATTCTTTGAAACTTTTTCACATATATTCAAAATTACACTATTATTCGGATTTTAAAGTATCTTTCCAACAACAAGAATGGTAATAAAAATAAAGCCTCATTTGAATTGTATCGAGTTATCTAAGTATTTTCATAACTATATCTAAGAACAATATTAAGTTATCTATAGGCTCGTACAAATATGTTTCTAACATTTTAGATAGATAAAAATTCTCGGCTTTTGTATTCTGTGTTCTCTCTGCTTAAAAGAAAAACCCTTTATTGCCCAACACAAACGCATGATCTCTGTCACAAATAATAGAGGAGCACAGCAGATCGACTTGACATCACGGACCAGACCTCTCCTATAATGTACTACGGTCAACCCACCACATGCTTAACCTGCTCGGTCGGCACAATTAGCAAAGATTCAAGAATCTCCAGGCGGCACAGCGGGTTGAGGAGACGGTCGATGGTGTTATGCACTTCGCTGGGCGGGAGCGAGAACGGAACTTGCAAGATGAGGCCCGTAATGCAGCAAAGGATCGTTGCCGTAAATGTTACAACGAAAGGCAATGTAATGGCAGGAAAGTCACAAAAATAAATAGTTCCGACCAAACCAGAGGCAGGCGGGCGCAATGAAAGAGAGAGAGAGATTCAAGCCCAGGTTGGCATGTTTATCTTCATGATGTTTGTGTCCTGGCCCCATGAAGAACATAGAACTGGGGAGAATTTGATATCACCATGAGAACAGCATTTCAGACGAGCAAGGCATACTTGCAAATTGCCATTAGTTCCGCTGAAAACAAGTTACATCTACAGCAGCTTCTACCTTTTTCACTCCACAGCAATACAATACATAGTACCACTATGTATCTATGAATATGAGGCGTGCTGACGGTGCATTCACCGCATCATGCAAAACATGTTTACTATAGAGATTGTGTAGTACGCCTCAATTGCTACATATGCATATACACGGTTATTACAAGAAAAGAGTTCTTGCCTCTCAACATGTCAACCACATTTTTCGCACGGTAAATGTTGCTTTCCTTCGAAGGCTATAACTCTCGTATGAAAGCCTCCATTTAATAATCACCCAGTAGATGGAATCACCAGAGGGAGGTACTATCTCTGAGTCTCAGATTCCATATTATCCGTGTGCGGTTATTCATCTCTACAAGAAAGGTAATACCTGAATAAGGGCTACAGCAGGGGAATACTTTTTTAGTAGACCTCATAACCAATTTCCTTTCCTTTACCCATTCTAGAGTTGAAGGATCCACTTATTTCCTAGGGATCTAACCAAAACATATTTCATTCCATGTCAATCTCTTAACAGCTAAGAAATGGGAGGGTTCCTCGAAGTCTGTTTCTTTTGGCCCTTTAAGTTGATGAGAATGAGAATTAAACCGACAATGAGAATTTCAATCTGACCAGAAAAGTAAATGACATCGAAGTTCGAGTAAGAGAGACATGGCATAAGTACCAAAGGAAAGAAGACGGCAATTATTGATGTAGAGTCCTACCTGAGAACATGCAATTGTTCATCTGATGTTTTCGAGAAAATCGAACAATAAAGCTTTGATAGCTTAGCTGTCAACATGAGCAACTGGTTACTGGCTAGTGATGATGAATCATGAAAACTAGAAAATCCCATGTTCTGATATTACCTCAATCCTCAGTGCACAAGCTCGTGTATGACAGAATCCTGGTCTAAGTATGCTCATAAATATAATGCAGTTCTCAAATTCTGTCTGTTTGATTCCAACACACAATCCAAGTCATTAACGCAATCATGAAAGCAACCGGACTTAATACCAGAAGTAGAAGCAAGAATACCAAAGAGGTGAAGAATGGAGATGTGAATTACAAGTCGTAACAGTTCCCCCTACATTCTTCATGCATTCGGCAAGACGAATGCTGATTTAAGAAGATGGGAAACATCTCAAACCTTTGCAGCAGATCTACGTTGTAAGTCCTCTAGCATTGCATCTACGCTCAAACTCTCATGTCTAGACTAAAAAGACAATTCCTCGCCAGTGAGCACCCTAAGAATATTAAATTTTCTAAGCAACAGAATAAACGAAATCAATGCATGTCCATAATTATAACGTTATTTGCTCACTTATACGATAAATCAATCGCCATACATACATTATCCCATTCAAGGGCCGTAGAATTCCATACTCAAACAACAACAAAAAATAATGCCGAAAGTTGAAACAACTTACCCTTACTGATTTCATTTCATCAAGTTCGGCAAGAATATCCATCTCTCTTGGAATCCAACGTCTTATTCTCCAAGGACTTCATGACATCGTCCATCTCTTCAGCCTCCCTCCTCCTTTTCTCAATCTCCACACCTGCCCGAACCCAAATAGAAAAGCAGAAAGATTCAACTTGACAAAAGAAGTCATCACCCAAAGTACAACAGCAACAAATGTCACGGTTAAATCCCATTGCTCCTGATAAGCTCTAAATTAGTATCAATGAGACGACACCAACTGGGTGTACTGACGCAACTTATACGAGGACAAGATGCATGCACTTTGATGGGAACGGCGAATTCAGTCTTACAATCTGAGTGCATAGGACAAATACCTAGAGATGCCAAAGTATCAATTCCACAGCTTCACTGTCTTGTCGTGACCTAGCTGAAGCAACCAAGCCTGTCACATTTGATACTGCCAAAGCTGCAATTATTCCCTCATGAGCTGGTAAAGCCAGATCCTTGTTCTCCGCCATATTCCAAAGCTCCAGGGTCTGCAGAGAATTTTCGATTAGCTTAGACCGAAGCACAATTAAACCAAGATCTTATGGGGCAATAGAAGTCTAAAGAGTATATTCACATGACTTGTACTTTTAGTCAAGGTACATAGCTTTCGCTATTCCATGGCTCTTGTAGAGCCTGCTTCAGAAGCTATGGTTCTGAAATTGCCCACCAGCCTTCACTACTTCAAAGAATAGTGAGAAAGCCGCCTGATTTGTATTAGACAATCAATTAATATTTTAGAAACTCATGCGCCGGATTAGCATCCCAAGAAGCTTGCTAGAAATTTCTTATATAATCCTAAGAATTCACAAGATTTGGGAACATCTAAACATGGACTTATATCATACTTCCCCTATGTATGGAGCTAGAATTCACATTAAAATGCTGAATTAAATAATTCAAACGTGCGACTTACCCCGTAGCAGCCAATCACCAAAAGTGAAGGACAAGTTGGGTGGAACATGCAGGAGTAGAACTTGTTTATATTGCCACTCAATTCATGTACACAGTGTCACGCCTCGAACCCCGGGCACACAATAACCTCTTGGTCGATAGAAAGTGATGTCTCATGACTCATTGCCGACCCTTTCTTTTAATTGCACATGCGGAAGTGTATAATAAAATCCCCAAACAACATAAATATGTGATAGAATAGTAGGATACCATTTTCACCAAAACACTTTTCATAAACAAATTAGTTTATACACAGAAGCTAACTCTAAGGTCTATGTACAAGAGATCTATCTCCAAGAAGAACTACTGAGCCATCCATGCTCCTGACATTTCCGCCTCAAGCTCTGGGTTCTTCATACTAGGGACTTGAAAATGGTTATATAATAACTAGTGAGATAAAATCTTAGCGAGTCTTCCCCTAAGCCACCGATTAGAACACCAACTCAACTCGGGGTATCTCTTCAGAATCACCCCACAAACAAAGCAAAGACTAAGAACCAACCATCAATAGATCGATTTGCATGCAACCTTATCCGGTATGCCATACCCTGCACGATATCGATTCATGCGTATGTGCCATAAAGAAAATGCTTAACTCGTGCATTAATCGATCAATCACACGGGTCTTGATTATAAGGAAAAATCGTTATGACACGTTCCATACCGCGCTACACAATTTTACCCCATAATAAGGCCCAACCATCTCAACCCTCACACATGTTCCACTTATATGTGACCTCAACACTCTTGCGTGTTCTAATTATAAATGACCTTCCGGCCATGGCTAACTTTCCAGTCAGCGATCATCCGACTCCCGCCAGGCTACTGATAAAAAGATCGGGCTTCGTCCCGCCCCGTTAGGCACGGTTACATCTAGAACTCCCGTTCAGACGGTTTCCCAAAAAGGGACATTAGTCCAGAATCTATTGCGACCGGCTTTCGACTCCCGTCGGGTATCACCTCAAACTCCCATTGGGCGACGGTCTAACATTTGATCACGCAAACATACCTCCTCAATTCCTTCTCTCATGAAAATGGTCCATCTCCAATGTCCCTTGGACAATCCATTATTCCTTTTTTTTTAGCACAGTCCAAGATCCTCCTCACTTTTGTGAAGAAACCATTTTGAAACTAAAACCCTAAGAGTTGATAAAAACCCCTAGAATCCCAAAGGATCACAAATTCCAGCACAGTCCAAGATCCCGTTTGCAAATGACGGAGCTGAAATATCATACTTTTAAATCTCAAAAAATCTTGAGTACAATATATATTGTAGATCAAGATGTCTAAAACATTTCTTAAAAGGAATCGACTTCAAATTTGTAACTCATTTCAATCTACAAAAATGGCAAACGGCGAGAGTCCAAAGATCAGAACTGTAGAAAGTCCATTGAATTGGACTAATCCGATTTGAGTGGTGCTAATCTCACTAATTAGATTGACACTAATACATTCTAAGGTTAATATAACCATTATAGATTATCACTAATCCATTCTTGAGCTAATTTAAACAACCCTTTAAGCATAATTAACCTCCTAAGCAAGTTTATGCACTAATCAAAGGATTAGGAGCTAAACTCACCCGTTAAACGGGTCGGAGACACGGATGTGGGGGCGACGACGGAGGCTACGCTCGAGGACCTCAACCACGATGATCCAAGGTTGTCTCGGGGCTAGAACAATAACCACAAATTCGGACTCCCACTGAAACACTGAAAACTAGACTGTCGGAGGAGAAACAAAGCTGAACGGGCTTGATCGGAGCTCTGGCGAGGGGTTGGCCGGCATTGGCACCTGGGGGTCGAAAGGGACCTGCTTGTGGTTGGTATGGGTGGAGGTAGGGTCGAAATGGAAGAAAAATGGCTGAAACGGGTGAAACAGGCGAAGTAGTTCAAGCTGCCAGGCGGACCGACGGACCGGCGAGCTATTTCTTTCGACCGGCCGGCGGCTCCATTCGGTGAGCGGCCAGGTCCTCCTGAATGGTTTGGGTCTTCTGAGCGCGATAGTGGGTTGCACGAAGGCTGAGTCTCATGGGAAGACAACTTTTAACTCCTGTTTTTGGCAAAAGGTCAACTGAGCAGAAACAGGCAGAGAAGGAAAACATGGGAGAAAAGGCTACGAATTTGCTTGGGGCTGAAGAAGGAAGAGAGAGAGATGTGAGGGCTAGTTTCTCCGGTTCTCAGAAGCTCTCAAATGCCTCAACAATGGATAAAGTGAGGAGCAAGGAGGAAGAAGATGGCTGCTCAGCTGAAGGGGGACCACCATTGCCTCAAAAGTCCACCTTCTATCCTCTAAACACTCATGGCATGCCCCACCAGCCCTTGGCTATCATCCATGGCCCTTTGGCAGCCCACAAATTTCCCAAGCAAGCCATTGAAGTGGTCCAAAGGTAGCACACCATAAGGGCTACGAATTTTGTACCTTTGGCCTTCAATTCAATTCAATTCCTCCTCAATTCTCCCTCAATTGGACTCAATTCGGTCCCTATAAATTCAGCTAAGATACCATCATCCCTTTTAGGATTTTTCCTCGTCGATTTGTCCAACTTGAATCCCAAAAGTGCAGTAAAAAACGGTCCTCTGATTTTTCCAGTAAAAAACGGCCCTACTTTGAATTTTCGCCAAAAATGTCGGTTTGCATAAAAATCTTCGGAGGATGAGTCGACGTTCCTAAAATGAATCGTTACATGAAAGAACTTTCAATTTCTGAAATCAAGTTTAAATTCGCGGTTAATTTCAATCTGGTGCGATTTTAGCGTGACCTAACCTACCGGGTAATTTTAGAAATTTTTGGTGCAATTGACCTGTGGTCAATTATTTTCAAGTCACATTGTGCATCTTTGACTCATTGGCAACTCTTAGTTGTTGTGAAAATCTTGAACTTTCAAATGCGGACATAGGGTACAGAAATGACAGAAGAATCGGTCTAGTGTCGTTCGACGAAAATTTTGCAATTAGGTGAAATCACCCATACTCTAATCAAATACCTCAATCGAAATGGCCTATCTCCGATCTCTGATCAATTTTGACATTGCCGTATTGACCCTTGCAGATAAACACGGTCGAGCAGTCGATTCCTGGTTGAATTCTCAAGTCTATTGCGTTAAAATCCCTTAACGTCTTCACCAGATAGACTGGTTATCTCATAAGTGATTAGCTCAGAGAATAGAACTATAGGCGCGTCGATGAAAAGCCGAGCTTATTTAATCGAAAACATAACCGGAAAATCAGGATGTTACAACTCTTCCCCTCTTATAAAAATTTCTTTCTCGAAATTTAAACCGTTACCAATCTTTAAACAAAAAGATGGGGGTACAGTCGTCTCATCAAATCTTCACTTTCCCAGATTACTCCTTTTGTGCCGTAGTGTTGCCAGACCACTTTGACTAATTGAAATGTCTTGGTGTGCAAAACCTGTTCCTTCTGATCCACAATCTAAACCGGGCTTTCCACGTATGACACTCTATCATCCACGTCTAATTCTTCAAGATTTAGCATGTGGGTCGGGTCAGGCTCATACGTCCTCAACATCGACACGTGAAAGACGTTATGCCCTTGCGCCAACCTCGGCGGTAATGCTCTGCAATGCAAGACGACACGTTAGGATCCCAATTCTTTCCAGAATCTCAAAGGGACCTACGTATCTCGGACTCATCTTTCCCTTCTTGCTGAAGCGTGAAGCACCCCTGCTTGGTGACACCTTCAGAAAGACATGACCACAAACTTGGAATTTCAATGGTCTTCGACACTTATCGGCCTAACTTTTCTGGCGTCTCTGAGCAGTCTTTAATCTGTCTCTAATAACGGCAACTGCATCCACTGACTGCTGGACTAACTCTGGGCCTGTGATCTTCCGCTCTCTGACTTCATCCCAATAAGCTGGAGTTCTGCACTCTTTGCCATACAACGGTTCAAACGGTGCAATCTAAGCGGTCTGCTGATAGCTGCTACAATGAGCTTCTGACAATATCTCTTCCTTAAATTCCGCATCATCAGTATACACAATTGTCCATAAATTTTTAGTGTTCCGTTCTCGATAGCTTGCAAATCAGCCTTTCTCTTTTCCATATCTTCTTGCAGAATCTTCTAGATCTCAGGATTTGTCAATTGCAACGTCTTGATTCTCAGCTGTACTTCCAGTTCAATTCTAAAGATGGCCATAAGATTTGAAAGGCGGCCTACCTCGGATTTGAAACCGAATCTCTAGCTCCTTCGAGTAAAATCCACTCCTGAATCACCATCTGCGCCATCGATGACTTTCGATTCGACGCATTTGCAACTATACTAGCTTTTCCGGGGTGATACGGGAAGTTGCAATCACAGTCCTTGAGAAGTTCCATCCCACAACGCTGTCTCTTGTTCAATTCTTTCTTAATCCTCAACTGATGATAATCCGTACTCAGGTCGACCTATTTCTAGTTCTTCAAGTTCTATACGTGAGTCGAGTCCGCTTCTTACTTTCTCGGATGACTTTGCTAGTGTCGACTGACTTCTCGGTAATCCCATCAACAAACCCAACGTGATGTGTTCCTACTTCCACTCGAGAAACTCTAAAGGTTGCAAAAGTTTTCCAGAGCTAGATGAAATCGTTAGCATTGGTGCAGTAGTCAGCTTCTGCTTAAGTTCCTAGAACTACATTCGCACTAATCTATCCCTACAAACTTTTTATCTCTGTTACTGTCGTCGATCTTGACCAATCAATCACGACTTCAATCTTAGTCGGGTTTACGGGAATCCCGTCCATGTTCTTGCAAGGTCTAAAGCACTACCCTTAAACGTCTTTCATACTCCTCTAGACTTCTAGAGTACACCCGGGTGTCGTCGATAAACACAATCACGAATTCAATCTTCCTTTTTGGGGGCAAACCGAATGATTCCTCAGGAAACGCGTCAGAAACTTCCGTCCCACGGCGATGCTCTCCACTTTTGGCTCCTCAACTGTCATATCTTGCCAAATAACATTGGCAACCCACATCCAATACTCGGTTGCCTTAAATGATGACATTAAAATAAATGAGGGTCCTCCTCGATTTTCAAAAAATTTGAAACTTTCTCCCTTTGACGGGTTAAACTCGATTGCTGCATAACAACGATTCATTACAACAAGATGCTCCTCTAGCCAATCTTTTTTTTTTTTTTTTTTTTTTTTAATAACCTTAAGGTTATAGATAAGCAAAATTAACCAAGTACCACTCTAACCAGTGATTTTCCTTTTTACAACTTCATTTCAACAAACTGAAATTCTACAAGCCTAACCAAAATTTCGATGTGCCACTCTGATAAAATTATCCCAAAAATGTTCTTCCCTCGATTGATATATGGCTCGGTTCATTCCTGTCTTCTTCGCCATCCTAGTAGTGCCCTATCTGCGATAGTTGTGCCTGTGCTCCCCTGGGCCTGTGCGAACAGTCCTTCACCTAGTGTCCATGTTGGTTATATCCGTAGCACGCTCCTGTCCTAATAGGACACGGGGTTAGTCCATGCCTCCTTTTACAAATTCGACATATGCCGTTTGGGTTGAGTGCCAGCTTTCCGATTCTACCTTTTCAGTTGGGACGAATGGGATACTCTTCTCCACTCATTGGCCTCTTCCTGAACCGATTACCATTTCTGCTTGACCCGAACCACAACCCAGATGCGGCGGCTTGTTCATTCCAGTTCCTTTCTAACAACAGGGCCCGTCCATAGAGCTCATTATAATTCTTCAAATCGAGCGGCACCAGTGGATTCTTCAACTCCAGCCGGAGGTCGTTCCTAAACCTCCTAGCTCTGTCTTCAGGATCTTCCACTAGTCTAGGAGTATATTGTGACAGTTTTGCAAACTTGGCCTCGTACTAGGTCTACAATCATCGAACCTTGACGAAGGTGCTGAAATTCCTCCATCTTCTATTTTCTGGCGCAATCAGAGAAGTACTTTCCATCGAAGACTTCCACGAAGGTATTCCACACTGAAACCCTACCTTATGGGAACACTATTCCTCTGGTGGCCTTCTACCAAGTGTTTGCATTACCCTACGGCAGATAGACCGCAATGACTACCTTATCTTCTTCCAAGCACCTCGGCTGGTCAAAAGCCTTCTCTAATTCTTGGATCCAAAGGGTTGTAGCCCCGGGATCACTTGTTCCTGTGAACTTCGGCAGTTGCAACTTTAGAAACTGCTCAACTAACTTGTGCTCGGTCTCTCCCCAATCACAATCCCAGGTTGGACTCTAACAGGTTCGGTTGTGGCGACGGTTTGATTATGAACTGTTGTTCCATCAAATTTCCCAAAGTCTCGACCGCCTGTACGATCCCATCAATTCTTGGAACGCCAGGTGCTGCTACACTAGTGCCAGCCTGCAGCGGTACTCTCTCTCTCTCTCTCTCTCTCTCTCTCTCTCTCTCTCTCTCTTGCATTGGCCTGAACCGGTGCTCTACCTCGGGTACCGATCCCAGTCGGCGTCCCACCGTGAGAAACGTACGCGACAGTCCTCTTTCGAGGAGTCCTCTAATCTAGATCACTTATTTCATAGGATCTCTACAAATGTTGTCTTCCAATTCCACACATAATTAGAAAAACTGAGTGACCCACAAAACAAACTACCAATCAGTTAATTAATCACAGATGTCTGCATAAGGAAAAAGCCTTTCCTACTTACTATCCCCAAAACCCATCGCACCGTATCACTCCAAACGCTAACCTTGCTTTGATACCACTTCGGGCGGGGATGTCACAACCCGAACCCCGGGCACGCAACAACCCCTTCCTTGGTCGATAGAAAGCGATATCCCAGGACTCATCGCCAACCCTTTCTTTAATTGCACATGCGAAAGCGTATAATAAAATCCCCAGAAAACATAAATATAGGATAGAAAAGTAGGATATCATTTTCACCAAAACACTTTTCATAAACAAACTAGTTTATACACAGAAGCTAACTCTAAGGTCTATGTACAAGAGGTCTATCTCCAAGAAGAACTACTAAGCCATCCATGCTCCTGACTTTTCCGCCTCAAGCTCTGGGTTCTTCATACTAGAGACCTGAAAATGGTTATACAATAACCAGTGAGATTAAAATCTCAACGAGTCTTCCCATAAGCCCCCGATTAGAACACCAACTCAACTCGGGGTATTTCTTCAGAACCACCCGACAAACAAAGCAAAGACTAACAACCAACCATCAATAGATCGATTCGCATGCAACTTTACCTGGTATGTCATACCCTGCACGTTATCGATTCATGTGTACGTGCCATAAACAAAATGCTCAACTCATGCATTAATCGATCAATCACACGGGTCCCGATTATAAGGAAAAATCGTTATGACACGTTCCATACCATGCCACACAATTTTACCCCATAATAAGGCCCAACCATCTCAACCCTCACGCGTGTTCCACTTATATATGACCTCAATACTCTTGCGTGTTCTAATTATAAATGACCTCCCAGCCATGGCTAACTTTCCAGTTAGCGATCATCCGACTCCCGCCGAGCTACCGATAAAAAGATTGGGCTTGACCCGCCCCGTCGGGCACAGCTACGTCTAGAACTCTCGTTCAGACGGTTTCCTAAAAAGAGACATCGGTCCAGAATCTAATGCGATCGGCTTCCGACTCCCGTCGGGTATCGCCCCCAAACTCACGTTGGGTGACGGTCTAACTGATCACACAAACATACCTCCTCAATTCCTTCTCTCGTGAAAATGGTCAATCTCCAATGTCCCTTAGACAATCCATTATTCATTTTTTTCGAAAAACCACTCGAGTCATGCGGATGCACATGCATTTATACACTCAAATCACCCCATAAGATCAAAACACATTGTTGACACCTAAATTTTACAATTTTATTTAAGACTTAATAGTGTACAAAATTAGGAATTAGCCACTAAAAAAAAACAACAAAACAAAAGAAAATACAAAAAAAATAATTAATTTAAAAAAATGAAAATGAGAGAGGCCCTTCTCTCTTTCTTTTTCCCCCCGCGCAGGCCCTTGCGCGGCCCATCTTCTTTTCTCACTCGCGTGGCCCATGCGCGGCCCATCTTCCTCTTCTTTCTCCTCAGCTCGGCTCATGCCCAGCTTTCTTCCCCCCTCCTGCTAGTCTTCGCTGGAAAGACCTGCAAGAATAGACTTGCAGAGGCACAGAAGTTGCAGCAACGAGTGCAGGCAGCAAAGGATTGGGGTAGCAGGCTTCTGGCATGATTCGCGGGTCAAGGAAGCAGACCGGTCGACAAGCTGGCGAGGCAGGAGTTGAGCACACTGATCATTGACCTTGAAGGGCTCGGAGGTACCTGCAGAAAAAAGAAGGAGAACAGAAGCATAAAAAAGAAGGAAAGACAGCAACAAAAAGGAGGCAAGACAGAAAACACCAGCTGGAGCGAGAGAGAATAAACGAAGCACAGAAAACACAGGGAGAGGAGGAGAGGAGGGGGAGACCCCCTCTGAGCCGTCGACCGCTGCCATTGATTGTTGCCGGAGTTACCGACCGCCTCCAGCCCCACTGGAGCCCAGTAGACCGCAACACACAGCGAGCAAAGAGAGAACAAAGAACGAACCGAAGGGGGAAACGGGAGGAAATAGTAGGAAGAGAAGAGTAGGAGGTCGACCAAGGAGCCAGGAGCCCTCGGGATGCCTCGCCACTGCTGGAGAGCAATCCATCAGTCGCCGATCGCCGCCGCTTCCCCGAGATTCAGGTTAGCATTTCGTCGAGCAGTTGGTGTGCACACTTAGAATCAAGTCGGCCGAAGCTCACTCCGACAAGTTCGGGCGAGCTTCGGCCACCACCCATCCCTTGCCATGTTCGTTGTTGCCTCGGCGTGTCCCAGTAGCTCCCTAGGCTCGTCCTCAGGTCTCAACCGAGCTCGAAGCTCTCGTTTTGCCCACACCCACCACCTGTTCACCGAATTTCCCCACTGAACCGTGACATTGACGCCCCTCCGTTGGTAGCTTCCGTCCCCCCTGACTCCAACGCCGACGTCTTCGCCTTTGCCTCCATTCCTAGACGCTTCTGCCCCTGCCTTTGCCCCCTAACGCTAGTGTCGTCGCCGATGCACGTCGTGCCGCCCCCACGGTCGCGACCGAACAGTCGCGACCAAAGGGGTGGAGGCCGAGTTGGGCCAGATTTTAGATCTGGCCCACTTGGCCTCTTTGTCCGCTTGGGCCCGTTGATTCGGGCCCGAGTCAAACCGAGGCTGGGCCTAAATAGAGTTAGGCGACCCTGGCCCGCCCTCATGCAGGCCCGAACTTGGGCGGGTCTGGCCGACCCGACCCACCCCGTCTGGGCTGAACCCCAACCTGGTTCATTTTTTTTCTTTTTCGAACAAAAAATTAAAAATTAAAAATATTTAAAAAAAATTAAAAAAATATTTTCGAAAGTCCAAAAATGATGGAGGTTAGTTAGGAATTGCCATATCTTGTCTTCTTAGTGTAATTATACTTTTATTTGCTCGCACTTTGATTATGTTGTATGTTTAATTTACATATCTAATTATGTTTAGTTGCATGTGTTTAATTTTACTGTAATTAGGATCTTGGTAGTTATGATTGTCACTTTAATGATTGCGCACCCGAATGACAACCTCATATGTTAGTGGATAGGTATAAAATCAATCCAAACTGCCTGCCAAAAAATCATTTTGTTAAAATGAACAAGATTAGGTACCGAAAGGGCACTAATTGATCAATTAGTGTAATCAAGTCCCCGACCCTATATTCTCTGGTTGCGTAAGAAGTGAGGTACACTCCCCTGCCTCACTTGATTTCGAGCTGACCCCAATAGGTTATTGGCGACTCCTTTTGTGCAAAATTCCTAAAAGAAATATCCCATTATCACGCGGGGTATGGGCTTAGGAGAACCCGCGCCTAAGCATGAGCCATAAACTCATCCTTTAGGCAATACCCCTAAACCTGTTCCCTCCCCCTGAGGGTAGGTCGCGACAGGTTGGCAACTTTACTGGGGATTTGGTTTTAAACCTTAGAGGACTTAGGCCAAAATTAATCTTGTTCAAAAATATTTTTGTTTGGCAGCGATGATGCTAGGTATGTCCCTAACGTGTTAGGTGTTAAATGTTTTTGCAGTTGGGAGTTATAAGGGGAGGAGTGATTGTCAACCCCTTGTCTTGCAAGTGTGGAGTTTGGAATGGATGTTTATGTTTTAAATTTATGCAGTGTTGCTTGCCTATAAATTGTCATGCCTGCATTTCCTGCATTGCACTACACCATGGCACACACTACCTGCCACCGGACCTAGGCTGCATAGGATTACTTAGGATGGTGTTGAGGTGGATACCACTCCGACTAAAACCGTGTAGTACGAGTCGCTCACCTCTACTCCGAAATTTCTTTCTTCATGTCGAAGGTACCCACCCCGGTTTGCAACCGCATGACACGGGTCGGTTCTTTGACAAAGCCGAAGTCATGGGTAACACGACCTAACCGCGATCTTGTTGGTTCAGTTCGGTGATCCTATAACTCCATTTTGAGCCATATAGAGTAGAAATTGAACCACATCCCATGTGCATGTCTATGTAATTTAAAAAAAAAAAAAACATAGACAAAGGTTGGCACCCATTGTAAGTATCATTTTGCTTTTTATTCGCTCATTTTGTATTGAACTTCCATATTGAAATTCGCGCACAACAATCGATTGCCCTCGGTGCTGTAGGCTTATAATTGAAAAAATTGGCAATCACTTTTGATAAGTGAATGTTGAATGTGCAAGTTCTGAACACTTTGATTTGGCCCGGTTGAACACATTTGTTTTTTAAAATTTCTAGTTATGGGCTCGAAATCATTTAAAAAAAAAACTTTCAAGTTGCGATTATATATTGGGGCACAAAAATTTAGATTGCATCTTTGATCAAACTCTTCCCTTCTCACATTTTGGGACTGAAATGCAAATCACATTTTGTATAGATTTCTCAAAATAGAAGTCACTTCATTTTTTACAAGAATAAAATCATAAAATCAATCTCTTCAAAAAAAAAAAAAAAAATCAATTCCCATTTTGCATGAAACTTTTGGAATAGAGAATATTCGATTGATAGCAGTCAATCAATCTTTTAATGATGCCTCTTCTCTTATGATAAAATCTTGGCGAAATACAAAAATCCCATAGTATGGACTATGGGGCATGTACCGTCGCCTCGATTTTGTTGTAAGAAGCGACCTCATTGAGAGATCACTTTCTCATCCTCATACTGACATTGTCGTTTATTTGCGGGTTATGCGTGATACTCCTTGACATTTTCGTGTTCGACCATATGGAGAAGTGAATTCTAGAATTAGAACAAGAGTTGATTTTTACTCTTATCTATGCAAGAGTTTCCTGTATTTTATCATTGTCTTTATTCTTGTTAAGAATCTTGTTTTCCATTCTGGGTTTTGATTGCGAATCCAATGGATGCTTTTGTAAATCATGCGACTTTTTTTTTTTAACGATGATATTCAATTTCGTGAAAATCATCATTTTTTTATGTAAAAAAAAAAAAACACATTCAGAAGTGCTTCAAGCGAACCTATACGTTTACCTTCCAAAATGAATTTCAAGAAAACTCTACTTAAGACCCTCTCTTCACGTGATCGCTTCCCTAGGTAGGATGAGGAGTTTATCTAAGATCGGTATATGCCCCTTCTAAAAGATAAAAGTGTGGGCTCATGGAACTCGAGGGGCAAGCACGCATCAAGGCTTCGTCGGTGCCAATCTTCCAATAGAGGCGAAACGAAATTGAATTCCGTTCCGGAAAGTTTCTTTATTTGGAGATGCCTTAGGTGCCAAAATAGCCCATTGACTCGTTCACTTTGCATGATGAGACAAATGAAAGGAGTTGCCAAGTATCCAAAAGGGCGAATTCGAAGGAAGAGTGAATTGTATCGATTCCAATTATCCATTTCTGATACCGTTTCTGACATGATTTTCTTTTCATTGTCAAGGAGATATCAAGAGTACCAAGTTTTGTAACGTTCCAACAAACGCGATGGAGCATTATGGAGTCATGTTCATCTTAAACAAATAAAGATTCAAATGATGAAACAGAAGGGCAATATTATCCCTTCCTCCATGAGAGATACCTTGGGCTGTTGATTGCTTGACTTTGAAAAAGATGTATCTCGTTCCTAAACTTGATTCTCTTAAAAAAAAATGAAAAATGACTTGTCCTTTTCTTTGATACAAGACGGATTCGAATAGAACAAATGTTTGTCAAATAAATAGTGGGAGAGCAACGTTTGATTTAGAAAAAATCTCTCATCTCCCCACCAATGAAGTGTGCTGGAACAATATTGTCAAATTCATCAAGAAGGATGTATTGTTCCTCAGTTGAACCTAACTAAGAATGAAGATAACTCATTTCATCTCCCCTTCTTACATGGTGATGAATGAAAAAAAATTGCACCTTGACCATAGAAGTGGCGCCTTCTACCAAGGAATCAGGAAAACATCAAACACTTAAAGGCGAATGCAAGGGAAGGGTATTGTCGAGTGACCAAATATCCACGAAGATGAATCCAAGAGATGTTAGCGCCCAAAGGATGAAAGCGAGTGAAGGGTAATAATGTATCATTTCCAATATTTCAATCCCTAAAGATTTTTGCACTAACATATTCTTTTACATTTTTTACAGGGTTGCCGGGTCACCATGCCACAGGTAAGTACCCTTCTTCTCAATTTTTTTAAGTAAAAAAAAAAGAGAAAAAAAGACGGAGAATTTCCATTACAAAAAGAATCTTTCGCGCTTTCCTAGAGACAAGCACAAAAATGAATAATTGAGAAAAAAATTCTACAAACTTTTTGAGCATCATGTTTATCTCAAAATTGTTTTCTCGTTTTGTGGGTTATTCATTTTAAATCAAATTTCCCTATGGAGATTGATTTACTCAGATGATCTCGACAGAGTGAGATTGAGTTGTTAACCATGCCAAACAAGAAGTGCTTAGGATGAAGAAAGGTAAACCCATTTCCAAACACATCATTCAAACACTTTTGAGAGTTGAGGGAAAAACAACCTTCTCTTAGGACAAAGGATTCGTTCGTATTGAGCGCAAAGATCGAAATGATAAAAGGCGTTTCCTTCATCAATCCCAAGCATTGCACTAATCTCTTGCTACCCCTTTGGGCTGAAAAAGATGATCCTTCAAAGTACCCTTGTCGAGAACGACCTTACATTGGGGCAGCATAGGAGGTTACGGTCGTGTTGTGGAGAGAAAGATTGAGAAAGATTCTATTACTTTCACTTGCATTAATCTTCTGGTGATAGCTTCAGAAGAATTCTCATTAGAGCTTGACTCATCCCAAGGTAAAGAAGAGCATTTCCTTCTCTACCCAAACACTGATACCCATTGCTTTAACCAATTTGGGCCTAATTATTCATTTCTGGATCTTGAGCTGTGACCATCTCCCTTCACTGGGGCAAGACATAAGAATTGAACAAATACAATTGACAGTCACGAGAAAATGTGAAAAGTATCTTGAAAGTCATAAGAGCTACAAAAGTTCAAAGAGCAAAAAGTTCGACAAACTAGGGGGCATGAAAAAGTAGTGTGCCTGGTAAAAGTAAGTTCAATGCCTGTCAAGAAAAAGAGTCAAAAGGCTGCATCTTATAATTTTTTTTTTTATCAAAGTCCAAGTGCCTGTATAAAAAAAAAAAAATCATCGCAAGTGCAAAGGAAACTAGAGAAAGGAGAAAAGCTCTCATGTAGAAATAATTAGTCAATGGACTTTCGAGATGTGCTGTGTTTCAAAAGTCGAATGATTTCGAAAGATTGAGTGACATGGTCACGATGCCATGATGATCACCAGCTCTTAAAAAAAACCCCCTTGAGAAAGTTTAAGCCTTTTGAGCCTCTTCCGAGCCAACATTACAACCCTCTTCCGAAGTTTCTTCTTATTGGGATGATTTGAGTGAAAATGAGAATGTCATAAAGAAACTATTGCTTGAAGGAGTGGAAGTAATTCTATCTTGTCTTATCTTCCAAGTTCTCGACTTGTAAACCCGATGAAGATAGCGACAAATGTTCTTTTATTGGCCTCAAAACAATAATTCCTTTGTGTAAGCCCTAACCGAACCTATATTGCGGTCCTTCCAAAAGACCTTTTTGATTGATCAGATTGTGCTCATTGCGAATGTTTCTGAAAGCCTTTGACATGGGTTATGTGAGATACCCTCAGCAATCAATTATTCTCACACGAATAGATGGGATCAAGCGGCCATTTCATCGAGAGTGTGTAAGAAGCCATTTCTGATTAAGAAGCTCTAGTTTGGCATGCTTAATGAGCCTTTTTCACGAGTCGTAGCCGTTCTGGTAAGAACTTGACTCCCAGAGAATTTGATGATTAATGATATATCCACGAGAAAGATGACAGTTTTGCGTCACACGATCCTGATTGACATCGAATGTTCTTCTAAAGTAGCTGGATTTAGCTTGATTAGCTTGTCCAATTAATGTTGCAATTTTGCCAATACATCTCTTGATGTTGCCTCAAATGACATTTGCTCAAGTTGAGTTTGACAGGGTTCCTTAGTGAAGCCATACAGTTTTCAACGGGTTAGCGAATGCTTCCCTAAAAACCAAAAGTTCATGGTCATCCTTAAACCATGCCATCTCCAAAGATTCATGGTTAGCCTTAAATCATGCCATTTTTAAAGGTCCGTGGGTCTATCCTTAAATCACAAGGTTTGTGGGTTTGTCCTTAAACCACACGGTTAGTGGGTTTATCCTTAAACCACGTTTTAAAATGTTCATGAATCTATCTTTAAACTGTGATTTTTCAAAAGGTTCATGGTCAACCTTAAACCATGTCATCTTCAAAGGTTCATTGTTTTCCTCAAATCATGCATTTTCACCCGGTCGAAACCCGATGTTACACGGTGAGACCTCACTCCTCTCTTTCTTCTTATGACACAGCGTGCTTCTGTAGCCTCTTCTTCTTATGACACGGCATGCTTCTGTAGCCCGGGGTCTTCTTTCTTCTTATGACACGGCATGCTTTTGTAGCCCGGGGTCTCTCCTTCTTATGACACAGCGTGCTTCTGTAGCCCGAGGTCTTTCCTTCTTCTTATGACACGGCGTGCTTCCGTAGCCTGGGGTCTTTCCTTCTTCTTATGACACGGTCTGCTTTTGTAGCCCGGGGTCTCTTCTTCTTATGACACGGCGTGCTTCTGTAGCCCGAGGTCTTCTTTCTTCTTATGACACGGCGTGCTTCGGTAGCCTAGGGTCTTTCCTTCTTCTTATGACACGGTGTGCTTCTGTAACCCGGGGTCTCTTCTTATTATGATACGGCGTGCTTCTGTAGCCCGAGGTCTTCTTTCTTCTTATGACACGGCGTGCTTCTGTAGCCCGGGGTCTTTCCTTCTTCTTATGACACGGCGTGCTTCTGTAGCCCGGGGTCTATTCTTCTTATGACACGGCATGCTTCTGTAGCCCAGGGACTTCTTTCTACTTATGACACGGCGTGCTTTTGTAACCCGAGGTCTCTCCTTCTTATGACATGGCGTGTTTCTGTAGCCCGGGGTCTTTCCTTCTTTTTATGACACGGCGTGCTTCTGTATCCCGGGGTCTTTCCTTCTTCTTATGACACGGTGTGCTTCTGTAGCCCGAGGTCTTTCCTTCTTCTTATGACACGGCGTGCTTCTGTAGCCCAAGGTCTCTTCTTCTTATGACACGTCGTGCTTCTGTAGCCTAAGGTCTCTTCTTCTTATGACATGGCGTGCTTCTGTAGCCCGGGGTCTTCCTTCTTCTTATGACACGGCATGCTTCTATAGCCCGGAGTCTTCTTTCTACTTATGACACGGTGTGTTTCTGTAGCCCAGGGTCTTCTTTCTACTTATGACACGACGTGCTTTTGTAGCCCAGGGTCTCTCCTTCTTATGACACGATGTGCTTCTGTAGCTCGAGGTCTTTCCTTCTTCTTATGACACGGCGTGCTTCTGTAGCTCAGGGTCTCTTCTTCTTATGACACGGCGTGTTTCTGTAGCCCGAGGTCTTCTTTCTTCTTATGACACGGCATGCTTCTGTAGCATGGGGTCTTCTTTCTTCTTATGACACTGCGTGCTTCTGTAGCCCGGGGTCTCTCCTTCTTATGACACCGCGTGCTTCTATAGCCCGGGGTCTTTCCTTCTTCTTATGACACGGCGTGCTTCTGTAGCCCGGGGTCTTCTTTCTTCTTCTTATGACACGGCGTGCTTCTGTAGCCCGGGGTCTTTCTTCCTCTTATTGACAAGATGCGCTTACATAGTTATGAGTATTTTTCGTCGACTTGATACGTGCCTATGCACCTTGGGTCTCTCTATCGCCAAAATAATTTATGTGTCTTTTATCTTTGAATGGAACCTCTTCGAGCTCCCATTCAAAGAGGGGCAGCTGTTGACACCTAAATTTTATAATTTTATTTAAGACTTAATCGTGTACAAAATTAGGAATTAGCCACTAAAAAAATAAAAAAATACAAAAAAATAATTAATTAAAAAAATGAAAATGAGAGAGGCCCTTCTCTCTTTCTTTTTCCCCGCGCAGGCCCTTGCGCAGCCCATCTTCCTCTTCTTTCTCCTCAGCTCGGCTCTTGCCCAGCTTTCTTCCCCCCTCCTGCTGGTCTTTGCTGGAAAGACCTGCAAGAATAGACCTGCAAAGGCACAGAAGCTGCAGCAACGAGCACAGGCAGCAGAGGATCGGGGTAGCAGGCTTCTGGCATGATTCGCGGGTCGGGGAAGTAGACCGGTCGACAAGCTGGCGAGGCAGGAGTCGAGCACACTGATCGTTGACCTTGAACGGCTCGGAGGTACCTGCAGAAAAAAGAAGGAGAACAGAAGCATAAAAGAGGAGGAAAGACAGCAACAAAAAGGAGGCAAGACAGAAAAACACCAGCTGGAGCGAGAGAGAATAGATGAAGCACAGAAAACACAGGGAGAGGAGGAGAGGAGGGGGAGACCCCCTTTGAGCCGCCGACCGCTGCCATTGATCGTTGCCGGAGTTACCGACCACCTCCAGCCCCACCGGAGCCTAGTAGACCGAATACACAGCGAGCGGAGAGAGAATAAAGAGAGAACCGAAGGGGGAAACCGGAGGAAATAGCAGGAAGAGAAGAGTAGGAGGTCGACCAAGGAGCTAGGAGCCCTCTGGACACCTCGCCACTGCCGGAGAGCAGCCCATCAGTCGCTGATCGTCGCCGCTTCCCCGAGATTCAGGTTAGCATTTCGTCGAGTAGTTGGCGTGCACACTTAGAATTGAGTCGACCGGAGCTCACTCCGACAAGTTCGGGCAAGCTCCAGCCACCACCCATCCCTTGCCATGTTCGCTGTTGCCTCAGCATGTCCCAGTAGCTCCCTAGGCTCGCGCTCAAGTCTCGACCAACCTTGAAGCTCTCGTTTTGCCCACACCCACCACCTGTTCGCCGAATTTCCCCACTGAACCGTGACGTTGACGCCCCTCCGTTGGTAGCTTCCGTCCTCCCTGACTCCGACGCCGACTTCTCTGCCTTTACCTCCGTTCCTAGATGCTTCTACCCCTGCCTTTGCCCCCCTGACGCCAGCGTCGTCACCAATGCACGCCGTGCCAGCCCCCCCTGGTCACGATAGAATAGTCGCGACCAAAGGGGTGGAGGCCGAGTTGGGCCAAATTTTAGATCTGGCCCACTCGGCCTCTTTCTCTGCTTAGGCTCGTTGATTCGGGCCTGAGTCAAACCGAGGCTAGTCCCAAATAGGGCCAAGCAACCTTGGCCCGAACCTGGGCGGTCTGGCCGACCGACCCACCCCGTCCGGGCCGAACCCCCGACCTGGTTCATTTTTTTTCTTTTTCGAACAAAAAATTAAAAATTAAAAATATTTAAAAAAAATTAAAAAAATATTTTCGAAAGTCCAAAAATGATGGAGGTTAGTTAGGAATTGCCATATCTTGTCTTCTTAGTGTAATTATACTTTTATTTGCTCGCACTTTGATTATGTTGTATGTTTAATTTACATATCTAATTATGTTTAGTTGCATGTGTTTAATTTTACTGTAATTAGGATCTTGGTAGTTATGATTGTCACTTTAATGATTGCGCACCCGAATGACAACCTCATATGTTAGTGGATAGATATAAAATCAATCCAAACTGCCTGCCAAAAAATCATTTTGTTAAAATGAACAAGATTAGGTACCGAAAGGGCACTAATTGATCAATTAGTGTAATCAAGTCCCCGACCCTATATTCTCTGGTTGCGTAAGAAGTGAGGTATACTCCCCTGCCTCACTTGATTTCGAGCTAACCCCAATAGGTTAGTGGCGACTCCTTTTGTGCAAAATTCCTAAAAGAAATATCCCATTATCACACGGGGTATGGGCTTGGGAGAGCCCGCGCCTAAGCATGAGCCATAAACTCATCCTTTAGGCAATACCCCTAAACCTGTTCCCTCTCCCCGACGGTAGGTCGCGACACACATGAAATTGGACTACTTTTCATTCTCCGGTGAACAGTGCGCGTGAACAGTGTTTCGTGAACAGTAACTCGTGAATAGTAGCTTGTGAACAATGAATTTCCAGAATTTAATAACTAATAAATTAAATCCAAAAGTCATTAAAAACACTAATTAAAGCAAGCAAAGCATCAAGAACAATCATGAACTACTACCGGTCCTAACCGGAAGAAACAGTCCACTCGCGCGTCTCCAAGTTTAAATCCAGAAATCTAATCAACCGAGTTCAGAAAATTCTCAAATTTGAATATGTTGTAAAGGACACATAAAAAAATATTTTTTATGCAGACACCTTAACCCAGATCCTTCTAGATTAAGCCTAGTAAATCGCTCAATCCAGTACAAAAACTGGGTCCGTTTCCAGAAAGTCTGTTTTCCGAAATCAGTTTTGCTCGAGATGCAAACCTTGTCCATTTGATCTAAAATTTGACTATGTTAAACTAAAAGAGGTGACAAACAACTTTTATGAGAAATCATTTTGAAATTAGAACCCTAGGAGTTGATAAAAACCCCTAGAATCCCAAATGGTCACAAATTTCAGCACAGTCCGAGATTCTTTTTGCAAATGACGGAGCTGAAATATCATATTTTTAAATCTCTAAAAATCTTGAGTACAATATATGTTGTAGATCAAGATTTCTAAAACATTTCTTAAAAGGAATCGACTTCAAATTCGCAACCCATTTTGATCTACAAAAATGGCAAACGGCGAGGGTCTAGAGATCAAAATTGTAGAAAGTCCATTGAATTGGACTAATCCAACTTGAATTGTGCTAATCTCACTAATTAGATTAACACTAATCCATTCTAAGGCTAATCTAACTATTCTAGATTATCACTAATCCATTCTTAATCTAATCTAAACAACCTTTAAGCATAAATAACCTCCTAAGCAAGTTAAGGCACTAATCAAAGGATTAGGAGCTAAACTCACCCATTAAACGGGCCGGAGACACGGACATGGCGGCGACGATGGAGGTAACGCTCGGGGACTCCAACCATGATGGTCCAAGGTAGTCTCGGGGCTGGAACAACAACCACAAACTTGGACTTCCACTGCAACACTGAAAACTGGACTACCGAAGGAGAAACAGAGTTGAACTGGCCTGATCGGAGCTCCGGCGAGGGGTTGGCCGGCGATCGGCGGCACCTGGGGGTTGAGGGGGACCTGCTGGTGGTTGTATGGGCAGAGGTAGGGTTGAAATGGAAGAAAAAGGGCTGAAACAGTCTTAACAGGCGAAGCAGTGCAAGCTGCCAAACAGACTAACGTACTGGCGAGTTGTTTCTTCCGGCTAGCCGGCGGGTCGGGCGGCAGCTCCATTCGGCAAGCGTGGTCCTCTTGAACGGTTTGGGTCTTCTGACCGAGATGGTGGGTTGCACGAAGGCTGAGTCCCACGGGAAGATAACTTTTAACTCCTGTTTTTTGCGAAAGGTCAACTAGAGCAGAAACAGGCAAAGAAGGAAAACAGGGGAGAAAATGCTACGAATTTGCTTGGGGCTGAAGAAGGAAGAGAGTGAGATGTGAGGGCTGGTTTCTCTGGTTCTCACAAGCTCTCAAATGCCTCAACAATGGATAAAGTGAGGAGCAAGGAGGAAGAAGATGGCTGCTCAACTGAAAGGGGGGTCACCATTGCCTCAAAAGTCCACCTTCTATCCTCTAAACACTCATGGCATGCCCCACCAGCCCTTGGCTATCATCCATGGCCCTTTGGCAACCCACAAACTTCCCAAGCAAGCCATTGAAGTGGTCCAAAGGTAGCACACCAAGGGGGCTACGAATTTTGTACATTTGGCATTCAATTCAATTCAATTCCTCCTCAATTCTCCCTCAATTGGACTCAATTCGATCCCTATAAATTCAGCTAAGATACCATCGTCCCTCTTAGGATTTTTCCTTGTCGATTTGTCCAACTTGAATCCCAAAAATGTGGTAAAAAACGGTCCTTTGATTTTCCCGGTCAAAAACGGCCCTACTTTGAATTTTCGCCAAAAATTTCGGTTTGTAGAAAAATCTTCAGAGGATGAGTCGACGTTCCTAAAATGAATCGTGACAGGACAAAACTTTCAATTTCTGAAATCGGGTTTAAATTCGCGATTAATTTCAATCTGGTGCGATTTTAGCATGATCTAGCCTACCGGGTAGTTTTTAGGAATTTTTGATGCAATTGACCCATGGTCGATTATTTTCGAGCCACATTGTGCATCTTTGAGTCATTGGCGACTTTCGATTGTCGTGAAAATCTCGAGGTTTCAAATGCAGACATAGGGTACAGAAATGACAGAAAAATCGGTCTAGTGCCATTCGACAAGAATTTTGCAATTAAGCGGAATCACCCATACTCTAATCACATACCTCAGTCAAACCGGCCTATCTCCAATCTCTGATCGATTTTGACAGTGCCGTATTAATCCTTGCAGATAAACACGGTCGAGCAGTCGATTCCTGGTCGAATTCTCAAGTCTATTACGTTAAAATCTCTTAACAGCTTCACCAGATAGACTAGTTATCTCATAAGTGATCAGCTCAGAGAATAGAACTATAGGCGCGTCGATGAAAAGCCTAGCTTATTCAATCGAAAACAAAATCCGAAAATCATGATGTCACACACAGTCCAACTTGAATTAAAAGGCCATGCAATTGAATGAGTAACAATTTCAATAAGGATAAGATAGATGCATACCATAAAATGCTCTGAAAGATGACATACACCTTGAAACTAATCGCCTCATTAAAATAGCATCCGTAAATGGTGACACACATGAACGTCATATACTTAGACACAACAGATAAAAAGATGACAAGCTTAGATGACGAGCTTTTTTCCTAATGTCATTTGTCAATTGGATCAAGCCTCCAACCTAGACCTGGGAAAATGCTACTTTATTAAGGCAAGTTGACTTAGATATATCCAGCAAGCCAATAGGTTCACCAATACACCCCAGCATAAAAAAACAAAATATCTCCCATCACCATGGTAAGATTTTGGCAGAGAGAAGAAATAATAGCTTTTCTTCTAATGCTAAGAGAAAAAAACATATTGTCATTTCAAATTTCAACACAATAACAGAGCATGAATTACAGCCATCAGTAGCAAGCATACAATTCAATGGCATAAAATCTGGAACGGTAGTTGCAGATCCAAGAGGAACGACAACATTCAATCATTCCTACTAGAGGCAAGACACTCATTCACTCGGCAACAATATCCCCTTTTTCCAACAAATAACAATCCCCATTTGACTAGACCGAATAAAAAGGAACAAGTTACTAAAAATTCAACCTGCACAGTTTGCCTGCACGCTTGTGTCTCTACATCCAGTATAGATACGACATTATCTGCAGCTGCAGCAAGATTCCTTCCGAGACGTGGTTGGAATCTCAAATGGGCTGTGCCACCCTGATTCACGAGCAACATAAGTTGTACGTTTTTACAGAACCAAGATGCACTTGAAGCACCATCTCATTAAAACCCACAAGGAACAACACGATTAGCATGATAATTCATATGATTTGTACCCTGAATACCCTCTAACAGCTGCCATTATTAACGCTCCAGTATCTTATCTCACCATCCCCATCGCAAGAGCAGATAAGAACATCTTTATTTGGGTGGAAATCCAGAGACATAACACCAGAAGAATGCCCCATAAAAGTCCGAAGAGAATAACCAGGCTGAAATGAACAAATGATTCATTGATGATACCATATGCACACTGACATTAAACATAAAGCCAACAAAAGTGAAGCCAAATGCATACTACCACAAGGGAACAAAACAGAGACGGTCAAATAAATCTTAGCAAGGTCACATGCGAATTTGCCCTCTACATTGACCAACAACTACCAACACAGGAAACTCTTAAAACATGATCATTATCAGGGTAAAATGAAGGAACCTCGACATTGAGCTTCCAAAAGAATGCATAAAAGCCAAGAAGGATATATACAAACCTAATATTACATACATCATTTCATATAAAAGCCACACAACAAATGCCATAGAAGTCTGCACTCGAAAAACAGCAATTCATTGAGCTCCTAAGAGATTGCTTTCAAAATGATCTATGAAGGAAGTAGCCAAATCTTCACTTGATCATTCTCACAAGAGAGTACCCATGGCAGAATTTATCAATACCAGCAGGCTCTGGAATTCCGGCTTCAAGGGTAACAAGAGGAGACACTCATCTCATGTAAGCGTGGAAATTCAGAGAACTTGACATTTTGAAGCAACTCTCTAGGTTGTAAACAAGAGTCGGATTGCATAACCATTCACATGGACATTTAAGTGATAAATTCATAATATCGACTCAATATAATATATGTTCCCAAATTTTTTAATGTTCAGATTTTAAAACAATGGCAACTCCTATTAGGGCTACGAGCCTAAAATCGACCACAAACTCATTTCTCATTGATGTGGCAAGTGGCAACAGGCCAAAGACAGGAATATTTAAGTATCTGAATAATAAAAGGTGACCAGCTTAAATTAAAAGTCTTGCTCCATTCCTCTAAAAGACCAAAATCTTCTGTGGTCAGCTCTAAGGGACAGATTACCTACTTCTTCACCCTTCACCATCATGCAGTAACTATAAATTCAGAGTCCTGTCAATTAACCCATGCCAGTACATCAGCTTGCTTGGAGCTACAAGTATAGATCATGTTCTACGTAACTTTCCAGGGTATGTGTAAAAATAGCTTTCATTATATTGTTCTTTCCAGAAAAAAACAAACTTCTTATATCAAAGTGGCAAGAAGTTTTGAAATTCATCAGTACTTATAGTCAGACACTTCAAACACAAAAGTAATTGAAAAATCTAGAAAACACCAGTGTCAATGAGATATTATGTTCACCAACGTAGTCAGCATCCCAGAATCTGACGGTTTTGTCAAGATGTTGCCAGGCGAGGGATGGTTGGACTAAATCAAAAATCTGTGATCAAAGAAGAATGTTCTTCCAGAGTTGCTTTTGGCTTTAAAGTATCTGCATACCAGAGTACAGCCTGCATAATCCAGAAATTTAACCATCCCAAATCAGACTATGGCAGACGACAACATACCATCATGTCTACGTATCTGCCCGCACTTACTTTCTTATCATGTCCACCGGTAGCAAGCAGTTTCCCATCTGATGAAAAGTGGCAACGGACAACCTTGCCGGTGCTTGCTCAAAGAGTGCTCACTTCAGTGAACGAGAATTCTGTAGCACCCAATTTGAACACTATGAGTGAAACTGTGAAAGACACTTCATCATTCAGCCTACTAGGGAAATGATTCTGAATCAAACCTCAATTAGAAGGACCTATGAATGGTAGTCCAAATTAATAATGAAGAAGACCATCTAAAGGCAAAGTTCTTCCATTAATTAACTAAAAATATTCATCAGGCTTTTATGGTTGATAAAATTTACCTCGAGGAAAGTCACACCTGATTCCAAAGGCAGGCTAGTTACCATCATTTGTTAACTGGTGACATCGGGTTCATTTCCTTCTTAATAGATAGGAGTGATAGCGAGAAATGACAAAATTATCTTGTCTGTTCGTTAGTCAAAGGCTTGTCGTGAAAGTCTCGTCCTTCGTTGTAACTTAGTTTATTGAGTTTTGGTCCTTTTTCACCACTTACGTTTCTCCGTTGTCGCTCAAAGGTTAGTCCTTCTGAAACTCTTAAGTAGTTTTTTCTGTATGGTTCCCTTCTGTTTCGACCAGTCAAACTCTGAGCTCATGGTCGACGAAATCTTACATATCCTCAGAAAGGAAAAAAAACAGGCTCAGGACGCACCAGAGTGCATGAATTGGCAGTAGTCGTTCAGAATGAAGGACAAAAGAAAATCCGAATAACATCTATAGGAATCAATAGATTATTGAAGTCTACAAGATATATGAGGCTAACAGATTTCTTTCCCTGCTATACACAATAGATCTAAATTTGGAGCAGAAAACAACAATTTGAACAAATATATATGTTGCAATTTATATGACAATGTTTCCCTAGAAAATCTAAAGCATATAGAATAGAACACGCCACATGAGTACCGTAGAGGAAAAGACTCCTCAATAGACTTTTAAGGTTTTATGTCTCACAATCTAGTAAAAGCGCAATCAAAAGAAAGCTTGTAATATTGAGCTGGAAAGTCCCTGTGAGATATAGAAGACGTGCAAAGAACCTAGACTTGGAATGAATGAGTCGCAACAAATTAAAGCTGGTATAATGTTGATATGAAATATATATATATATATAGCGCATAATGGCATCTGCTCTCAAAGTTACCATATGACCGATTGATTTTAAGCCTTATGTACCTATTTGAAAGAGATTTACATATAAGCCACGTTGATGCAGATCTCGAAGACTCCTCTATTTTTATTTTTAATTTTGAATTTTTGTAAAATGTTTTGCAACCAACCTCATTTCTTCATTTAATTCTTAGAATTTTATTGATGAGTGTCATAGGCTCATTAAGAAACCAGAGAAGCTTTGTAGGTTTTATCAGATGCAATGACTTTTTTGCTTTATTTGTAGTCATTCCAAAGAAGCTTTGTAGGTTTTATCAAATTAAATGCCTTTTTTGCCGCATATGTAATCATTGGTTAAACATATCTTCATTAAGGATCCTCAAAATGTACTTCCGGAGGACTCATTACTCACTTGTATGACCTTTATCTATTGCTAGCTCTAGAGCTAACGCTTTGCTTGTGAAAATGAATGTAATAATATTTGTCAAAATAATATGTTGAGAATATATGGTTGTAGAGTTGGTCCATTAGTGAACGCAAATCTTTGTCAATGTAGGAAGAATCTAATTTACCAAAGCTAACAAATATTTAGATCTAAATTTAAGGTGACTATTGTACACATGTCATCCGCGGGCTCAATGTCAGAAATTTGAAAGTCCCCCTGAAAGACTCTCTCTCCCCTCTCTATGCTCTGCTCTTTCGTTTCCTCCCGACTTACGACCGAGCTCTGCTCTCTCTTGTCCGACAAACCACGCTGTCGCCTCCGCCTTTGCCTCGTCCGTTGCTTCCACCATCACCAAATCGCTGCTTATCTCTCCTTCTCCATCTTTCTCTCTCTAAAACCTTCTTCGACGATGCTCTGCTCTCTCTTTCAAAGCGTCAACTCTTTCTTGCAAAGCGAAGTCAATCTAGTTTGTCAAAACCATAGGAGATCATATCATCAATATCACTTAGTAATGTTGCAAGCTGGTTGAAGTTATGGAGACAAAAACTAAAGAAAGATTAATTCGCTATTATTCGGTTGATATAGTTTTAAAACCGTGGGTATCATCATGGACTATTATGGAACTAAGGTAGGATTAGGCATGCTGCTGAAAAATAGATTTGTATAAGAAAAGGAACCTAAGGAAGCATTATCAGAACCTGTCAAAACTCTATAAGAGAAACAAACTCTATAAGAGAAACACCAATTATATAAGTCAAGGATTTTTATTGAAAGCTGCCGACTATATATATATATATATTCTGCATATCCAGCAAATTGAATTAGGCTAGAAAAGTTGCACTTCATTGTTAGAATGAGGAAACATCTTATCATCGAACAAATAAATATTATAGTTTACCCTAAACAAGAATCAACCTTCTTCCTGAGTTCTTAGACAATTATCTGGTGGTATTCTTGAATACTCTGCTACCGCATCCCTCAAGCAGATACTATACCCTGAATTTTCTCATTTTGCCCATTTTGTCTGGGATGCAATTTGTATAGACTCTGCCACTTTTATTTTCGACAGCTCTTCTACATATTCCGCCGTGACATCCTACTGAATTATTTGGACAGCTCCTCTTTGATGCACATTTGTGTCCTTCAAAGATAGCTTTCTACCTTGCTTGCTGGTCTGCCAATCAGCAACCACAACCACAGTCAACAGACTTTGAAGGTATAGCTAGCTGAAAGTGTATATGCTGGACATAAAATGAGCCATCGAATCAACTCAAAACAGACAGCCTTTGAAGAACGGACAAAGCATCCTCAGGTCCATCTTGCAAAATGCTCCACTTCTCTAAATTGCTGGGAATATAAACAGATAACCAGCCAGGACCTCATGACAAATACGGACTTCCCATATGAAGAACAGAGTCACTTAAGAAGAATGCCTTGCACTAACCTGAGCATTGGTAGTATCGACACTGTTCAAGAATGAATTCTCACAACAGATGTTGACATCTTGGAATATTGCTCTCTTTTTGTGTTACTTGCCAGCATTTCCAACCATAGTTGCTTTTGTTCACGTCTGATGCTGATCTCTTGGCATTTACTCGGACATTATGCTTTTATTCCTTTTTTAATAGAGGGCCTTGAGGATGGGAGTATCCCTGTTTCTTTTTTCCTTTTTTTTTTTTTTTTTTTTTGGTCGAATGGGAGTATCCCTGTTGGCATGCCCAATGCTGTAGCCCTTGATCGAGTAATTCGGGTGGTGTGTGCTTCATTTTTTCATTCCGGCTGCATTTTGTTCATATTTGCATTCCTTCCCGAGGGAATATGTGTCATCAAATTAAATATCTCCTCATTGCACCCACAATCCTGAAGATGAAGTTTAACGTCAGATGACTGGAACTAAAAATTGAATCGGGGCAGGCAATTATAGTTCTATTGTTGAAGACACAGGCATTTACACAAGCAAGGTAAACCGCAGCCATCATGTTATTCTTGAATTTCAATGAAGAGAATAGTCTCTCATGCCATCAAAACTAGTTCTGTGTCTCCTTAGGCAATATGGCTATACCAACCCAAAGGTTATGGGCCATAGTATCTTAGTTGCAACTCAGGATCACAGGTTCTAATGAGTTTTTAAAATTCTAGGTCGATTTGGGATTACAAAGGAGGAGGCAGTTGTATACACAATTAGAGTCTCATCTTTGTCTTCAGTCTTCTACACGTTAATATTTGCCCTTGTAAGCACTCTAAAGGATCTATCTCACAAGAACTGAACAAGTGAGAACACCTCATCTAGTTTTTCTCGACTTTTGAAAATGCATGGGCACAACACCCTATGGCAGTCCTAAGTTTCTAATCCACAATTTTCTAAGGCAAAACTAATGGATTAATAGCTGACAATGCCTTTACAGGAACTGAAGCATGATAAAAACCGGGCTAAACCTCCAATTTGTTTTAGAGTAGGTTCAGGAAAGCTGATCATACACGGCAAAAGCAAAGCAGCAGCTTAAGGCCACTTTAATGTTTCTCTCTCCTATACAATTGTTGTGCTTGGGCTAGGTAGTTTCCCTTACCCAGATTGCCATATTCACAATACATATTAAAGTCACCCATCCTGTGAGATATACAACCAGAACAATTCATTCACTGGGAAAAAGTGGCGTGTTGAAGAAATTACCTTGTATCACGACAAAGAGGGAATGAGCATTCTGCAGATGCTCGATATGAAATTCAAAAAGCCAAGTGTAAAGACCAAGTCACCTGACACGATGAAAAGGGAGATTTATATATGTTTAGTCCTGAAATCGAAATCATCACAGAGACATCCTTTTGCACAAGGCTATCAGCATTATGGTGTTTGGAAGGATTAATCATTTTACCCTCCCCTCCACCAAAATTGTGCCAAAACCAGAACCTGACCTCCGAAGCTTGAGTATCCTTGAATCTGCACAAGGATTGCCTTCAAACTATGGCAAGTTTCTTGCAGGGACACCAGTACCGAGGCTTGGGGGGAAGTCGACCCTAGTTGTCCATTTTCCTTTTAATGTCAAATGCTCATAAAGGGTCCGATTTTGCTCGTGAACGGAAAGCTGAAGGGACAAATTTGTACCCTCAAAATAAGAACACAAGAATAAAAGAGCAGCTATGATGAATCAACATGAGCATTCCAACAAACTCAATATGGTTCCGGGACATGGTATTGAAATAATTTTCTATCTTCAAAATCTTGAACGCCCAAAATCTGGGAGGGAAAAAAGGATGAAATTTGAAATTTGTGGTTTACTTAGCGCACAGCATTAGAACCCGAAATCAGCTTTACAGCTCACAAGTAGTGTAGAGGATCCCAGTTCATGCCTGAGTGAACAATCGCAGAGAAAGTAAAAATGCAATATTTGTAATCACAGAACGAACAAGAACTACACCGTCACTAATTTGCAATTCAAAATTTGGGTCAATCTAATATGACCGCAGTCAAAAGCAGAGCTAATAAGACTCGCGAAAAACCTAAGAGGGGATCTCCAGAATGAGCTCAAACTCCCCAAATTCCAGTTGCCCCCCAGAGAAAAGGGAAAAGAGGAAAAAGAAAATGAGGCGGACGTTCTAAGACATTCCAAACACAGATCCACGAGGTGAATCTCCGAACAAGATCATGGGATTCCCTAGAATCTGTGTGTCGCTGTCCATCAAGAACCCGAAACGAAGCGCTTTCCGATGCCGGAACAGATTGCAGCCATTACATGTGCGACTAAATCTTGCCCTAGAGAGAGAGAGAGCGCGCTTACACTGTTGTGCTGGAGCTCCGCGACCCCTCGGAGGAGGAGGTCCGCAGAGAGAGGTGTAGAGAGAGAAAGCTCGCCAGGATGAGAGAGGAAGTGAGTGAGGGAGAGAGAGTGAGTGTGCGTGTTGTTGATATAAGCGGAGCGGAGGGAGCGTGAGGAAGAGCGGGATGGAGGCACAGTTCAAACTTCCAAAATTCTATTTGCTTACAATTCCTTTTCTTTTTTTCAATTCTTCCGGGTTGTCCACTATATATTTGGCTTTCTTGGTGAAAGTCTCTGACCACGTGCTTGTACAATTTTTTATATTATTATTCAGAAAACCATACCTTCCTAAATGATAAATTAATGTAAAGGATTATGGTCAATGACTTTTCTACAATTATTTTGAGCATTCTATCATTGAAATACGTGTTGTGACTCTATAAATTGATATCGATATTTACCTTTTGCCTCGATAAGTTATGGCCTCACCCAATTAGTTAATTTCATATAAACCCCTTCTTAAATAGATTCCTGATCTTTAGTGGATGGAACATTAATATATGACCTGATTTGTATGTCCAATTTTAGAAGGTGATGTAGCGGGATATACTGACTATAGGTGGAGTCTTGGGAATGAAATGTATTCAAATTTTTGAATTAATTATGACTTGAAATCTGAAATGAGTTATTTCCGACTTAAGAAATAAAATCAAATGGTTTGCACATTAGGGGCTTGGAGTTTTGTTATAATTTTTGTTTTTGCAAGGTTGATAGGGCCAGTTTCTACAACAATGCACAAATTAAATGGGACACACTAATATTCTTTCTTCCTTATTCCTTTTAATTAATGAAAAGGGTCATTGAAGCCACCTACAAATATCACAAGTTTCCTTGTGAAACTATGGCATTACAATCAGAGCGCCTGATCTTAGATAGAATTTGCTCGAGTGATTCATATTGATGGGTAGCTATAAAATTTGTACCACCTTAGTGGACATCAGTTGAAGCAAGACAAAAGAAACTTGTGGAGTGACTTCCTATCTTTATGCAATTATGGTATTGCTGGGAAAAACTCCATAAAATAGCTTTGAGAAGCTTAATGACATAGTTCAAACTACAAAACATATGAAGGTAAAATCCATCTATAGGCAAATCTTGGTGTTCCACTAACAAAATCATCATGCCACCCATGATGAAGTTGAATGATATGAATATGAATCTGATAGCTTAGTCGAGCTGTATCATGATCAGAAATGCAAAGGATACCGATGGGTGAGGACACGATATGTCGTACAGAGGCATGCATGGAAGAAACCAGACCAACATCATGTAGTCAATATGGACATGTGTACTATAACTTTGATAAAATAATGTAAATATCGTTCAGTGACAGCTTTCATCAAATGCAATCTGAAAGTGAAAAGAAGAGAATGGTGGAGTCTCATAGCCTACGTACAAGCAGAATGGAAATGATTTAAGTGAAGAGGCTTTGTGACAATACTGGATGCATTTACTATATATATTGCAAAAATGTATAATATACTCAATACTTCGAGAACCGGTGTCACTATTACATAGAAAAAGCAAAAAAGCTCCCGAAACCAAAGGCGAGGAGAAGTCCTCAGACAAGAAAGCGAGGGAGGAAAATCAAAAGATGGTATCCTCGTTATCTCCTTTATCGTCATTCTCCTTACTTGTACTGGTCTCAGCTCCTTCATCGTCATTCTTCTTACTTGTAGCGATTATAGCGGTCTCATCTCCTTCGTCGTCATTCTCCGTACTTGTAGCGATCTCATCTTTGCTCTGCGAAGTAGCCCCTAAGAGGAGGCGCCGGCACATGCGTCAACATGGAAGACATAGGTTAGAGTTAGTAAAGACAACAAAATCACTAGCAAAATGAATATGCCAGATATATTCATTGAGCAAGAAACAAGACATATTATTAGATCAATACAAAAATGCTAAGTGAAAATGGAAGTGGATAAGGAGAAAACTACTAGGTAGAGAAAAACCACCTTGACACTACCTACTTCCTTGTGCCATGAGGCATACTTCATTCTATGACATAGAATCTTTGACTCAGTCGTGCTGAATATTGACATGTGGGCAGATCAATACACGAAGTATTCGGCAGCAATTTGGAAAGACATGTATGCTGGAGTGACTATACTGCGATTCGTAGAGACACTTTTCATGATGAATCGTCTTCGACCCCTCAAATTCAGGGGAACACAAAAGACAGGTGTGACAGTTGAGTTCCTTCGGGAGGCCAGAAAGTGCCATCATCAGGCTAAGAACATTAAACCATCCTAATTTCATTCGACAAACTGCGCCGAAGCTAGACACTGTACCAAGCAAACTAGGAATATCGTGTAGTGAAGATCCCTCGTGCAAGACATAAAGGAATTAAGAGCCCAAAAATGTAGGTAACGCCACAATCTATATAGCCTCTTACAGTTTAAACCTCAACTAGCCATAACTTTTTTTGGGCCAATCCACGTCACTGTACGCTCTTATGTGGTGGCCCATGAACAACAAGTGAGTATACAAGATGGGCCGATCAATCGGTAAGAGTTCATGGATCAGCTGAATATTTTCCTTTTTCTGGCCATTCTCATGTATTTGCTATGTGTGAATTCGTCAAACTCGTGCATAGCAATCACCGCCGGGAAAGAGACAAAGGATTCAGGAGGAGAAACAAAAAGGAGCCATCGACGGTAATTCAGAAGTCTAAAAATTCGCTTATTTTGCACAATTTCCTTTTTGTTAATATGTTTGTAGAAAAAGAAAAAGAAAGAAAAAAAAATGTTACCTGGAGAAGAATGCAAATGACAAATTACATCCTGTCTTTAAAAAATCAGTAAGCCATTTTGCTTGTCTAGGCGCCAATGTCCTTAGTATTGCCTCTAGTCTCTTCAATTTGCTATAAATTGAATACACGTCTTCTTCTTCTCCAATAGACTCATCTCCTTCGATCCCCCCCATGTCAATCCATTTTGCATGTTCAGCCTTCTGTTCCTCTAACTCCACCATCTGCAACTCCACTTTTGCTCTCATTGACTGCAATTCCTCCATCAGTGGCCTCAAACTCGCTTCTTTTGCATCCACTTTCTCTTGCAAAACTCTAATTTTTCTTCTCGTCTTATGAAATCATCTTCTTCAATCACCTCCAGTATCACCTACAAAATTAGCTGGATTTTGTCAACACTTATCGAAATCATCTGTTTTTTCCACATTGTACCTCTAAAGAAAAATCCACGCCTTACTGTGAAATAGAAGAACAATTACAGTAAATGTTAGAAAACCTAAATTAACTAATATTAAGTAATAATATATACATCAACTCACATAAAAAAAAATTGAATTTTCTTACGTATCACTATTTCAAGATAACGTTTATAAATACGAAATATTATGATACTGAAATAGAAGAGATGGTGCTCATGGAAAGGATGTTTCAGAGTCGTCGGTATCTGAGCACAGACAACATGGAGATAGAAATTGCACTCTCCACACGAGAAAGCGAAGGTGCCAGTGATTCTCGTGTTGCAACGGCGACACACAGTATCTTTATTAAGAGGTGAAAAGCAGAGAATGAGCGCATGTAGCGAGTGAGCGGGGTGTACCAAGGGGGACGATGGCTGCAAACATGATTCATGGAGCAAAAAGTCGCATCCTCTGGAAACGCATTTGTACTTCGGAGGGTTTTCATATATCTTCCTGTCACAAACTGTGCAAGAGTTGAAGTCAACATTGTAATAAAGCTTCAGCTCATGCTCATGGAAAGGATACTGAACCGTCGTGGCCACTCCTTTCTCAAGATCCGAGAGAGTGGCAGAAGCGCACAACCGATGAATAAAGAAATCGCACATTTGACAGGTGTAGCAATAGGAATCAAATCCTACTAGATATCTACAGACTGCACATCCGCTGCTCTTCTCGGGACAATGAGCGAAGGTCAGAGTGTGCTCAGGGTGAAGGTGACGTTGAATTGCATCTATAGGTGGTTGGGCACATGATCCATGCAGGAAGAATGAGCAATCTGAACAACCAAAAATCAATCTATTACCCTTAACAACAACAACAACTCCCGGCTTATTGAATATTTTCAAAATACAATTAACACATGCAATCTAAGATAAATATAACATATGCCAAGAACGATCTTTATAGGTCTCAATGCCAAGGACAAAAGGTACTTGACCGGGGTCTTTTAAGTCAAAAGTCCTCAACAATATTTATATTATCTTATGCAGTAATCCAATATTGCTTTCACAAGTAAGTTATCACTTACATGGAATCTGAGAAAACTAAATTTTCTCCCACTGACCTTGCAGTATATACATTGATCTACTTTATTCTTAGCAAAACTGAATGAAGTGATAATGCTATAAAACTTCAAGTATCGTCGATCTACGAGACTTTCTTAAGGCCATAAATAAGGGTTTTCAGTTTACACACAAGCTTACCTGAATCATCCGCTGCAAAACCTTTAGGTTATACCATATAGACTTCTTTATCAAGGTATTCATTGAGAAACACAATTAGAATCATTTATCTAATATAAATCTATAAAAAAAAATGAGCTAGTAATATCATATTCACTCTGAAATAGTCTTTAGAAAAGACTAAACTCCTCTCTCGAGTGAGATGTTTTATTACTAATTTGGATTTAAATTTCTCAATATTTCTCTTGAAATTTCTCTTAGTCTCATTCACCCATTTGCAACGGATGAGCTTGTGACCCTCAACCAATTTAATAGGCTTTTAAACATTATTACATTTTATAAATTGCATCTCATCTTTTCATTATGTCTAATCACGAGATCAAACCGAGGACAAGAAACAACATTTACATATACAAGTCACTAGATCGACCACGTAGCAGATATCATAGTCATGCTCTTACAAATAGACTATATGGTACAAGTGGTACAACCGAACATCTTTCCATAACAGATCTCTTGAGTGGAGCTACTATAATTTTATCTTACACTTGGGAGGCTTGAAAAACTTCATCAGGAATCATATCAATGACAATATCCTGAACCTCACAAGTCGTCCGATGGAATCGGGTCTCTACAGATGCTGCAATTGATCACTGTCTCGGTTTTCGAATGGTAGGAGGAGAGCTGATGCGGATGCAGAGGATGATCGATCACCGATGGGCGTCTACTGATGTCCTCTCTCAGCATCATCATCATCATCACGAGGCATGGTTGAAATCACACAAGACGGATCGAAGTTTAATTGGCATTCCTCGCAGCGGTACATTACGAGGCACTGAGATTGATATGCATGACATCTGCCCTTCTCTGATGAATCGTAAGAGAGGTAGAGAGGATGCTCGGGGTGGAAAGGGTGGTGTTGTATCTCCAGGGGTGCCTTGGCACATGCCTCGTGGAGGAAGATATTACACTCCCTGCATCCGCATGCCTCCTCCGAGATCCATATCTTGCAACCTCCGCAGAAAGTTTCCGTACCCAAGGGGAAGGTGGTTAATGGATGTTCATGAGCGAACTGCAGTCGAGATTCTCCATCGCTGGCCTCTCGCAGCGTCGAACAATAGTACTTCTCAACCTGCAGGGTTTCCATCGCATGCCCAGCAGAGAGCTCGTATTTGCACCCATGGACACATCGGTAATAGGAACCCGGCAATCCAACATCAGGCCCTTGTTGAAGGTCGAGGGGGTGCTCGTGACGAGGATGTTGGATCTGAAGAGAAGCTGATCTAGCACATGATGTGTGAATGTAAAACCCGCACTTTTCACAACAATAAATAGAAATGCTACCATTGATTAAATCTTCTCCGCAAAATTTACACCGCAGGAGGGCTCTGTATTTATATTGTATTTCCTCTTGGTAGGTTTGGAAGTGTTGGCTCAAATGTCGTAGGGACAGGATGTGAGAATGGAAGGGACTTTGGATGGAACTCATTTTGAGAGAGAGAGAGAGAGAGAGAGAGAGAGAGGAGAGGTGAACGCGGGCAAATATGGTGGTGGTGCGACAACAAACCTTACCCTTCATATTATAGAAATTTGTATTACCAACGCGTACAAAGTCGCACTCCTTTTCTTCGCTCATCCCAAAGCACGAACCCGTAAAAACCGAAAGCACGAACGCCTACAAAGCCGCTTGATTCCTTTCTCTTTATTTCTATTTCTCCGCTTGTGGGACCGCGTAAAAAATGGAAAGCGCCAGCCAACGCGTGAAAAGTTACAGCCTTCTTTTCTTTTCCTTTCGTTTTTGGCCTTTTCTACGCTCGTCTCAAAGATGTTTTCACTGGCCTCGAAACATACAAGAATACTGTTTTATTTTATTATTTTCACAATCTTATCCATTCCACGTTTATTTTCTTCTCTGAGACTTTGAATATTCGTCATTGTCTAACTAATAATCCTCATTTATCTCCATCTTGTAGACTCTGAACATTAGTTATTTCCTAGTTAAACTTCCATTTATCTTCAACGGGTAGAATTTGAGTGTACCCCATTTTTGTCTTCTTCTGATAGATTGTGGGTGTTGATTACCCTGGTAAAAAAAGGAAATAAATATCCCGAAATAAATTCTTAAGTAACACAGCCTGTTTTTAAATGTAACATACGAAAGTGAAGTTAACCCAAACTATACTTACAAAATGACAATTCTAGTAAAATAGAATAGAGGAACCAACTAATAATATATCTTACTAATGAGCGAAAATCATATGATTTCATGTATAGAATGTTTAATTAAGGGTTGCTCGTCCAAATGAATTCACTTAATTCAAAGATCATAAGGAAATGACATCACTTAAGAAGTATTCTTATTTGAAATAAGATTTACCCATGGTTTATGTATCTTTATTTTCAATTTATATAGTGGATAAAAAGGAAAAAAAATTAATTGCATTTCTCAATAAAGACAAGTGGTATGTCCACTGGACTTTATATGCCCACAAATTATTCAACACTCCTCATGTCTATTAATTTTGAAAAAAATTCTACAAATTATAATTGGGAGAATTACCAAAAAAGTCATAAATATATTGCAATTGTGCCAATTTAGTCATAAACTTTTTTTTTCTAGTTAATTCAGTCATAAACCATTTGCATTTGTGTTAATTTAGTTCATCCGGTTAATTTTGACTAGCCGGCTTTGACATTGCACTCTAATGTTGGGTCTAGTGGCTTTCAAACTTCTCTCCTCTTTCCTATTTCTCTAAGTTGGTATTACATTTAGAAAAATGCTTCAAAACAAGAAAGTCCATCAAGTAGGCCCCTAAAAACCACCCATGCACAACTTTAGCTTAGAAAATTAAACAAGAAAAAATTACAAAAAAAGGAAAATTATGTGACACCAGTTCGGTCGAGTTCCTTGTGCAAAATTAGAAAAATAACCGGTTATTGTCGATTTCCAAAATAAAAAATTGGAAACTATTTAGAATAGGCCGGTTTGGTCCGATCTGATTGCTGGTTTAGATGAGGACCTTGCTCACTCCTTTGTGAAAGTAAAGTTAACCGAAGTTGGATTCACAAATCAGAAATTAAAGTGAAATGGGATAGAGGAATATACTAATATTATATCTTGCTAATAAGATAAATTCGAAATGCCAAGGGTAAAAATCAAAGTCGCCTGATACAACGCAAAAGAAGCTTCATGCATGTTTAGCCCTGAAATTGGAATCATCACAGAGACGTACTTTTCCTTTTTCTACTTTGTGCAAAAAGCTGTCTCCTTTTCCTTTCTTTTCCTAAAGCGCAAACGCGCAAACGGCTATGCTTTCTTATTTTCTCTTGTCTTGTTCTTCGTTCATACCAAAGCAATTGCTCTTTTTTCCTTTTCCTTTGTTTGGATTCCAAATCACGTGTTTGGTGCTAATGTTCATTGGCCTTCGTACATATAGAAAATCTTTACTTTTTACTTTTCAATGGCCTGATAAGTCCACACTTAGTTTGTTTTGGTAGGTTTTGAAGGTTTGTTATTGCCTAACTAATAATCCCTGTTTGTATCCATCATCACATGAACTTTTTACTTCCATTATATTTTAGCTAAGTTTTAATAAGTGAAATTCGAGAAGTCAAATGTAAACTCTAGGTCACTAACATGATCTCTTCCAAATTCCCCATTAAATAGCGCATGCTGAAGAAATATGTGTCAGGAACGAGTTCAAACCTGTGCTTCCATTCCTTTTTATTCTCCATTTCTTCACTTTTATCTCCAAAGTGCAAACTTGTAAAATGCTAAGCTTTCTTTTCTTTCCTTTCTTCATTTTTTCCTTTTTTGTGCTCATGTTAGGAACACATATATATGAAGAGAAAAAATAGAGAAGAAAACAAGCAATAATTTTTTTGTGGAAAGCCTTTCCCAAAATCAGAAAAAAGGAAAAATCACAGTGCCACACTTTACAATCTTTCTACTATCAATATCGGTGTTACAAGCTCCAAGGTAACAAGCTTTAACATTATAACTATAAAAAATATTGCCCCTATATATAGCAGGAGTTTAGGGCATACATAATTAATATGAAAATTACAAGTATGTCAAAGCTCTATTATTTACTTTAACATTACAAGATGGATGACCTAGTGGGAAGTGCCTGCCCAAAATAATTTTTTCTTTGTGCTCAAACATTATTTTCCTCCATCAAACTCCACAACTCCATCAGCTCATTCAAAAGATATGTTCACTGGCCTTGAAACATACAAGAGTTGAAACATACAAGAGTATTGCTTTTTCACAATCTTGACGATTCCACATTTATTTTTCTTCTCGAAGACTTTGAATTTTTGTTACTGCCTCACCAATAATCCTCCTTTATATCCATTTGTCTTCAATGGGCAAAATTTTGAATGTTATACCATTCCCTAACTAATCCCCATGTGTCTTTTTTGATACACCGTGGATGTTGATTGTGCTGAATAACAACTAAAAAAATTAAACAAAAATCCTAAAGTACATTTTTAAGTAACAAACTTATTTGGAATGTAACTTATGGAAGTGAATTTAACCGAAGTTGTACGTACAATTTGAAAATTAAAGTAAAATGGAATAGAGAAACAACTCAATGATATATCTTACTTACGAGTGGTAATTATATGAATTCACATATGGAATGTTTAATTAAGTGAAACTACTTATCGAAATGAAACCGCTCAATCCAAAGATTACAAGAAAATGAAATAATCGCAAAAAGTATTTCCATTTGAAATATGATTTGATTATGGTTTGTGTAGTTTTATTTTCAACTTCAAAAGCAGATAAATAATAAGAAAATGAATTATGTTCTAGAATAAAAACAAGTGGCGTGTCTACTGTAGTTTGTATGTCCATAAATTCTATTACACTTCTCATATCTTGTAGCTTCGAAAAATTTCTACGAATCTAAGCCCTCGTTTTTTTTTTTCCAAGACTTCTTCTATACATATATCATCGAGGCCATTGAAATTGCCTCCACTCCCTGTCTTCATAAAATACCATTCCTAAAGATTGATATTTTCTAAGTGAGAAGAAGGTGTTTTTTTTTCTTTTTTTTGTGCGGAAACCTATCTCCACCTAATATCCCACCAACCCCTCACTAGCGAACTCCAAACCCCCTCTCGGTGGGAGCCAGCGGCGGGGCAGAGAAATCGTGAAAGTAAAGTCGACGGAAGTTGTACTCACAGATCAGAAATTAAAGAGAAATGGGATAGAGGAACAAACTAATATTATACCTTGCTATTAAGATAAATTCGAAAAGCCAAATGTAAAAGTCCAAATCAACTGATAGAACGAAAAAGAAGCTTTATACATGTTTAGCCTTGAAATTGGAATCATCATAGAGACATACATTTGTTAGCTGCCGAGGAGGCTTTCCAGGATCGACGTAGCTAGAAAACCGAACATGTAGGAGGAGAATATAAAGGTTTGTGTATCTGATTTGGAATCCATTGTTCTTTATGCGGAATGGCGACGATCCAACGCTCAAACGACGAACCGACGCTCAGGTTCTTCTCCTCTATGACCCTCGGTTCCTGGCTTGATGAGACCGCCTCTCACGACTTGCTTTATATGAGGTGAGAGAGAGTTCGTGGAAGAATGAGGGCTAGATGAGGGACCTTAGCGCTATTTATAAAGTTTTGGGCTTGATGAGATCGCCTCTCACGACTTGCTTTATATGAGGTGAGAGAGAGTTCGTGGAAGAATGAGGGCTAGAGGAGGGACCTTAGCGCTATTTATAGAGTTTTGGATGGGCCCACTCATCACGGGCCGGGCCCAACTCAGCCCACACAATGCCAGACCCATATTTGACCATTAAGAAAACCTTATGCGTTACCTTATTAGACCAACCCCATAAAACGGTAATTACAATCTCAATTAATGTAGCCCACATAAGAAAAACACTTACATTCTCCCACTTGGGCTATATTAATTGAGACTGTACTTTATGTGCGCACCTTTATGTTGGTCTAGTGGTAATTCTTAATAGCCAATCCTATCCTATAAAGTCTCAAACACCAAATCATGGCGGTAACTGCATATATTCATACAGAACTTTCCATGGTTACGAATGCTTTCAACCTTATTAATATGGATTCAATATGGTTGTGTGGCAAATGGATAACACCTCATAAAGAGTAATACCTTATGTGTTATCTCTCTTGTCGGTCACTATTATCTTACCTTAAGTGTCACAGAAAACCGGACGTGCCACTAGAGAATATCCTTATGGTTCCAATGAACCCACATATGTCTTATCTTTACGGTGAACCTTTCTTTATGTGTAATGGAGACATATGTTCAAGGCTGAGAATCAGATGCCCCAGCCTTCCCTCAAGGCTTACACAATACCTTGAGATTTTCATTACATATAATCAATTCGATATGGTGACCACACATTCATGAACACTTTATTGAATGTGCAACATATATAAGCTTTATTAGAGCAAAATCAAAATAGCTCCCACTAAACAACAGCATCCAATGATGCTCTTTAGCCCTTGTTCACGACACATCGTTCAAGTACACAAGGGCAAAAATCTTTAATTAGTGGATCTACAACCACATCGTCCGTGGAAATACGCTCTACTGTAGTGTCACAATTCTGTATTGTTTCGTTATGGTCAAGAACCTGACCATCATATATCTAGACCCCTTGAGACCCTTATTATTGTTAACAAACAACACTGAAAAGTTATTGTCTCGATACAACCGTATGGGCCTATTCATAATATAAAATATGATCAACTCTTTAATGAGGTTCCGAAGTCAAACATCCTGAGTAACAGCTAAAAGGCATGCTATTAACTCTGTTTATATAGTAAATGATAACATAGATTTATGTTTACCGCTTTGTCATAACACTGCACCTTCTACTAATACAAAGATATATTATGTTATCAACTTCTTGTTATCCTTATAGCTAGTAAAATTTGCATGTATGACACTTGTAAATGCACTAGCATAAAGTGTATCATTTATTTGGATTTTCCCAAAATTTGAACGAGAACAATGCCAGATATTCAATCTATCAGCCCTAACAACAACAGCAACTCCTGGCTTATTGAATATTTTCAAAATACAGTCAGCATATGCAATCTAAGATAAATCTAATGTGCGCCAAGAACGATCTCTATAGATCTCAATGCCAAGGACAAAAGGTACTTGACCAGGGTCTTTCAAGTCAAAATTCCTCGACAATATTTATTTTGTCTTATGCAGTAATCCATTGTTACTATTGCAAGTAAGTTATCACTTACATGAAATATGAGAAAACTAAATTTTCTCCCATGACCTTGTAGTATATACACTGATCTACTTTATTTTCAGCAAAATTGAATGAAGTGATAATACTATAAAACTTCAAGCATCGTCTGATCTACAGACTCTCTTAAGGCCATAAATAAGGGTTTTTAGTTTACACACAAGCTTACCTGAATCATCCGCTGCAAAACCTTTGGGTTATACCACATAGACTTCTTTATCAAGGTATTCATTGAGAAACATAGTTATAATCATCTATCTAATGTAACTCCATATAAAAATGAGCCAGTAATACCATATTCACACTGAAATAGTCTTTAGAAAAGACTAAACTTCTTTCTGAGTGAAATCTTTTATTAGTAATTTGAGTTTAAACTTCTCAATGTTTCTCTTGAAATTTCTTTTAGTCTCATACACCCATTTGCAGCGGATGAGCTTGTGACCCTCAACCAATTCAATAGGCTCCCAAACATTATCACATTTTATAAATTGCATCTCGTCTTTTCATTATGTCTAACCACAGATCAAACCGAGGACAAGAAACAACATTTACATATACAAGTCACTAGATTGACCATGTAGCAAATATCGTAATCATGCTCTTACAGATAGACTATATAGTACGGTGGTTTAACTGAACATCTTTCCGTAACAGATCTTTTGAGTGGAGCTACTATAATTTTATCTTGCACTTGAGAGGCTTGAGAAACTTCATCAGGAATCGTATCAATAACAATATCCTAAACCTCACAAGCTTAATATGTGGTGTAAAAGACTCCACAATTGTCTGTATAGGGAAAGACAAAGACACAATGGTCCCCACTATACCATTACCTTAATAGTCTAAGAGCAACTATCCTCTGCATTTTCGTCGAACTTTAGAGACTTCCTATCTGTGATTCCATAACTCTTGCACCTCCATTAGGATTTGAAAACCTAATATCCCTTCAAATGATTTAGGTAATATACCGAGTGGTTCTAGATTCCAACTTATTTAATGTTGAATTATATAACCAGACTTCTACAGGATGCTCCAAATCTTAAGATGATTGGAGTCAAGTTTACGTCCGATCCACAACTCAAAAGGGAGCCAATGGAACACCTTTGGTAGTAACATAATTTATGCATATTGGGCTGTTTCGCCCCATAGAAAACCTGATAAATTAGTCCAAGTAATCATACTCATTGTCATGTTCATCATGGTGGAATTATGCCTTTCGGCCACACCAATTTATTCCAAGATTTTCGGATATAGTAAACTAAGTTACCATCCCAGAATCTTTCTAAATATTTGACAAAATGGCCCTTTAAGCTATCCAGCATTGCCATATTTGTCAAAACACTCACCACCACGGTCATATCTGACAATCTTTAATACTCATCCCAACTGTTCCTTGACCTTAATACAAAAGAATTTGAATAAATCCAAAGATTCAGACTTTTCTTTAATCAAGTATAGTCGTCAATATTTCTATACAACTTTACCATATATGGTCACCAATATCAATGTCAATGACCTCTAACAAGTTAGGTCTTCAGACTGCAATTTTCTTCTTTATCTTAATCATCTTGCTTCTACAATAGTCTACTCAAGTCTTTAGGTAACATTTAAGAGTAGATAAAATATCAACATTATCGATCTTTCTACTCTTTCTCTAGACATATAATAAAGACATTCATTCTATAATGCATAAGACTATTCTTCAGGTAAATCTCTATTGGAAACAACCTTTTCAACTGTAAAACGACATACATATCCTTGGGAGGTGAACACAATTCGTACAATCCATTTGACCCATTATAGCATCCAACTTCATTTGACTTGGAAAACATTGAAACAACATTGTTCTTTATCTCCAAAGAATAGCCATACACTTCTAGACATGATACAGAAACTTGTTTCCGTCTAAAGGAATGTATATAAAAAGTGTTTTTCAACATCAAATGTTAACTAGTATCCATAGTCAAAACAACATCTCCCACTAAAACAACGTTAAAAGTTGTTTCCCGTGATGAGTTATGATTCATTCTGATTTCACTTCTTTAGATTTATGAATCCCTTTATGATAAACAACATAATTTGTTGCACCACTATCTAACCACCAAGAACCATATGAGGCTTTTGATAGGAATTGAATTCATAAATGAATGCCAATGGATCATTAACTCTAGACTCACGCTTGGACAATCAAGCTTTATATCATTACAATATCTTTATGTGTCATTTCTTCCTGCAAGAGTAGCAAATGACACCATTTCTTTCAAAATGTGTTATCTTAAGATCAGATTGTCAGAATGACCGGCAGTTTTATGAATTCTCTTATGAGTATGATTCTAGGCTTCAAATCTACCATTCTTAGGACGTAATCCTTAACCTCATCAGAACCATCTCACCTTATGTTGAAGAGTCTTTGCATCTATACCAATCTCGGTAATGGATAAAACACAATTTCAAGCCACTAGGGCTTCCATCATCCTTTTAGCAATACAGTCAGTTGATAAACCATTTTCAAGTGTTCCTAAATGGAACGCCTTATGAATGATGGACAAATTCAATTGCCCTTTCCTAAGCAGCAAAGAATACTTTTCTAATTCTATATCACTTGTAGTGAGATTGTTTGCTTATTCAAAGTAAGTGTAATATAAACATCTACCAGCATCCATCCTTAATAGAAAATCCTCTTCACTACTTAAAATTTGACTAATAGGAACCTCAATCACAATGGAGTTGTCATTACAAATAATATAACTTAATAACAAGTAGCATATGTAATTGGTACCATGTGAGTACTGTGTAACTTAAAAAACTTTATAAGTATACATCCTGAGGGTTACATGCATAATTATATAAACACTTTTGGGCAGAATACATGACATGCAATTGCATACTCTCCACATGACAGCGGTCATAAGAATAACTCACAATGGAGTTGCCATTACAGATAATGTAACTTAATAACAAGCAGCATATGTAATTGGTACCATGTGAGTACTGTGTAACTTGAAAACCTTATAAGCACACATCTTGAGAGTTACATGCATCATTATATAAACACCTTTAGGTAGAATACATGATATGCAATTGCATACTCTCCACATGACAGCGGTCATGAGAATATATTCTGACCTTTCGCAAATTCACCACCTTTGTGTGTATGAACCACTAGGGTCAGTCACTCCTCAACCATATGCTGTACATGCATCCATCCATGAACTAACACACAATTACCTCATTTGGGAGTATAAACATGCATCAGAATAGGAGACATCCCATTACGATATGCAACCGATGTTTCTTAAATCCAATCAAGTGTGCCACTTTGGCGGTCACAACCCAATTGAATCATTGAAAATCTCTCATATTAGGGATATAAACTTTATAACTCACATTTATTCCATAAATGTGATTTTAGACCAAATGACAAGGGCAATTTGTCACCAAAATCATATATCATGCCAATCACATTACTTCATTCATTAATACATGTTAAACCGTATACATGTTATCAATGAATCAATGCTCTACACATTCTTTATGTGATAATACACATGTGAGCTTGCAATTTATTTTCAAAATCATAGAGAAATACATGAAAAATACATAAAAAATTTCCCTAAAATCACGTACCTTAGGGTTTCACATGCATTTTCACATCCATAAAAATTACCAAAAATATAAAATAAAAACATAATAAAGTAGAGAACACCCATACAAGCACAACGGTTCAAGCCACGCGCCGATACGACGTCTCACGCGCCCTCACGCGCCGCTGGAATGTGCGGCGCTTGAGGCCCACACGCTTGCCCTCCTTATCCGGAATAAATCGGTTCGAAGCTGGTCCAACCGGTCAATGGATCGAACCGGTCAACGGTCCACCAAGGGTTCGGGGTCCAATTGGGTCGGGTCAGTCGAACAAGGTCGGGTCAAACCGACTCAACCCGGGTCGGGTTGACACACTAGGTCAGGTCTTTGGTGACGTCATCGATGACGTCACATGCCACGTGGCCGTCGCACGTAAGGCGGCTTACGCGACGTCATCATCGGACACTTGTCCATGGTGAGTCGACGGGATGACGTCACAGATGACGTCATCACCGCTAAGGCGGTTTACGCGCTGGCGCGCGTGGGACCACGTGACGGCGCGTGGCATCGTCTCATAGCTCCGTCTTGGCGCGTGGAGGCGTCGTGCGGCCATTTTCGGCCTCGTCTCAACGCGTATGAGCCATCAAAATGCTCATCTTGGCTCTTAGAATTCATATATGTGATGAAAATTCACTTTTAGCGGATCAAAATTCACAAAAACAAGCAAAACGTTCCAAGGGTAGGTGAAATCCAAACTTCTCATCGCCGGCACATTTGGCCTCTGCTAGAGGCGTGCCACCCACCAAAACGCTCGGCTCGACGAGATGAATACAAATATGTTTTCAAAATCAAATTTCAACAGGCAAAATTTCCGAAAATGGGCTAGAAGCTACAGGTCGGGTTCTAGGCTACGTGGCTCTGATACCAAATGTTAGCCGCTGAGGCGGCTTCCGAAGATCGACGTAGCTAGAAAATCGAACATGTAGGAGGAGAATATAGAGGTTTGTGTACATGATTTGAAATCCATTGTTCTTTATTTGGAATAACGACGATCCAACGCTCAAACGACGAGCCGACGGTCAGGTTCTTCTCCTTTATGACCCTCGGTTCCTGGCTCGATGAGACCGCCACTCATGACTTACCTTATGTGAGGTGAGAGAGAGTTTGTGGAAGAATGAGGGTTAGAGGAGGGACCTTAGCACTATTTATAGAGTTTTGGACTGGCCCTCTCATCATGGGTCGAGCCCAACTCGGCCCACACAATGCCAGGCCCATATTCGACCATTAAGAAAACCTTATGCCTTACCTTATTAGACTAACCTCATAAAATGGTAATTACAATCTCAATTAATGTAGCCCACATAAGGAAAACTCTTACAACATTTTCTTTTTTTGTCCTTGCATGAAAAGTTATGTCTCCTTTTTCTTTCTTTTCCTAAAGCGCGAACACGTAAAGAGCTTTGCTTTATTATTTTCTCTTGTCTTATTCTCCGTTCATACCAAAGCCCCTCCTCTTTTTCCATTTCTTTTGTTTGGATCTCAAATCACGTGTTTTGGTTCTAATGTTCATTGGCCTTCATACATATACAAGAGCATTACTTTTTTTTTTTCAATGACATGATAAATCCACACTTATTTTGTTCTAGTAGATTTTGAAGGTTTCTCATTGCCTAACTAATAATCCCTATTTGTATCCATCATCACATGAAACTTTTACTTCAGTTATATCCTAGCTAAGTTCTAGTAAGTGAAATTCGAGAAATAAAATGTAAAGTCTAGGTCACCTAACATGACCTCTTCCAAATGCCCCATTAAATAGCGCATGCTTAAGAAATTGGATGTGTTCAAACCCATGCTACCATTCCTCTTTTTCTCCATTTCTACACTTTTATCTCCAAAGCACGAACTTGTAAAATATGTTCACTAGCCTTGAAGCATACAAGAGTATTGTTTTTTCCACAATCTTAACCATCCCACATTTATTTTTCTTCTCGAAGAATATGAATATATGTTATTGCCTCATTAATAATCCTCATTTATATATATTTGTCTTCAGTGGGTAAAATTTTGAATGTTATACCATTCCCTAACTAATCCTCATTTGTCTTCTTTGGATAGATCGTGGATGTTGATTACACTGAATAACAACTGAAAAAATGAAACAAAAACCCAGAATTACATTCTTAAGTAACAAAATTATTTGGAATGTAATATAAGAAAGTGAATTTAACCGAAGCCGTACTTACAATTTGAAAATTGAAGGAAAATGGAATAGAGGAACAACCTAATGATATAACTTACTTATAAGTGAAACTTATTGATTTAACGTATGAAATGTTCAATTAAGTGAAACTACCCATCAAAATAAACCCAGTTACTTCAAAGGTTACAAATAATTCTTATATTTAGCCTGACCAACCTAAAGCTGCTGGCTTCTCACCATGCATATATTCTACATATCTAGCAAATTGAATTAGGCTGGCTAAGTTCTACTTCATTATTAGAATGAGGAAATATCTTATCATTGAACAAATAATTATTATATTTAGCCTGAACAAGAAATAGCCTTCTTCGCGAGTTCTAAGCCCATTATCTTGTGGTATTCTTGAATACTCTGGTACCGCATCCCTCAAATGTATACTATATTTGGAATTTTCTCATTTTGCCCATTTGTTTGGGATAGCGATTTCTATAGACTCTGCCACTTTTATTTTCAACGACTCTTCTACATATTCCGCTATGACATTCTCCACAATTATTTGGACAGCTCCTCTTTGATGCAAATTTGCGTCCTTCAAAGATTGTTTTCTACCTTGCTTGCTGGTCTGCCAAATAGCAACCAAAGTCACCAGACTTGGAACATATAGCTAGTTGAAAGCGTATGTGCTGGACATAAAATGAGCCATTGAATCAACTCAAAACAGATAGCCATTTGAAGAATGGACAAAGTATCCTCAAGTCCATCTTGTACAATGCTCCACTTCTCTGAAATGCTGGGAATCTAAACAGATAACCAGCCAAGACCTCATGACGTATACGGACTCTCCATATGAATAACACAATCACTTAAGAAGAATGCCTTGCATTAACCTGAGCTTTGGTATTATTGACACAGTTCAAGAATGAATTCTCACAAAAGATGTTAGTGACATCTTTGAGTATTGCTCTCTTTTTGTGTTGCTTGCCAGCTTTTCCTAACATAGTTGCTTTTGTTCTCGTCTGATACTAATTTCTTGGCATTTGCAAGGATAGTTCGCTTTGTTTAAAAGAGAGCCTTGGGAATGGGAGTATCCCTGTCGACATGTCTAATGCTTTAGCTCTTTCTCGCATAATTCAAGCAGTGGATCCTTCAGTTGTGTTCGGGCTGCATTTTCTTTGTTCATATTTGCATTCCTCCTAGAGGGAAATACCTAACATCAAATTAAATGGCTCCTCTTTGCACTCATCATCCTGAAGATTAAGTTTATCGTTAGATGACTGGAACTAAAAGATGAATCGGAGCAGGCCGTTATAGTTTGAAACTGCTGAAGACACAAGCAAGGCAAACTATAGGCATCCTGTCATCCTGGAATTTAAATGAAGAGAAGAGTCTCTTGTGCCACCAGAACTAGTTCCCCATCCCTTTAGGCAATAAGGCAATACCATCCCAAAGGTTATGGACCACATTATCTTAATAGCTACTCAGGATCACAGGTTTAAATGAGTGCTTGAAATCCTATGAAGTGGATTTGAGATTTACAATAGAGGAGACAGTTAAATGCACAATTAGGAGTCTCATTTCTCTTCAGCCCTCCCCACATTAACGTTTTCATTTGCAAGTATAAAGGATCTATCTCGCAGGACACTGAACAAGTGAGAATACCTCATCTATGTTTTCTCAACTTGTCACCACACAGTATGGTAGTTCTAATTTTCCAATCAACAATTTTCTAGGTAAAACTGATGGATCATTAGTTGCCAAAGGCTTCTAACTAGAACAATTTATTAGAAAAAAGTGACCGATATCTCTCAAGAAATTTCCATCAAATTTGTTCTGGCATGGTTTTACTTTTTTGTATGTCATCATAGACCAAAACCAGCTTTACAGCTAGCCTTGTGATTATGAACATGCTTAATACAAAATTTGAAAAAAATCAATGAGAAGAAGGCAAACCTAGACTTGTCAGGAACTAAAAGCCATAAAGATAATTTATCCTCGTAAATAATGTGAACATGATCACTACTTATTATAATTTATCTTAAAAATTAACGAGAACTCTTACAAATTTTTAGTAAACGCTGGAGGTTGAAAAGTTCATCTAATTTATTTTGTGCTTGTGTCCAATGTAGGCAATGAGCTTGTAAGATAAATCTTCTTATTATCAATCACAACATTCCACGAGGTGAACAACTAAGTAGCCCAACACCATAGCCCATGAGGTGCAAATGGATGAGTTTGGTTCAACTTTAAAAATGGGTTTTGGGTGTAATACAAATACTAAAAGACAAAACCCTGTGGGGAAATGCAAATTACTTTAAATAAACTCTCATTTGCATTGCAACTTTGAGTGAAGTGGTCTTTAAAAAAAACAATGCAAAAGACTTTAGTTGTAATTTTTCTTCTTTTGATTAAAAAGAAATCAAACCCTTTGCCAACTTTAGGGAAGGTTTAGGCCATCGGCAAGCTAAATTTGGCGCCGACAATTGACAATCGAGGTCAAGTGAGGGTCGCACGACCTAGGCGAAGGCCGCCTAGGGTCACGCAAGCTTAGGCGTTAGCCAGCCATCGCTTGGGTCATGCAACCTCAACTAGGGCCATTTGGAGTCATGTGACCTTAGGCGGCCATAGGTTGGGTCGCATGACCTCAAGGAGGGCCGCCTAGGGTAGTGTGACCCCGAATGATGAGACTTGAAGTCATGTGACCTAGGTGACCATTGCCTGGGGTCTCACAACCCCCAAGCGACAAGCCATGAGTTTGTGCGACCCAGACGACCGTTGCCTAGGGTCTCGCGACCCAATCATCCCTCGCCTAGGTTGCACAATCCCGAGTAGCCATCACATGGGTCACGCAATCTCGCTGGCCCTTCACCGGTTATATTTGACCTCATTTGCCCTTGCCAACTATCCTCGCAAAGAAGATGAGTAGTAGCAATGATGGGCAAAGTCCAAAAACTAAAGAATTGGTGAGGTTAGATTTGGAAAAAGATGTTTAACTCTAGTTTCAGCATTACACAAATGCAATTTCAAGAGGTCAGTTCCTACTTGCCTTGGACTTTTAGCATTCCCAAGGTCAGCATTTAACTCAAAGCTATTTTGAAATGCTTGCTAAACACCTTAGCATTTTCCCAAAAAGTTTTGGAGGTTGAAAGCCTTTTGGAAAAGCTATATCAAACACACCTCAAGTTTGGAGAAATGATAGTAGACATCAAAATTTCAATTTTCAAATATGAAAACACTTCATACTTTTGAGAGAAAATATATTCTAAAAGAGTTTTCTTTTCAAATATGTCAAGTGTATTATATAACTAAAAAATGTGGTTGAAATTATTGGACCTATATCCAGAAATCAAGAGGAGCTAATTTCTCTTGGAACCATCCCAAAAAAGATCTTTATTCATCAAATATAGCTCACAAGAATAAATAATATAACCAAACACTAAAATACAGTCTGGCCCAAAAACAAAAGAAAAACAAGGAGGAGGAGGACACGTACCAGTATCCTCCTCACTTCGTACTCCATTACCACTTTCTTTCATCTATTTTTCAACGTACCCATTTACATCCTCAGATAAAACCTTATGGACAAAAAAGACTATATTGCTATTTTCCACCATCTTTGGACGCCCTCCCGCCACTTCCGGCCACCGCATCAACCCCAGAGCTCTAGTTGATTATCTAGTTCTTTCGTTTTGCAGCTCCCTCCCTCCGCGTTCCCCAAAGGAGGCGGCAAGCCTCCAGATCCAGGCTTGACCGTTGATCTATGGCGTCAGGGCTTTGAGCCGTCGAGCATGGTGGAGCAATGATGTTGCAAATAACAAGGAAAGAAAGAGATGAAGGCTGGCTCGGAATTGACATCAGCGAATGCCTGTGATAGTGAGCAATGAGGAGGCTGAGACGTCGGCTGACTCGACAGCGGTTTTGGTGGCAAATGGTCAAGACTTTGATGGTGGCTAAGTTAGTAGGGAGGTTTGTGTTTCCGGTTGGAAAAAGTTTAGAACCGAGACAAGGGCATTTTAGCAAGAGAAGCCACGATCTTGTAAATGTTTGTATAATGATAACTTATCTAACCTGCAAATTTGTATTGAAGATGAAAGCTCGGAATTTTTTGACTGAAAAAAAAAAAAAAAAAAAAAGCTCAGATTTTAAATAGGTAATATTGAAATAGAGGAGGAAAAATAAAACAGATGGATCATGAGAGATAGCCAGTATTGGAATTGCTACAATACGCGTGTGGTTATGACCAGGAATCCAATATTCAAGTGGACAAGAGAAGTCCCAAGAGCAAGATTTGCATCTCAGGGAAAACAGTTTTATGTAGACGGCAAGTTTGATATTAGAGTTGAGGCTTCTTGTCGCAACCTGATTTTCAGGTGCACCACCTAGGTTTAGGCTAATGGACTACTAAGTTTTTAAATTTAGCTCAAGCTCTCTCAAGCCTATACCAATTCGCAACTTAAGGGTTAAATATTTTGCATGCAAAAGATTATTAGTTAGGAGTCGCCACTAACAAGTTTACGTTAGGTCGATTAGACACCTAAGTAAAATAACGGGAGAATATGGGTACGGGAACTTGGTTACACTAGATTTCTCTAATGCCCTTTCGGCACCATTCTTTTTATTTTCAAAAATATTTTTGTAGGCAGTTTGGATTTATTTTAACCTAAATTACTATCATGCAATGGGGTGATCACACATATGCTCGACACTCAATGAATCAAATAAATTGCATCAAAAGAATTAAATGCACAAAGCAAACAATTTTTTTTTTATTTTTTTGAAATTAGAATTTTATCATAAAACATGCATTTTAACTACATGACCTAAATAAATTTTAATTAAATGAACCTATTATGCAAACTAATTAACATGCACCTAATTTTTTTGTATTTTTTTATTGAAATTCGGAATTAATAAAAATCATAATTAAACTATCTAAAAAGAAATAATTTTCTAATTTATTTTAGGGATTAATTTGGCTTAAACCCTATCCTATCTTAGGAAACTATTTTTTAGAAAAATGAGATTATTAAAGATGCGCAAACATTATTTAAGGGGAAAAAGTCACGAAAAAACCCTAAACTTTGCTCAAAGTGACACATTTACCTCAAACTTTTTTTGTAACACAAAAACCTTGAACTTTTGTTATGTGACACATTTACCCTAAAATTATAGGGCATTTTGGTCTTTTCATTTTTTTAAATTTTTTCTTTTTTTTTTTCTTTTTCTTCCCTCCGCCCCGCGGAGGGAAGCCGACGTTCAGCGAGAGCTGCCCTCGCCGGCGTCAAGCTAGGGTGACCCTTGCCGGCGTCGGGCGAGGGCTGCCCTCGCCCGCGTCGGGCGGGGTGTCCCCGCCGTCCTCGCTGCGTCCGGCGAGGGACGACCCTCGCCGATCCGGCGAGGGGTGCCCTCGTTGATGTCGGGCGAGGGATGCCCTCACCGGATGCCGGGTTCCCTCCGCCGGCTCCGCCATGGGCTGGCGGAGGGAAGAAGAAGAAAAAAGGAAAAAAAAAAAAAAATAAAAAAAGACAAAAATGCCCTTAATGGGGTAAATGTGTCACGGTTTGAAAAGTTTGGGGTTTTCACGTCACAAAAAAATTTGGGGTAAATGTGTCACTTTAGGCAAAGTTCAGGGTTTTTCGTGGCTTTTTTCCTTATTTAAGAGTCTGTCTATATAAAAAAATCAACCCTAATCTATTCCAAAAAATTACCTAAACATGCAATCCTAAAAAATGCAATTCTAATTTATTAAACCAACACACAATCTGATGTAAGATTTGATTTTTGATTTTTGATTTTTTACTTTTTTAATTTATTTTTCAAGACAAGCAATTATCAGCTAAACATTATATCTAAACAATCAAGATATTCAACAAATAAATAATTAAAATAATCGAAAAAATAACATATTATCTCACGAGTTAAATTAACGATTACTCTAACCCTAAACATAACGACAAAGAGCTCAAAATAATTAAAAATCTAATCTGAAGTCTTACGGATCAAATTAATAATTATAATGATTTAACAATTAAAATACTATCAGAATGCCCAAAAATTAATATAATTAAAAAAATATCCAAAGTCTTACGGATCAAATTAATAATTACAACAATTTTGGACAAAACTCCTGTGGTTAATGCCTACAAAATTCATGAAATGAATATTGACATACTATGTTCTAATGTAAACAATAATAACAAAACTTAAAAATATATATAATAAAATAAAAAAATAAAATAAAAAGAGAAATAAAAAATAAAAACTAAACTAAACCACCTATGGGGAGCTTAGGAAGGGGGCAGCGATGGTGGGCGGCGCCGGGTGGTTGCTGGCCGGCGTCGGAGCTCCGGCGGGAGCTTGCGGGTGACGGTGACGGTGACGGTGCGGGCTGCTGCAGAGCGGTGGTGCGGCGTCAGATGGTCGCCGTGGACAGAGGCAGAGGCTGGCCGTGGGTGTCGGATTGCGGGCGAGCTTGCTGGCGTGATCGTCGGGCAGTGGCGCAAGCGGCGTTCGAGCGGCAGCAGTCTGGCTTAGGCGGAGACGGAGCAGGAGCGCTGCAACAGCGAGCACAGAGCTGCTGTGGAATCGTCGCACGGAGGAGGAGGCGTCGGACACCGGGCGGTCGCAGACGGAGGCACTGCAGGAGCGTCGAGTCGGAGGCAGGTTCAGATTTGCTGGCGTCGGGGCAGCAGAGCGGTGAGATCGGGACAGCAGCAGCAGGGGCGGCGTCGCGGACGTCGGGCGCTAGCGCAGTGGCATCGGCTGGGAGAGGCGAACCACCGGGTTGCTGGGCGCGGATTGCAGAGGCGCGGCGATCAGAGGCTCGGGGGCGCGGGTCACAGGAAGGAGGAACGACGGGTTGCTGTGGGGGCTTCGCGGAGGTGGTGCTGCTGCGGGTTGCGTCGGGCGGCGGCAGCTGGCTGCTGCGGCGTTGCAGACGGTAGTGCGGCGAGGTTGCGGTTGCTCTTACGGAGCTCCGGCGTCGGGCTGGGCAGCAGCAGGTCGCAGGTGCAGAGGCGCGGCGATGGGCGTCGACTCGGGCAGCAGGGGTAACCGGCGGGGGAGGCCTGCGAGTTCTTCTTCTTCCTTTTTTTTTTTTTTTTTTTTTTTTTTTTTTTCTTTTTCTCTCACTTCGGTTGACCTGTCTCCTCAGACGTCCCTCTCTCTGCCCTGCTGTTTTTTCAGAATTTCCGAAAGCAAAAGCAAGATTCCTTTTGCTGACTTTGAAGAATGAATAAAAGGAAAACGAAAATTCACAAAAGACGAAATCCCACCCCCCTTTTCACGAATTCTTTTACTGCACGAATTTTTCTCTTAATCTTTTTCGAAAATCGCTCTCCCTGTCACGAAAATCATGTCTCTCCTTTTAATGATTTTCAGACGGCCGTTTTTCCATGGCAACTTTCAGTTTTCATCTTCTATTGTATTAAATCAAGACAGCAAATCGGAATGTGATTTCGCAATTAACTCGATTTTGCTTAATTCATTCAATTTTATAGAAATATTTGCCCTTTATTCATCTGATTTTTTAATTGCTTCTATATTTATCAAAATCTGAATATTTATCGGAATTTCAAACTTCCATGCGTAATCAATCAAATCGATTTTCCCCCATTTTTTTTCCCATTTTTTTCATTTTTATTTCTTTTGATATGATTTTATTTTTTTATTTCTCTAGATTTGCCAAAATTAGGTGTCAACACTTCTGAACAGGATATCCGATATAATAGCCAATCGGAGTTTCCTTTGATGCCCCATCAACCGTTCGGGATTCATCGGAACGATCATCTACATGCTTCTCTATTCACGCATCTATCTCCATACACAACTAAAAGTTCGCACCAGTAACAAAACTACACGTGCACAATCAAGGTCACTATCGACATGAAAAATCACGGGAATACAAGTGCAACGGAGTTTCTACCGCCTGTCACGACACATCTCCTTTTACGAGGTCTGGCTCTCCATCACTTATTCCACTGGGGCAATCTTTGTACCACAACCTGCAATTGAAACGCATGAGCAAAGATGTTTGTAAGACCTATATGTCCCCAAGAAACAAAGCAATTCTCACATTGCATTTGTTGCATTTAAAACTTCATTATAAAGGAAAATATTATCCATGAAAACCATTTTGAATGAAAATAGTTACTTTCATTTGCTTGGTGGTTTAGGAAAAGTGACTTCTTTCTTACTAAAAGACGAAAGCGTTTTCTCCCAATCTAAGCTTGTTGTTTTTAGTGTATAGATAATGTTTTCTATACATTGATTAGTTTTTCATCATCCAAACACCGGAGAATTGGAAAACAATTTCTTGGAAACAGTTTTCCTTCAAATAAAGGGACCCTGATTCGTGACAAGCATAGCTTACTTTCTTCCAGATTTCAATTAAATTGCAAAAATGCTTTCTAGCAACTAAAGGACAGTAAAGATCCATGGCGCTTTACCTTTCCAGAGTTTTCTTTATTCCCCACAATAGTCTGACAAGCAAGTCTCCAGGATTCAGGTTTCTGGCAGTTGAAGCCATTGTTAGAAAAACTTGATTATCAAGGTTATAACCTGCATCCGTTGGACTAACAACAGGAGAGAGAGAGAGAGACAGCTTACTTTCTTCAAATATCGCAGTTCAGTATTGGTTCTCTCATTTAGAAGATCCTTCCCATCAACTATCTGTCCAACAGGAGAAGTTTCGATCATCCGATAATAGATACAATCCTCAAATTCTAGCTCATGACTGCTCTACAAGCCTCGGCAATAGGAAGAGAACCATGCACATGAAGAAAGCACTCTTAACATCTTCCCCTGAAGGTTCTTGCTCTAAGAATGCACATCTATATTACTCAGACCTCGCGAACCCTCAGTCCTTCATAGTTTTATCTCGTTAAGTTGCTCTGGACATGGGATTATTCAAAGCATACGATTAAGAATTCTCAGCTCAAAAACTACAACAGATTTTTTCTTCCATGTCAAGAATCCGGAAACATCTGTGTGCTTCCTCACACAAGCTTCACTGTCGCTCCAATGACGATAAATTGTGGCATCCTAATTCCCTGTCTAAAATACGAGAGCTGCACAGCAAACTGGCGAGCCATACATACATACCTCCACAATGCAAGTTCCACAGCTTCCACCACCTCCACAATTCATCACTTTCCCCTGCAGAGAAGGGAATATCATCAAACACTTCTAATGCATCCCAAAACTCACCACCACGTTTAACCAGAAAAAGTAGACAAATTCACAATGCATTGAGAAACCAATCATACTATCATATCGATGATAAGTGATGCCCAATCTTAATTTATATACAAAGCTCTTCAATCGGCGAGAAATTTGCTCGAAGAACGAACTTACATACGTGGCATAGAGCTCGATCTTGTTCTCGTTCATGATGTTCCTCAGCAGCTTCTCTCCGCTTACGGCCTTAGCCTTATCCACCGGATACGAACCGTCAGCCCCCGGCTTCGGCTGCCATCGAAACCGCGTTTCATCATCAGCAATGCAAATTTCTTCACGCAGGAGTTCAGCATTTTGTCTGACTAACATGGCGACTACTCGCAGCAAGTTACAGCGAAAACGCATGACGATAATCAGTCGGGGCGCGGAGTGATTACCCCGATGAACTCGAGCTCGATCTCCGGCTTTTCTGGCGCGGCCGACGAAGGTTCCGTCGAACCCGCCGCGTTCAGCGACAGAGCGAGTCGCTTCCCGCGGACGAGCTTCGAAGGTTTCTGGCGGTTTCCGAAGTCGGAGGCCACGTCCGGTCGCCGGAGGTGCACGACGGCGGCTACGGCGAAGTTCAGGGAAGCCATTGTCGCCGCCGATCGTTCCTCCCTTCCGGCCTCCTTTGGTTTCCGAAGTTTTTGTGCGTGGAAGATTTCGTGGCTGAGGCTTCCGCTCGGTTCGTGGGACCTCGGCCACTGGAGACCGGAGAGAGTGAGCGACAGATTTTCGAAAGAGCCCCCCAATTTGACGGCTTTTCTCGAAGTAACCTCCGAAATGGTACTTCGTTTTTCCAAATGGAACCCCGAACTGAAACACCGCGTTTCAATTTGACCCCCCCGCCACCACCTCGTCGCTGGTGGAAAGATCGTCCCGTCCGGCGAGCACGTGACAGTCTCGTGCCAATGTAAGATCCCAGAATTGTCTGACCCGATTGAGTTAAGCTTTTACTAGGAAAACTTTCTCTGTTTTTGATCCATAAAAGAAGCTCGAATTGCTGTGTTAATTCGTGATCTTGTCGAAAATTCACACACGAGAGCACCCGCATTGGTTGTACACGCAGAGATAAGCTCGCGGATTCCTGAATGCTTAATCTTGTGTTTGATGATGATGATCCTTCAACGCCTAATTAATTTTTACCTATTTGGCTGCGCTGCTCTCTCTTTTCCTTCTCAGACGTTGAGACCCAGTGGACTTGCCCATCTTCATAGTTGTCATGGCTAGTGCCCTAATACCCTGAGGGATTTGTATTCATTTGCTCAACAGATATTTTTCTGGGGTTGCTCTTTGTTTCTGGTCCTGTAACTTTATCAATGCCATCCATCGGGCAACTTGCAATAAGAGTGAATCACTGTATTCTATAGGTCCTTGAAATGGATACCAAATTATATGAAGCAGTGAGCCTATTGAAATAGGTGGGTTGGGTCGGATCAGAAAAAAAAAAAATCCGGCCCAAATTGACCTATTTCCATGCAATGTGAATGTGGCAAACCATACTAGGCCCAATTCGTATGAACAGGGCCTCAATGTTAATCCTGACATGGCTTCCCTATCACATTTGGCTTCTTGACATATGCTTTTCTTTTCACACATATCTCCTCCAAAGTTGTTCGCATTAAATTGTAGTGATGGACCAGTTGTTGGGGGTTCAGCAGGATCGCTTTCCTGTCTATCTTGGCCTCTTCAATTGCCTCTCCTCTCCTTCTCGGTGTATACCGTTCGTAGATGGAGAAAAGTTAGTGCTAAAACCTTCATGCGGCCGAGCTTATTTCTAGTATGGGGACCGACTCGTATCGTTACTTTCGGCAACTATGGAAAGCTGGTTTCAAGAAACTTGTGTCTTTACGAAGCTTCCTCCTCAAAATGTTCCCAAGCTGCCAAAAAACAATCGCATTTACATCGCTAGGGCAGTCAATATTTTCAGGTTGCCCATATTTGACAGGACAACATTGCAGGAAGGCTGTGTAACACTGCCAACGCCAAATTACCATCGTTGGAGAAAAATACTAAATCAAGCATAAACCTATGGACCTCAATGTGATTCTTAATTTTTCAAATTTTGCCGATGCTGTCATGAACACTTCCATGAAATCTTAATGTGATCATTCCAATCAATTTTTACCTAAAAATGCCAACAATGGCTACATGGCAACAGTCTAGCCATTGTTAACCTTTCTACATTATACATCCTGATTTGAAATGTCGTTTCATGTACTTTGCTGAATCTTCTTAACTTTTTTCTTTCCTTTCCTTTTTTTCTTTTGTGGTTAATGTCCATCTCCTTCCATTTCCTCCTTTACTGTTCATTTTCTTCAAGGACACTTGTTTTTAGTAAATCTTCAGCTCAGTCTAACATTACATGAATCTCCCTCTAGTTTAGTTTGCCGCAGAAATTCAAAATAATATTCAATAAATATAATAATGCATGACCTAACCATAAAATAGAACACAATTTTTTTATTAAACTTTTCCATGTCTCACAATTCCAATAAGGACACTCCGAATCTCGCATGGGATAGAATGTGTGTGGTACATGAATATGAATGATGTGAGGACTCACATAAATGATCATCTTAATGTTAGAAATGACTCCTATCAAGACAAGAGTGATGATCTTAATGTCTGGGCAAATGCTAATCAGAGCTTACGCCTGTCAAAATACAATATGCAGTAAAATGCAACTGTCGGCATAATACTCAAAACATCATAATTACGACGTAGACTGGGTGCAAAGCCGACACACGCACCACCTAACCAGCTGCACCCAAACGAGGAAGGAAAGAAAGAAAAAGGTGGCAAGTGCTTAAAGTCGAATTCATCGTCTAACTCCGAAAGTATTTTTCAAGTCATTCTTCCCGGAAACCACCTTCACATTTGTTGGACTTCAAGCCACCTTAAAGCGGCCCAGTCACTAAACCTATCTAAGGAGCTTTAAATCTGCATAAAAACAAAATCTAATAAGTAGCCAGAGCAAGAGAATCCCAACTTGAATGCTTTCCCATGGTCTCCGATTCTTACATTATATCAATCTTTCAGTGTCGAGCACATTCAAGAAGCACTCATTCCTCAATCTCGCCTTTCTTCGCTTTTGCTGGGTGGGGTTAAGTAAAATGATGAAAGAGTAGAAGATGTGACAGAAGTGGCGTTGACCAACTTTTTCAAGAAAGAAATTGAAACCGAATGTCCAATATTTGAATTTTACCAAAAAATAAATAATAAAAAAGGGGATGTAGATCCAACTCTTGCGTATAAAAATCAAGGACTAGCTCTTCATTAGGTCTATGATGCTAGAGCTCATCTGGGGCAAAGGTCAATTGTCTTTAAAGTCAAGCTGATATGTGACTAAAGAGCGCATCCGCCCCGCCTTTCCTTGAGGCTTTTCCACTAGTTGGGTTTATGCCGACAATTGAGAATTGCCACCCAAGAACATTTTTGCCATCATCTGCCTTGATAGTGAGTAATAGAAGCTATTGTTTAGGCTAAATTCACTGTTGAGGTAATCTAAAAATTTAATTACTATACTATAATACGTTGCTTCTATCTTTAATTGGTAATTCAATGTGAATTTTGCATTTTTCATTTGACGAAATCGGAGGTTAGATTTTGGTCCTCTGGAGCTTCTTGATCATTTAAAGAAATGTCAATGACCTAAAGGCCTTTTGATACTTAAGTCTATCCACCATAAGAAAAGAGAGAATTTTATTTTGAGTTGGTGAGATTATGCGAGGCTTCGAGAATTTACCTGAGTTCTTCTCTGTTTAATTTAATAGTTGATTGTTTGATTGCCATTGGCTGGAAGTGGGGCCAAGTGTCGTAATCACTCCATTATTGATAGGTTGTTGACCGCTAGGTGCCTTCGATAAGCTTATGAGCATGTGCTTATGTTGCATTTGCTCCATATGCCTTTTAATTAGTATACTGTTTTGTCGATTTGTGTGGCACCTCTAGATTCACTCATTTGAGAAATTGTTCACTCTAGTCAATCCCATATCGAGCCTCACGGTTTTGTATGTAGGTGTGAGGTTTTGTGAAACCATTAGAAACTATTTTAAAAATTTAAATTATTAGATGAATGCGAGATTTGATATTTACATATTCTAACACTCACTCATATGCTTGTATTTTGGCCTAAACGTCGCAAATAGAAGCCTTGTAGCGTTGAACTTGGGATTTGCTACTATGGTATTTTGTCAGATTTTGTGGAACCATTACTAACTATTTAAAAAGCTTAAATTATTATTTGAATGCATGATTTAATAATCTAACAGTAGGCACTTTTCTAGGAGTCACCCATCTCAGTGGTACTTTCCCCTCATAGTATTCTCACCTCAGCACTATTAACATTAGAGTTCTGATGCTAAAAGTTTCGTAACATTAAAAGGCGTCTTTTTTAAGTTAATTTCAATTTCACATATATATTTCAAGAATGCTTTCTTCATGTTCGGTACGAAATTCAATTCACTCTTACTAAAAGATTGCCAGGAGATGCTCATTGCTCTTTATCCGAGCTCTCTTATTCCAGCAATCACTCCTCACACTTGTCGAATGGTGTTGTTAGAATATGGGCAACTTGACCGACAAAGCAACATGAACTATCAATGTTTCCTTGATGTCTTTTGCCACTCCTTTACCGACTTCCATAACGAGGTCAAATTCGGTTCCGTGTCGAAGTCGAATATCGCACTGTTATCTCTGCGCCTTTCTTGCTCTATCACTTTGAAGTCCAATTTTTAATACAAAGCCTTTGGCCACATCATCCTACCTATATCTTGAAGTTTTTTTTTATCTCCAAGTGTAATTGATATAGTCAATCAAAATGAGCCTACGAAATGTTATTATCTACTTGATGCAATTGGAAGTCTTAGAAATTTCAATAATTTATTGTCTCTATAACTCAAAGTGTTTTCTATTTCTCAGAATTAATAAAATTTGATCGAAAATTTAAATATTAAACCACACTATAACTTAAATTTTTTAGAATACTTGATAGTGCTCTCATAAAATTTTACATGGTATCAAAGCAAGAGGTCCCGAGTTTGAATCTTTTCAATGCCTCATTTGTCTCCTCAACGAAATATTTCCTCACTTAGTACTAAGCAAAAAATCAGACTAAACATGAAGGGAACTGATAGAATATTTATATATTAAATCATATCATAGGCCATGGTCCCATAAAATCTTACAAAACCGATTCGATGACAATGCTTGATCGAGTTATGAGGAAAGAAAGAATCTCGGGATGAATACACAATAATGCAATTTGGTCAATATGGCCTTATTGTGAGCGTAAAGGAATTGCTTGGTCATCGCGACCCGCGTGGAAAGGAATTTCTGATGTAAGGAGGAAGCGTGTGGATTGGTCTATGCTTCAAAACTTTGTGGTTCAAGTTCTATAACTTGGGTTGGAAAGCTCCAACTAGAGCATCTGCATCAGATTTAATGCCAGCGAATGAAAATTACCCTACTTTGTTTTTTATAAACTCGATTGTTGGCCTTTTTTTTTTTTTTTTTTTTTGGAGCTTGCGACTAATCTTTTTGGGCACGATAATTCTTTCATCATATTAAAATTTGATAATTACTAGAGTCAATAGACCTCTCGAAATGAGATCAAAAGAGAAAAACAAATTCTATCATGACTGTCAACGAAAGGAAAATTTTCTCCACTTTTCTTTCTATTTTTTATTCCTTACGTCAATTGTTGAGTTCTTTTAGAGCACCCAACGAATCTCATTGTGTCACGGCAGTTTCCTCGTCCTACCACAATCGAATAATCATCATAATTAGGAGACCTCCTAAGTAATCTAAAAAGACAAACTCTACCCTCGACGGTGATCCCCCAATCTGCATAGAATAATCAAATCTTCGCATGTATCACGAAAGGAAAGAAAAGCTTGGAGAAAAGCAAAATCTTCTGCGACGTGGGCAATATCTAGGTAAGTTGACGAAATTTCCAATGCCCTACAAATGGGAGTGGAAAACGCTTTGTCAGATCATGATGTGCCGACTTGACGCTTGGCCGTCGGCGACATCTCTGAATTTTAAAAGAAGGCAATGAGCCTTAAAATTCCACTTCTTCTTTATTCATGCCTCAAGAAATAAAAAGTCAATTTTTGTGGACGCATTTGGCGCAGCATTTATAAGTGACTTTGGACCTCTCGAGGCCATCGGATCTAGATTTTTGTGTTAGGTGACACAATCGTGCAAAGTCGAGCTTTGAATATGCTCAAGGCTCACGGCAAAACCCCACCTTTCCCAACTTCGGACTTTATCATTTTTGGAATGCTACTATATGGGTTGAATCCACTTTTCTTCTTTCAATTTTACCCTCGCTAATATATTGATATTCTTATTTTACTCGTGTTTCTTAGATGAAGACAAAGACAATCATGACTGGGAAGCTTTCTAGAGGAGGTAGAGAGATGCCGACATAGCTTCGTCAACGGTTGCTTCATGCCGACAAGCTTTGCTTAGACGAGATCTGCCTCACCTTGGGTCAAGTGACCTCAATGCTGCCTTGCCTGGGTTTGCCCACCCCTAATGAGCCGTCCCGAGGTCTCCTGGTCTCTAGTCTAGCTTGTCGGGCCCCAGATCTAGCCTACCAATGGACACACAATGCCAACAAGCTTCGCCAAGCAAGATCTGTCTCACCATGGGTCGATCAACATAGCAGCCTTGTCTAGGGTCACACAGCCTCAATGTGCCTTGTCGAGGTCTAGCGACCTTTATTAACCCATCCCACGAGGGTTGCATGACACTACCAAAAGCAATGCTAGCAAACTTTGCCAAGGGTTGCTCGACACCGGCAAACTTCACCTAAACGAGATCTATCTTACAATGGTTCAAGCAACCCCGTGCCTCCTTGGCTGAGGTTGCACAACCCCAACGAGCCTTGCACGGGTCTCATGGCCTCCGGACGACATTTGTCAAGTTGCGGTAATTGTTGTCCTCTCTTTTTTTATTCCTTTTCCTGTAATTTTAGATCATTGAAAAAAAAAAACTGACTTACTAGAATGTACCAAGAACCAACTATTCAAACATTATTTGATTTTTTTTTGGAACACCTTGAATCCAAGAATTTTGTTCGGATACTAAGGCTGCGTTTGGTAACCATTTGGTTCCCGAGAACAATTTCGATCGAAATGTTTTTTTTTTATTCTCGTTCCCGAGAACAATTTCGAGTAAAAGAACGTGTTTTGTAACTATACAAAATTTCTAATTCTAGAATAGAAAAAGAATAGAAATGCATTTGGTAACTACTTGAAATTTCTATTCCAATTCCAAAATTTTATCAAATCATAGAAATTCTATTGATTAATTATATTTATACTAAGTAATAAAAATGTTAACTAATCAAATTTTTATTAAATAGTAAATAATAAACTATAGTATAAACTATAAATAAAAATACTAAATTAAATATGTATTCTCTATATAGCAAAATTTCAATTCTTACTTCAAATCATTTTTTTTATCTTTTTAAATAATTTTTTTTTTTTCTTTTTTCTTTCCTTTCTTCCTCCCCTTTTTCTTCTTCTTCAAGGTGGTCGAGTCATCGGCCTAGGGATGACCGGTGACCGGCCGACGAGGGCCGCGGACCTCACCGGGCGTCACCGACCCTTGGCCAGGCCAAGCCTCGTTGGCCGAGCCTCGCCAACGAGTGGGCGAGGCTCGACCGAGCCTTGGCTAGGCGAGCGGCCTCACCCGGATCCGGCGAGGCTTGCCGGTGGCTAAGGGAGGCCCGCCTGGCCACCGGCGAGCTCGTCGGCGGCGGTGGGCAGCGAACGGTGGCGTTCGGTAAGGGGCAACGACGGAATGGCGGCGGCGGCAACACTTGAAGAACAAGAGAGAGGGAAGAAGAACAGAAGAAAGAAAGGAAAAAGAAAAATAGGTAAACTTGATTCTAGAATTATTCCGGAACAAAGAATCAACTTTTTTTTTTTTTTAATTCTTGATTCTAATCCAAAGCTGTTTCCAGGAACAAAAATTTTACCAAACACAATTCTGTTCCAAAACTACTCTCGAGAACAAAAGAATAGAAATAAGCACTATTTGGCTAGTTACCAAACATGCCCTAAAAGTCATAAACCTAAAATTCTCCCAAACACACTCTATGTGCCGTCAGCATAAGAGAATGGATCATTTGGTCTCAGTTACACTTTCCCTATATTTCACCTAATTTCAATATAGCACAAGCAAAATTGGGTGGGTCGGTAATGGAAAAATAAATAAATATATATGTACAAGTACGAAAAATTTAGTTGAAAACCGAAGAGTACTTGTTATACCGACAAAAGTTGGCTAGCTTATAGAACTATGCAGATTACCCCTATCTACACGTTGCTTAATCGAACGACTCCTAGTACTACTCACGCAATTTGACTTTAATCTAAGGCGAAACATCTAAAATTATTCAAAATGTACAAAAATCAACATTTTGTATCATATATGATCAGTTTAATACTACGAAAAATCCAAAACTGGTAAAATTATAATAAATTTACCAAAGATTAATTTTATTACCACAAAGAAAAAATCGAACTTGTACATTTGTTGAGAAATTTACTCTTCGTTAGTTTTTGTTAAATTGGACTAATATGACGAAAAATCACAAATCAATATAAAGTAATAAACGAAGGTTAAAACCCCAAATTAATACACACTCATCAATTATCATATGTTATCCAACTTAGTAATTCGACGGTAAAATTTAACGAAAACTAACTAGCATTAAATTTGTCACATATATACCAATTTGGGGTTTTTAGTGATTAAAAAATTAGTTTCATAGGGTTTTTCATAATATACCATATATGATTTGTTTAATATCAGGAAAAATCCAAATTGGTACACCTGTAATTTATCCAGCATTAATTTTTTGACTACCAAAAATCTAGAACTAGTATATTTGTAACAAATTCACTCTCCTTTAGATCCAATACCATGGAAAATCACAAATTGATATACATGTAATAAATGAAGAATAAAACCTATAAATTAATAAACCTGTCAACTGTTATATATTATTCAACTTAGCAATTCGACAATAAAAACAGAAACTAAGGCTGCGCATGGTAATGTTTTTGTTTCTCCCAATTTCTATTCTTTTGTTCCCTGGAACAAAAAAAAGAACAGAAACCTGTTTGGTAATGCCAAGTTGTTTTTCTATTCCCCGGAATAGAAAGTTAGCCCGGGAATAGATTTGCAGCAGAAACGAGAAACAAAAAAAAATTGCTTCTTGTTCCCGGGAACAATTTTTAGAAATAAGTTAATTTTCTTTTATTCCTCTCTCTTGCCGCAGCCACCTCCAACCGCCCGGAGCCACCGCTAACCGCCGGCCGATGCCACCGCCGGCCGTCAAACGCCGCCAGATGCCGTCGGACAACGGTCGCGGACGCCGGTCACCGGACGCCGCCGGCCGCCGCCGTGAGCAAGAATAAAAAACGAATAAATACAAAAAAAAAAAAAAAAAACCGTTGCGTTACCAAACGCATTTCTATTCTTTTTCTATTCCAAGAGTAGAAATTTTGTATAGTTACCAAACTCGTTTTTTTACTCAGAAATTGTTCCCCGGAATAGAAATAGAAAATAATTATTCCTAAAAAAAAAAAACTCTTCCCCAGCCAAGAAGCGTTGTCATGCGCACCCTGACAGTAATTTGTCACAGGTGTACCATTTTGAGATTTTTAGCAGTCAAAAAATTAGTTTGGTAGGGGTTTTCGTAATATTTTCGTTGTCCATTTTCAGAACTTACAATTTGTTTTTGCTCGTTTTCAAAATATAAAGGGACCGTCAAAGCTACTTGGCGTGCAAAATAAATTTCATATATTTCGTTGACGATTAACTGTAAAAGTTAAACGTTGGTCTCGCATTAATATGAAATATGTATGCACATGAATATGTTGCCCTAGTGTAGTGCCTCTAGGAACTGATTGAGCTGCCGATCCATTCACATAAGACCAAGGGAATACTCCTAATCCATTGCCAGTTGTCATTTTCTCACACTTGTGTCACAGGTTGAAAGTTTCTTGGCTGAGCACAAGCCCCTATAGCACCTGATGAGCCAAAACACCAAGTCAACCTAGACAATTTGGCAAATCCTAAGCTCACAATTGATAGTACCACATCCAATTTAACTTGCTCAAATGAGATATAGAACACTTTGGTACAATAATTGATTTTAGCTTGTCATGGTCATCATTAGAAGCATGACATTAGCTCATGACCAGTTGCAAATGAAAGGCCAACCCATCTGCAAATATCCTTCAAGATGATGGTCATCCCCTCTTCGGATTCCTAGCACAAACAATTTGATGCTACTCCCACAAACAAGTTGTACCTCTTGCATTTCTCATACTTCAACCCAATGCCACTAAACCCACTTCCAACTCACATCACTATGGGAGAATTAGGGTAGTGACACTTTTCCCCACTCAATTTCTAAAACACCCTCATTGCAAGCTATTCAATCACTTCCTTATGGTCTTTAACCATCACCGCCACTCCCTTGAAACTCACATGAATGGCAAATGCTTGCGCAACGGAACAAGCTATTCCACTCCATCAGTTGCTTCCCTTGATCAAGTTATTCCTAAATCTTTAGTTACTTGTGCTCTCCTTGAAGAGTGTGGCATCTCAAGCCAACTATGCTCCCTCAACAAAACTTTCTTTCGCCTACTAGGCTTCTCCTTATCTTAGCAAACCAATGGAGATTTCTCTTCTGGTTGGAAACACAACAATAGATCTCTTCTCAACACTCGCCATATAGTTTGGGAAACCCACTTTGATACTATTTGTCAGGCCCAAAGTTTCCTTGTCAAGGACAAGCCCTATAGTGCTTGGTGAGTCAGATTACCAAGCCAACCTTCCCTCAATAGATTCTTTTCAAGTACAATATGTCAAATAACATCCTCATAATTGATCATACCATGCCCAATTTAGCTTGGGTATTCATTTTCTCGAACAAGATACACATATCACTTAAGCATAATAACCGGTTTCAACCTACTATGACTATCATCGGGAAGTAACGTCAACTCTCGACCAATTTGGCATGGCGATTAACCCCACCTTGAAATTTCCTCTAAAATGATAACTATCCCATCCTTGAATTCCTAGTACAAGTACCTCGACACCACTCTTGGCCCGTCGTAATTATAATTTTATGTGTGCTTTATGTAACTACATATGAAAAAAAAATTACCTATATTCTTTCACTAAATTAACTCCAATCCCAAGTCAATATATAGTAATTAAGACCGTGTTGGATTTTGTTAGAAAAAGTGCATGGTCCAATACATTAGTTTATGTAGTATGATTAGTTCTGCCCAATTTCCACTACATATCATACAGATAACAAGTTCATACTGTATTTCTGTCCAATTAGTCCCTTTAAGTGGGTCCATTTTTCTCTTTCCCACTAGTGGACAAAGCATGTGTTTATCGTCCACACTAGAGCGCAAAGAAAGAAGAAAGGAAAAAACAGCCTTGTCATGTAAACACTAAAAACTGTTTGGAGTCTTGTTGAGACGCCACAATTTCTTCAAATTTTTTCTGTCCACTATTTTGTCTTATTTCACCTTCCCCGACATCCTTCCAAAACCACATCCACACACCACTTCTGTCCACCAGCCGGCCCCCTTTTAACCCTATTAACATTTGAACCAGATGTTTACATTAATATACTCACTCCATTAGTGGGCGTGCATATATATAACCTTCTATGGTTAATGAAAGAAGACCATATAAAGAACCCTATCTTTCCTTGTTAGCTTCTATTTTCCTTTCAAATTCCAGCTTTTCATGGCTACTCTCTCTGAAGCCTACACAGAGACACCTCTCCATCTTCAGCACATCATCCCCATAGACTTTGATTCTGTTAAAGAAGTGCCGCAATCGCATTCATGGCCTCAATCGGACGATGAGTCTCCAAGGAGGATGTTCAATTTAGATGGCGATCACTTCTCAATTCCAGCCATCGATCTCGATAGCCCGGATGCGATCGAAATGGCAGGTCATGCATGCAAAATTATGGGCATATTCCAGGTCACTAACCATGGAATCCCTTCAAGTCTTCTGAGGGAGGTTGAGTCGCAAGCCTGGCGGTTTTTCACGCTCCCCGCGAGAGCCAAGGTAAAGGCCCTCAGGTCCCCCAGTGGAGCTACAGGCTATGGCGTCGCTCGGATCGCACCGTTCTTCAACAAGTTCATGTGGCATGAAGGGTTTACCATGATGGGATCGCCATTGGAGCATGCTAGGGAGGTTTGGCCTCATGGGTATCGCAAGTTTTGGTGAGTGGTAACTTCCATGCATGGTCAGTTCATGCACGTGGAGAAGGTGATGAGTGGGTAGATGGTTTATTTAGGCATGACTAGGAAGAACCAGGGTTTGGCTGGAGAAATCTTTCATTAAATTTTGGTGATAATTTAAAAAGTCTTTATAAATCAATAAGTAGATAATTACTCTTTGAGTGCGAGGAATATAATGTTCTACTTCACTCCTGAACCTAGTTCAATACCATTCTAGCACCAAAGGCAAATTAAAAAGATTAGCTGCCTATTTTTCCCTATATACTTACTTGCATGATGACTAAATTGAATAGTCTTCTTTCCTTCTTTCTAGAGATTCAGATACTCCTCCAGAAAGTAGTCGACTTTGTGATTCTAGTGAACCTGAAAATCAAAGAGCTAAAAGAGGGGAGGGAGCTGCATATTTATCAAAGATTAGAGAACTTGTTATTCAAGCTTACTACGGAGTGATGCTGAAAAATTCTTAGGTTTTTATCGTTTTTGCAGATCTAATAAGCCACTTCCAGCGAAAGTTTGTAATATGCTCAACACTAATCTCTTAATTTAGTGGAGTAATTTCCATTATGAATAATGCTATAAATACAAAAATGTATTTACAAAACTTGGTTTTATGCAGATCTAATATACTTGTCTTGGTATCGTTAGCATTATTGATCTTACTTGTACTGGGCATCATTATGTTTTTGTCCTCTCGTGTTTTCTTGGGGTCACGTACAACAGTGAAGTAATGGAAGACTATCAGGACAAAATGAAGGCGCTCTCAGAGAGACTACTCGCCATGATCCTGAAGTACCTCGGCATATCCGAGCACGATGTCGACTGGCCGCGACTCCGGGCAACGCCTGCACTGCGCTGCAGCTGAACTCGTACCCGCGGTGTCCCGATCCGCGCCAGGCCATGGGGCTCGCGCCGCACACCGATACCTCACTCTTGACAATTCTTCACCAAAACCACAGCGCACATGGGCTCCAAGTCCACAGGGAAGGCCGAGGCTGGGTTCCCGTGTTTCCCATGAACGGTGCACTTGTGGTGAACGTGGGTGACATGCTCCACATCATGTCCAATGCCGTGTTCCCTAGTGTCGTTCACCGGGTGATCCCAAGTGAGAATAGGCACCGGCTAACGGTCGGTTACTTTTTCGGACCCCCGACGGATTTTCACGTCGGCCCTATTCATGGACTCACACAGGCCTCAGGCCGAGAGGACGCTGCTCGGTTCCGGTCCGTCACGGTGAAGGATTACATTGAGATGAAGGCCAAGAATCTTGACAAGGCACTCTCTATGATTAGGATTAGATGATAAAAAATCAACTATTGTCTTTGTTCTTTTTTGCCCCTCCCGTCGTCTTCTCTATAAAGTATGATCTTTGTTATTAGTTCAGGCGCATGACGCATGATTATTCCATAAATAATATAAACGCGCACGCGTCTCGATGGATAGCCGCTAGTAAAAAAGACAAAAGCTCCACGTTTGTGCATATGGAAGTTAATTTGCAAAGCTTCAGCAGGTGCAAAATCGAAGTCGCCGTAACCTAAATGAAGCATTTGAGGTGTGAATTATTGTCCTGAACCTGCTGGTGGGAATCCTAATTATATAAACAATCCGCAAGAAAATTCTTCGTCAACTGCGTCTGCCTCATGTCTACAAATCAAAAGGAAAAGATCAGGACAAAGAAGAAACAGTCGGACACGTTTTGATGTAATGCTGGGGCTCGGATCTTTCTTAACCCATGTGACGATGAGACAAACAGTCACATTTTTATTTTGTCAAGCATCAGCGAATGATGACAAGATGTGATTGCCACGGTTATAAGAGATTTTCGGACGGATGTGTGCTCGTTCCAATCAGATTGAACCGTCTTTTAAGGTTTGGTCCCGTCCCATTTTAATTAAAAAGGCAAATTCTTATGATATATATATACACACACAAGTTGAATCATTTTACTTCAGTAGCATTCGTTTGTCAAGTGATTATCATCTTTGTTCATGTTAAAAACCATGACTCAATTATTGATGCGTTCCAATTTTTTTTTTTCTATTCCCAAGTAGAACTAGCGGTTCTCGCATTGGAATCGGTGATTGAGCCGGTCCTAGACTGGTTCTAGGAAACCAAACCAGTTATTCCTATACTAGGCCTTGAACTAGTGGTTTCATGCCAATTTGGTCTAGCTGCTGAGCTGAATTGGATCTGATTTTCACCCTTATCACAGCCATCTTTCTTGATCTTATGCAAGAAAGACACCAAAGGTAACTAACATTAAGAATGGCAAATAACTAAAAGCCTTGGTGCATCAACTGAGCCTCCACAAATTGATTGGCTACACTTTGTTTGAAAGCGGTAATGCCATATTTAAATCGAAGCATTTCTCAGTCGGAGGAATTTTGGGTCCATAATTGCCTTTTTTATTAGTGAACCCCAATCAATGATTCGTGACTAAATGATTTGCCTATATTTTGTTGGAACTAGTCTAGGCTAATTAAGGTCCAAAATTCAAATGTCATGATAACAAATTAGTTATTAACTTTCAAATTTTGTGGACAAAGTTTTTTTTTTTTTAATTTAAAAAAAAAAAAAACAGGGACGAAATACAAAGGGTAAAGAAAGAAGATAAATAAATTGTCACGACAAGTCAAAAGCCGTAAATTTGAAACCAGACAAGACTGCGTAGTCAAACTTGTCTTCACCTTCCTCTGGCTACAAGTCCTTTCATAGGACTTTGTGGGGATCATGGTTCAACTTACGCAAGCTATAATTTTTTTCTTCTTTGGTCAAATAAATTACGCATGCAATAAACAACCAAAATTTCAATTTGAAATCTACCTAACATTCTAATAAGTAGTTACTTAGGTAATCAAAGAAAAGATTAAATATACACTTCAAGTTAATGTATATGATTTAACATTTGATAGTTATAACAACTAATAATGTAAAAAGCTAATGAAAAAGATAAATCTCAAATCCATGTTCGATTTACTTTCTAATATCAAAAAATTGTGACAAAATAAATCAAATTTATTTGATTCAATTTCATTCCAAACGCTCTCTTCTAATAATCGAATTAGCGGATCAAAGTGAGTCTTACTATAAATTCATGTACGAGGGTTTGCATAAAGTTCATTGAACAATAAGGCAGTCCAATTTTCTTTGGGATGTAATGATGACGATAATAGTTGGTTTTTTATGACCTTATCTTCCTTGACCTGTCCTTGCAAGCTAAACACCAATAATCAGATTGAGGGTTCCGTGAGCACCTGGAAGGCTCGAATCATAAAGTAGAATACCTCCAAAACAGGCCAACTTTAGCATCAGTCCAAAGAATCTTGATAAAAACGGAGTTTCTCGCTTTTATATGGAATTCCATGCTATGGCAAGCTAATCTCGTGGCCGAATTCCATGCAAGTTCAAGAATTCATTGCGATAATCATGGTACAAAGTGAAGTGACAAGTTTCTGGTACGCTGAGTTAAAGGAGAAGCATGTGCCATGTGCGACTAGAATGACTAGTCTATTATGTTGTGTCTATTGATCATATTTAAACCATGGAAGAGTTTGGAACTTAAGCCAAAGCTTCTGAAACTGTGTTTTTAATGGAGTATGACGGAGAAACTTAATTAATAATATCTTTACATTAATCTAATCCTTCTGGAGATGGACTCAGTTTTCCTTTTGAGTGGAATAAGAAATGAAAGAAGATCTAAAGTCATAATATTATTCTCTTCACCTTATGATTGTATGTCTTCTATCTCTAACAAGCCTTTTGCTCTATCTCTTGCGAGTAAATTTAAGATTTCCCGTAAATTAAGTAATATCGAAATTCATAATATCTCATGAAACCGTGGAATCGAGCTTATGATGTTAAGGGACAAGAATAACGCTGAGCATACTAACATAGGTTCGTAAATTGGTATACCAAGTGATGTGATAAACTTTTGTTAATTAAAGACGACTGAGTCTTCTCATTTTCCCTTTCTTAGTATTGTTCTTGCTTACTAACCCATCTTCCAAGATCAGAGAGGCTTTGCTCTTCTTTGTATTCTCCTCTTTCTTGTCCTTTTCTGGGGAGTTTGGAAGTGTCTGGCTCTGTGTCCCCCTTCTACATGTCTTTTACTCTATTATATTCTGCTTTATTTTATGGTGGTGGGGGAAAGGTGATGCTATGTTGTCCTTTTCTAAGGATTTCCAAAGTCTTTTAACTTATTGACAACTAAGGAGACCTTTAAAAAATGACATGTCATTAAAAGGACTCCAGTTGCCCATGTGTCTGCCCTGAGTCAGGGGAAAATGCTATAAATATTTCTTTTTGCCTAATTCTGTGGCCCACCCATAATTTGTCCTTTGTAAAGGAGTTTCAAGAGCATCAAAAAGCAGCATCTAGAGAAGGTGCACTTCTTATCATCCATGATTGGCATATTGCTCAGATATGGATGATTTCATTGTCTCTAATAACTACTCCATTATGTTGAGCACAGTTGATTATGAAGATGTAGGTCTTGATTGGTGCATGATGGACAAAACACTTTGCTCCTTAAATCAAGGACCATTTCAAAGGATGATGTGCAATACAGGAACGAATCTTGGCATGGATTGCGGTTCTTCTGAGCTAAATTAAGTAAAGAATATGCAGCCAAAAGAAGAAAATTTAAAATGCAATGAAAAAGCTCTCTTTTCATTTGTCACGTAGGGTGGGCAACATGGCACTTGCATGTCCCCTCACACAATTCACAGTGTGTCTACAGAAGAAAACATATGCATATGATGGGATGTCAGGCTAAGTGTCGTTAGTGTTGCCCCTATTGTCCTGATGCCAAAAGGCAACAGATGTACCAGGCTTAAAATATTCTAGTACAAAGACAAGTGAACAACAGTCTCTTTAACCCTTTTGCAATAAGATATTTCTTTCAGAATAGGACAAATCACCCCCGTCTTGACATGAGAAATTCAATCACTAGCTAGCACCCTCTTCAATCATGTAGTAAACTATCAGATCAACGCAAATCCACAAAGATTTAAAACACAAAACTAAAAGATGTCACAAGTAAAGATATTCTTATCATTTAGCTTGGTTTGGAATAAAAGACATGACTATCAAAAAGACCCAGAAGATTCATGTTGACCAATGGTTGAAGAGATGACTAGGAAAATGACGATCCAAAGATAGTCATCTTAGACGGATTATAGCATAAAGACTAGGAGAAGCAAAGAAAAATGTCCTAAAATAATCATGTTATAATTATCAAAGGTAAGAAAGGTTGTATCCAGATAATTTTACATCATTCAGAACCTGATAATTGGATAATTTTACATCATTCAGAACCTGATAATTGGCTTTTGTGCTGGCTTTGAAAACCATACACGACAATTTAAGGCCTTGACCTAACATCAAAAGTAACTAAAGACTTATGTCGCTCCATATAATCTGCAATCATTTACCTGAACATGCTAACTGGGACCCTCAATCCATGATGCCCCCACATTGAGGATTCTCAGGATGACCAGATGCACGTAGCCTCAATCCTGCATTGCATAGACTACTAGTTTCGTACGCAGGCATGTGGTACACGGGTCACGTGAATCATCTTGACCAAAGCTGCACCCTCATATTAGTTCCACAACTTCACAAACTTCCTATCACCTCGACTTCACATGGTGTAGCAGCATTTCTGGACCGAAGTTCACTCTTAAGTCTCTGGTTTCTCGCGATTTCCTCCTGGAAATCAGGTGTCTCAATTTAGGCTTTGGGTGAACCAACTATCGTAAGATCTTGAAGCAATGTACTAGACTAAGCTAATGTATAGCTAAGGATTAGGAAACTCGAACAGAACACAACTAACATAAACAAGATACGCACAACGGATTGGTATTGATTGGTGACAATAATTTAAAAAGAAAAATGCGTATGAGAATAGAAATTTTCTCTTTGCTGTAGGGTTATTTGTCATCACTCCCTCCAGAAAGATCTACTAATTTTTCAAACATATGCCATTTATTCCATGGTTTCTCTAAATAAGCAGTAAGAAAGAAGAGAGATCAGATTGTAATTAAATTAGTCAGTGCCAATTATCCAGTCAATAGAAGATTATAAAACAAGTGGCAGTATAACTTGATTGCACCCTGACCATTAGTTCCTCAAGAGACTTCCTAGAAAATGGATGATCTGCATCCCTCTTTCTATACAGATCAAATTATCCCTGAACGCCACTAGGCCAAGAACCTTTTCCTCTTTTATTTGGAGCTACAATATTACTCGGACCCACTAAAAAGAGGTGAATTAACTACAAGGAAGGGACTAAGTGATTTTATAATGTCAACTTCACAGAGAGGTCCCAAAATAGGGCAAAACCATGGTGAAAAATGATATGTCTGTAGAAAGATTGTTCATTTGTAGTGTCTGCCACTATAGACAATGACCTCATAAAAACTAAAAGGCAGTAATAACCTTCCATAGCATCATCACAAGAACCACTGACTACAGGATCCAACTCTATACACATGAAAACAGAACACATTTGGCTTCCTTATATTTAAGAACACATTTCAGTGTGGGCACGAAGATGAGGAAGAACAGTGTACTTCAGTTAGTTACTGTTCTGGCGCAAGTGGTTACCTGAAGAGCTCTTAACAGACTAGAACCGCGTCTCTGACTAGCTGCTGCTGCCGCATACTTCTCCCTGAGTGTATTGCAGACTCTCTGATCAGCCTGGATCCCCTCTTGCACTTTCTGTAGCTTCTGCATAACAACAATATCTGTCTGTGCTGCCTAATACAAAAAAACTGCTAAAGGAAAAAAGAAATAAAACTGATTTATAGCTTTCTCCATGCTTTTGAGAAGTTTGTCATGGGCCTCATTTTACAACACATAGTTTAAGCATCTAAGACTGACATATCTCAGGCTCAGCTAACCCAAAAGTCTTCCAACACCCAAGATTTCAAAAAATTTCTCAAAATTTTCATCATGCCTGTAGAGCTCTCCCAATGGGCATCAGAAAATATATAAAAGTAGTAACTGGAGAAAGTGGTATTAGTAGATGTGCAAGTCAATTGACGAACAATCGCAATTAGCTGCGTGCTCTAAGAGACCCAAACACGAACATAAGGATAAAGATCAATTGATGAACAGAGTACCAAAACTAAAAAGAAACATATTAGCACCAATTATCTTTCTTCCCACTAAAGATTAGATGGAAAAAGTTCTACCAAGAAATTGTCTATTTATCCAAGTTGACATCCCCAAATATGTTCTGTTAAATAGTAAGGCATTCAACCCTATACAGGAAACAGAGAAGACGTAGATGTGTAGAGATATTCGAAGAGAGGTGACAAGAATAAACCAGCAAGAAAATGCAACTGAAAGATGGCAACAGCAATCTCTTTTATTTTCTGAAAACACAACCATATAAGGTTCAGCACAAGACCAATTGTCCAATTGTCACTTAGCTGAAGATACAGCAATGATGTATAGTTCGTAAAAATTGCACATAGGACCGTATAATCCGTGTTACAACTTCATGCAATGAAATTAACACTAAGCCAAGCCGGAGGAGGAGAAGGCACAAAGTTTGTATATAATGTTACCTGTTTTATGCCCTTCAGAATTCCTTCCATGGAATCAATAAGTTTCAGGCGACCAGCAGTATCACTTATGGCATCTTGAAACTGAATGGAATTATAAACAAAATAGTTTCAGGGAAGATAAAACTGGTAAAAAGTTGATGACCAACCAAAAGCTTATGTTTGTGATATAAACCATTAGAAAGAGTACGTAAAACCATGTTTAAGAGGAACTTCACTGGAAGTTTCTAACACAGTATATGCAGTCATAACTTCCTTTAGAATTCTAATACTAATTAAGGGCTTTGCTAAAAGAGAAATCCGTGGGGGCCCATGAGCCCTTTCAAAATGAATTTCACTGCAGCTAGATACTTCTCGCTTGAGGCAACGTTCATGAGACTCAAAGAAAGAAGAGAAGATAGCTGGTAAAATAGAATGATTACAGGAGAGGACATTGGGAGCACTTCAGAAGATGAGGGGGAACTGACAAATATTAATCAAGATCTTCAATTGATTATGCTATACCTGGGAATTTAGCGAATTCAATAATGATGTTTCCTTCAGCATTAGCTCTTTAAGCTCCAAAAGTGCATTATATGTTGCATAGTATTTACGTGTTTGTCTATGAATTTCCTGTAAATTAACAAACAAAAGGAATTGTAATTGCAGTGTCAGCACTAAGAATAGTTATACCAATATAATGTACAAGATACATAGAAGCAAACCTCAAAAAATGAACTCCTCACCTCAATATTCATATTCAACTCAGTAAAGCGGCGTTCATACCTGCAAAGAGCACTTTGATTACCAATCCCTAAAGAACATACTCTCATACTGAGGGAAGAAGTTTACCCTTAAACCATACCCAGATTGATCCACCCTGATAGTTAAAACTTAAACCGTATTAACAATGCCCAGCACAGCAAATTTGTTTCAGGAGGGAATTACGAAGCAACATCATGTGAACAGGATCAACTATCTAAAGTTAACAAGTAGTAGAAATACTTAAAAGGAGAAGAGAAGGCCCAAAATCCTCCTGTAAGAACTTAAACATTAAAACCACGTCATCTTCTAACAACTTAAACTTTTAAATCAGTTAGCAGTGGTTCCATAAAATTTTTAATGGCAGCGGAACAGCAAGTTTTGAGTTCAAATCTTTCTAGGCCTTTATTTACTTCCCATACTATATATTCACATGCTTTAATGTTGTGTCAAAATCCAGCCTATGCGCGAGTAGGGGTGTTGAAGTATTTAAATATTAATACCACACCTTCATTCAACGATCTAATCATTTAGAATTATTAACAGTGGTCCCACAAAATCTTTTACAACCTATGATGTTTGGCATTGCTGGGGAGATAGTAAGGAGAGACAAAATTAAGTTGGTAATTTTGAGCATAAAAGATGCAGTGCAATTTCAGCAGGTTGACAAGAACCAAGTCTCAGAAAAAAAAAAAAAAAAAAAAAAAAAAAAAGTAGTTGTACCTAGGGGACAAAAATGGCCCCAATTTGAATGTTTCAAAAACAAATCACGTGCTGTTACTCAAGGAACAAAAAGGGCCACTGTTGTATTTTCCACACAAGTGATCCTATGAGGCAGTTGACATAAGATGCCATTTACAAGACATGCCAACATGGCACTTTTTAAGATTAAAGATTTTTAAACTAAAAAAATGATATTTATTTAAGATTAAAGGAAAAAGAAAGGCAAATGGATGTAGAATGAGATAGGGGAAGGGAATGGGCCGGCAGCGGTGGTCGACACTACCCCCTTGAGGCTAGTGTCAACCGCAACATGTCACGCAAAAATGGCTTGGCTTAATTTTATACTGAATAACTAAATCCAGGAGGTTCAAAATGGCTCTAGATGAGTGCAAAAAGGTCGCAAGAGCAGTCAATTGATGGAGCAGAATGGTTGCCATGGGTACAAGGGCAAGCAAAGAGGTGACTATTAGGGTGCCGGTGTTCCATTAAGAGTGGTCTCAGCTCAATGATCCAAATGTTCCATTAACAGACACTTACAATTTGTTTGTAAATTTTATCAAGCAGAACTGTCAAATATTCAGCCTCCATCTACACCCAACCCCAAGCACCAATGGCACCTCTCTCTGCAGTCGCCTTTGACTACTCTGTCCTATGGCCAAATGACAATGGTGTCAACTAATTATGTCAACGAGAGACGTCGTTGCAGCCAATGCCGACCTCAAGGATGGCGTCGGCCACTGCCACCGGCCAATCCCCCTTCCCCTCACTCCTCTTCTATGTTAACTGGTTTTTTTCTTTTAATGTTAAGTGAAAATTATTTTTTAGCTTAAAAAATATTTAATTTTTAATTTTAAAAAAATAGAAAGTGACGAGTCAGCATGACACGTAAGCATCATTAACCACATCGCTGCCATGAATGATTGCTTGAACGGAAAATACAACGATGGCCCTTTTATACCCTCAAGTAAGGGTTCATGATATTTGTTCTGGACATTAAAAAAAGTGGGGCCATTTTTGTCCCCCGATATAAGTAGGTGATTTTTCATATCTACATCCATAGTGCAAATGTAGACATAAAAAATCATAAATGTTAAGAGTATGAAAAAGTGGTAATGTTAGAGTTATGATAATAAACCAATCAAGCTTTCATCTAATAGTTTAAACTTTTAAAACAGTTGATAGTGATATTACAAAATTTCAAAAATTTGAGCAACCTCTCCACAAAATCTCTCACATCTTCTAGTTTGTCAGCAAAATAGTTTTTTAGCTTGACAATAATTGGACATCAGGCAAGCCTGTTTGTCAATAAAAGTTCCAGAATCCTTTAACGTGAATATATATAAAGTGCTTCCTGTAACCCATATCACTCCTATAGTTTCATCCCTAGATTATATCTAAATTACAATTTTAAGGTCCCTTACTGGTAGGATCAGTTAACTTGTTGGGATTAATGTTTTCTTTAGATAGTTGGTTATCCAATCCATGCCTGTCGACGATTTAATTTAAGTGTTTCATCTCACCACTGCGAGTAGTTTGATCTACATGTCTCATCAGTGCAGGATCCCATAGCTTAATTCCCATTTTCATGTTAGAGCATTACTAACTACACTCAAGAAGAAGAACAAGAAGAAAACTAGAGTTTGGATCTTCAATTAGACAGGAAAAGAACAACTAAGGAGAAAAGGCTAGACGTGTTGGAGCACCAGCACACACTATATCAATTTATAACCCATATTATGATTTTGACACAGACTACAAATGCTCAGTAAAGAAAATACCTGTCGTGGGACCAGAGTAAGGACTAGGAAATGATAAAACTAGTCTATGGAATCTAGACAATGAAATCAGGAGCCAAAAGAAAATTGAAAAATCTGGGTGATAAAAGTAGACCAGCTCATCATAGATTCTAGAGAAATCTAAAAGACAAAATTAGGGCAAGGGAGAGAGAGAACATACTGAATGAGTTCTGATTGGGAAGGCACATCTTCAAGTTGCTGCTTTACAGACAGTACCATCCTCAGTCTAGCCGCTAGATCCTACCATCAGGAATACATTATGCACCATAAATGAGAATTGCAGGACAAAATATGCTCAAAAGGTATGACAGCGAAGCTATATCTTTGGACCAAATAAAATCAGGCATGCAACAGCAAGTCATTTGTATTGCATTCTGCAAAAGAAATCATAACAAAAATAATATCCGCTTGAAAAATCCAGCACTCAAAGGTTGCTGGCCAAAATTGGGCCCAAGGCCAAAGATATTAAATTGCTCTACTGCACACAGAGAGAAATGCTACACCTTGGTCAATGGCAGCAGCAGTTTACTGGATAGACATCAGAATCAAAACATGAATGATTTAAAATCCCAAGACAAATTTTACCCAATTCATACACCATTATTTTCTTTAATCATAAAGATTGCAGTCTTGTAAGAAAATTTGCATGCACCATTATAACAACATGAACATAAAATCAAAGAAGAGATCTTGACCAAAATCTTATGACAGGACGAGATTCGATTAGAGCCATCCAATGTCAAATTCCAAAGGTAGACCAAATTGAGTTCACAACAAGCAGAGAGGATAAGCAGTGAATTGCACTAGCTAATTAGCAATTCATCTCAAACACTATTTGTCCCATCCATTGAACTAAAGAAAGGGCCCCCAAGAGAAGAGAACTTCCATTATGTTTCTGCTCATTATAATCTGTACAAGTTACAAAGGGATGGCAGAAGAAAGCATCAGCCAAAATTCTTTCACAGAAAATATGAACATGAACACACAGTAATATAACAACTCCTTGGCTGACATAGAAAAAAAGGACATCAGAATCCCAGCAAAAACTACATGTTCTCAACAAAATCCTTATATTGCTATCATTGTGATTCGGACCCTGCAGTGCATTTCAATTCATATATGGACCATCATGATGGATTACCATTGACTAGCCTCTATTGTGCTCAATCATTGACTAATCACCATGACTCAAACACGTTGATCCCCCCCAAAAAAATAAAAAAAATGTTTTGATCAGATATATGCAGAAATTATGGATTGGTGACATTCTGGCAGTGGACCAAAATATACAATCAGATGACTTAAGTCCTCAAGGGTAGTAATAAGAACCAATACCTTCTTTGCAAGGTGCAACTTTTCCAGTGATATGCTAATACAATGGTCTAAATCATCATGGAGACTCTTGCTGTCACAGTTGTTGGATATTTTCTCCTCCAAGTGAATAATCTTGGCTTCCAAATCTGATTTCTTTGCAGTGTGATCAGATTGGCAATCCAATTCTTTCTTTTCCAAGACCTGCAGCCATTCCCATTACATAAATGTAAAAATGGGAGCAAAAGACTATTGGGGAAAAAAAGGTAAAAATAAGGATCTACACATGACAGATGAGGAGAGAATATGGAAGGACATCCACATGCTGGCCAAACCCCAGAAAATGAAAATTGACATTGATTTGAGGCTAAATTAGCAGTTGGTCCAGGAACAAATGCATTAGCATCAAAAAATGGTTTAGAGACATGTCCACATAGTAGAGGGAGAATATCCACCTTCAGTGACTTCGTGAGCAACATTAATCGGTGAACCACAGAATCGACTTTTGCTGCCCTGATTTTCTCGTGTAAGAGTTGCATCTCTTCTAAAATACACATTCTCATCAGCTTCTGGCCAGGAGAAGAAGAAAACTAAAGTTACCACTACATGAATCTAGCTACCATAGGAAACAGAGAAAAGAGCTTCTGCCCTTTGAAGAAAGTACTCCTAAATAAGTGTTAATCTCTTGCATGAATCCGAATTAATGAGCTCCAACCGTTATATCATCTCACTAACCTTTTCCTCTGGATCACTGTATCTAGACGCAAAAGTAGTTCTTGCAGCACCTAATCCACCATCAAGCTGCCAAAGAGTATTTTCCTGATCTTTAGTAAAAAGTCCTGTGTGAGAATTATGGGTGTCTCTAGAGCAAAGATGGCATGATCTTAGTAGCAAGAGTGCTTCAATTTACAACAGAAAAGAAGCCACATTAGCATGTAAAGACGCAAAACTAGTTCAGAACCATGGCACCGCACCAATTAGCCAAACTCACCTCATCCCCTGTAACTCCAACACGTGTCCGAACATGATTGACAAGCCACCGTGCAACAGGATACACGCTTTCGACTTCGAGACCATAAATGTCCGAAGCTTGCAGAGGGTGCGGGCAGTTTAACAATTTTAAAGCTTCTTCCACACCATGACTCGCTTCCCTGAATACCAATAACAGAAGCCATAAATGCAATTGGAAAAAGTTCAATCTGAATACCCATTTACCCTGTGACACAATTGTAAACGGAGGGTAACATAAACTACATCGAGGCGACTCCCCGAAAAGAAACTAATTTACTTGAGCAAGAAAGACTGGATTTTTGGCAAAATACCCCAAGCAGCCATTGGTCAAGACTCAAAGCTTTCCTCAGAACTCATATCAAAGAAAGGAATGCATGCTCTCTAACAATCAAACAACCTCGGAACACAGGGCGCAAACTTCATTCTGAGCAGTGATATGACGTGAAACTCAAGAGGGTTCACCAACCCATGTAGCGTCACTGCCATCAATGATCAACCCACTAAACGAACGAACGGATCAGACAAAGAAACGTCCTTTCTTCCATCTCTCGCCATGAATGTCGACAGAGGGAGCTGTAAATCAAACTGGAAATGCAAGAAGCAATACGCCCACGATAGAGAGAGAGAGAGAGAGAGAGAGAGAGAGAGAGATTGCCTGATGTTGTCTTGAGTTAGAGTTTCAGGCGAGGGAGGCTGAGCTCGGGATCGGCGGCGCGGATGCACCGGGACAGTCCGGCGACGAGCGCGGCGGCGTCCGGCGGGTGGCGACGCCGTGTCGCGCCGAGATCGATCGATTCGAGGAGACCGACGACGGCCGTCAGCTGACTCGAGGAATCGGACGGTGGCTCGGCCATCCCCAGGGTCGGACCCGCTTTTCTGCCGTCGGATCTTCTCTTTATTATTTAGAGCGGATTCCTGAAAAAAGGGATAAATTGGCGATAGTTTCCTACTGATTTTCAATCTATATAACAATCCGGCGTAAATTTTATATCTTTTTGAGTTAGTGAAGCTTGACGCTTTAAATAAAAATGGAATCCTTTTTTTTGGGCATCTGTCTTCGGAGATCAATCGACCAAATTGAATCTCTGCAAATTTCTTAAATAAATTTGGGTTAAGCTAAAAATCAAATAATTTATACTTGATTGAAGCTCAATTGAGATCAATGTTATATCCATTATTTACTTCAATTTATAAATGAGTCCTAGAGATATCGCAAATAATCAAATCTTGTATTCCATAATAGGTCATGAAATTTAGTATGATGTGTAATAATTTTTAGTTCATTTAATTCGGTCCTTGAATTATTTCTAAATATTTGATTACAAATTTCATCAAACAAAGAGAAAGTCATCCCAAGCCCTTGAACGATTGTGAAAGATTCAATCCGATCCCTACTTAACTGCGAAATGCACAATCTAATCCTCAAAACTTTCCATTTGTTGAGTCTCGTCGTCAACTTTCTATAACAAAGTCAAATCAATTCTTCGAAACTATTTCACAAATATTCAAAATTACACTATTATCCGAATTTTAAAATATCTTTTCAACAATAAGTATTGTGGTAAAAATAAAACCTCATTTCAAATTGTATCGAGTTATCTAAGTATTTTCGTAACTATATCTAAGAACGATATCAACTTATCTATATACTTGTACATATATGTTTCTAACATTTTAGATAGATAAAAAATTCTCGGCTTTTGTATTCCGTGTTCTCTCTGTTTAAAAGAAAAACCCTTCATTGCCCAACACAAACGCATGATCTCTGTCACAAATAATAGAGGAACACAGCAGATCGACTTGACATCATTGGACCAGAACTCTCCTATAATGTAGGAATTTCTACGGTCAACCCACCACATGCATAACCTGCTCGGCCGGCACAATTAGCAAATATTCAAGAACCTCCGGGCGGCACAGGGGGTTCAGGAGATGGTTGATGCTATTATGCACTTCGCCGGGCAGGGGCGAGAACGGAACTTGCAAGATGAGGCCCGTAATGCAGCAAAGGATCGTTGCCGTAAATGATACAACGAAAGGCAATGTAATGGCAGGAAAGTCAAAAAAATAAACAGTTCCGACCAAACCAGAGGCAGGCGGGCGTGCGACCGCAATGAAACACAGAGAGAGAGATTCGAGCCCAGGTTGGCATGTTTATCTTCATGATGTTTCTGTGTTCTGGCCCCATGAAGAGCATAGAACTGGGGAGAATTTGATATCACCATGACACCAGCATTTCAGAGAGCAAACGCATACTCGGAAATTATTCAGTTCCGCTGAAAACAAGTTACATCTACAGCAGCTTCTAGCTTTTTCACTCCACAGCAATACAATACATAGTACCACTATATATCTATGAATGCAAGGCGCCGACGGTGCATTCACCACATCATGCAAAACATGTTTACTATAGCGATTTAGTAGAACGCCTTAATTGCTACATATGCATACACACAGTTATTACAAGAAAAGAGTTCCTGCCTCTCAACATGTCAACCACATTTTTTGCACACTAAATGTTGCTTTACTTCGAAGGCTATAACTCTCGTATGAAAGCCTCCATTTAATAATCACCCGGTAGATGGAATCACCAGAGGGAGGTACTATCTCTGAGTCTCAGATTTTGTATTATCCATGTGCAGTTATTCATTGATACAAGAAAGGTAATACCCAAATAAAAGCTACAGCAGGGGAATACTTTTTTAGTAGACCTCATAACCTTTTGCCTTTCCTTCACCCATTCTAGAGTTGATGGATCCACTTGTTTCTTAGGGATCTAACCAAAACATATTTCATTCCATGTCAATCTCTTAACAGCTAAGAAATGGGAGGGTTCCTCGAAATCTGTTTCTTTTGGCCCTTTAAGTTGATGAGAATGAAACCGACAATGAGAATTTCAATCTGACCAGAAAACTAAATGACATCGAAGTTCAACAGAGACATGGCATAAGTACCAAACGAGAGAAGACGGCAATTATCGATGTAGAGTCCTATCTGAGAACATATCCTTCTCTAAGGAAAGGCCAAACATTACATGTCACTGACGCATTCGCAGAAAGCTTCAACTTGACAAAAGAAGTCATCACCCGATGTACAACAACAACAACAAATGTCACAAAGTTAAATCCCATCGCTCATCATAAGCTTTAAATTAGTATCAGTGAGACGACACCAACTGGGCGTACTGAGGCAACCGATACAAGGACAAGATACATGCACTTTGATGGGAACGGCAAATTCAGTCTTCCAATCTGAGTGCTTAGGACAAATACCTGGAGATGCCAAAGTATCACTTCCAAAGCTTCACTGTCTTGTCGTGACTAGCTGAAGCAACCAGGCCCGTCACATTTGATACTGCCAATGCTGAAATTAGTCCATCATGAGCTGGCAAAGCCATTGTCTTGTTCTCGGCCATATTCCAGAGCTCCAGGGTCTGCAGTGAATTTTCGATTAGCTTAGACCAAAGCACAATTAAACCAAGATCTTACGGGGCAATAGAAGTCCGAAGAGCCTATTCACTTGACTCGTACTTTAAGGCACATAGGTTTTGCTGTTCGTTGGCTCTTATAGAGCCTGCTTCAGAAGCCATGATTCTGAAGTTGCCAATTACCCGGCCTTCACTACTTCAAAGGATAGTGAGAAAGACACCTGATTTGTGCTAGGCAATACTTAAAATTTTTAGAAACTCATGAGCCTGATTAGCATCCCAAGAAGCTCGCTTGAAATTTCTTATGTAATCCTAAAAATTCACAAAATTTGGGAACATCTAAACATGGACTTATATCTCACTTCTCCTATGTACAGAGCTAGAATTCACATGAAAATGCTAAAATAAATAATTCAAACGTGCGCCTTACCTGGTAGCAGCCAATCACCAAAAGTGAAGGATAAGTTGGGTGGAACACGCAGGAGTGGGCCTTGTTTCCATTGCAGCTCAATTCATGTACACAGTCCCATTCACTACCAAATCCAACTGCCCAAACTCTAACACAGTCCTCACTGACAGACGCAACTAAATCGCCAGTAGAATCCCAACACACAGAATCAATTGCCTTAGTATGCCCCTGTTATCAAAATTCAGATTCATGCGGGAACGATCAACATGTTACTAGAAGCAGGAAACAAAAAGAATAAAGATAGTGATTGTGACAATCTCAAAGAAAAGAAAGGCCAACTTGAACTAAAAGGCCATGCAATTGAATGAGCAACAAATTCAATAAGATAGATGCAAACCATAAAATGCTCTGAAAGATGAGATACACCTTGAACTAATTGTGTCATTAAAATAGCATCCGTAAATGGTGACACATACATGAACATCATATGCTTAGATACAGCAGATAAAAAGATGACAAACTTTTTTCCTATTGTTATTTGTCAACTAGATTGAGCCTTAAACCTAGGCCTGGGAAAATGCTACTTTATTAAGGCAAGTTGACTCAGGTATATCCAGCAAGCCAATAGGTTCACCAATAGACCCTAGCATAAAAAACAAAACAACTCCCATCACCGCAGTAAGATTTTGGCAGAGAGATGAAATAATAGCTTTTCTTCTAATGCCCAGAGAAATAAAACATATTGTCATTTCAAATTTCAACACAATAACAGAGCATGAACTAAAGCCATCAGTAGCAAGCATACAATTCAATGGCATAGAATCTGGAAAGGTAGTTGCAGATCCAAGAGGAACGACAACATCATTCAATCATAACTACTAGAGGCAAGGCAATCATTCACTCAGCAACAATATCCCCTTTTTCCAGGCAATAACAATCCCCACTTAACTAGACCGAATAAAAAGGAGGAAGTTACTAAAAATTCAACCTGCAAAGTTTGCCTGCACGCTTGTGTCTCTACATCCAATATGGATAAGACATTATCTGCCGCAGCAGCAAGATACCTTCCAAGACGTGGCTGGAATCTCAACTGGGCTGTGCCACCCTGATTCACGAGCAACATAAGTTATACATTTTTAGAGAACCGAGATGCACTTGATGCACCATCTCATTAAAACCACAAGGAGCAACAAGATTAGCATGACAATTCTTATTAATTTGTACCCTGAATACCCTCAAACAGCTGCCGTTATTAATGCTCCAGTATCTTATCTCACCATCCCCATCGCAAGAGCAGATAAGATCATCTTTATTTGGGTGGAAGTCCAGAGACACAACAGCAGAAGAATGCCCCATAAAAACCCGAAGAGCATAACCAGCCTGAAATGAACAAATAATCCATTGATGATACCATACGCACGTGGACATAAAGCCAACAAAAGTGAAGCTAAATGCGTACTATCACAAGCGAACAAAACAGAGACGGTCAAATAAATCTTAGCAAGGTCACATGCCAATTTGCCCTCCACATTGACCAACAACTACCGAAACAGGAAACTCTTAAAACATGATCATTATCAGGGTAAAATGAAGGAACCTCGACATTGAGCTTCCAAAAGAATGCATAAAAGCCAAGAAGGATAAATACAATCCTCATAGTCACAGACAACATTTCATAAAAAAGCCACACAATAAATGCCGAAGAAGTCTGCCCTCGAAAAACAGCAGTTCATTGAGCTCCGAAGAGAATGCTTTCAAAATGATCTATGAAGGAAGTAGCCAAATCTTCACTTGATTATTATCACGGGAGAGTACCCATGGCAGAATTTATCAATATCAGCAGCCTCTAGAATTCCGGCTTCAAGGGTAATAAGAGGAGACGATCATCTCATGTAAGCAAGTGTGGAAATTCAGAGAACTTACATACTGAAGCAACTCTCTAGGTTTTAAACAAGAGTCAGATTGCAAAACCATTCACATGGACAGTTAGGCCGTAAATTCATAATAGCGACTCAATATAGTATATGTTCCCAAATTTTCAATGTTCAGATTTTAAAACAATGGCAACTCCTATTAGGGGTACGAAGCTAAAATCGACCACAAAGCCATTTTTTATTGATGTTGCAAGTGGCAACAAGCCAAAGACAGGAATATCTAAGTATCTGAGTAATAACAGGTGACCAGCTTTACTTGAAACTCCTGCTCCATTCCTCCAAAAGAACAAAATCTTCTGTGGTCAGCTCTAAGGGACAGATTACCTACTTCTTCACCCTTCACCATCATGTACTTAACTATAAATTCAGCGTCCTGTCAATTAACTCATGCCAGTACATCAGCTTGCTTGGAGCTACAAGTGTAGGCCATGTTCTACGTAACTTTCCAGGGTAAGTAAAACAATAACTTCCATTAGATTGTTCACTCCGGGAAAACAAACTTGAACCATAAGCACTTGTATCATAGTGGCAGAAAGTTTTGAAATTTCATCAGTACTTAAAGTCAGGCTGGCACCTCGTGTAGTTCAGTATATCAGAAGGCTGTTGCAAGAAGCTTTGAATACGAAAAGAATTGAAAAATCTAAAAAACGTGAGTGTCAATGAGATATTATGTTCACCAACATTGTCAGCCTCCCAGACTCTTGACAGTTTTGTCAAAAGAAGATGTTGCCAGGTGAGACATGGTTGGACTAAATCGAACATCTGTGATCAAAGAAGAATGTTCTTGCAGAGTTGTTTTTTGCTTCAAAGTATCTGCATACCACAGTACAGCCTGCATAATCCATAAATTTAACCATCCCATATCAGATTATGGCAGACGACAACATATTATCATGTCCACATAACTGCCCGCACTTACTTTCTTATCATGTCCACCAGTAGCAAGTACTTTCCCATCTGATGAGAAGTGGCAACAGGTAACTTTGCAGGCGCTTGCTCGAATAGTATTCACTTCAGTAAATGAGAATTCTGTAGCACCCAATTTGAACACTGTGAGTGAAACTGTGAAAGACACTTCATCATTCAGCCTACTAGGGAAATGATTCTGAATCAAACCTCAATTAGAAGGACCTAAGAATGGTAGTCTAAATTAATAACGAAGAAGACCATCTAAAGCAAAGTTCTTCCATTAATTAACTAAAAATATTCATCAGTCTTTTATGGTTGATAAAATTTACCTCGAGGAAAGTCACACTTGATTCCAAAGGCGGGCTAGTTATCATCATGTGATAACTGGTGACATCGGGTTCATTTCCTTCTTAATAGATAGGAGTGATAGCGAGAAATGACAAAATTATCTTGTCTGTTCATTATTCAAAGGCTTGTCGTGAAAGTCTTGTCCTTCGTTGTAACTTAGTTTATTGAGTTTTGGTCCTTTTTCGGCTCATACCACTTACGTTTCTCCGTTGTCACTCAAAGGTTAGTCCTTCTGAAACTCTTAAGTAGTTTTTTCTGTATGGTTCCCTTCTGTTTCGACCAGTCAAACTCTGAGCTCATGGTGGACGAAATCTTACATATCCTCAGAAAGTAAAAAAAAAAAAAAAAAAAAAAAGGCTCAGGACGCACCAGAGTGCATGAATTGGCAATTCGTTCAGACTGAAGGACAAAAGAAAATCCCAATACCATCTATATGAATCAATAGATTATTGAAGTCTACAAGATATATGAGACTAACAGATTTCTTTCCCTGCTACACACAATAGATCTAAATTTGGAGCAGAAAACAACAATGTGAACAAATATATATGTTGCTATTTATATGACAATGTTTCCCTAGAAAATCTAAAGCATATAGAATAGAACACGCCACATAATTCTAGTTCAAGAACTACAATTAAAGATGGGCATGTCGCCAAAATTCCCCATTAATGGAGAGTTCTCAGGCACCTTTGCTAACATCCATGGAGCGACCAACGGTATCTGCCTGTAATTGAAGATCCAAATCATTACTGAACAATATAACTGAATTCATGCTAAGAGATTATCATCAGCCAAAAACAAAGTCTAAATCTGACTGACCAATTGACTCGAAGGCGATGGAAAGACATCCAACCGAAAATTCAAGGAAAAGGAAAAAAAATGGGTACTCCACGGTGTAAAATGACTGAGAGTCCAAACTGGAACGAACCTAGCAACGCGAGCCACGAATGCTCCGGAGAGAGAGAGGTGTAAACTCCGTACAAAGAAAGGTCGAGGAAGAAAGGAGGAGGAATTTGTTCGTGCGTCTTTTCTTGTCCACATGGAAACGTCCAAAAAAAAAAGAATCTTGTCCCTTCTTTTTGTGTCTGAATTATCACAGATTTTCCGATCAAATTAAAATTAACGAAGATTACACAGCCGGTAAAGCAAGTTATGCGTAAATATTTTCGGTGGACAGTGAAAAAAAACTTTTATTCATTCGTCCATTTATTTTCATAAGCGATGTAAGTAATTTTTTTTTTAATTTTAAAAAGAGAAATCATTTCTTTCTTTCAGGAATAATCTTGGAATAATTGGGAGATGCATGAAGATGTAATAATTGCATCTCCAAATTCAGGGGATGGCACGGTGTTTCTCGATGGATCCAAGGGTTCTTGCTCCTGTCTTGGCCCTCTGCTTTTGGATAAGAAAGAAACAAAGGGGAAGCTAGCCTTACAGCTTTTTAACTACCCCTTTAAACACCTTTTCGTTAGATTAGCCAAAGGCAGATCTCATTGGTAACTTACCCTATATTTGTCTCTTCAATTAAATTTTTACATTTAGTACTAAATAGAAAACTGATCAGATTAAGCATGAGAATGAGTGTTAAAATATTTAATTAATAAGTTATGCTCTCATCTAACTGCTTAAACTTTTAAAACAGTTTACAGTGATCCCGCAAACCCTCATACGTATCTTCTCCTTTTAAGTGTTATTATACTTAAAAAGAGGAGAAATGTGAGTCTTTTACCTTTACTATATCTCGAGACCGAACAGAACTATTTAAAGTTAGCAAGTAGTAGTAAGACTTAAAAAAGAGAAGAGAAGTGTGAGATTTTGTGGTACACGGTTAATTATTATAAAAGCTTAAGTTATTAGATGAATACATGATTTATTATTTAAATATTCTAACACTATCCCTCACGCTTAGTTTGATTGATCTTCCATTTAGTTTGAAATGTGAAAAAAATTGAGGAGACAAAATAGCCTTGAAAGATTCGAACTCGAGACTTCTAACTTTAATTCCCAATTTTTGAAATATCTCTTCACTTCAATTCATTTTCTGAATCAACAATAAGTATGGCACTAAAAATAGAACCTCATTTCGAATTGTATTTGGTTATTATAATCATATCTAAGAACAATATCAATTTATTTATAGATACTGATACATATATGTTTCTAACCTTTGAGATAGATAAAAGTGCTCGGCTTTTGTATTTCGTGTTCTCTCAATTGAATTTTGTTTAAAAGAAAAACCATTTGTTGCCCAACGCAAACGCATGTTCTGTCACGATAGAGGAACACAGCAGATCAACTCGACATCATCGGACCAGAACTCTCCTAGGATGTAGGAATTTCTAAGGTCAATAATCGTCAGACAAGGCTGATCATGTTTGATGGGACTCTGCCTTCAGCCCATCGCATGCATAACCTGCTTGGTAGGCCCGATAAGCAAAGATCCGAAAACCTCTGGTCGGCTCGTCGGGTCGAGGAGACAGACGATGTTATTATGCACTTCACCGGGCAGGAGGGAGAACCGAACTTGCAACAAGAGGCTCGCAATGCGGCAAAGGATCTGCCTTGCCGTAAATGATATGACGAAAGCCGATGTGAGCGCAAGCAATTGGTGCGTTCTGGCCCCATGAAGAGCATAGAACCAGCGGAGAATTTGATATCACCGTGAGACCAGCATTTCAGACGAGCCACGCATACTTGCAAATTCCCCTCAATCCCGCTCAAAACAAGTTACACTTACAGTTCTTTTTCACTCCCCAGCAATACAATATACAGTACCACCACGTACATTCGAATACGATTCATGCCGACGGTGCATTTATCGTATCGTGCAAAACATGTTTACTACAGTGATGTAGTGGAACACCTTAATTGCCACATATGCATACAGTTATTACAAGAAAAGGAGTTTTTGCCACTCAACATGTCCACTATATTCTTCGCACCGTAAATCTTGCTTTACTTCGAAGGCTATAACTCTCGTATGAAAGCCTCCATTTAATAATCACCCGGTGGATGGAATCACCCAGGGAGGTACTATCTCTTAGGCTCAGATTCCGTATCATCCGTGTGCGGTCATTTATCCATACAAGAAAGGTAATAACGCCCAAGAAAAGGCCACAGCAGGGGGATACTTTTTTAGTAGTCCTCGCAACCTTTTTCCTTTTCCTTCAGCCATTCTTAAAGTTGATGGATCCACGTGTTTCCTAGGGATCTAACCAAAACATATTTCACTCCATCTCAAGCTCTTAACAGCTAAGAAGTGGGAGTTCCTGGAAATCTGTTTCTTTTGGCCCTTTAAGTTGATGCAAATGAAACCGACGATGAGAATTTCAATCCGACCAGAAAACTAAATGACATAGAAGTTCAAGAGAGACATGGCATAAGTACCAAACGAGAGAAGACAGCAATTATCGATGTAGAGTCCTATCCGAGAACATTTCCTTCTCTAAGGAAAGGCCAAACATTACATGTCACTGAAGCATTCGCAGAAAGCTTCAACTTGACAAAAGAAGTCATCACCTGATGTACAACAGCAACAAATGTCACAAAGTTAAATCCCATCGCTCATCATAAGCTCTAAAATAGTATCAGTGAGACGACACCAACTGGGCGTACTGACACAACTGATACAAGGACAAGATACATGCACTTTGATGGGAACCGCGAATTCAGTCTTCCAATCTGAGTGCTTAGGACAAATACCTGGAGATGCCAAAGTATCACTTCCAAAGCTTCACTGTCTTGTCGTGACTAGCTGAAGCAACCAGGCCCGTCACATTTGATACTGCCAATGCTGAAATTAGTCCTTCATGAGCTGGCAAAGACATTGTCTTGTTCTCGGCCATATTCCAAAGCTCCAGGGTCTGCAGAGAATTTTCAATTAGCTTAGACCAAAGCACAATTAAACCAAGATCTTATGGGGCAATAGAAGTCCGAAGAGCCTATTCACGTGACTCGTACTTTAAGGCACATAGCTTTTGCTGTTCGTTGGCTCTTATAGAGCCTGCTTCAGAAGCCATGATTCTGAAGTTGCCAATTACCCGACCTTCACTACTTCAAAGGATAGTGAGAAAGACACCTGATTTGTACTAGGCAATACTTAAAATTTTTAGAAACTCATGAGCCTGATTAGCATCCCAAGAAGCTTGCTTGAAATTTCTTATGTAATCCTAAAAATTCACAAAATTTGGGAACATCTAAGCATGGACTTATATCTCACTTCTCCTATGTACAGAGCTAGAATTCACATGAAAATGCTAAAATAAATAATTCAAACGTGCGCCTTACCTGGTAGCAGCCAATCACCAAAAGTGAAGGATAAGTTGGGTGGAACACACAGGAGTGGGCCTTGTTTCCATTGCAGCTCAATTCATGTACACAGTCCCATTCACTACCAGACCCAACCGCCCAAACTCTAACAGAGTCCTCACTGACAGACGCAAGTAGCTCGCCGGTAGAATCCCAACACACAGAATCGATTTTCTTAGTATGCCCCTGTTATCAAAATTCAGATTCATGCAGGAACGATCAACATGTTACTAGAAGCAGGAAACAAAAAGAATAAAGATACTAATTGTGACAATCTCAAAGAAAAGAAAGGCCAACTTGAACTAAAAGGCCAAGCAATTGAATGAGTAACAATTTCAATAAGATAGATGCAAACCATAAAATGCTCTGAAAGATGAGATACACCTTGAAACTAATTGTGTCATTAAAATAGCATCCGTAAATGGTGACACATACATGAACATCGTATGCTTAGATACAGCAGATAAAAAGATGACAAGCTTAGATGACAAACTTTTCTCCTACTGTTATTTGTCAACTAGATTGAGCCTTAAACCTAGACCTGGGAAAATGCTACTTTATTAAGGCAAGTTGACTCAGGCATACCCAGAGAGCCAATAGGTTCACCAATAGACCCTAGCATAAAAAACAAAACAACTCCCAGATTTTGGCAGAGAGATGAAATAATAGCTTTTCTTCTAATGCCCAGCGAAATAAAACACATTGTCATTTCAAATTTCAACACGATAACAAAGCATGAACTAAAGCCATCAGTAGCAAGCATACAATTCAATGGCATAAAATCTGTAAAGGTAGTTGCAGATCCAAGAGGAACGACGACATCATTCAATCATACCTACTAGAGGTAAGACAATCATTCACTCAGCAACAATATCCCCTTTTTCCAGGCAATAACAATCCCCACTTAACTAGACTGAATAAAAAGGAAGAAGTTACTAAAAATTCAACCTGCAAAGTTTGCCTGCACGCTTGTGTCTCTACATCCAATATAGATACGACATTATCTGCCGCAGCAGCAAGATACCTTCCAAGACGTGGCTGGAATCTCAACTGGCCTGTGGCACCCTGATTCACGAGCAACATAAGTTATACGTTTTTAGAGAACCGAGATGTACTTGATGCACCATCTCATTAAAACCCACAAGAAGCAACACGATTAGCATGACAATTCATATTAATTTGTACCCTGAATACCCTCGAACAGCTGCCATTATTAATGCTCCAGTATCTTATCTCACCATCCCCATCGCAAGAGCAGATAAGATCTTCTTTATTTGGGTGGAAGTCCAGAGACTCAACAGCAGAAGAATGCCCCATAAAAGTCCGAAGAGAATAACCAGCCTGAAATGAACAAATGATCCATTGATGATACCATATGCACACCGACATTAGACATAAAGCCAACATAAGTGAAGCTAAATGCGTACTATCACAAGCGAACAAAACAGAGACAGTCAAATAAATCTTAGCAAGGTCACATGCGAATTTGCCCTCCACATTGAACAACAACTACCGAAACAGGAAACTCTTAAAACATGATCATTATCAGGGTAAAATGAAGGAACCTTGAGATTGAGCTTCCAAAAGAATGCATAAAAGCCAAGAAGGGTAAATACAATCCTAATAGTCACAGACACCATTTCATAAAAAAGCCACACTATAAATGCCACAGAAGTCTGCACTCGAAAAACAGCAGTTCATTGAGCTCCGAAGAGAATGCTTTCAAAATGATCTATGAAGGAAGTAGCCAAATCTTCACTGATTATTATGACAAGAGAGTACCCATGGCAGAATTTATCAATATCAGCAGCCTCTAGAATTCCGGCTTCAGGGGTAATAAGAGGAGACGGTCATCTCATGTAATAAAGTGTGGAAATTCAGAGAACTTACATACTGAAGCAACTCTCTAGGTTTTAAACAAGAGTCAAATTGCAAAACCATTCACATGGACAGTTACGCCGTTAATTCATAATATCAACTCAATGTAGTATATGTTCCCAAATTTTCAATGTTCAGATTTTAAAACAATGGCAACTCCTATTAGGGGTACGAAGCTAAAATCGACCACAAAGCCATTTTTTATTGATGTTGCAAGTGGCAACAAGCCAAAGACAGGAATATCTAAGTATCTGAGTAATAACAGGTGACCAGCTTTAATTGAAAGTCCTGCTCCATTCCTCTAAAGAACCAAAATCTTCTGTGGTCAGCTCTAAGGGACAGATTACCTACTTCTTCACCCTTCACCATCATGCACTTAACTATAAATTCAGAGTCCTGTCAATTAACTCATGCCAGTACATCTGCTTGCTTGGAGCTACAAGTGTAGGTCATGTTCTACGTAACTTTCCAGGGTATGTAAAACAATAACTTCAATTAGATTGTTCACTCTGGGAAAAACAAACTTGCATCATAACACTTGTATCATACTGGCAAAAAGTTTTGAAATTTCATCAGTACTTAAAGTCAGGCTGGCACCTCGTGTAGTTCAGTATATCAAAAGGCTGTTGCAAGAAGCTTTGAATATGAAAAGAATTGAAAAATCTAAAAAAACATGAGTGTCAATGAGATATTATGTTCACCAACATTGTCAGCCTCCCAGACTCTGACAGTTTTGTCAAAAGAAGATGTTGCCAGGCGAGGCATGGTTGGACTAAATCGAACATCCGTGATGAAATAAGAATGTTCTTCCAGAGTTGCTTTTGGCTTTAAAGTATCTGCATACCAGAGTACAGCCTGCATAATCCAGAAATTTAACCATCCCATTATCAGACTATGGCAGAAGACAACATATTATCATGTCCACATAACTGCCTGTACTTACTTTCTTATCATGTCCACCAGTAGCAAGTACTTTCCCATCTGATGAGAAGTGGCAACAGGAAACCTTGCTGGTGCTTGCTCGAATAGTATTCACTTCAGTAAATGAGAATTCTGTAGCACCCAATTTGAACACTATGAGTGAAACTGTGAAAGACACTTCATCATTCAGCCTACTAGGGAAATGATTCTGAATCAAACCTCAATTAGAAGGACCTGAGAATGGTAGTCTAAATTAATAACAAAGAAGAACATCTAAAGGCAAAGTACTTCCATTAATTAACTACAAATATTCATCAGGATTTTATGGCTAATAAAATTTACCTCGAGGAAAGTTATACCGGATTTCAAAGGCAGGCTAGTTATCATCATGCGATAACTGGTGATATTGGCTTCATTTCCTTCTAAATAAATAGAAGTGATGGAGAGAAATTACAAATAATCTTGTCTGTTCATTAGTCAAAGGCTTGTCGTGAAAGTCTTATCCTTCGCTGTAAATTAGTTTAATGAGTTTTTGGTCCTTTTTCTGCTTATACTACTTACTTTTCTCTGTTTGTTGGTCAAAGGTAAGTCCTTCTGAAACTCTTAAGTAGTATTTCTGTATAGTTCTCTTCTGTTTCTACCAGTTAAACTCTGAGCTCGTGGTGGACGAAAACTTAATATTCTCAAACAGGAAAAAAGGCTCAGGACGCACTAGTGCGCATGAATTGGCAATAGTGGTTCAGACTGAAGGACAAAATAAAATCCCAATAATATCTATAGGAATCAATAGATCATTAAAGTCTACAAGAAATATGAGTTTAACAGATTTCTTTCACTGCTACACACAATAGATCTAAATTTGGGGCAGAAAACCACAATTTGAACAAATATTGCAATTTTGACGACAATGTTTCCCTAGAAAATATATAGCTTATAGAATAGAACATCCCAGATAATTCTAGTTCAAAACTACAACTAAAGATGGGCATGTCACCAAAATTCCTCATTAATGGAGAGTTCTCAGGCACCTTTGCTGACATCCATGCAGCGACCAACAGTATCTCGAGGATCTGTCTCATCATGAGATAAAAATGACTCAACATTATCATCAAGAGATCCGTCCTCTACAAATCGATCCATATCTGTCTGTAATTGAAGATCCAGATCAATACAGAACATTATAACTGATTTCATGCTCAAAGATTTTCACCAGCCAAAAACAAAGTCTAAATCTGACTGACCAATTGATTTGAAGGCGACGGAAGACTTCCAGTGCCATCAGCGCCAAACATCATTAACGGCTTGGACGAACTACCACTATGTGGCAATGGAGGCACAGACATCACATCACCAGGAGTGTGAGTTGATGGTGTGGAAGGCGCAGAGCTAGGGGAGGGACCTGCAGTATTTGCAGTTCCGGAGCTATTGGCAGGACCTGAAGATGACACTGGCTGCTTTCGTTTCCTTGCAGATTGGTTTTTTGAAACCTTAAATGCATCAAGGAAGATGTTAGGAACCCAGCTAGAATATCATAGAAGTACACAGTAATCAAATCCAGCAATCTTCAGGTGATTCTGCTAAGAAGAGCCTTCTCCTTAAGACTTTTAGAATGATGTCAATGAAATTATTGGATGCCCATAGAAAAAGCTTCCAACTACCCCCCAGAAAAGATAACATGAAATTTAAAGATGGCCATAACCTCCAACTCCCATTGCAAATATCTTCCACCTCTGAAATTTACTGACAAAGCTCTAGAACTTGCAACAATATCTTACATATCAGGGAAAAGGATCAGAGGAAAGGCACATGCGAAGTTGGCAACTAAACAGTTCTCAAGTGAACACTGAACACCGGTGAGGAGAATAGCAACATCCTTCATCTGGCACTAACTGAGAGTTGAGATCAAAGAATCGTGCAGGGCCAGACAGAATTGCACACATTCAAGCAGAAGAACAATCACAACCAAAGGGCATACTAATTAAGGGGAGTAAATATTCAAGTATTAACAAAGGTAATTGTCATTTGGACAGACCTGATCATTTCCTCGGAAGGAATTCGACATGCTACCATCCATGTTAGCACTGCCAGCACCACCCATTTTCTCTTGTTGATGAAGATTGTGGTTTGAACTCTGAGATTGCTGATTTGCAAGCGTGTGCTGCTGCTGCTGCTGCTGCAGCTGAGGATTACTGTTCTGTTGGAGCTGCTGCTGGTGTTGAAATTGCTGAGCCAACCTTAACTACAGCCATTGTGACATTTGACAGTCAAAATGACTATCAAACTTCCCTCAAAAGGACGCTGAGAGAACTCTCAAAGGACTACTGCAGCAATACAGATTCAGGGGAAAAAGACAATGGGCGTAAGAAGCACCTTGATCAGCATATCTGTATCCCCTCGAGATCCACCAGCTTGCAAAGGTGATGCAACATTCGAGACATCTCCAATGGAATTTTGAAGTCCATCCTTGCCCATTATAGTCCGATTGTTCAACATCATCCGGAGTTTCATTTTGTCATCACTGGCAGATGGTGAGGTCAAATTTTGCTGAGCAAGCATAAGCTGCTGCTGGTGTTGTGGTAGCATCTGTAGCTGATGAAACGGCTGAGGGGTTGGCATAAAGGGCTTTTGCTGCTGAAGGTTGCGAAGCTGCTCTAGTCCCTAAAGGAACAAAAATGTCAAAGAGCAGGACTTTTAGAATGTGTGCCTACTTATATCATGAGTATAGCCAAAAATACTAATGTCATTTGTTCAAACCAACAAAAGGGAAGAGGGGGAGAAAGAAAAGAGGAGGAGGAGGAGGAAGGAGGGGGGGGTAGAGAATTACAGTAAGTGGCCAGCCTTTCAAAGTCAAATTATTGCCACCTTGATTTGACCCTGATACATCATGAGCATTGAGGTTAGTAACCGTTGGCCAAAAAGAATAATCAGCAGTGGTTAGCAGTAAATTTTATGATTCAGCTTATCTTGATTGCTTTTAGTTTTCTGATTCAACATCATGCACCCTTCAGAAAAGTAAACAACAAATTCAAACAGCAAATAAGCACATAATTCTAAGCAATAATCGTCACTTTCATTATAATAAACACTAACAACATACCAGGAATCCCTATCAAAGATCCTTCTGGACCAGGGCCTCTGGGGTTCAACACAGTATTGATCTCGCTTTTTATGTCCTGATCCCAGTCATTGATAAGAACATTGCAGATAATGCATATACATGTCCAACAACATCTATCAAGAAATTTCACATACCGGTGTGGATCCAGGCAGCTGTTGGTTACGAGCTTGAACTTGTGGAGACATCCCACCAGCAGTACCATGCAATACTTGCCTAAGATCATTAGTGCATTTTGCAATTACCAAAAATGCCAACATCAGAGACCCAAAAAAAAAAGAATGATTCTTCCAGCAACAATTTGACATTTCTTCCCATCAATAAGTGAGATAAACAAAAGTGAGTGCAAGCCTTGTACATCTAGTCAAGATTATCAATCCGAAAAACACGAAAAAATTGTATCAAACAGGCTCCATTAGAGTTTAGCAATAAACATCATTACATCAAGTCTTACACTGCACATTGTTGACATCATTGTAGCATGGTTGATAAAGAGTATATCATGCATATGTTTCCCTCATTGCACCAAATTAACTAGAAATCAGTTCTTTGAGCCAAAAGACTGTACTAGTAGTGTGAAGAACCTCTCCCCTCGGCACTAAGTAGAAACTCATGGAAAGTGTGAGTGGAAAAATTTTCACTTAATCTAATGTTCTCAAAGGGAAAAAAACTGAGATGATGGATAATGATGACAAAGCCTAGGTATTCAAGAGAATCACCCCGAAGGCTGGCCAGTGGCGGCAGCTGATTTCAGAATTGATGCATGATTGGCATCCAAAAGCTGGCCCACGTTCTCACCGAAACGTTGCTGCAAAACAGAAAACATAACTGACTCATTCAATCTAACAAGACTACCAAGCTTTCCCAAACCAACTCAGAAAGGGTCCAACCTTAATAGCTGTTTCATCCAAGCCTTCCCTCTGATGGGGCAACTTTAATCTTTCCTCATACATTTTTGTGGCCAGGGCATTAGCCCCAGGACTCTGTCGCATTAGGGGATCATTTCCTGCAAGCCCATTGGCGTTTCCATTTAGAAGATGTGCTCCATCTCTTCGCTGCTGCTGCTGCTGCTGCTGCTGCTGTTGCTGCTGCTGCTGCTGCTGCTGCTGTTGCTGCTGTTGCTGTTGCTGCTGTGCATGTCTTTGCAACAAGAGTTGCTGCATTTGTAGATGCTGCTGTTGTGGATGCTGTGGTTGTTGGGATGGCTGTTGTTGCTGCTGCTGCTGCTGCTGCTGCTGCTGCTCCCTCGCTTTCATCAACTGCGTCTGCATATCAAAATATGCTAGCTTGATTACACTAACCTTTATTCTACAAGCTAGACAGGGGCAAAGAATGGATCAATCAGAATGGTATGTAAATACGCATGCATATTTTCATTGCACTTACAATCACAAGAGACGTTTCAAGTTAGTAAAATAAGAGATAGTCTTGGATCAAATCAGATCAAAAATTCCTCCCATAAGCAGGCTAACCCCTGATAACATCACCAAGTTCCATTCAGACACCAGAATATGCAGTTTTGCACTTTGAGTTAGAAAAGACCAAAGAGATCCTAAAAATCTTAGTTGGTGTTTGATACAACTGTGAAGCCATAGACTGACTTTTAAGTTTAAAGTGTTGAAAAAGGGAAAATCTATTTGAAAACATGTAACATTAAAGTACAGAATCCACTCATATCGTTCCCAATCAAATGATGAAAAATTTACAATTTTATGACTTTTACCATTCTACCCTTACTGTCAATTTAAATGTCACGAGTAACATTGCTTTGGAACCTCAACACCTCAGAATTTCTGTTATGCTATAAAACACTGCATGAAACAAAGACCAGTAACATCTTTCAGATGTTTACAAAGATTTGAGTTAATTAAAAGAAAAGGTCTCACTCTAATTCCTATAAGGAAAATTGTTCACTCTGTTGTATACATGACGATTTTCCCAGTACCATCCATGAGATATTTGACACTCCAAAGGGCAACGAAAAACATCTCCTCTCTCTCTCTCTTTGACTCTCTCTCTCTCTCTCTCTCTCTAACATGCACACACAGCAAGTTGAAGACCACCAGGTCATGACCAAAAAATGATATAAGAATTTAATTACACAGGAAACAACTTGGGTTTGTGGAAGGAGATTATGCAATCTCTCTCTCTCTAACATGCACACACAGCAAGTTGAAGACCACCAGGTCATGACCAAAAAATGATATAAGAATTTAATTACACAGGAAACAACTTGGGTTTGTGGAAGGAGATTATGCCTCTCTCTCTCCCATGCACACACAGCAAGTTGAAGACCACCAGGTCATGACCAAAAAATGATATAAGAATTTAATTACACAGGAAACAACTTGGGTTTGTGGAAGGAGATTATGCAATCTCTCTCTCTCTCTAACATGCACACACAGCAAGTTGAAGACCACCAGGTCATGACCAAAAAATGATATAAGAATTTAATTACACAGGAAACAACTTGGGTTTGTGGAAGGAGATTATGCAATCTCTCTCTCTCTCTCTCTCTAACATGCACACACAGCATTGCCACCAGGTCATGACCAAAAAATGATATAAGAATTTAATTACACAGGAAACAACTTGGGTTTGTGGAAGGAGATTATGCAATCCACACACAGCAAGTTGAAGACCACCAGGTCATGACCAAAAAATGATATAAGAATTTAATTACACAGGAAACAACTTGGGTTTGTGGAAGGAGATTATGCAATCTCTCTCTCTCTCTCTCTAACATGCACACACAGCAAGTTGAAGACCACCAGGTCATGACCAAAAAATGATATAAGAATTTAATTACACAGGAAACAACTTGGGTTTGTGGAAGGAGATTATGCAATCTACATGCACACACAGCAAGTTGAAGACCACCAGGTCATGACCAAAAAATGATATAAGAATTTAATTACACAGGAAACAACTTGGGTTTGTGGAAGGAGATTATGCAATCAAAATACAGAATCCAGCTCAGGGTAACAAGGAAAACTAGAAGAGAATCTCGGAAAAAGACATGGAGTTATAAGAATTCAGGAGAGTACTTATGCTAGCTCTTATTAATGGGTTTGAGGTAATGATATCATAACGGGTTTGATAAAATGATATCATTCTTAATACTTCTTTCAATGCCGATGCAAAGGATGAAGTGTATATATGCATACACTAAGCAACCACTCAGTTCAATGTTCAATACAAAAATTAAGTAGGTATCCATGTACCTTTTTTTTTTTTTTTTTTTTTTTTTTGGGGTCGAAAGGTATCCCTGTACTTGAATGGTAAGTTATTTTTATGTTAACTGGACTTTTTATATTAAGTGCCGGTTATTTGGACATCATCAAACCCGTGGAATGCCATAAAACGCTGAATATCACAATTTTCAGCTTATCAAACATAACCTAAGTCAAGTATCTCACTAAGGAGAATATTCATCTCATCCTGACAAACACTAAACATCAGTTTTGCCCTAAACAAACAAGGCCCTCTTCATAACTCTAGCATGACGAAGCTATTTAACGGGGCAATTGGATCAAGCACAAGAGAGCATCTATGCACTAATATTGTGGCAGACATCGTGTGCAATAAAAATCTTCTGCCAAAACAGGATAGATGTTCAAATGAAAAACTGGGGAGTGGGAATGATAACACGACTTCAAGTATATTGTACTTATTTCCATCAGGAAAAGAGGACGACCATTACAAAATTGGATTAGGGCATGAGTTCTCTCTCAGACTAGCAATCTAAACTGTCGTAATGCTGTACCTTTGGAACACGAAATTATGCCACAAGGTAAAATTTGTAACGCAACTGCCTTTATTCAATCTGTTCTTCCAAAACGGGAGTGAAATGGGTAAAAGGAAACAAAAAGCTGACGGTAGAATTGACACCTGAGGTTGGGTTTCAAGTAAAATAGCTCCACTACACCAAACCTACAGAAGCATATTGACTGCAAGGAGCACCAGGACATACTCAAGAAGAACCTTGGAAAAGATGCTACCAATGTTCAAAACTGTAACTCTCATTAGGATAGCCATGAATCAGAAAACTTCAGTAAACGTTCACCCAGTTATTTCGTTTTCACTTTCACCACCTAGGGCCCTATGAAAGATCCTCCATTCAAGCATAAGTACCAAAAATTCATCTAAAACCAACCTCGATATAAGATGCTGCAACCTCCGAGTGCTTTTCATTGGTCCGAGCTATGAAAATATCCCAGAAAACCGACCACCACTCAAACAGAAAACCTCCGGGGGCATCAATTGCTGCAAACATGCGCAAACTTAAGTACAGGGTGAAAAATAGACTGAATAAAAAAAGAAAAAAAAACTTTGGAAATTGACAGTACTTTAAAATGAATCCAAAGCTGAAAAGAAAGATAATCCACAGTTCTTTTTCAGCCAAAGAAGATTCTCACCAACAGGATCAGAGGACACTTTCCCTTCAGCTAGAAAAGCCTGAGCAGTGGCTTTCAAGTCTCTCTTCACTAAATAATCATGGATGTAAACATCCAACCTGTAATCAAGGCATAGTTTTTTCAGCATGTTAAAACTACAAACCTAATGAAAACACGCCACGAGCATATTACAACAATCATCTAGGAAATAGAAAGAAAAGAAAAATTAGAAGAACAAAAGCACACCAGATTGAATCGACCCAAATGGGAGAGAGTAATTAGCAAACACAAACCCCCCAAAAAAAAAAAAAAAAAATTGCTTGACCATACACAACCCCCGGAAATCGCCCCCAGATAATGCAAACACGCTAGGAAATCGCGGCAAACGGCGAATAAACTGAAAAAGCACAAATCTTGAGCGGCGCAACAGAGGCAACCCCAGCAAGGACGAGCAAGAACACTCGACGGACGCGCGAAATCGACCGAAATGGCGAGACCCATCTCCACGAAAACGACCGGGGCGGCCTCGGAGCACCGAAAGGACTCACATTTTATCGGCTTCCCAGTTGGTCTGGGACATGGCTGAGCGATTCCTCGGGGGACTCCCGTGAGAACCCGAGCGGCCGAAAAGCAAGAAGCTTCAGCTCCCAATCCGTAACGCGAAGGGGGCCTCCCGCCGCTCTAGCTCCTCCTGCTCCTCCTCCTCTGCCGGCGGCGCCGCGAATCTATGCCATGAACGAGAGACACAGAGAGAGAGAGAGAGAGTAGGTCTTGTAAGAGAGACAGCAGAAGCAGAGAAAAACAGAGAGAGAGAGAGAGAGAGAGGGAAGAAGGAGAAGAGAGGAGGAATTTCTTCCTTTTGAGAGAATAGAAGCAGAACCTCAAATTTAGGCCAATGCAATAAAAATTGGAGGAAAAAAAGATCAAATCAAGAAAAAGGGGGACAAGGTGAAAGTGAGACCTAAGAGAGAGGGGAGGAAGGGGGTTTTATAAGGAGACTTTAGAACACCAGGGGAGGATGATGCTGATTCTAATTAGGACATAAATCCTAGGAGCCTTGGAAGAAAATTTAGGTTTTTCCACCTTGGAAAAAAGGTTTCGCCGATGGAAATACGAGCTCATTCGTGGAATTTTCCCGTTCCGCGTCAAGGTGTAATAGGTATAGTAATTAAGAGGATAAGACCAGCCGAATCAGCATCGGCCTGTATTTCCTTATTAAAAAAACAAAAAACGAGAGTCGCGTGCGAAGAGAAGATGCAAGTAAAAACAAAAGTGAAGCATCTATAAAAGGATGTATCGCTCGAAAATTTAATCGAATTTGGAATATGAATCAATAATAGCTAGATAAAAAAAGGAGTTTAATGTAAATATAGAATGTACAAAAAGCTAAATGTCAAGCACTGTCCATGTTTTTTTAATTCTCACGTAATAATTGGTTGATAGGGACGGTTATTCATGAAATTTTGTTGGGAAAAGTTTAGGGTCAAACATCAACCTAGAGAGGGCAGATGCAATTCCTTGCGCATGAAAAATTGAATGACTTAAGGTAGTACTTGATAATTAGTGCCAAAAATAGAAATTAAAAGGGAAGAAATATTGCTAAACTTAGCTCCAATCGACTCAATAAAGTACCATAAAGCTAATTCAAGCCAGCCTTATTATTTAATTCACATGATTTTCACATGATGTCATATTTTATTTGATAATTAGTCCGCCATCCTATCCAAAGTCAAAGCGTGTTTTTCTTCTTCTTTTTCAATTTATTTTCTCTCTTTTCTGGAAAATTTCGCTCGAGACTTTGCATTTAAGAATATAGCTGATTTGATTTTATGAACGAAATAAATTAAAAATAAGTAATCAAAGAAATAGCCGCTTTGCTGATAAATGCGGCGACCGATGAAAAGACCACGATGCCCATCATTCCCTTTCCAGGCCTACCCCTCTGGCATCGAAATGACACGAGTGCCCTCAACACGCAAGCGGATTCGCCACCGATTCAGTAGTAAATCACGTGTAATTTTGAGGGGTAGTCCGGGATAACTAGGTAATTCCGCATCCATCGGCCTACCCCTGGCATCGAAATGACACGAGTGCCCTCAACACGTAAGCGAATTCGCCACCGATTCAGTAATAATCACGTGTAATTTGAGGGGTAGTCCGGGATAACTAGGTAATTCCGCATCCATTGGCCCACCCTGCGCTCGCGCATCTGATTAGCCCGGGCTAAATACGTAATTTCTTAGCGATTCGGACATCTCGATGGACGTTTGCCACGTGTGACTATTTTTTTTAATTAGGAAGTGCAAAGCTCGTTCCAGAAGGTGGGTTTTTCCCAATTCTCTGGTGGCTTTTTTTCGCCCTAATTTCGCTTGCGTTTGAAGCCAAAAAGGGCCTTTTTAATCATTTGCATTTTCCCGAGGGAAATTCGAAAGAATCTTGATCTTATCTCGTTCGCTATTTTAACCTTAACAAAAAGATCAGATAAAGCTTTTGGCAGCGTGGCATGATATGTCCCTTCGTTCCTATCTCATTCAAATTGGAGTTAAGTATTAAATGACCGACTTTCGCATGGTAAAAGAGATGTCAATTTGGGGCAATAGCGAATTTATCCAAGGCAATCAAATCCGAGTGTCATCAATCTCCGATTCTTAAAAATAAAACGAATTGCAGCCCATCCATAATATATAAGTAGCGATTTCTTAAAGAAAAATCAGGTAGCGTAGTGCAAATGACTACGCAAACAACGTAATCAATAGAATTTGAGAGAGCTTAACTCAAACATAAGCGCCACCTCATAAAAGGAACAAATTCGTCCCCACATGGCAATCCATCAAATCTCTCGATATTTCACATCAATTTTGATGAAATAGTTAATTTAATTTCAGATATTACGGGAGATCACGGGTTAAAAAAGAAATCAAGTAATGTTGGCCTTTCTAGCTTATCAAATGGTGTGTCCCTCACCGTTGACTCACGTGAACTTTGCTAGAAAAATGTCATCAACTTGCTTTTTTCTATAGGGAGAGAGCTTTAGATCCTGACCTCGGTCAATTAAACAAATCAATCTACTCCACCAAATATTCTATAGCTTCTCCGGGAGTGGACTTTTGGAAGATTTGATCCAAGGGGTGGTCAACTCAGACGCCTCATGGATTTCTGTACTCGACAAGGTTGGTAGGTAAAACCCGACCATGAATGAGAGGGAGATTATTGTCTGTCTGGTCCCCGTGAAGCTTCTCTTTTATCGTCCTCTTTCGGGCGCGCACGAGAGGAACGAGTCAATTTCGGGCCAACATCTTTCCTCGGACGCTTTTTCCGATCCCACCATCATTTAACAGAGAGTACTGTGGCCATGCCCCATATGGCTGTCGTTCAACGTCTCACGTGCTACACATTGCAAGGAGTCGTGCGATCCAGGCTCGTTCGGACAGCCCGTCGAGCTCTTACTGACCCATTGTCGTGTGCCACATGTTGATTGGCCTACTCCACCTTATTCTAATCATGAGACCATAAAGATAGGCTTGATTAGATGTATCCGTCTTTCCTTGGATTTTTTTTTTTCGATTCTGCCGTGATTTAACAAAGAGTATTGTGACAATGCTCATATGGCTGTCCTCCAACATCTCATGTGTTGCACATTGCTAGGAGTCATGCAATTTGGGCTCGTTCAGACAGTCCGTCAAGCTCTTACTACCTAATTGTCGTGCACCACATGTCGATTGGCATACTCCACCTTATTCTAATCACAAGACCATAAAGATAGACTTAATTAGATGTATCGGTTGAATTAGGGTCGAAACGGCCTTTTGAATTATTGAATTTTGAAAGAAGTTTTGGATGTTTTCGAGGTTGTTTTTCGTAGGAATGAAAGTAGAGGAAATAGGAGAAAATAAACGATTTGGGTAAAACCTCTAATGGCATTTTTTTTTTTTGGGGCGTACATAGTCAGAAAGAAAATAATTATGAGTTAATCGAGTTAATTGCTAACTTTGATTAACAAAATTATGTCTTCCAGTTATGAAGTGGGCTAAGAGAACGCACAAAGGTATATGGGCCTCTTGACCCAACCTGGCTCGCCATCACAAAGCCCAACTCCATATATGCGTATTCTTGCATTTAGCTTTTCTCTTTTATTTAATCTTGTTATTATGTCTTGCTTTTTTCTATTTATATATTAGATAATTTATCTTTTCTATTTATATATTAGATAATTTATCTTTGTAATTTGATATGGCTCATTCTACGAATTCCCTAATTTGTCGTAAAAACCAATCGTATTTATCGTTTGTATACACATACTAGAATCTATGCTTGCTTTAATGTGAAATTTGTAGCTTAACTTAAGTTCTATTTGTAATGATCCATTTAATTCCGTTGGTCAAAAAATAATGATAAGAGAATGATGACAAGACTAGAGATGATATGATGAGTCATTCCATGGGATCGTCAAAGGAGTAGTGTGAAGGGGTTAAAGAAGTGTTCCACGTATCGGGATTTTCAATTTTTAACTACCACCCGGATCTTTGGAGTACCAAAATTTGACAGAAGGGATACTTAAGTGTCAAAAATTAGGAAATGTACACTTAAGTGTCAAAATCGAATTCGATCAAAATGCCGACGTGGCATTTTTTCGGTAAGACAAGTGCAAAATGATATTGTTTTGCACGTTGATGTGGAAAGAAAAATAAAAACGACATCTTTTTATTTCATATTTGAATTTTAATATAAATATTATTAAATTAAATTTAAAACTAAATTAAAAAAAAAAAAAAAAAAAAAAAAAAAAAGGAGGAGGAGATGAAGATTTAGAAGGTGAACGCTCAACCCTTGTCGCTGCAGCCTCCCCACCGTTTCCGCCCTCGGCTTCTGTAATCTTCATCTCCTCCCTTTTTTAATAATTTAGTTTAATTAATATTTATATTAAAATTCAAAAAGAGGTAAAACGATGTCGTTTTGGCTCTTCTTTGTTGACTCAGCTCTCTAGCAAACCATGTAGGCAAGTAATATTATTAAAAAATTGCCATGTAATATTTTTTATCAAGGTCGCTGGACTCGGCACTCAAATGTCCCAATTTTCAAAAAAAAGTTGTACTTAAATAAATCTTTCATAACTTTTAGTACTTAAGTGTCCCACATGTTAAGTTTGACACTTCCTCCGTACTTTTGCTATTTGTAATCATACCTAAACTTGTCAAACTAGTAGATCAGGTCAGCTTGAAAATGAACCAATCCAAATTGATTCATGTTAATATAATACTAATATAGTGACCTATACCTTATCTGACCAGACTCATTCGATACTCGATATCACCCCAATTGTGAAAGCACTTATATATTTAACCCAATCTAAAAAAACTTATGCCAAAATGGAAGTGAGAGCGTAAAGTGAGAGAGGGCGAGAGAGAGTGAAAAAAGAGTCGTGAGTTGGGTTTAAGTAAGTTGCAGCCCATTTAAAACGGGAAAATTGTCCAAAATTTTTTACATATATTGTACTTTTATCAATTTAATCCTAAACATTTAACACTATGTCAATTTTGACTAAAATTTACTTACATAGATATTGGTTATCTTACGTGACATGATCGGTATTAATGTGAATAATTTTTTTATAATATTTCTTTTTATTTTTTCTTCTTTTTGCTTTTCTTTTTCCATTTTTCGCTCTTCCTTCTCTGTTTCTTTTTAAAATTGTGACCAACGAGAGTCACTAGACCCTTGCTAAGTTACTGGTGAGGGCCACAATGTTCTTATAAGTTGTAGGGTGAGGGTTGCAGCCGTCGCCTAAATTTGGGCAACACAATCATAGTGGTAGCAAGTGAGGTTCTGGCGACTGGCGCTAGCTTTGCCCATTGGATAGCCAGAGCCTAGTGACCCTTGCTTACCTTAGTTGAAAAAACAAAAACAAAAAATAAAACAAGAAGGACACTTAGCATTTTACGTTAACAAAATCTTTGCAAAAATTAACTGGTTGGACTCAATTGATAAAAAATGAAATAGTTAAGAGCTTAATTGATATTGAAAAGTTTAAGATTGAATTTTCAAAAGTGCCATAGGTTTAGAACTTCTTGACAATTTTCTCCATTTAAAATCCATATCATTTTGGAGTTTATAATTCTAAACTCATTAATGATCTGTTTATTGAATATAACTAACTCTTATAATAACTCACAGAAAATTAATTTAATCAAAACTTCAATTAACCTTTGGAAAGTAGTTTTGCCTTTACACTGTGCTTTGCGTTCACTATTTTCGTAGGCCGGTGTGCTCCACATTCAACGTAAAAGAGATCATAGAGAGAGAAGAAGAAGAAGGGCCCGTTTGGTTCAACTTTGGGGAAATGGCTTTGCATTTCCCCAAGTATCTTTAGAAGAAGGGGCATTTGGTGAATGCTGAAGTGTTTGAACTCTTATTTTGGTGCAGCATTTTGCAAAGTAGCTTTGAGGTGAAAAGAAAAAGGAAAAAAAGAAAAGGAAAAAGGAGGAGGAGATGTTGACGCAGAGGAGGGAAACGAGTGGGAGGCAATCGGAGCTGGTGGGGAGGCGGGCCGGTGGCCGTGGTGGGGAGGCGGCGGTGGCGGTGGTGGTGGGGGGAGGCGGCGGGTCGCGCGACCCACACATCGCCGTCGCGTGGGTCGCGGCCTCGGGCGACGTCGCTTGGGTCGAGCGCCCTCGGGCGCGACGCCGCCTAGGGCCACACGACCCACGCACCGCCGGTGCATGGCGACGGCGGTGCGTGGCGACCGGATCTAGCCGGTTAAGCACCGCTCAGCCTGTCTCGTGGGTCGCGCGACGCCGCCTGAGGCCGCGACCCACGCGACGACGGTGCGTGGCGATCGGATTTGGCCAGCTGAGCACCGCTTAGCCCGTCTTGTGGGTCACGCAACGCCGCCTAAGGCTGCGACCCACACGACGGCGGTGCATGGCGACCGGATCCGGTCGGCCGAGCACCGCTCGCTGTCGCATGGGTCGCGCGACCCACGCGACGGTGGTGCGTGGCGACGGCGGTGTGTGGCGATGGCGGTGCGTGAGCGACCAGCTCCGGTCGGAGCCGCGGGCCGAGCTTCGGTCTTGAAGAAACAAGGAAGACGAGGAAGACGATTTGTTTTTGAGGGTAAAACAGGAAAACACAATTATCAGTGAGGGCAATATTGGAAGAAAAAAAAGTCATTAAACCCCCCTTAAGCATTCCACAGCTTTCCAAATGCTAGCATTCCCCCAAGTATACCTCCAAATGCTGAACCAAATGTCTGAAATTTTTCCCAAGAGGCTTTCAGGGCTGAGAGCCCCTTGAGAATGCTGAATCAAACAGAGCGAAGTTGATATCATGTGACCCTTAGGTCGTTTATCATGTGAATTGAAGTTGACTCCATGCAACTCATTCTCTTCTCAATTCCCCCCTCGAACGTGCTATGCCTTAGGTCGTTTGTCATGTGATTTGAAGTTGATGTGATAGATTTTCTATCGTGGGATTGCGTGGGAACAAAAGATATTTTTGAGCGACGAGTTTCTAAGTGGACACGGGATGGGAACGACGTGAGCAATCTTTGGTTTGGGTCATTATAATTCCGATGGTCCAAGCACGCATCTGTCCAACAAAATGACAAGATAAGTTAGTACGCTTGTGTAGCGCGTGCACAGTCTAGTAGCATAACAAACGCAAATACTTCGACTAGCTCGTTGTATCGGTTTGCCGATGGGGACAGCGATATAGGAACGTGAAGTTGAGGTTGCATTTGCCTTTTCACTAGGTCTAATTTTGAAATTTCGCCGATAGCGATACCTCCTCAACAAGGATGATTCTTTTTCTTTTGTATGTCAATGCAAGCACATGTTCAAATGCTAATGCGTGCTTCAAGTGTCCCGTATTGCATAGTGACGTGATTTCTTGATTCCTATATTTGGTTTAAACTTTTCAGTCAATCGGCCTATATAATATTGTTTTGCTGAGAATGAGTTGTTTACCCAAATAATGATAAATCTTACGCCCAAAGTAGATGCTGCGTTTTTTTTTCCCCTAATGGGAACTGGTTCTGTGGTAATTTTTCCAATTTGTTACTAAACCTCTTGCATTTATGCCGATTTAGTCCATTTAATCACTTTTGACTGGCCGATGCTGACGTGGCAATTTTCAAATATTTTTTCAATTTTATTTTTATTTTTTCTTTCTTTCTTCCTCTGACCAATCGCCGAACCAACCAGAGACTAGGGCCAGTAAGGTTGACCTCGTTGGCCATCGGTAAGGCTCACCCCTACCAACACTGGTGAGATGAGCCTCGGCCATGCTTGGCAAGGCCTCACTCCATCGTCGCTACGTAAGGGCTAGCCTCGCCATGGCTAGGCGAGCTTGACCTTGCCTAGAGACAGCTAGACTTGTCAAAATAGATATTAAATCCATATATGACTCATTTAAAATATAAATGGATTATATATGGATCACTCAATTTTAAAAAGCCTACCTTAAATGGATTTTAAAATTAAAGGCTAAAATAAATGAGTCTTAAATGGGTTGAGTTTAGAACTCATTTTCAACCTACTAAGCTCATCCACAGTCCCTTTCCCTCTTTAACTTATAAAAATATATTTTAAAAATTGAAATTATTTTTATTTTTATTTTCTTTCTTTCTTTCTTTTTCTTTCTTCTTCCTTCTTCCATCTTCCTTGGTCGGTGGATAGTGACGGCAACGACGACGACTAGCCAGGGGAGGGATAAGCTCATTGGAGGTCGAGGCCTTGCTGAGTTCTAGCACTGGTGAGGCAGAGACCTCACTAACGTCTAGTGAGGCTCGAGCCTTACCGATCTAGCAAGCCTCGAGCTCATTAGCCTTGGGTGAGCTCGGCAAGCTCGACCTCACCGGATTTGACAAGGTGGAGCCTCATTCAAGGCCGGCAAGGTTTGATTCATTGGAATCAAACGAGCTAAGCCTCATCGATCGTTGCTGTGGCCGATGACTAGCCAAAGAAGAAGGAAAAAGAAAAAAGAAAAAAAAATTAAAAATTAAATCCTTTTAAAATAAAAAATGGATTTTAAAAAAAATAAAAAATTTTAAATTTTAAATTTTAAAAATAAAAATATTAAAAGGAATGCACGGAGGAAAATCAAATAAGATTTTAAAAATTTTTAATTTATTTTCAAATTTCAGGCAAACATAGAAATATATTGTTATTTTTCTAGGAAATGACTTCTTAAAAAACATTTTTAAGAAAAAAACTTAGCCTCAATTTTTTAAAAAAATGTAAAAATTATTCACTAAATTTGTATTGAATGGAAGTGTTTCAGCAATATCATTTTTTTAAAAAAAAAATCATAAGAAACAAGCTTTCCTAGATTTGGAAGTATTTTAGCTATATAATCCTTAAAAAAATCATAAGAATAAGTTTTCCTAAATTGGGTTGAATATGGATGTATTCTAGCAATATGCGTCGGATTGGATATGGGTCAAAAAATTTATGAGAAAATTCAAAATAAAAACTTGAAGTGCCTTCAAGTCAAATTCGAACCAGCCCACCCCTTTAACAAGTTTAGCGATGGTAAGGGCAAGCCTTGCCAGGGCTACAGGCGAGGTTAAGCTCGCCCTCACCGTGCCTCCCTAAGATTGGTTAAGCTCACCCTCATTGTGCTAGGAGAGGGCGAGCCTCAACCACCCCTAATAAGGCCTCGCCCTCGTTGATGCCTAGCCAGGGTTGCGAGCAAGGTCAAGCTCAACCAGCTATGATGAGTTAAGGCCTTGCTGAGGGTAGCCGAGGCTCGCCAGTGGCTGATGAGGTCTACCTCACCGGCCTTAGCCTTTGCTCGGCCTGACGACCAACCAAAGCAAGAATGAAAGAAAAAACAAAAACAAAAAAATTATGGAAAATAAATCTAAAAGAAATATTTAAAAATTGCCATACCCGCATTAGCCGGTGTCCATGATAGTGCCAGCTAGCCAAGATATTGACCCGATGGACTAAATTGGCACAAATGCAAAAGATTTATGATTGAATTGACAAAAAAAGATTTATGACTGAATTAGCATAATTGCAATATGTTTAAGACTATTTTGGTAATTTTCTCCATATAATTCACTTATTACAAACGTTCACCAACAGTTATTGGGGAGATTTACCAAAAAAGTCATAAACCTATTGCAATTGTGCCAATTCGATCATAAATTGTTTTTTTAGCCAATTTAGTCCTAAATCTTTTATAACTATGCCAATTCGGTCAATCCGGCCAAAATTGGCCGGCCGGCACTAATGTGGACGCTAGCGAGGGACAATTGGCCGGCGAACGCTGATGTGGCAATTTTTTTTAATTTTTTTAATTTTTTTTCGAATTTTTTTCAAAATTTTTTTAATTTTTTTAATTCTTTTTTTTTCCCTCAAATTCTCCTTCCCCTAGCCACCGGCGCCGGCCGAGGTGAGGGTGGCGAGGTCAGCCTCGCTGACCACTGGCGAGGCTCGCCCCCGCCGGTCGGAGGCGAGGGTCGGCAAGGTCAGCCTCGTTAGCCATTGGCGAGGCTCGCCCCTGCCGGCCGGAGGTGAGGGTCGGCGAGGTCAGCCTCGTTGGCCACTAGCGAGGGCGAGGCCCTGCCAGATCCGGCGAGCTCGGCCCTCACCTAAGCTAGGGCGGAGGTGGGGAGGGAGAGAGAGACCTGGAAGAGAAGAAGCGGCGAAGCAAGGAGGCAGTCGGCCGGGCGGGGAGAGGGAATCGGGGGAGGTGGAGCCGAGCCGAGGAGACAACCGGATGCCCTTGCGCACCGCGACAAAGAAGACGAGTCCCTCCGCCGAATTCCCCCATCGGAACGAACGGCTCGGCTTGATTCCGACCTCCGCGAAGCTCTTAAATTCCGTCAACCGAACCTCGGCGTCAATGGCGGCGTCCACTTGCAATCGATCGATGCGGCGAATTTCGACGTCCCTCGGACCAACCCTCAGATTGGACGTCCGTTCGTCTCCTCAGCTCGGCTCTGCCTCCCCCGAGTCCCTCTCCCCACCCGCCTTGACCACCTCCCCACTCCGCCGCTTCTTCTCTTCCAGGTCTCTCTCTCCCTCCTCACCTCCGCCCCAGCCTTGGCGAGGGCCGAGCTCGCCGAATTTGGTGGGGCCTCGCCCTCGCCAGTGGCTGGTGAGGTTGACCTAGCCGACCCTCGCCTCTGGCCGGCGGGGGCGAGCCTCGCCAGTGGCCGCCGAGGCTGACCTCGCTGGCCAGAGGAAGGAGAAGGTGAGAAAAAAAAAAGGAATAAAAAATAAAAAAGTATTAAAAAATTCGAAAAAATACTAAAAAATTGCCACATTAGCATTTGCTGGCCAGCTGTCCCCCGCCGGCGTCCACGTCAACGCCGGTCGGCCAATTTTGGCTGAATGGACTGAATTAGCACAATTATAAAAGGTTTATGACTAAATTGACAAAAAAAAAGTTTAGGACTGAATTGACACAATTGTAATAGGTTTAGGATTTTTTTGGTAATTCTCCCACAGTTATTGCTCTAAGTATGGTTACAACTATACTAGTGAGTTTCCATGCCTCATATTCACAAACTGATCTTATCCACGAGTAGTTACAATTTCTAAAGTTGTTGGGCTGCTTAACCGTTCAATCGACATTATGATCATCGCATTCTCTTCTTGTTTTCAACACTTGGCCAAGTTTTACGATGGCCAACCCCTTGCTAGCTCCATCGATAAGTCTCACCGAACACCTCTTGAATACTCTTCAATGTCGATCCCATGCAGACGTTGCCAATTATACTTTGTAAATATCGATATGCATGCCACACGGTTCTCAGTCGTTCGATGGCTTGAATCACTTTCATCAACCAATCTCCCTTAATCGATCGACTTTCATCGTAGCTCGCACTAGAACGAGTCAGTTATTTTCCGATGTGGGTATCTTTGGATTGACAGGCCAAGTAAAACGTCGGTGGCCAACTTGGAACAAGTTGGTGGGGGAAGAAATCAAGAATTGTGGGCATCGTGAGGTCCCCTCGTGGGACGCTATTCTCCATATTAACTCCGCTGAGCCAAAAGCAACAGCATGTCGGAACTGAGATCAGGTGGACCCCCAAGAAAATTATGGTAATAATCAAAGAGAGAACAAATATAAAGACCAAAATCCTAGGGCCAGGAGCCCTTAGACTAGGAAGGGGCAACATCGCGAGGACGAGAACGAGGAGAGAGGAATACGGCCCACAGACCTTTGGACTGTATTCTAGTGAATTCCCCCTCCCCCGTAAAGGAGCCAAAAACGACCCGGGTCCGGGAGAATCCTAGCGAGGAAACGACAGACGGGGCGGTCAGTTTTTCCTGTCCTCTCCTCTCTGCATCTGCATGGGAAGATCATTTGCATGCATGCAGCGTCGTCAGCGCGTGCATGTACGTTTTGTTCTTCGTGCATGCCATATCGGGCCAACCTATCCTTGTTGCATGGTCACTTTAGATGTAGATACGTCCCTCATCTATCGAACTCAGCAGCGTGAATTGCTAGATACACGACGCGTCGAATCTCACGAGCAGCAGCAGCAGCAGCAGAGGCAAGCGAGAGAGGCTATGTTTACCAAGCAAAAAAAAAAAAAAAAAAAATGTTCTAAAGTACAATGCATAGGGTCCACCTACATATGCTAATTATTGTGACTTCTTTTCTAAGAATCTCGAGCGAATTTTTAGAATTGAATTTGTTAAGTAACGGGAAACGTTACATTGTTCTGACTCATTTTGTGTTTCATTAAGTACTTTGGTGAACGTAAGCTTAACTATGTAAATGAGTCGCATTTGGACTCCCTCTCAATTATATTCCCGACTTTAGGGTTCAGGCTTATGTTTCTCCACTCTAATAGGTGGTGGTTTAAACTTTTGGGAAAAGTGATCACTCTTCTGTGGCTTTCATAAAGATCATACGTTAGAGTCCTTGCACACCTCCTGTATTCGTGCCTGTTTTCAGGTATCTGATTGTCCGTTTGATGTAATTACGTCTATATCCTACCTTCCACGCCTAAACCGAGAGTTAGATGTGAGGAGGAGTGTTGAGGATAGTATAAATACATTATCATCGTCCATCTTCTATTAATTTAAACTTTTGGGGAAAGCGGCCGGTCTAATAAATTCAATTATTTTCTCATGTTTTCTGTTTTTAAAAAGTATTCGAGGTGAAAGCACAAGACGTAAGTGTTAAAAAAAGGCTAATTAAGGAACGGAAGATGCTGGCGTCACCGTGGGAAGACAGCCGTGGTTTCACTTATTTTCGCCTCAAGATGGCAAGTGATCTCAAATGTTCAGGAAACAGCAGATGAAAATCTATTGTTGAATATTTTTCCAAGTCATCAGCTTCATCAAACTCCCAGCATTTCCATCATAAATCTCGAACGTACTCTCAAGTGGGGGATCTTTTATGCTTGTTGGGTCTTCAATATTCTCATTAAATGGAATTTCTTTTCGAATTAAATAGCCTATAAGAGCAGATAATAATTTCTATATAGGTTTTGTTGAATTTTTAACGTTCGGCTCTTCAATTGAAACGCAACAAAGAAGAAAAAGCAACAAACGGAACACTTTCCATGCCTGGAAAACGAGTGCTCGAGAAGGATGACATCAAGCTCTTTCATGAAAAGTTAGAATTTGGATTCAATCCTTTAGTACGAGAAAAAGCGAGGCAAAAAGTACAGAAAAAGTAGGAGAGAACATGCATGAAACATACATTCCGAGTGCATACGTTATGAACAAAAAGGTTGTAGAAACCTTTTGTGAGTACTCGACAACAACCTCCGCCATACCACTCGTTTGCCTGCGCTTTAATAGCTTTTGGGAAGCTCTGTCTTACCCGATTTCAAGATGCTGCAACTTTAAAGACAGATGCCGGACATGCTGAGATATGCTTTACCAAAATTGGTTACCAAGTAGTTTAGTAGAACTTTTATCGAGTCTCGAGCATGGTTATGGCCTTGTCGATAGAATGAAAACCCAGTCTTTGTTATCATTTAGTATATCGAGTCTGGTTATCATTCATCTGAACCCAAAACACATATTATCAATGACACAAGGTAGACTACAGCGGAGCACAATCATATGCTAAACAGACTCTGCACGTCAATGCCTTATCAGCCAAGCATTCATGTGACGACCGGATCCAATCCCGGTCCCCACCGGAAGAGGGGGTAAAAAGTTTCACGTGAACAAGAAAGTCCTTCCGGTCAAATCTTTCTTCAAACCTCGAAAAAGGCCCGATTCAAAAATTAAGACACGCTTCCCTTCGTCACCACAATACGAAGGCGGCGATCTTATAGTTCTCTTTCTACGAGATGTTATTTCTACTTTACGACGCTCTTTAGGACGTTGAAATTGGAAAAAGAAAAGAAAAGAAAGAGAAAAACTCGAGGTTTTAAAAAAATCGGGAGACCTTCATATATATATATAATTCTTAAAATGCTTAGGGTTAAATCGGCAAGTGGGAAAAACCCAAGGTGGACGTCATCGTGAAAAGAGCATACGACATACAACGTGCATGGCACATCTGCTTCGCTGCTTCAACACAGAAGACATCGATGCGTCGGACAGCGAGGGAGAGAGAGAGGGGTGACGCGAAATCTCATCTCAGGGACTCGAACGGGTTTTGAATCTGGAACCGTGCGGCGAGGACGAAGGCAATTCGGAATGACCCAGAAAAGAACGAGCTGCGGACCCTCTCTTTTTTAACCCAACCTCTGTCTTGTGCCGGCCGCAGAGGGCAGGGCAGGGCAGGGCAGGGCAGGGACTCGCTTGCATCACCGTGATGCAGAGCGTCAATCCCCCGTCTCTGAGACGTTCCGTACGAGTCACTGCGCAAATCAGAGCCCCATCATTGTCTCAATTATCAACATCCCAGCGCGCCACACAGACACACAAACAGAGAGAGAGAGAGAGAGAAGGCATTGATGGTGAAGACGATGAGTCGTCCGAAACGAATTGACGCCACGGAGGGGGACGACGAATCTACCCAAAACTTCCCACGCATCGGAATTTCACTACGTGCGCGCAAACAGGGACTCGTGAAACCAGCGACTCGTCCCACGTCCATGAACCATCGGAGCTCCAACTTTGACTCGCTGTGTTACTTCGAGCTCCGTCCGATTCCTTTTCGAGGTGCAAAAGTTCAAATTGAGTTCGTGGTGCCAAGGCTAAAGTTGAAAATATTTTGAGTACTTTTTGAGTCTATTTATTCGAGTGGAGCGGAGGTTAATACCACAAATAATCCTAAATTAACTTACTTACGAGAAATTTAACTCAAATAATTTTTTTGATTATTTAAAATCTCAAACTGATATATATGTGATAAATTTATCTATATTAGTTTCTGTTCAATTTCGTTAAATTTTGCCATCAAGTTACTAAGTTAGATGATGCGTGACAGTTGATTAATATATTAGCTTGGTGTTTTACTCTCCGTTTGTCATAGATATACTAATTTATGATTTTTCGCAGTATTAATCTAATTTAACGAAAAATATTGGTGGGCAAATTTATCATAAATGTACCAGTTTTGAGTGGTTAAAAAATTAGCTTAAAGTAAATTTATTACGGATGTACTGGTTTAGGATTTTAGATAGTCATTAAATTAATTTAAGTTGGTATATTGATTTGAGATTTTTTGCTATATTAATCATTGGAATGGTTTACCTCTAAAACTATTCTTTAATATTTACTCGAATGCCTTGTCAAACAAGAAATCATCCAAATAACACTACTCTTTAAAGTCATGCAGCACATATGATACTCAAGTCGGAGTTTGAGTCCCCCTTCCTTCTAATCGAGCTTGATGGACTCGAGCTCGGACTTGGAAATCATATTAGATCTTAAAAGAAATCGAATTCATCGAAAGCTCGTATCGAACATCAAGCCTTACAATCGCGAAGTCAAGTCTCGAGCAGTAATTTCTATTGACTCGACTCAATTGCGAGTACCCTTAGCCCCATTTAGGGGTTTAACGATCTTCCTGGACATCAGCATAGGAACCTTTCATATCCTCAAAAGGATTTGGGGATGCCCTGCGCTCCAAGGCGCTCCACCTTGGACAGGGCAAAATTTCCCCACGAAAAATGCTTCGATTGGAATTTGCCGTGGCCCGGGCCAATAATAGGACCGCCCCGCCTCATTCATATAATTTATAGAATATATATATGTTTTATATTTAGGTCATTTCATATAGATGACAATTATAAATAAAATGTTCAAATATGGATTATCTATTATAAATATTCTTTATATTAAGCTAAGCAATCCAGATGGTAATTAAATATAGATTATTGAAACGTAAATTTACAAAGAAAGCTTAAATCGGATATTAAGGGTATATTCGGTAATCATTCTGTTTTTTAGAATAATTTTTGTTCCATATCTTAAACGAGTTTTTGAGCATTCAAAAGCGTTTGATAACCGCATAAAATTTCTATTCCTCGAATAGAAAAATAACACAAACGCGTTTGGTATGACTCTAATTTTTTAATGTAGAATTTCTTTTAATTTTTTAATGATTTTATGAGTTTTTTTTTTTTCCTTCTCTTATTTTTCCTCCTCTGGTCGGTCACTAGGCCTCGACGATGGCCAACAACTGGCCAAAGACGAAAGCTGGCGACCTTGTTGGCCCCTAGCGAGGTTGGCCTCACCCAACCACAATGAAGTTGAGACTCACCGAGGGCCGGAGGTCACCGGACCTTGTCTTTGGCCAATCAATGGCCATTGCTGAGCCCAATTATCCATTAGATGAGGAGAAGAAAAAAAAAAGGAAAAAAAATGAGTTGATTCTTGAATTGTTCCAAAAAATAAAGAAATAACTTTTTTCCGTTCTTAATTATATTTCAAATCTATTCCCTAGCCATTTATCTATTCACAGAAATAGAAAAATCAATTAATATTATTACATGGATTTCCCTTCTTTATATGTTCCGAGGAATAAAAGAATAAAAATAATTTAGAATTGACTGATTACCAAACAAGGCTTAAGCCTTCAAATCGCAAGGTTGAGGCTCGAGTAGTAATTTCGTGGACTCGACTCAATAGCTAGTATTTGTAACTCTATCTCAAGATATAATAATCTTCTTCGGATGTATTTTAAAAAAAAAAGAAAAAAAAAAGGTTAACATACTTTCATATGGATTGTAGGAGAAACTTCAAGAGAGTTGAGTTATGGATTAAACCGTCTCCATATGTAGGATCTGTACCCTGGGGTGGGAGACCCCGCACTATCCTCCATATTCTTTCTCTGTTGGGAAGAGAAAAATAAATAGAAAATTAGGGGCCTCACGATGGGGAAGGTAGACCCCACGTCGAGATGTGCTTGCATGTCTCGACTATTATCGGGTAGGCTGGATAGTAGCCACCCGTCTAAGGTGAATGAGGGTGAGTGAAATGTCTACTGTAGAACTAATGCACCTCATAGCACTGCATGCAACTGCATGCTAGCTTTGTAGCCCCGATTGCATGTGGTGCCGTGTTTCGCCAGTAAATGAAAGCCAAAAACGACTTTTTTTTATTATATTTTCGTTAAAATACAAAAATTCATAAAAAGTTCAAGAAAGTATGATAAACATATAAGCAAATATACATATGTGAATATAAAAGCAATTGCTAGTCGGTCCAAAATTTAGTGCAAGCATATGAAGCTGCAGTGAAGTTTCCATGTGCATCACCTTTACCCAGAAGCTCAAAACCCTGAACTTTGCAGGGCACTGGTTAAAGGTGGGCGCTCTTCAAGATTCCCTCACTAAAAACGAATCATGACGTCACCACAGATAGAAGTATCGTCATGGTGAAAAAAAAAAAAACAATTTGCATGGAAAATCATTGTCCAAGGATCTTTCCGGTGCCTTCACTCGTCACATCGCATTGCAGATTGCAGACAATCGAGTTTATCATGGGAAAAAATGATGATTTTTTAAATTTTATTTTATGATACAGATCGATTTCAAAGAATTAAATGAGACTGCAAAGAGTAGGAGTCAAGATTACAAGGGCGGAAAATCTTGGAGCAAATTTGACTTGGATTCGATGCACGTAATCTCCCTGGGAGGAGCTCATTTGATGAGGGCTCTGATTGAAAGGTGACAGCACAGGAAGCTACAAGAGATATCGATGCAGAGGACTGTGATTTCGTCGAGGCTAGTGGAGATAAAACGCCGGCATTTAATGAGAGGAAAAAACCTTTTGGCTCGATTCGATTTTGGGAAGGTATTTATTATCCTTTAGGTGCTTGTCCAGTGGGAATGATAGGATGGTGCATGTGTAAGTTTGCATTTTGACTTATACAGTTAGTAAAAAGTGTAGATATATCTTTGAGCTTTGAATTTTTAAAATTTGGAGCGATTGGAGTTCAACCTAGCGATGTTCTAGCGACTTGAATGTTCATGATGGTCGACTGTCCTTATTTTGAGTGTGATATGATTTATGTAGTTTTAAGGAACTAAATCATAGGATAGAGGAAGATTCAGGTATACTAATATGATCTGGTTTTGTTCTCATTGATTTCCTATGCATACTGAAAATTTCATGGCAAAAGAAAATATTTTTCATGAAAATCATGGTCAAATAAAATAGTTAATTTTTATTTATTTTGTGATTAAGGAAAAATAATTTTCTTTTTAAGTTTATTGCTTTCGCAGAAATTCTTTTTTTGTAAATCGATTGATTTTCTGTTATTTAAATATTGAAAAGTTGGAAAATAGTTTCCGAAACTAATTTTCTTCAAACAAAGCGAACCTTTAGAAACTTGCAATAGATCAAGGAGATACAAAGTTGGAACCAGCACAGCAAAGCAAAGCAAAATTGTTAGCATTTACAGCGGGAGAGATAACCAAGTACAGAAAGTGAAACCCAAGGTGTGAGAGAGAGAAGTCAAAGTACAACACAACCTATTCTAACAGTTAGACCCCCATAACGCCATCAATGATTCTTTTGAATTTCTCCTCTGACAAGGTTTTTATGTTGCTTGTGACTTTTCTAAGTGGGATGAGACGGGAATCACTGAAATTTCTGATAAATCATTTATTGCCCTCCATTTTTTTTTTTTTTTGACCCAGGGAACCCGTGCACCATACCAACACAGATAGCTCGACAGGCCCGGAGTAACGGGAGGTAAACCCTGAGGCGACCATAGCGGATGACCCACCACCTCGACGTCGCACTTAAGATCCGGTGCGGCCAGCAGGATTCGAACTCCTCTCCTCTCGCAAAGGATCATGGGAGCACTTATCCAACTGAGCCATCGCAGGCGGTGGTATTTATTGCCCTCCATTGATCTGCAATGTCTTTGGCAATCTTAATGGCCTCGCTGGTCGTCCCAAGGAGGCCTCTCTTTGTGAATCCAACTGTGTACAGTCCATTCTCTCCTTTCCACCCGTCAGGAAATGGGGTCCTGGGAATGCCCTCTTTGGTGAAAACCTCACTCTGCATCACAAACCCAAGAACACGTCATCATCAACTGGAAGATAGCATTCTGAGGGAGATCTTTTATGCTTCTTGGTTCTACCAGTAGCTTATTGTAAATGCTGGCGGATCAATGCTCAAAGCAAGAGGCATAAAGAAAAGAAGAAGCGTGCCCCTTTTCCATGAAGAAAAGTTTGTGATGGGGACAAAGTGATCACAACAAAACCATATCCCAGTTTGGTACATAAGTGGAAAAGGCGCAAAAGGAACAACATCGAGGCCACGCTTTTGCAATCTGCGCCCTCCAAGGACTCCAACATGTCATGATAGTTATAAACTATGAGTGCGCACTGCGCATAGTGTATATTTGTCTTTTTTGAAATGGCAATGCAAAGATACATGCAGAACAGCCCCAAACAGGCCCCTACTGAATTATATTATTCTATTCTTGCACGGAAAATGAAAGAATAGTTTTTGAGTGTTTCTCTTCACACTCTGCATGTGTTCAGAGATCGAAAGGGATAGGTGATGCGATATGAGACGGGACTAAAGCTAAAAATATAGATTCTCACAAATTTAAATTGAGTGGAATGTTTACTGATGAGAGCTTACCTTGAGCCAGCTAGGAACATTACTCCTATACCCTGTTGCTAAAATTATGGAATCAAACTCCTTTTCTTGTCCATCCATGAATTTGGCTCCAGTTTTTGTGATTTCTTTAACACTTGCCATCACCTGAAACCAAAAAAAAAAAAAAAAAAGAAGCCTTAGAAAGCGTAGCATATGCTGGTGTCTGTAAATATGGGCAGAGGACAATTTTGAGGGGAAGCCAAAAAAGGAGTTTTTCTTTGAAGTGCCTTCTTAAGACCTTAATGTTGCCGGATTTTATATGTGAAAGAGCGCCGACATCGAGCACAGGGGTTTTTCCGGTGATGTTTTTGAGCTCGATTGGGCCAGTTTTGGGCCGCCGGAGACCTAAATGGTCGGTGTTGCCTAAGAGAAGATTAGCCATCAGAAGGAGGAGCTTGTCAACCACTCTCAAGGGAAGCCATTTGAGAAGTGACATTGCTATTCCAAACGTTGAGAAGCCAAACATTTCTCTAGGGAGAACATGTACCTGTTGACATCACAAAAGCAAAAATTGTCATGACATTTAGAAAAAGAAAACTGACAAATCTATGCTGATCCTTTTTATCCTCATTTATTATTATTAATTTAAAGAGGGTATATCTGAATTCTGAACTTCAATACTCAAGTTGCCAGAACTTTTAGTAATCAATAATTGGGTGACCAAAAAAATGATTGGAAAATGATTTTGGAAGAAAAAGAAGAACAACAGAGCGAGAGGCAGAGAGAGAAAAGCTGAACTCACTGTGTTTCTAACAACCATGTAAGGAGTTGCATTATGCCTACAAAGGTCCAAGCTAAGTTCCATCCCAGAATTGCCACCACCCACAACCAAAACCCTCTGGTTTCTGAAATCAGAACCAGACTTGTACTTACTTGAATGAAGCACCGAACCTTTGAACTTGTCCAGTCCAACTATGTCTGGCACAAAAGGCTCTGCATTCTCTCCTGTGGCAACAATGAGCCACCTAGAAATGTACTGGAACTCCTGAGTTTGAACCCTCCAGAACCCATGAATCGGGTCAAACTCAGCTTTTGCCACGTTCTGATTGAATTTTGGCCTTATTGAGAAGTGTGAGGCATAGGCCTCCATGTATGAGATGAACTGGTGCTTGGTTGGATACTTGGGGAAGTGTTCTGGGAAGCCCCAGAGGGGTAACTCGCAGTACAGCTTAGGCAAATGCAATTTGAGGCGATCATATGTTTTGTATTGCCATAGAGAAGCTATGCAGTCGCTCTTTTCTAGAATCATTGAAGGAACACCATGCTTAGATAGGCAAGCTGAAGCCGCTAAACCAGATGGCCCCGCACCTACTATGATAGGCGTGTGAACGTTCTCTAACAGCGTTTGAGGGTCTTGTTCTCGATCTTTACAAGAACGCATGATGTTTAAATATGAGAAAAAACAAGATGGGAAGTTCGAAAATGTCTCAGAGGAGCAGAAAGATGAGAGATTTTCTTGTGCTCTGTTTTCACTTCCCCTGTTTCTTCATTCTGAAATGCTCTGTTCCTGGGCTCTGTTTTACATTTACTTCGGACTGTCTCGTGTTTGGACTGAGGCTAGTGTCGAAAAGAGAAAGCTAATGCATAGAAGCAGAATGGTGCATGTGATGATGAAACAGAGGAGGGGGAAGAGAGAGAGAGAGAGATAGAGAGGCGAAGGTGGAGGAGGAATTCCGGTTCTTCTAAACAAGGCTTGATGAGTGAGTGGTAGGCAATGGTCAAGAGTAGCTTGAAATAAGTACATCCATGCACGGATTTAAATAAATTTGAGATTATCCTAGAGAGAGAGAGTAGATGTGTGTACATGCATGCATTAGACACATGGATAATGCATATCTAATCTTCTTTTGAGTTCCAACGTTTTACAGAAGATTACCCGCAATCTTTTCCTAACTACCTGAGGTTATCTGTCTCTCACCTATCTGAAAGCTATCCATTTTCTATTTTTATTTGTTCTCCATAATCCTCAATCTCAATGTTCAGTTAACTCTGTTTCTGAAAGGATTTAGGGCCCGTTTGGTTCAGCTTTGGGGAACCTGCCATTGGGAGAATGCAAATACCTTTGAGGTAAAGGGGTTTTCCGAAATGCTTTAAGCTTGTTTGGTAAACTATAACCGAAAAGTCTTTAGGGAAATGCAAAGATGTTTGAGTAAACATATATTTGAAAAGCCCTTTAATGTGACCAAATTAAATTTTCTAGTTCTAATATTTTTAAAATTGCAAAAAAAAAAAAAAACAATAACTATATAACCTTTTACATTTTCATGTTGAGAGTAATGTAAAAGATATATATTAGTAAATTTATTTAAAAATGATATTAAAAGAATTTGATTATAGATTAGATGCAAAGCTCAAAAAATTAAGTTTTTTTAGTATTTTTAAAATTGCAAAAAAGAAATAATGACTATATAACCTTTTACATTTTCATGTTGAGAGTAATGTAAAAGATATATATTAGTAAATTTGTTTAAAAATTATATTAAAAGAATTTGATTATAGATTAGACGCAAAGCTCAAAAAATAATTTTTTTTTAGTATTTTTAAAATTGCAAAAAAGAAACAATGACTATATAACCTTTTACATTTTCATATTGAAAGTAATGTAAAAGATATATATTAGTAAATTTATTTAAAAATTATATTAAAAGAATTTGATTATAGATTAGATGCAAAGCTCAAAAAATTAAGTTTTTTAATTTTAGTATTTTTAAAATTGCAAAAAAGAAACAATGATTATATAACTTTTTACATTTTCATGTTGAAAGTAATGTAAAAGATATATATTAGTAAATTTATTTAAAAATTATATTAAAAGAATTTGATTATAAATTAGATGCAAAGCTCAACTTTTGGCCTAGGATTCTTTTAGATTTGTTTTCAACTTTGAATAATTTTTTTAATTATTATAGTATTAATCATCTTCGTTAATTAATTATCATTCTAGTGTAATGATAAAAAGTTGGGCTATTAATTGTCAAAAGATAAAAATGACAAAAAAAAAAAAAAAAGGTGAACCCAACATTTGCAAAGGGTTTTTATTATTTTTTTAAAAAATAAAAATAAAATCCGATGAAACTCCTTCGCCGATCAACGGCGGTTGGGGTGTGGGGAAGATGATCGGTTTAAAAAAAAAAAAAAAAAAAAAGTCAACGGATGAACAGTTGAGGTTGACTTGCATTTCCGAAATGCTAAAAGCCCAAAGCGGGTCCCCACCTGCTTTGGGCTTCAAGCCAAAGATTTCAAATACCAAAGATTTGGCCAAGGACACCTCCAAATCTTTGAACCAAACACCTAAATTTTTTTCCCAAGGGGCTTTCAGCCCTGAAAGCCCCTTGGGAATGCTGAACCAAACGGGGCCTTAGTCTTTAGATGATTATTAGAGACGTGGAAACATCAAGCGAGCTATCAAATCAAATGAGATGAGACTGAAGATATCACACGGCAAAATATTAGATTAGATACTTTGGCTCTTAAGCTACTGCTACTTGGATGTTAAATCTAGGTCAAGACCATAAGGATAGAGGATGGGAAGAACTAAATCTGATAGAATTTGATAGTCAACTAGATCAACTACTTCTTTAGTCGAAGTTTGAATAGATTAAGTGGTTAGGGTTATGGAACAACACGCACCCATGTTTGTCCAATCTCGCTTTCAGGGAGTTTGGCTGGGTTTAATATCTAGAGTTAGGCATTTTGATTCTCTTGTGACCATGGTTCTTTGAATCAAATGACTTGTAGATTTCTCGGTGCTTTTAAAATAGATAAGATATATGGGCATGTCTAATGATACGAAGAATGTACCTGATGAAAATGGTCATTCATTTTTAACAATTATTTACTAAATGATGTGACAGGTTTTGTCATGGCTACGATAATGACTTGTAAATTTTTTGACTTGATACTTCGGTATGAGGAAAATGAATATTTTTTTTAATAGATATATGTTAAGTAAGATTAACAAGGAGTTGAGGGTGGTTGTGAAATTGCGGCGTCAATGATCAATGATAATGGGATAATAATCAACTCATTTGAGCGTCCATCATGAAGAGACGAACGCTTGTAGATTTCTTAGTGGAGGGACGCATAATTTGATCACTTGCACTATTAAAATAAAATAGAACCCCATAAATCACCGAAATCAATTAAAATATGTAAAGTCTCCACCGGCCTAATCTTTGGAGAGAGATGTTAGATATTGCTAATGATTTTTAGCATTTTTTGAGTGAGAGTAGGAGAGTAAACAAAGGTGCCTAGCCGATAAAGATAGAATCTCTATGAATTGTAACTCCCGGACATACCAAAAAACTTAGTGTTTTTTTTTTTTTTTTTTGGGGGGGGTTGGTGGTGTGCGGGTGGGAGAGGGAGACAGAGAGAGAGAGGCAGGCCTAGGGTTGGGATCTGTAAGGAATTGTATATATGTTTGCGGATGGGGGGAATGTGGGGCGGATGCAATGCAATGATTTTTTGTCCACTACTAGTTTCTTTTCTGTTATTGCTTTAGTGCCTTTTGAGAATTCAATTCTATTGGACTTCAGGACTTTGTGGGTCAGCTGAAGATCTGCTTGGAGTTCCTTCTAATTTGGAAATGATGACAGCTAGGGGAGTAGAGTGAGGGAGCACAGAGCTTTTGGAATTGCACAGGTCACTCCCACAAACATTTATATAAATTGTTACTTGATTCTCAAAAATCTAACTATATATCGAGGATGCAGTGGTTTGTATTAATAAAAAAGTCACTATCTATGTACCGATTATTATCCATGTTATCTTTTGTCTAAAATAAATTATATTTGATTCAATGTATCCGGTTCATATTTGGTGAAACCTTTTGAACAACACATTTAGTTCATTTCTTTATATTAATTGGGCCTTGAGGGACCGAACTCCGTACCTCATGGTTGACAAGTGCATTTCACCATCAGTAATTGGAATTTGTTCTTCTGTCATGGTTGTCGTTAGGTGAAATTCTAGAATCCATCTTTTAATTAAAGGGGGTTATACAACTTGAATCAAGAGATTAATGATTACTAGGGTCTAGTCAAGCTTCTCTTATGTCTAGATTGATCTTAACTTCCACATGCTAATTTAAGTCCATCTTTCAATTGAATGGGAACTATGTACCTTGAATCGATAGATAAGTGAACAATTATATTCTAGAAGGGGTCTCTCAGAGTTAGTCAAACGGGTACTCTAATCGTAGAGCTTCATTTTGTCAAGACAATATTAAATATCGAAAGTTTTTTGAAGTCTATTCAACATTTAACACGTGTGAATTGGAGTTTTTGAGTAATCAAATTATCACATATCACTAATCCAATAATGGTTACTAAATTCGTTACGACATATCAATACCCTGTTGGTCCAACTTTCCTTTATTTCAGCATTAAACAACCCGTTTGTCGTACCACCGCCTGCGGTGGCCCAGTTGGATAAGGCTCCCATGATCCTTTGCGAAGAAGAGAGGAGTTCGAATCCCGCTGGCCGCACGGGATCTTAAGTGCGACGTCGGGGTGGTGGGTCCTCCGCTAGCGTCGCCCCAGGGTTTACCCCCCTGTTATCTCGGGCCTGTCGGGATGTTCGTGTTGGTACGGTGCGCGGGTTCCCTGGGTCATAAAAAAAAAAAAAAATAAAAAAAACAACCACCCGTTTGTCGTGACGTTGTTGGTGTAAAAGGTGAACTATGCAACATGGGTTATAAGTATTGGCAGCCATAGAATGCAAGAAAGTTCACAAAGCAATGATGGTCCTTGAGCGCATGCAACCAAAAGCAATAAGCAATCCTTTGAATATATATACGTGATTTACATTATTCCACGAGATAAAATATTAAAAAAAGATAAACCACACCACCCATAATATTCCATAGAGTGGCTCCTTTGCATAATGTGGTCTATACATAGGTTGCCCGTGAAGGATTTGGAAAATGAACCATGATTAAAACACATGCAAAGATTAGTTGGGGAAAAGCCACCCATAGATAGAGGATTTAGAGATGATTAGGGCATTATTTTAATCCTTATTTAGGGCTTACCGACGCTGGTTTAATCTTAATTAAAAGGGTTAACCGTTGACTAAGGTGAAGAAAATAGTGATCATCTATATTCTAGGTACTCAAATGGCATCTTAGAGCAAAGAAGATGCCCTATCATAAAAAGTCGGAAGGTGAAAAAACCCGCGATGCGCGAAAGAGTCCAATTTCACCACGCTTGGGTAAAAAAAATGGAGGATTTCATATTCCTCTTATCTTTTTTCTTCCAAAAAAGTCGAGACCGTAAACGAGATTATGAGAGGAGGTTGGGAAGAGACCCATCATAAATAAATCTCGGAAAAAGTACCAATGAGATTTTACCTAACAAAGTAAAAGTCGAATTCGCATGCTTAAAGAGTAGTGTAGAAATATATTTGAAATTTGAACACAAAGCATGGTTATGCCAAATTAGTTTGTAAGAATTACTCTTCGTTCACTTCAGACCTTTACTTTTGGGACACTTTGATTGAATGAACACCTCTAACATCATGAGCGAGAGGGAACCCCAACTTGCCATGAATATTGCACTATATATATATATAGGTATATTTATGGAGATCACTAAAATCTCATGCTGGGGCTTGAGACTTCACTTCAGCTCAGACCATCATGCAGATATTTACTCCCAAGATCTGGTCGGTCACTTTTGTTCAGTCCCCAACCAAGATTCGGTTGGCTCTGCCTGGAGATTTGAATATCTTCACATTTGGTCGTGTATGTAATTACTTAGGTTTGCATTTGTTTCTTAAAAAAAATAATTTTAAAAATATTTTTCTAAATGATCACTTATAAAATATTTTCATCGTTCACGAAAATATTTTGATATAATTATTGTCGATAATGAAAATATTTTATATTGATTAACTATTTCCAATAAAAATTATTTTTCAAATCATTCATCTTCAGCTAAATAAGTAGACTCTTAAATTAATATGAGGAGTCATGCTAACGAATTTTCCTATATAATCGTTAAGTGTGTGCGTATATAAAAAGAAAGAGCTGATTTTCAAAACCAGTCATGTTCATGAATGCTTTTAAAGCACTTGTTAAGCATATATAATTTAACACAATTCAAAACTCGAAATATCAATAAGGATAACACAAGAAAAGTGAAATTTACGACATTTCTTTTCTTTAATTATTTAACGAGTAACCTTGGTGATGCTATTTAATGGAATAGATAAAGCAAAGAGGTTTTGTTTATGAAGTAGTTTGTTTCTTGGGATCTTCCTGTGCAGGTCAAATCTGCCTTTCTTTCTTGTCCGATACACACGATCTTTTAATCTGTTCTAAGAATGTACAATGCAGGTCTCGAGCAATTATGGTCAATGGGGTTGGTGTTGGACTGAACTTGGTGCTTATAAAGCCATGCCTCCGTCAATCCATGCGTCGTCTTCAGTGAGTGGAGCAGGGCCAACTGTTTGGAAGACTTGAATAAATTTGGCATAGCCATTTATGTGTATTCCACGGCCAAAATGCATATAAATTTTCTATATATATATATATATATATATATATATATATATATATTGTTCGAGATATACGTGTGTATGTGTTTGTGGGAGTGCGCTCTTTTCTTATAAGTCGAATAATTTGAGTTTATATCTCGAGCAACCACATGCTTGATGCAATGATTTGTTTATAGTGTTGAATTTCATCTTCATAATCAAGGCACGGATTACATTTTGTCTTTTTCCTCCCTAGAGTTATCTTATCTTCACATAGCTCTCTTCTTCAACTTCCCTGGAGAAGAAGATTTGGTCTAACCCCTCCCCCGGCCCCCCTTTTTCCTATTTTTCGGGCTGATTCGATTTTTTTTTGTCTTACCTTTCTCCTGTTAGTTTTTCTCTTATGATCTAGTCTAGATTTAGAAGTTTCTCTTTTGTTTCGAAGAGGTTTCTATCAAGGTTTAGTCTAAATTTGGAGTTTTTCATGTGTATGATTTCTGGGCTTCACTTTTCTTTGGTTTCGTTAGTGTATAAGTTCAATTTTGAAGGATATCAGAGGAGTTTCGTAAAGATTTTGCTCTCGCAACTGTTAAATTTATGCGTGTTCAATCTTATTATCCTAATTAAAAATAGTGTTGGACATGCCAAACCTAGGTGCGCACCGTTGAAAGGTAATGCCATAACAATAGATGGAGATCTCGATATGTGTCATTACTGAAGATGGATTTAGTGATTGATCATCGATTTTGGTTTGAAAAGTCACAAATGTACTCTTTGAGCATGTGATCGCTAACCTTATTATGATGATTCATCTTTTTATTCGGAACTTGTTTTATGTTGGATTTGTCTGGGATTTGTCTTGACTTGTAGTTAGATTGCATTTCTCTATTTTGTGGGGGGGGGGGGGGAATGAATGGAACGTTTCTTTGACAAAAAAGAAGAAGAGTAAATTGTAAAATAGAGAAAGAGAGAAATGTACAAGTAACTTGCGAGCATGAGGTCACCATTTTATTAGGATTAATATAAATTAAATGAAATTGTTATTCCTTATTTCTGTTTAGCATGAATATAGGAGGAAAGAGGCAGTCATAAGTTTTGTTAGCCATAATCATCGATATTTACCATATAAAAAAATTAATAACGTTCTAAACTTCATTATCCCCCCATTGTGAAATAAGAAAATGAGACTCTTCATTCAATTATGACTTTTCTATGAGGTGAAACCAGGAAAGAGCAAAATCCACGAAATAATAGTGGTGTAGCCGAACACTACATAAGGCTAGTGATGACTAAATGATACGGATAAATTTTTTTTTAAAAATGGTAACAATGAATAGTAAATCACAAGAAACATAAATAAGAGCCCTTACCTTTTCTTGATGAAGTAATAACTAGCAGCCATGAAAGAATTCCAGTAATCCATTTGTCAGAAAAAAACATTTTCCTTCTTTTTGGATATTTGAATTGCTTAGAAAAATGAGTCAATGAAAAATATTTTTTCGGTTGATGGAAAATCTATGCTTATATTTAGGAAAATGATTTTCTCTTTAAAGAATAAAAAGTTATTTCTCAAAATATGACTTGATATTGGCGCTTGAACTAGAATCTTTATATTTGGGCACAAGAACCTTAACACTCATTCTTAAATCCTCGGCATTCAAGATTTTCTCCCTAGTGCCAACCTGGGTCCACTAAGGCCGGCCCCATGACCTCGAGGCCAATGCCTGGGTCCTCAACACCCATGCTCAAGTCCACTGAGATTGGGCGTAGGACTCCGATGGCGATGCTTGCCACTTAGGCCTGCAAGGTCAAGCCTTAGGCCTCGATGCCTATGCTAAATGCCCCGACACCTAGGTTGGGTTCACAAAGGTTGAGTGTGAGACCCAGGTACCCATACCCAGGTCTATAAAGGCAGTGCTGGAGTCCTTGCTATTCGTGCTCGGAGCCCTCACGCCTAATACCAAGTCCATCGAGGTCGAGGCCCAGGACCTCATTGCTTATGCGCAAGTCATTGAGGCTAGCATTGGGACCTCATTACCCATGCTCAAGTTCTTGGTGCCTGCCCTCGAGTCCATTGAGGCTAAGCTTAGGACTCTAGTGGTGGGGCCCAAGACCTCGATGCAAATGCTTGGATCCCCCTGTCGTTGAGTCCAAAGAGGTCGAGGCCCAAGACCTTGGTGCTTGTGCCTAGGGCTTAAGACCCCAGTGCCAATGCTTGGATGTCTTGGGCTTAAGTATGGGTTCATCGAGGCTAAAACCTAAGACCCTAGTGCCCGAGCCTAGGTCCATTGAGGCGAGCTCGAGACCCTAATGCTAGTGCTCGGGCCCATTTCCATTAATGTCAAGCTTGGCCTTAATGGATCCTGACTTGGTTGTCGAGGACTTAAGCAAGATCCTAGGCTAGCCTTGATGGACTAGGGCTCAGGTGTCGAGGATTCGAGCTTGAGCACCAAAGACCTGGGTCACCGGGGTCTTGCGCTCAACCTTTGTGGACATAAGCCCTGGTGTTGGGGATCCCAGCATAGGCATTGGGGCCTTCGGCCCAACCTTTGTGGACGCAGGTTTGGTTGTTAAGAAGTCATGCACGGGCTTTGGGTTCTCGGTTTCAGCTTTTGAAGACATAGGATTGCTGCTTGCGCTCTTGCTCATGACCTAATTGGCCTTGCTCTGGTCCTTGATGCCCGAGTTGGGATTTGTCGAGGCTGGACCCAAGATCCTGGTGCTTGTGGCTAGTTTTTAGGCTACGCGTGTGCAAGTGACTAACGTCCGAATAGTGTATGCATTTTTGGGAAAATCAAACATGATTTTCCTTCGCAAGTGACAGAAAATATTTTCTGGCTCTTTTTCAGAATTTAGTTAAACACTGGAAAATATTGTTATTTTCTTGAAAAACATTTTACAGAAATGTAATATTTTCCGTGAAACATAACTTTCGTGCAGCTTTCACTTGAGTGTTGTAATTTTTTCATTGAATATTCAAATGTCATGACCTTTGAAAGATGCGAAATTGAGTGAATCCAATGACATATATCCAATGACAAATTTTATATGGATTTGTTTCAATAGTAAAATATCCAACCCGACTTTTTTTTTTTAAAAGAGAGTTTAGTCCAAAGTAGAAAATACGACCAAACCACACGAGAGAGCGGCCCTAAAACGCAGCCGCGTTGAGGATGAGTCAATGGAGGTTCTCTCTCTCTCTAACATAGCAACAAAGTGACGTAAACAGCAGTAGGGGTGTGCAAAATACCCGGGAACCGCCCGGACCGCCCGGAACCGGACCGGAACCGCCCGGAACCGGACCGGAACCGCCCGGAACCGGCGGTTCTTGAGGGAACCGGTCCGATTCCCGGTTCCAATTTTTTGGAACCGGTGGGTACTGGTCCGGTTCCCGGTTCCATGGGCGGATCCGCCCACCCGGACCGGACCGGAACCTTTTTAATATTAAAAAAAAATTACTAAAAGAAACCCTAGATTAGATCTCATCTCCTCACTCCCTTCGACTTCGGTTCTCTCTCTCTTTGTCTCTTCCTCGGTTCCTCCTAATCCTATCGCCATTTCGATTCCTCCCCGAGCGTCGACGCCGTCGCTGTTGCTCCTCCGCCGTTACTATTTACCCCCTTGCGTCGGCCGCCACCCGCCACAGCCGCGGAAAATTGTTTCGCGACCGTTCTATGTTGAAAACTCGACCATAGACCTCCTCCCCTCCTTCCCAACTCATAGACCCGACCGTTCTATGTTGAAAACCAAAATTGTTTCGCATCAAGATCGGTTTCATGGATCCACCTGGGAACCGGACCGGACCGGCGGTCCGGTTCCCGGGTGGATCCATGCAACAAAAGGGTGGATCCCGGTTCCAATTTTTCGGAACCGGTCCTTAGCGGGTGGTTCACAGTTCTAGGTTAGGAACCACCCGCCCGGACCATGCACACCCCTAAATAGTAGAAACCCCGAATCAGACATAGGGGTGTGCAACCAGACCGAGTATATCCAGGAACCGGATCGGCTTACTTGAAAAACAAGGTCGAGAACCGGTTCCCAAAATTCAGAACCGGTTTAAACCGGTCCGGGAATTGGTTCCGATTGATTACCCACCCAGGAATCGGTTCTCAGACTGGTTTGGGAACCGTTTTTGTAAGTATATGTCCAAAACTCTATTTTTCCCCCTATTTCTATTCTTACTCTAGCAATCACATGGCATTTTTCCTCTTGGCTCTGTCAAACATGCACGACACTCCTTCTTTGTCGTTCCTCTTCCTCACTTGCTTCCCTCCCTCATTGGCTTCCTCTTGCACCGTCTGACGGACGGATAGTGTTTGTCGCCGCCAAATTCTTGAACCATGTGGATTGACTCGCCTAATTTCTCTTTTGTAGGAGGAGTAATGCTTGCATAAATGAGTAGTTTCATGTAGTAGTTGTGGGAATAAGACTAATATTAGACCCATGTTTGTTGCTAATTTTTATCTTATGATTTTATTTATTATGATTAGCCCTATGGATCCTTAATTTTTCGTTTAGTCAAAAAGTTCACGTATTTATTTGTTACGAGTGCTCAATGTTTCGATTCAAATTAGGAGAATTATGTTATTTTTTCGCGTATTAATATAAAATTCAAAGTCAAAACAGATTCCAATGGAAATAGGGTTGACTCTGGAACCGGTCCGGAAAAACAGGGTGGGTCGGGTACAGGGTCTAATACAAATATGGTTGGGTATAGAGTCCAAAAAATAGGAATTGGTTATAACAAGGTCGGGTACAGGGTCCAGATTTAGACCCTATCCATACTGGACCCAATCACCCCTAATCAGACTTGAGTTTCCAGCTATCAATCGTGAAATTCAACGACGTAAATGCAAAGAACAGCCAGGAGTAGCCGAGTCATTGGGGATCACGGCAAGGTCAATCAAGAGTCGACGAGACTTGCAAAAGCTGTGAAATGAGCGTGAAGCTAAGTCTCGACTCGCATGATACGAGGAACGGACGATGATGATGGGGATGATGGCCTGAGTGCGGGATAAAAAACACAATGGAGATATTGCATAGGTGATAAAGCGGATTAGGGTTTGTGGTTGGAACCCAGATTTAGCCGCAAATCGTTGCTTTTACCGACATATAAATCCCGTCGGATGATTTTATATTAATTTGATACCACGCCAGCTTTTCCAATAAGGAAAATCACTATGTCGCTTAAGTAATATTTAAACGATCGATTGAAAAGTTATGCCACCATGATGAGCACGACATATTTGATTGTCTTGTTATTCCTTTATAAAAAATTGTTTGGCAATATAATAAATATTAAAAATGGGTTGATATAAATTGGTGCAATTAATATGCGAAAGGCTAGTCTCCAAACTTTGCAATTCCGTGCCCAAAAATGGTTTTCTTCGTTTTCTAATGAACCATGAGAAATACTACTACTTTGTTTAAGAATTAACTAATGGTTAAATGACTGTGCACCAGATAGAAACTTTATACAGTAAAACTGACTTTTGCTGGTTGAAAGTAAGCAATATTTTTTTTCACTTTTCTGAATAAAAAACTGACTTTATGTTATTGAGTGCCATTAATATGTCTTTTTCTTTATTTGTAAATACAATTTTATTTTGCAAATTACAAATACTTAATCTAATCGTAATGTACAATCTGTAATTCATCGAAGCAAAAAGAGAATAATTGAAAGAATGTGGAAAATGATCCTACCTTAAATCATCATGTTATAATGAAAAGCCTTTTTCAAATTCAGATCTACTTATGAATATATAAAGTTTAGTATATGATATAATTGACCGTTGCTATAAACGACTTTTGCTACAAATAGGTACATGGAGGAACACAAAAAAGATATATATATATATATATATATATATATATATATATATATGCAGTAGTTTTGAAATTTCTAATTATTTGTCAAAATATCTATATATATCTATCTATATCTATCTATTATAACGTTCGCTTTTGCTCAATAAGGGCATTCAATGATCAATGTGAATGGTCATTAATGGAGTAGCTGTTTCTTTTGCACGAAAACTGTAAGAGAACCATCTTAAAAAATCTACATAGTTATAAATGCCACATTTATTTAATAAAGTTTCAACTGATAAGTATTAAAGTCAACTCGACGCTAATGAGAAAATATTAATACTTATAAACTAAAGTAAAACTGATTTTAGTATGCACGATAGAAAAAACAAATCTATAATTATAGAAAACTATAGAGACAAATTGACCTGTATTAGTTGTAATACGATATGAGGAAGAATACGTTGACACTACACGAAACAATATATAGAAATAGATACCTATAACTTTAAAATTCATACTACTTCCTACCCCAAAAAAATATATAGTGAAACAAAAGAACTGTTCGTGATAAATTAAATTCTAGCAAAACACGAGACAAATGACTTTTAATAAAATATGTAGTGAAACAAGCCATTCAATCATCAATCGAAATGATTTATATTGTTTCTTTATTTATTAAAGTCTGTGGTTAGTTTCACAGTTATATCTCAAAGCACAACATTTTTCTCTATAAATCGAATTTGCTGAGCATATGGGGATATTTAGTAAATATCAGTATTCGTAAAATCTTTGAAATACAAAACCCACGCCATGCATGGGCAATTAATCTAGATAACGCACAAAAACGCACTTTCATGTTATCATAAGAAAACAATTGTAACAGACACTGACCGCAAAACCTCTCACATCATTAATTCATGAAATTTCACTTAAATGTCTGAATGTAGGTAACGCCACAATTGCCCTCTCAATTTTGACCAAATATTAAATGTGGTTTAATTTATTCACTGTACTTCTTGAATCTTTGATACATGGTGAATTTAGTCTTTGAACGTTATCCCTCAATTTAAATTAATAAAAAGATAACATTGAATATTTTGTTCCCGAACTTGAATTTATGCAATTACAATAATAATCAATATTTTTATATGGCATAGAGACTAAATTAAATATTTATCAAAAGTTCAATAACCACGTTATACATTCGGTTAAAATTTAGAATTCGTGTAATTATTCCTTTTCCGAACTTTTTTTTTTCTTTTTTCGGTTTTTCCGTTTTCTTGTGTAGTCACTAGTCAGTCGTCCTTGGTGCGCTCACCAGACCTACCTAAAGCGACCGACCGGAAAAACGACAGCGTCTCGACGGAGGCGTTACAACACCCACCAGTAACAGCCGCGCATTCACCCACCTTCCCTGCCCCACCCGTCAATCCCCCATATCTCTCTCTCTAAATCTCCGTCTCGCTGCAGATCGCTCGCCACAGTGCGCCGGTCAACGTCTCTCTCCGGTCCACCCAAAACCCTAAAGTCTCCCCGTTTCATTCCCCGGCTCCGGCCGCGACTCGCCGGCCGCGACTTGCCGCCGCCGCCGCCGCTGCTTTTAGGGTTTCCGAACTGGTCGGAGCTCGAAATTCGTGCTCTAGCCGGGCGACGCGCCGTGCATTTTGAGCCCCCGCGGTTCAAGCCTGAATTTTTAGCGCATTGTTAGGAGGATGTGATAGTGGTGGAAGGGAATGGAAGGGAGTAATGATAAGGAAGTCGATAGGAACGGAGCAAACGGCAGCGGCTCCTGCGATGGCCGGCCGCCGAACCCGCTCGCCGCCGCCCACCGGCAATGCCTGAGCGACGACCGCGCCGCCGCCCCGGCCCCGCGCAAGAAGTCGCTCGTTCGCCACCCTTCTCTAGTGAGTTTGTCTGATCCTGACTTTCTTGAATGGTGATGATCTCGGGTTCGATTGTTTTAGTCGAATGGCGGGTCGATTTTTCTTAGTATCGATGCTTTTGAATGATTAGCTGCACTAGGGGTTATGATGTTTTTTCGGGGTTTATGATCTGACAATTGGACCTGATCCATGTGCATTGATTGGTCCTTATTATAGGAAGAGCTAGAACTGAGTTTATCGTCGATGCTCGATCCTGTTTGAATAATTTGTCCTTACTTCGATAGGTGAAGACGAAGATGTCGGATATCTCTGGTGATCCAATCTCGGATGTATGGAGTCGTGAGTCTGATTTTCTGCCAGTGATTCGCTCGGGAGCGTTTTCTGACATGGGTTTGCGCACGAGAATGGAGGACGTTTATGTTCGTGTTGACGACTTTGTTTGTGATTATGGACTCACTAACGTCGCTGATGGGCCCAATGCATTCTATGGGGTATCGACCTTCTCTACTTTCCATTTAATTGTCTTTCATAATGGGAGTATGAGCCGAAGTTGCGGTTGCTGCTAAGTGTAATCAGTATCTTTTGGTCTGCATCTGAGTTTTCTTAATGTGCTGATCGCTTGTTCGTCTGTTTTCATGTTGGTGTTCAATCTATCCCGACTTGGACGAATGATGTTGGTTCGAGTATGACCAAATATGGAGAAAGGATTTTGTAGTTTCATTGATAGCTCAAATGAAAGATAAGTGACTGTTATTCGGTCTTTCTTGTCTGTCTTTATGTCCATAAGAAATTTGTCGATAGAGTTAGATGCACATAAGGAATGTAAGCTTGGTTTGGTGCTTAAAAATTTAATATCTTGTTGTACCTGTGGAGGCTGCTGCTCTATGACATTATTAGTGAAGTTGTGCCACTAAGTGGTATTCAAATTTATTAAAAATTGCTTCACTTGCTCTAGAAAGGGCATTTCTCGCAGTAAATACCTGCTTCCAATTTTTTCTGTGACTTGGAAATGTTTTCTGCACTATGTTAACATGTTGGTTGCTTTGTTCTGTTTGATTTTTGAAATACAGATCCAATTCTCTATTGGAGTCTGTGTTATAGAAAATGAATGATGATGATAGCTTAATATTTTAGGATTATGATTTTGTTTATACTCTGCAAAAATTTGAGTCAAACTTTATTTACTTCTTTTTTTCCCCTTAAAATCTTTTAGTGAGAGGAGGACTTTTTTATTGATTGAGCAGGTCTTTGATGGGCATGGGGGAAAGCATGCTGCCGATTTTGCTGGCCAGAACTTGCTGCAATACATTATTAAAAATGAGGACTTTCCTCGGGCGATTGAGAAGGTTGTTTCCTCAGCATTTCTGCAAACTGATGCTGCCTTTGCAGAAGCTTGTGCCTTGGATGCTGCACTTGCTTCTGGGACCACGGCTTTGGCTGCGATTATTATGGGAAGGTTAGAATTTCGTTGGATGATGAACCTTTCTATACATAGCGAGGAGAAGAATATCATTAATCTGAATCCAATTCCGAGCTTATGTTGTCTGGGTATTATCCAGTGGTTGGGCTTTACTCTTAGGCCTGAATTGTTAATCTTTCTTTTATCTCCTGATTGACAGCATTGATTTTTTTTCCATTTTATATATAAAATCGATCTATGCCAACTCTATGTCCAGAATTGTGTATGGTTGTTGTTCGGTGCCTACTATTGGATTCCATGTATGTATTTTCTTCTGTGAGATTTTGGTGCAAGCTTTATTCCCATCACTCCTTTTTCTTATTGATGACGATGACACCATGATACAATAACACGAACAAGCCTCATTAGTGTCCTGAAAATGTTGTAGCTGAATTTGCTTTGGGTGTTTTAATTTGAATTCAAGCAATTCGTTTAGTTCTTGATCTTGTGTTCATCTTATTCATTTGGCTTTTATCTGTGTGGTATTATCCTGATGAAGTAAACGCACTTTCAGCCAAAAAGAGTTTGCTTACAGAATAGAGGTGGAAATTTTGTGCAACTGAGTGTTGGGTTGCATTTACTCAACTTAGTGCAAGAGTAAAGATGCTCAGACCTGAAATCAAGTGAACTGGAGATTGACATTTGGAAAAAGGCTTAGTTATTGCTGTTGTTGCCCTTTCTTTTATGTTCTGCAAAACCTTTGGTGTGAGAGTTTATTTAAAGCATTGTCCATGAGGCGAGCACTTTTCCGAGTGCTTTAGTGGCAGTTATGCTAAAGCATAAGTGATCGTAATCTGTTCCTTTTCTTTTGTATGTGGATAGCAGATCGTTGATAGTTGCTAATGCCGGAGACTGTCGAGCAGTACTATGTCGCCGTGGGAAAGCAATTGAGATGTCAAGGGACCATAAACCAATCTGCACCAAAGAGAGGAAGCGAATTGAGGCATTGGGGGGAAATGTCTCTGATGGGTACCTTAATGGACAACTTAATGTTGCTCGTGCTTTAGGTGATTGGCACATTGAAGGAATGAAAGGTAGGGAAGGAGGGCCACTCAGTGCCGAGCCTGAACTAATGAGCATGGATCTGACGGAAGAAGATGAATTCCTCATCCTAGGTTGTGATGGAATTTGGGATGTGTTTACAAGTCAGAATGCTGTGGATTTTGCTCGGAGGAGACTCCAGGAGCTTAACGATCCAGTTATGTGTTGTAAGGATCTGGTAGACGAGGCTTTGAAGAGGAAGAGTGGGGATAATCTGTCTGCTGTAGTTGTCTGCTTTCGACCAGACCGTCCACCCAACTTGGTCGCTCCACGCCCAAGAGTTCACAGGAGCTTTTCAGCCGAAGGTTTGAGGGAACTTCAGAGCTACTTAGATAAGCTAGGCTGATTGAAGGGATAGAGAATAATAAATTGAGGTTTTTGTCGGTTCATTTTCCTCTGATAGTTCATTGAGATCAATTTTCACTAATGTAGGTTTAGTTGGTCTTAATCTTTGAGTTACAAATTGTAATATATGCGGCATAGTGTCGGCAGCACTTTTCATCTTTTGTGGAGATCTTCTGCTCTGAGTTCCGAGTGTTGTTTTTGGCCGCTGGTTTATACCTTGTTCAGTATTTTCTTACTGGTTGGTGCACTTAATTATGCACATTGGTAGACTTTCTCCGTATGAAAAATTTCACTGTCGGAGCTTTGAATTTTGTAAGGAGTTCAGCGAATACTTTAAGGCTTTCTTTGCTCGTATGACTTTTATAGCGGATAGGATAAAATTGGATTTGATGAGAATATACTGGGATTCCTAATGTATGATACAGAATTTGGTGAGCGTTCACATATGACATGGATACCGATAAAATGCTGCTTACCTTCGGTGACCTCTTACGGACCATGCTGACGATGGCCACAAACCACCACAGTCGATCTAGAACGGCAAGGTGGCCGCACTCCCCGCCACGATGGCTGTGGTCGTTACTCCCCGCCACGATGGCTGTGGTCGTTAAAGGATGATGACCATATCAGGCTTGAGAACTGATGTGGTCGCTGGAGGACGGCAACCGAATCCCTGACCAACAAGCAAGAACTAGGGGTGTTATAGTTTGCCTGGTGGGCAAGGTCCTCAGCCTGATACTGGGAGCTAACCTTATGACTTGTTTTGGAACTAGCCAATCGAGACCAATGCAGTTAGTTTCATTGAAGACCGGCCTGAGCATGGCTGTGCTCTTTTAGTTGTTTTAAAAGTTAAAAAGGCAGCATATCTCTCCTTGTAGATTGATGTGGGACACCTTGATAGCTAAAAGTCAAAAAACAAGATCTGAGCCCAAGTGTTAAATCCCACATCGACTCAATGTTGCTTTTTTACTTTTGAAGAAAAAATAGAGCCCAATATGAGATCGAAATAGACTAGTGGGAGTTTCTTATAGACTATAGATTAATCTAACATACTTAGGGCTTTTTAAAAAAAAAGACAAGGGTCAAAGGTATCGAATAGTGCCAATTTGGTCCAGTTACACCCTAGAATTGGGAATTGGGTTAAATAGTACCAGAATTGGAATGAATTCGCCAGTCTCCGACATTGTTCAGTCCGGAACCTGCGGGAGTTGTGGAACTTGACTAGTGCTCACCTGTAGCAAACAACAAGGTGTGACCGAGGTGAGAGCATATCGACATCAACCAAGACCAACGTGACACTGACCAACGCAAGATCAAACATCGACCAATGCAGGCGATAGTAAGGTGCGATCTCCTACGGAACCAGTCGCATTGCTCTTCGATCTCTCCCTTCCCTATCGATGTCGTTGTTGAGAGGAAGGAGACCCAGCGGAAAACGAGCTGATCAAAGCTTGAGCAAAGGGAATTCGAGCTCAGTGGCACTCGACTTGAGCTCGGGCTACATCAACCCTTAGATCCAAGCTCTAAGGCTCGATCATGTTGGCTGACCTCGGGCTCTACAATATTGAGAATGATCGTGGCCTGCCAAGTGGAAATCAGAGGTGACGGACCCCTACTGAAGTGTTGAGGCGTTGGTGGTGGAATGCAGAGGTTGTTTCAGTGGTTGAGGGCGGAGGCGACAACGACCGACTTTCGTGCTGTGATCCTAGTGCGACCACCGGTGGTACTATTGTTGCAGGTGGGACGGGCAATGAGGCAGCACCAGTCATGATCATTCGATATCCAGAGATATTGAGATTATGTGACACCTCTTAGATTGGATTTTTTTATCTGGACAGCATCCGAACATATTCGGATTTTGCGTTGTCCCAAGCATTGTCCTATCCGAAATTATATCCAGCCTTCAAACACAGTCTAATAATTGCAACAGTAATATTAAGAAAGCTGTTTCACCTCACTTCAAGGATCTCTAGCTTTGAAACTTATTTCACCGTACGTAAGTGCTACGGCATCCGACAAGCTTGAGTTAAGCATGGAGCACGAGCGGAATAATTATATATACATGAACTTTGCTTTACGACCGTATTTTGTAGGAGCAGGAAGAAGAGTTGCAAGTCATTTATAGAATTGCTCGGAGTAATCGTTAGGATCACGCTTTCCTATATGACTAACCCTACGAAATTATATTCCACTTTCTTCAATATGCCTTTTGATCTATATATATATATCTTGTAACGACTGAACTTATATTCAATTTCTCTCCGATCTCCTGTTGTGCTGTGACTGTCATCATCTCTTTTGGAAGTTGAATGTTCTGATTGAGAAGGTAAAGACGAATCCAAAGAGGACAGGGAACCCGATCAGCACGGTCGCAACCACGCCCAGGAAATCATGCCTGAACCCAAAATAACTCCGCACGAACTCTTCCACCGTCTCGCCAGTGTCAAGCTTGTCCTTAACATCTCCAAACTGCGAGGCCACCAGTCCGTACATTGTCCAAGAAACTGGACATGCCCAGTAATACCATCTCCACCAGATAGGTATTCTCTGTTAAAACAAAGGTATGAGCCCTCATCAGTGATGCTTTTCCTTTTTAAGTCTTTTTCTATTGTTTTCAGTGAAGATATCGATGAACTTACTGTTCGAGGCACGACAAATCCTGAGAAAAGGTTCCATATCAAATGGAATCCGGCAGAGGTTATGGCAGCTATGTTTTGGTTGGGCGTGGCTGCCACGGTCATCATCCCATAGAAAGTGTAGCATAGCAAGGTGAAGAACATACAGAAGAAGTGCCAAAAGAACTTGCTGGCTGTCCAATCGAACCCGATCATTGCATAGATGATTACTCCGTAGATGACAGTTTGGACGATGATGTAGGGTATCTCGATGATAACCTGTGCGAAACAGTTTCGTCAAATGACGTGATGAATTCTCTCCACACTATTTAGAGTGCTAAGGTCATGTAGTCGTTACTATTTTCCAATAAACTACCCCAGTCTAATTCTCTCACTGAGTTACGGAAGCGAAACATGTCCATACATGTGCAATGGCATAAGGCAGAGCGGAATACATTCCAGCCGCTCTCTCTCGATAGAAGACTGTCCTCTCAATAGCCACAACGGGTTGAACTGACGTCGAATTTTGAAATCCTAAGAAAAGGACAGCCGTGTACATAGAGCCCATGGCGTTGAAGAGATCTTGCCGGTTTCTCCTGCAGGTCCCGCAAGTTTTGAGCAAATAATGCTGTAACTGAGCCAGTATACTTCTTTTCCCTTTTGCGACCAAAAAAAGGGTTGTACTAATCTATCTATGCATAGGGATCTCTGTCCATTACCTTTTGGAGCCGAGATTCCAAAATATCGAGCCGAACATTAAAGCGATGAAAGTTGTGAATAGAAGTCTCACGGCTGTGTATGCTGGGTTCCGCCAATACGACCAGTGTTGTTTCCATAGGCAAGCTATACACTGGATGGAGAAGGATTGTGAATATCGTGTTGGAAAATAGAGATCCTTCGACCCCGGTGGAGGTGTACTTAGTTCCCTGATCAGAGCTTTGTTTCTCCTGATTCCATCATTAGAGACACCGGATATGTGAGTGGTCTGCTGCTAGTCCTTTAATCTCTCTTTCTTTTCAAGGTTCAATTTTATGATAATCTCTTTGAGCTTATCGAGCAGAATAACGAAATTGTTTCTGCTTCTGAAATGTAATTTCTTACCTAAACAGTTCTGAATTCCTGTACACATTGGTGAAGTCAACCCCGAGGATTTCTTCTTGAGGAGCTGTCGTCACCTCCAACATCCAAGTCGCTGGATTGTATCCATCTTTAATTTTTAGAACTCCACTAATACCCTTCAATTTAACACATGAAATGTTAGCGTTTAAAGCTCAATGTAATCTAAACTCAGTCTATTACTGCACAGCAGTGAGCTCACCTCGAAGTAGTCGATCAGGTGTAAGGAACGTTGGCCTAATGGACCGACATAGATCTCCTCTCCACCTCTTTTCAGAAGAAACAGCTGCATATTAATAAGAAAAATCTCTTAGGTACTTGAATTCTGTGAAGATACAAGCAAACAGATAGCTTGGTCCCTGATAAGAATTTCATTGAACCTCATCAAAAGCATCAAATATGTCGATGCTTGGCTGGTGGATGGTACAAACAACAGTTCGTCCTGTATCAACTGTGTTTCTAACCGTTCTCATTACTATAGCAGCTGCCCTGGCATCGAGGCCAGAAGTAGGCTCGTCCATGAATATGATTGATGGGTTGGCTACGAGCTCCACTGCAATTGTCAGCCTTTTCATTTGCTCAATGGATAGGCCATTCACACCAGGCAACCCAACTAGCGCATCTCGTAACGGGGTAAGCTCTATGAGCTCCATCACTTCTTCAATGAACATCTGCAGAAGTTGGATCAAATTTCTAGCTAGCACTCTAAATCCTGGGAGGGACTTGTGAAGGCCGCGACAATATTATGCTCTCTGAAATGTCTATGAGATGTGGTTATCCTTTGAGAGATGCCAAAAAGTCTTTCGATCGATGTGGTAAATGATGTAAACCATGAAAAAAATTCTGTCAGGTGCAGATTATTAAGAAAACCTGTTCTGAAAAGTTGTAAGGTATCTTTTCTACCGATAAGCGTATAAAGAGTTTATCTAAGATGCCTGATGACATAAAACTAATAGACCAAGCAATGTCTCTACCTTCCTAGTCTCAGAATCCACTTCAGGAGGTAATCGAAGCCATGCGGAATACATCAAGGACTCACTAACTGTAACGTGAGGAGAGTGGATATCGGTTTGTTCGCAGTATCCCGATATGCGAGTGAATGTTTCTTGCTTCTTTGGGTGCCCAGATATGGTGATTGTCCCGTCGAAGTATCCACCAGTTTTCCTTCCAGCCAACACATCCATTAGAGTGGTCTTTCCTGCGCCGCTGACACCCATTAAAGCTGTCAACACTCCTGGCCTGAAAGCACCACTTACACCCTTTAGAAGTTCCAGTCGATCTTCGGGAATGCCTTGAGCTTTCATTTCCTGAAAACGCAAAAACAAACTCGCTGATTCAGTTATGTTCCACACATCTAAAAGTTCTGCCCATCAGTTCAATTGTCAGAACTAAAGCATCTTCCGAGCAAACAGTACCTGGGGCATGTCTATGGCGTACTTGACATCATCGAAAGTAATGGAAAGCGGTTCAAACGAAAGAACCATTCCTCGTTTCCTATACGGGTCTGAATCGTTTATTCTCCCAACTCTCGGAGACAATGTTCCCGATGTGGTGCTTCTTCGCTGTCCACTCTCTTTTTCTGTATTATCATGATAGTGATACCTTTAGCTTAACTTCCACCTGACTGGAGAAAAGTACAAGATATGTTGGTTCTGAGGCTCACCAGATTCACACCTCTGGCTCCCTCTTGATGATAGCTCAATGACCCGTCCATTCTTGCTCGCAATTTTCTCTGCCAGTGTATCTTTTGAAAGTACAGCTTGAGGCTTCCCAAATGCTGCAGCAAAATGTAATTCATTCACCAAAACTGTACATCGAATCCTGAAAATAACAGCCTCGCGAGAGAGACTTACGGTCGAGATATTTCAAAGCCACAGTGAACAGGATATTGAACAGAAAAATGTATCCAATTGATGCTCCTATTCCGATCCAATACCAATGTGCTTCGGTGAAAATTCCACGGGACTTTAGGACCAAAACTCCTAAAGGTTCTGTGGAGTTGGGTGGAATCTATACCACAAATGCTTCAAAACTTCATCAATAAATACTCTTAACAATTTTAGCGACCTTTATTAATTCTTTGTATTATCTTTAATAAAAGCTTTGTGACAGAGTCCTTACATGTCTCCACTGCTTTCCAAGAAATTCATTTACAGCCATAGCGTTCTGTCCATACATCATTGGGGAGATCCAATAACCCCATATCCACCATGGTTTAATATCATCTGATTTCAAATGATGTTACATCAGGAAATTGCATATGTGAAATGCAAACCGAAACAAGAATATTTTAGATATCTGTTTGACCTCTTGATATGATGAATCCGCCGAGGACCACAATGGACAGTAATCCAAACGTTCCAAAAGTACCCGCCACGATCATGTTCCTTCCTATTGCCCCAACAAACCGGAATAATCCAGACATCACCTGATGTAGGCATAGCAGCAGAAAATACTGTTTGAAGAACCTGGTAGCATAGATTTTATCAGTATCTGAATCCTCGGATCGAAGTTTGAAATGTTTAGAAACGGTAATTTGATCAACCTTCTAGCACAAGGGTCAAAGCCTATGACATAGTAAGTCATGAACACCCAAATAGCAACTTCTACAAGAGTGCTCGGAATCTTCAGGATACATGTGGGTAACGAATATGCCCACACAGGAAAGAAGAAGAGGTCTCTCTGCTTGTAGAAAACGGGGAGCTTCGTGATGGTCATGCCAACCTCCGAGAATCCATTGAACATTACAATGGTCAAAGAGAAGAAGAGAGCACCGATGTAAATCCCACCGTCCATCACTGTATCTCGGTGCATCTTAGTCCGTAGGAACACCGTCATTGTTATGAAAGCAATAAGCATAAGCTGTTGTTCATTGGGAACAAGGAAGTATTAGGACATTACAAATCAAATTGACAGATTAAATGCATCGCTTAGTCAGAATTACAAACTAAATTAGGAAAATCAATTCTTCAACTTGCTTACCTGGAACATTGTGAAAATATGGACAAATAAGTTTCTCTTCATTAGCAAAAGTTCCCTCGAAATGCAAGCTCTCAACAGTTCTTTCTGGCTCACCCCGTACTTCTTAGTTGTTAGAGCAGCTGGATGGGCTTTCGACTTGTCGAACGGGATTGCAAGTTGGTCGCCGACTTCCTGACCAATGTGAAATGATTGAAATGCTTCGGAAAATTCCTTGACCGTTACAAACCTGTAAGGGGAGTCCTTATGTGCCCAATACTGCTCTTGGTCTTTCCTTGAAGTCACCTACGGATCAAAGTGCGGAACATAATTATGGATGTGTCAATTGTCACTCAATGCACAAAAAAAAGAAGTGATCTGAAAATTTTACTTCTTGCAAGAAATCAGCTACTCCTTTCCTTTCAGGACACTTAAAACCCATGTGATCAAAGAACTCGAGCACTTTTTCTCGGGGACCTTGATACACTATTTGCCCATCAGTGAGAAGGATGATATCGTCAAACAGGTTGTAAGTTTCCGGCGCAGGCTGGAGGAGGGATATTAGAGCAGTTCCATTGAGGATGTGTATGGACTGTCTGAGTGAGCTCACTATTTGGAATGTTGTCGCACTATCCAAGCCAGTGGATATTTCGTCCATAAAGAGCGCTTTGACCGGCCCCACGAGCATCTCCCCTGTTTTATGTCAACGCGAAATTGAACAAACCAACCAAACTTGATGGAAAAGTCATCGAAATCATCCAACAAAACGGGATACTAAAGCCACCTTCTGGGTCTTACCAGTTGTGACTCGTTTCTTTTGTCCACCAGAGATGCCTCGTATCATTTCATCTCCCACCATCGTGTTGGCGCAGATTTCAAGTCCCAGAATCTAAATTTTGAGCATTGAGAAAAGAACAGAGATTTTCAGCTTTTGCGTTTTATCCTTCTCCTAGTGGAAAAAACAAAAGAATGTACCAAAGGTCTTTTTTCTTGCTCATACCTTGAGTATATAATCGGTAACAATATTAGTCTCCTGCCCTTCCAGGGCAGCTGCCTGCAGAAGATTAAGATACATAGAAGCTCTTACAGGCATTAATCCATGTTTTTGACCATATTTTGCATATCAGAAGAAAGAAAATATAAGCATGCAAAATCTGCAATCAGAAAGCTGTCCGACTGTTCCTTAGTCGTGGTCTCATTTCTAACCTTCATAAAGATATCTATGTCAGGATCGGGTCTGATGTTTGCCTCCCTCTCTCTTCTTGATAACTCTGCTAGCATATCTGAAAAACAATGGTAGTATTATAACTCTAAACCCTGGCACTTTTCCTGAATTTACTCTTTGAATCATGGTTACAAGAAAAATAGAGCAAACTCACCATAATGGTGTCCGACACCTTGACACCTGGCTGAGAAAGCCAAAGTTTCTCTAACAGTCATTTCTCCAGCATGGAGATCATATTGACTTATATAAGCCGATGTCCTCTGCGGTACAAATTCTTCCATCCCATGTCCGTTGTATGTGACTCTTCCCGAGAACTGAGATTCAGAATCTCTTTGTTTGACTTACACACAAAAGATTTCTCTACTGAAGTAAGACAGTTCTTAAGAGCACTTTCTTTATGCTTACTTTCAAATCTTTACTGAGCTTCCCAGCTAATGCTAGAAGTAACGTGGTTTTTCCAGAGCCTGGAGGTCCCAGAAGTAATGTCATGCTGCAAAAGGAAAATAAAAATAATGTCAACAATATGATAACTTCACGGAGCATTGTATGCTGACAAAAAATCTGTAGAAACTCTCTCTCTCTCTCTCTCTTTCCTTACCTGCAAGGCTTGATGATTCCATTGACATCGTTGAGGATCGGTAATGGTTGCTTTCTACTTGGAAGGATGTGAAAATAGTTGAGAAAACCCTATTGATATTTGTTAATATGAGAAGGTGTCCAGTCAGTTTGAGCAGAATCCAAGAGAAAACAGATATTTCATAAATTGACCCTGAATAACCTCAAGTATGTTGGCAGTAAAATTAAGTATTGTGGGTAGAGCTCGGCTTCCAACATAAGCTTCTGCCTCGACATTTAGATGCTCGAATCGGACTTCAATTGTAGGAAAATCTAGTCCAACTCTGTTTATGATGCAGAAGTACAAACACAGACCTTATCAAGATTTATCATGAAACTTTCAGCTCAGAGAAGAAAATACCATTTCTAAGACAAAGTTTCTTTCTCCGGGTAAAAAAGAAAGAAAAGAAATCAGACCACTTAAACATGCTCTCAAAATCTATTGCAGTGACCAACTAATTAAATTTCTGAAGTGGCTATAAAGTCATCAGCATGTACCTCTCAATCCTCTTCTTCAGCTTTAACAAGAACTTTTCATGGTCTTCCTCAGCTGTATTCAGCAACCTCTCCAACAAGTTCCTCCTCTCTATCGATCCAAGATTCTCGATATCGACCTCTCTTATCTGGCCTTCTTCTGCGAGAATGCCCTGCCGAATGCGCAAATACGTTGGAAGTCTTTCGAGAGCAGCCCACTTCAGAGCCTCCTCCTCATCCTCATCCCTGCTAGACCTTGAGAAGATCTCCTTCCCACTGTTCCTCCATATATTTGAGCTGCTCAAACGTGCACTGCTCAGCCTTGCACTGCTTCTTCTAAATGCATCACCAGTGTCCATAGTCACCCACTAAAAGCTACACAAATGCTTCACTGAATGGTAATTTTCAGGCGAGAAGGCCCTTATTCGTAACAATGTGCGCGAAAAGGGTCAAGAAAGTTTGAAGCCTTTTTAGATGCTTTTGAAAGCTTCTGATGATGGTTCAACAAGAGGGAGTTGCATTTTGTGTGTATATATAGCTTGAGAAGAAGAAGAAAAAGATGCCAACGTGGGTTCGATACATTTTTTGTTCGTTTTATTAAGAGATAAGTGTACCAGAAATCCTAAAACTTATCACGAAAACGGAATGGAGTTCTCAAACTTTCAAAAAGTATAATTAAGTTCTAAAACTTGTCAAGTTAGTGTAATCAAGTCCATTTATTAATTCTGTTCAACTTTTTTATTTTGTCGAAAACTCAGTTCAACTTGACGAATAGAAAATGTTAGCAAATTTTATGACTTAATTGTATTTTTAGAAAGTTTTATGACTAAATTGTACTTTCAGGATAACTTTTAGGATTTCTAGTGCACTTATCCTTTGATTAATTTTGTTTCACAGTTGGTGGGTTTGAGGTAACTGCATATATCTTAGGAGTTAGAGAAGTGGTTGGAGTATGTTCTGTTACTACTTTTTTACAATACAATTGCACTTACAGAAGATGAATGGAAGCGGGTAGGAGAAGGTTGATTATCACATGTATGATAGCATTTCATTGCCAATCATGCCGGCGGCTAATGCAGGAGTTAGGCCAGGACGGATACTGGATTTTAGTGAGTTTAAGCCCGTGAACGAAATTCGACCCGAAGTCAGGTCACGTGATTTTAACTAGGAAAGTTCTGATAGGACTTGTGATTGACCGAACTGAACATTTCAAGCCGCAACATTTCCTCGTTGGAGTTGGTTAATTGAGTTGGCAAAAACATGGGAATGGATTTCCATGGCGGAGTCGGTGAACACAGGGATTCCTAGTTTAATGTATGTATACATACACGTGCGTGTTTATCATGGGCAGGGTTTGGCGCCTTTGGTGATGTAATTTGGCAGAGTTGTCTTCTTCGTGGGATCTGATGTTACACCCAATTTTTGTAACACCTTCTTGTCATAGAGAAAATTGATCAGTGGTTCGGTGCCTTTGGTGATGTAATTAGGCAGCGTTGCCTTCTTCGTGGGATTTGATTTTACACCCCATTGATGCAGCACGTATTGTCCCTGAGAAAATTGATTAGTGGCCTTGTAGCAGGACGAAAAAGGAAGTCCACGACCCACTTGAACATGTGGAGCTTCTTCTTCCTCCTGGATTTCATTGGGTGGCTTTGTGCCGTGCATTCAATTGAGATCGCTTGTCTTCCCGAAGGTGCGTGTGTTTGGCAGTCACAAGAAAATACTTCGCGAATTGTCTTGCGCAGAAATTACGTGAAGCTAAATACCGTGGGTTTGGATGTAATTTAGTGTTCGGAAGTGCTAGAGTGAGCGATTGAAACTCTATAATCCTCCGACTGATTAATAGATTCTTTGTGGCTGGCTCTTCCTACAGAGTGAAGATCGACATTTGAGCCAAACCACGTATATATTCTTGAGCTCATAATTATTCTTCATTGATTTTTTTGGTAATTCTGTTCTCTCTGCGTTGTATTTGGATTGCAAGATCGATTAACTTCCACATTATTTCAAATCAAAGTTAACGTTTTTACGCTTAAAAGCTTCAATTCACGGGCATGGAACATTTTTTTCTTTTTTTTTGAGCAGTGGCCATGAAACGCTTCAGGAATCCAGTTTTAGAGGGTGGCGCGATCGCCACAGCCTACTCTTAGCCAGTCAATAATGGTGGGCAATGCTACGACAATATTCATCTTGCAGAAATTGATTCCCTAGATTGAAAAACAATGCAGCATTTCACATTACCCTTCTATTGATAGATTCTGTTTGTTTTGCGGAAAATAAAATGATTTGAAAAAATTATCCTAAATCGCTTATAATAATTATTCAGTAAAAAGTATTTTCAAAATTGATAATAATTTATGTCTAAATTTATTTATGGATGTTGAAATTTTTTTCGTTCATTTATTTTTGTAGGCGATACAAGCGATTGTATATGAAAAAGAATATTTTTCAAATTATTTGTTTTTCCACGAAACAAGTAAAGCATAAGTGACTATTATTTATTTATTTATTTTTGGTGAGAAGCCTAAGTGACTATTAACTCGGCATATTTTGTTGGGTTTCAAGTGGATCTTGAGGTGAATTAATTCATGAATTTGAAACCGCGTAAAACGGGTCAGGTTGGTTCCAAGGTCGATTGAGCTCTTGAATTGGTCTTTAATAAAGGAAATTTCCATCTAATTTTAGTAAAACAAGCACTAATTTCTCACATGGCACTCATTCAAGCTTTGCAGTTTGGCTTTTCTTAGTGTTCTAGGGTATCTCGCCGACTAAAATTTAGAACCTTTTAAAACAAAAAGATTCATAGGAAATTTCGATTTTCTTTTTTATGAAGTACACAACAAATACCTCCATTACTAAGTAGGTTTTGTACTTCGTTTTAAGGTGAAGCCCGCATGGCTTTAAAATACATTACACAAAATAGGGAATCCAACTCTTATCAACTAGCCCAGGACTCCCTCTATAGGCAATATGGGATGGGAGACATACGCTTAGCCTCACTTGCATACTGTCAAGGTGTTGTACTAGACTATCTCTCTGTACTTCCCGAGTCTAAGTCATCACATTCTCTCCCCCTTCGGGAACATTGTCGCATTCTCCCCTCTTTGGGCACAACGTCCTGTTGTGGTCCCACACATTGCAGAAGTCGGCTCTGATACTACCTATAAGGACCTGGGGGCCACCACTATGTAATATTGTCCGCTTTGGGTTGAAGCCTGCTAGCTTTAAAACACGTTATATAGAGTAGAGAATCCAGGCCTTATCAACTAGTCCAGGAGGACCCCACAGGAAATGTGGGATATGAGACATGTGCTTAGCCTTGCTTGCGTACTACAAAGGGGTTACACTAGACCGTCCCTCCATATTTCACGGGGTTGGGTCATCACAAGTTTTATATAAAAGCGCCTCCGACATAGTTGATAAGCAACCAAAGAAAGAAAATTCAGAATCCCAATTTTCAGAATCCCAATTTTCCAATACACTACTTCTGAAGAGTATACATGTCAAATGTTTCGAAGGTTCTCCTTAACATGATCCACAAATTTCATGTACTGCAAACGAAAAAGACCCTAATGTGTATTATGACTAAGGAAAAAAAAACGAGTTTTGCGTTAGCAAATTTCTTTTAAAAGAGAAAAAGGAAGAGTTAACTGATTTTTTTTTTTAACCTTTTTCTTAATAAAATCCATTTATGTCAATTATGAGTGCGTTTAATAACCATTCTATTCTCATGAATAATTTTTGCTTAGAAATGATTTTCTTTTAAAAGGGCTTGGTAACTGCTCAAAATTTTTATTCCTAGAATGAAAATGCGTTTGGTAGGACTTTTAATTTTTTAAAGCTTTTATCATGTTCTCTCTCTCTCTCTCTCTCTCTTTTCTTTTTCCTTTTCTCTTCTTCTTCCTCCTTCTTTGTGGCCGATCGTCGGTCATGGCAGTGGCTAGCGATTGGCTTGGTGAGGTTCAGCGAGCTCGCAAGAGACTTGCCTAGCCACTGCGAGCCTTGACCTTGCCTAGGCAGCGCAAGGTTGGTCTCAACTTGGCCTAGCGAGCCCTAGCCTCATGTTAGCTGGCAAAGCTGAGCCTCGCCATGGTTGGGCAAGGCTCAGCCTAGCCAGGCCACCTCTAGGCTCGCCTAGCCAAGGCGAGGCCGAGGCTTGGGTCGACAAGTCTCGTTGTGGCTCGGTGTCACCAGGGGTTGGCTCTCATCTGGCCGGTCATCGACCAACCAAAAGGAAGAAGAAGAAAATAAAAGAGAAGAAGAGGAAAGAGAAGAAAAGAGAATTGAAAAGAAAAAAAAATTAGACTTGATTTTAGGAATTGTTCCCGGAAACAAGAATCGATTTTTTTTTTTTTTTTTGCTTCTTGATTCTATTTCTTGATTTTATTCCAAATCTATTCCCAGGAACAAAAAAACAAATTTTTATTTTTAGGAACAAAAAATTTACAAAAATGATTTCTATTTTTTTTTTGTTCTAGGAAATAAAAGAATAGAATCGATTGTTTTCGGGACTATTATCAAACATGCCCTATATATCCTGAATGGTCGGTTTTGGTTCAGTGTCTACTATTGGATTCCTTCTAGGTATTTTCTCCCGTGAGATTTCGGTGCAAGCTTTGTCCCCATCACTCCTATTTCATATTGGATGACGACAACTTGCTACAGTGTAACATTGTTGGCAAGATAAGCTTGCCAGGAACTTGCTACAGTATAACATTGTTGGCAAGATAAGCTTGCCAGGTTATGATAAGATTGAGGATCAAGGTCTAGTTTAAAACGACTAGTTACAGAAAAAATCGTAGGCTATGTTTAGCCCCTATAATATACTCTTTTTTGTTTTTGTTGAGTGGGGATTGCTAGTGTGAAAGTAGGCTACTAAGGAACCTTTCCTTAATCGAGAGAGCCACATGAAACCTTTGTTCATCTTCTCTTTTCTTTGTCTGTTCCATCTTCGTATTAAATTGCTCTAAACATGAAAAGGCCTCTTTAATGTCCTGAAAATTTTGTGGCTGAATTTTGCTTTTTGTGCTTTCCTTTGAATCCAAACATGACTTTTAGTTCCCGATCTTGTGTGTTACTGATCATCTTGTTAATTTGTTTTCTTCCTATGTGGTATTTTCCAGATTAAGAACACACACTTTCAGCCAAAAAGAGTCTACTTACAACAATGAAGGTGTAAATTATATGCAACTGAGTTGTAGGTTGCATTGGCTCGACTTACTGCAAGAGTAAAGATGCACGGATCTGAATACAAGGAAGCCGGAGATTGGCATTTGGGAGAAGGCTTAGTTATTGCTGTTGTTGCCCTTTCTCACGTGGTCTGCAAAACCTCTAAGTACAGCGTTCAGTGGTCTGAGGGTTCACTCAAGGGGTTGTCCATGAGCAGAGCAAGTTTCTTAGTTCTTCAGTGGCAATTAAGCTCAAGCGCGAATGAATGTAATCTGTTCCTTTTCTTTTGTAGGTCTCGTGGGAGAGCGATTGAGATGTCGGGGTCATAAACCAATTGGCAGCAAAGAGAGGAAGCGAATCAAGGCATCAGGAAGAAATATGTCTACGATGGGTGCCTGGAGGGCTACACTGTGCCGAGCCGAACCTAATGAGCATGGATCTGACCGAAGAAGATAAACATCATAGGAGGTGATGAAATTTGGGATGTGTTTGGAAGTCAGAATGCTGTGGATTTCGCGTGGAGGAGACTTCAGCAGTACAATGACCTAGTTTTGTGTTGTAAGGATCTGGTAGACGAGGCTTTGAAGAGGAAGAGTGGGGATAATTTGGCCGCAGCGGTTATCTGGTTTCAAACGCATCCTCCACCCAACTTGATCGCTCCACGCTCAAGAGTTACGTTTACACTACAACAGATGCCATAACTTCTTGGGGTCATTTTTTTTAATCCATCACGGAGTGTTGTGATTTTAAAAATTGTTTTTTGTATGTCATAACTATTAATTGATTACATGAGTACTATAACTTTTAAGAAATGTTCAACACAAGTGGCATGCCAAGTTTATTACAATTGCCATGCCGTATAGGATTTTTTGCACTTGTGGTGAGCATTTTTATAAAGTTATAGCACTCAAATGATTAATTAAAAAATTACAGAATTCGAGTGTACGCCATGCAAAGTTATCGTGCTTGAGTGATAAGAAAATTTTATAGTTGTCTAGTGACCGCTATGCAAAAGTTAAAGCACTTTTGGTGTAATTTCTTTTCAAGAGCTTTTTGCTTGGGGTTTGAGGGAACTGTAGAGCTGGTTAGATAGCTTGGCTAATTAAGGATGTTTGAATATGTTTTGAGCTCGAGCCCATGAAAAATGCTCAATCAAAGTAGTTTTTCTAGTTTGAGAACGTTATGATGGACTTGAAGAGCATTAATCAGGCGTTACCTAAAGAGAAACAAGGCACGATGTTGTCGATGTTTTGTTGCGACACTCCTGAGGGCGAATGAAACTTCTCAAGGTGGTTTGACGGATTGCTATGCGAGTGTGGATGGTCCTCTTGAGAGGTGGTGCTAACACTTGGCATGAGCTCTCCCAAACCTTATCAAGTGCAACTTGATTATTTCCGTTGATTGTGAATATTATTTTAACTTGAGAGCCGCCACTAACCTATTAGAGGCTGAATGAAGATTTGGATATGGAAATTTGATTACGCTAGATGTATGTCCAATACCCAAATTGGTACCTTTTTCTCTTTTCGAAAAACGTTTGTCAGGCAGACTTCCCAAATTTTAATGCCCTATACATGTTCATTTATGTGTCCATGCGTAAGTGAGCTCAACATAACGGGCCATAAATTCTTATATCCACAACCAATGATCAAAGTGAAAGCATGGAAATTAAATAACGACGATGAAAAAGCAATTAAAGTGCGGTAAGTAGAAAACCAATAAGGTCGGGCAATGAATGTACATAACCTTGTTATAGAGCCACAGGACAGGATTCTGTGAGCTATGCAAAAAAGTTAAACATTCAATTAATTCTAAAGCTCCTGTTCAGCAAGAGTAGCTCAATTTTGTTAACATTCTGGAAGCTGTTTCACCTAATCTCAAGTATCTTCCGCTTTATTTCCCCGGATGTAAGTGCTATGGCATCTGACTAGCTTTATCCCCAGAAGTAAGCATGAGAAAACAAGTCGAATAATTATTCCATAGTTTTCTGTAGACTCCATAACTTTGCCGTACGGCCTTGTTTTGCAGAAGCAGGAAGACAAATAGAATTGCTTGCAGCAGTCGTTGTGATATACAAAACTATATCAAAATAACTTTTGATCCTCATGTGTATCGTGTAACTAGTGAACTTATATTCAATTTCTATCCGATCTCCACTTGCACCGCCATCATCTCTTTTGGAAGTTGAATGCTTTGGTTGAGAAGGCGAAGATGAATCCGGAGAGGAGGACAATCCGACCAGCACGATCGCGACCACTCCCAAGAAGTCATGCCTGAACCCAAAATAACTCCTCACAAACTCTTTGACTGTCTCGCCACTGTCAAGCACGTCCTTAACATCTCCAAACTGCGAGGCCACCAGTCCGTACAATGTCCAAAAAATTGGACATGCCCAGGAATACCACCTCCACCAGACAGGTATTCTCTGTTAAAACAAAAGTATGAGTCCTCATCAGTCATGCTTTTCATTTAAGTCTTTTTTTTTCTTTTATTGTTTTTTTCACTTTGGTTTCAGTGAAGATATCGATGAACTTACTGTATGCGGCACAATGAATCCCGAGAATAGGTTCCAAATTGCAAAGAATGCTGAAGCGATTATGGTGGCTATGTTGTGGTTGGGCGTCACTGCCACGCTCATCATTCCATAGAGAGTGAAGAATAACAAGGTGAAGAACATACAGAAGATGTACCAAAAGAACTTGCTGGCTGTCCATTCGAACCCGATCATTGCATAGACGATCACTCCATAAATGACAGTTTGGATGAAGATGTAGGGAATCTCGATGATAACCTGTGCGAAACAATATTTTCAAATAACATGATGGTTTCGCGCAAGACTCTTTAGGGTGCTCCATGGAGTCATTTCCTATTTTCCAATGAACGACCTTAGTTATGTAAGTGAGACTAAACCTTACATGTGCAAAGGCATAGGGCAGAGCAGAATACATTCCAGCCGCTCTCTCTCTATAGAAGACGGTCCTCTCAATAGCCACAACGGGTTGAACCGACTTTGTATTTTGAAATCCAATGAAAATGACAGCCGAGTACATTGAGCCCATGGCATTGAAGAGATCTTGCCGATTTCTCCTGCAAGTCCCAAAGTTTTGAGCAAATGATGTCTGTAACTGAGCCATTGTACTTCTTTTCCTGAGTCCAATTTCTGTGTGTTTCACAACCAGAAAAGAGTAGGGACTTATGTATTTATGCATATGAAATTCTATCCATTACCTTTTAGAGCCGAGGTTCCAAAATATCGTGCCGAACATCAGGGCTATGAAAGTTGTGAATAGAAGTCTCACGGCTGTGTATGCCTGGTTGCGCTCATACGACCAGTGTTGTTTCCACAGGCAAGCCATACACTGGGTGAAGAATGATTGTGAATATTGCGTTGGGAAATGGAGATCTTTCGAACCCGGTGGAGGCGTACTCAGTTTGTTGATCAGAGCTTTGTTTCTCCTGAATTAATCATTGGAGAAAGACACGGTAAAAGATCTGCTACTACGCTTCCATGCTCTTTTCTTTTCAACCTTCAATTTTATATAATTTCTTTAATGTTATCGAGCCGAAACACGAAAATGTTTCTGCTTCTGGTGAAGTAACAACTTACCTAAATAGATCTGAACTCCTGTACACTTCGGTTCTTGAGCAGCTGTTGTCACCTCCAACATCCAAGTCGCCGGATTGTATCCATCTTTAATTTTCGGAACTCCGTTAATTCCCTTTGATTGAATGCATAAAAATGTTAGCGTTTAAAGCTCAATGTAATGTAAACTCATAAGCAGTAAGCTCACCTCAAAGTAGTTGATCAGATGCAAGGAATGCTGGCCTATTGGACCGACATAGATCTCCTCTCCCCCTTTTTTCAGAAGAAACAGCTGCATATTAATAAGGGATATATCTCAGATACTTAGTTGTGTGCAAAGACAAAAGCAAACAGATTTTCTTGTCCCTCATGAGAATTTGTGTCAAACCTCATCAAAAGCATCAAATATGTCAATGCTCGGCTGGTGGATGGTGCAAACAACAGTTCGCCCTGTGTCAACTGTGTTTCTAACGGTTCTCATTACTATAGCAGCTGCCCTGGCATCAAGGCCAGAGGTAGGCTCATCCATGAATATGATTGACGGGTTGGCTACGAGCTCCACTGCAATCGTCAGCCTTTTCCTTTGCTCGGTGGAGAGGCCATTCACACCAGTCAACCCAACGAGCGCTTCTCGTAACGGGGTAAGCTCTATGAGCTCCATGACTTCTTCAATGAACATCTGCCAGATGTTAAATCCAAAATTTCGACTTAGCACTCTATTGCTGGGAGGGACTCGAAGGCAGCGACATTTATACGCTGTCTAAATTGGTTGTGAGCGGTGGTTATCCTTTGAGAGATGCCAAAAATTCTTTCGATCTATGTGGTGAACAATGTAAACTATGAGAAAAATTCCACTTGGTATAGCTTTTCGAGAAAACCTGAACTGTCTTCTAGAAAATTTGTAATGTATCTTTTTCTACCGACAAAAAATGTAGAATTCACCTAAGATGCCAGGTGATGTAAAACTAATGGATCAAGTAATATATCTACCTTCCTATTCTTAGAATCCACTTCAGGAGGTAACCGAAGCCATGCAGAATACACCAATGATTCGTAAACTGTGACGTGAGGAGAGTGGATATCGGTTTGTTCACAGTATCCTGATATGCGAGCGAATGTTTCTTGCTTCTTTGGGTACCCAGATATCATGATCGTCCCGTTGATGTATCCACCTGTTTTCCTTCCAGCCAACACGTCCATTAGAGTGGTCTTTCCAGCACCACTGACACCCATTAAAGCTGTCAATACTCCTGGCCTGAAAGCACCACTTACACCCTTTAGAAGTTCCAGCCGATCTTCAGGAATACCTTGAGCTTTCATTTCCTGCAAATGCAAGTTCATAAAAGTGATGTTCAGCACATATAAAAGTTCTAAGCCTCAGTTCAATTGTCAGAACCAAAACATCTTCCGAGCAAACAATACCCGGGGCATGTCTATGGTGTATCTGATATCATCGAAAGCAATAGAAAGTGGCTCGAAAGGAAGAACCATTCCCCGTTTCCTATTCAGGTCCGAATCCTTGATTCCTTCAACTCTCGTAGACAATTTTCTATGTGTGACGCTTCTTTGGGGCCCACTCTCGTTTTCTGTATTATCACGTTAGTGATTCCTTTAGCATAAGTTCTACTAGACAGGCAAAAAGTACAAGATGTGTTGGTTCTGTGGCTCACCAGATGAACTCCTCCGGCTCCTTGACGATAGCTCAATAACCTCACCATTCTTGCTTGCGATTTTCTCTGCCAGAGTCTCTTTGGATAGTACAGCTTGAGGCTTCCCGATTGCTGCAGCAAAATGAAAGTCGTTCAACAAAATGGTACACTGAATCCCCCAAAAGTAAAAGCCTTGTGAGAGACTTACGGTTAAGATATTTCAAGGCTACAGTGAACAGGAAATTGAACAGAAAAATGTATCCAATTGATGCTCCTACTCCTATCCAATACCAACGCGCTTCAGGAAAAATTCCGTGGGATTTCAGGACCGAGACTCCTAAAGGTTCTGTGGAGTTAGGAGGAATCTGTGTCACAAAAGATCTGAAGCTTCAGCGGCTGACACTCCGAAAGTTTATTCAAACTTTATTAATTCTTTGTATAGTCTTTAATGAAAGTTTTGTAAGAAGGTGCTTACATGTCTCCACTGCTTTCCAAGAAATTCGTTTACAGAGATTGCGTTCTGTCCATACATCATTGGGGAGATCCAATAACCCCATATCCACCACGGCTTAACATCATCTGGCTTCAAATTATGTCACATCAGGAAATTGCATATGTGATTGCAAATCAAAAGAATAGTTTTTTAGACAATCGGTTGACCTCTTGATATGATGAATCCGCCCAAGACCATAAAAGCAAGTAATCCAAATGATCCAAAAGTATTTGCCACTATCACATTCCTTCCTAATGCCGCAATGAGTCGAAATAATCCAGACGCCATCTGATGTAGACATAGTAGCAGAAAATACTGTTTGAAGAACCTGGTAGCAAAGAGTTTATCAGGGTGTGAATCATTGGATCAAAGTCTGAAATTCTAAATAACTGTAATTTGATCAACCTTCCAGCATAAGGGTCATAGCCTATGACATAGTAAGTCATGATCACCCAAATAGCAACTTCTACTATAGTGATTGGAATCTTCAGGATCCATGTGGGCAGCGAATATGCCCACACAGGAAAGAAGAGGAGGTCTCTCTGCTTGTAGAAGACTGGGAGCTTCATGATGGTCATGGCAAGCTCCGAGAATCCATTAAGCATTATAATGATCACAGTGAAGAAGAGAGCGCCAAAATAAATCCCACCGTCTATCACAGTATCTTGGTGCATCTCAGTCCGTAGGAACACCGTCATTGTTATGAAAGCCATAAGGGTAAGCTGATATGCATCCAGAAAAGGAAGTGTTGGGACATTACAAATGGTATTGACAGATCAAATGCATTACTTAGTCAGGATTGCAGACCAATATAGGCAAACCAGTATTTCAACTTACTCACCTGGAACATTTTGAAAAAATAGACAAATGAATTTCTCTTCATCAGCAAAAGTTCCCTTGAAATGCAAGCTCTCAAGAGTTCTTTCTGGCTCACCCCATACTTCTTAGTTGTTAAAGCAGCCGGAAGGCCTTTTGACTTGTCGAATGGGATCACAAGCTGATCGCCTAGTTTCTGACCAATGTGGAATGACTGAAATGCTTCGGAAAATTCCTTGACTGTTACAAACCTATAAGGTGTGTCCTTATTCGCCCAATACTGCTCTTGATCTTTCCTTGAAGTCACCTTCAGATGATATTACAAAAGATAGAATTAATGAGTCAATTGTTTCTTATAGCGCCAAAAAATATAAATGTGAACGTAATTTGGAATATTACTTCTTGCAAGAAATCAGCTACTCCTTTCCTTTCAGGACATTTAAAACCCATGTGTCTGAAAAACTCGAGCACGTTTTCTCGGGGACCTTGGTAAACAATTTGCCCATCTGAGACAAGGATGATATCGTCAAACAGGTCATAAGTTTCCGGCGCAGGCTGGAGGAGGGATATTAGAGCGGTTCCATTGAGGATGTGTATGGACTGTCTGAGTGAGTTCACTATTTGGAATGTTGTCGAACAATCCAAACCAGTCGATATTTCGTCCATAAAGAGTGCTTTGGCTGGTCCGACTAGCATCTCCCCTGTTTCGTGTCAACACAAATTGAAGAAAAGCAACCTAACTTGATAGAAAAGGGATTGCAATCATCTAAAAACACTGGATACCAAAGTGGCCTTCTGGGTCTTACCTGTTGTGACTCGTTTCTTTTGTCCCCCAGAGATGCCTCGTATCATTTCATCTCCCACTATCGTGTCGGCACAGATTTCAAGTCCTAGTATCTAAAATTAAGCATTGCGAAAAGAACAGAAATTTAAACTCTTCCTTGTGGCAAAAAAAGGGATGGACTAATGGTGTTTAAATTTTCTTGGCTATACCTTGATTATATAATCGACGACAACATTAGTCTCCTGTCCTTCCAGTGCTGCTGCCTGTAGAAGATTAAGATCAATAGAAGCCCTTACAGGAATTAATTAATGTTTTTGACCATTTGGTAAAAAGAATGTATAAAAATCTGCAATCAGAAAGCAGTTTGACCATTCATTAGTCCTGATCTCATCTCTCACCTTCATAAAGATATCTATGTCAGGATCAGGTTTGATGTTTGCCTCCTTCTCTCTCCTTAATAACTCTGCTAGCATATCTGAAAAAAATATCAGCGTTATACCTCTTAATCCTAGCTTTTTTTGAGATATCAGCCTTACAATCATGGTAACGAAGAAAAATAGCGCAAACTTACCATAATGGGGTCCGACACCTTGACACCTGGCTGAGAAAGCCAAAGTTTCCCTAACAGTCATTTCTCCTATATGGAGATCATATTGACTTATATAAGCTGATGTCCTCTGCGGTACAAATTCTTCCATCCCTTGTCCATTGTACGTGACTCTTCCTGAAAACTATGATTGACAAGCTCTTTGACTTTTACGCTTAAGGATTTCACTACTATAGTAAGACTGCTCTTAAAGTACGCTCTTTAAGCTTACCTTCAAATCTCTGCCGAGCTTCCCTGCTAATGCTAGAAGTAATGTGGTCTTTCCAGAGCCTGGAGGCCCCAGAAGTAATGTCATTCTGCAAAAGAAAAATAAAAATTGGGTCAACAATATCAGAACTCACTTCTTGAGCATTGTATGCTGGTAAAATAAGTAGAAACTCTCTCTCTTCTTACCTGCGAGGCTTGATGATTCCGCTGACATCATTGAGGATTGGTAATGGCTTCTTTCTACTAGGAAGGATGTGAAAATAGTTGAGAAACCCCTGTTGACATTGATTAATATGGGACGGTTTTCAGTCTGTTTGAGCAGGATTCAAGAGGTAGATATAATGAATTGACTGTTACATTACCTCAAGCATGTTCACAGAGAAATTTAAAATTGTGGGTAGAGCTCGACTTCCAACATAAGCTTCGGCCTCGACATTTAGATGCTCGAATCGGACTTCAATCGTTGGAAAATCCAGTCCAACTCTGTTTATAGTACAGAAGGGCAAACTCAGACCTCGTCAAGATTTATAATGAAACTTTCTGCTCGGAGAAGAAAATACCATTTCCCAGATGAAGTTTCTCTCTCTTAATTAAAAAAAAATATATATTCTACTTACTTTGACATGCTCTTAAAGATTATGGCAGTGACCAACTAAATGAATATCTGAAGTGCTTATTAGAAGTCATCAGCATGTACCTCTCAATCCTCTGCTTCAGCTTTAACAAGAACTTCTCATTGTCTTCCTCATCTGTCTTCAGCAACCTCTCCAACAAGTTCCTCCTCTCCATCAAATCAAGATTCTCGACATCGACTTCTCTTATCTGGCCTTCTTCGTCTGCAAAAATGCTCCGCCGAACATGCAGGTAAGTCGGAAGCTTTTCGATTGCAGCCCATCTCAGAGCCTCCTCATCATCCTCATTCCGGCTAGACCTTGAGAAGATCTCCTTCCCACTATTCCTCCATTTGTCCGAGCTGCTCAAACGTGCATTGCTCAGTCTTGCACTGCTTATTCTAAATGCATCATCAGTTTCCATAATCACCCACTAAAAGCTAAACAAATGCTTCACCGAATTGTAATTTTCATGCAAGATGGCCTTTGTCCATGAAAATGTGCATGAAAAAGGGTCATGGGTCAAGAAAGTTTGAACCTCTTTTAGATTCCTTTTGAAAGCTTCTGAGAATAGTTAAACAAGAGGGAATTACATTTGGTGTGTATATATAGCCTGAGAAGAAGAAGAAGATGCCAAGAGGGGGTCAATAATTTTTTTTTTCTTCGGAAATAGTCTTGATGCACGTGGGTTTGAGACAATTGCATATATCATACGAGGAAGGAAACAGGTTGAAGCATGCTCTGGCAGGACTATTTCTAAAAGATAATTGACTTTAGAAATGAATGGAAGTGGTAAGGAGAAGGTGGATGATTACATGTATGGTAGCATTTTATTATCAATCCTGCCGGTGAGGGACATCGGAATTAGGCTGGGACGGACATGGGATTTAGGTTGGGACGAGAAAAACTTTTTATGCATAAAAGCTTAAAAATTACGTGCGTGAAAAATTTTTGTGAGGGAAATTTTAGTGCACATTTCTGTTGATGACGGGCGAAGGTGGTGCAATCGCCACAACCATTTCTTGGTCACTTATTCAATGAGGCAATGCAATAGTATTGCAATATTCATCTTGCAGAAAGTGACTTTCCAGTTTGAAACGTAATGCAGCATGTATGATAGGAAAAATAACATATGATGATCATCTTTGTCAAATTAGTAATCAAGAGTGCCCGTAGATATCCGGCAGTCATTAGCTACTCCTTTCACATCACACTTCTTGCATCTTTTAGTGACAATAAATTTTGGCATAATCGTTAGTATTCCTCAGAAACCTTAAAACATTGAGATGACTTCTGCATGTTGAGGCACCGTATACTCAGGAAATTTTATGGATTTTCAGAATCCACGTGATACAACCGTTTTTGCAGTCAAAAACTAGTTTGTGCATGTGTTGAAAGTGTTCGGTGATTTGAACGCAGATCAATTTATATTGCATTATTGGGGACTAGCCGTACTTTCGCCTTGGAATAGTAGTTTTTCCGGCTACCGAGGAGGGAAGGAATTGAATAGAGATAACAAAAGATTCTTCAACGCAAAGCGTGCTCGAGGAGCACGGAGTACTTATTGCTACCTAACGGATCTTGCTTGCAAATCTAGTAGCTAGGAAGTCTTATTCTAACCCCTAAAGAAGTCAGTCAACCCTAATTAGTTTTATATACGGTGCCTATTTAAATTAATACGCACGTTGGTAACAACCAAAACCGGTATTTTTGTATTGGAGTTTCATCTTAAAGGTCAAATGAGGTACCTGGCACATGCAACCATTCTTTCTGTACAAGAAAACTCACTTGTTGCTCATGTGTTTGCTGTATACACAGTGAATTCATTATTTTAAGAGTAAAAAGGGTGGGATGAGGCGACTAACGCCTGAGACCCTCTTTCAGGAACTACGGGAGTTCTAACCTGAGAAAGTGTATTAGGTTTGAGTCATGACTATTGTTCATTTTGAGTGAATCCGTTACTGCCACCCCACCGCGGTTCCAATTCCACGGGTCCAGAGCTCAATCTTTTAGTATAAATGCTTTTGAATGATTCGCTCCCCTCTAACGATTATCGTGTTTCTGTGGATTATAATCTTCCTTCTAAAACAGACTAATGCAGCTCGGTTAGTCCATAGAAAACCTATAACTGTAATTTTTGACTTAGTCCAAAGAGTGAGTTTCACTACGATTAAAAAAGAAGAAAAAGAAGGAGAGAGTTGAAAAGTCAAAGAAGGAAAAAAAAATGGAAAGGGAAGGGATATAGAAAGGGGAAAGAAGGGGTGCTCGGAAGGCCAAGAATCGCACCACCTGAAACAAAAGGAAAGAGAAAAAGAAAGAGAGAAGAGGGAAGATAAAGGAAGAAAGGAAAGGTGATTCGGCGTTATATTGCATTGCCCAATAAGAGCTCACATCCTTCGTTCATCCGATTAGAGTAGATTTTGGGATTAGGGTTTAAATCCGAAATTATGTGAAATTTGAATAATGAAGTTCGATTTTTGAGTTGTCAAGCTATAAAATTTCTTGAAAATGGTGGTTTATGGCATCGTGGAGCCATAGGCTATGTTGTGAGTCATTTTTAAGTAACGGTTTAGTTGGAGTAAAATTTTAGGATTTTGCCTTTAAGTTTCACGTTGTGAACGGCTTGAATAATTGTTTCAGGCAAGTCATTTATTAGTGTGTGGAAATTGTTTTATTAGCATTTAGAAGTAATTAAGCCATTTCATAGTTGAGGTAGTGTTTTCCTTGGTTTTAACGTTGATTCTCGTTTAATTACTAGGATTATGAGATCGTTGGCTTGTTCTTTAGTTTTGGGCATTCCAGGTGAGTTATGCTATCTCTTCTATGAATTTGTAAACTTATGTCTTGATAGCGATAAAGATTTGATTATCACACAAGTTATTAAAGCATGTTCATTGCATAAAAATTTGGATTGGGCAATTATTATATTTTAATATATGAGAATGGTTTTATGAAAGATATTGTGAAATGATACATACGTATTACTTTGCAAACTGATATATGGAATGAGTTCTAAAATGATTTGAGAAAGGTGTTATGAAAGACACTTCGTTGTGAATGTGGTTTGTGAAAGGAATTTTGAAATATTTTGAGAAATGTCCTGTGAAATGTATTCAGTTTGATGAACGGAATGAAGAAAGATTATAAATTTTGTTTGTGAAATCAATTACTGATATTGATTGTGGATTTGATTTTTGATTGTTGGTATTGGAGGATATGGGTTTGGTAGTCACTATTGTTGTGAGCCCATTGAAGGACTTATGGGTATGCAAACTGAATTTAGAATATCCTTTTAGGTCGAGTCATCGGCTTTCTAAGTGAAAAGGAGAGAATTTTGGTCGTTTTGTCATTAGGCATTGTGTCGTGACGATGGTTTGATATTGAACAAAAGATTAGTTGATGAGTGGACCATTAATATGTGGTTTGATATGAGATGGATCAATGGGATGGACCATTGGCATGCGATTTTGATGATATTGATTGATGGACTTGACCAATGATGTTTATGATAATTTAAAAGAATATTTTTTGAATTGTATAAAACTTTTTGAAATGAAATGACTCGTACAATGTTTACGATTATATATATGTATATATAAGAGTATGGAGAGCATTATGAAACTCATAATTCCAACTCTTTATATATGTATATATATTTATATACATATACATATATACACACATATGTATATACATATATAGTGACTGCTCGTTCTGCTTAGGAAATATATGTACCACTCACTGAGTTGTGGTTGCTCTGCTCACCCCTCTTTTTCCCAATCTTTTCAAGTTCCTTGGTTACTAACCATTAAAGTGAGAGTGTTATCGTGGGGGCTTGGATTTTGGCGATTTAAGGCTATGTTCTTCAAGTGGAAAGACGACCGTCTCACCCCCATCCCTATACGATTCGGGGTGTGACAACAACTAAGTTTGTCATTGAATGCTTGACCCTATTTGAATATTTTGTTTGTACTTCATTAGGTAAAAATGAAGATGTCGGATATCTGTGATAATCCAATCTCGGGTTATGGAATCGTGAGTTTGAGTTTCTTCCAGTGATTCACTCAAGAAAATGTGCAGGCATCGTTTTCCTACAAGCATGGATTGTTGTGATGAGATTTATACTCTCCATTGCTTGTAATTGAGAGTGATGTAATAGGGAGGTACGATAAGCTAATTATATGGAATCTTTGACTCGATGTAATCATAATGACCCGATTTTCTATTGAAATTGTACTCGGTACCCGTAATTAAAACCTTGCAATTTTTATGACAACCGAATGTCGCCTATGAGTCGGAGATGCACAAACATGGATCGAAAATTATCGACCACGGGTCAAACGTGCTAACATCCCTAAAAGCTACCCGGTAGGTTAGGTCGCGCTAAAATCGTGTGCGGTCGATTTTAATCATGAAATTGAATTCGATTTCGAGAATCGAACGTTCGAGCGTGTCACGATTTATTTTTAGGATCTCATCTCATCTTTCAGGAAATTTCCGTTGAGCCCAGAAATTGGTGGAAAAATCAAATTCGGCTAAAAGAATTAAAGGAAATTTGTATGGGCTACATTTAGGGGACTTTTGGCCACAAATTTGGTTTGTTTTGTGAAGCAATGGGAGAAAAATTGCCATTGGAGGATCCCTTGACATTGTGGGCTGAGGACTTTTGGGGTTAAGCACTTGAGTAGTATGATATTTCTCTTGCTTCTTCATTGGTTGCTGTCTTGACTTTCCCTCCCCTCTCTTCTTCTCCCTTTCCCTCTCCCTTTGTGCGTGCGTGACCCCCCCAGCTGAACCACTGCTGTAGCTTCTTCTTCTTCCTTTCACTTTCTTCATTCTCCATTTCCACCTGCCTTGCTGCCGCCACACCATCTCGCATCATCTTCGCCGCCGCATGCACCGCTCGATCACCCAGCCCGCGCCTAACTGTCCAACTCGCACTGACCGTCCAACCCGCACCACCTCATGTCCACTGTCTCCGTCCATCTAGTTCGCCGTCCCCTGACCGTCACAGCCGTTGTCCTGACTTCCTCACCGCCGTCCAGCTGGTCCGTTCCAGCCAACAGCCACGGATAGCGACCAACCCCTCATCCAACCGCCGTCCCCACGCTCGCTAGCTGCCGTTCGCCCAACTCCAACCAACCAGCCAGCCCTCCTGAGCCTTCAAACAAAACCAAATCTTAGCTTGGGTTGAGACTTGTTGAGCCATTTTCAGCCCTGGTTGGATCTTCGTTGGTGGCGCCGTAGTCACGGGATCTCACCGCCTTCGCGCCTCTGTCGCCGTGAACCCGTCACCACCCTAATCTTGGATTAGGAAGTTAATTACACTTATGTGATTAGTTTAGTCTTAATTAGGATTAAGGTTAATTTAGTTATTGTAACTAGTTAGTTAGTTAGTTTAGTTAGATGAACTAGATAGTTAAATTAGTTTGGTTAGGGATTCGTTTGGTTAGGATTATCTACCATAGGTTAGTTAGTTAACTAGGGTTAGCTTGGTTAACTGTGGTTAGTTAACCAGGGTTAGTTTATTTAATCGTGGTTAATTTAATTTAATTAAAATAATTTATTTTTTTGAGATTTATTTAATTAATTTTTATTAGCGTAAGTTGTGACAGGATAACCGTTTATCAGAATTTTACACCGATCGTCATGGTTGAAGTTATTTGTGAAATTGATTGTTAATTTGTGCAATTGAGTGCTTGATTATCGTTGTGAATTATTATTGCAAAATATGATTTTATGGTATTTAATTAGAAAAATACCGGATGTCGGTTTTTGACGCCAAAAAATTATATAGTATATAAAATCGTGGAATTTTGAAATGAAAGTGTACCATGCTTATTGGTTCGATTCAAATGCGTGACCACGCACGATTATTTTACTAAGATGATTTTTAATACGAAGAAAATTGGCCAAGTCCATTATTTGAAATTGAGTTATTTGAGTGCAAAGCACAGTATTCTTGGCCAAGTATGGATGTGTGTGTGATCACTATTGGAACCTGTCAACCAACGGAGTTGGGGAGGCGATGCCTGATTAAGTTCGGATGCCTATATCAATGGATGCCGATCATAGTGGAGGCTGGGCCGATACTCATGTGTGGAATGTCGTCTAGATGTAGACGTTGCCGTGCCCGATAGAGCGGGACGACACCTGGTTATGCCGGATGACCGCCGACTGTTGAGTTGGCTGTGGCCGATAGGTCGTAAATAACTAGGACACGCCTGAGTGGTTGAGATAGCCGCGTTTGATTGTGGGACAAAATTTTGTGGCACGGAATGGGACGTGTCATAACGGTTTGGCCTTATAATCGGGACCCCTATGATTGTTTGAAAGATGAATTGATGTGTTCCAGTTATGAAATATGTTCGTTGTATTTATACGATATGTGTGATGAGCTAATGTGCAGGAGCGCATCAAGGCGAGGTAAGTCCTATATGGTGCACGTTTAAGACTGCTTCTGAGTGAATTCTCGTCCTAATTGGGCTTTAGGGTTTTGACTCATTGAGATTTATCTCACCCCGTCGTGGTTTAAATATTTTCAGGTCCTTAGTATGGAGAATCATCCCATTCGTTTTGAGGTACCGAAGGAGATAGACTATAAGCCCTCCTATTTCCCTATTCTCGGGACCAATTTGACCCGTGAGTAAGTTGAGACCACTATTTGGGTCGATGAGGGTCTCCGTCACTAGATACCCTATCGTTTCAGAGTGTGGTTCATTAACTATCCTAACGGGGTTTGGGAGGGTCCCATGCGGGGTTTGGACGGGTCTCCCGTCGAGATCGGGAGTGATAAATAGGGCACGCTATGAACATCGACATCCCAGATGGTGTCGTGGAGGATTCGGAGTCCGAGGCTGAGGGGCCAATAGTGTAAGTTGGCTGGTAGTCTCTTTTTGAGTCAGACTTCTGTTTATAGACTTGTAGGGCTAACCTGATATGTATATAAAATGTGTTTTATGAAAAAGGCGTTAGCATGCTTTTACTATCACATGTGTTTGTTTGTTGATTGGGTAATTATGAGTTCGCTTCCGCATGTGCATAAAAAGAAAGGGTCGGCGACACGTCCTGGGAACGTCGCAATTTGATCGATCGCCGAGGGATGTGTGCGTGCCTGGAGTGTCACGCCCGATCCTCGAGTACGCGCCCATCCCTCACCTGGTCGATTAATAGCGACATCACAGGACGTATCGCCGACCCATTCATTTTAATACGCATGCGGAAGCATATAGATAATCCACGTACAATAAACCAATGTGATAGGAAAGTAGAACCAATTTTTCAAATAAACACACAGTCTATATACAAAGGTTCACAAAAGGAATCGGCTCCCTACAAAAGAGGATCGTCCTACGACTAGCTAGCCAGACAAGATCGCCGATTCTTCAAGCTTCGCCTCTTAAACTCCGGGGCTTTCAGTCCTTCGCCAACACCACCTAAGGACTTGAAATGGTTATTCAATAAACAGTGAGATAATGTCTAAGCAAGTTCTACCCCCAAGACTTGATTAGGAAGCCAATTACGCCCTAAAGGCTACCTAAACACAACACGAGTTAGAGGACTTACCTTTGCCTCGCTTCTTGCAAGTCAGTCAATTCATAAATACTGACTATCACATCATCTAATCAATCAGATAGACTCAGTCGATTACATGTCATCGAGACCATCACATGGTCTCCTTGATTATTCATTCTCAACTCTTAGCCACGGCCTAACAAGCACAACTTAGATTAAGTGGTCATCACAGCCCCACTAGCAACGTTTTAATATTTGGTGGTTATCACGGCCCCACTTGGCAATTTCTTTAATATGAAGTGGCATCATGGCCCCACTTGGCAATTTTCAATGTTTGGTGAGTTTTAGTGGTATCACGGCCTCACTCGGCAATTTTCTAGACTTAGTGGTATCCTGGCCCCACTCTGCAATATTTCTAGACTTAGTGGTATCACGGCCCCACTTGGAAATTCTTAGGTTTGGTGAGTTTTAGTGGTATCATGGCCCCACTCGGCAAATTTTAGATTTATTCCCAATTAATCAATTTTTGGGATAAATTCTCATGATTACCAATACCCTCATTCTCACAACCCGGTACTCAAATAAATAAACAGAGAGCACCACTGAAATCAGCACGAAGTACCGGTCATCAGCCATCCCGGTTGAATTTTCAGAAAATAAATAAATAAATTAAATAATTACGAAAAATAATAAATAAACGCAATAAATCCAACTTAGGCCCGTTATAGCCTAATTAGAAGCCGAGACAAGCCCGGAAAATTACCGAACTACTCTAGATAAACTCTAGAGCTTCTCACAAATCAATCATATATTAGAGGTGCAATTTCCAGCAATCAAGGCCTCAAGGACCATTACAAACTCATAACCGGTTCTTACCGGTAGAATAGGACCACTCGCACGTTTCTAAACTTAAATCCAAAAACCCAATCAAACGAGTTCGGAAAATTCCCAAATTGAATATGTTATGATGACACATAAAAGAACATTTTTCATGAAGATACCTTAACCCAGATCCTTATATATTTGACCCAGTAAATCGTTCAATCCAGCACAAAAAACTGGATCGGTTTCCAGAAAGTTTATTTTCCAAAATCAGTTTGGTCCGAGGTTCAAAATATGTCCATTTGATCTGAAATTTGACTATGTTAAACTAAAAGATTTAAAAAACAACTTTTGTGAAGAAACCATTTTGAAATTCAAACCCCTAAGAGTTGATAAAAACCCCTAGAATCCTAAAAGGTCACCAATTCTAGCGAAAACTGAGGCTCTGTTTGAAAATAACGGAGCCAATATCTCCTTCTTTTAAGCCCCTAAAAATCTTGAGAAAAATATATGTTGTAGCTGAGGATGTCTAAAACATTTCTTAAGAGACATTAACCTCAAATTCGTAACCTATTTTGATCCAAAAAATTGGCAAACGGCAAGGGTCCAGAAACCAAAACTGCAGGAACTCTACTGGATTCAACTAATCCATAATCAATGGTACAAATCTCACTAATTAAGTTACATTAATCTATTCTAAGACTAATCTAACCATCCTAGCTTATCACTAATCGATACTTAAGCTAACATAAACAACTCTTAAGCATAATTAACATTCTAAGTAAGGCTTAGTGAGTTAAACTCACTTGTTTTGCGAGCTGGTTAGTTCAAATCGACGGGAACACGACGGGGAACGATTCTTCTCAAAGCGGGCCTAGGTTTCGAGGCTCGGAACCACCTCAAAATGGGCCCGAGGGTTGCTGGAAAACCCATTAACAAACTCTATGTTTGCTGTTGCAAAAGAAAGGAAACAAGGTTGGTTGAGGCGAGAATTGATCGAGAAAGGTGGAAAAGGCCAAACCGAGCCTTGACGGGCACTCATGGGGGTCGGAGGCGAGCCAAACGACTCCGGCACGGGCTGAGGGAGCTGCTGGAATGGCGAGGATAGCACGGCAGACGGAGGGCGCGCGAGCAGCGATGGGCAAGCGCGGTGGCGCGGGTGGCGTTTCGGCGGCGCCGTGCGCTGTGGCGGCGTGCGGGGGCTGCTCCGGTGATCTCTAGCTTCTGCTGGTTGGCGAAAATAGAGGAGAGGGGGAGGATGGCTGGCCGACTTGGAGAGGAAGGAAGAGAGGGCAAGAGTGGGCCACCATGGCAAATTTTTCTATTCAATTGTCCCCTTTGACTCATCCATGGCCGAGCATAGTTCCTTGGGCCTCAATGAGCCACCAAGGCCCTCATCTAGAAGCCTAAGATGGTCTTGAGGATGGTGGGGGCATACGAATTTGTTACAAATCTCTCTCAATTGGTTTAGTTTCTTTCTTAATTCATTCCCATTTGGCTTCAATAAATTCAATCGGCACCTCAATTATCAAATTGATATTTTTCCTCACCAATTGATCCATCTTGCATCCCACTTATGCGATAAAAAATGGTCCCGGCCTTTTTTTGAACAAAAATGGTCCTAGGACGACTTTTTCCCAAAAAGTCTCGGGTTACAGAAAAATCTTTTGGGACTGAGTCGACGTTCCTAGAATTTATTGTGACATGACAAAACCCTCAATTTCTGAAATCGGATTCAAATTCGTGGTTAATTTCACTCTGGCGTGTTTTTAGCGTGACTTAGGCTATCGGGCAGCTTTTAGAACTTTTTAGGGCAAATGACTCGTGGTCGATTTTCTTCAAGCCACAATAAACCTTTTCGACATATTGACGACTCTCGGTTGTCATGAAAATTTTGAGGTTTCAAATACGGACACAAGGTACCAAAATGATAGAAATATCAAACTAGTGCCGATCGATGAGAATTTTGTAATTTAGTGGGATTACCCACGTTTAACCACTCATTTCAGTCAAACCGACCTATTTTTGATCTCAAATCGATTTATATCTGTGCCGTAATGATCTCGGCAAATGAACACGATCGAACAGTCGATTTCTGATAGAATTCTCAAGGCTATTTGCCTTAAAATTCTTAATGGCTTTCCTATATAGTCTAGTTATCTCAAGAGTGATCAGCTCTAAGAACAGCCCTATAGGCGCGTCAATGAAATGCCCGATTTATTAAGTAGAAAATAGGACTGAAAATTTGGGATGTCACATGGAGTTCGGGGCGTGACACATAATATAAGGGTGAAACAAGATGAAAACCTTGTGACTCGATTTCTCTTTCTTGCTTTTACTCTCTATTTCATTGTGTTTTTGTGTCGAATCCCAACATGTACAATATATATGTTTGTGTTGATGGCTTTATTCATGATTATGGACTCACTAACATGGTAGATGGGAAAATGCATTTGAAGGGTTATGACCTTCTCTACTTTCTATTTAAAAGACTTTCATGTTGGGAGGCATTAACTGAAGTTGTGTTCGCTGCTAAGTGATCTCCTTATATTTAGTTTTGCATCAAAATTTCTTAATGTGTTGATTGCATGGTCGTTTGTTTCATTGTTGATGTCAATCTATTTATTATTTTCCAACTTGGATGATAACTACCCATAAAGGCCAACCATAGACAATAACTCCTGTCTAAACACAGCTCACTACTTTCACTATTCTGAGCTCTCCATGTTGACCTTCAAGCGAATAAGTTACATGCTAACAACAATCTTTCTCTCATATGTGAACCGGCTTTGACACCATTTGTTAGAAGAGCATAGTAGAAACCCAATACCTCACATAGGGAAATTGTCAAGAGAATACCCAAGTCCGAACCCGTTTATATATCCCATTGGATCAACATTTTCAAAACTCTATGTTACTGGCCAACTAAGATATATTGAATACTCCACATCACACCGCACTAGTTGTTCGATGTGAAACTTTTTTTAACACAACTCACATATGCATATGAATACGCTCAATGGCAACTCTCAATATCCCGAAAGCGCGGAGTTGGAACTCCATGCTAATGAATGATTTTTTATTTTTTTATTTTTATGGAGGATCCAGCTACATAAGAATTAGTGGAGAGCCTTCGCCCCTTTTCCCCTTGAGTCTTTGTTATTAAAAATGTTGATTTAAATATACATGGTTGCCCTTCTTCGATCCTTACTACTTAAGGGCAAACTGCTCTTTCAGTCCACTAATTGAATGGGATTCCATGGTTGGGATGATATTGACTTAAGTATGATAGGATTTTGTGGGTTCATTGATAGCTTAATTAAAATACAAGTGACCGTTAGTCGATCTTTCTTGTCCACTATTTATCCATATGAAATTTGTTTATAGAGTTGATGCACAAGAGGAATGTAATCTTGGTTTGTCTTGAAAATTGTGGGGCTGATTTTGCTTTGTGTTTTCATTTGAATGTAAACATGTCTTTTAGTTCTTGACTTGGTGCTTACTATTCATCTTGTTCATTTGTCTTTCCCCATGTGGTATTATTCTGATGAAGGACACGTAGTTTTAGCCAAAAAGATTTTACTTATAACAATGAAGGTGGAAATTAGTGCAATTGAGCGATAGGTTGCTTTGACTCAACTTGGCGCAAGAGTGAAGATGCTCAGACTTGAATCCAAGTGAGTTGCAGAATGACATTTGTTGCAAAAGGCATAGTTGTTGCTCTTGTTGCTCTTTCTCATACAGTCTGCTAAACCTCTAAATATAGCTCTCAGTGGTCTGAGGGTTGATTTAAAGCTTTGTCCAGGAGTAGAACAAACTTTTAGAGGTTTAACGACAATTATGCTAAAGGCATTAATGATCATAATCTGTGACGTTTGTTTAGTACATGATAGTAGATAGCAGATCGTCGCTAGTAGCGAGTACTAAAGATTGTTGAGTTGAGTACTATGTTGTTGTCCATGAGTAGAGCAACTTTCTTAGTACTTTAGTAGCAATTAGGCTAAAGCATAAATGGCCATAGTCTTTGTCTATTCTTTTGTATTTGATAGCGGATGTTGATAGTTGCTAATGTCAGAGATTGTCAAGCAGTACTATGTCGCTGCAGGAGAGCGCTTGAGATGCAGGGGACCATAAACTAATAGGCGCCAAAGAGAGGATGAAAATTGAGGCATTGGGAGGATATATCTATGATGGGTACCTTAATGGACAACTTAATATAGCTCATGCTTTAGGTGACTGGCACATGGAAAGAATGGAATATAAGGGAGGAGGGCCACTCATTATCGAGCTAGAGTTAAGGAGAGTAGATCTGACTAAAGACAATGAATCCAGTTTCTGTGTTATCACACCCAACTCCTAACAAGTATAGTAGAAATGGTATAGCTATCCTCCTACTTGAAAGACATAGTCTCGAACATAAACCAGTATAGACCTGTTATCAATACATACATACATACATACATACATACATACATACATACATACATACATATGATAAAACATTGAGTTGGTTATAGAATTGAAGTTTCTACAACCTCAACAAATACCATTTTAGACATACAACCAAAAGTTCAACTACTAAAACTTCCCCGTTAATATCATTTTTGTCCTACTTGACACTAGCTAAAGAACCTCAAATAAAGAACCTAAAACTTGTATGTACAAAGTCAAATATGAGTTATTTTATTTTGATAGAACTTCACACATATCATAAATTTCAACATGAATTCCAAGACTTTAAATTACTAAAAGGCAAATCATTATTTTTGGCACTCTGTTGAATCATTCAAACTGACAAATTAAATTCATGATTTATCTCATAAATGAGAATACATTTCACAAATCATTTCAAAATTCATCTTATGACCTTTCGAATATCTTTCAAAAACCTTACATCCATAAATAATCAAAAAGTAGCAAATAGCCACAAATAAATTCTTTCATGCTTAATCAAACTTTTATAGTCAAACATAAAAAAGCTTTGTCAAAAGTTTCAAAATCTTTGTCACATCATTTTTTTTGCTTATTGAACCTTGATTTTTTCAAACCTTGATTCAAGAACTTATAGTCAAATAAAAGCTTTTTCAAATAATTTAATGGCCCTAAATTTTGCTGGCCCAAAATCTAGCCGACAACGGACTTAATCAATATGAAACACTGGAGGCTGAGTTACTAATTGGCAATTTCCGAAGATTTCGATAATTTAATATCTCTCAAAGAGAAAATCCAAATCGCAATATGTAAAATCTTACAAGACTAGCTCTTACTATATGATAGCTCAGACTCGATTGGAGCGTCACTTGACAAACTAACATAGCTAGGACTACTATTTCTTTTTACTCCTAGACAAAAAAGAAAAAGAAAAAAAGAACCAACTTGTGAGAGAAAAGACAGTGAGCAACTCTTACTAATCACATGCAAAAAGGTGTATTCTAGTTTCAATTGATGTTTCCCGACCAACCACCGTGATTTTTGTCTCTTCTTTCTCCGTGATGTCCCACTCTTTTCTTCTTTCCATTTTGTTTTATTTTTTCTTTCTTTTCTCTATGTTGTCACAACCTTTCAAAGCTATGTTTCTTTCACATAAAACGATACATTTCTGGAAATTATTTTTTAGAAATTATTTTCCAGAAAATGACAATATTTTTTGATATTTGAAGAAGAACCAAAAATATTGTTTACTATATGGATATGATTTTATTTTATTTTCTTAATTACACATATACTATTTAGGAGCTAGTGACTTGTGCACGATCAGCTAGGAACGAGACATGTCCACTAGGATCTTGGGTTTAGCCTCGATGGACCCCAACTCGGTCAAGGCCACTTGGGTCACGAGCAAGAGCGTAGTCATCGATTCCGCATCCACAGAATCTGAAATTGAGATCTTAGTGCCTTCACTTCTTGGTGCCTTGGCTAGGAACCACAAAGATCGGGCCGAGACCTTGATGCCCGTGCTTGAATCTCCAGCAACCAGGCCTGGATCTACAAAGGTTAAATGCAAGATCCCAGTGACCTAGGTCCCTAGTGCCCAGGCTCAAGTCCAAGTACTCAAGCTATGGTCAATCTATAATATAGGGCCCAATTAGCCCGTGTCTCTTAAAAGCCAAGCCCAAGCTCAATCGTGTTTTTTTCTTTCTTCTTATTAGCGCTCGTGCATCGAAGCAGAAATGGAAAAGAAGAAGCTGAAGGGGAAAGCAAGCAAGAAGGAAAGAAGAAAAGAAGAAAAAGGGAAAAAAATTGTCATGCATAGCTGATCCAGACACCTTGACTAGCCAAATAATTACGAATCGTAATGCATGGTAAGTATTCAAGCCAAATTATTCATCTAGTTGGAGTAATTTTAGAAGTTAGGGCACAAATTTGGAGTTATGTAAATTTTGAACTATGAGGTTCGATTGAGGAGTTTTCGGAGTTGTGATTTTTGTAAAAATAGTAGTCTAGGGCGTTGTGGAGCTGTAGGATATGACGAAACTCAATTTTGAATTATGGTTTGTTTGGAATGGAATTTTGAAGTTTTGTGTGAGTCATGTGTAATAGCAAAAGATAAATATATGCCATAAACAAGCTTCTTCGTAGCTTTTAGGAGTTGACACGTTCACAATTAAACATGGTTTAGTTGAGTCGTTTGTTGAAGTAGTGATTTACTTGGATTTTGATATCGTTTTTTGATTAATTGATAGAAATTTGACTGTGTTGGCTTGAGTAACCATTGTAGGTTGATTTTTGGCTTTTCCACATGAGTGGTGCTACCTCTTTTATGAATTTGTAAACTCACGTTTTGAGAGCTATAGAGATTTGATATATTATAAATTATGAAAGAACATGCTCGTTGTATAAAATTTGGATTACGGGCATTTACTACATTAGGGTATTTGTGAATAGTGTGAGAATTGTTTAGTAGAAATATATACTCTATTTGATAAATAAAGTTAAGAAATGTCATATATTTTGGGTTTGCAAAGTCTTTTTTTTTATACGAAAGCTCTTGCCCTTTGAGTATGCTTTATGGAATTATATATATTGATTTGTGAAATGCTTCATGATTGGCATTTGATTTGATTTGGTATGTAAAACTGATTTATGAGACGAATCTTGAAATGATTTGAGAAATGTTTTACTAAAAATATTTCTGGAAGATGAGTTGAGTTGCAAAAGATTGTGTGATTAATTTGTGAAATGTATTATGATATATGAGATTATTTATGGATTTGATTTCTAATATTAAAGGATGACAATTGGGTGCTCAATATCATTGTAAACTTGGTTGAGGGTTTGTGGGTATGTGTATACGGTGTTAAGATATTCTTGTGGGCCAAGTCACTGTCATTATAGGTGAAGACTTAGCTAATGGGGGAATCTTGGTCATCCTGTCACGGGGCGTTATGTGTGATCATGGTTCGATATTTGAGAACGGGTTGATTAGTGGAGTAGACCATTGATATGTGATTGGAGTTTGGTCAATGGAGTGAATCATTGACATGTGATTGAGATGGACCATCTACATGTGGTTTGACGAGATTAATTAATGTGATAGACCATTAATATGTGAGTTGTTGAGATTGATCAATAGATTGGACCATTAATTATTTATTTTGATATTGCTGAAGAAAAGGGTAAATATGCTATCAATATAGTTATATTGAAGTAATATATAACTTATTTTAATCTTGTAAGTTTGTTATATTTTGAATTGGGTGTAAATGAATAGTGTTTTTGTATCTTAAATGTACATAGTAGATGTTCGATTTGCTTTGAAGAGACACATTATTCACTAAGTTGTGGTTGCTCAACTAATTCCTTCCAATATCTTTTAGGTTTTCCAACTAGCAATGAGTAGTATGAGAGTGACATTGACAAAGAGGACTCTTGGGAGTTATATGTTTGGATATTGCGGCGTCCCGAAATTTGGCCCTTATTTCGAATATATGAAATGGTTATTTCATCGACGCGCTTATAGTTATTTTACTCGGAACTGATCACTCACAAGTTAACTAATCTATTAGGTGAGGCCGTAAATGGTTATAAACGCATGACTAGAGAATTCAATCAAAAATCGACTGCTCGACCATAATAATCAGCAAGGGTCAATACCACACTATTATAAATCAATTAGCGAACGGATATAAGTCGATTCGATGGAAGTATGTAGTCGAATTGTGGATGGTTCCGCATGATTACGATAGTCGCGTCAAACGACAATAAACCGATTTTCTATTGATATTATATTCAGGATATGTAATTGAACCCTTGCAATTACATGACAATCGAGGGTCGTCTACAATTCGAAGATGCACAAACGTGGGTTGAAAATTATTGACCCCGGGTCAAACACGCAAAAACCCCTAAAAGCTACCCGATAGATTAGGTCGTACTAAAGTTGCGTTCGATCGATTTTAACCACGAAATTTAATTCGATTTTGGGTATTGAACTTTCAAGCGTGTCGCAATTTAATTATTGGATGTCATCTCATCTTTCGTCGAATTTTCGACGAGTCCGAAATTTTTCGGAAAAAATGATTTTTGGACAAGAATAAAAGGGAATGAAATTCGGATAAAGAGGCCAAAGTGGATTTTGCTTCCCAAAAGCTTTATTTTTGAGAAATTAGAGTTAAAAAGATAATTGGGAGGGTAAAGATAAGCTTAGAAGACTTTTGAGACATGTAGATAGAATGTGATGATGGGTTTTTGAGATATTATCTTAGAAGCCTTTATCTCTCTCGTGTAAACCCCTCTGCAGCCAATCCTTCCTCCCTGCCCATTTCCTTTCCTTTCCCCACCACGTTCTTTTCTTCCCTCACGTCTTCATTTCCTCCTCCCCCTCCATTCTCTTTTCTTTTCTCTCGCCGCCAACCCCCATTTTCTCTCCACCCGGTTCTGTTCTCCATTTCTCTTCATTTTGCTGCATCCACCACACCACCCGTCACCCCATCCTCACACCATCACCTTCACCCCAACGTCCAGCCACCAACCGCCAGCACCCTCCACCACCGCCAGCACCATTCACCACCGCTAACGCCATCCACCACAACCAACACCCTCACCTTGCCGTCCATGATCATCATCCACGCCCCAGACCACCGCCACCTTGGCCACACCACTCTCACCGCCGTAAAGTCACCATCCGCCCAAGCACCCCGAGGGCACCACCAACCCAAGCCACCCTAGGTGGCCGAGAGCTTGAGGGGCCGCCACCGCCACCGTCGAGCCTCCGTTCAAGCCGCAAGTGTCACGTTCTCGACGCCGTGAGCCCATCGCCGTCGAAAACCCGTGAGTTAATTTCCTAATCGTGATTAGGACGTTAATTGCGTTTAGGGGTGGTTAGATTAGTACTAATGATGGTTTGTCTTCGTTAAGCTTAGTTTAATTTTAATTGCGATTAAGGATGGTTTAGGTTAAATTTAATTACATCTAGTGTAAATAATTTCGATTAGTCTAATTAATTGTGTTTAGATCAATTAATTGAATTTAAATTTATTAATCTGAATTTATTTATTTAATCGCAATTATCGTAATTAGTGACAGATTAGTCGTTAAGTAGAATTTTATGCTCGTTTTCTTGGATGAGATTATGTGTGATTTTGATTGTTTGCACGTATGATATTATGTGATTAATTGCTCTATGGTGAATATCGATTATTATTACAAAAGACGGTGTTATAGGCAATTAAATAGAAAAATGTAAGGTGTTGGGTTTGGACGCTAAATTTTATGTGCTAGATAAAACAATGGAGTTTTAAAATAGAAATGTGCTAAGTTTGACGGGTTGATTTCGAATACGTGACCACATATGATTATTTTACCGGGATTTTTAAATAAGAAAAATTGGCCAAGTTTATTATTAGAAAACAAAGTATCGTGTTCTTGGCTAAATAACGGCAATAAAAGTTGGCTTGGTTGATGATGTGTTGAGTGGTAATTTAATTGAACCCGTCACCCAACGAGAGTTTGGGGACGATGTCCAATTTTATCGGATGCCTGGCGGGGGTCCGGATGCCGAGTCATGGTTGAGGCCGGACCGAAGCTCCTTTACGGAATGCCGTTTAGGCGGGATCCTAGACGATGCTGTGCCCAATGGGGTAGGACGACGCTTGGTCATGCCGGAAAACCGCTGACACTTGTATTGGCCGTGGCCCAAGGGGTCGTAATAATTGGAACACATGTGGCGATAATGCGCATGAAATTCTAGTATGTATTCTGATTGTTATTTATGCACGTTACACTATTATTACTGTGTGAGATGTGCTAATATGCAGGGGTGTGCCGAGGAGAGATGAATTTATGTATGGCGCGTGTTTAGGCTGCCTTCAAATCGAATTCGCATCCTAATCGAAGCTTAGGGAATTAACTCGTTGAGATGATCTCACCCCGTCGTTGTCAAAACATTTTCAGGTCCGTAGTATGGAGAGTCGCCTTGTACGTTTTGGGGTCCCCTGGGACATGGAGGAAGAGACTACTCTATATCCTATCCCCGGGACTGATCGTACTTGCGAGCTGGTGGTTACGGCTGTATGGGTAGACGAGGGGCTGGTGCATGTGGTGCCCCACAACTTCAAAGCGTGGTTTATTAGGGAGGTGAACAGTGATAAGGTGGGTCCACTTCACGGTTTTGATGGACCGCCCGTCAGAAACGTGGATGGGCAAGTAGGCAACCCCATGGATATCGACATCCTTGATGGTGTCATTGTGGATCCAAACTCTGGTTTGGATGGGCTTGGGGAGCCGTACCTGCTTGACTACGTGCCCGACTTTGCGCTTGGGTACTAAAGCAGGTGTTGGGAGTTTGTGCAATTAGAAGTTAACCCTAACCTTCTGACCCTTTTTGTGTGTAGGTCACATAGGAGTTTCTTTATGGTTGTAGGCCTGTACATATTAAACTCCTCGGGTTAACCAGTTGATAAATAAATCGTGGTTTTTGGAAAATCGCTGTTGTGTTTTACTATCCCTATTATTGTTGATTGACTAGGTGTTTAATTTAGTCGCTTCTACATGTATACAATCATAAGATAAAAAGAATGGGTTGGCGACGTGTTCTGGGATGTCGCATTTTTAAATCAACCACTGACGGATGTTCGCGTACTCGGGTTTGAGGCGTGACTAGGGGTGAGCGGTTCCAGGTTCCGGTTCGGTTCCGTCTGGAACCTGGAACCTACCCTCGGGTACAGGTTCCTCATTTTTTAGAACCCGGAACCTACCCGTCAATCGAGAACTGGAACCTACCCCCGTCACAGTTCCGTGGTCGGTTCTAGGTTCCAACAAGTTCTTTTTTTTTTGTCATTTTCAGATTTGAACTATAACGTACGCGCATACTCTATGGTAACTTTCCACATCTTAGCAAACATACCAATACCAACTGCCAAGAATTTGGACATACATAATCAAAACCAATAAAAAGTTTTCAAAGAGGAAAGAAGATGCTTGATTAACTATAATTATTGTGCCCACATATGTCAATATATGTGCACTAAAGCTTAAATCGACCGATCCACTCAAACGGCCAGAACAAGACTATTAGAAGCTTCTATCGAGCAGAAACAAAGACAAGTTCTCTTCTTTTTCGTGTGGGTATGGAAGTTTCGCCAGAAACGAAGATTCACCAAACGGCAATAAGTAAAGGGTTCGCACTTCAATTTTTTCTTTTTAACATTTCAACGGGTTCATCCAAAGACCCGCTCAAATTCAAATGCGACAGGCTCGCCAAACAAATGCGAACGAACCCAAAAAGAAAAATAAAGAAATTAATCCGTCTTGAGATCCTATCGATTTCGAATCAAACGAACGAACGACCATCGGAAGCCGCTATTGGGCAAAAACGGAGACAAGTTCTCTTCTTTTCGTCCGGGTATGGAAGGCTCACCGATAGGACACTTGAGCTCCTTGCCCATCATTTCTAGCTGACTCGGGATCGGGTCCGCCATACCCACCTCGGAAAGTGGCGAGCTACAAGCGACCGAGCAAGAGGGAGAGGGAGAGAGGAGATGGTTTAGCGGACGAAAGCAGTGAGAGCTGACAAGAATGAGCGTCCGGACTGGGAATTTCAGTGCGTTTGGGAAGCGGAGATTCACCAATTCCTTTTGAATTTTCAGCCGCCAAAAGAAGGGGGCTAACCGGTTCCGCGACCGGTTCCGAAACCGGTTCCGCGACCGGTTCCGGCTTGGTTCCGCGACCGGTTCCCGGCCCGGTTCCGGTTCCTGGAAAAATGGAACCGAGAACCGGAACCGGTCCTTTAAGAACCGGGAACCGAACCGGAACCTCGGGTTCGGTTCTCCGGTTCCCGGTTCTACCCGAGAACCGCGCTCAGCCCTAGGCGTGACAGATATAGTTTGAGGTTGTGTCATTCGAATGGAAAGACAGCCATGTCATTCCCATTCTTGATGGTGTTAGGGTGTGACACCATTAAAGCTGGCCTAGGGATGTTGGTGCTTGTGCCCAAGTCCTTGGTGCCAGGGCTCGAGTCCACTGAGGTCAAGCTTAGGACCACTAGTCATTGAACCTAGGCCCGATATTGATGAACACAAGCCCAAATGTTGGGGACCCAAGAACTAGCATCAAGGTTCTAAGCCCAGCCTCAATGGACCCAAGCATGGTCATTGGGGTCCTAGGCTTCATCCTCGATGGACTTGGGCTCAAGCACAAGAGATCTAGCCATTAGGGTTTTGGGCTCGACCTCAATAGACTTGGGCTTGGGTGTGGGGGATCTAAGCATGGCTATTAGGTCCCGAGTAAGTCTTGGGCTAGGCTTGATGGACTTGGGCTTGGCCTTTGTTGACTTGGGCCTAGGCACCAGAGATTTGGGCAAGGGCATTGGATCTTGAGTTCATTGAGGTCCAGCCTCTATGGATGTGGGTTCAAGAGCCGAGGACTCGAGCATGAGCATCGGGCCTTGAGCCTGAGCTTCACTAGATCGAGCTCGAGCGCGGGGAATCTGAGCATGGCATCGGGGTCCAACCCCAAATCTCAATAGTCTCAACCTCTAGTGGTCTCGAGACCAGCCACTAGGGTCAAACCCAACCTCAACTGACTCAAGTACAATTGCTAGGGGCCTAACATGGGGCCCTAAAGTGTCGGGACAGACCTTGTTAGACTTGGACATAGTCACTAAAGTCTTGGGCGTCGGCCTTGATGGACTTGGGCTCAAGCGTTGGAGATCCAGGCACAAGTACGAGGGACCCAAGCATTTCCTTTGGGGTCCTAGGCCTAGGTTCCGGGGTTTTGTGCTCGGCCTAGTTTAAGCCATTAGGCATAAGCACCGAGGCCTTGATGGCCCGAGCTCGAGCACGGGCACTAGGGCCCTAGTATGGAGTCCCAAGCACGAGCACTTCGAGCCCAATCTTGGGCATGGAGATCCTAACCTAACACAAACACTAGGATTGTGGGCTTGGCTTTAATGTTCCTAGGCTCGGGCCTCAAGACTCAATCCTTGGGGCCGGGGACCCGAGATTGACCATTAAGGTTCTAATGTCCAAGCACGGATATCTTGTTATATTTTAAAAATGATTTTCATTTTTTTAAAGAGAAAATCATTTTTCTAAATGTAAGCATATATTTTCCGTTGACTCACTTTTACTAAGTGATCCAAATGTCAAAAAATAAGGAAAATATTTTCCTAAAAAATATTTTTCATGAAATAAAATGAAGTCTAAAATTGACAAAAGAGGGGAGCTCATCATCAGTATCCAATAACAACAATCGAATTCACAGCGGATCCCTACAAAAATGAAAAGTGCTGCTGACAGTATGCCACATATTTTCCTAGAAAATATTTTTCATCATCGAGCATCCAGACAAGTGTCGCAATTTATTCGTCGAATTGCCTGAAGTAGTCGTTTTGGTTACACTTTCATATATGACTGTGTACAAAATTATATTCCACTTTCTTCAATAAAACTTTAGATTAACAAAAATATCTTGTAACTACTAAACTTATATTTTGATGTCTCTCCAATCTCCCGTGGTGCTGTCATCACCTCTTCTGGAAGTTGAATGCTCTGATTGAGAAGGCAAAGATGATTCCAAAGAGGAGAGGTAAGCCGACCAGCACTGCTGCAACCACTCCCAAGAAGTCGTGCTGGTACCCAAAATAGCTCCTCACGAAGTCTTCCACTGTCTCGCCAGTGTCAAGCTGGTCCTTAATGTCTCCAAACTGTGAGCCCACCAGTCCATACAATGTCCAAGAAATTGGACAAGCCCAGTAATACCATCTCCACCAGACGGGCAGTCTCTGTTAAAATAAAAATAAAAATATTAGCTCTGCTCATTTATGCTTTTCGTTGTTTTTCTATTTTGGTTTCAGGGTAGATATCGATGAACTTACTGTTCGAGGAACGACAAATCCTGAGAAAAGGTTCCAAATCGCATAGAATGCGGAAGAGGTTATGGCGGCTATGTTTTGGTTGGGCGTGACTGCCACGCTCATCATCCCATAGTAAGTGAAGTACAACAAGCTGAAGAACATACAGAAGATGTACCAAAAGAACTTGCTAGGGGTCCATTCGAACCCGATCATTGAATAGACAATCACTCCATAGAGGACAGTTTGGAGGAAGATGTAGGGAATCTCGATGACAGCCTGTGCAAAACAATTTTGTCAAAAAACATGATGGATTCTTTCAAGAAACTTTAAAAGTGCTAAGGGCTTCTTAAAGTCATTTCCTATTTTCCCATGAACTGAACAAATCTAATACTTTCACTTAGAACTACCTAAGTCTGATACTTTCACTTAGATATGAAAGTGAAACATTACCTGTGCAAAGGCATAAGGCAAAGCAGAATACATTCCAGCCCCTCTCTCTCGATAGAAGACTGTCCTCTCAACAGCCACAACGGGTTGGACTGACGTTGAATTCTGAAATCCAATGAAAAGGCAAGCCGCGTACATAGAGCCTATCGCGTTGAAGAGATCTTGCTGGTTTCTCCTGCAAGTCCCACAAGTTTTAAGCAAATGATGCCCATAACCGAGCCGGTATACTTTTTTTCCCAAGTCCAATTCCTCTGTGTTTTGCAAATAAAAAGAAAGTAGAACTTGTATATCTGTGAATTGATTTCTGTCTATTACCTCTTGGAGCCGAGGTTCCAAAATATTGTGCCGAACATCAGAGCAATGAAAGTTGTGAATAGAAGTCTCACGGCTGTGTATGACGGGTTGCGCCAGTATGACCAGTATTGTTTCCATAGACAAGCCATACACTGGGTGAAGAACGATTGTGAATATTGCGTTGGAAAATAGAGATCTTTCGACCCTGGTGGTGGTGTACTCAGTTCGTTGATCAGAGTTTTATTTCTCCTGTTTCAATCGTTGAAGAACACGAGACATATAAGAGTTCTGCCACGAGGCTTTCTAAGCTCCACTTTTTAATCTTCAACTTTATGATAATCTCTTTGAGCTTCTCAAGCTGAAAAACAAAAATTATTCTGCTTCTGAAAAGTTACTTCTTACCTAAGCAGTTCCGAATTCCTGTAGACTTCGGTGAAGTTAATGCCGAGGATTTCTTCTTGAGCAGCCGCCGTCACCTCCAACATCCAAGTTGCTGGATTATATCCGTCTTTAATTTTTGGAACTCCGCTAATGCCCTTCAATTGGAACACGTGTAACGTTAGGGTTTAAAGCTCAATGTAATCTAGACTCTCTTTCTTACTGCGCAGCAGTGAGCTCACCTCAAAATAGTCGATCAGGTGCGAGGAATGCTGGCCTAGTGGACCGACATAGATCTCCTGTCCGCCTCTTTTCAGAAGAAACAGCTGCATATCAATAAGGAAAATCTCTCAGATACTTCGTTGTGAGGAAAAGTAAAAGCAAACAGATTGCTCGGGCCCTCATTTAAAATTTGTGTCGAACCTCGTCAAAAGCATCAAATATATCGATGCTCGGCTGGTGGATGGTGCAAACAACAGTTCGCCCTGTGTCAACAGTATTTCTAACCGTTCTCATTACTATAGCAGCTGCCCTGGCATCGAGGCCGGAGGTAGGCTCATCCATAAATATGATTGACGGGTTGGCTACGAGCTCCACTGCAATCGTCAGCCTTTTCCTCTGCTCAGTGGAGAGGCCATTCACACCAGGCAACCCAACCAGCGCTTCTCGTATCGGGGTAAGCTCTATGAGCTCCATCACTTCTTCAATGAACATCTGCACATGGATCACATTTCTAGTTAGCGCTCCATCGCTGGGAGGGACTCAAAGGCAGTGAAGTTTTACGCTGTCAAAAATGTTTATGAGCTGTGCTTATCCTTTAAGAGATGCCAAAAATTCTTTCAGTCTATGTGATGAACAATGCAATCCACGAGAAAAATTTTGTCCAGTATGGGTTTTCGAGAAAACCAAACTGTCTTTTGAAAGATTTGTCATGTATCTTTATCTACCGATAAATGTGCAGAGTTCACCTAAGATGCCAGATGATTTAATGAATCAAGTATCAACCTTCCTAGTCTCAGAGTCCACTTCAGACGGTAGCCGAAGCCACGCAGAATACACCAATGACTCATAAACTGTGACGTGAGGAGAGTGGATATCAGTTTGTTCGCAATATCCTGATATGCGAGCGAATGTTTCTTGCTTCTTTGGGTACCCAGATATCGTGATTGTCCCATCGATGTATCCACCTGTTTTCCTTCCAGCCAACACATCCATCAGAGTGGTCTTTCCAGCGCCGCTGACACCCATTAAAGCCGTCAATACTCCTGGCCTAAAAGCACCACTAACTCCCTTTAGAAGCTCCAGCCGATCTTCAAGAATACCTTGAGCTTTCATTTCCTGCTAACACAAAAATGTTCAGCACATCTAAAAGTTCTGCACCTCAGTTCAATTGTCGGAATCAAAGCATCTTCCTAGCAAACAGTACCTGAGGCATGTCTACGGCGTATCTGATATCATCAAAAGCTATAGAAAGCGGCTCAAAAGGAAGAACCATTCCTCGTTTCCTATTTGGGTCCGAATCATTTGTGCTCCCACCTCTTGTAGACAATGTTCCCGATGCGGCGCTTCCTTGGTGTCCACTCTCTTTTTCTGTATTATCACGATGATGATCCTTTAACTTAAGTTCTACTTTTACAGAAAAAAACAATACAAGATACTTGGGTTCTGTGGCTCACGGATGAAATCCTCTGGCTCCCTCTTGATGATAGCTCAATGACCTCTCCGTGCTTGCTCGCAATTTTCTCTACCAGAGTCTCTTTTGATAGTACAGCTTGAGGCTTCCCAAATGCTGCATTTAGATGCAAGTAATTCACTAGAACTGTAAACTGAATCCCGAAAATGAAATCCTTCTGAAGAGAGACTTACGGTTGAGATATTTCAGAGCCACAGTGAACAAGAAATTAAAAAGAAACATGTATCCAATCGTAGCTCCTACTCCGATCCAATACCAACGTGCTTCGGGAAATATGCCACGGGACTTCAGGACCAAAACTCCCAAAGGTTCTGTGGCGTCAGGAGGAATCTATACCACAAAGGTTCCGAAGCTTCATCAGTTGATATTTTAACAATTTTAGCGATCTTTTGTAATTATTTGTGTAGTAATTCCAGTTTCATAAGAAAGTACTTACGTGTCTCCACTGCTTTCCGAGAAATTCGTTCACAGCGATAGCGTTCTGTCCATACATCATTGGCGAGATCCAATAACCCCATATCCACCATGGCTTAATATCAACTGTATCAAAACAATGCCACATCAGGAAATTGCATATGTGAGTGCAAATCGAAAGAAGAATTATTTAAACATCCAGTTGACCTCTTGATACGATGAATCCGCCCAAGACCATAACGGTGAGTAATCCAAACGACCCAAAAGTGTTTGCCACAATCACGTTCCTTCCTACTGCCCCGATGAATCGGAATAATCCAGAAGCCATCTGATTTAGGCATAGGAGCAGAAGATACTGTTTGAATAACCTGGTAGCAAAGATTGTATTAGTATCTGAACTGGAGCAAAGTCTGTAATCACCGAATAAGTAATCTGATCAACCTTCCGGCGTAAGGGTCATAGCCGATGACGTAGTAAGTCATGAATACCCAAACTGCAACTTCTACAATAGAGATCGGGATCTTCAGGATCCATGTGGGTAGCGCGTATGTCCACTCAGGAAAGAAGAGGAAGTCCCTCTGCTTGTAGAAGACAGGGAGCTTCATGATGGACAGGGCAAGCTCCGAGAAGCCATTGAACATAATGATGATCAGAGTGAAGAAGAGCGCCCCGAAATAAATCCCACCATCTGTCACTGTATTTCGGTGCATCTCTGTCCGAAGGAACACCGTCATGGTTACGAAAGCCACAAAGATAAGCTGATATGCATCAGAAAAAAGCAAGTATTAGGACATCACAAACGTAATCAACAGATCAAATGCATCACTTTGGATCGCAGAAAACTAGGAAAACCAGTACTTAAACTTGCTCACCTGACACATTTTGAAAACATAGACGAATGAGTTTCTCTTCATTAGCAAAAATTCCCTGGAAATGCAAGCTCTCAACAGTTCTTTCTGGCTCACCCCGTACTTCTTAGTTGTTAGAGCAGCTGGGTGGCTTTTGGACTTGTCGAATGGCATCGCAAGCTGGTCACCTAGTTTCCGACCAATGTGAAATGACTGGAACGCTTCGGAAAATTCTTTGGCGGTTACAAACCTATAAGGTGAGTCCTTATTCGCCCAATACTGCTCTTGATCTTTCCTTGAAGTCACCTACAGATCAAATTACAGAAGATAAAAGTGAATGAGCCAATTGTCACTTATAACGCCAAAAAAAATAAAAATTAATTTGTGATTTGAAATATTACCTCTTGCAAGAAATCAGCTACTCCTTTCCTTTCAGGACATCTAAAACCCATGTGTCCGAAGAACTCAAGCACGTTTTCTCGGGGACCTTGGTACACGATTTGCCCATCCGAGAGAAGTATAATATCATCGAACAGGTCATAAGTTTCCGGCGCAGGCTGGAGGAGGGATATTAGAGCAGTCCCATTGAGGATGTGTATGGACTCTCTGAGTGAGTTCACTATTTGGAATGTCGTCGAACTGTCCAAGCCGGTCGATATTTCGTCCATAAAGAGAGCTTTGGCTGGCCCGACTAGCATCTCCCCTATTTTATGTTAACACGAAATTAAAGAAAATCAACCTAAAGTTGACAAAAGTAAGTGATCGCAATCATCTAGCAACATGGGCTGCTAAAGCGGCCTCCCGAGTCTTACCCGTTGTGACTCGTTTCTTTTGTCCACCGGAGATGCCTCTTATCATTTCATCTCCCACCATTATGTCGGCACAGATTTCAAGACCCAGAATCTAAATTTAAGCATTGCAAAAAGAAAGAGAAATTTTAAGTCTTTGTATTTGGCAAAATTGGAAGAACGGACTGATGGTGTTTTGACTTTCTTGATTATACCTTGAGTATATAATCGGTAACTACATTAGCCTCCTGTCCTTCCAGTGATGCTGCCTGCAGAAGATTAAGGTCAATAGAAGCATTTACAGGCATTGATAAATGTTTTAGACTGCGTTTTGCAGATCCAGAGAAAAGAAAGTACATGGATGAAAAATCTGCAATCAGAAAGCTCTTCCACCGTTCACTAGTGAGATCATTTCTCACCTTCATAAAGATATCTATGTCAGGATCGGGTTTGATATTTGCCTCCTTCTCTCTTCTTGATAACTCTGCTAGCATCTCTGAAATACAGTGGTAGTTTTATACCTCTTAGTCCTTGTCTTTTGTTTTTTTGAGCTTATCCTTCAAATTATGATTAACACATAAAAATAGCCCGAACTCACCATAACGGGGTCCGACACCTTGACACCTGGCCGAGAAAGCAAGAGTTTCCCTAACAGTCATTTCTCCTATATGGAGATCATGTTGACTTATATAAGCCGATGTCCTCTGCGGTACAAACTCTTCCATCCCATGTCCGTTGTATGTGACTCTTCCCGAAAACTGTGATACACAAGCTCTTTGTGTGACTTGCACACCAGAAAATTTATCTCTTAAAGTGAGACAGCTCTAGAAGTACTTTCTTTATGCTTACCTTCAAATCTTTGTCGAGCTTCCCAGCTAATGCTAGAAGTAAGGTGGTCTTTCCAGAGCCTGGAGGCCCTAGAAGTAATGTCATTCTGAAAAAGAGAAATAAAAATTGTGTCAGCAATATCAGAACTTCACTCCTTGAGGAGTGTATGCTGATAAGAATCTGTCTCTCTTCTTACCGGCAAGGCTTGATGATTCCGCTGACATCGTTGAGGATCGGTAATGGGTTCTTTCTACTGGGAAGGATGTGAAAACAGTTGAGAAAACCCTGTTGACATTGATTAACATGAGACAGAATTCAATCAATTTGAGCAGAATCCTAGAAAATGTAGATATGTTATGAATTGAATGTTAACTTACCTCCAATATGTTAACAGTGAAATTAAATATTGTGGGTAGAGCTCGGCTCCCAACATGAGCTTCTGCCTCGACATTTAGATGCTCAAATCGGACTTCAATTGTAGGAATGTCCAATCCAACTCTGTTTGTTATACAGTAAAGCAAACACAGACATTATAAAGATTTGTCTTGAAACTTTTAGCTCAGAGAAGAAATTACAATTCCCAGATTGAATCTCTTTCTCAGGGTAAGGAAAAAAAAATCAAACCACTTTCACACTCTTCTAAGAAGTATTGCAGTGACCAACTAATTGAATATCTAAAGAGCTAATGAAAAGTCATCAGCACATACCTGTCAATCCTCTGCTTAAGCTTCAACAAGAACTTCTCATTGTCTTCCTCAGCTGTCTTCAGCAACCTCTCCAACAAGTTCCTCCTCTCTATCAACCCGAGATTCCCGATAACGACCTCTGTTATCTTGCCTTCTTCTTCAGCGAGAATGCCCCGCCGAATACGCAAGTATGTTGGGAGCTTTTCAAGTGCAGCCCACTTCAGAGCCTCCTCATCATCCTCATCCCTGCTAGACCTTGAGAAGATCTCCTTCCCACCGGTCCTCCATATGTTTGAGCTGCTCAAACGCGCACTGCTCAGCCTTGAGCTGCTAAGCCTTGCACTGCTTATTCTGAGTGCATCACCCGTGTCCATAGTCACCCACTCAACAAATGCTTCACTGAATTGTAGTTTTCATGCAAGAAGACCCTTGCATGAAAATGTGCATGAATAGGGCCAAGAAAGTCTGAAGTTTTCCCAGATGCTTTTGAAAGCTTCTGATGGTGGTTTAACAAGAGAGAGTCGCATTTGGTGTGTATTTATAGCTTGAGAAGAAGAAAAAGATGCCAAAAAGGGTTCAATGAGTTTTTCTTTTTCTTTTTCTTTTGATATGATTCTGTTTCACAACGTGGGTTTGACGCAATTGCATATATCATTGGAGGAAGGAAAGAGGTTGGAACATGTTCTGGTACTTCTTTTCTTAAAAAAATAATTGCACTTTAAAAATAATGTAAAGTGAGACCGAGAAGGTTGATGACTCCATGTATGGATGGCATTTCATTGCCAACCATGCCGGTGGCAAACGCACGTAACTTAGGCCGGGACGGACACGTAAATTAGGCTGGGACGAGGTACTGTTTCAACTCAGAAACTTTGATACATGTAAATATTGAAATTTTTCACATCACTTGATAATAGGGTATATGTACTCTTTATACACATTTATCGCACTTCCACATTTCACTTAAAATTTTTTGGGTTGAACTTTCAAAGTCAGCTTCCGTGGGCTCTTTGTTCTCTAAATTTTTGTCCACGTTTAGCGCCCGGAGGAGAAGGTGGTCAGCCATTCTACGATGTTGTGCAATACTCGTGAATTCCTAGTTTGAAAAGTAATGCAGCATTTATGATTGGAAGAATCACATGTTATGGTCATCTCTGGACACATCAGTGATTAAGATTGCTCACGGGTATTTTGGAGTCATTAACTACACCTTTCACTTGAAACTTGTTCTGTCTTTTACATTCGTTTTGGCATAATTGTAAGTATTTATCAGTAATCTTGAAGCACCTTGATCCTATCCGTGCTTGGTAGTGAATACGGAACATAATGCAGACATATTTTTATTACATTACTACCGACCATATATACTTCCACCTCGGTAATAACATTTGTTTTTGACTACCGAGGAGGCTCAGGAATTGAGTAGAGATGAAAAGATTCTCCAAGGAATGGCAGAGCTTGGGAAGGACGAAATCTTTTGTGCTAACCTAATGTACCTTGCTTGCAAACCTAACAACTCAGTACGTCCCAATCCCTACTTCAGAGGAAGAGGGTCACCCGTAATTAATTTAAAATATGGTGTCTTTATAAATTAATACGTATATGGGGAACAACCAAAGACATTGTTTTTCTAATTAAGTTTCATCTAGAAGATCAAAATGAGGGACTTTGCACATCCAGCCCCTCTTTCTAATAAAGGAAAGCTCACCTACAGCTTATGAATTTATGGATTACGCAGCCAATTAACTGTTAACCATTAGATGCTTTTTCTTCAAAAATAAAAATAAAAACCAACTGTCTTTTTATTTTATTTTATATATAAATAAAAGGGTGGGGTGGGGTGACTAATATTGGGGACCCTATCTAAAATCACATAAATTTTATATCTGTGACTGAATGTTTGATATGGACCATAATTATGTTTCATTTTGAATCAATTTGTCACCAACAGTTGACCACAGCCTTAGTAGGAGTACTATGTTACGGTTTGGCTGAATTTACGTTACAAATGGACCAAACCTTCCTATGGTCGAGGAACGACTGGGGTGTTTGAACCTTATAACCATGAGGTCCAATTAAATCACTTTAGAGTTTTGACCCCCAAAAAAATCACTTTAGAGTAAAGTTCCATATCATTAGACCAACTACCAGAGTAGTAAAAAATTCAGTTTCTTTTTCGACAAAACATGGTGAGACGAAAGGACCCCCTCCGTGAGGAATTTTTTATGTTCCCTGGTGATCTTTTATCACATAGATGAAAAAATGTTATTATAGATAGATGTGGATGCTCTAATAATACCCTTTTGTGTTTCAATAAATTTCTATCTCGATTTAAAAAAATGACAATTTTATCGACAATCGAGGCTTCTCGAAGCACCAATAAATAAATAAAAAAGCATACAGGATAAAAAATCCCCACCCGTTTATTTAACTACTGTTATCGCCATTTATGTATTTTTTTTTCTCCTGCTTTATTTAATTTTTATTTGTTATTGATGGGATTTACATCATCGCGATGGAGTAGTTTTGAAGGTCGCGCTCACACCCATCATCCAGCAAGTGGAGTCTTTATCTCGATACACATAAATGAGTGGTTTACATGTTTTTAATGAGAATTGACCGGTTTAAAGGTTCGGATGCTATCAAACAAATTCCCACAGAAATACAATAGACTTTCAATACTCCTATGAATAATTAGCTATATTATTCAATTAACCATATCTTCCTTGGAAAATCGGTGGATACTTTGATATTAATATATGCAAAAAGTCAGAGAGAGAAGAGAACATGATAGCAAGTTCCGATGTCGGAACAATGGTTGACATGTAATCACCCCATCCCCAGATCTTGATGCATCATCGACATGCATGGCATGATTCCATATAAAAAATCACAAAAAAAAAAAAAAACTAACGTTTGATACGATCATTACCTTTTTGTCTTCCCAAATGAAACGAAGAATCTAGCTCATCATACAAAGTCAACCGCAATATATACAGAAAAAAAAAATCCACAAAATACATAATTCACAGGATTCGATTCGATCACGATTGTCATCATCTTCGCTCGGGATTGATTAATCATGTTTCATGGAATGCATTTAGACAGCACGCCAATGGTCTTTCCATCTTGACATGCTCGCTGTATTAGTCGCAGACTCTCTTTCCGAATCGGAGGCTCTGTTTTTACTTTTGGGCCTTCTAAAGTTAACTCAGCTGTCTAAATCTACTCTGACCCAAGCTACGATTATAATATTAGATACGCTTGCATTTTTTTAAAGTTTACTTTGCGACATAACGTGCTGTGGCCCACCTAAATTATGGGGCGGTCGCTTCTGGGTTCTGTTAATGCTGTCGTATGATGAAGAAGGGTTTCTTTTTTTTAACTAAGAGGAGCCAAAAACGTCTGCACTGACCTCAGCCGAATTCGATAATATTCTTCGTCATTTTCCTTTATTGTTCAACCTCGTTCTTCGAGATCGAATGGAAACCCATGCGGGTTTGACTTTGCTACGTGCTCAGTCTGATGTAATCACTCTAGAAGGCTTGGGGAGGACGGAAAGAGTACATGGTTTCTTGGCTTTTAAGGTGGCTACGAACTTTTTTTGGGTCAAGATTGATTTCCCTTTCGATTTGAGAAGGTGCGAAGCCGCCCATGCTCCTCTTGCTTTGTTGACTCGCCATTGAGATCGCAGCTTCTTACTTTTGGGAGGTCTCTTTGCATTTGACTTTGCTACGTAGCCCGACTTGGCCTTTTCATTGACATTATTGGCTTGGGTAACATGATTTATGCTTCTGTGCTTTAAATCATTCCAAGATTATTATAGTGACAAGTAATTTATGGAACCATTCTGCTTCTCCTACCTTTTCTTTGGTAGAGTTCCATTAGATGGCTATATTTTCACTAAGTTGTGGCTTAAAGGTCCTTTCTTGCTTGTTACTCAATCTATTGAGACTCAAACGAAAGGATAATTGTTATATTAGTTATAAACCCACTGGACGATTGTTCCAATGCAGTCCTAACTTCTACGTAAAATTCTATTATAGTCCTTTCGGCAAAATAAAATTTCGCTTAAAATTGCCAACGTTAGGATTCAATTATTACCGATAGTCTTAATTGTCGTGGCCAGTGATATGATGTGGACAACTTTATTAAAAAAATGACATTGTTTTGCTTTTAAGGAGGCTATGAACATGTTTGGTCCAGATTTATTTCCTTTTTGAATCTTGACTTACATTGATATATGATCTTCTTACTTTTGGGAGATCTCTTTTGCTTCTGACTTTGCCTTTTCATTAACATTATTTGCTTGGGTAACAAGGTTTAAGTTTTACTGTGCTTCAAATCATTCCAAGATTATTTCAATGATAAATAATTTCGTGGAATTATTCTACTTCTCCTAGCATTTCTTTATTAAAGTTCCATTAGATGGTTAAATTTTCGTTATGTTGTGACTGAAAAGTCTTTTCTTGCTAGTTACTCGATCTAATGAGATACAAATGAAGAAACAATTGTCATTTCAATCGTAAGTTTGTTCAACGCTTATTTCAATGGAACTTAAATCTTTTTGCAAAATTCTATTATAGTCCTTTTGGCAAAATCCAATAAAATAGTTCATTTAAAATTGCTAATGTAATAGTCCAATCGTTACCGATGATTCTACTTGTCACGGCCGGTGATATGATGTAAATAAGTTTACTCCAAAAATTACATTTTGTTTAATTTTCTATTTTTTCTTCTCTTTCCACTGTTCATCTTCTTGTCTCTACAACAAAGGCAAATCATCAAACACTTTGTAACACGCGTTCTTTTGGGTCTTGACTTGGGAACTCGTTTGGTCAAAGTTGATTTCCAATTTGAATGTTAACTCAACATTGAAATCTCATCTTCTTCCTTTTCGGAGTCTCTTTTACTTTTGATATTGATATGCAGTCTGACTTTTATTTTCGTGCACATTTATTGCTTGGATATCAAGCCTTAGGCTTTACAAATTACTGTGCTCGAAATCATTCCAAGAACATTTCGATGGCAGCTAATTTCGTGGAATTATTTCACTTTTCCTAGCTTTTCTTTTGTGGAGTTCCCAATAGAATAATCAAATTTTATTTATTGTTTTTTTGGCTTAACAGTCCTTTCTTGCTCGTTACTTAATCTAATGAGATATTCTTTATAATGTTAACATTGCCACACGCGAATTAATTTCACTATTAGTTGGCTTTTCCTTAGGACACCATTATATATGTGTGCATATGTCACGATAAAAATGCGGATCCTACTATTTTTCTCAGTGTATAAAGCATTAATTACCACCAAATCCTTATTTTAAACATTTCTATGCTGATTTAATTTGACATTGGAACAAAATTATGCCGTTCGTAAGGAAAAACATTGATTCATGATGAAAAGAGATTTAATTGATATATATATATATACATAGATATATATATATATATAAATACATAAATACATATATACATATATATACATATTTGTTTCACTATAAACTTCTTGTAGCTGGAAAATTTTGTGCAATTTCAAAGCAAGCAAATTATGAAAGAAATTGTCTAATTGGATTTGTAAAACATTATATATGATCATGCTTTTTGAGTATATAAAATAACATGAGCATTTATGGAATATATTCAGGAGATTATAAAAAAGATTTATGGAAAAAATAGAAGACAATTATCAAGAAAATAAAGAAAAAATTGATAAGAAATATGAAATAGAAATAAAGGGATTGATTCTTCTCACTTAGACGCAAAGCAAGAAATAAAGAGAGGAATCTTATGGAAAGCACAACATTTCTCGAAAATGGAAGGAACTTGCTCTACGTGTCTCCTTTATTTGTCATGTTGCAGTAAGTTTGAGATGACAAAACTTCTGGGTGTATATCTCATTGCTCGAATTTTTTTTTAGGAGATATCACTTTTATTTATGCATAACTTTTCCAGAGGTTTCTCATCGCTTCAACAACTTTTTCGGGAGATTTTTCTTTTAATCATGCATAACTTTTTGAGGGGAATGCTATGGAAAACATGAAATTTCTTGAAATTAGGAACCATGCTTTGGAGCAAAACCTCTACTTTCTTTTCCGTGCAATACAAGTAGCACTATTTGGAATTGCTTAAAACTGAGAATCTAATATCAAAACCTGATCCAAGATTAATCATCCTGAATAAGTATACGACCCATTTCTCTCACTTTCATTTTATTTTTTAATTTTTTTGTCTGAAATTACTCTTCTTCTTTGGAGAAGGAGCACACCCATGTACGAACTTGTGGATTAGATGAAGCTAATCATTATATTGTCACTTGCATCAAATAGTTTTCACGTGAACACTTTCATATGTCTATTTTTTTCAATAATTTCAATAGGAAATCCAACAATTATAGCTTCTAATGCAATATCCTTGTGTATTCTGCACCATGTGTACTGTATCCCACAGGATCCGGAGAAGATCCATCTTTCTAGTGTAAATGATTTCTAAGCTCATAAAAAAAAAATATAAAAGTTACATGCGTCCGACACGGTCGGCGGGCTATAATAATATGCAGAGAGTCTCCAACTCACACTCTCCACACCTTTATTTTATTTTTATACGTTCTTTTCAATAATTGTTAAAATAAATCAACCAAGAAATCAACCCCCCCCAAGACGTTTCTTCTGTCAATAGTATTCTCAATTTTAATAACTTTGTGGGTCGTATTTTTCTAGTCGTGGTGGTTTACTAATTAATAAATTAATAATTTGACACATGGTCGATGCAAATTGTCTGTCGACCGATGGACCAAACATGAGGCAGAACGAATGCGATGACGTTTACCATGACGAAGATCATCTTTTGACATTCATTGAGGTTTCTGAAGGCTTTATCCAACTGTAAAGAGCTGTTGCTTCCTAGATTCTTTGCCTTTTTTTCTCCCTTGGTAATACGAACGTTCATGGGTCGATCTTATCCATTTTCAGCGAATTTTATGAGGAATATATTTTATACAAAGTCCAAAGTCGACGGAGGAAAAACCACATAATCGTTTGAACAAAGCTGGTGTTGTGGTTAATAGATAATGTCCCTTGATAGAAAAAAAAATCTAAAAAAAATGGGTACATTTTTAATTGAGCAGAGAGACACATATCACAATTTGTAAGCTTTCTCATGAGTGATGTCGACCCAATTAATAATTTTTAGAGAAAGGAGATTATGTTTCAAGGCTACTTAATAATTTTATTTTTGTCTAGACATTATCCTAGTAATTCTTTGGCCATATGCACCCCGGCCGTATGCTCCCCTCTCTCTTGAGAAAATTTCAAATAAAGATATGAAGTTGAGTTATTTTTTCTTAAAAAAGATTAAGAATGAATTTTATTTCAAATAAGGGCATGAAGATGGCAAGTCAGTTTCAAATAAGGGTCCAAGCTCGCTAACTGAGCGCTTGATTTTTTTTAGCAGTCGGATCAAGGCATTTTTGTCAAAAGCAAAATCTGGATAAAGGTTAAAAAGAAAAGAAAAAACTAAAAAAGCCAAAAAAGGAAAAAAGGAAATTCCATCTAGTGTCGAACTCCATGGTCTTTTCTGCAGTTGAAAAGCTAATGGAATGTGGGAGCAGGGCAAGGGAAAAATCTTAATATCGTTAATTCTTTATCCAAAGTTGATTTTCCTAAATATTTAGTTAATTCTACCACTTTACAGGGGAGGCACTCAATGTTGTAACAGAGCTCATGCATTTCCTACTTTCTTTGAGCTTGACTTGGAGCGGAGGTCGATCACAAACGTGAGTCTTACCGACTTAGACTCACTATAAATATATGATGTTTGAGTATTACTGACCGATATATAAAAAGGTTACTTTGTATTTTTACAACATGTCAATCGGTTTTGACTTCGATTAGTCTTTCTAGTGGAGGATTGAGTAGGAACCACGATTGAACAACAATCATACCCGACTCGCCATGACTAAACTCCTTTGCTAATCTGAGTCTCTGTGCCTACAACATCAAGGAAAAATGAAGAATGAAGAGGAAGACCTCAAGATATGCTAAACCCATTTCTCAAAACACATCTATGAGCCTCTTCACAATATCAATCTCTCTCCTTTCTTGTTTTGCTTGCAAATTGCTTCGTCGAATCTGCTCACTCACCCCAGAAACCTTTACCACCGATTCTGCCCATACCAACCTCGCAACAGCTCCAATGGCAATTGTCCTCCGTGGCCCTCCTCCTCCACCTAGGGCTTCGACGCCATGGTGGCTCAAACTCTCAAATCTAAGAACTGGCTGGTTTCAATTTTTTTTTTTTGCGGCTTTATATATATATATATATATATTATTTATTTTTTTTTTTTCCTTTTCAATCTTTATCCATATTTTGTTTTGGACAAAAATGCCTTGTTCCAGCAGCCAGAAAAATCAAATACTCGTTGGCTGGCAAAAAGTTGGCTGCCCGATGAGTTCAAGTTCTAATTTAAGATTGACATGCTTATTTTTAAACTTTCATTTAAAATACGCTCAATTTTTAAAAAATAAATTCATTTTAGACCCTTATTTGAAATTTTCAGATCCCTACTCTTGTAAAAGAATCTCACAAGTTTGAACTTCGAAGATTTGCTGACAAGTTGGATGATTTTCTTTCGCTTGTTTCTATGTTGGGCACACCTGTGATTGGAATCTTTCGTCAAACAACAGCTGATTTTGTGGATCAATAACTCAATTGCGATTATTTTTTCTTTTGAATGCAATCAACGATTCAGAAAATGTCGAATAGATTGATCGGGACATCCCACCTTCTTCAGTGTACTATTCAAAGGGTCAACCAAACCCAAATGTCATATTATAACCGTAGGGCTCCTTTGCCCGGCTGATGCAAGACTTTGTTTTTATCTTTGGACGTTGCATTACGGTTATTGGACCTTATTGCCCAACATCATTCTTTTAACTGTTGATTAGCCGGAAGCATTTAGACTTAATTTGAGCACATTCTACTGGAGGTTTGATTCAGATTCCTTCACACTAGCTGCCAAAACATCACAGCTTGTCCTACCACATTGATCTTTCTGGGAATATTCCCATTGGGGTCAATGTATTTTGATAGTATACTAAAAACGGCATATCTTGGAGGGCTAGGAACATGATGATCTCCAATAAACAAGGTCAAGCTTACTCATCTCCTTTCATTATCTGAATTATATATTCTTTGTTGGATGATATCTGTTTGTCTCATGGCTTGTGATTGAACCTATCTTCTGTAGAAATAATGATGCACGCATATCTAACTCAGGGAAGTGAGATAAAGAGAGAATTTTGTAATTCTTAACTTGGAGGGGAAGGCGCGCGTATTGAGTACGAATTTTTATAAAGTACGGCATAAATAAGATTATAATTGCATTACGTACTAGATGACGAAGGGAGCAACGGCCTCTGCCATCTCCCTCAATTTGTCATCAGATTAAAATATCACATACAAAAAAGGTTCGAGACTCACTATCGAAAAGTATAATTTTTCTTGTGTGTTATTTGCATTAGGATCATAAAATGTATGCCATTAGAATTTTCATTTAGGGGATCATAGCCAATCTCCTAAATTCTAAAAGAGATAAGACAAGGTTGGTTACCCATTTTTGGCATTTCTTGTCGCGTCTCTTTAGGCATCTTACTCTGGCACTATGCTTTATATGACTTCACGTGCTCATGATGTTTATTGGAAATGTTCTGGGGTCGTCTAAACTGTCATGACACAACTGAAGTCAGGAAAAGAAAACTCAAGTGCAAAGTTGATCATTATAAGATTGAGTATCGGAGAAGAGCACGCATTACTTGCACTAGGTGTGCTTTATCCGACATATCATATGAGCCCAGCTCACATAATCCGGACACAGTTAAGTTTTTTTTCCTTGAGAGGACAGTTAAAATCCGCAAATGATGGGAGCATGAAATGTGAAGTGAGATTGCCACCCATTAAACAAAGTGAGATCTGAAGTGTGGAGCACAAACTGAGAGTTCACGTGTGCTTCACATGCATATCATCATTGTTTTCAAAGACCAATGTTAAGTTAGTGATCAGGTTCATCCCAAAATCACTCAAATCACTTATTAACCGAATTTACCTGAATTCCAACACCATAGAAGTCACTAAGCAGGAATGGATGTGATTTCACATCTTATTACTCCACCCCGCAAATTATTTCACAAGTAGAGTGAAAAGACAATGACATGTTCATAGTTTTGATCCACATGAGTACATTGTGGACTTGTATGGAAACTAAGAACTAGTGATGGCTTAGGAGTGCTTACTCCTGACTTGAGACTTGACTTGTCAGGCTCTATTCTTGTTCAGTCCCATTAAAATGATAGGCCTCAAGCTCATTACAAGATCATGCTCCATAAGCTTCATTAGTTCATCCTCTGGAAGTGTCACCATGACCACCCGACTCATCGGCCCATCTTCCGGTGTAGAAGGAAGGATCACGACCTGTCCTTCTTTGCATGGTGGCTCGAAATAACAAGAGACCCGAATTGGTGCATGTGTGTCTTCAAAACGGGCCGTATCAAGTTCAATGCCCTCTAAATTAAGAAATAGTAGCTCGGAAAAGTTCAAGGATCTAGTGTTCTTGGGTCCGGTATCATCATTAATCTCTAACCACTCTATTAAATCCATGACCCCATTCTTGTCCAATTTTGCCATCATCTCTCCTATGGCCTTGGCTGCTCCAGGTAAACTATTGTCTTCCTCATTATCTCCAGCATGGAGACCATTATTGTAGACCATACAGTTCCCAAAAAACTCTCTTTCAAGACCCAAGAGTTTTCTCACGTCCAGGCCCAAACACATGCTCACAAGGCCCTGTCTTTCTCCCTTGACTTTGCTTATGCAGGCCCAAAAGAGCCCAGCCAGAGCCTCGAACGGCGACGGGCCTGGCCCATCGGGTGCGTCCACGGGCCGGGCCATGGCGATGCATGATCGGACAATGGGCTCGGCGAATGCAAGAGAGAGAGTGCCGAACTTTGCACTAGGGGTGAGGCTTGAGGTGTTGATGGAGGACTTGCAATGGTTGATCAATGAGTTGTTGTGGCCGGGGTCGTTCTGGTGGCTCGGTCGTCGTTTCGGGAGTGCGCGGAACGACGGAGGAGCAGTCAGTTGAGCATTGAGAGTCATGTCTGCCCAAGCCTTGATGAACATGGTGGCACAGGTTGGATCAGCCAGGAGATGGATGCAGCTCAATCCAATAGCAAACCCTCCTCCTTCAAATTCAGTCATCTGCAAATCAAGAAAGGAGAATGTAATCTCTTCTAAAGATACGCTCAGTCTGGTGAAAAATGACCATTTTGAAAAGAAATCAGCATCAGAAGAAAAAAATCGGTGTTTACTGTTAGATCAGTTGAACCTGGACGTAGAAGGTGGACCAAAAGTATGGAGTGTGAAGCATCTCCTCCCAGTGGACGAGCCTCAACTCGTCCTCCCTACCAGCATTCCGCAACCAATCCTCGACGCTTCCTCTAGCGCGAGCCTCCATCACCTCACTCCCGCATCGTTGCACTCGATCTCCCACCGCCCTTCGCCGTCCCGTTGCAGACGCCCCGTCGCTTTAGGAAAGCTCGTGAGGGTCCTCGCGAGGGTCTCCCTCAGCGCCCTGGTCCGTTCCCCGGCTTCCCTGCCAGGGTCTTCGGACCCGTAGTAGTACACGACCCTCAGGTGCTTCGGCTCCATCAGGCGGTCGAGGACCGACAGGGGCAAGCGCTTCCCCGGTTGGACGGGCTTCGTGCTCACGACAGTTCTCTTGCACGTGTACGGGATCTCGGCCATGGATGAATCGATTTGTCGAAAGAGGATCGGCTTTGGAGGTATACAAATGTGTGTTGAGTTTGAGAGTCCGCGGTTTTGGTTGGTGTTTATAGCGTGGACAATGTCTCATGGTTACCAGAAAGAACTACCTCCTTTAGTTTGTTGCGAGAATGAAAATTTCATGATGTTAGTGCCTGACGGGCTGGGACAAGTTGGGCACATATTCATAGGTCTTTTTATTCCTTTTGGGGATAATTACATAAATAGTGCCAAAACTTCAGCCTAATATACAATGTCGTTTTTATACTTTTAATTTATATAATATGGTTCTTGAATTTTAGTAAAATGTGTAACATTATTCCTAAATTTTTTAATTATTCGATGTGGTCATTAAATTTTTTTTATTTATGTTCAATCTAGTCCATTGATTATATGAAAATATTTAACACTATCCTTGAATTTGAATTAATAGAATGATAAAATTAAACATAGTCCAATGGCTTTTATTGAATATGTAATAAAAGTTTAAAGATCACATTGAATAAAATTATGAGTTTAGAGATGACATTACATGTTGATCTAAAATTTAGGGACCATATTGAACAAATTAAAAATTCATGGATGACAATATTATGGGTGATTGGTTCTTGGCCTAGTTTGATTTTTGAGTGGGTAAATGGAGCGATGGGGAAGAACACTGCGGAGAACTTTGATTGTTTCTAACTTCAAACCAAATAAGGCATCGTTTGGTTTGGTGTTTGAAATGGGCTTTGAGATTCTAAAATCCCTTGGCCAAATGCAAACGCATTTGGTTTGTATTTTTTGCTCAATGTTGGGAAAATATAATTGTATCTCCAAAAGACTCTAAAGACCTTTAGTTCAAAGTAGGTGCCGAGATACTTTGGGAACTTATATTTTCGAAATGCAAGTCGATTACCATTTATCTTCTCCAAAACCACTGCACAGTAAAGTCGATCGAAGGTCGATGACCACCGGCCAAGGGGTCATGCGCGTCGGCGACCGTTGTCTGAGGGTTGCTCGACCCGGCGATCGTCGCCGGACCTTAGGGGACGCTTGGGTCGCGCGACCTAGGCGATTGATGGCCTAAATCGTGCCACCCAGGCGGCCGTCGCCGAGGCGGCCGTCGCCTGGGGTTGCTTGACCCATGCGACCGGTCGCCTGAGGTCATGCGACGGTTGCCTGGGTCGAGCAACCTCAGGCGGTCGCGCAAACCCAAGCGGGCCGACGCCTAGGGTCACATGACCTCGGCGACCTCGCCCGAGGTGGGCGACCTTAGGCAACGAAATCTGGGAGCTAGATTTGGCCATCCGGCGGTCCGGCAGCTAGATCTTGCCGGTTGGTAGCCAGACTTAAAAAAAAAATTACAAATGTTTTTTTTGTTTTTTGTTTTTAATTTAATAAAAGTCATTTACAAATGCAAATTTTACCAAATAGTATTTTGGTCAAAGTTGTTTCTCAATGCACTTTAAAATTATAATTCACCAAACGTTATTTGCATTTTGGAAAACTCCCTTTACCCAAAGGTATTTGCATTTTTGCGAAGACATTCCCCAAAAGCCGAACTAAACGGACCTATGTTCACCCCATTTCAGTTCCTTCATCATGCCTAAGCCAAAAATTAAAGAAAAGAGGAAACAAAAAACAAGTAGAGAAAGTCCAAGAGGGTTGTACATCAGTTCGAGTCTCTAGACCTTAGCTTGTGGATGGACATCATCAAGGCAAGCAACTGCTGCTTCCTTAATCAGAAGGGGACGAAAGTTGCGCTGGAGATGAGACCGCGAGAGGGAGACGTCGAGCTCGAGCGAAAGGTGTGCGACTGCAAGACTGGCATCGGTGGAGCGAAAGAGAGGGAAAGAGCGAGACGTGAGAGCACCGGGAGGCAAGGCGAGAGGGAAAGAGGAGGTGAAGAAGGGATTAGGGTTTATTTAATGAAGTATTCTTTAAGAAATTAATTTTTTTCAAAAAAATAAATAAATCGGTCCGCTCTGGTCTTGGGGCTCCAACAATTTTCCACCGAAATCGTTGAATTACGGATCGAAAATCAATATATTACCTCATGTTAGTCTGAATGTAATCACGAGAAAAATATTCGATTTTCACAGCGTAAATGCCAATTATTGTTGTAAAAGAGAAATGGAACACCTCCCTTTTTTTTTTTTCTTTGAAAAAGGGGACAATTTGATTTAGGTAGTTCCCAACCGTGCACACCCATATTCCTTCTTTTTTTTGAGAAAAACATGGGAAAAACTATCACCAAACTGGGAGGCCCACCTCCCACTCTTTGCTTAAGCGGTTATATGCGCGCTTCTCCCCTTCCGCAATTAATGAGAAAAGGCCGAACCAACGTTCGAAGGTGATCGTGCCAACGCGTTATCTTTAGAAGATTTTTATATAACTCCCTACTTCATACCCATGGGGGTGGTGGGTAAGTATATCAAATTTTTTTTCAAAATAAATAAATATATCGGTTCGGTCTGGGGGGCTTCGGTTTCCCACCGGAAATGGAAATCAGATTGAAAAACACAAATATTATTTTTATGATATCAGGAATCGAATTATTGAGAATAGCTCAGAATCGGCTAGTTCAATTTGGATGGTTCTTTGGCATAGTCCTACACGATACACATGAAGTCAAGAAGATAGTGGATCGCTTGTGTTATTTTCCGTTTTAAAAAAAAAGGAAAAACCGAATAAATGTGAAAATTAGGAGAAAAATTAAAAAAATATATATTAAAATTAAAACCTATCCGGTCTATTGGGCCTTCCAATAAAAAAAAAAAAAATTTTTTAGATTTTTTTTTTTTTTTTTGGGCCACAAAATTATCGTTTGTTTTCTTCTTCATCAATCGGATCGGAGATCATAAAACAATTGGAGAAGCCACCACCACCGCCATCACCGTCACCACCATCGCCACCGCGAATCGGAGCGAAGCGATCCCGCCGAATCGACTGGGAAAATCGATAACGAAGCAGCTCCGATCGGATCCGCCCGCGAACGCAGGGGAGAGAGATGTCGAGCTCGGCAATGGTGGGAAGCGCCGGCACGTGGGCGCACGCGCTGGTCAAGATCTCGCCCTACACCTTCGCGGCCGTCGGGATCGCCATCTCCATCGGCGTCTCCGTCCTCGGCGCCGGCTGGTAAACGCTCCACCCCGAAAGCCCGTCCACCGTCTGCGGGCAACCGGCGATTGCGGTTCAATCTCGCGGTCGCTGTTGATTCGTGGAATTCATGTTTCGGGTCGTGTTCTGCTCGCGAGTGATCGCGTGTGATTCATTGTTCTTTCTTTCCTGATCTTGTTAGGGGGATTTACATAACGGGAAGCAGCTTGATTGGTGCTGCGATCAAGGCTCCGAGAATCACTTCGAAGAATCTTATCAGGTACTTAACCCTAGTTTTCCCGAATTGAGTGTGCGGTGGAATTACGTCGCTCGATTGGTCGAGAAACGGGTGCAGAGAACGGGGATGAGATTTGGTTGTGCTGGCTAGCTAGTTAGATCTTTAACGCTAACCTAATTGCTGCCATTGTATCCCCTTTGCTGTAGCAACTGATTAGAATGAATAGATCTTCTATTAGTTTTCTTACTTGAATTCTTGAGGCACATTATAGAAGCAGGAGAGTCATCAAATCCGGACCTCAATTTTGTTTAAATTTGCCGTCTTTGCATAGAAGGAGCTTTCTTGATGAGAATTCGAGTGCTTGCCTAGGGTTTTTCTTTGAAGGGTGAAGCTTAGGTGAGAATTTACGTCACCTTTGAACGGTTGTTCTTTACAACTTTGGGTGTAAGTTGATCATGTATATCCTAGAATTTGATTTTATTCGCTTAAGTTGCATTTTAGTAGTGTGGATGAAGCTGATTGCTCCTTTTCTTCTCATTTTTAGTCGATGGTAAATACATGTCACGCTCTACTCTCAAGTGTCTTTCAAGTCTATCTACTTAATACTTAGATCATATCATGTACTCATTCTGTCAAGTAGACTTTGATCAATTATGAATCTTACATAAAGGTCTGAACTAGCTGAGCCCACTTCGTGGAGATTCTTTGTTACTTGTTGTATACAAGCCGAGTTCCTCTCAAACTGATGTTTGCCACAAGATTGCTCTTCTAGGTGTTTTGAGATCACGTCAGTTGATCTAAAAGTTTAAGCTAGTGGATGGAAGTGTAGTTTCATATCTCGAAACTCTATTGCTCCCCTTCACACACATCTTGGCATTTGGATCAAATCCTGATTAAGGCAAATGAGGGACTTTGAGATGTAAATATAGGATCTCTTGCACTTATATGATACAGGTTTATGTGGCACCACTATCAGTTCGCCTAAAAAGTTAAGTAGCTATATGGAGGTGTGGTTTATCGTTTAATGTCCTAACTCCTTTTTGTGCCTTTAAATCTGTCTAAATCATATATTAGAAAGGTTTGAGAACTTGGATTATATCCTTAAAGTTTCCACAAAATCTCTTACATTTTCCTTTATCTCTTGTGATCTGTATCTCTAGATAAAGTGATGTACAATTCTGAGCAATTGCATGATGTAGAAAACGTGCTGAAATGTTGAATCAACTTTTCATTTGCCTTATTAGATCCTTTCTTTGGCGTTGATCTGCAGCATTCACATAGCAGAAATTGTAACTGAACTTGCTTCATCTTGCATCTTGGCATGCAATGCTGTGTCTTTATTCTAAAAATTCCTGTTTTGTACTAGACTGGTTGCGTTTGTGCTAATTCTTTTGATGTTTTCTGATGAAAATCTTACAATTGTTTGAGCAATTTAATTATTTTTTGAAAAGTCATATTCTCTCTCTCTCCCCCCATTGCTTCCTGCATTTGTGGCATAGAAAAGTTGATTCTTTTGCTATCTCATGCCTTCTAATGCAATGTGGTGCACCTTCTCTGTTATTGCAGCGTTATCTTTTGTGAAGCTGTTGCTATTTATGGTGTCATCGTGGCAATTATTCTGCAAACAAAGTTAGAAAGTGTTCCATCATCTCAGATTTATGCTCCGGAGTCTCTTAGAGCTGGATACGCAATCTTTGCTTCTGGGATTATAGTGGGCTTTGCAAACCTTGTCTGCGGGTTCATCTCTCGACCCTATATTCTTATGCATCAGAATGGATTTCTCTGGGAGAGACCTCTCCTTTCTTTAACCTGATTTTATCTCTGATTTATAATCATTGCCACATGTTCCTGGTGATAGGGTTTGCGTGGGAATAATTGGAAGCAGCTGTGCTCTGTCAGACGCTCAGAACTCCTCGCTTTTTGTCAAGATCCTAGTGATAGAGATCTTTGGTAGTGCGCTTGGGTTATTTGGTGTGATTGTGGGAATAATCATGTCAGCCCAAGCTTCATGGCCTTCAAAAACCGTGTAAATTGTTGGTCTTGAGGAGCTCAATTAACAAGAATGGAGATATGGTTCCGTGCTCCTGCTGAACTCTGTATTCTGAGTCTTGGTTTGGTTCATTTGTAGAGTTGTAAACCAGTGTATGTTGACTCTGTTCATTCTCTTATTTCATTAATTATGAGGGAATGGAGTAAAGCTGGATCACTACGAATTAGAGAATTTTTACTTTGCATGTGACTATATGCTACTATAAATGGAAAGATGGGTGCAAAGAAGGACATGTATTTCTTGAGGATGCTTCTGAGCACATCAGTTTGTGAGCCCTTATCTGAGCTTTATGAGCATTTCAGCAAGACTCCGAATTTGAGAGCCTTACCTTAACTGGTATCTGCTTTAGCCAATACAGACATGAATTAGAAGATATCTTTAGTATGGGTGACAAGCAGGTTGTTGGGCTTTGTCAATGGAGATGTAGTCACTACTATAAATTTATCTGACAAGCGGGTTGTTGGGCTTTCTAACAAGCCAATTGTAAAGAAGAGAGTAGAAATTTGGAGCTTTTTGATGTCTATACCGGAATTAGTTTACTCTTCCATATGGATGCGAACTTACATGACCTGGAGGTGGGGAGACTAGGAAATTTGAGTGCCCATGTGAACACCAGGACTCAGGGTAGTATGCACGTTCATGGCACTCGACTGATATGCCTTGATTCGTTATTTTGGACACAACTTCCCGGTTGTACGACTGCTTTAGAAGTTTCCCATATTTGCGGCTTCCCTTGATATGATTCTGGATCAGTGAAAATGAGGATAGTCTTTTCTTGTCTGATTTGCATGAGTAGGAAAACTTTGGGCATCAACCTTCATGAAGGACAGCGTGGTTACGCGAAATGTAGCTATCTTACTCTTAACAAGCTAATTGAGTTTCTAAACCAATAAGTGACGTGTATACAGCCCCGCAATTTACAATTACAACCACAAAATATTCATTTGGACTGGAATCCAGTAGCAACGTGTTCCTTGTTAATCAATTAAGCCATCAAATTGAAGAGTCCTCTGGTAGGGGAACTTCATCAAAGAAGGGCATATTCCCCTGCTAGAGCTCTTGACACTCTTCACTACCTGACGCCATGGGATCAAACCGTTCCCAGCCAACAACAGGCAAACCTTGTTTAATGCGACCCAGTCGCCGTGAATGTAGGACTTGCTTGGAAGTAACTGGAAGCCGTAGAGACTGATATTCGCATAGAGCTGAATACAGATTCTCAACTCCCCATTTTTTGAGGCACAAACCAAGAACTGCAGCATCTGATATAGACATGTTAGTGCTTCTCAAACCATGAGGAGTCGTCGGGTGAGCCGCATCCCCGACCAACACCACATTGTCCCAGAAGATCTGCTCTAAAAGATCACAGTCGTATATGACGTTTATGATAGGTTCTTTTGTTTCTTTCATTATTCTAGCCAACTCAGGAAGCCAAACTTTCTCTGCTTCTCTGTGCATTTCCTGGATCATTTCGCTGCTGACTTCATGGTAACAGAGTTTTCCTGTATGAAATTTTAGAAATATGATATTATCTGTTGTTCCTTTTTGGTTTTGCCGCACCTAAATAAATGGTAAAGAACTTTACAATTGATTAAATATTATGCTTCCTGATGCATCTGTGTTAAGCAAAATGTGGATTTTTTCTACCATACGAAGAGTGCTATGACTGAAAATATTCTTAACTAAGAATGTTCTGGTCTGAGGAGATAATAGTTATATAGTCCTTTCAAGATAAGGTGATCCACTACCATAAACTGCATTGCTATCCTTTGAGGAAATAAGTCTTCAAAATTAGGACTGCACATAGTCATCAAGACTCGAGTCTGCCGAGAACTACTTGTTTCATGTTGATGATGTTTGAAGAAGTCTGGCATTGCATATTTACTTCACTTGATAGAAAATTGCAAGGAAGATAAACATTTTGGCAAATGTTGTCTTTCCTGATAAAGATAAAAGCATTCAATGGTGGTTAACAAAATCGAAAATTCACCAGAAAAAAAAAACGCAGAATTAGGATTATACCAGAAGATTTACCTTCAGTTCAGGCTCAGGCTGATTGATGTACCAAATCCAATTAAGCCTTTTGTTCAGGAGTTCATATAACACGCTATGAGTCCCAAAACCACAGGTCAAAGTACAGACACTTCCCAAGATCAGGATAAGCTCTATTGATCCCCAAAATGGCTTCTGAATCCTCTCGTCCTGAAAAATCGAGAACTCCCCTCCATGCACAATAACCTGAATACCTACGAAAATAGTTGCTATCATTTCACACCACAAGCTGAAATGCAAGTCTTTTGTGATAAAAAAAAAATGGCATGGGGGTCCAAATTCATTGATTTCAGAAAGAACCTCAGTTTAAGGTCAGGGAGGAAACTCTGCCGAATGGAAGACAGACACCCATCTGCTGCGACAAGCAAGTTACCAGTTATCTCAATGGTATCATTGGTCTTAAGAACTTTAGTTTTGACTTTGACTTCAGCCTTGTCGTCAGATAGGCTGAATGACAGGAAAACATGACCCCACAACACAACACGCGGTGGTAGTTCCTTGTGAAGAAGGCCATGGAAATCGGTCCAGTGCGCTGCTCTGAAATTGAATTCCTCATCCCTTGTGAGCACCCGGCTCACTTTCTTTTCACCATCCGTTGCATTGTTCTGCAGTGTTTTCCAATAAATTAGCAGGAATTGGATACAACGAGACCATGTATTCGAACTCATTCAGAGTAGAACTCGGTCTAATTTGGCGTGACTAACTCTTGAAACCAAACCGAGTCAGTGAAACAATCAATTGGGTTGTCGGGTTTTACTTTTTTCACAAAGACAGGATATGATCCTCATGTTATTTCACAGAAACAATATGTTTTATTCACATCTTCAAGCACGTTTTCTGTTTGCTCTTTTCCACTTTTGTTGGCTACAGCACCTTGTGCGTAAATCATGCACAGACAGTTGTTTTTTTCCGAATGTAAATACATCCTGTTTTGGCTGAACCAAACAGAATTCTATTTTAAGTTCTCTGTTCAATTTCTGTGCTAAGAAAACCACGTTTCTAGCTCTTACGGGTTTTGTATCAGTTAAAAAATCAGCCCATCTTAGCTAGATTACGAACTCAAGCTTCAAGCTTTGTAGCCGAATCTAATCATTTTCGCTGGCATAATAGCATTCGTTTATACTTCAAGTCCCAACCATACAACAAAGGACAACCCAACTCGCAAAAACTCATTTCTTTCACGTCCTCGTCAAATCAGAAGACGGACGACAGGGCGTGACCTGATCAACAGCGAGTGGCAAAGTGGCATCGTGGAGCCGCTGCGCCGTCCCGAGCCAGCCCCGATTCCCTCCCGAGCAGACCGCCTGAGCCCAAGCCCCATGCCGGTGGGGCTCTCGGTCGGCGGCGCGCTCGACTTCTCGACGACGGCGATGTCCCATCCGGCTGAAATGAGCGCGTGCGGGCAGGATAATCCCGCGATGCTCCCTCCCACTTACGTGATCGTCTCGTGAAAGCTTCTGGCGTTCGTGTTTTCTTCTGGATGTTCGGTCGAAACATTTGGCGACTGGCTCGGAATAATTAGTTATCATAGCCTGACAACGACGGGATGGTCGGATATTTTATGCAATAATCTTATGATATGATCCTGACATCTGCCAGACACAGTCTGACGATTTCCAGCACGCAAGTTATTTGTGCTACCCATCTTGCAAGTGATGTGATTGGTAGTCCACATTAGCTTAGCCATGTAGAATGAATAAACAATAGGTTAGACGTGTTTGTTGTATTGTAATTAAAGAAATATTTAAATTGAAGTGCAGACTTTGGGATATTCTTTTCGGCTACCTAAAAGTACCACCTTAGAAACTGTATTTTTCTTTTCAGTAAGTAACTATCGGCGTGTGAATGCATACATAGCTAACTTTGACGCATCAATATATTAAGAATATTTTCTTATCCATGGATCAAGTTCACTAATTTGTGAAGGTGATGAACAAGCTTTTTACTGTTTTGTAAGGACTATTGCTGCTGTAATAAAAAACAGGTAAATTACATGCATTAGTTGGCCTAATCCAAGTGCTTCAGTAGATGAAATGATCCTTAACCCTCTTGACACAAATCTAAAGCAACATCGGTCGAAACATGTGGCGGTTTAGCCCGGAATGATTGAGAACCATAGCTAGACAACGACGATCGAATATCTTATGCAATAGTCTTATAATACAGCCATGACATCTGCCAAAACTAGTCAGATAGTTTCAACATCAAACATAGAAATATATTTATGATACCCACCATGTGAGCAATGTGATTGGTCATCCACGTTACGTTAGCCATGTAGAGCAATGGGCGATAGGTTCGACATATTTGCTGTATTGTAATTAAAGAAATGTTTCGGTCGAAGTGCGGATTTTGGGATATTCTTTTCGGCTATCTAAGGGTGCTACATTAGAAACTTTCTTTTTCTTTTCAATAAGTAATCACTGGCGTTCCTATTTATTGATATGTGAATGCATACATGGCTAACTTTGATGCATTGATAGAACATGAATATTTTCTTATCCATGGATCAAGTTGACTACTTTGTGAGGATGAGGAACAAGTTTTCCCCGGTTGCACAAGGACTATTGCTGCTGTAATAAGAAACAAGTAAATTACATACATCAATTGGTATAATCCACAAGTGCTTCAGTAGATGAAATGATCCTTAACCCTCTTAACACAAATCTAATGTGACATTGATCGGAACATGTGGCGGTCTGGCTCGGAATGATTGAGAATCATAGCTAGATAACGATTGTGGGATATTTTATGCGGTAGTGGCCATGACATCTACCAAAATTAGTCAAATAGTTTCAAAATCAAACACAAAAATTATTTATGATACTCATCATGCGATCAATGTGATTGGTCATCCGCATTACGTTAGTCATGTAGAACGAAGAAGGATAGGTTTGACATGTTTGCTGTATTGCAATTAGATAAATGTTGTGGTCGAAGTGCAGATTTTGGGATATTCTTTTCTGCTATCTAAAGATGCTACATTAGAAACTTTCTTTTTCTTTTCAATCAATAATCACTGGCGTTCTTATTTCTTGATATGTGAATGCATACATGTCTAGCTTTGACATGTGATAAATCAGGAGTATTTTCTTATTCACAGATCAAGTGACTAATTTGTGAGGGTGATAAACACGTTTTCTATTGCTGTACAAGGTCTATTGCTGCTGTAACAAGAAATATGTAAATTACATGCATTAATTGGCCTAATCCAAGTTCTTCAGTAGATGAAATGATCCTTAACCATTTTAACACAAATCTAAGGTGACATCAATCGGAATAGGTGACGGTTTGACCCGAAATGATTGAGAATCATAGCTAGACAATGATAGCCGGATATTTTATGTAGTAGTCTCATAATATAGCCATGACATATGATACCCATCATGTGAACAATGTGATTGGTTGTTCGCGTTACGTTAGCCATGTAAAACGATAAATGGTACGTTCATCATGTTTGTTATATTGTAATTAGAGAAATGTTTCTGTCAAAGCACGGATTTTGGAATATTCTTTTCGGCTATTTAAAGATGCTCCATTAGAAATTTTCTTTTCCTTTTCAATAAGTAATCACCGGCATTTCTATTTATTGATATGTGAATGCATATATGGTTAGCTTTGATGCAGTAATAAATCATGAATATTTTCTTATTTATATATCAAGTTAACTAATCTGTAAGGGTGATGAACAAGTGTTCTACTGCTATACAAGGACTATTGTTGCTGTAACAAGAAACAGGTAAATTATATGCATTAGTTGGCCTAATCCTAAGTGCTTCAGTAGTTAAAATGATCCTTAACCATCTTAACACAAATCTAAGGTGACATCGATTGGAACATGTGGTGGTTTGGCCAGGAATGATTGAGAATCATAGCTAGACAACAACGACGAGATATTTATGCAATAGTCTTATAATAGAGCCACGACGTATGGCACCCATCACGCGAGCAATGTGATTGGTCGTCCACGTCACATTAGCCATGTAGAAAGATGAACGATATGTTTGACATGTTTGTTGTATTGTAATTAAATAAAAGTTTTGGTGAAGTGCGGATTTTGTGATATTCTTTTTGGCTATCTAAAGGTGCTATGCTAGAAACTTTATTTTCTTTTTCAATAAGTAATCACCGGCATTCCTATTTCTTGATATGTGAATGCACACATCGCTAACTTTGACGCAGTGATAGATCAACAATATTTTCGTATTCATAGATTAAATTGACTAATTTGTGAGGTGATGAACAAGTTTTCCATTGCTGTACAAGAACTATTGCTGCTGTAAAAAGAAATAGGTAAACGACATGCATCGGTTAGCCTAATCCAAGTGCTTCAATAGATGAAATAATCCTTAACTCTCTTAACACAAATCTAAGGTGACATCGGTCGGAACATGTGGCAGTTTGGCCCGGAATGATTACAAATCATAGGTAGACAACAACGGCCGGATTTTTTTTGCAATAGTCTTATAATATGGCCATGACATCTGCCACAATTAGTCAGATAGTTTCAAAATCAAATACAGAAATTATTTATGATACCCATCCTTCAAGCAATGTGATTGACCATGCGTTACATTAGCCATGTAGAACGATGAACAATAGGTTCAACATGTTTGTTGTATTGTAATTAGAGAAATGTTTCAGTTGAAGTGCAGATTTTGTGATATTCTTTTCTGCTATCTAAAGGTACTACATTATAAACTTTCTTTTCCTTTTCAATAAGTAATAACTGGTGTTCCTATTTCTTGATATGTGAATGCATACATGGCTAGCTTTGACGCAGTAATAGGTCATGAAAATTTTCCTATTCATAGATCAAGTTAACTGATTTGTGAGGGCGAGGAACTGGTTTTCTACCGCTGTACAAGGGCTATTGCTGCTGTAATAAAAAACAGGTAAATTACATGCATTAGTTGGCCTAATCCAAGTGCTTCAGTAGGTGAAATGATCCATAACCCTCTTAACACAAATCGAAGGTGACACCCGTCGAATTGTGTTGCGGTTTGCCTCAGAATGATTGGGAATCATACCTAGACAGTGATGGCCGGATATTTTATGCAGTAGTCATATAATATGGTCATGACATCTACAAAAACTAGTTAGATAGTTTCAAAAATCAAACATCAAAATTGTTTTGATATCCATCATGCGAGCAATGTAATTGGTCATCTGCATTACGTTAGCCATGTAGAACGTCAAACGATAGGTTCGACATGTTTGTTGTATTGTAATTAGAATGTTTCGGTCAAAGTGTGGATTTTGGGATATTCTTTCCGGCTATCTAAAGGTGCTACTTTAGAAACTTTCTTTTCCTTTACAATAAGTAATCACCAGCATTCCTATTTCTTGATATGTGAATGCATACATGGCTAGCTTTGACACAGTGATAGATTAGGAATATTTTTTTTATTTATAGATCAAGTTGACTAATTTGTGAGGGTGAGGAACAAGTTTTCTGCTGCAGTACAAAGACTATTGCTGCTGTAATAAGAATCATGTAAGTTACACGCATCAGTTGGCCTAATCCTAGTGATTCAACAGATGAAATGATCGTTAACCCTCTTAACACAAATCTAAGGTGAATGTTACCATCATCGGTAATGATACTGGTTTAAGTCGAATTACTTAAGAAGATGCATCTCTTGCTCTATCTAGCTAGAGCTTGAAATAATCAATAACATATCTGAAATCCACATTGACATGCTTAGAATGGCAACAAACATAGGATGATTAGCAGTTGCCGGCCAAGAAAACGTTGCTCAATCAGATCTATCAGAACAAAGGGTTGTGTCCGAAGAAGGGCATGGCTCTCAGTTGAAGCATCTCGCATTCCTCCCAATTGGCTGTGTTAGGATTGAAAGATTTGCGGTCAGGAAGCTCAAGACCTTGCTTTATCCTCCCGACTAGCCGGGCATGCAAGACTTGCTTGGATGCAACAGGTAGCCTAATGGATTGGTATTCTTCAAGAGCAGCTGCCAGATTTTCCGACCCCCACTTCTCCAAGCACCGGCCTAGGACTGCCGCGTCCAGAATTGACATGTTTGTGCTCCTCGAGCTGTGTGGTGTTGTGGGGTGTGCTGCGTCGCCGACAAGTACCACGTTGTCCCAAACTATTCGTTCTGGGGGATCACAGTCGTAAATGACATTGACGAAAGGTTCTTTAGTTTCTCTCACGACCTGAACGAAAGTTGGATGCCAAATTCTCTCTGCATCTTGGTACATCTTCTGAATCATTTCATCACTTACTTTCATAGTAACCGAATTTCCCTGTATGTCAATAACAGACAAAATAAGAGAGCGTAAGACGCAAGGGACTTACCGAAAGGCATGCATATATAATGATATCTATATGATGGCTCCTATTTTCTAGGTTTTAATGAATTCAGGATATATATATATATATATATAGAGAGAGAGAGAGAGAGAGAGAGAGAGAGAGATCTTCTATGAGATATGCTCGTGTAGTTCCGCAAATAAATCTCGTGAATAAACAGGGAAATTATTGGAAATGTCTGTCATGATTGTTTGGGTCTTTCAGTACATCAGCAACTGCTATTACTATCGTACAGTCGAGAAGGAGCAAGATGGGCGACTAGTACCTCCAACTGAGGCTCAGGTTGGTTAAAAAACCATGTCCAGTTCAGCCTTTTGTTCGGAATCTGAAAAAGAAGGTTATGATTTCCGGGCGTCAAGTCAAAGTACATGCATTTTCCAAGCTCCGGATGTGCCTCCCTAACGTTCTTGATAGTTTCGGAATCTTCAATCCCCGAAAAATCAAGAACTCCTCTCCAGGCGCAGTAGCCTGAATACCTATTAAATCGACATAATCATGAAAGACAACAAAAAGGTCTAAGTTAGGGATTGATGCATAACAATTTGGACAAAGAAGTAACAACCTTCGTTTGATGTCCGGAAAATAGTGCTTGCGAATCAGAGAGTTCCATCCATCTGCAGCGACGAGCAAATCTCCGTCTACTTCTGCAGTTTCTTCGGTATCGAGAACTTGGGCCCTGATTTTGACGGATCGCTTATCATTGGAAACAGAGAAAGAGAGGAAAAGATGGCCCCACAGGAATATTTCTGGTGGCAATGCAGAGAACAGGTGGTCATGCAGGCTGGACCAATGTGCTGCTCTATGATTGAAATTCTCATCTCTTGCTAGTATCTTCCTGGATTTCTCGTCATTGATTGCTTGGTTCTAGTACAAATAGGCGCATAGCAAGTTTGGTGAGAACCAGGATACAATTTTGAGTGCCACATAACAAGCAAGATCAATCTCTATATGTTCAACTACAGAAAAGGAAAAGGACCCATATCTCCTGGAAGAGCTTAACATCTCCTCTCAGTGTCGAGCGAAGCAAGAACTTGACAATCAAGGTGCAAGAAGAAAGACATAGCTGGGATCTTAACTTCAATGCATATCATAATTCAAACCTTAGGAAGACTTGGAGTAGACTGAGTTTATCGTATGAAGTTCCCTTACAAGATCAATGACGGCAGGGGAGGTGATGTCATGGAGGAGTTCAGGGTGTCCAGTCCAGGACCCGATGAGCTCCTGAGAGAGCGGATCCAACGCGAGTCCTGCACCGGTGGGGTTTCCTTTCGGAGGCCTGCGCGATTTCTCTATGACCACAACGTCCCAACCCGCCAGAATGAGCGCATGTGCGCATGACACACCTGCTATGCTCCCTCCTAAGATCACGGCCTTCGGCTTTGGCTTGTTTTGATGAGAAAGATCATGACTGTGATTCATGACTTCTGTTTTATCTTCTCAAAGACTTGCTCTGTGTTTCTATCTGATAAAGATGAAGAAAAGGGGCTAAGAAAAATGGGACTTTGAAAGATTTGAAATGAGGATCTCCTATACTTTGATACTGTAAAAACATAGAATTGAGTCTACTTTACACTGATCCGTTGTACCGTATAAATAGAGAAATCACTACTTATAATTATGACGGAAATTACAGATGTAGGATAACAATTTGATCTCTATGGAAATTGAATAAAAAATAAATAGAAAAATATATTCAAATAATCTACTCGATGTTATCTTTTCATGCTGATCTTTAGAAGATTTTGCCCTGTAATGATTTTGATTTTTTACTTTTTAGAGGCTGTCCAAGGCTGCTTAGTGTTGTGTCTCATTTGGTTTTGTGATTTTAGATTGCTGATTTAGACTATAGTTGCGGGAAGTTGAATTTCGGAACCCAGGAGTTAATAAGTAGAAGATAATTGCTAAATTAATAACCAGATGCCTCATCTTGAAGCAATAAAATTAATATATTTGTATATCCATATCAAGTCGCATGATCTTTATTTTCAAATTAAACGACTGCCTCATCACGGAGTTACTATTAGACCTTAACTTTAGTCAACTCATATAATTTAACTACGAAGATCGGGTCATGATTAAGTTCACCTTAACCATCAAAGTAAAAATTAATTTTCTATAATTCCAGATTTCCAAATTAAATGATTGCCCCAATGAAGTTTCTCATTTTACATTTCTGCCCTTAAGTCAACTCTCTCTTAAGCAAGCTAAACTAATTAAATTAAATACCCAAGGCCATTCATTTACTATCTAACAAATAGGAATATCTTATTTACACTATGGATATGCCACTAATTTTATAAAGTTACCACTTTTAAATTAGTTATAAGTCCAAACTTTGACTAGTTAGATAAATTGTCTGGATTAAGTAGTTAATTCTAAAAATAACTTGATTACCTATTATCATAACTTAGTTAGGATAGGATTAGAGAGGGTATGATATGAAATCCTTGGATTCTACTATGTCCTATCTACTATTTGGTTGATTGTAGTAATAAAATTGGATACTCTCATATCCTATCATGTCAATTGTTTTGTATAAAGACGACATATCGATATAAAATAAACCTAAAAATATACAAATAGAGATGTTAAGAATCTGTCATGATTCATTGCTAAAACAACCACAAATGCATAAACAAAAATAACATTTATCAATCAAACCATAATTATTGTACGATCTAAATCTTAAAGGGCAAAGGAACTCATTGCAGTATTTCAAAATCACAGGTTCGACTATGACACGAAACTTTAACAAGCAATTGCAATATCTATAGGGTAGATTAGTCGGTGAATGTCAAATCTAGTAAGATATAGAAAACGTGACCACTCACCTTCATGATTCCAAAAAGTATCATCTTCAACTCTCTTGTCACTTTTGTGAAGCTTCGACATGAACCATAGAGCTACAAAGGAGAAGGAGTTTGGACTCTCACACCGTTTTCATGAATTTTTAACGTGAATCTTTTACTCTCTCATTGTTTTGGTTGAGTTTTGACATGGACCAAAAAAAAAGGCAGGCGTGAAGCTCCGACATGTATTGTTGCCCCTCATTCTACTTCATTTTTATTTACTTATTTTTCCTTCTCTTTTTTATATCTTTTTTCTTCCTTTCTATCATTCTTTAAAAATTTTATTAAATAAAAATATAATAATATACCTAAAATATGTAATATATATACTAAACATATATAAACAAAAACAGAAATAAATAACAACAAAAATTATTTTACATAAGAATTTAATTTATATTTAATTATTATTTTAATTTCATTAATTTAATAAGCTTGCCATTAGAGAAAAATAACTTTTATATCATTGATATAAGAAATCTGATCTACTTTTATTCTACCTCCCTTATGAAATATTTTTATTTGGTATAATCTATTTTATATCCCACATTTTTTTGTCTTGGGTAAGAACCAAACAAAAGATATGATAAATTTTTCATATTCTGATTTTTATTCTAACTATCAGATGTAACTTTACAATTTATATCGAATTCTAACTCTTCTCCATGCAAATAGTATGGAGACGACTAGAAGGTATATTTTTATCTATTTATTTTACGTACATTTTTTTTTTCATTGATTCAACAATTAGACGAAGAATCACGAATTGAAAGGCAAAAGATACAATTAGAGAGTCATAGATGACCACGATGATATTCTCCACTCTATCAGTAGAAATTTTTAAATTTACCCATCAAGATAAATGAGTCAAGCGACAGGCCTAAACATTGATTATACTGTTCCACATAATGCAGCAATCATGTGCTGAGCACTATTGATTTGTTAATCATTTGGAAGTGTGGTAATGATGATTAAATACTTCCACTTTCCAGGGAAAATTTCAAAACAAGACCTCGAAGTAAGCCTTTTTTTTTTTTTTTTTTTTTTTCAAAAGAATCTCTAAAGTAGATTTTGTATTAAATAAAGTTATGAAGTATCCAGTTCAATCTCAAAACACAGCCCCAACACCTAGGCTGGCAAAATCTTCGTCCCATCTTCAAAGTTCAAGTTGTGGGGGACATTCTTATAAGATTTTTGAAAACTCTAATCCAATTGGAGAGCTCTATAGTTTCCTAAAGTTTTGCTTATTTTCTCCCTCGGTACTATGAGCAAACGCAAGTCGATTTTGGCCATTTCCCACGCCTCAGATGGTGAAAAGAATTTAAACAAAGTCCCACGACAATGTAGGAAAACTACATAAGTGGAATCGTGGTCGATAGAGAATTCTCATGATAGGAAAAATCTAAAAAGATACCGATATGATGCGAATGAATAAAGAAAATATATATACATACATATATATATATACATACATACACATATATATACATACATACATACATACATACATACATATATACATACATACATATATATACATATACATATATGTATGTATGTATATGTATATATATGTATTTATGTATATATAAAATAATGTCCGACTAATATACCGTATTTTCTCTCATTTGTAAGCTCTCGCACAATTAATGTTGACCGCATTAATAATTTTCAGAGAAGGGACAGGATGTTTCAAGAGTACTTAATGACTTTTTTTTTTTTTTTGTCTAGACATTATCATAATAATTGTTGGGGAAAAGAATAGCGTAAGTACTATAACTTTCATACAACACTCATTTGAGGGTTATAATTTTCTTTTCGGCTCCCTTAAGTGCCAAATTGGAATAAAATCGACCATTTGAGTGCCATTTTCGATCAATCATCTTGCATGAATTTTTTGAATTTTTTGAATTTTTATTTTTGTTTTTATTTGTCTTTTTTTTTTCTTTTCAAGGCTGGCGCCTTATTTTCCTTTTCTAGGGCTAGCGATCGGCCCTAAAAAAATTCAAAGAAAATTTAAATATTAAAAATATTAAAAAATTATCTATGTCAATGCTGACAAAGTCATGTAGAACGACTAGCATCCACGTCGGATTTTTCGATGAAGCAAATTGTTGAAGGCACTCAAGTGAGCGAAGGAAAAGTTATAATACTTAAGTGAGCACCATGCGAAAGTTATAGCACCTGCACTATTCTTATCCAAATTCTTGGGCTATATGCACCTTTCTTTTTCTACTGTTGTTAAGGATTTCCGTAATTTTGAACTTTCGAAGATGTGCAAACAGGCGGAGTGATTTTCTTTTGCATCCTCCTTTGCAGGGTACACCTTTGATCGGGAGCCTTAGTCAAACAAAAAAGCAGCTGATTTTGCAGACAGGAACAACAGCTCATTTTTCATTCAATATTCATTTTGAGCGTCATCAATGACGCAGAAACTTAATTGATCGGGCCACGCGTACCATCTTCAGTGTATTCAAAGGGTTGACAAAACCCTAAACGTCATATAATACTTCTATGGCTCTTTTGCCCGCCCGATGCAAGACCCTGTTTTATATCTGAAAGGTGACCTGAGGTTTTGCCTCATTGGCCAAAGTCATCTTCTTAGGGATCCTTTAGGCTTAAATTGAGCATATTCTGCTAGCTAGGTTTGATTCGGAATCCTTTACACTAGCTGCCAAGATATCTCAGTCTGTCCAAACCAAATAGTATAGCACTTTGACTTGTGAGGGAATTACTCTTTGTGATTGGGGTCATGAAATTTGGATTGTGCACCAGAAGTACCATATGTTTGAATATTAGGAACGTGAAAAGATCCCCAACAAACATCCCTTATTCATCTTCTTCTATCATGTACATTGTAGATTATACATCCTATATCGGCTGGTATTTGTTGTCTCGTGTTTAATGACTAAACATGTATCCATAAAAATATTGGTGGATGCATATCTAACTTAGGAAGTTGAGACAAAAATAATCACAATACTAATCTTGGAGGAGGGAGGGGAGACATGACAATCTCATATGAAATTGTATAGAGTAGGGCACATGTTAAGACAAAAGTTACAATAAGTACTAGGCAGTCGGGCCCGTGTAATGACGGTGTTTGCCCGTCCTCTCAACTTGTCACCATATAAAAATATGGGAAAATTCCAAAAAAGAGCCACAAGTGTTCTCATTTTCTCAAATAAGGCCACAAAGTAAACCTATTTCAAATAAGGGCTTGAGGTGGTTATACTTGGTTCAAATAATGACCTGGTCAAGGACATTTTCATCATTTTCCTTTTTCCTTTTTGTCTTTTTTCTTTCATTTTTTTTTCTGGTTCTTCCCAGCCACCGACGATGCCTGTAGAGGGCTAGGCGAGGGCCACCCTTGCGACCGTGAGCCTCACCGGCCCTAGGCAAGGGCGCCCGCAGTTGGTGAGGACTTAACTGTGGGCGAGACCACCCTCGTCCGGGCCAGCAAGCGCTTGAAGCTCATCGTCGGTAGTGGGTGAGCGTCGTCGAGCCCTTGTTGGCTACGGGTGAGGGCGTGTAGGTCGACCCTCACCTGTGGCCAGTGAGGGCCCTGCGGTGAGCCCTCGCCGACCTTTTACCAATGTCCGGCGAGGACGGCGAGCCCTTGTCGACTACAGGCGAGGGCTAACCTCGCGGTTAACAAGGGTTGGCCTCGCCTGGCCTTGAAGGTCTCGCTTGGGGCTGGTGAGGGCCGACCTCGCTGATGGTTGTGAGAGTGGCCCTTGTCCAGCCTTCTACGAGTATCGCCGGTGGCCGGGAAAAGGAAAAAAATGAAGAAAAGGAAAATGACGAAAATGTCTTTGATTAGGCCCTTATTTGATATAAGTTCCACTTCGGGCCCTTATATGAGAAAATAAGGGTACTTGGAATCCTTTTTTGAAAATTTTCCTAGAAATATTGGTATATCATATATGAAAATTTCGAGACTTTATTTAGTTCAATGCCAGTGGAAAGTGCAATTTTTTCAACTGTTATTTGTATTACAAAATTAATATGTATGTTATTAGATCATTACCCATTCCCTAACTTCTAAAGAGACAATTCGAAAGGAAAAAAAAAAAAAAAAAACTTCTAAAAGAGACCAAACTAGTTTGGTTAACTTTTCTGGCATTTCTCGTCTTGCCTCGGTAGGTATCTTCCTTTGGCAATTTGCTTCATATGTCTTCATGTGCTCTGATGATATTGAAAAATGTTTTGAGGTTGGGCAAACAGTTGGGACACGATTTTAGGCAGAAAAAAGAAAAGAAGAAAAACTCAAGTGCAGATTTGATATTTTTCATATGATTCTTGGAGGGAATCATGAATATGCACTTGGTATATATGAGCCAAATTCACATGCACTGTCAGATTGAGTGAGCTAATTCAGGGATATTACAATATATATTTCAGAATTGCTTTTCTTTATTTGGTTAATTCCCACTCTCTTCGCCATACTAGAAACTTGCCAGGAGCCGCTTATTATAAAGATCCTCAGCTCCAGTGACCACTCTCACTCTCGTCGGAGTGGGTGGTTACAATTTCCATCTAATATTATACTCGCTTAATGCAAAATTGCAGAGAAGATAAACAGTTTGGCACATGTTCTTTCTTTTCCCGATTAAGACAATAGCATTCAACAGTGTTTTCACAGGGCCAAAAATATTTTAACAAAAAAGTAGAATTAAGATTATACCAGAAGATTACCTACAGTTCAGGCTCTGGCTGACTGATGTACCAAATCCAATTAAGCCTTTTTGTTCAACAGTTCATAAAGTATGCCATGAGTCCTAGAACCCAGTTCATAGTGCAGACATTTCCCTCTATCACGGTAAGCTCTCTTGATCCCTGAAATGGTTTCTGAATTCTCTCATCCTGAGAAATCGAGAACTCCTCGCCATGCACAAAAACAGTCGCTATCATTTCACACTACAAGTTCACATGTTGCAATAAAACAATGGCATGGGGTGACTAACACTAGAAACCATACCAAGGCAGTGGAACAATTGATTTTTTTTTGCAAAAACAATATATGATCTTCATCTTATTTTTACAGGAGCAATCTGTGAGATATCACATCTTGCACGTTTTTCGTTCTCTCTTTTCCACTTCTTTTTGGCTACAGCAGAAAGGAACTGAAAACAAACCTCTGTTCTTGCGCATAAATCATACACACAGTTGTCTTTCCAATGTTGATGCGCTTAATTAAACCTATCACCAGATTCACCCCAAATACCTTTTTTGGCTGAACCAAACAGAAACCTATTGTGACTTTTCTGTTTAAATTCCTATCCTAGGAAAATCACACTTCTAGCTTTTAAGGCTTTTGTATCAGTTGTAATTTGCACATTCTCTTAGCTAGATATGAACTGAAGATTCACGCATTGAAGCTGAAACTAATCATTTTAGCTGACGCAAAAGCTTTCACTTATTCTTCGAGTCTGAACCACTCGAAGAAATATATCTTTTTATGTCCTCGTGAACTCAGAAAACGCACAACAGAGTGACCTGGTCAATAACGAGAGGCAAAGGGGCGTCGTGGAGTTGCTGGACCCTTCCAATCCGCCTCGATCTGCTACCGAGCTGAAGGGTTCGATCCCGAGGCCCGCCCTAGCAGAACCCCCGGTTGGCGCCGTGTTCGATTTCTCGATGATGACATCCCATCCTGCTAAAATGACCATGTGCGCAGAGGATAATCCTGCGATGCTGCCTCCAACTATCAATGCCTTGGCCTCGGGCTTCGTGCGCTTCTAGGTTTCTTCGTCTTTACCCTCCATTGGGAATCTATGAACATAACTGTCTCATGAAAGCTTGTGGCTTTTGTGTTTTGTTCCTGATGTTCAGTCAAAACATGCAGCAGTTTGGCTCAGAATTATTGAGTCATAGCTAGACGACGACAACTAGATATTTTGTGCAGTATTTTTATTATATGGCCATGATATTTGCCAAAACTATCAGATAATTTCAAAAAATGATATTTATGTGTGATGCCTATCATGTGAGCATGTGAATTGTCATTGACGCTACATTTGCCCTGTAAAAGATGGACGATCGCTTCAACATGTTTGCTGTATTGTGAAAACAGAAATGTTTTGGTTGAACCACAGGTGCTACCTAGGTTCTTTTCGGCTGTTTAAAGATACTCCATTAAAAAATTTCTATTTTATTTTGATAAGTAATCAATAGCTTTCTTATTGATTGAGATGCGAATGCGCAAATGACTAGCCTTGACACACTGTTAGATCAGGAAACTTTTCATATTCATAAATCAAGTTGACTAATTTGTGTGAGTGAAGAACAAGTTTTGTGCTGCGGTACAAGGGCTATTGCAACTGGAACAAGAAATAGCTACATTAAATAGTGTTTCAGTGAATGAAATGATCATTAACTCTCTAACACAAGTCTAATATGAGTGTCACCATCCATGATAATCCTGTTTAAGTCGGATACTTAAAAAGACACATTTCTTGCTATATTCTGCTAAAGCTAGAAATAATCTGTGACATGTCTGAAATCAACATTGACACGACCAGAATGGCAACATATATGAGATGATCACCATTTGCCGAACAATAAAAGATCGCTCGCTTGGAGCAAGGATTATGTCTGAAGAAAGGCATGCCTCTCTGCAGAAGCATCTTGCATTCCTCCCAAGTGGCTGTGTTAGGATTGAAAGGTTTGCACTCAGGAAGCGTAAGGCCTTGTTTTATCCTCCTGACTTGCCTGGCATGCAAGACTTGCTTGGAAGGTTTGCCTAATGGATTGCTATTATTCAAGAGCAGCTGTTAGATTTTTCAATCCCTACTTCTCCCAGTACCAGCCTAGGACAGCAGCATCCAGAATCGACATGTTTGTTCTCCTTGAGCTGTGCGGTGTCGTGGGGTGCGCTGCGTCACCAACCAGTACCACATTGTCCCAAACTATTTGTTCTAGTGGATCACAGTCGTAAATGGCATTTATGAAAGGTTCTTCAGTTTCTCTTGTGAGCTGAATTGAAGCTGGATGCCAAATTTTCTCTGCATCTTGGTACATCTTCGGAATCATGTCATCCCTTACTTTTGTAGTAACTAAATTTCCCTTTATATGTCAATAACGACTAAATATCATATACTATAAGGCGCAAGGGACTAATGGACAGGAATGCACGTATAAAGACACATCTATCAATACCCAGATCTTCTATGAGGGATGCTCATTTAGTTCCTCCAACTAATCTTTTGAATAAACAAAAAAACTATATGACAATTTCCATCATGATCATTTGCATCTCTAACTAAATTCACAATTGCTACTACTATAGTACAGTCGATGACGAGCAAGATGGGAGAATATTACCTGCAAGTCAGGTTCAGGTTGATTTAAATACCATATCCAGTTCAGCCTTTTGTTTGGGATCTCGAAAAGAACAGTTTGATTTCCGGGTGCCAAGTCTAAGTACAGGCATTTTCCAAACTCCAGATGTGCCTCCCTAACTTTTTTGATAGTTTCAGAATTTTTGCTCCCCGAAAAATCGAAAACACCCTCCGGGCACAATAGCCAGAATGTCTATAATATCAACATAATTATGGTAAGCTAACAAAATGTCCAAGTTAGGGATTGGCGCATAATAATTTGGACAGAGAAGTAACCACCTTGGTTTGACAATGGGAAGAAAGTGATTGTGAATTAGAGATGGGTATCCATCTGCAGCGATGAGCAAATCTCCGTATACTTCGGTGGTTTCACCAGTTTCGAGAACTCGGGCCTTGATTTTGACTGATTGCTGATCATTAGAAACAGAGAGAGAGGAAAAGATGGCCCCGGAGGAATATTTCTGGTGGCAATGCAGTGAACAGGTGGTCATGCAGAGTAGCCCAATGTGCTGCTTCATGATTGAAATCATCATCTCTTGCTAGTATCTTCCTGGTTTTCTCATCATCGATTGCTTGGCTCTGGTACAAATAGAAGCATAAGAATTTGGTAAGAACGGGGACACATTGTTAACTGCTTCATAACAAACATGATCAATGTCTATATGTTTAACAAGAAACAAAGAAAAGGACCCGTATCTCATTGAAGAGCTTAACATCTCTCCTCACTGTCAAGCAAAGCAAGAACTTAAATTTCATGCTGCTAGAAGAAAGACATTCTGCGCCAATTCTCCAGTAATTGTGATCTTATACTTCAATACATATCATAACTCAAACCTCAGGAGGACTTTCAATAAGGCTGAGTTCGTCATATGAAGTTTCCTTAGTAGATCAATGCAGAGAGGACAGGTGATGTCACGGAGAAGATCAGGGCGCCCTGTCCAGGACCCGATGAACTCCTGAGAGAGTCGATCCAAGCTGAGTCCTGCACCGGTGGGGCTTCCTTTCGGAGGCTTGCACGATCTATGACCACAACGTCCACCCCACCCGAATGAGCGCGTGTGCAGGACACACCTGCTATGCTCCCTCCTACGATCATGGCCTTCGGCTTCGGCTTCGGCTTCTCTTGACGAGGAAAATCATGACCGGGATTCATGACGTCTGTTGTGTCTTCTCCAGGAATTGCTCTGTGTTTCTAATTTACAAGAAGGAGAGACAGTCCAAGTCTCCCAATTGTTGGGTCTCATTTGGTTGGGACTTTGGATTGCTGGTTCAGGCTATGGTGGAATCTACCGAGTGCAGAAGGTATTGAGAAGTGGAAGACAATTGGGTCATCGACAAATTTCATGTTCGCTTGTTAGCGAGCCATGTGTCGTCTAAACTTTATCTGTAGCATAAAGGGCAAAAGAAAAAAAAAAAAAAAAAAGAAGCATAGAGTCATCATTACAACACCACCAAATGATTAACAAATCAATAGTGCTTATAACACTCATTTATCTTGTTGGGTAAATTTTAATATTTATATCATATAGAGTTCTTATTTGATTCTATAACTTTATCTTTTGCCTTTCAACTCGAGATTTTCTTTTTGTGACAAAAAAAATTGATATTTTTTGTATATCTATTCAATTAAAGAAAAATTTAGTTGTAAAGTTACTATAGAAATATATACTACCTTGTAATTAGCTTGAGCAAAACATGATTGTTTCACAAAACTTGTAATCTTGAAATAAGAGGGTTCTAATTTTTTTTATGAGACTTTTATATATGGTAAGCAGCCTATTTCATTCATTTGTTACGCGACCCACATCCATCACCATAGGTTTGGGCAGTCCTCCGTTGAAAACTCAACAACTATCCCAATCAAAGGCAACGAACAAGAATTGTGCAAAGAAAAAAAATTGCCATTGCAATGTATTTAAAATTAGGGTGAGTTTGTTTGGAGTTCAACCATTCTCGGGAATATGTTTATGGACTTTTTCCTCTTTGGACGTCAAAAAATGAATCGGTCAACAGAAAATGTTTCCCATTAGCTAAAATTGACATGCTGAGACTTTGGACTGATGCAACACTAATGAGGACTTGTCTCTCTACACTATTCACAATATCTTGAAATTTGACCCCTTTTGAAATATATGAAATGGTTATTTCATTAATACATTGATAGTTAAATTTACTCTAAACTGATCACTATGAGTTAACTAATCTATTGGGAGAGGCCTTAAAGGATTAACACGCGAACGACCAGAGAATTCAATTAAGAATAAACCGCTCAACCATAAGAATCAATAGGGGACAATATTACATTGTTATAAGTCAATTAACGAATGGATGTAAATCGATTCGATAAGATTACTTAGTCAGTTCGTGGGTGATTCTGCACGATTATGATATTTGCTGCAAACGACAATAAACCAATTTTCTATTGATCTTGTACTCAGAGTGAGTAATTAAATTATCTCGATTACATGATAATCGAAGGTCATTCATGATTTGAAGAGGCACAAACGTGAGTCGAAAATTATCAACCATAGGTCAAACGCACGAAACTCCTTAAAGCCACTTGATAGTTTATGTCATATTAAAGTCACATTTAATTGATTTTAATCACGAAATTTAATTCGATTTCGAGTATCGACCTTTTGAGGATTTCAAAACCAACCTATTAGATGTCACCTCATTTATCAGTCAATTCATTGGTAAGCTTTAAATTTTTGGTGAGGCTTAGTAGGTTGAGAATTCAAAGCCGAAAAAGGGAGCCAGGCCAAGCGAAGTCCCAATGGGCTTCATGCCTATTGGATTAAGCAAAGTGGGCCCAAGTCAAGCCCACCAAGCCCATCAAGGCCCATTTCAAGTATTTGGATACAAGGGCAAAATGGGAATTTTGGTTAAATTTCGTGAAATGACTAAGATACCCTTTCTAGAAGGTTTTTGGCATTTAAGAAGAATAAGACAAAAGGGAAAGGTTGCATGGAGGTGAGTAATTTAGGGAGAGTTGGTATGGGGAAGTGATGAAGAAGATTTCTGGGGAAAATCTCTCAAGCTCATCCCCCTCCCCCTCCCCTTCCCGGCCTTTTTTCCATTCCCCTAGTTGGCCGACTCTTGCCCTCTCCATTTTCATTCTCATCATCATCTTCATCTCCTTCTTCTTCCTTTGTTCATCACCATTCACCACCACCACCATCGTCACTTCCACCGTCGCTCGTCCGTGTCATTTTCATTGCCGCGAGCCACCACCGCCATCTCCATCAAGCCGCCCCTCCCCAAGCTTGGTTGTGAGCCCAAGCTTCACTGAGCCGCGCCATTTGTGCCGCCGTTTGAGCCTCGAACATCACGCCTTCGTCCCCATCGTGCTGTCGTCACTGTGAGCTCGTTGTCACTAGGGGTGTGCAAAACAACCGGGATCCGCCCGGACCGCCCAGAACTGGACCGGAACCGCCCGAAATTGGTGGTTCTTGAGAGAACCGGTCCGATTCCCGGTTCCAATTTATGGGAACCGGTGGGTACCAGTCTGGTTCCCGGTTCCATGGGCGGATCCGTCCACTCGTCCACCCACACCGGACTGATTAATTTTTAATATTAAAAAAAGTTGAAATTACTAATTAACAAACCTAGCATCAAAAGGCAAGCAGTGCATGAACCAAAATTAGTCCCGATCTTTGCGCGCAGAAGAAAGTCCCGATCCTCCTGAGGTGCCGCTCAGCCCCTGACCTTCCGAGACTGCCAGAGGGACGGTAAGCCTGAACCCGACTCCCGTTTTTGGACTGTTCTTGAAACAATTGATGAGGCGATATATCTTATTTAGCGAAATCATTGTCCTCTGCATGGAAGAGATCACAGCAAGCGGAATCTGCACATCGTCGCAGAGCTCTGCATTACTAGTGCCTGCGAGTTGCTCTTGCTGTTGATATGGATATAATAGAGTGGAAGTAGTTTGTCTTAGCCTCTGCCAAATGTGCGTATTGTTGCGGAGTTATCTGAGTATCATGCATAATAATTCGTTTTTCGAGGAAGTTGTAATTCTACAAAAAGAGAAGATCCTGTCATGTTGCTGGTTATAGACTTGGAAAATCTTATCTATGTTTATTGTGCAAATGTAGTAATTTGAACGATGTTCTACAGGAAAAGAGCTCATGCTTCGTGTTGCAATGTTGGTTCTGAGGCATCCTGGACGGACCAAGAAGCAAGAGCCTGTGTCCACCGCGAGTACTGGAGCTTCGAAATCCGGCAAGGGCGGGAAAAAGAAGAGATAGTCGAACATAGTTGCAAATGCATCACCGCAGTTATATTATTATTATTATTGTGAGACCGGTTTCATGGATCCACCCGGGAATCGGACCGGACCGGCGGTCCGGTTTCGGGTGGATCCATGCAACAAATGGGTGGATCCCGGTTCCAATTTTACGGAACCGGTCCTTAGCGGGCGGTTCCCAGTTCTAGATTGAGAACTGCCCGCCTGGACCATTCACACCCCTAGTTGTCACCGTAAATTGCGAGTTAATCTCTCAATCCATGAGTAAGGTGTTAATTGCGTTTAAGGGTAGTTTAGATTAAGGCTAATTGTAGTTAGCCTAGCTCTAATTAACAATGATTTATTGTTAATTGTGACTAATGATGGTTTATATTAAGGCTAATTGTAGGTTTCTTAATTAATTATAGTTAATCTTAATTAATTGCAATTAGCACTAATTAATGACGGATTAGTGCTAATTAATGATGGTTTAGTCAATAAGTAGAATTTATGCTCGAATTGTTAGATGAATTTATGCATAATTCATGTTGTTTGAAGCTTGTTATGCCTTGGAAAATAATTTCCCAATTTATAAACCTTATTAACTATATTAAGGAAATGTTATATGGATATATAAATGGTAATTCATGAGGTGTAATGTTCAAACGACATGTTTTATGTCTCAATTGGGGCAATGAGGTTTTAAAATAAAAGTATGCAAAAATTGATGGGTTGATTATATGCACGTGACGACGTGTGATTATTTTACTGCAAATTCTATGTGTGAAAATTGCCGTAGTTTGTAATATGAACACAAATCAAATTTGCATTGGACTAATTAATGGGAAATGAAATTGGCATAAGTATTGACGGGCTCGAGTGCTCACTTAAAGGAACCCGTCACCCAATGGGAGTTTGGGGACGATGTTCGATTTTTATCAAATGCCAGGCGAGGGTCCATATGTTGAGTCATAGTTGAGGCAGGACCGATGCTCGAGGGTTTGGGGCTTGACATTACTTCTCTCTCATTTTCATGCTTGCAACCAAACAAAATAAAATCAACCACTTTCCTTGAAAATGCATTTCAAGTGAATCCATTTCCTTGAACGATGAAGTTTTAGGCGAAACAAGCTCACCCTTTTTCAAGTGCTATTGTGAAGTGTAATTTCTATGTTTACTTCTATCTTGACTGTGTTAGGTATTTGCTAATTAATTGAGTAGGAAGACTTGATGTATCACGTCATGCGCCGCAAAAACATTGTAGTATGCCGGTGTGAGCATAATTATGATATGATAGAGAGTTGTATTTTGGGATGTGATGACACTGGAGTAAAACTACAACTGATCCTTGTCCAAATTGCATTACGTATCGGTCTTCTACTTGGTCAATTGCCAATGGGTCATGCCCCTTTGCTACCCACGAGAATTAGTACGCAGATTTGATTTTGACTAATCTTTGAGGCTGGCAGTTGGTGTGTGTCGTAGTCCCCAAAAAACATTGTGAGCAACCCAACATGTTTAGGAATCGATTTGGAATATCTTAAAGATTGTTCATCAAGATTACATAATAGGAAGGGAGTCTTATTATGGTAGGATGCTAAAGAGAAAAAAAAAAATCTAAATAAGAATTAGTCTTAATTAGGCCGTATACCACTGGGGTTTGCTCTAGTGGCCACCCTTCCAAGTTGGAAGGGAGAGGTGGGGAGTTCGAATCCCCACCTTCTCAAGGGGGGTTGGGGTGGGGACGCTGTAGTTTCAGGAGTGGGTTTTGACTCCCATGCCCTGCAAGTAGGACAAAAGTCTGAAAGTGAGCGTTAGAATAGGAATAGAGTAGGACCGACAAAAAAAAAAATATTGGGCCATATACCAAGATATAATTCTACTGACTACCTAAATTAGAGGAATTTAATAAATCAGGAAAGTTTCTAGTTGGAAGGTGATTATTAATTAGGCAAGATTCCTAATTTGGGTGAAGGTCTATTGCTATAAATAGAAGGATTAGATGGAGATTTAAAGAGCACCAAAAAATCCTCTGAGAGATCATGGAAGTCTTCACCAACGTGAGTAAACACAAGAGTTCTTGAGAATTTTTCAAGAGACGATGTGTTTCGTGACAGCTGTGAGGATTTATTATGAGAGGAAACTTATTAGTGTTAATTGTAATCATTTGATTATAGTGGAGAGTTCTTGGATTAGCATCCCGTGGTTTTTCCATTTGGCATGTTTCATGTAAAAAAATTATAGTGTGTCATTCTTCTTTTCTCTCATCTGCTGTGTATTTATGTTTTGCATAATGCGCAATTCTGACAGTTAGAATTCCGCTGTGATCGATTATGATTTGACTTAATTTACAATATGTGGTATTAGAGCCAGGTTGTAAAAGATGTCAGAAGACAAGGTCAACATGATCATGCTCATGGCTACAAATTACGTAATATGGAGGTGCAAGATGGAGGATCATCTCTACATTAAAGGCTTGCAAAGGCCAATCAAGATAAGAATGCTTCCAAAGGGCATGGTAAAAACTTCGACATCAGCTTCTAAATTGGCAAAAGTTGGAGAGGAAGAAGAAGAGGAGGATGAGTGGACTATCCTCAACAAAAGATGTGTTGGCACCATTAGAATGTGGCTCGATCAAAGCATCTTTGAAAACTTCACTCAAGAAAACAATGCTTATGACTTGTGGAGAAATCTGGAGCAAACATACGCAAGGAATACATCTCAAAACGTAGCAAGCCTGATAAAGAAGGTGTCGTGTATGGAGTACAAAGATGGAACAAGTGTCTCAGAACACATAGGCACTATAGGAGGCCTGGTTAATCAAATCAATGCAATGGAGAGGATGATTAATCCGAAATTGCATGCGCGCTTCCTGATAGGTTCTATGCCAAAAAGCTGAGACACCTTAGTTGTGTCTATTCACAATTCAACATCTGATGGAGCATTGACCGTGGAGTTAGTGAAGGACAGATTGCTGAGTGAAGAGCAAAGGTATAAGAATGAGGGGTACTATAACCATGGTGAAAGAACTCTTTTTATCAACGAACCGGAGAAGAAAGTAGATTGTGGGAGGAGCAAAAGCCGTGGACCTAAAGGTCGTTCAACTTTAAAGGCCAATGGTTAACAAAGAGCTTGTTTTCATTGTATAAAAACCAGACATCTCATTAGAGATTGTCAATTCAAGGCAACCAAAAAGCAAGTTGAAGCATTAGCTGTAAATGTCATCACGGTTTATGAAGACATGATGATTATCCGCACTAATGAAAACATCAACTTAACATGCCAAGACACCACTTGGCTAGTTGATTCTGGAGCCTCCTTCACGTAGTCCCAAGAGAGAATTTTTCTTTTCATATATAGCTAGAGACTTTGGTCTCGTGAAGATGGGTAATGATGGCTCATCAAAGATTGTTGGCATAGGAAACGTTAAGATCAAGACCAATAATGGATGCAAGTTGATCTTGAAAGAGGTAAAGCATGTCCCTGATATTCACCTTAACCTTATCTCTGTAGGAAAGAGATGATGACGATCATGTTAGTCATTTTGGCGATGGGAAGTGGAAGTTAACCAAGGACAGCTTGGTGGTAGTAAGAGAAGTGAAAAATGTATTACTCCACACTTTACAAGTAAAACTATGCGGCAAAGATGTTAATGCAATGAGGGAGACATCTACCGAGCTTTGTCACAAAAGGCTTGGACATATGGATGAGAATGGAATCAAGGTTCTCGCATAAAAAATTTACTCCCAAAAATAGAAGGTACCTCTATAAACCCTTGTGAAGATTGCATTGTAGGAAAAAAAAAAAAAGAGTTACCTTTAAATCTATTCTACCATTGAAAAATGCTAATCGACTTGATTTGTTACATACTGATGTTTGTGCTATGCCTTCAAGAACTACTGGTGGTCATCCTCTTATGTTACCTTCATAGATGATTTCTCAAGGAAGGTGTGGGCTACCACATTGAAGATGAAGGATCAAGTTCTTGATACCTTCAAAAATTTTACAAATGGAACTAGAAAGAGAGATTGGCAAAAAATTAAAGTGCATGAGGGCTGACAATGGCGGGGAATAATGAGGGCGATTTGAAGATTACTGCATAATTCGTGGCATAAGGCTCGAGAAAACAGTGCCTAAGATACCACAACACAATGGTGACGCCGAGAGGATGAATCGACCAATATGTGGAAGGATAAGGTGTATGCTCTCCCATGCGAAGTTGCCAAACTCCTTTTGGGGGAGGCAATGGGGATGGTGGTGGACTTGATAAGTCTATCACCTTCGATTCAACTAAAAGGCGAGACATCACAAAGTGTACGGAATGGTAGGAATTCAGCTTACAGTTACTTGAAATTGTTTGGTTGAAAAGCATTTGCACACATACCAAGAGATGAACAAGCTAAGCTTGATGGACAAGCCAAGGAGTGCATACTCTTGGGATATACTCATGAGGATTTTAGCTATAGATTGTGGGGTCTAAAATGCAAGAAGGTGTTCAAAAGCCGAGACGTGATGTTCCTCGAGGATCAAACTATCAGAGACCTCAAGAAACATGAAGAACCTCAGAGCGTGGAGAAAGAATTGATAGACTTGGAGCCCTTAGGCTTATTAGAAAATTCTATTAGTAAGAGAGCACAAGAAGATGCCGACAATAATGCGGGTGAGCAAGCACAAATCGAGATTGTAGTTAATGATGCGGCTGCTGAAGGAGTTGAGGTTGAGACTGATAATGAAGATGGTGGAAATGCAGTCATTAATCATGAGGTTGAGAAGAAAACAATTGATGTTGATGGTGTTCCTCAAGAGTAGTCAAAGAGATCAACAAGAGAGAGGCAACCTAATTGAAAATACTCTCCAAACGAGTATGTGCTCTCACTGACAAGGGAGAACTTGAGAATTTCCAAAAAGTGAAAATTGATACCTACAAGAATGAATGGATGAAAGTAATGCAAGAAGAGATGCAATCCTCGCATGATAATTACACCTATGATTTGGAGAAGCTACCAAAAGGACGAAAAGTAATAAAAAAAAACAAATGGATGCTTAGGTTGAAAACTGAAAAAAAAAAAAAAAAAAACAGACTGAAACCACTTTACAAAGCAAGATTGGTGGTAAAGGGTTTCGGTCAGTAGAAGAGAGTTGATTATGAGGAGATTTTCTCTCATGTTTTAAATATGTCATCCATTCGAATAGTTATTGGTTTAACAACAACCTTGAACTTGGAAGTCAAGCAACTTGACGCTAAAACGACATTCTTACATGGTGAGCTTGATGAAGAAATACATATGGAGCAATCGGATGGTTTTATGACCAAAGGTAAGGAAAATATTGTCGGCAAGTTGGACAAGAGTCTTTATGGGCTAAAACAAGCCCCAAGGCAATGGTATAAAAAGTTTGATTTATTCATGGAGAGGAATGAATACAAGAAGACGATGGGATATCATTGCGTGCTCATCAAGAAGTTCAATGACAGTGATTTTTTTATTCTTTTATTGGGTTAATTAAAAAAAAAAGCACCAACTTTAGGTTGATGGACAAATCTGGCCCAAACTTTTTTTTGTCTTGTAAAAAAGCACCAACTTTAGGTCGAGTGACAAATCTGGCCCAAACTTTTTTTGTCACTTAAAAAAGCACCAACTTTAGGTCGAGTGACAATTCTGGCCCAATTTTTTTTTTTCATTTTGAAAAAAAATCACCAACTTTCACTTAAATTTTAAATCTAGCCCCCCTTAACTTAGATTCATTGATTGTCCTGCACTTGCTGGCTAACACCATCCATTGTCTTATTGTTTGAGCCACAGCTCAAAGAATAACAGTGAAACTGTGTCATCTCCTATACTTCACTAGCAAGTAAAATATTCTCAAGATTGAATTTCTCTGGCTAGACTTTATCGTTTTATCGTAATATGAAGTTGTAGATCACCGCCCATCAAGAGAAACCATGGATGAGATCCACCAACCTCACAGCTATAACCTTTTCTCCTGAAATAAGTTTAACTTCAAATAGAAAGTTAATGGTAGGAGTTAGATTTTGGATAGGAGTGAAAGTTTGTGATTTTTTATGAGACAAAAAATAAATTGTGGCCAGAATTGTCACTTAACCTAAAGTTGGTGCTTTTTTACGAGACAAAAGAAAGTTCGGGCCAGATTTGTCTCTCGACCTAAAGTTTGTGCTTTTTTATGAGACAAAAAAAAGTTTTGGCCAGATTTGTCCATTGACCTAAAGTTGATGCTTTTTTATGGAATTAGCCTTTCTTTTATTATATGCTGATGATATGTTAATTGTGGGGCATGCTGTCAGAAAAATCATAAAGCTCAAGGAGGAGTTAAGTAACGACAACAATTTTTTTTTTTTTTTTTTTTTTTTTTTTTTTTGCCGACAGGGTTTGAGGGGGACGTACAAGATGCACATTTGAGCTGGTCAGCGAGTTCACCCCTCTGCCGATCCGAGAGCTTATTCGGCTGCGTGATATTAGAGATATTTTCGTTATCTTCTAAGATAGCCAGTCTTCTTGTTATAGAATAAAACATCAAATTTTCTTATTAAATTAGAGTACTTTCTTTTGCTATTTGTATTCTTCGGATGTACCTCTTGATTGTAAAATATTAAAAAGTTCAAGTAAAGATGTAACCTTTGTCTTTTTTCTTTCTTCCTCTATCATGATGATCCTAGAATATTCACATGGTTACTGCTAAGGGCGTTCTTAATTCTTGCACCCCGTTAATGGGCTGAAACTAGTGTTGGGCCGTTCCGGTGAGGAGAGAAAGGGGAGCTTGGGCTTCAAAAAGCCCATCTTTCCTCCAATTCATCGTCGTTCTTCGTCGCAAGTCCGATCCGAGTCCGAGCAAAGGGAAGAGCGCAACTGAAGCTCTTCCGCAGTGTCGATGACGTGTGCTCATTCGCTGGAAGATTCCCCATGATAAGGGCATGGCATCTTTAAGGGCTCGCGCGCTTCTTAAGTCTCTTTCTATCCTATCCACCTACTACTTAGATCATATCATGCACTCATCCTGTCAAGTAGACTTTGATCAGTCATGAATCTTACATAAAGGTCTGAACTAGCTGAGCCCACTTCGTGGGGGATCTTTTGTTACTTGTTGTATACAAGCTAACTTCCTCTCAAACTGATGTTTGCCGCAAGATTACTCTCCTAGGTGTTTTGAGATCATGTCAGTTGATCTAAAAGTTTAAGCTAGTGGATGGAAGTGTAGTTTCATATCTCAAAACTCTATTGCTCCCCTTCACACACATCTTGGCATTTGGATCAAATCCAGATTAAGGCAAATGAGGGACTTTGAGATGTAAATATAGGATCTCTTGCACTCATATGGTACAGGTTTATGTGGCATCACTATCAGTTGGAGGGGTGGTTTATCGTTTAATGTCCTAGCTCCTTTTTGTGCCTCTAAATCTGTCTAAATCATATAGTAGAAAGGTTTGAGAACTTGGATTATATCCTTAAAGTTTCCGCAAAATCTCTTATGTTTTCCTTTATCTCTTGTGATCTGTGTCTCTAGATAAAGTGATGTGCAATTCTGAGCAATTGCATGATGTAGAAGACATGCTGAAATGTTGAATCAACTTTTTATTCGGCTTATTAGATCCTTTCTTTGGTGTTGGTCTGCAGCATTCACATAGCAGAAATTGTAACTAAACTTGCTTCATCTTGCATATTGGCATGCAATGCTGTGTCTTTATTCTAACAAGTCCTGTTTTGTCCTAGACTGGTTGCGTTTGTGATAATCCTTTTGATGTTTTCTAATGAAAATCTTACCATCTTTTGAGCAATTTAATTATGTTAGAAAAGTCATGCCTTCTAATGCAATGTGGTGCACCTTCTCTGTTATTGCAGCGTTATCTTTTGTGAAGCTGTTGCTATTTATGGTGTCATCGTGGCAATTATTCTGCAAACAAAGCTAGAAAGTGTTCCATCATCTCAGATTGATTCTCCGGAGTCTCTTAGAGCTGGATATGCAATCTTTGCTTCTGGGATTATAGTGGGCTTTCTGCTGGTTCATCTCTCGACACTATATTCTTATGCATCAGAATGGATTTCTCTGGGAGAGACCTCTCCTTTCCTTAACCTGATTTTATCTCTGATTTATAATCATTGCCACATGTTCCTGGTGATAGGGTTTGCGTGGGAATAATTGGAAGCAGCTGTGCTCTGTCAAACGCTCAGAACTCCTCGCTTTGTCAAGATCCTAGTGATAGAGATCTTTGGTAGTGCGCTTGGGTTATTTGGTGTGATAGTGGGAATAATCATGTCAGCCCAAGCTACATGGCCTTCAAAAAACCGTGTAAATTGTTGGTCGAGGAGCTCAATTAACAAGAATGGAGATATGGTTCCGTACTCCTGCTGAACTCTGTATTCTGAGTCTTGTTTTGGTTCATTTGTAGAGTTGTAAACTGGTGTGTGTTCGACTCTGTTCATCCACTTATTTCGTTAATTATGAGGGAATGGAGAAAAGCTGGATCACTACGAATTACAGAATTTTTACTCTGCATGCGACTATATGCTACTATAAATGGAAAGATGGGTGCAAAGAAGGACATGTATTTCTTGAGAATGCATCTGAGCACATCAGTTTGTGAGCCTTTATCTGAGCTTTATGAGCATTTCGGCAAGACTCCGAATTTGAGAGCCTTACCTTAACTGGTATCTGCTTTAGCCAACACAGACATTAGAAGGTATCTTTAGTATGGGTGACAAGCAGGTTGTTGGGCTTTGTCAATGGGGATGTAGTCATTACTATAAATTTATCTGACAAGCGGGTTGTTGGGCTTTCTAACAAGCCAATTGTAAAGAAGAGAGTAGAAATTTGGAGCTGTTTGATGTCTATACCGCAATTAGTTTCCTCGTCCATGTGGATGCGAACTTACATGACCTGGAGGTGGGGACACTAGCAAATTTGAGTGCCCATGTGAACACCAGGACACAGGGTAGTATGCACGCCTATGGCACTCGACTGATATACCTTGATTCATTATTTTGGACAGAACTTCGCGGTTGTACAACTGCTTTAGAAGTTTTCCACATTTGTAGCTTCCCTTGATATGATTCTGGATCAGTGAAAATGAGGATGGTCTTTTCTTGTCTGATTTGCATGAGTAGGAAAACTGTGGGCATCGACCTTCATGAAGAACAGCGTGGTTACGCGAAATGTAGCTATCTTACTCTTAACAAGCTAATTGAGTTTCTAAACCAATAAGTGACGTGTATACAGCCCGGCAAGTTACAATTACAACCACAGAATATTCATTTGGACTGGAATCCAGTAGCAACGTGTTCCTTGTTCTTCAATTAAGCCATCAAATTGAAGAGTCCTCTGGTAGGGGAACTTCATCAAAGAAGGGCATATTCCTCTGCTGGAGCTCTTGACACTCTTCACGACCTGACGTCATAGGATCAAACCGTTCCCAGCCAACAACAGGCAAACCTTGTTTAATGCGACCCAGTCGCCGTGAATGTAGGACTTGCTTGGAAGTAACCGGAAGCCGTAGAGACTGATATTCACATAGAGCTGAATGCAGATTCTCAACTCCCCATTTCTTGAGGCACAAACCAAGAACCGCAGCATCTGATATAGACATGTTAGTGCTTCTCAAACCGTGAGGAGTCGTCGGGTGAGCCGCATCCCCGACCAACACCACATTGTCCCAGAAGATCTGCTCTAAAGGATCACAGTCATATATGACGTTTATGAAAGGTTCTTTCGTTTCTTTCATTATTCTAGCCAACTCAGGAAGCCAAACTTTCTCTGCTTCTCTGTGCATTTCCTGGATCATTTCGCTGCTGACTTTCATGGTAACAGAGTTTCCCTGTATGAAATTTTAGAAATATGATATTATCTGTTGTTCCTTTTTGGTTTTGCCGCACATAAATAGATGGTAAAGAACTTTACAATTGATTAAATATTATGCTTCCTGATGCACGTGTTAAGCAAAATGTGGATTTTTCTACTATACGAAGAGTGCTATGGCTGAAAATATTCTTAACTAAGAATGTTCTGGTCTGAGGAGATAGTAGTTGTATAGTCCTTTCAAGATAAGGTGATCTACTATAAACTGCATTGCTATCCTCTGAGGAAACAAGTCTTCAAAATTAGGACTGCACAGTCATCAAGACTCGAGTCTGCAGAGAACTACTTGTTTCATGTTGACAATGTTTGAAGAAGTTTGGCATTGCATATTTACTTCACTTGATAGAAAATTGCAAGGAAGATAAACGTTTCGGCAAATGTTGTATTTCCTGATAAAGATAACAGCATTCAATGGTGGTTAACAAAATTGAAAATCCACCAGAAAAAAAGCAGAAGTAGGATTATACCAGAAGATTTACCTTCAGTTCAGGCTCAGGCTGATTGATGTACCAAATCCAATTAAGCCTTTTGTTCAGGAGTTCATATAACACGCTATGAGTCCCAAAACCCAGGTCAAAGTACAGACACTTCCCAAGATCAGGATAAGCTCTCTTGATCCCCAAAATGGCTTCTGAATTCTCTCGTCCTGAAAAATCGAGAACTCCCCTCCATGCACAATAACCCGAATACCTACAAAAATAGTTGCTGTCATTTCACACTACAAGCTCAAATGTAAGTCTTTTGTGATAAAAAAAAAAATGGCATGGGGGTCTAAATTCATTGGTTTCAGAAAGAACCTCAGTTTAAGGTCAGGGAGGAAACCCTGTCGAATGGAAGACAGACACCCATCTGCTGCGACAAGCAAGTTACCAGTTATCTCAATGGTATCATTGGTCTTAAGAACTTTAGTTTTGACTTTGACTTCAGCCTTGTCGTCAGATAGGCTGAATGACAGGAACACATGACCCCATAACACAACACTCGGTGGTAGTTCCTCGCGAAGAAAGCCATGGAGGTCAGTCCAGTGCGCTGCTCTGAAATTGAATTCCTCATCCCTTGTGAGCACCCGGTTCACTTTCTTTTCACCATCCGTTGCATTGTTCTGCAGTGTTTTCCAATAAACTAGCAGGAATTGGATACAACGAGACCATGTATTCAAACTAATTTAGAGGTGAACTCCGTCTAATTTGGTGTAACTAACTCTTGAAACCAAACCGAGACCGTGAAACAATCAATTAGGTTGTCGGGTTTTACTTTTTTTACAAAGACAGGATATGATCCTCACGCTATTCCACAGAAACAATCTGTTTCATTCACATCTTCACGCGCGTTTCTTGTTTGATCTTTCCCACTTATGTTGGCTACAGCAGAAAGATGGGAACTATATCCAAACCTCTGTCCTTGTGCATAAAACATACACAGAGTTGTTTTTGCAAGTATGAATGCAATAAAGTGAACCTATCACCAGATTCACCCCAAATTCCTTGTTTGGCTGAGCCAAACAGAATTCTATTTCAAGTTTTCTGTTCAATTTCTGTACCAAGGAAACCACGTTTCTAGCTTTCATGGCTTTTGTATCAGTTGAAATCCGCCCATCTTAGCTAGATTACGAACTGAAGCTTCAAGCTTTAAAGCCGAATCTAATCATTTTCGCTGCCATAATAGCATTCGCTTATTCTTCAAGTCCGAACCAAACAACAAAGGACAACCCAACTCGCAAAAACTCATTTTTTTTTCACGTCCTCGTCAACTCAGAAGACGGACAACAGGGCGTGACCTGATCAACAGCGAGTGGCAAAGTGGCATCGTGGAGCCGCTGCGCCCTTCCGAGCCAGGCCCCGATCTGCTTCCGAGCCGACGGTCCGAGCCCGAGCCCCGCGCCGGTGGGGGTCCCGGTCGGCGGCGCGCTCGACTTCTCGACGACGACGACGTCCCATCCGGCTGAAATGAGCGCGTGCGCGCAGGATAATCCCGCGACGCTCCCTCCCACTACCACTGCCTTGGCCTTGGGCTCTGTGGGTTTCTCGGTTTCTTCCAGTCGGCACTCCATCGGGAGTCTACGAACAAGATCGTCTTGTGAAAGCTTGTGGCTTTCGTGTTTCGCTCCGGGCATCTGGTCGGAACACGTGGGTGGCTTGGCTCAGAATAATTGACAATCATAGCCTGATAGCGACGGGACGGTTGGATATTTTTATGCTGTAATCTTATAATATGAACAGAACTAATAAGACGACTTCAAGAATCAAATCCAAAAATAATTTATGATGCCCATCATGCGAGCGATGTGATTGGTAGTCCACATTAGCTTAGCCTTGTAGAACGAATGAATAATAGGTTTGACATGTTTGCTATATTGTAATGAAAGAAATATTTCGATCGATGTGTGTATTTTAGAATATTCTTTTCAATCATTTAAAGGTGTTACGTTATAAATTTTCTTTTCCTTTTCAATAAGTAATCACCGATAGTCCTATTTCTTGATATGTGAATGCATGCATGATTAGTTTTGATGCAGTTATAAATCACGAATATTTTCTTGTTCTTAGATCAAGTTGACTAATTTGTGAGGGCAATGAACAAGTTCTCTATTATTATACAATGACTAGTGCTGCTGTAACGAGAAATATGTAAACTACATGCATTAGTTGGCCTAATCCAAGATCTTTAGTAGATGAAATGATCCTTAACCCTCTTAACACAAATCTAAGGTGGCATCTATCGAAATAGGTGGTGGTTTGACCCGAAATGATTGAAAAACGTAGCTACACAACAACAGCCGGATACTTTATGTAGTAGTCTTATAATATGGCCATGACATATGATACCCATCATGTGAGCAATGTGATTGGTCGTTCACGTTACGTTAGCCATGTAGAGTGATAAATGATAGGTTCAGCATGTTTGTTGTATTGTAATTAGAGAAATGTTTCGGTCAAAGTGTGGATTTTGGAATATTCTAATTGGTTATTTAAAGATACTCCGTTAGAAATTTTCTTTTCCTTTTCAATAAGTAATCACCGGCATTTCTATTTATTGATATGTGAATGCATACATGGCTAGCTTTGACGTAGTGATAGATTAGGAATATTTTCTTATTTATAGATCAAGTTGACTAATTTGTAAGGGTGATAAACAAGTTTTCTACTACTATACTAGGACTATTGCTGCTGTAACTAGAAACAGGTAAATTATATGCATCGGTTGGCCTAATCTAAGTGCTTAAGTTGTTGAAATGATCCTTAACCATCTTAACACAAATCTAAGGTGACATCGGTCGGAACATGTGGTGGTTTGGCTAGGAATGATTGAGAATCATAGCTAGACAACAACGGCCAGATATTTTATGCAATAGTCTTATAATACAACCACGACGTATGGTACCCATCATGAGAGCAATGTGATTGGTCGTCCGCGTCACATTAGCCATGTAGAACGATGAACGATAGGTTCGACATGTTTGTTGTATTGTAATTAGAGAAATGCTTTGGTGAAGTGTGGATTTTATGATATTCTTTTCGGCTATCTAAAGGTGCTAGGCTATAAACTTTCTTTTCTATTTTAATAAGTAATCACCAGCATTCCTATTTCTTGATATGTGAATGCATACATGGCTAACTTTGACGCAGTGATAGATCAGAAATATTTTCTTATTCATAGATTAAATTGACTAATTTGTGAGGTGATGAACAAGTTTTCCACTGTTGTACAAGGACTATTACTGCTGTAACAAGAAATAGTTAAACTACATGCATCAGTCCAAGTGCTTCAATAGATGAAATAATCCTTAGTCCTCTTAACACAAATCTAAAGTGACATCGGTCGGAATATGTGGCGGTTTGGCCTGGAATGATTGTGAATCATAGGTAGACAACAACGGTCGGATTTTTCTTTGCAATAGTCTTATAATATGGCCATGACATTTGCCAAAATTAGTCGAATAGTTTCAAAATCAAACACAGAAATTTTTAAGATACCCATCATTCAAGCAATGTGATTGACCATTCACGTTACATTAGCCATGTAGAACGATGAACAATAGGTTCAACATGTTTGTTGTATTGTAATTAGAGAAATGTTTCGGTTGAAGTGCGGATTTCGTGATATTCTTTTTTGCTATCTAAAGGTGCTACATTATAAACTTTTTTATTTTTATTTTCAATAAGTAATCGCCAACGTTCCTATTTCTTGATATGTGAATGCATACATGGCTAGCTTTGATGCAGTAATAGATTAGGAATATTTTCTTATTCATAGATAAGTTGACTAATTTGTGAGGGCGAGGAACTAGTTTTCTACTGCTGTACAATGACTATTACTGCTGTAGTAAGAAACAGGTAAATTATATGCATCAGTTGGCCTAATCCAAGTGCTTTAGTAGGTGAAATGATCTATAACCCTCTTAACACAAATCTAAGGTGTGACATCATGAATTTTCAAATTTTGTTTTCGATTAAATAAATCGGGCTTTTCATCGACGTGTCTATAGTACTATTTTCTGAGTTGATCACTCACGAGATAACTAGACTATCTGGTGAAGCCATTAAAGGATTTTAACGCAATAAACTTGAGAATTCGACTATGAATTGATTGCTCGGTCGTTCTAATCTGCAAGAGTCATTATGGCACAGTCAAAAATCGATTAGAGACCAGGGATAGGTTGATCCGATGGAGATATGTGATTAGTGTGTGGGTGATTCCACCTTATTGCAAAATTTCTATTGAACGACATTAGACTGATTTTTTGGTCATTTTTCTACCCTGTGTCCGTATTTGAAATCTCGAGATTTTCATGACAATCGAAAGTCATGTTGAAGATGTACGTTGTGGCTCGAAAATAATCAACCACGGTTCAAATGCGCTAAAAATTTCTAAAAGCTACTTGGTAAACTAGGTCACGCTAAAATCGCATCAGATTGAAATTAACCGTGAATTTGAACCCGATTTCAGAAATTGAAAGTTCTGTCATGTCTTGATTTATTTTAGGAACGTTGACTCATCCTTTGAAGATTTTTCGGCAAGTTCGGGATTTTTACGGAAAATCGTTTCGGAAGATTTGGAAAAATAATGGAAATTCGGATGGGCCAAATCGAAGGGATTTTTGGCCTCATTACTGAGCTATTTGGCAAAGGGGACTTGTAGAAATTTTGTGGACTTCTTCTTCATCAAATTTGGACCTCAATTTGGAGAGATTGGAGATGAAATTAGATTCTAAATTAGTGAAATTCGAAGCTAGGCTTGGGGGGTGCAACTTTGGCATCAAATTGGATAATTTGTGGGTTAATTTGCTAGAAAGTATTAGGGGGACAAAGCAATCAATTAAGTGAATAATTTGTGGACCTTGCCCCCCTTTCCAATCTTCTTGATCAAGCAAAGCCGCTACCTCCCGTTCTTTGTCTCTCTCCTTCACCGCCTGTCCCTATCTCATTTCCTTTGAAGAATTGTGTAGCTCCTTCGGTCTTCTGCTCTTGCTTTGCTTTCATTTTTCCTTCGAATCTGCAGCTGCTCCACCGCTTTGTGTCTCCCCCAAAAGTTAAGGGAAATCCAGCTGGTTCCTTCCTTCGCCCATTCCTGCCCGCACAACACCACCGAAGCTTTCTGCCCCACCGAATTGCTTCAATCCAGTTGCCATTCGTTCACTCCTCCAGCAAAGTCTTCATCTTGCTCAGTCAACCATCAGCACACCGACCCACCATCCATCAATTCCCCAGCTTCAGCCCACACATCCTCAACATCGTTTCCTTGGATCTTCACCCCAGCAGCTCCCACCGATTCTTCTCCCCAATTGAAGCCCAGCTCATCTGCACGCCAACGCCCATCTCTCCCTCCACCAAAGCCACTCGACCGCACGTTTTTTCGGCCCATTTCTGCTCCAGCATCTCCAACGAAATCAGCCTATCAATTGAAGTCAGGCCCAGCCCATTTCCAGTCTACGCATCTTGGCCCACTCGAAGCTGCAACCTTCAGCCTCGTCAAGCTCAGTCCAACTTGTGAATTTCAGCACACCAGCCTGCTTCTTAGCCCAACTTTCGAGCTGAGCAGTTGCTGTGGGCTTGCAAGGCATGTTTGGCCTGGCCCAAGCTCCCCTCGGCATTGCTGTAGGCTCGAGTTTTGGCCGCTGTCACTCTGCCATCGCGGTGAATCGGTTTTCGCATTAAATCGGTGAGTTTATGCGCTAAACTCTACTTAGTAGGCTAATGAAGTTTAAGGGATGTTTAGTTTAAGTTAATTAGGGATAAGGTAATTAGTTAGATTAGATTATTGATTTAATTAGTTAATTATGCATGTTAGGTGGTTAGAACGGCTTAGCTAGAAACTAGATAAGCCGTATTATTTATCAAGATAGGTTCAGAAATTTTCTGGGCCCGTTTTAGTATTTAATTAGGGATTCCCGGCCTAAGTTAGTATTTTTAGAATTTAAATTGAATTATTTAATTAATTTAGGTAATTATTTAATTATTAAATATTTTCCAGAAATTAGAGTAGGATAGCCGGTGATTGGAATTTCGTGCTGATTACAATAGTGTGGTTAATTTCTGCAATTGAGTGTTGATTTGTGCAAATTGAGTGCTAATTGAAATTGATTGAAATTTTGAGTATTTAATTCCAAAATTTGTGAATTTCGAGATTTATTCATAAAATCCTGGGTGTCGGATTTTAACACCAAAAATGGTTTTATATACTATATAAAACAATGGGATTTTAAATTGGGAGATATCACTTTTTCTGGGTCGAGTTGACCGTTTACCCACACACGACTATTTTCACCGATTATTTTTAATATGAAGAAAATATGCCAGGATCACTATTTTGATAAAGGCATTTGAGTGCAATGCACGATGTCCTGGGCCGAGATTGATTGGTCGTGTGTTGGTTATGAGAACTCGTCCCGGGCTGTTAAGCCGAGCGTTACCCATTCATTGGGACTCGGGTCGTAGTAGATTTTGGACCTACGCTCCTTCGGGAAAGCTGTCTTTGAGAGACGTAGCCGTGCTCAATGGGGTGAGACAACGCCTGGCAATGCGAGAAGACCGCCAAATTTAGAGTTAGTCGTATCCTTGCGGGGTGTAATTAACAATCGGAACGCATGGTTGATTGAGTTAGTTGAGCCTGATTATGAGACAAAACTGTGTGGCATGGTATGAGACGTGTAATAACGGTTTGGCCTTATAATCGGGACCTCTGTGATTGATTGAGTTGAGTGAGGCATTTCAATTGTGTGCATCGATTTTGTGCATGGTGTATATGAACTATGCTGACCTGCAGGGTGGATCTAAAAGAAACTAAGTTTCCGTGGTTGTATGATTGTGTGGTTAGGATACCTCTGGGCGTATTATACCCTCTTAATCGGGGTTTAGAGTGTGAACTCGCTGAGATTTATATCTCACTCCGTCATGGGCTCATTTCTTTTCAAGACCGTAGAGTGGAAGATCTGGAGCCGAGCTAAGGGGACCTGAGGTGTAGGTTAGATAGGACAGTTCCTTTTTGTGAGGCAGCCTTTTGAAGTCTTTTGGTATAGGCTTTTGTACATCATTCAATATGTTTATAAAAGCATGTTTTGTCTGTGAATCTGTTTTATGCTTTTCTATCCTAAGCTTTATTGTTAGAGGTTTATTGTTTCGCTTCCGCATGCGTATAAAAATGAATGAGTCGGCGACTTGTCCTAAGAAGTCGCAAATTTGTATCGACCATTGAAGGATGGGCGCACGCGTGACATCCTCGTTTAGTGGTATCAGAGCAGGTTAGTGTTTGGAGTGATAACGTGCGATGAGTTCTTGGGATAGTTAGCAGGAATAACCTTTATTTCATGCTAATGCATGTGATTGATAGCTATTTAGTAAATTGGGTGTGGGGATCACTCAGTTTCTATTTCTGTATGGAATTGGGAATAGGTTTTGTAAAAATTCTATAACATAAGTGATCAGGAGCAGAAGACTCCTAGAAAGAGGACTATAGCATCAGTGACTCGGGGTAGGACGTCGACAAGGGTCGGTACCCGAGGAGGTCGAGGCAGAGCGCAGGTTGAGGCCAGCGTGAGTGGAGTAGCACCACCTCTAGTTGGTGCTAGTATAGTAGCACCTGGTGATTCGGGAACTATTGGGATCATGCAGGCGCTAGAGGCGATGGGAGATTTGATGGGGTAGTAGGCTTAGAACCAAGCCACCGCCGTTACCGCCGCCGCTACAGCTACTGCTACTGCCAATGCTGCTATTGCTGCCACTGCTGATGCCGCAGCCGCTGCCACATCTGCTGCCGTACCTACTAAGGTTCCACCTGGGAACGTGGTCGTTGTGAGGCTAATGCACAAACTGGTGGAACAGTTTTTGAAGTTAAACTCGCCAAAGTTCACTGGCGCGGGAGATCCCGAGGCTGTAGCCCTCTGGATCTAGGAATTGGAGAATGCCTTTGCACTGCTGATGTGCACTGAGGTAAAGAAGGTTGTTCTTGTAGTCTATCAACTAAAGGGAATTGCAAGCACATGGTGAAGAGCCACCAGAGGTATAGTGTTTCCTGAAGGTGTGATTTCGGAGTGGAACGCCTTCATCGAGGTCGTCAACAACAAATACTTTTCCGAAGACTGCCAGAGAATTGAAGATGGTAGAATTATAGCGCCTTCGCCAAGGCTCAATGATAGTTGATTAGTATGAGGCGAAGTTCGCTGAACTGTCGCAATACGCCCCTAGGTTGGTCGAAGATCCGGTGACTGAGCTAGAAAGTTTAGAGATGGACTCAAACCGAAATTGAGGAGTCAGCTAATACTACTCAACTTGAGGAATTACAACGACCTGTATGAATGAGTCCAGATGATAGAGAGAGACCAGAACGAATAAGCCGCCGCATCTGGGTCGCGGTTTAGTTCTAACCAGGATAGGAATCGGTTTGGGAAGACCGATGATTGGAGGAAGGTATCCCGTTCCATCTAACAGGAAAGGTCGGATAGGAAAGTCAGCGTCGAGCCAATTTAGAGTGTGTCGTTCCTACGGAGGACAACGCAAATTAGCCCCATGTCCTGCTAGGACAGGTGCTTGTTTTGTACGTGGCCAGCAGGGTCACATAGTCAAGAACTGTCACAGAAGACAAATGGGACTGTAGTTACAACCGCCGCCACTGATGGGTCAGATCCGAGGAATCGCACCACCGAATGCACAGCAGGGTGGACTGATCAGACCTCCAGCTCAAGGAAGGACGTATGCGATCACTGGAGGATAGGCGGATGATTCACTTAATGTGATTACAGATATTGTTTCGCTGCATGACCATGCTACTTATGCTTTATTTGACCCTGGAGCTACTCATTCATTTATAGCTGAGCAGTATGTTAGGTTCGTAGGATTGATTCCTAAGTTGTTGGAGTCAGTGATTAGTAAATCGACACCGTTAAAGGATAAGGTGTTAGCTACAATGGGTGTCCTGGTTGCACGTTAGCGATTGGTGAGCGAGAAGGGAAGATAGACTTGATAGTCTTAGCCATGTATGATTTCGATGTGATAATTGGCATGGACTAGCTCACCAAACAATGAGCTAAGATGGACTGCTATCATAAATGATTCAGTTTAACTCGTTAGGGGGTGAAAGTTTCGAGAGTTTCGAGTTTATTGGGAGTTGAGGAGGACCCTCGATTACCCTAATCTCGTCAATAGAGGCAACCCGATTGTTAGACGGGGGTTGTCAGGGTAACCTGGCGACTGTGGTGGATACGACAGTTGAGGAGTTGAAGATTGATGACATTGCGGTAGTACAAGAGTTTCTAGATGTATTTCCAAAAGAATTGCTAGGTCTGCCGCTAGAAAGGGAGACTGAGTTTGTGATTGAGTTAGCCCTTGGGACAGAGCCAATTTCTAAGGCTCCTTACCAGATGGTGTTGTCTAAATTGAAAGAACTGAAGGTGCAGATGCATGAGTTATTGGATAACGGATTCATACGTCCCAATGTATCACCTTAGGGAGCACCAGTTTTGTTCGTGAAGAAGAAGGATGGTTCGCTGCGCCTATGCATCGACTATCGTCAACTCAATCAAGTGATGATCAAGAACAAGTATCCACTATTGATGATCGACGACTTGTTTGGCCAACTACAAGGAGCGTCGATATTTTCTAAGATCGACTTGAGGACAGGGTATCATCAGCTGAGGATCAGAAATAAGGATATACCGAAGTTAGCATTTCGTACTCGATATGGCCATTATGAATTTACTGTAATGCCGTTTGGTTTAACGAACGCCCTAGCTGCTTTCATGGATTTGATTAATCGAGTTTTCAAATAATACCTAGACCAGTTTGTGATCGTATTCATCGATGATATCCTGGTATATTTGAAAAGTCCAGAGGAGCATGAAGGGCATTTGAGATTGGTACTGTAGACATTGAGGAATCATGAATTGTACGCTAAATTCAGCAAGTGCGAGTTTTGGTTGATTTGTGTTGCTTTTCTAGGTCATGTAATTTTAGGCGAAGGAATCTCCGTGAACGACCCAACCAAGATTGAAGCAGTTATCAACTAGCCAAGACCGACTACAGTGACAGAAATTCAAAGTTTTCTGGGTTTAGCAGGGTATTACAGAAGGTTTGTGGAAGGGTTTTCAGCGTTAGCGTCGCTGTTGACTCGACTACTGAAGAAGGAAGAAAAGTTCGTGTGGACAGACAAATGCGAGTGTAGTTTCAAAGAGCTTAAGCCAAAGTTGACTACCGCACCTATGTTGACCATACCATATGGTCCTGGAGGATACGAGATCTATAGTGATGCATCGTTTAGAGGACCGGGTTGCGTGCTAATGCAACATGGTAGAGTTGTTGCATACGCGTCCCGTCAGTTGAGATCTCACGAGCTGAATTACCCGACGCATGACTTAGAACTCACAGCAATTATTTTCGCTTTGAAAATTTGGAGACATTACTTGTGTAGAGAAAGATTCCATATCTTCACTGACCATCAAAGTCTCAAGTATCTATTCTCTCAGAAGGAATTGAATATGAGATAGCATCGTTGGATGGAACTCCTGAAGGATTATGATTGTGATATTTTGTATCACCCTGGAAAGGCGAATAAAGTCGCAGATGTACTGAGTAGGAAGTCTTCAGTTGCGCATTTGATGGTTAAGGAATGGGTCTTACTTGAGAGAGCTCGAGATTCGGTTTTCAAGTATGAGGTAGGCCACCTTTCAAACCTTATGGCCACATTTAGAATTGAGCCGGGAGTGCAGATCAGAATCAAGACGCTTCAGCCAACGGATCCGGATGTTCAGAAGATCTTGCAAGAAGATGCAGAAAAGAGAAAACCTGACTTTCATATTATTGAAGATGGAACACTGAAGTTTTGTGGACGATTGTGTGTACCTGACTATGCAGAGCTTAAGGAGGAGATCTTGTTAGAAGCTCATCGTAGCAATTATAGCATTCATCCTGACAGTATGAAGATGTATCATAATTTGCGTCCACACTATTAGTGGTTCGGTATGAAGGCGGACATCGCCAAGCATGTCGCCAAGTGTCTGACGTGTCAGCAAGTGAAGGCACAACATTGTAAGCTAGGAGAACTTCTACAACCTCTTGAGATCCCCGAGTGGAAATGGGAACATATCACAATGGATTTTGTAACAGGCTTACCGAGGAGTCAGAGAGGTAATGATTCCATTTGGGTAGTGGTCGACAGATTGACGAAGTCGGCTCACTTTATCGTCGTACCAAAAGACCTAGATTTGGACATGCATGTAGAATTGTACGTGTGTCAGATCATTCGCCTGCATGAAGTGTCGGTGACAATTACATCAGATAGAGACTCGAGGTTCACTGCCGCCTTTTGGAAAAGTTTGCAGGCCGCTTTAGGAATGAAGTTGCAGTATAGTACGGCATATCATCCTCAGACGGATGACCAATCTAAGAGGATGATTCAAACCCTTGAATACATGTTGTGAGCTAGTGTGTTGGATTTCAAGGGAAGCTGAGAGAAACAGTTTCATCTTGTCAAGTTTACAACTATCAGCAGAGTATTCAGATGGCTCTTTTTGAAATGTTGTATGGCAGAGCGTGCAGAACGCCAGTTTATTGGGACGAGGTCGGAGAACAAAAGATCACAGGCCTAGAGTTGATTCAGCAGTCAGTGGATGCAGTTGCCATCATCAAGGATAGATTAAAGACTGCTCAGAGCTACCATAAAAGCTACACAGATAAGTGTCGAAAACCTTTGGAATTCCAAGTTGGTGATCACTTCTTTCTGAATGTGTCACCAATGAGAGGTACTTCGCGCTTTGGCAAGAAGGGAAAGCTGAGTCCGAGGTACGTAGGTCCCTTCAAGATTTTGGAGAGAATCGAGATCCTAGCGTATCGTCTTGCATTGCCACCGAGGTTGGTGCAAGTGCATGATGTCTTTCACGTGTCAATGTTAAGGAAGTATGAGCCTGACCCGACCCACGTGATTAATTTTGAGGAATTGAACGTGGACAACAAAGTGTCATACGTTGAAAGCCTGATTCAAATTGTAGATCGCAAGGAGCAGGTTCTGCACACCAAGACCATCCCATTGGTCAAAGTGGTCTGGCAACACCACGGCATAGAAGGAGCAACCTGGGAGAGTGAAAATTTGATGAGACCACTGTACCCCCACCTTTTTGTTTAAAGATTGTAATGGTTTAAATTTCGAGGACGAAACTAAAAGAGGGGAAGAGTTGTGACATCCTGAATTTTCAGATTTTGTTTTCGATTAAATAAATCGGGCCTTTCATTGACGCACCTATAGTGTTATTCTCTAAGCTGATCACTCACGAGATAACTAGACTATCTGTTGAAGCCGTTAAGGGATTTTAAAGCAATAGACTTGATAATTCGACTAGGAATCGATTGCTCGGCCGTGCTAATCTGCAATGGTCATTATAGTACAGTCAAAAATCGATCAGAAACTAGAGATAGGTCGATCCAATGGAGATATGTGATTAGTGTGTGGGTGATTCCACCTTATTGCAAAATTTCTATCGAACGGCACTAGACTGATTTTTCAGTCATTTTTGTACCATGTGTCCGTATTTGAAACTTCGAGATTTTCATGATAATCGAGAGTTGTCAATGTGTCGAAGATGTACGTTCTGGCTCGAAAATAATCAACCACGGGTCAAATGCGCTAAAAATTCCTAAAAGCTACCTAGTAGACTAGGTCACGCTAAAATCGCGTCAGATTGAAATTAACCGCGAATTTGAACCCGATTTCAGAAATTGAAAATTCTGTCATGTCTCAGTTTATTTTAGGAACATTGACTCATCCTTTAAAGATTTTTCGGCGAGTTCGGGATTTTTACGGAAAATTGTTTCGGACAATTTGGAAAAATAACAGAAATTCGGATGGGCCAAATCGAAGGGCTTTTTTGCCTCATTACTGAGCTATTTGGCGAAGGGGACTTGCAGAAATTTTGTGGACTTCTTCATCAAATTTGGACCTCAATTGGAGAGATTGGAGATGAAATTAGAGTCCAAATTAGTGAAATTCGGAGCTAGGCTTGGGGGGTGCAACTTTGGCATCAAATTGGATAATTTGTGGGTTAATTTGCTAGAAAGTATTAGGGGGACAAAGCAATCAATTAAGTGGATAATTTGTGGACCTTGCCCCCCTTTTCCCAATCTTCTTGATCAAGCAAAGCTAGCTACCTCCCGTCGCTGTCTCTCTCCTTCACCGCCTGTCCCTATCTCATTTCCTTTGAAGAATCGTGCAGCTCCTTCGGTCTTCTGCTCTTGCTTTGCTTTCATTTTTCCTTAGAATCTGCAGCTGCTCCATCGCTTCGTGTCTCCCCCAAAAGTCAAGCGAAATCCAGCTACTTCCTTCCTTTGCCCGTTCCTGCCCGCACGCCACCACCGAAGCTTTCTGCCCCATCGAAATGCTTTAATCCAGCTGCCATTCGTTCACTCCTCGGTCAACCATTAGCACACCAACCCACCATCTACCGATTCCCCAGCTTCAGCCCACGTATCCTCAGCATCGTTTCCTTCGGTCTTCACCCCAGCAGCTCCCACCGATTCTTCTCCCCAATCGAAGCCCAGCTCATCCGCATGCCAGCACCCGTCTCTCCCTCCACCAAAGCCGCTCGACCGCATGTTCTTTCAGCCCATTTTTGCTCCAGCATCTCCAGCGAAATCAGCCCGTCGATTGAAGTCAAGCCCAGCCCATTTCCAGCCTGCGCATCTTGGCCCACTTGAAGCCGCAACCTTCAGCCTCGTTAAGCTCAATCCAGCCCGTGAATTTCAGCGCTGCAGCTCGCTTCTCAGCCCAACTTTCGAGCCTAGTAGTTGCTATGGGCTTGCAAGGCTTGTTTGGCTTGGCCCAAGCTCCCCTCAACGTCGTCGTAGGCCCGAGTTTCGGCCGCTGTTGCGGTGAACTAGTTTTCATGTTAAACTAGTGAGTTTATGCACTAAACTCTACTTAGTAGGCTAATGACGTTTAACGGGTGTTTAGCTTAGGTTAATTAGGGATTATGTTGTTAGTTAGATTAGATTAGTGATTTAATTAGTTAATTATGCATGTTAAGTGGTTAGAATGGCTTAGTTAGGAACTAGATAAGCTGTATTATTTATCTAGAGAGGTTCAGATATATTTCAGGGCCCGTTTCGGTATTAAATTAGGCATTCTTGGCTTAAGTTAGTATTTTTAGAATTTAAATTGAATTATTTAATTAATTTTGGTAATTATTTAATTATTAAATATTTTTCGAAAATTAAACCGTAATAGCCAGTTACCAGAATTTCAAGCTAATTATGATGGTGTGGTTAATTTCTGCAATTGAGTGTTGATTTGTGTAAATTGAGTGGTGATTGGAATTTTGAGTATTTAATTCCAAAATTTGTGAATTTCGAGATTTATTCAGAAATCCCGGGTGTCAGATTTTAACACCGGAAATGGTTTTATATACTATATAAAACAGTGAGATTTTAAATTGGGAGATATCACTTTTTCTGGGTCGAGTTGACCGTGTACCCACACACGACTATTTTCACTGGATATTTTTAATATGAAGAAAATAGGCCAGGATCACTATTTTAATGGAGGCATTTGAGTGCAATGCACAGTGTCCTAGGCCGAGATTGATTGGTCGTGTGTTGGTTAAGAGAACCCGTCCCGGGCTGTTAAACCGGATGTTACCCATTCATTGGGACTCGGGTCACAGAATATTCTAGACCTACGCTCCTTCGGGAAAGTCATCTTTGAGAGACGTAGCCATGCTCAATGGGGTGAGACGACACCTGGCAATGCGAGAAGATTGCCAAATTTAGAGTTGGCCGTACCCTTGAGGGGTATAACTTACAATTGGAACTCATGGTTGATTGAGTTAGCTGAGCCTGATTACGAGACAAAACTGTGTGGCATGGTATGAGACGTGTCATAACGGTTTGGCCTTATAATCGGGACCCTTGTGATTTATTGAGCTGAGTGAGGCGTTTCAATTGTTGTGTGCATTGATTTTGTGCATGGTGTATATGAACTGTGCTGACCTGCAGGGTGGATCTGAGACGAGGTAAGTCTCCGTGGTTGTATGATTGTGTGGTTAGGACACCTCTAGGCGTATTACTCTCTTAATCGGGGTTTAGAGCATGAACTCGCTGAGATTTATATCTCACTCCGTCATGGGCTCATTTCTTTTCAAGACCGTAGAGTGGAAGATCTGGAGCCGAGCTAAGGGGACCTGAGGTGTAGGTTAGATAGGACAGTTCCTTTTTGTGAGGCAGCCTTTTGCAGTCTTTTGGTTATAGGCTTTTGTACATGATTCAGTATGTTTATAAAAGCATGTTTTGTCTGTGAATCTGTTTTCTACTTTTCTATCCCAAGCTTTATTGTCAGGGGTTTATTGTTTTGCTTCCGCATGTGTATAAAAATGAATGGGTTGACGACTTGTCCTGGGAAGTCGCAAATTTGTATTAACCATTGAGGGATGGGCGCACGCTCAAGGATCGGGGTGTGACTTAAGATGACACATGTCGGATCGTGTTGCGGTTTGCCTCGGAATGATTGGGAATCATACCTAGACAGTGACGGCCAGATATTTTATGCAGTTGTCGTATAATATGGCCATGACATCTATAAAAACTAGTTAGATAGTTTCAAAAATCAAACATCAAAATTGTTTTGATATCCATCATGCGAGCAATGTAATTGGTCATCTGTGTTACGTTAGCCTTGTAGAACGTCAACTGATAGGTTTGACATGGTTGTATTCTAATAAGAATTTTTCGGTCAAAGTGCGGATTTTGGAATATTCTTTCTGGCTAACTAAAGGTGCTACGTTAGAGACTTTTTTTTTCCTTTACAATAAGTAATCACCAGCATTCCTATTTCTCTATATGTGAATGCATACATGGCTAGCTTTGACACAGTGATAGATTAGGAATATTTTTTTATTTATAGATCAAGTTGACTAATTTGTGAGGGTTAGGAACAAGTTTTCTATTGCTGTACAAAGACTATTGCTGCTATAATAAGAAACATGTAAGTTACACGCATCAGTTGGCCTAATCCAAGTGCTTCAGCAGATGAAATGATCGTTAACCCAATTAACACAAATCTAAGGTGAATGTTACCATCCTCGGTAATGATACTGGTTTAAGTCGAATTACTTAAGAAGATGCATCTCTTGCTCTATCTAGCTAGAGCTTGAAATAATCTATAACATATCTGAAATCCACATTGACATGCTCAGAATGGCAACAAACGCAAGATGATTAGCATTTGCCGGCCAAGAAAACGTTTTCAATCAGATCTATCAGAACAAAGGGTTGTGTCCGAAGAAGGGCACAGCTCTCAGTTGAAGCATCTCGCATTCCTCCCCATTGGCTGTGTTAGGATTGAAAGTTCTGCGGTCAGGAAGCTCAAGACCTTGTTTTATCCTCCCGACTCGCCGGGCATGCAAGACTTGCTCGGATGCAACGGGTAGCCTAATGGATTGGTATTCTTCAAGAGCAGCCGTCAGATTTTCCGATTCCCACTTCTCCAAGCACTGGCCTAGGACCGCTGCATCCAGAATCGACATGTTTGTGCTCCTCGAGCTGTGTGGTGTTGTGGGGTGTGCCGCATCGCCGACAAGTACCACGTTGTCCCAGACTATTCGTTCTAGGGGATCGCAATCGTAAATGACATTGACAAAAGGTTCTTTAGTTTCTCTCATGACCTGAACGAAAGTTGGATGCCAAATTTTCTCTGCATCTTGGTACATCTTCTGAATCATTTCATCACTTACTTTCATAGTAACCGAATTCCCCTGCATTTGTCAATAACAGGCGAAGTATGAGATAGCGCAAGACGCAAGGGACTTACGGAAAGGCATGCATATAAATGATATCTATATCATGGCTCCTATTATCTAGGTTTTAATGAATTCAGGATATATAAAGAGACCAAGATCTTCCATGAGATCTTCCACGAGATATGCTCGTGTAGTTCCGCCAATAAATCTCGTGAATAAACAGGAAAATTATTGGAAATGTTAGTCATGATTGTTTAGGTCTTTCAGTATATCAGCAACTGCTATTACTATCGAACAGTCGAGGAGCAAGATGGGCGACTATTACCTCCCAGTGAGGCTCAGGTTGGTTCAAAAACCATAGCCAGTTCAGCCTTTTGTTTGGGATCTCAAATAGAAGGGTATGATTTCCGGGTGTCAAGTCAAAGTACAAGCATTTTCCGAGCTCTGGATGTGCCTCCCTAACGTTCTTGATAGTTTTGGAATCTTCAATCCCCGAAAAATCAAGAACTCCTCTCCAGGCGCAGTAGCCTGAATACCTATTATATCGACATAATCATGAAAGATAACATAAAGGTCTAAGTTACGGATTGATGCATAACAATTTGGACAAAGAAGTAACAACCTGAGTTTGATGTCGGGTAAATAGTGCTTGCGAATCAGAGAGTTGCATCCATCTGCAGCGACGAGCAAATCTCCATCTACTTCTGCAGTTTCTTCAGTGTCGAGAACTTGGGCCCTTATTTTGATCGATCGCTTATCATCGGGAACAGAGAAAGAGAGGAAAAGATGGCCCCACAGGAATATTTCTGGTGGCAATGCAGAGAACAGGTGGTCATGCAGACTGGACCAATGTGCTGCTCTATGATTGAAATTCTCATCTCTTGCTAGTATCTTCCTGGATTTCTCGTCATTGATTGCTTGGTTCTAGTACAAATAGGCGCATAGCAAGTTTGTTGAGAACCAGGATACAATTTTGAGTGCCACATAACAAGCAAGATCAATCTCTATATTTTCAACTACAGAAAAGGAAAAGGACCCATATCTCCTGGAAGAGCTTAACATCTCCTCTCGGTATTGAGCAAAGCAAGAACTTGACAATCAAGGTGCAAGAAGAAAGACATAGCTGCGATCTTAACTTCAATGCATATCAAAATTCAAAACTTAGGAAGACTTTGAGTAGATTGAGTTTATCGTATGAAGTTCCCTTACAAGATCAATGGTGGCAGGGGAGGTGATGTCATGGAGGAGTTCAGGGTGTCCAGTCCAGGACCCGATGAGCTCTTGAGAGAGCGGATCCAACGCGAGTCCTGCACCGGTGGGGTTTCCTTTCGGAGGCCTGCGCGATTTCTCTATGACCACAACATCCCAACCCGCCATAATGAGCGCATGCGCGCATGACACACCTGCTATGCTCCCTCCTACGATCATGGCCTTCGGCTTTGGCTTGTTTTGATGAGAAAGATCATGACTGTGATTCATGACTTCTGTTGTATCTTCTCCAAGACTTCCGTGTTTTTATCTAATAAAGATGAAGAGAAATGGGCTTAAGAAAAATGGGGTTAAGAAAAAAGGGGACTTGGAAAGATTTGAAATGAGGACCTCTTATGCTTTGATACAAAAGAACAAAGGATTGAGTCTACTTTACACTGATTCGTTGTATCGTATATATAGAGATATCATCACTTGTTATTATGACGAAAATTAAAGATGTAGGATACCGATTTGATCAATATGGAAATTGAGTAAAAACCAAATTGAAAAAGATCTCCAAATAATCTACTCTGTGTTATTCTAATCTTTAGAAGATTCTGCACTATAATGATTTTGATTTTTTACCTTTTAGAGCCTGTCCAAGGCTTTTAAGGCTGCGTTTGGGAACTGCTTTTCCCAAGTATCTTTGTGGGGCTAAAGGCCTTTGGGCCAAAATAAAGGTGTTTGGGAAAATTTTTGGAAGTCCCATTAAGGCAAAGCTGGCATTTGTAAGGCTGAAAGCCTAAGGCAGGTTCGACATATTTGTTGTATTGTAATTAGAGAAACATTTCAATCAAAGTGTGGAGTTTGGGGTATTCTTTCCGACTATCTAAAGGTGCTATGTCAGAAATTTTCTTTTCCTTTTCAATAAGTAATCACCGCCATTCCTATTTCTTGATGTGTGATTGCATATATGGCTAGTTTTGACATAGTGATAGATCAGGAATATTTTCTTATTTATAGATCAAGTTGACCAATTTGTGAGGGTGATGAACAAGTTTTCTACTGCTGCATAAGGGCAATTGCTGCTGTGACAAGAAATAGGTAAACTACATGCATCAGTTGGCCTAATCCAAGTACTTCGGTAGATGAAATGATTATTAACCCTCTTAACACAAATCTAAGGTGACACTGATCGGAACATATAGTGATTTGGCTCGGAATGATAGAGATTCATAGCTAGACAAGGACAACCGAATATTTTATGCAGTACTCTTATAATATGGCCATGACATATGATACCTATCATGCGAATAATGTTATTGGTCATCTACGTGACGTTAGCTATGTAGAACGATGAACGATAGGTTCGACATGTTTGTTGTATTGTAATTGGAGAAATGTTTCATTCGAAATGCGGATTTTGAGATCGGTTATCTAAAGGTGCTACATTAGAAACTTTCCTTTTTCTTTCAATAAGTAATCGCCGGCATTCCTATTTCTTGATATGTGAATGCATACATTGCTAACTTTGACGCAGTGATAAATCATGAATATTTTCTTATTCATAGACCAAGTTGACTAATTTGTGAGGGCAATGAATAGGTTTCCTATTACTGTACAAGAACTATTGCTGCTGTCATAAGAAATAGATAAATTACATGCATCAATTGGCCTAATCCAAGTGCTTTAGTAGATGAAGTGATCTCCAAACCTTTTAACACAAATATAAGGTGACATCGATCAAAACATGTGGCGGTTTGTCCCAAAATGATTGAGAATTATAGTTAGACAACGATGGCCGGATATTTTATGCAGTAGTCCTACAATAACCATAACGTCTGCCAAAGCTAGTCAGATAGTTTCAAAATCAAACATAGAAATTATTTATGATACCTATCATGTGAGCAATGTTATTGGTTGTCGGCGTTGCATTAACCATGTAAAATGATAAACGATAGGTTCGACATGTTTGTTGTCTTGTAACTAGAGCAATGTTTCGAAGTGCAAATTTTGTGATATTCTTGTCGGCTATCTAAAGGTACTACATTAAAAACTTTCTTTTTCATTTTCAATAAGTAATCATTAACGTTCCTATTTTTTGATATATGAATACATACATAGCTAACTTTGGCGTAGTGATAGATTATGAATATTTTCTTATTCATAGATAAAGTTGACTAGTTTGTGGGGGTGAGAAATAAGTTTTCTGCTGCTATATAAGGACTATTGCCGCTGTAACAAGAAACAGGTATATCATAGGCATCAGTTGGCCTAATCCAAATGCTTCAATAGATGAAACGATGCATAACTCTCTTAACACAAATCTAAAGTGACATCGGTCAGATTGTGTGGCGATTTGGCTCAGATTGATTAAAAATTATAGCTAGACAACAATGGCCAGATATTTTATGCAGTAGTCACATAATATGGCAATGACATCTGCCAAAACTGGTCAAATAGTTTCAAAAATCAAGTATCAAAGTTGTTTGTGATAAATATTTTGGTATTATAATTAGAGAAATATTTTGGTCGAAGTGTGGATTTTGGGATATTCTTTTCAGTTATCTAAAGGTTTAAAAACTTTATTTTCCTTTTCAATAAGTAATCATCGGCATTCCTTTTTCTTGATATGTGAATGCATACATGGCTAGCTTTGACACAGTAATAGATCAATAATATTTTCTTATTTATAGATCAAGTTGACTAATTTGTGAGGGTGAGGAATATGTTTTCTACTGCTGTACAATAACTATGCTACTATAACAAGAAACAGGTAAGTTACATGCATCAGTAGATGAAATGATCGTTAACCCTCTTAACATAAATCTAAGGTGAATGTCCCCATTATCAGTAATGATACTGGTTTAAGTCGAATTACTTAAGAAGATGCATCTCTTGCTCTATCCAGCTAGAGCTAGAAATAATCTGTAACATATATGAAATCCACATTGACATGCCCAGAATGGCAACAAACACAAAACAATCAGCATTTGCTTGCCGAGAAAACATTTCTCGACCAGATCTATCAAAGCAAAGGGTTGTGTCCGAAGAAGGGCACAGCTCTCAACTGAAGCATCTCGCATTCCTCCCCATTGGCTGTGTTAGGATTGAAAGTTCTGCGGTCAGGAAGCTCAAGACCTTGTTTTATCCTCCCGACTCGCCGGGCATGCAAGACTTGCTCGGATGCAACGGGTAGCCTAATGGATTGGTATTCTTCAAGAGCAGCCGTCAGATTTTCCGACCCCCACTTCTCCAAGCACTGGCCTAGGACCGCTGCATCCAGAATCGACATGTTTGTGCTCCTCGAGCTGTGTGGTGTTGTGGGGTGTGCTGCATCGCCGACAAGTACCACGTTGTCCCAGACTATTCGTTCTGGGGGATCGCAATCGTAAATGACATTGACAAAAGGTTCTTTAGTTTCTCTCATGACCTGAACGAAAGTTGGATGCCAAATTTTCTCTGCATCTTGGTACATCTTCTGAATCATTTCATCACATACTTTCATAGTAACCGAATTCCCCTGTATTTGTCAATAGCAGGCAAAGTATGAGATAGTGCAAGACGCAAGGGACTTACGGAAAGGCATGCATATACAATGATATCTATATGATGGCTCCTATGTTCTAGGTTTTAATGAATTCAGGATATATATATATATAAAAAGAGACCAAGATCTTCCATGAGATCTTCCACGAGATATGCTCGTGTAGTTCCGCCAATAAATCTCGTGAATAAACAGGAAAATTATTGGAAATGTTAATCGTGATTGTTTAGGTCTTTCAGTATATCAGCAACTGCTATTACTATCGTACCGTCGAGGAGCAAGATGGGCGACTATTACCTCCCAGTGAGGCTCAGGTTGGTTCAAAAACCATAGCCAGTTCAGCCTTTTGTTTGGGATCTCAAATAGAAGGGTATGATTTCTGGGTGTCAAGTCGAAGTACAAGCATTTTCCGAGCTCTGGATGTGCCTCCCTAACGTTCTTGATAGTTTTGGAATCTTCAATCCCCGAAAAATCAAGAACTCCTCTCCAGGCGCAGTAGCCTGAATACCTATTTTATCGACATAATCATGAAAGATAACATAAAGGTCTAAGTTACGGATTGATGCATAACAATTTGGACAAAGAAGTAACAACCTGAGTTTGATGTCGGGTAAATAGTGCTTGCGAATCAGAGAGTTGCATCCATCTGCAGCGACGAGCAAATCTCCATCTACTTCTGCAGTTTCTTCAGTGTCGAGAACTTGGGCCCTGATTTTGATCGATCGCTTATCATCGGAAACGGAGAAAGAGAGGAAAAGATGGCCCCACAGGAATATTTCTGGTGGCAATGCAGAGAACAGGTGGTCATGCAGACTGGACCAATGTGCTGCTCTATGATTGAAATTCTCATCTCTTGCTAGTATCTTCCTGGATTTCTCGTCATTGATTGCTTGGTTCTGGTACAAATAGGCGCATAAAAGTTTGGTGAGAACCAGAATACAATTTTGCGTGCCACATAACAAGCAAGATCAATCTCTATATTTTCAACTACAGAAAAGGAAAAGGACTCAAATTTCCTGGAAGAGCTAAACATCTCCTCTCGGTGTCGTGCAAAGCAAGAACTTGACAATCAAGTGCAAGAAGAAAGACATATTCTGCGCCAATTCTTTAGTAGCTGCGATCTCAACTTCAATGCATATGATAATTCAAACCTTAGGAAGACCTGGAATAGACTGAGTTTATCATATGAAGTTCCCTTACAAGATCAATGGCGAGAGGGGAGGTCATGTCATGGAGGAGTTCAGGGCGTCTAGTCCAGGACCCAATGAGCTCCTGAGAGAGTGGATCCAACGCGAGTCCTGCGCCTGTGGGGTTTCCTTTCGGAGGCCTGCACGATTTCTCTATGACCACAACGTCCCACCCTGCCAAAATGAGCGCATGCGCGCACGACACACCTGCTATGCTCCCTCCTACGATCAGGGCCTTCGGCTTCGGTTTCAGCTTGTTTTGATGAGGAAGATCATGACTGTGATTCATGACTTCTATTGTATCTTCTCCAAGACTTGCTCTGTGTTTCTATCTCATAAAGAAGAAGAGAAATGGGGTTCAGAGAAATAAGACTTGGAAAAATTTAAAATCTGGACCTCCTTTGCTTTGATAACATAAAAACAAAGATTGAGTCTACTTTACATCATACGTTGCAAGGTCAAAATAGAGATATCACCACCTATAATTATAATATAAATTAATGATGAAGGATGACAATATGACTTTCGTGAATGAAAAACAAATAAAAAGAATCTCCTGATACACTGCTTGATGTGTTATATTCATGCCGATTTGTAAAAGATTCTGCATCGTAACAATTTTGATTTATTACTTCTTGATTTGTTACTTCACGAGGATGTGCAAGGCTCCTAAGCGTTGTGTCTCATTTGGTTTTGTGACTTTAGATAACTGATTTAGACTATAGTTGCAGGAAGTTGAATCCTCGGAGTCAAGGAGTTAATAAGTAGAAGATAATTGGGTCATTGACAATTTTTTATTTCATGTGCTAATAGGGTCACCAATCACCTGCGGAAATAGCATTATAAATTAGATCTAAGATTCTAAAGTCGATTAGCTTTTGAAAATGACGCTTTTTTTTTTTTTTTTTGGTTTTAATTTCAATGGCCACAATACTAAATAACAGGACACTAATCTCTTGACACATCTAATGGAAATGGTGGCAATAAAATAATTTCGTTTTTTTCAATATAAAAACCTTAATTCACCATGGAGTCACCATTTTAAATGAAATTAACCTTACACAATAAATGCATCTATAATTTAGATAACTTAGTATTCAGAAATTACCTAAAAGGAATAGTTAAAGTTTTCCACTAAATTAATATCCGGATGCCTCATCTTGAAGCCATAAGATTAATATATTTATATATCCATATCAAGTCACATGATCTATTGTCAAATTAAATATTACTGAGTCATTATTAGACCTTAATTTTAGTCAACTCATATAATTTAACTATTAATAACCGGATGTCTCATCTTGAAGCCATAAGATTAATATATTTATATATCCATATCAAGTCACATCATCTTTATTTTCAAATTAAATAGTACTGAGCCATTATTAGACCTTAAATTTATTCAACTCATATAATTTAACTATTAGTAACCAGATGCCTCATCTTGAAGCCATAAGATTAATATATTTATATATCCATATCAAGTCACATGGTTTTTATTTTCAAATTAATGGTCCATTCGTTTCGCGGAAAATATCATGTTTCCGGAAAACATTTTCCTAGAAGTCATTTTCCAGGAAAATAACTCTATTTTCCGATGTTCGGCCGAAATCTAAACTTTGAGTGGAAAATATTTTCCACCGTTCGTTAGCTAATTTAATTGTTTGGGAAAAATTATCAAAAATTGAATTTTAATATTTTTAATTGACCAGAAAATTAGTTTTATTTTTTCTTTTTTAAATGAATTTTTAATTATTTGTATTTTTAAAAAATCGATTTTTTTTATTATTTTTTATTATTTTTATTATTTTTTCTTTCTTTTTCTTTTCTCCTTTTTCTTTTCCTTCTTCCTTCCTTCTTCCTCCTCCTTCCTCCGCCGCCACATGCTTGATGATGGTCGATCGCTCGGCGGCCGACCAAGACCTAGTCACCGGATCCAGGTGAGCTCGAGGCTTGGTCGATCTCGCCCGAGCTTGCTAGAATTTCGCCGGGCTCGGCAAGCTGCGAGCTGAACGGATCTAGCGGTGAGGCTCGGGCTCGCCCGGATTGAGAGTTGCCCGAGCTCTGTCGCTAGATCCGGCGAGCTCGCGGCTCGCCAGAGCCCGGCGAACCTCTGGCAAGCTCGGGCAAGGCCCGAGCCTCACCCAGCTCGCCGAATCTGGCAACCCGTGAGCTCCGCCCCAAGTCGGTGAGAGCTCCACCTCAAATTTACCATCTGTTAGTTTTCGTCAAATTTTATTGTCAAATTATTAAGTTAAATAACATGTGACAGTTGACTAATTTACCAATTTGGGATTTTAAGCTTCGTTCGTCACAGTTTACAATTTTTGTGATTTTTTTGTGGTATTAATTCAACTTAACGGAGGGTATATTTGTCACAAATTTACCAATTTTGGGTATTTTTGAGGTCGAATAAATTAGTTTATGGTAAATTTGTCATAAATGTACCAGTTTAGGGTTTTTTTATGGTCAATCAGGGTAAAGTTATCACATGCATACCAGTTTGAGGTTTTTTATGGCAAAAAAAAATAGTTTGGGGTAAATTTCTCACAGGTGTACCAGTTTGGGGTCTTTCAGGGTATTAACCATTTTTTTTAAAGATTCCCTAAAATGGATCTTATTTCAAATAAAATTATTAAGTAGTTAGTTTAATCTCAAAACACATCCCCAGCACCTAGGTTGGCAAAATCTTCGTCGCATCTTCAAACTTCAGGTTGTGGTGGACACTCCTTTAAGATTTTTGAAAACTCTATCCAATCGGAGAGCTCTATAGTTTCCTAAAGTTTTGCTTATTTTCTCCCTCGGTACTATGAACGAACGCAAGTCGATTTTGCCCATTTCCAACGCCTTGGATGGTGAAAAGAATTTAAACAAAGTCCCACGACAATGTAGAAAAACTACATAAGTGAAATCGTGGTCGATAGAGAATTCTCATGATAGCAAAAATCTAAAAGGATATCAATATGATGCGAATGAGTAAATATTGTCATAATAATAATTTTTTACGAATATACACCATATTTTCTCTCATTTGTAAGCTCTCGTGCAAATAATGTTAATCGCCTTAATAATTTTCAGAGAAGGGAGATGATGTTTCGAGAGTACTTAATGACTTCTTTTCGTCCAGACATTATCATAATAATTCTTAAGGGAGAAGAATAGTGTAAGTGCTATAACTTTCGCATGGTGCTCATTTGAGCATTTTCATTTATTTTTTTGGCTCCCTTAAGTGCCATATCGGAATAAAATTAACTATTTGAGTGCCATTTCTAGCCAATCACCAGTGTGAATTTTTTATTTTGTTTTTGTTTTTATTTTCCTTTTTCTTTTTTAGGGTTGGCACCTGTTTTTCCTTTTTTACAGTTGGCGACCGACACTAAAAAAAACTCAAAAAAAGTAAATATTTAAAATATTTAAAAATTATCCATGTCAATGCCGACAAAGTCATATAAAATGACAAGCATCCACGTTGGATTTTTTGGCGAGGTAAATCGCTAATGAAACTTAGGTGATTGATTTTCCAAATTTGTGGCACTCAAATGAAAAAAAAAAAGTTATGAGTGTTGCATGAAAATTGTGGCATTTGGACAGTTCTTATCTCAATTCTTGGGCTATACGCACCTTTTTTTTTGTCTACTGTTGTCAAGGATTTTCCGTAAGTTTGAACTTTCGAAGATGTGAGAACAGGTGGAGTGATTTTCTTTTGCATCCTTGTTTGCAGGTACACCTTCGAACGGGAGCCTTGGTCAAACAAAAAAAGCAGCTGATTTTGCAGACAGGACCAACAGCTTATTTTTTATTCAATATTCATTCTGAGCGTCATCAATGACGCAGAAACTTTGCGACAGATTGATTGGTCAACGCTTACATTCTTCAGTGTATTCAAAGGGTTGACAAATCATTCCTCTATGGCTCTTCTGCCCTCCTGATGCGAGACCCAGTTTTATATTTAAATGATAACCCAGTTTTATAAATTAGCAGGAAGAACTTGATAGGGATTCTTTAACCTTAATTTGAGCATATTTTGCTAGCTTGTTGAGAACTCATTGTCTCGTGGCGGATGACCTCGCAATACTAAACTCAGAGGAGGGAGGAGCAAATGTCACAATCTCGTATAAAATTGTATGGCACATGTTATGATAAAGTTTCGATAAGTAACAAGCAATTGGGCTAGTGGAGTGATGGAGTCCGCTCTCCCCCTCGACTTCTCATTTGATAGAAATATGAAATATCCTTCATGAAAAACTTTGAGATTTTATTATGTTCATCGTCAGTGAAAAGTACAATATTTTCAAGTGTTATTTGTATTAGGAAATTGATATGCATGTCATTAGATCATAACCCATTTCCTGACTTCTAAAAGAGACATTTCCTTTAAAAAAAAAATCCTTCTAAAAGAGACTGAACTAGTTTGGTTAGCTTTTTTGGCATTTCTCGTTTTGTCTCGCTACGTATCTTACTCTGGCAATTTGCTTCATATGACTTCGTGTGCTCATGATGATATTGAAAATGATTTGGGGTCGTGCAAACTATTGTGACATGACTTAAGGTAGAAAAAGGAAAAAGAAAAAAACTCAAGTGTGGAGTTGATTATTTTTATATTTTTCTTGGAGAGAAGCATGTATTGTATGCACTCAGTGAATATGAGCCAAATTCACATGCACTATCGAATTGAATGAGTTAATCTAGAGATATTACATTATATATATATATATATATATATATATATATATCCCTTTCCCTTGTTCAATGTATAGTTCGGCTCATTCCTATCCCTTTTGTCATCCTAAAAACTTGCCATAAGCTACTCATTGTACAAACCCTCTAGCCTCAGTAATCACTCCCTGCCCTTGTCGAAGCAGGTGGTTACATTTGCCATCTATTATTATTATAGACACTGGATGTAAAATTGCATAGAACATAAACATTTTGGCACATGTTCTTTCTTTTCCCGATTAAGATAACAGCATTCAATAGTGTTTTCACAAAATCGAAAATTTTACTACCAAAAAGCAGACTTAAGACTTTACATGAAGATTACCTACAGTCCAGGCTCAGGCTGATTGACGTACCAAATCCAATTACGCCTTTTTGTTCAATAGTTCATAAAGGCATGCTATGAGTCCCAGAACTCAGTTCATAGTGCAGACATTTCCCAATATCACTGTAAGCTCTCTTGATCCCTGAAATGGTTTTTGAATTCTCTCATCCTGAAAAATCGAGAAGTACTCGCCACGCACAAGAATCTGAATACCTACAAAAACAGTCGCTGTCATTTCACACTACAAGCTTACATGTTGCGATAAAACGATGGCATGGGGGCCTATATTCATAAGTTTTTTTGGATTTTTTATTTTGTTTTTGTTTTTATTTTCCTTTATTTTCTTTTTTTAGGGTCGGCGCCTGTTTTTCCTTTTTTAGGGCTGGTGACCAGCCCTAAAAAAATTCAAAAAAATTAAATATTAAAAATATTTAAAAAATACCCATGTCAACACCGATGAAATTATGTAGAACGACCGGTATCCACATTAAACCTTTCGGTGAGGTAAATCACTGATGGCACTCAGATGATTAATTTTCTAAATTTGTGGAATTCAAGTAAACAAAAAAAAAAGTTACGACACTCAAATAAGTATTGTGTGAAAGTTGTGGCTCGTAAACTGTTGTTATCTCAATTCTTGGGCTATACAAACCTTTTTTTTTCTGCCTATTGTTGTTAAGGATTTTCCGTAAGTTTGAACTTTCGAAGATGTGAGAACAGGTGGAGTGATTTTCTTTTGCATCCTTCTTTGCAGGTACGCCTCCGATCGGGAGCCTTGGTCAAACAAGAAAGCAGTTGATTTTTGCAGACGGGACGGGACCAACAGCTCATTTTTTGTTTAATATTCATTTTGATCGTCATCAATGACGCAGAAACTTTGAGACAGATTGATTGGTCATGACAAAACCCTAAATGTCACATCATTCCTCTATGGCTCTTTCGCCCACCTGATGCGAGACCCAGTTTTATATTTGAATGGTAACCCAGTTTTATAAATTAGCGGGAAGAACTTGATAGGGATTCTTTAATCTTAATTTGAGCATATTCTGCTAGCTTGTTAAGAACTCGTTGTCCCGTGGCGAATGACTGAATATGTATCCATAAAATTAGTGGGGTATGCATATCTAATTTAGGGCGGTGAGACAAAAATAACCGCAATACGAAACTCGGAGGAGGGAGGGGGAAATGTCACAATCTCGTATAAAATTGTATAGAGTATGGCAAATGTTATGATAAAGTTTTCATAAGTACCAAGCCATTGAGCTAGTGGAGTGATGGAGTCTGCTTTCCGCCTTGACTTGTCATCACATAGAAATATGAAATATCATTCATGAAAAGGTTCGAGATTTTAATATGTTGATTGTTAGCAAAATGTATAATTCTTTCGAGTGTTATTTGTATTAGGAAATTGCTATGTAGGTTGTTAGATCATAGCCCATTTCATAGCTTCTAACAGAGACAATTCCCCCCAAAAAAAAAAAAAAAACCTTCTAAAAGAGACCAAACTAGCTTGGTTAGCTTTTCTGGCATTTCCCGTCTTGTCTCGTTGGGTATCTTACTCTGGCAATTTGCTTCATATGACTTTGTGTGCTCATGATGATATTAAAAATGATTTGGGGTTGTCACGCCCCGATCCTCGAGCACGTGCCCATCCCTCTAATGGTCGTTAAAAATTTGCGACTTCACAAGACGAGTTGCTGACTCTTTTTTTTTTTTTTTTTACACATGCAGAAGCGATTAATAAATCCCCTGACAGTAATCATCTTGGGATAGAAAAGTAGGGCAACAGATTCACAACAAAGCATGCCTTTATAAACCAACTGAGTCATATACAAGAGTCTACAATCAAACGACTTCAAAAGACCGATTATTAAAAGGAGTTGTCCTATCTAACCTACACTTTAGATCACCTCAGCTCGGCTCCAGTTCCTCCACTCTACAGCCCCCCTGAAAAGTGAGCCCACGACAGGGTGAGATATAAATCTCAGCGAGTTCACGCTCTAAGCCCCGATTAGAAGAGTAATACGTCTAAAGGCGCCCTAACCACACAACCACACAATTAGAGCAGAGAACTTACCTCGTCTTAGTTCCTTCTTGCTTGTCAGCACGATTCATATCACAATGCATATAATCAATGCATATAACAATTGAAATACCTCATCAACTCAATTAATCACAGAGGTCCCGATTGAAAGGGCTAGTGCAAACACATAAAGGGGGTAAATAGGTGTAAATGAAAAATTTCGCAAAACTTAGAAGAAATAATTTGCTTTTAGAAGATGATTGACTAGGAATGTAATGAATATACAGATATACGAATGAAAATAAAGAGTTCAGGGAAAGAGAATTAGAATACAAGACTTATAGTGGTTCGGCTTAGATCAAGCCTACGTCCACTCTCTCGTACTGACAGCCTTAAGACTGGATTCCACTATGAATCAAAAGAGATTTTACAACTTGTGATGTTCGACTTTCTCAGTGAAGAGTCTCTATTAGTCTCTCACAAAATCTCACTAAGTATTTCTCTTTTTTTGTATACATTTGTGAGTTCAACAAATGAAACAGCAAGTAACCGGAGATCTTCAGACTTTGGAATTCTTCTTTCATGCACTTTATCGAACAACTTGAGAGTCCGCCTTAAATACTCCTTCATGCCTTCAAAACCGTTTGGCATTTACCAAAGGAATTCTTCTAATCTGCCCGTTAGACAGAATTAATCAAGGGAATCTTTGAGTCGTTAGACGATTGTGATGAAAGCCCGTCAATCTTGTTCGCCCATACAATCAAGATCTTTGGTTTCCATAAGTAGAATCTTCCAAGTTTACTCGCCTTTCACATGATCTTCATATTGGAGTAAGTTCCAATAAAAATAATCAATTAAGTAAATGCTAAATCCAGCCATAAGGTCTTCTAAAAACCATACGGAACGAATCCTTGAAGATAATCCCGCATCTGGATAAGTCTTCATTCTTCGGTCTTGAAAACTGTCAGTGATGGCAGACTTTTTAGACTAAAGTCTCGCGATCTTCAAATTTTGACAAAAGAGTCTGGAGTCCTTCAGATCATAACTTTTGAGTCTGCAAGTCTTCAGATTAGACTTTTGGAAATGTTTTGTCAACTTCAAAATAGTAACGGAGTTTTCTCTAATAATCTCCCCTTTTTTTATGATGACAAAACTTTCCTACAAATTTGAAAAATTTTGACCTGCAAAACAACACTTAAGTAACATGTGATAAAAATTGATTAAGACCTAGATAGCATCGATTCTGCAACCACATAAAACATGTTAGTCCTGCAAAACAAACTAACTTTCCAGTCGCAATCAGTATCACAAACTAAGTTTTTGCAAGCGTCAAAAGTTCAAATCCAAACAGTTCAACGTCAGTCCAAAACCAAGCCAAAAAGTGCCGTAGTCCAAAAAGATAAACCAAAGAGACATAATAGTCAAATCTGCACAAACTCTCCCCCTTTTTGTCACAGCAAAAAGTGAGGGATAACTATAAAAAGAGCTGGGTAAAAATCAGGGCTGTTTGGGGATATGAACGATATGGAAATCCCCCATAGACTTGACAGTCTCCTCCAGCATCTTCAAAGTCTCCTTCAGCTGTTGAATATCCTCACCCTTTACATTTTCTTGCATTTGAAGCTTCAGGGCTTGAATTTGCTCTTGTAGAGAGTTTGAAGTTGTCTTAAAAACTGTCATCATGCTCTTCATCTCAAACTCGTTGATGTCCCTTTAATTTCAAAAGAAGTTCTAGCACTCTTTGAAAGTCTGCTGAATGGTCTTTTGTAGCACTGGGTCCAGCCGAATCAGTTCTGGGAGTCTTGATATGTGAGAGAACATCAGTTGTTCGATCACCAGGACTAGGAGTGGATGCATTAACTTCTACTTCAGGGTATTTAGAGGCATAGACATCCTCTGGATCTGCTAGAGATCTTCTTGTCCTTGCTCTTCTTCAGCCTCCGAGTGATGTTGTTCATCTCTTGCAGTTCCACTCCGAGTCTTTTCTGAATCCTCGGACAAGGATACTGCATAAGTTTGCTCAAATGAGTCATCTTGACCTTCTTCTTCCTCTTCTTCTTCTCTTCGTCTTCCTTCTTCTTCTTCCTCTGTTCTTTCTTCACGTCTCTTCTCTGTTTCTGCTCTTCCTTTGTTCTCTCTGTCCTCTGGCTCTTTGAAGCTAACAAAACTTCGTAAATTTCGCAAGGCAGAGAGAGTGAGTCCTCATCTTCTTCATCCTGCAAGATGAGGGCTCTTCTCTTATTGGTTGGTGCGGTCATGAGCTCATTGCCTTTTCGCTTAGTTGATGCAGAGTCTTGTTTTGTCTTGACAGGGGTTTTCTCCTTCAGGCGCTCCGGTTCCTTATTTAGCTCCTTCAAACGTATCTTCGAGACCATTTTTAGCCTAATCACCATTGGAGCAATGGTTACAACACATAGAAAAAGCAGGAATCTGAATGTGAAAATGTCTGAAGAGTCAAGTGACAAGCGCAGAGTAAGGAAGTTGACCCTTGTCCTTCACAACTGTCCTATACATGTGCATCAGGATAGTGTGAGGCAGCGAGAACTTGTAGCCATTGTTGATTGCATACATCAACTTTGCTTCAGAGTGGGAGACATCAGTCTTTGATGTGGATTTGAGTCTGATGCAATTGATCACGATTTTGTGAAGTAAAATATTGGAGGCATTCATTATAGTGTAAGAAATCTTGCCCTCAACCATTATGTCCTGAACAAGAGCTAAAGTCGCATGACCAACAGACACACTAATTGGTTGGAAACTTCCTCGTTCCACACCAATCACATCAGCCAATGTATCCACATCAACCACAAATTCTTTGTCCCTAATAGTAAAGCAAATTCTATCCGCATCTAGAAAAGATAGATTTAAATAGAAGTAAGCAGTCAGTTCAAGGTAGGCTTCAGTAGTTTTCTGAGCAAAAGCATTCAAGTTGAAGAAGTGCAAACTTCTCCCTTAGTGTTAATTTCAAAGAGTCGAAAAAATCAAAATCCACACTTCTAGGGTTCATAACCCCTCTCTTCAGTAGATTCGAATAGATCCTCTTGTGGTCCTTAGAACGGAATAAACTCGTTCCCTCTCCACGAATAGTCGCAGCAACACCCATTCTAAATTGAAAATGGGTATACATCCGTTCATCATTGTTCTTCCCTTTAAGTTGATTAAAGCTACCCACGCACGGATCACTTGGAAAGTTAGCGAAGGTTATTGTAGCATAACCTTTAGGCACAATGCCTAACTTTTCCATGGTATTCAAGAAGAAAGTTTCGTTCTTGTAACCATTTGATCTCAAAAACTCATCAATCAAGGTCATTGCAGACCCACCCATCTTCAAGTTTGAGTAGAGCCTAAACAAGAATTAGGGTTTTTGAGTCCTTATAGGTTCAACGTCTTCAATGATCTCCTCTTCTGCTTGAGGAGGATCTTGAGTCGCCTTTTGTGCGGAGTGACGCTGTTAAGAATGTTGTTACGGTTGTTGCTAAGTAGTGTCTTCTTCTTCAGTTAAATCGAAGTGGGTAGGACCCTCGGACATGTGCCGTGGTCCCCTGTTCGCGATTCTCGAAAATTTCCTTTGGGAAGACATTGTTAAAGTCTTGGAGGATTTATTGATCTCGTTTGTAGGAAAAGGTGAAAGTTTTTTGGATCAAACACAAGAGAAATGAGAGAAAATAGGATCTCTGTATTCTAGGGTTTGAATGTGCATAAATGGAGAAGAAGAATTTCGATAGTATATAAAGCAAGTGAAACAGTGTATACGAAACGTCACAAAGGAAAAAAAAAACTGCATTTTTCAAAAATGAAAACTACCTTTTTGAAAATGAAAAACCACCATAAATTCAGGAATAATTGCTAAAAATAAAATAGGCAAGTAGCAATTCAAAAATAAACGTACCTTTTCGAAGCTTTATAAAAAAAAAATAAACTCATAATCATTTGAAAAGTACTAACTTACAGTCGTAACTTCTGGATACTCTAAGTTTGAACATTTTCAAACTTTACCCGGTAGAAGATATGATATTCAGTCTTGCACGAATAGACTCAAATAAATTTTTCTCCAATGGCTTTGTGAATATGTCCGCCAATTGATTTTTTGAGTCTATGAACTGTATCTTAACTTCTCCATTCTGAACATGATCTCGAATGAAGTGGTGTTGGATTTCAATATGCTTTGCTCTTGAATGAAGAATTGGATTTTCTGTGAGATTGATGACACTAGTGTTATCACATTTTATCTCTGTGCACGATTCTTCAACACCAAAGTCTCTTAGTTGTTGCATTATCCATAAGATTTGAGAACAACAACTTCTAAGAGTCACATATTCTGCTTCAGCTGTTGAAAGAGTTACGGTACTCTATTTTCTTGAAAACATGATACCAAGTTGTTGCCTAGCAATTGACATGTGCCTGAAGTACTTTTTCTGTCTATTTTGTATCCCGATAAATCTGCGTCTGAATATCCAAGGAGAGTAAAGTCTCATTCTTTGGAATACCACAGACCTAGCTTTGAGGTTATTGCAACGTACTTGATGATGCGCTTTGCCGCACTTAAGTGAGATTCTTTGGGATTTGATTGAAATCTGACACAAACACAGACACTAAACAAAATGTCAGGTCTAGATGCAGTAAGATAAAGAAGCGAACCAATAATGCTCATATATAGTTTCTGGTCCACATTCTTTCCTCCTTCATCTTTATCCAACTTCAAAGAGTTTGACATTGGCATCTCTGTCTTTTTGCAATTCTCCAATCCAAACTTCTTGATGAGATCTTTTGCATACTTTTTTTGGTAAATGAAAATACCTTCCTTCGATTGTTTAACTTGTAATCCCAAAAAGAAAGTTAACTCACCCATCATGCTCATCTCGAATTCATCCTGCATACATCTGGAAAACTTCTTGCATAGATTTTTATTAGGTGATCCAAAAATGATATCATCAACATAAATTTGAATAAGTATAAAATATTTTCATTCTCTTTTAATGAACAAAGTAGTATCTACCTTACCTTTAACAAAACTATTTTGAATCAGGAATTTACTTAACCTTTCATACTAGGCTCGAGGTGCTTGCTTTAATCCATACAGGGCATTTTTTAAGTCTGTAGACTGAGTCTGGCTTTCTTGAATCTTCAGAACCAGGTGGTTGTTCCACATAGACTACTTCTTGGATGAATCCATTTAGGAATACACTTTTTACATCCATTTGGAATAACCTGAAATTTTTATAGCATGCAAAAGCAAGTAATAATCTAATTGCTTCTAACCTTGCTACTGGTGTATAGGTCTCGTCATAGTCTATTCCTTCTTCTTGCGTATATCCTTTGACTACGAGTCTTGCTTTTTTTCCTGACCACTTTTCCTTTCTCGTCCACTTGGTTCCTGAAAACCCATTTAGTTCCAATAATGGACTTATCTTTAAGTTTAGGAATTAGTTTCCAGATATCGTTAATGCTGAATTGTCTGAGCTCTTCTTGCATGGCTTCAATCCAGCTTTTATCAACCAAGGCTTCTTCTATACTTTTAGGTTCTACTTTAGAAATAAGTGCCAAAGCACTAGACTCTCTCACCTTTTGGATCTGGTGCGAATTCCTTCATCAATATTGCCAATGATGAGTTCTTCAGAATGACTTGACTTATGCTTTCAGTTGCCGGTAGGTCTGAAAGTTTGCTGATCTTCTACTTCAATTGACTCTTTTGGTTCTTCCTGTTGTTGAACTTCAGAAGTCGGAACCACTTTGGGGGAAGTAGACTTTATGATGTTTAGAGCAGGTTCACACTCTTCAAGTTGAGTATGGTCCACTTGAGTTTGCATAGAGTCTTGAAACTTAACATTAATAGATTCCTCCACAAATTGAGTCTTTTTGTTGAATACTTTGTAGGATTTGCTTAAAGTTGAGTAGCCAAGAAAAATTCATTCATCTGATTTTTCTTCAAATTTACCAATTCAATCATTTACATTTAAAAAAAAAAAACTCTTACAACCAAACACATGAAAGTAAGAAACATTTGGTTTCTTTCATTTAAATACTTCATAGGGAGTTTTCTCTAGAATAGGCTTCAAGAATACTCTGTTAATGATATAGCAAGCTGTAGAAACTGCTTCAGCCCAAAAACGAGAGGAACTGTTACTATCAATTAAGAGGGTTCTTGCCATCTCCTGCAATGATCTATTCTTTCTTTTCACAACCCTATTTTGCTCTAAAGTGCATGGTGAAGAGAAACATGTTATAAACCAAATTCATCACAAAAATTTATTAAGTCTTGATGTTCAAACCCACCTCCATGGTCTGTATGAATGTTTGAAATAGCATATCATTTTTCAATCTGAATCTTCTTGGCAAATTTTGAAAAATAAGAGAATGTTTCAAATTTTCTTGCTAGGAAGAATACTCAGGTAAAGCGAGAGTAATCATCCACGATTACTAGACAATATCTCTTCCACCAATGCTTTACGTTCTGGTTGATCCAAAAAGATCCATATGCAGAAGCTGCAAAACACGATTAGTAGTAACTTGATTTATAGGTTTAAAATAACTTCCAACCTGTTTTCCCAAAATATATGGTGTGCATAATTCAGACTTTTGATAAGTTAAGTTGGGTAGTCCACAAACAAGCTTCTTGAAAGAAATCTTGGCAATCTGCTTCATGTTAACATGACCAAGCTTTCTATACCAAAGATTTGCTTCATCTTGAATGGAAATTAGACATTGAGAGCTTTCTGGTTTTATATCCAGAAGGTAAATATTTCCATGTCTTCGTCCAGTAAAATATTGAGATAAATCTTTACTAGTTCCCGAGCAAACGCCTTCTTGGAAGTTGATTTTGAATCCAGTATCGCACAGTTGACTTATGCTGAGTAAATTGTAATTCAAAACTTCCACTAAGGAGACATTGTTGATTATGAGACTTCCAATCTTTACAGTTCCATATCCAACAATTCTTCATTTGCTGTTTCCACCAAAAGACACTTTTCCACCATTCATTTGTATAAGTTTTATAAAACAGCTTGAATCTCCTGTCATGTGGCTTGAACAACCATTATCCAAATACCATTTGATCTTCTTCTTGATTGTGACCTGTAATCATAAAAAGACTTTAAGTTTTCTTTGGTACTCATATTTTCTTGGGTCCAGGGGAGTTAGTACCAAAAACAGTTTTTACCCAATCCCTCTTAACAAGTCTCCAAGCCATGGGACATTCCTTCTCAAAATGTTCTGAGCTATTACACTTTGAACATTTGAAAGCACTTCGGCCAACAGGTTTTACAAAAACTTTTTGATAATGATTTTTATAAAATATTTTTATAGGTCTTTGTTTGATTCTTTAATTTACTTTGGGAAAATCAATTAAAAAAATAGTTTATGGTGTCATACCCAAACCAGATTTGTTAAAATAGGGTCTTTGCACATAAAGAATTTTTTCTAACTTCTCAAATCTATTTGAAAACCTCTTTGTTATGTTTGAAATGTCTTCTTTCAAGAAAATTTTCTCCTTCGAAAGAGAATTTGCATTTTTCTTTAAATCATCAAAACTTTTGTCTAGATTTTCAAACTTTTCTTTCCCAGAAATTTCATATTGCTTCAGTTTAGAATTCTCCTTTTTAACTCGGAAATCCTTTTAAGAGATGTTTTGAGACTAAGACAGAGTTCATCTATATACTTTGAGACTTTAGCAGGAATTTTAAAATCACTAACCTCGACTTCCTCATTTGAGTCTGAGTTTGAATCTATTTCGGAGTCTGAGTCTGATTTTGAATTTTCCATTAGACATATGTTGGCATATTCATCTTCACTTTTTTCGCATTCAGTATCGCTTCACGTTTCTGCTTTGAGACCCTTTTTAAATTTCTCTGTATTTCCCTTCTTTTTCTTCAACAGAGGACAGTTGGGTATGATATGCCCCTTTTTTCTTACATTCGAAGCAAATCACGTCTTTGTTTGTCTCATTGTCTTCATTTGATTTCTTCTGAAATCTTTGAGTACTCTGCTTCTTCCAGTTAAACCTTCTTCCTTTCATATTCAACTTCCTAAACTTCCTTATCATGAGTGCTAGCTCTTCATTGTCCAAGTGATCTTCTGAATCTGTATCATCAGAATCATCGTTAGATTTTAAGGCAATTGATTTCTTACCTTTGAGATCTTCATCTTCATTGATTTGTTCCACTTCATATGATTGAAGTGTGCCAACTAATTCGTCCACTGAAAGAGGCATGATCCTCTGTGTTTCTCTTATTGAAGTATTAATGTGATTCTAGTCTTTGGAGAGTCCACACAGCAATTTATTAACTTTCATTTGCCTGAGATTGGCTGTCCATGATATACTAGACCATTTACAATTTCTGTGAAACGACTAAACATGTTAGTGATGGATTCTCCTGACTTTATCTTGAAGGCTTCATACTGTCCGAGTAGTATATTGATGTTTGTTTCTTTAACTCGATCAATTCTTTTATAAGTAACATGCAACCTGTCCCAGACTTCTTTTGCTGTTTTACAAGATGAAATTCTGTTATACTCAGTAGGAGATAAAGCACAATATAAGGAGTAGATAGCTTTAGCATCAAGAGCTTGTCTCTTGGTCATGTCTGCTTGTGTCATTTCGCTAGCATCTACAACTTCCTTTCCTCTTTCTAAGGTTGATGTAGCTTTGGGAATGATCCATTTTTCTTCCACATCCCATTCTAGGGGATCTTTCAATCTCAGGAATGCCTTCATCTTGTTTTTCCAAACGTTGTAGTCCTTTCAATCGAAGTAAGGAGGTCTGGTGTTGCTTTGGCCTTCAACCAAACCTGGAGCCAAAACACTAGCCATAGATCTTTAGCTTAAGAAGTAAGAACACTTCAATAAATAAGCACACAAGCTCTGATACCAATTGAAAAGGGCTAGTGCAAACACCTAGAAGGGGTGAATAAGTGTAAATGAAAATTTTTGCAGAACTTAGAAGAAATAATTTGCTTTTAGAAGACAGTTGTGAGTTTACTCTCCCGTGATGACAGCCCTAAGGCTGGATTCCACTATGAATCAAAAGAGATTTTATAACTTGTGATGTTCGACTTTCTTAGTGATGAGTCTCTGCCAGTCTCTCACAAAGTCTTTCTAAGTATTTCTCTCTTGTATACAATTGTGAGTTCAACAAATGAAACAACAAGTTACTAGAGATCTTCAGACTTTGGAATTCTTCTTTCATGCACTCTATCGAACAACTTGAGGGTCCGCCTTAAATACTCTTTCATGCCTTCATAACCGTTGGGACTTACCAAATGAATTCTTCAAATCTACCCGTTGGACAGAATCAATCAAGGGGATCTTTGAGTCATTAGACGATTGTGATAAAAGCCCATCAATCATGTTCGCCCTACAATCAAGATCTTTGGTTTCCATAAGTAGAACCTTCCAAGTTTACTTGCCTTTCACACGATCTTCATATCGGAGTAAGTTCCAATAAAAATAATCAATTAAGTAAATGCTAAATCCAGCCATAAGGTCTTCTAAAAACCATATGGAACGAATCCTTGAAGATAATCTCGCATCTGGATAAGTGTTCATTCTTTGGTCTGGAAAACTGTCAGTGATGGCAGACTTTTTACACTAAAGTCGCACGGTCTTCAAATTTTGATAAAAGAGTCTGGAGTCGTTTAGATCATAACTTTTGAGTCTGTAAGTCTTCAGACTAGACTTTTGGAAATATTTTGTCAACTTCAAAATAGTAACGGAAATAGCAATCACTACACACTCCCGATCATGTCATAAATTTTGTCAAATTAGTAACATCAATCAAAAACACTCATGTGTAAATAACAAATTCACACACCAATTGGAATGTCTCAAATCACATCTCCACCAATCACTACACCTCAGTCGATCATGCATTTCAAGTAATTACGGTCACACAAGCACAACCTAACCATCATCACGGTGAATCCAACTGATATACAGTGGAATTATCCGTCACATAGTGGATCTATCCATCACATAGTGGATTTAACTGACATACAGCGGATCTATCCATCACATAGTGGATTTATCCATCACATAGCAGATCTATCCGTCACATAGCGGATCTATATGTCACATAGCAGATTTATCCATCACATAGCTAAGCGTCATCTCGCCCCATCGAGCACGACAAAGTCTACCTCAAGACGGCCTTCCATCTGAAAGTATTGTTTACCCGACACATAGTGGATGACGAATTCTCTTAACCAGCACACGATTATCCAATCCCAGCCAAGGACATTGTGCTTTGCACTTAAATGCCTCAATTAAAAAAATGTCCTGGCCTATTTTCTTCGTGTTAAAAATAATCGTATGTGGGTATACTGTCGGCCTAAGCTAAAATTTCCATATCCTTACTTTAGAAAATCTCACTATTTATATAGTGTTTGAAAACATTTTTGGCGTTGTAAACCAACGCTCCGGTAATTTCTAATTAATTATTGAAATCATTTAATTTTCGGATAAATACCCAAAATTATAGTTTCCACTCAATTTGCACAATACAACACTCAACTGCAGAAATTAACCACACCATTGCAATAAGCACAAAATTCCGATTACCAGTTATCCCTGTCTAATTTTCGGAAAATAATTAAATAATTAAATAATTACTGAAATTAATTAAATAAATCAATTTAAATACCAAAAATACATACTTAGGCTAAATAAAGCTAATCTAACCACCTAATCACTAATCTAACTAACCTAAATTAATTAAATAAACTAATAATTACACTAATCTAAGCTTAATTAAATATAAACACCTCCTTAAACATCATTAGCCTACTAAGTAAAGTTTAGTGCATAAACTCACCGGTTTAAAGCGAAAAACGGTTCACGGCGGCCGAGACTTGGGCTCATAGCGATGCCAATGGAGGCTCGGGTGGGCCTGAAAAAGCCTCACAAGCCCACAACAAATTTGCTGGGCTCAGTTGAACTTGCGTGGGCTGACTCCTTGGGCTGCTGGGCTTGTGAAATTTGTTGGATTGGGCTTGCGGCAGGAGACTTCAACTGGACTGGGCTGGCTTCGGTAGCTTCAAATGGGCTGAAGATGCGTGGGCTGAAGACGCGATGAACGTTGGCTCGGGAAAATGCGGCTTCGCTGGCTTGCGGTCAACGATGGGGCAAGGATTCATGAAGGAGAAGCAGCAGGATTGATGGGTGAAGCAGCAGCTGTAGGGGCACTTCGGTGGACGCCTGGCAGTCAACCACAAGAGAGATGGAGCTGCTTCGGTTGACTGCGCAAAAAGGAAGACACGGGCCTGCGATTGTGGCCGATCAAGGGGACTTCCAAAGAGCTGCTGGCGACGTCTTCGTGGCAGCAAAGATGGAGAAGACGGGCAGAGATGGAGAAGCAGCTGCTGGCGCCGGGGGTTTGAAGACGTGGACTTCGAGAGGTCAACAAAAGAAGGAGAAAAAGTGGGGACGTGTGGCGTGCGTGGGGTTGCAGTTTTATCGAAGGAAATAGAGAAATGGAGGAGTTCGCTGGTTTCGGTGGGGTGGACTTCGACCGAATGAAAGGAAAGCAGAAGTTGAGACTGAAGGAATAAAAAAAATGAAGAGGAGCCGTGAAGATGGAGTTGGCGAGTTAGCTGGCTCGAGAAGAAGAGAGAGAGTGAGCAAAAAAAAGTCAATATCTATCTCAAATTTCATCATGAATTGGTCCCCCAAAAGCCCACAAGCATATCCTCTTGTCCCCATTACTTTCTTGCAATAATTTCCCACAAATATTCCAAATTTGATAGCAAATGTTACACCCCCATGCCTAGGTCCGAATTCAACACTTTAAACTTCAATTTCCACTCAAATTTCCTCAATTCGACGTTCAAATTTTGTTGAAGAAAAAGCCCACACAATTTCTACAAATCCCCATCACCAAATGACTCGATAAGGAGGCCAAAAATCCATTCAATTTGGCCCATCTGAATTTATGTTCGTTTCCGAATCGTCCGAATCGATTTTCTGTAAAAAATCCCGAACTCGATGAAATTTCTCCGAAAGACAAGACGACGTCTTATAAATGAACCGTGACATGCTAGAACGTCCGATTTCCGAAACCGAATTCAATTTCATAGTTAAAATCGGCCTGACGCGATTTTAGTCCAATTCGACTTACCGGGTAGCTTTTAGGGATTTTACCGCAGTTATATCCCTTAATGGTTTCACCCAATAGATTGAATTAACTCGTGAGTGATCAGTTAAGAGAAAAAGAACCATAGGCACGCTGACGAGATGCCCATTTCATATATTCGAGATGGAGTCGAAATTCAGGATGTCACAAGGGTCGTGCAAACAATCATGACACGACTTAAGGTAGAAAAAGGAAAAAGAAAAAGAAAAAAACTCAAGTGTGGAGTTGATTATTTTTTATATTTTTTCTTGGAGAGAAGCATGTATTGTATGCACTTGGTGTATATGAGTCAAATTCACATGCACTATCGGATTGAATGAGTTAACCTAGATACATCATAATATATATATATCAAAATCGCTTTCCCTTGTTTGATGTATAGTTCGGCTCATTCCTATCCCTTTTGCCATCTTAGAAACTTGCTAAGAGCTACTCATTGTACAAATCCTCTAGCCTTAGTGATCACTCCTGGCCCTTGTCGAAGTCGGGGGTTACATTTGCCATCTATTATGATACTCACTTCATGTAAAATTGTAGAGAAGATAAACATTTTGGCACATGTTCTTTCTTTTCCTAATTAAGATAAGAGCATTCAATAGTGTTTTGACAAAATCAAAAAATTTACTACCAAAAAGCAGAATTAAGACTTTACATGAAGATTACCTACAGTCCAGGCCCGGGCTAATTGATGTACCAAATCCAATTAAGCCTTTTTTTTTCAATAGTTCATAAAGCATGCTACGAGTCCCAGAACTCAGTTCATAGTGCAGACATTTCCCAATATCACTGTAAGCTCTCTTGATCCCTGAAATGGTTTCTGAATTCTCTCATCCTGAAAAATCGAGAACTCCTCGCCATGCACAAGAACCTGAATCCCTACAAAAACAGTCGCTATCATTTCACAGTAGAAGCTCACATGTTGAGATAAAACAATGGCATGGGTGCCCTATATTCATTAATTTCAGAAGGATCCTCAGTTTAAGGTTGGGTCGGAAACTCTGTTCAACGGAAGAAAGACCGCCCATATGCTGTGACAAGCAAGTTAACGCTCATCTTGATGGTGTCATTAGTCTTGAGAACTCGAGTTTTGGCATTGACTTCAGTCTTGTCGCAGATAGGTTGTCATACAGGAACGCTAATCCCATAACACAACACCAATCGGTAATTCCCCATGAAGAAGGCCGTGGAGGTCGGTCCAGCACGCCGCTCTGAAATTGAATTCCTCATCCCTTGTGGGCACCCGGTTCACCTCCTTTTCACCGTCCATCACATTGTTCTGCATTGTTTTTCAGGAAATTAGTAGTGATTGGATTGAGTGGAATAACGTACTCAAACTCATTCAGAGGCAAACTTGGTCTAATATGGCATAACTGACACTGGAAACCATACCGAGACAGTGGGAAAAAAGAATTTTTCACAAAAACAATATATGATCCTCATCTTATTTTTGAGAAGGTTCAATTGCCCCAAATGAATTTCTAAGGAACAATCTGGGAGATATCACATCTTCTTGCACGTTTTTCGTTTGCTCTTTTCCACTTCTTTTTTGCCAGAGCAGAAAGATAGGAACAGAAAACAAACCTCTGTTCTTGCGCATATATCATACACATAGTTGTCTTTCCGAATGTTGATGCACTAAATTAAACCTATCACCGGATTCACCGCAAATAACTTTTTTGGCTGAACCAAACAGAAAACTAATTCAACTTTTCTGTTCAAGTTTATATCCAAAGAAAACCACGCTTCTAGCTTTTATGGCTTTTGTATCAGTTGTAATTCACGCATTCTCTTAGCTACATTATGAACTAAAGCTTCACGCTTTGAAGCTGAACCTAATCATTTTAGCTGACACAGAACCTTTCACTTATTCCTCAAGTCTGAACCACTCGAAGAAACATATCCTTTTACGTCCTCGTGAACTCAGAAAACGCACAACAGAGAGGGACCTGGTCAATAACGACAGGCAAAGAGGGGTCGTGGAGTTGCTGGACCCTTTCAATCCAACCCTTGATCTGCTACTGAGCTGAAGGGTTCGAGCCGGAGCCCCGCACCGGCAGAACTCCTGGTTGGCGCCATGTTCGATTTGTCGACCATGACATCCAATCCTGCTAAAATGACCTTGTGAGCGCAGGATAATCCCGTGATGATGCCTCCAACAATCATTACCTTGGCCTTGGGCTTTGTGGGTTTCTAGGTTTCTTCGTCTTTACCTTCCGTTGGGAATCTAGGAACATGATTGTCTCATGAAAGCTTGTGCCTTTTGTGTTTTGTTCCTGATGTTCAGTCAGAACATGTAGCAGTGTGGCTCGGAATTATTGAGAGTCATTGCTAGACAACGAGAACCAGATATTTTATGCAGTGTTTTTATTATGTGATCATGACATTTGACAAAACTATCAGACAATTTCAAGAAATGATACTTTATGCGTGATGCCTATCGTGTGAGCATGTGAATTGTCGTTGACCTTACGTTTAGCCCTGTAAACGACGGACGATTGCTTTGACATGTTTGCTGTATTGTGAAAACATAAATGCTTTGGTTGAAGCACTGATACTAATTGGGTTCTTTTCAGCTGTTTAAAGATGCTCCATTAAAAACTTTCTAGTTCATTTTGATAAGTATTCAATAGCTTTCTTATTGATTGCGATGTGAATACATAAATGGCTAGCCTTGACACACTGTTAGGTCAGGGAGCTTTTCTTAATCATAAATCAAGTTAACTAATTTGTGTGAGTAAGGAACAAGTTTTGTGCTGTTGTACCAGGGCTATTGCAACTAGAACAAGAAATAGCTACATTACATGCAACAAGTGTTTTGGTAAATGAGATGATCATTAACTCTCTAACACGAGTCTAATATCAGTGTCACCATCCATGATGATCCTGTTTAAGTCGGATACTTAAAAAGACACATCTCTTGCTATATGTAGCTGGAGCTAGAGAGAATCTATGTCATGTTCAAAATCAACATTGACATGACAAGAATGGCAACAAATACAAGATGATCACCGTTTGCTGGCCAACAAAAGGTCACTTGATCCGAGCAAAGGATTATGTCCGAAGAAGGGCACGCCTCTCTGCAGAAGCATCTTGCATTCCTCCTGAGTGGCTGTGTTAGGATTGAAAGGTTTGCAGTCAGGAAGTGCGAGGCCTTGTTTTATCCTCCCGACTTGCCGAGCATGCAAGACTTGCTTGGATGCAACGGGTAGCCTAATGGATTGGTATTCTTCAAGAGCAGCTGTTAGATTTTTCAATCCCGACTTCTCCAAGCACCAGCCTAGGACAGCCGCATCCAGAATCGACATGTTTGTGCTCCTTGAGCTGTGCGGTGTCGTGGGGTGCGCTGCATCACCAATAAGTACCACATTGTCCCAAACTATTTGTTCTAGTGGATCGCAGTCGTAAATGGCATTTATGAAAGGTTCTTTAGTTTCTCTCATGAGCTGAACCAAAGCGGGATGCCAAATTTTCTCTGCATCTTGGTACATCTTCTGAATCATGTCATCACTTACTTTTGTAGTAACTGAATTTCCCTGTATTTGTCAATAACAGACTTAAATATCATATACCATAAGGCGCAAGTTCACTCATGGACAGGGATGCATATATAAAGATACGTCTATGATGATTTCTGTGATCTAGGTTTTAATGAATTTGGGATATATCCATACCCAGATCTTCTATGAGGGATGCTCATGTAGTTCCTCCAACAAATCTTCTGAATAAACAGGGAAACTATACGACAATTTCCATCACGATCATTTGCATCTTTAACTAAATCCACAACTGCTACTACTATAGTACAGTCGGTGACAAGCAAGATGGGTGAATATTACCTGCAAGTCAGGTTCAGGTTGATTTAAATACCATATCCAGTTCAGCCTTTTGTTTGGGATCTCGTAAAGAACGGTATGATTTCCAGGTGCCAAGTCTAAGTACAGGCATTTTCCAATCTCCGGATGTGCCTCCCTAACTTTCTTTATAGTTTCAGAATCTTCACTCCCCGAGAAATCAAAAACTCCTCTCCAGGCACAATAGCCGGAATATCTATTATATCAACATAATTATGGTAAGCTAACAAAATGTCTAAATTAGGGATTGGTGCATGACAACTTGGCCAGAGAAGTAACCACCTTGGTTTGACATTGGGGAGAAAGTGATTGCGAATCAGAGAGAGGCATCCATCTGCAGCGATGAGCAAATCTCCGCATACTTCAGTGGTTTCTCCAGTGTCGAGAACTTGGGCCTTCATTTTAACTGATTGCTTATCATTGGAAACAGAGAAAGAGAGGAAAAGATGGCCCCAGAGGAATATTTCCTGTGGCAATGCAGTGAACAGGTGGTCATGCAGAGTAGCCCAATGTGCAGCTCTATGATTGAAATGATCATCTCTTGCCAGTATCTTCCTGGTTTTCTC